>OX383289.1:1298294-2596589 GCA_947523025.1 Dryobota labecula | reverse complement strand
GCTCTTTTCTGTAGAATAAAAATAGATTCGATATCTGCAGCCCGTCCTCATAGTAAAATACCGTAAGACATGATACTATGAAAGTAACTAAAATAGACTAGCCTCGCGGTATCTACATCACTAAATTGACGGATTTTTCTCAAAGCATATGCTGCTGAACTTAGCCGCCCTGCAAGAGATGTTAAATGAGGACCCCATTGCAGCCTTGAGTCGAGCGTGATCCCTAGGAAAACAGTTTTATCGACGAATTCTAGTTTCTCCCTATTCAATACTATGTCACAATCACTACTTTTAACATTCAGTAAAGCAAATCTTATGCATTTAGTTTTTTTCCCATTTAATACTAAATTATTAGCAGTGAACCATTTATGGAACGACAGGGAAGAATGATCATGAGGTCTCAGATTTGATTTCAATGACATTCATTTTTTTGACACACCTTAGATGCTTGGACAAGCCTCTGCCCAGCGTTAGGCGTTGGCTGAAAGTGTATGATGAATAGTTAGGAACGGAATTTTGCCATCTTAAAATTCATATAAAGTTTTAAAACGTCATTTTCTCCCTAGCCTTTTCCCAACTATGTTGGGGTCAGTCTAACCGGATGTTGCGTAATCCCAGTATTTTACATGAAGCGACTGAATATCTGACCTCCACAACCCAGTTACTGGGTAATACGAAACCCCTTGGTAAGAGTGGTTGTCAGACTTTAGGGCTTCTGGCGACCCGTAAAGACTGTTAAAGATCCACGAATAACAGCCAGGGCCAATAGTTTAACGTGCTTCCCGAGGCACGGGGGGATCTTGGTATGTAAAGATGGTCACCCATTCACGGACCAACCACGGCAAACGTAGCTTAACCTAATCGATCGACCCGTGCGGCTGAACAAAGAACAAAGAATTATATTTATTATATTTTTTTAATATTTTGTTATTTTTATTTCATTACCTATATTTATGCTACAGCGGTTGCCGTCATCATGTCAACGCCGGCTGTCGATGAAAACTAGCGCTGGGTTTGTCTCGCATAGAGTCACAGCATTATGCTGAGCGATGGGCGTTATGACGCATATTTTCCCCCAACGTGTTCTTTTTGTGTTTGTCTTCTTTCTTTGCGTCATGTTTACCGCAAAAAGAAGTATTTTCTATCATCCTTTTTTATTAACCAACAAAATAAAACACTAAAATGTGAAAAATAACTTTAATTTTGAAAGTCGGTGTCTTTGGTTCCGTATTTTCGTTTTTTGCCATCGACTTCCGATATTATATTTATTTTTTACTGTTTAGTGAGTTTTTTGGAAGTGGGTTCTTTGTTTTTTGCAAAAACTTTTTATTTTGTACTTTTTAGTTGTGGTAGGTAGCTACCCCACACCAATTCGTATACCACTACTCGCTATGTAAACAACAGTGACAGGAAGTTGTATAACCTCATCAATATACACCGAGTGTATTAAATAGGTACTTAAAGTTAACAAAGAGTCCGTTAGAATTTCAAAAATAATTCAGGGTAAACTATCACTACTAATTTACAACTTCACGCACAATGGTCTATCAACCAAACCCTCTAACAAAGAACAGAGTAAACTGTAGGTACAGCAATATGATCAAAATGGTTTTTATAATGAAAACGAAATCCAAATAAGTCAAAGTTTTCCGGCGAATTAAAACAAATACTAATTACTTCATATTTATATTTACAGCTACAATAAATACTCGACGATTTTCCTATAACCCTTGATAATTCGAGGAAAAAGATAAAACAATTTTAGCATTACAACGGACTGATGTAAGCCCTATACATAGTAAACATACGTAGGCTTTATTATTAGGTACAGCTCATTAAAATAGGTAGGTACTCAGAGTTTTGGAATTAATTTGGAATAGGTGAGACATCTATGCAAATAAATAAAATTAAAGTGCCTGGTTGTAATGTCAAAATAACACCTTTTTAAAGTCAAAGTCAAAGATTTATTTGCAGATAAATATGGTTACAAAAGTTCTTACAATGGTAGTATAATAGTAGCTTAACATACCTATTTCATCATAACATAGTGACATGCAAATTTTTGGTATACAATTGATCATTTTAATTTAAACTGATGGAATTCTTTTATACTATAGAAGGATTTCTCAATTAACCAACTGCGTAAAGCCCTTCTGATGCGGATCATTGGAAGTTCTTAAATTTACAATGCATTTAGTAACAAAAAAAACGTAACAGTTTAAAACGACTGTTTGTAATAAGTAATAATAACGTTTAGTCTTGTGGAGCACAACTTAACGTGCTTATTTTCTGCATTTACATTCTAAAATAAAAGAAATCACCAAACAAACGATGAGGGCGCCACTGCGCGCTCGGCAACCTCTTAAACCGGGCCCCTTTTTCAAATATCACGTACGCATTTGTCTACAAAATCCAAAATCTTTATCCAAAAAGCCGTTTCTTCATATTTGGGAAGAGGCAAAAGTCACACGGACCCAAATCTGGTAAATTCAGGGGTGGGCAGCAGTAGTAGGAATTACAGTAATTCGACCAAGACGTGATTTCGTTTTTGGTCGAATTTAAGTAAATGTGGCAGCCACTTTCCTTGAGCTTTTTCATAACCAAAAGGACGATGGGCGCTGGCGTCCCTAAAATTGAAGCTTAGTCAACAGACTTGAGACATATCTCATTTAAAAGGTCCTGGCATACTGATCATTCCTTACTATGGCGACGACCGTCAAAAATAATGGGGCTTATCGGGAAAAGAAGGAAACGTAATGTACTACTGTAGTACATAATAAGGTTGATTATTCAAAATTAAGTGAAAATCTTATTGATTTTTAGATTTTTTTGAAAAAAAAAAAAAAAAAAAAAAAGATTGTAGAATCATTGACAGAATTGTTTCATCGTGTAAGGGTCGTCGGCCCAGTGTGGCCCAGTATTGCAGTGACCAGCTGTTATCCCACAATTCACACAGCGATCCATAGTTTGAACAATATCCAATCCACAAACCGGCGGTAACATCCAAAATAGCAATTCCAAGTCAAACGTGTGAGTGATCTTCGGTGTCCATTGTGAAAGCAAGGGTCGTACAAGGTAGGCAGGGTCGGAATCCGTAAAATACAAAGCAGTGGTCGTGAAAAGTGAAGAATAATCGGGAAAGCACTCAAAACGCATCGGAAAATACAAAACGAGTGAGCAAACTAACTATGTAATCGATTATTCAATCGATAATAATCTCACGAAAACTATCTTTCTCATATTTCTCCGCTTCCAGATTGAGAATTTAGGTGATTTTTCATAATTATTCTAAGATAAAAAATATGACTAATTTTTAAGCTTTGCATAGCTTCTATCGCAGGCCTTGAGCGCGGGGACCGAATCCAGAAATTCCGTAACGAAAAAACCTCACGCTCCCCACTCCGACGGTTATTTTACTACACCAGTACCCTCTAGTGATCTAATAATTTCTGGCAGTTCCTTTTTCTGTGTACTGCGTATTTTATTCTTATAAATATTAGTTTATAAAATTATGATCTTCACAAAAAGTGATTGTTGATAGTGGGGTTAGAACTCACGACCAGTCGATTACGAGTACATTCATCTCCCTTGTTGCACCGCAAGGCTACAATGACTTAATTAAAGCTTGCCAAATAGTTGATACCATTCCAGTTGAACAATTTTTAAACTTGACTAGACGGTTGGAAATGACTCATGTACATGGATTTTTTTCGCTGTCAAAACAGTTTGTCACTCTTTTTTTATTTAAAATTACTTTAGCTTCAACACTTTCGTCTATTTTAAAGTTGTTATTATGGTTATACTGCATAAATAAAATAAATAAATAATTATAATTGCATAAGTTGATACAAAATGCTATGCAATAGCTTTACCGCGGCAGTCCCCGAGTGCCACACGTCTTTTTTTTGTAAAAGTAGGCACTGTTATAATAGAGTGTACTGCAGAGATTCTTAACCTGCAATGGTTTTAACATACAACATTTTCAAATATCTATAAGATAATGATATAAGATTATGAGATAAACAC
This sequence comes from Dryobota labecula, assembly GCA_947523025.1. NCBI lineage: Eukaryota > Metazoa > Arthropoda > Insecta > Lepidoptera > Noctuidae > Dryobota > Dryobota labecula. The sequence continues at coordinate 2,592,563 of OX383289.1, read as the reverse complement.
TTATTTGTATTTAGAATAGAAGAAAATAAGAGAGTTTTGGAAGAGCTGACAAGGATGTCAGTATAAGGCGAAAATATCGTAGACTAAAATCTAACGACAATTACTCATTTTTAACGAAGAGTTATTATAGTACCTCATAATTTTTTTTAGGACATCACAATGTGAATTATTTTGGATACGATTAAATATAAGGGTGAAGGTGGAAACGAATTCTCACCTACCTACAGAGGAACTGGCTAGATAGCCAGTTCCTCTGTAGGTAGTTGAGAATTCCGGCTGAAGCTCGTTAGTCAGAGGTAAGATTACCTCTAACTGCCGAAACACAACAATGCTACATTGTCGAAACACAAACATGTTGTCATGCTCTTAAAATTTAACGAATAATCGTAGCAGGCTTACGGACTCAAACACCTATACCATGCAATTCCAAAGATGCACAGTAATCGAAACACTGGTACAAAAATGTTGCTAAAAGAACAATACATACGTGTTCCTTTCAGTGAGAACATATTGTTCAAAATTTGGTTGTTCTCCGTTAAATGAACCCGTTACTGATTCCATGTTTTCCCGGGTAAATACGAGTATAGAAAATAATCGCATCCTGCAGAAAGATAAGGAATCATTAAGAGACGAAAAACATTAATTATTTCAGAACACTTGTTTTCCGTTTTCAGAGTCAAGACTTATCGGGTAGGTAGTTATAAATTAGAAAAAATATATTATGTGAAGTCGTTATAAATATATCCTTTATTCGGTTAAGGACAGATTCTGGTTACGGCAGATTCTTTTTATGGCAGATTAGTTTTCATTAAGAAAAGTAATAATTAAGGTAACTACAGACTCAGTAATTTTATTAGATATTATGTACTAACTGCGAATTAAACTTGATTGTAGGGGCATTATTTATTCTTATAATCATTGATGTATTAAAAGCGGTAGATACGGGACTTAGTAAAAGCACGTGGTCCTATCAAACTAAGTGATTGCCCGTAGTTGGCACTCAGTCGCGTACGTAAAAACTGTAATTATGGAGCTGTTTGATCAACGATATCCTCGTTGATCAAACAGCTCCATAATTACAGTTTTTTTTTTTTTTTTTCGTTAGATACTCTTCAAAATGACTTCTTGTGCAGCTAAACAGTGTTTTAATAATACTAGGAAGAAAAATAAGACACGGGATTACTTACTACTCGTAAGTACAGCCACAAATGCATTTTTTTTTTTAAGTTATAATAATACTAGCTTTTGCCCACGGCTTCGCCCGCGTGGATGTCGGTTATCGCATAAAAAAGTACCCTATGTCCTTCTCCATATCCCAGGCTATATCTCAAAATTCTAACTTAATATTAATTTTAATGTGATTCACTATGTGAATAGAAACCGAAACAAATGATTTAATATAATAAAAGTACTTATGTTCTGAACGTGAATGAGTCTTTACCTAAAGATAACAAACACAAAATCAAAATACGAAATTTCACTCAAATTCTTAAAGCAATCAATTGTACCAAATTACAACACGAAATAAAAGTGCGACACAAATAATAATTTTAAAATAATTCACGTACCTAAGTACCAGCAATGTGAAAACAAAACGAAATCCTCCGAAATGTCGCATGATACACCGTTTGTGCTGAGAAATCACTCGAAATCTAATGAACACCATTGGTGCATAACTTTTCTCAGGGTCACGTTCGCAATTGGACGAAATAATTGACATTTATTTTGTACTTGCGACACGATCTGGCTGTAGAATTCGCTTAATCGACTAATACTTGACCAGTATTAATACATTTTAGCGGGAACACCACTAAACGAACGAAAAAAAAAATACGTCTGTACTCTGTGGTCGTATGGCGGTGTGGCGCGATGTAAACATTCATCAAGGTTATACGTGCGTAAAGTAATGGATTCAATGAGAAAACGGTTTAATCAAAGAATCTTATAGAGAATTACTGAGAAATAAATGTAGATTTCGTATTAAGTGTTAGTTTATCGAAAAGTGATAAATATGTCAGTGAAAAAGTAACGGAAAGTTTTGGAATGCACAAATTTTGATCATAAGGCCGCCGTGTTTAGTAATGTTTTTATGATAAATATTCTTGTATACTGCTTGAAATACACGTAAGTAGCTATCTTATTTATCTACGAACATAATTTGGCTAATAGCTACTGATATTACCTATAGCATATTGTTATCGTAATCGTATTTCCAAGAGTAAAATTCGGCAAACAAATACCTACAAAAAGACAATAAAATGGATATAGTATGTTATCCTTAAGAGATAGACATATGCCATCGCCACAGAACAGAAAAAAACAGTAGAAGTCGCAAGTAGGCGGGGCCCGCGTACCCCGAGTTTTGCGAAGTTCCGCGTATGTCTGCTTCCACGCCCACATTACGCACATCAGTCAAGCTACAACTGTCACGGTAAAAAGAACGGAAAAAAAAATACAAAAATGCCATATTGTGCTGTTTCAGAATGCAAACACGATAGCAGAACCAAAAATTTATCAAATGGAGGAATATCATACCATCGGTTAGTCATAATTGATTTTATTTCGATATAAATTTGAAAAAACAATATTTTATTATACAAGACAAGTAAAAGTTGACTTTATGTTCTTTAATTTAAGGTCTACTTTCTTTTAAACTCAAACATATTTTTCGAGAAGATTCCAACTATGCACATGTTACAGTCAGCTACTCAATTAGAGATTACCTTTATCGATAATGAATTATCGATACTTTAAACTTACAATGTTCTATGTGTTCTATGATAAATATCGGGAAACATTTAACCGTCGAACACGGTTAAATGTTTTGAATATTACTAATAGATTACGTTTATTCATGTTCTGCTTATTTTAAACTCGGATAAGGTAGAATTAGAAAAAACAACAACAAACTATAAGGGTTCCTTGTTGACTACGGAACCCTAAAAAGGTTTGAACATTCACTAATACACAAAGAAAACTTCGGTTTTCTTTGTGTATTAGTGAACAAGCAGAACATGAATAAACGTAATCTATTAGTAATATTCTAATCGAGAAAAGATTAATCGAACAAGTTAATTCACAGTCTCAAACCTATAAAAAAGTGGGTTTCGTATTATTATGTAATTTTAGATTACCTCAGGATCCAGACAGGAAAGAGAAATGGATTGAAGGGACTGGAAGGCAAAGTTGGTTTCCTGCTAAAACTAGCACAATTTTTTTGTCTTTAGCTGTTTTTACTTAATTAATTAATTAAACCATTGTTTTATTTTATTTTGTATTAATTAATTCTCACTTTTATAAACTTTGATCATTTTTTAATAATAATATTTATCGACTCTAGCTGTTGCCTGTATTTTGTCTGAAAATAAAACGGAATGTCGATAAATAAGTCAACGACAGTGGTATGTCCCTAGAGGAGGACGAATTGTAATGACCTCGTTACGCAAATATCAATCTTAACGGTAACGAAATACAGTTTTAAATTGAGTGCATTTATTATAGTGACATCTAGCGGCGAATAGCGTAACTTGCTCATTAAAGTATTCCGTGTGAAGTTCAAACGGAAAAGGTATTAAATACTTTAAAAAAGTAGACAATAAACAACTCTATCTTCATATAACTGTGGTTTATTTTCAAATAAGCGATGTCTGACTTAATTCATACTTTCATTCAATATTAAACTACCAATCACACCAAGGATTTCTTAGTGTTACGAAATACAATTAACCTGTGTAAGTGTGAGTTTGGGTACGCTGGTTCTGATACTAATGAAGCGCTATGCGACTTCTACTGTGGCCATCGCGGACTTTTTTGAAGACCTTTATAAGATACACAATTCCACCATACATTATTTTGTTATATCTCAAAGGGTTTAGACAGCGTTTTCGTTGAAAGCTCCCAGACGGCTTATTTTTTCCGACACCTCCAACAAATATCGTTTATTTATACAAAAATGTATATAAAAACTTAACAAATTATATACTAAAACCTTCCTCGAGAACCAAGCTATCCATTGGTGAAAACAGCATGAGAATCGGTGCAGTCGTTTTTGAGTTTATCGCGAACAGACAGACAGACAGACAGACGCGGCGGAGGACTTTGTTTTATACTCGTAATATGTAGTGATTTGTACTACCTGAAGAGGATTACATTAATATTGCTGAATAATTGTTTTAAACTCATTATTATTATTTACATTTAATGTTGACATAATTATATTTTTTCAATTTAATTGTACTAATATAAAAGAAAATAATTAAGTAATAATAATGTTCAATGCATGCTAATTTAAGATGATAAGGGCAGGCGAATGAAAATTGCAATGCCTGTAAAAGGCTGCTAAGTTGTGCTAGTACTAACATAACAATATAACACCAACATTTTACCTACTCTTAGTTCGCAATAAACGTTTTGACTTTGACTTTGGCCTCCCTTGGTAACACAAAACCCAGTTACTAGGTAACACGATACCCCTGTATTGTGTTATTAGGTAACTGGGTTGTGGAGGTCAGATAAGCAGCCGCTTCATGTAAAATACTGGTATTCAGATTGGAAGCCGACTCAACATAGGTTCTAATTTTTCTTTTTTTTCCACTTAATCCAAATTTTTCTCAATTCCCCGCAGCGCAACTGCAATATTGCACCTCTCATTGTATCTTCGACCTGTCTAGTACCTAACCTTAGACTGTAGAAATGTATATTGTGATCGGAGCAACTGCTATCTGAATTCCATGTAAAACGATCACGTAAAAATCAAAATTTTGTAGATAACCGTATATACTTTGCGGCCGTCGACATAAAGAAGCGACGGTCTCTCCTCATTGTGAATTAATCGCACGGTAGAATTGTAGCAGTACGCGTAGCAGTATTGCCGTGCCATGATTGGCTTAGCACAGCCCAGCCCAAACCAGAAAAATGATATATTACCCAAACTTACAAAACGCGTGCAGACAGGATGTTGTTCCGGTAGCAGTAATGTAATTTGCGTCACATAAGTTTGCCGCTCTGAAAACAGGTCATCCGATGTGCTATTTCTGTGTAGGTTTGTACAAACACTTTTAAAGGTCAATCATATCGTAAAACTAGATAAGGTCGGCGTTTCCTATCTGACTACTGTGAGAAAAAAGTCCGAAACAAACACGGTCACAATCTCTTTTAAAGTCTAGACTTAATCTTGGGCAGATCATGTGAAGACCATGTAGATCTGTGTCTGAAATGGTCTTTTGAGGAAAGAACCACACAGATTGAGTGAACCTGTATAGTCAGTGCACGCATTTGTCAGTAATCGTGCAGCTCAACTCAGAACATAAGCAGCTACCTACTGTTGTTTTAATGTTAGTTTGACTACTACGCAGTCAGGAAATTTTGTTGCCTACTTCAGGATGGCAAACATATATGATGCGAATTGTAGGTAATTAAATCAACCCGCTTGTAAAAATTGTTAGGGGTTGTACTTCACGGCAATCAACGGCTCCTGCAGCTTGCTTACTCGTCAAGAAAAAGACTCCTAACGTACCTAGAATTTGTATGGACTAATCAGTTGACTTCTATTATTCATTACAATATTATTTTTGAACAAATATTTAAAACAAGATGACCCGGTAAACTTCGTACCACGTTAAAAATTTATCGGTTTAGGCTGTTGGGTTTTCCTTAATTCTTTTTTTCTAAACCACCCTCTCTATGGATTTATGGCACTGAACAGTGCTCGCTCACAATGGGCCTTAGTAGAAGGCAAAAAGTCACCCAAAGGGCAATGGAGAGGACTATGCTTGGAGTTTCCCTACGTGATCGAATCAGAAATGAAGAGATCCGCAGGAAAACCAAGGTAACCGTCATAGCTCGAAGAATTGCCAAACTTAAGTGGCAATGGGCAGCGCACATAGTCACCCAAAGAGCAATGGAGAGGGCTATGCTTGAAGTTTCCCTACGTGATCGAATCAAAAATGAAGAGATCCGCAAGAGAACCAAGGTAACCGTATGTCGGTTACCTTGGTTCTCCTGCGGATCTCTACTCGAAAAATTGCAAAACTTAAGTGGCAATGAGCAGAGCACATTGTTCGCAGAATAGATGGCCGTTGGGGCTGAAAGTTTCTGGAGTGGCGATCGCGTACCGGAACACGTAGCGTTGGAAGGCCTCCCACAAGGTGGACCGATGACCTTGTGAAGGCCGCAGGAATCCGCTGAATGCGGAAAGCATAGAACCGGTTGAAGTGGCGGAGCTTGGGGGAGGCCTAAATCCAGCAGTGGACGTGTTTCGGCTGAAATGATGAAACCACCCCAGTACTCGTATGAAGGCAAAAAAAAAAAACCAAATCGGCGAGCTCTCAGACCAAATATAAAACCAAGACAGAGCGCTGTCAACAGTGACGTGAGGCCGGTTTCGTAAACATGGTGCACTGAGTGAGGTGTAGTTTGATTGTAAATAGTTGTAAATGTGTGCGTGTGAACGTGTACGCACAGCGCGGAGGTGTAGTTTTGGCATGCTTCACTGTATTGTTCGCAGCGCTCTCTTGGTTTTTTATTTAGTCTGAGGTCGAGCTATGTTCGAGTTTTTGCAAAACTTACACCCGTATTTAGTTTACAAATTTCTTGAAGTTAGAACTGACAAAAATTAGAATTCTTAGCCAAGTACTCGTAGATAGAAAGATAGAATACTCTTTATTAATATTTAAATCTTCCAGTACTGGTATGACAATCAAAAAACCAGGCAAAGTGGTCAAACACTCTCTCTTCAGCATGTAGATTGGAATGCGGTGTGAGACAAGGGGGTTTAACATCCCCTACGCTTTTCAATCTGTATATTGATGGCCTCATCACTGAGCTCAGTAGCATACTCATGCTGTATATAGGATGTCGAATAAATGGATTCCATTTATTCGACATCCAATACTTAGGGCTCGGATAACGGTATATTTTTCGAAACTGTTTCATCTTAAAAACCTATAGAAACGATTTATTTCGGTTACGTTTTATCGGAACGTTATAAAAACGTTTTTAAAGAAGAAAAAACATTTATATCATTATCATAAACGTTTTTATCCGCTTTTTTTTCAATTTTTTTGTTGATAAATAGGAAACTCGCAACACAACCCTAATCAATACGTAAGCGACAAGCGCATTGGAATCAATGATGAATAGAAATGAACAAAAAAAGTTCAAGCTTGTCGGCGCACACCCCGTGCGCGGCTGCCTGCGCCTGCGGAATAAACCGGTTTTTGAAAATGGTCTCATTTCGTTTTTATTCCGAACAAAATGTTGTACAAAAAAGAACGAGAACTGTTAGAAACGTTTTAAAAACTCCCGAGCCCTAAAATAGAGTGAGCATCTTAAAACATCAACGACGTGGATGATATGGTGCTGCTGGGCCCAACTGCTGGGGCAATCAAAGAATTGCTCAGTGTGAGACTTATGCTGCCCCAGACGGACTGATTTATAATGTCTCGAAGAGTGAATACGTGATCTTTAAGGCCGCTAGTCAGTGTTCTGTCTCTGTTCCGGAAATAATAAGGCTGAATGGGCTCCCATTAAAGAGAGTATCACCACCGAAGACCTTATATAGGGATGACATAGACATTGAGAGAGAGCGTAGGGCTTTAGCGGTCAGAGGTAACATGTTGGCTCGTAGATTTGCTCGGTGCTCTGCCCAAGTAAAAGTTACTCTTTTCCAGGGCCTCAAGTCTGCTATTACAATAGTGTCAGAATGGTCTATCATTGATTTCATAATTGCTGATTTTAACAAGTTTGGTAATCTACTAATATAATGGCGTCATTATGACTTTCCAAAGGTCAGCCACTGACACTCCATTGAAAGAATTGGTAATCTCGTACACAATGACAAATGAAACTTCCTACTAAACTTCCAACTTCCTACTACTTCCGATTGCTTATAACACTAATAAATAATATGTAAAAATATATATAAACTAGCTTTTGCCCGCGGCATGGATAGTATGGATGAAATCTGGCATGAATAAATGTTCAAAATGCCATTGTAACATTGACCGACCAATGATCGACCATTATGAATTTAGCAGATTACGAACTTTTAGCAAAATGACAATGGGATCGTGTTGGAGTGACGAATTTATAAAAATAGCAGACTGGGGCCCCTGACCTACAGTCAGAGCTTTTACACGAGCATCTATGAGTCAACTACACTAAGAAATCGCTGGATGCCCTACGCGTACAGTATAACAATGCTTTCAGGATATGGTTGCGACTACCCAGTTTCTGCAGCGCCTCGGAAATGTTTGCTGAGACCCACACAAATGGCTTTCAAGTAATCGTTCGTAAAAAAACCGCGTCGCTGCTGAGCAGAGTGCGAAGTAGTCGCAACTACATCCTGAGAGCTGTGGCGGAGAGCTATATTCCTAATATCAGACACTTCATGCGGAGGTTGATCAGGTAGAAAACATGTTTTCTTGTCTGTTCGTCCTCTGCGTGGAGTGTGCATTATTTAAAATATTTTATATCTGTGCTACTAATACTAGAATATAAGTTGTTTTGTCTAACAATTTTTAATATGGATCTCTGTTGTCCGAATCAAATGAATTTGAATTTGATTTTATAGCACACCACAATAATTACAGATTTATATGTAGAAGTGTTTTACAAGGGGTGACACAATGGGCGGTCTTATCGCTAAAAGAGATCTTTTAAAGACAACCAGACATACAGTCACCGCATTTAGAACTAGACCATTCTGCGCTTGATTTTGCGATAATACGAGTATCAACGGAAAGCATTGAAGCGACTTTAGGTGTTATAGATGATATCGATAACGATATACTACCGGAGATTTAAACCGCTGAGCCAAATCGCAAAGTTTACTTATGTGATGTGTGATGTGTGTGCACTAAACTGCTACTCCAATGCCAGGGACCTCTTAGATTAATGAACAAAGCTCTAATATGTGTCAATAAAAATACCGTTTTTGTAATAAATTCTTTATCTCCCTTAGAACCTAAACATTTAGCTTAACTAAGTCACCGATGACATCGATGAGGGCAGGTACGTTCTAGGGTAGTTGAGCTTCGCGTCGTATTAACGTGTCGGTCGTGGTTTCCTCGTCGGCAGAGCCTCCATTCGTGAAGGATTCTCCGCTCGTTCTCGGATAGATCAGCGTATTAGCGGCTGTGTGGTGGTAAACTACACTGCCACCGCCGAACGGTGAACCTGGAAATTTATAGAATATATTTTATAAACATCATCTCAGTAAATACATACTATATACATTTTTTTTTTTTTTTTTAATCGTTGCCCCACACACTAGGAATTTCTCCTGTATCGTGGGTGCGTTATATTAGTAACTAGCTTCTGCCCGCGACTTCGTCCGCGTAAAATTTCGGCCCACAACCCACCCCGTCGCATCGCATCGCCCGTCCGCGCAATTACTTCGTTTTCGCTTAGCGTTTTTTCCGACTTTTTGTCGTTTTGCTCGGCTCCTGAGGGGCGTAACGTGATGTTAAATAGCCTATTTTGTTGCGAATTTATTTTAAAATTATGATATCTCCTAAGATGATGATTGAAATCAAGTGATGTCAAGGGCAATTTTGTTTACATTTAAATACTTGTGATTAATAACATATTTATTTGGATAAGGATTAATATTATGTTGACAAAACTCCTTCGGTAATAATGCATTAATTTCGAACTAATTTGATAACCATAAAAAAGGTTATAGTGAGTCAATCTTAAAAGATAGACATATGCTGTCGCGGATTTTTTTTTAGAACTTTTAAAGAGGAAAAATTTCATCATACTCGATATTTGCGTAACTTAAACCGTTTACGCAGCGCACGCAAAGGAAACTCTCAAAAGGAATATATTTTCCCGTTTTTGCAACATTTTTCATTTATGCTCCGCTCCTATTGGTCGTAGCGTGATGTTATATAGCCTATAATATTCCTCGATAAATGGACTATCTAACACAAAAATATTTTTTCAGTAATTCCTGAGATTAGCGCGTTCAAACAAACAAACTCTTCAGCTTTATAATATTAACTAGCTTCTGCCCGCGACTTCGTCCGCGTGAAATTTCGGCCCACCCATCGCGTCGCATTCGCATCCCGTCGCTCGCCCGCGCTAAAACTTCGTTATCGCTTAGCGTTCTGACTTCCGTTCTTTTCACTTGGCTTCTAAGGATCGTAGCGTAGATATATAGCCTTCCTCGATAAATGGGCTATCCAACACTAAAATATTTTTTCAATTCGAACCAGTAGTTCCTGAGATTGGCGCGTTCAACCAAACAAACAAACTCTTCAGCTTTATCCATACTAATATTATAAATGTGAAAGTAACTCTGTCTGTCTGTCTGTCTGTATGTCTATCTGTCTGTCTGTCTGTTTTCACGCCTAAACCGCTGAACCGATCGTCATGAAATTTAGCAGAGATATAACCTGGGATATGGAGAAGGACATAGGCTACTTTTTTACGCGATAACCGACATCCACGCGGGCTGAGCCGCGGGCAAAAGCTAGCAAATTATATAGCTGACCCGCGCAACTTCGTCTGCGTCCCCTACTCGTAAGAGAGAGAGAGAGTGGTTTAAGTTATGAATTTTCTACTTATTTTGTTGCGGAGTTATTTTAAAATTATGATATCTCCTAAGATGTTGATGGAAATCAAGTGATGTCAAGGACAATTTTGTTAACATTTAAATACTTGTGATTAATAACATATTTATTTGGATAAGGATTAATATTATGTTGATAAAACTCCTTCGCAAATAATGAATTAATATCGAAAAAAATTGATAACCATAAAAAAAGGTTATAGTGAGTCAATCTTAAAAGATAGACATCTGCTGTCGCGGACTTTTTTTTTTAGAACTTTTAAAGAGGATCAATTTCATAATACATGATATTTGCGTAACTTAAACCGTTTATGCAGCGCACGCAACGGAAGCTCTCAAAAAGGAATAATTTTTCCCGTTTTTGCAACATTTTTCATTTATGCTCCGCTCCTATTGGTCGTAGCGTGATAGCCTATAATATTTCTCAATAAATGTACTATCCAACACAACAAGAATTTTTCAATTCCAATTAGCAGTTCCTGAGATTAGCGCGTTCAAACAAACAAACATACAAACAAACAAACTCTTCAGCTTTATATATTAGTATAGATTAGTATAGATTAATAATAATAATTATTATTATAGTTATAGATAGATTGTATTATAAATGCGAAAGTAACTGTCTATCTGTGTCTATTACCTTTTCACGTCTAAAAGGCTGAACGGAATTGGATGGACAAACGGATAGACATTGATGTATAAAGAAAGGAAGATTAGGTACGCGCTCCTCGACGTGGACCGCATAACCTATCGGCACAACTGACAAGTGTAGTAAAATTACCGTAATCGTCAGAATAAGCAGCAACAATGCCTTCCTGTGTTTTCAAAATATGCAGGATTTCCACAGGATCCACAAGTTCCACAGGATTACTTTCCACTCGTAAGTACTTACATCAAAACTTATTGTCTTTAAAATTCTCCTGAATAATATTGCTTTCTAGGTCGCCATTTGTTTCCGAGTTGATATGGGTAATTGGGTACGTAACAGTGACAATTATTGCTATCTCATTCCCGCTACAGCCCGAGAGAGCCCGAGTCATACCTCTCGCTTTTTCGGTTGTTGATGCATGACATACGACAACGGGAAATGTAGTTGTATGGTTGTGTTTACATGTAATTGTTTCTAGTCCAATAATGTTTACGTGACATTAGTACGGTGCCCTATAATCTTTTTTTTTTATACATCAATATTATCACCTCATCATCTGCGTTGCCTTTTCCTATGTTGGGGTCAGCGTCCAGTCTAACCGGATGCAGCTAAATACCAGTATTTTACATGGAGCGACTGCCTATCTGACCTCCACAACCCAGTTACTGGGTAATACGATACCCCTTGGTAAGGCTGGTTGTTAGACTTCACAACTGTCAAATATCTAAAAATGGCAGCTGGGACGTTGGTCCCAGCACGTTGGTCCAAGACCCATCCGTACCTCGGAAAGCACGTTAAGCTCAACAGCTTAACGTGCTTTCCGAGGTACGGATGGGTCTTGGTATGTAAAGATGATCACCCATCCACGGAACAACCGCAGAAAGCGTAGCCTAACGACTAGATCGACTCGATCGATCGATTTCATTATGACACAAGCCCCTCCTACCACCTGGGTTATTTATTTATTTGTATACACCAAAAAAATAATTATATAGAAAATAAAGGTATACATAGGATTTTTTACGAACGAAGTACGTTGCCGCGGAATAATTACGACCACCACGCGGGCGAATCCGCGAGCAAACGCTAGTAGCCGGTTCTCCTGGGTGAAGCAAGGGGACCATAAGGTCCCCTGCTCCAACTGATGATCAGTACAGTCAAGGAATTAATAAAAATACATAATTTAATATATAATCAATAGGATTTATTATAACGCATTTTTTTCCAAACAACGGCCCAAAGAACTTCCATTATTAATTAATTGCATTTGCAAAGGTTTGTAAATAATACTTAAACTCTATTCTGTGCACCATAAAGGTTTTTAAGCAATTCAATAATATAAATTGAATATAAGAATATAGTAATTTTAATTAAACTAATTATATTATTGTACATAATATAAATTCACTCCCTTTAAATACTTAATTGTTTAGATCTTTTGAATCATATAGGGAAAACAATTTACTGCATCACTGTACAATAACGTCGTCAGTTGAAGCACCGGGACCTTATAGTCCCCGTGCTTCACCCAGGTGGAAAACCTAGGTAAAACCTAGGTGAAGCACGGGTCCGGGTCCGGGTCCGAAAAATCTCAGTCAATCTTAAAGCTTAAAAACCTATGTCAGCTGTTGGCTGGCAAGTAGGTAAACTATGACTCAATTGTTAGAAAATAATTAGGTATCGCTGGTGATAGACATCTGTATCAACCTACAATGCTTTATTTTGCTAATACAAAGCGAATCCTAAGCTAGAAATAAAGTGATACATTTTTTTTTTTTTTTTACTTTTACTGGATCAAGTCAGATCTTTTGCTGCAATTTTCAGTTGGTGATAAAGACCAACTCAAAAGTGCAGCAAAAGATCTGACTCACTAAATATGAAGTTGATGAAATCAATATTCCAATGACCACTTAAACGCTCGCTCATAATAGACGAAACAAACTTAGTTACTTGATTAACAATGCCTCACCATCCTCGGATGTCGTGAGAGTAGTCGTGAGAGGTATTATAAATTCTCATATACGTTCAAAATGTATGAATATGTGTATCAAAGCACGTTTTGCGTACACTTCCTGACGCGAATGTCTTATCAACAACATTTCCGCCGGTGTCCTATCAGTGATGGAAATGTCGCTGACTACAGATTTTTCGGTGCACTATTCACTTATAACAATTTCGTCGTTCTGATATAGTAGAAACAACTATAAAGGCTCCTACAAACAGGCGCGACACGTGACGCGACACAAAGTCACCGCTCGTCGCGCTACACGCGGTGCCTTTGTATTGCGTCGCGTGTCGCGCCTGTTTGTACTAGCCTTAATCGCGACAATCTAAGAACTCGGATTTGACGTTTCTCATTCTACATGCCGCGATAACTTTGTATGAACGTCTACCGTTTGCTGCCCGTCGTTCTACCAGTATTACTACCAGTAGAACCACGGGTAAAAAAAAAACCCGTAGTACTACCAAGCGATCCAGTAGTACCACGGGAAGTTTTTTTCTACTGGTAGTCCGCATTTCATAGTTTACTCCACGAAAACCCTAGGGATATTGCGAAAACACGGATTATTAGACAATGGTAAAAACATTTCTGCGATCAACTTGGAAGTAGCGCTCGCCGGCCGCTGCCGGGGCACCGCTCGCTACGCTCGCTCGGCTCATTCAGTTCAAAATGATGAATCATACAATCTGCCGCAGAAATGTTTTAACCATTGTCTAATTATCCACTCGCAGGCAAATTGTATGATTCATTTTGGACTTTTGTGTAAACTATGAAATGTGGACTACCAGTAGTACCACGCGTAAAAAAAAAACTTCCCGTGGTACTACTGGATGGCTTGGTAGTACTACGGGTTTTTTTTTACCCGTGGTACTACTGGTAGTAATACTGGTAGTGCCACGGGCAACACACTACGACTACGTAAGAAATCGAAAAATCCATAATTCAAATTTTGACGGCAAGGTTGGTGCAGTGGTTAAGCGATTACTGCTGCGCTGCGTGTCGAGGGTTTAATGCCCGCACGGAAATATTTGTATGACCTACAAGTAGTTGTTCCGGGTCTGGCTGTTTGTGTATGTGAGTTGAAATGTTTGTAAACGCACCCACAATACAGGAGAAATTCCTAGAGTGAGGCAAAAAAATAAAAATACGATGTTATTCATACACTATAAACATGAGTATCGTTCGTAAGCACTAAGTTTCACTTACATCGATTTAGAATACCCTAGATACACCGTCAACGCTTGAAATGTGTCTCGATACAACTGTGCTTAAATTACTTCTAAGCACAGTTGCGCTCTCAGTAACGCGCGCTTCGTTGTCGGGTGAACACGCCAAAGTGCTCCGTAAAAAAGTGCAAAAATAATACTTTAACCACGTTGAAAAGGGATGGCATATCGTATTTTCGGTAAGTACTAGATAATAGTTTTATAATGTAGTGAATTTGTGGCAAAATACGCCTTCAAACTCATTAAAAACATATTTTTTTTAAATTTATTTCAATACGTCTCTTCATTTGACGCTACGCAGTTGGCTTTTTCCCTCGCGCAGCACTTGTATTAAGTGGAAAGGAGATGGAAGATGTATAAAGTGGAACATAGTCAAATATTAAATGAATAGAGTCGCTTATTGTTTTTTTCTTTCTGCGGTATGTCAATAATATGGAATTAACATAGAATAACTATAGCCGGTCCGGAGATAAGCAAAATTTATTTGAATGGGAAAAATGGCGAAAAATTATAGCTAATGAGAGGAGTGAAGATTTTTTTAAGCCAAATGATTCTATTAAAAAAAAAATTGTGTGGTTCGCTCTTGTCACTTCTCAGAAAATGACATGTATACGAAGAAAGGCTTTCGGAAAGTAAAGAAAGGGGTTATTCCATGTATTGCAGTAAGTTTTTACATAAAATATTGTGACGACTGAGTAAATGTGCTGAGTTAATGGTGCCGATTCTCTTGTACACCGAACTAAACTAACTAAACTATCACTAAAATTCCTTACTTTTGGCTATGAGAATCTTAAAGCTATTCTGCAAACAAAATTCTCTAAATTTAAAAATAAGTTTGACACAACTAAATCGAATTTGACAATCGTGACTCCACGTGGTATTTTTTTTATGGCTTCGCAACGTTGTACTTGTTTGCCTATGATTTTTTTAGAGCTGGAGACGCGCATAGGAGGGCAGCCGCGACGTGTTTTTTATGGAATTTTTCACTTCTTGTGTGGAAAAAAAAAAGATTACCTACATGTAGAGTAATAGCGGTTTACGGGGTTCTAAAAGGGGGACGAAATTTTCATTATTTTTGCGATAGGACGCACCATTTTGGAGATATAAGCAAAAGAAAAGAAAAAAAAAATATTGGGATAAACACGAAATATTTTAAGTGATACACCTATAGGTGGTAAAGAAGCCATGGAAATGATTTTTTTTTTTATACAAGTATATTATTAAAAAAAAAAAATTACTTGAAATGATGATTAATTATCAAAATTCACCGCGCTCGTGCCGCCACCCCACCGCACCGTTCGGCGTCACCGCGTCGAGGCGGGTCATTCATAGAATAAGTAAATAAAGGATTTTTTCGCAAAATGTGTCAAGCAATTTTAAAATTATAATAATTATGTAGAAATATAAAACACTTAGATATTTCGTGTATGAATAGCTACACCATAAATACAGTACTGGTTTTGCACCAGAAGTCGTGAGAGTCGGTGATTGGTGTGAATTTTAGTTCATGAAAACTAAGTTTATTCCACACCTTTTTAATCGCGATTATAAATATATCAGATTTAGTTAGAAAATCTAAATTTTAGTTTAAAAACGTCAAATTTAGAATAGTAAAATTGCCATTTTCACTAAATTTAAAAACTCAGTACCATCTTAGAGCTGTCAAACTAAATTATAATTAAGTTGTGTCACTTTCGTCAATTTCAGAATAGGAAATGGTCGTTTGACAGGAATAAACTAAATTTTGGTGATTTTTAGTCTTAGTTTAGAGAATTTTGTGACAAGAGAATCGGCACCATTATCTATCAATCTTTTTAAATTGTCTTAATAAATAAAATGAAAATAAGTTAATTTTAACCACCTCAACCTGTTTCAATCCTTTTTTTTTTTCGCCATTTTATGTGAGTTACCATTACGAAAATATTTTTTTGATATGTTTACATAAATTATCTGAATTTGAGACTTTGGGTATAGTTAGTACTGAGTAAAATTTCAAGACCACTCCATTATCCTTCTGTTCCAAAGCAAAAATTTTTTTACGATTGTAACGCGGCGTAAACTGAATTTGACTTAATAAGCATTATCGTTTAAAATTATCTTACCTACAGCTGAGAGCAATAAAATTTTACGACTTGCGCGATGGTCTAATTTTGAAATGTCATAACCGCCCATCGCGCGCACTCGAAACCACACCTTAATTCCATTCGCATAAGGTTGTATGTAAGGAAAATTGAAATGTTGTTAAGTACATTATGTGTTTTAGATTTCCCTTAGTAGACGCACACACTTGTAACTTAGCGATGGGACACTTTTGCGACTTTGATTTGTAGGTGATAGTGTATCTAGGGTATTCTAAATCGATGTTTACATTGGAAAAATCCACTCAAAGACATGAATGAATCGTTGATTAATATTCCGACATGACGTTATTACAATGTCATGTCTTTGGGTTCGTTGAAGTAGTTTCGTGACCGTTATATGCCGTTTTTGACCTAATAAAATCGATGTTCTGAAAAATCGATTCTTTTACAGAATTTATTATGAATTTATTTATTTACTCGATCAAACCAAACTTATTTATTGTTAATTTTATTCTTGACTAGCGACCCACCCCGGCTTTGCACGGATGCATATCAGGGTCGTGCCTAGGGCTTGCCTCTAGGTACGCTACTGGTGCATAATATACAATGTATATTTAAATAAAAATTCTGGAATAAACCAGAATGTCAGGTATTTGTGTGTCTTGGTTTGGCTTTGAAAGTAGCCCAAATATAAACTTAGTTGGGATTTATGTAATAACTGTTAAATATTACAGACTCGTACGTGTAATAGAACGATGTCCTCGAGAATCAGTTTTAAGCAATGTAGATAAATTATTGTTCATTACAAACTCTAAGTATGATAAATCGATATGACTCGAGAATCGGTGTTTAAAGCAACCGTTTTTTTTTTTCCTATCACTACACAAACTATTTTTATAGGTGTCAAATCCGACTTCTTAGATTGTAACAATTCTAGAGCTTGTGACGATGAAAATTTTGTTGTAAGCTTGAAATGAGCTGTCAGCCACTTGATGCTAGGGATTGACACTATAGACGGCTCACTTCAAACTCACTTCACATAAGTTTTCACCGTCAGATTTTTACAGCATAGAAAGGCTGTTCTCAAGGTGAATATACACTAGAGCGTTTTCTCGAGCATATTCATGTAAAGCCGCTGATAGACTTGAGCATTCACTTGTAATGAGAATTCTAGCGAATGTACTCCTGTACATACTTGTAAAACGATAGTAACTTTGCTTCGAGATCGTGAAAATGTTCGTAGCGATATTTGGCTCTATGCTCTATGCTCTGTTCATTGTTCAGTTCGACAAATTTATAAACAGCGAATGCTCAATGTTCTATTATAAGTGAATGCTCAAGTCTATCAGCACCGTTATGTAACGTTCCTACGCATATATAAGCAAAAGCTCAATTCAACAAAGCATTTCCTTGTAATGTAACGTTCCTGCGAATCCTCGACACAGTGTTCAAAATAATGCTCACGGTGAGTGAGCATTTACCCGTAACATTCCTTTCTATTTTGCGTTAACTCATCATTGAAATATCGAATCTGAAGGCTCGATGAAATGTTACACAAATTCTCGCTCGTTTGTTTGCAAAACCAAGTTGTAACAAAGAATCGAGTGTCGAGCTCATTGTTCGGTTTTGAAAAAGTGATACGGTACGACCGCAACGCGTTAAAATAGTTTTTTTTTGTCTAATGAAAATATATAAACATATAATTTGTATCGTTTAGTGTAAAGTGTATAAGAAAATAATAATAACACAAAGAGTAATTTAACACTTACTATCATTGGTAGTCTTGCTTTCGCCGTACTCGTTCCTCTTGTGCCAGATTCGCTGCATGACGACCACCACCAGTATGAGGAGCAGCAGACAGGCACCGCCAATCGCGATCATCGTCATGTTCATACTGGCCATTCTGGAAACGACATTAAATTACATCTTAGTAGGTACTTCATAGGCAGAAAATCTACGTCAAAAGTGGGTTACAAAAAATAAAAGGAGTCCAGATACAACATAAACAAGCAAACGTGGGATGGGCAATTGCAAAATGCATAACTTATTTAAAGTTTTAGAAAAGAATGTAAAGT
The DNA here is from genome assembly GCA_947523025.1 of Dryobota labecula. Lineage (NCBI taxonomy): Eukaryota > Metazoa > Arthropoda > Insecta > Lepidoptera > Noctuidae > Dryobota > Dryobota labecula. The sequence continues at coordinate 2,573,954 of OX383289.1, read as the reverse complement.
CCAAATAACTTCCATTTAGAACACAAATTCAAGTATAAGCTCTTATTCTACGCCAATTAACTTTGTTGATAATGTCCTAAAATAAAACATGATAATGATGTCTTACTTGACGTCTGAAACAATCTCGGCCGGTATATCAACACTTCCAAAGGTGCAAAGCGTTTTGTTTACACAGCGACACTCTTTCTTCTCATCATCTCCAGTGCAATAGTGGTCACTATTGCACAAGTCGCAGAGAATCCTGAAATTAAATACGTCACATACGTTAACTTAATTTTATCTACAATATCTTGCAGTGAAATCGGATAATATGCTAAGTCTACTTACGGTTTAACAGCTGTACATGACTTTGTGTCGTCATCATATTCGAAGTCGGTAAAGCATATGCACTCTCCATGCAAATCACAAGTTCCATTCAAACATGGCTTCCCGCAAGGCTTGTAACACTTGCTATGGTCTAGATCATCTTTTTGGTAGCCATTGATACAGGTGCAGGAGTTAGGAGCTGAGCAGTTTCCATTAATACAAGGACTGGAACAATAGGGCTGGCAGCCTGTTTCTGTCAGATTATAGCCATCATTACAGAAGCATTGATCGGGTTTCAAGCACCGCCCATTAGTACAGGGTGGAGAACATATTGGTGTGCAGACATCCTCTTTTAAGACATATCCCTTGTGACATTGACACTTTCCAGGCGCGACGCAATCTCCGTTTTTACATGAACTACACGTTGGCTTGCAGGTGGAGTCAATGCGTTCATATCCTTTAAAACAGGAACAGTTGTTTGGTGCAATACAGTCTCCATTACTGCAAGAGTTGCATTTTGGCATGCAGGTGTTGTTAACGCGTTCATATCCTTTAAAACAGGAACAGTTGTTTGGTGCAATACAGTCTCCGTTACTGCAAGAGCTGCATGTCGGTTCGCAAATTGAGTTAATGCGTTCATATCCTTCAAAACAGGAACATTTATTTGGTGCGACACAGTCTCCGTTAATGCAAGAGCTGCATTTCGGCTTGCAGGTGTTGTTAACACGGTCATATCCTTTAAAACAGGAACAGTTGTTTGGTGCAATACAGTCTCCGTTACTGCAAGAACTGCATTTCGGCTTGCAGGTGTTGTTATCACGTTCATATCCTTTAAAACAGGAACAGTTGTTTGGTGCAATACAGTCTCCGTTACTGCAAGAGCTACATTTCGGTTTGCAAATTGAGTTAGTGCGTTCATATCCTTCAAAACAGGAACATTTATTTGGTGCGATACAGTCTCCGTTACTGCAAGAGCTGCATTTCGGCTTGCAGGTGTTGTTAGTGAGTTGATATCCTTCAAAACAGGAACATTTGTTTGGCGCAACACAGTCTCCATTACTGCAAGAATTACATTTCGGCTTGCAGCTCGAATTTATGCGTTCATATCCTTCAAAGCAGGAGCAGTTGTTTGGCGCGATACACTGTCCAAAATCGCATCCGACGCAAGTAGGCTTACAAACTGAATCCTTTTCTGTACTTTCATATCCTACATTGCAAATGCACTTGTTATGCGCTTTACAGTATCCATTAACACACTTGGGATCGCAAATTGGAATACATTTAAATCCATCGTTGGGGTCAGTTTTATAGCCGTCATTACATTTGCATTTGTTAGGCTCGGCGCATTGTCCGTTTACACACACTTCAGCGCAAATCGGTGTGCAAGTGCCATTTAATGGCATGTACCCTTCATGGCACCTGCAGTCGTTCGGCGCGACGCAATTTCCGTGTTCGCAGTTGGAGCATGTGGATGGCACGCAAGTATGGCCGACGAGGGTGAGCGGGGCCGTGCACGTGCAGGTATCAACGTCGGTGCAAGTGCCGTTGACGCATCCCAGGCTGCATGTTGGCAAGCACTGGTTGAGATCAATATCGAACTCGTATTGGTTGCAGCACACAGCTCTTCTTTTCTTCTGTAATTTATATTGTAAAAGAATGTTTAATGACTTATCACAATAAGGGAGAGCGAGGCCTTTAAAAACTTTTCTGAGCTAATAATGTGACAATAGACAGATACATTTTGAGGACAGATACATTCTCTCGACTATCGAATACAGTTCGGCATTGCTAAACGTATTAAAATTGATACAACGTTTTATTTTTATCAATCGTTAAACATGAACAGATAGAGAATGCAATTTAAAATGTACTTATCAAATAAACATGAAGTGGAGTATGGAACTTAAATCTATAGGTTAGCTGGGTATTTATGTTGGAGATAAAAATAAAGTTAGAAATAATATCGCTAGGAAGTAGGTGTCTAAGTCAAACATACCTGCAGGCGACCATTTTTCCCTCTGACCCTGGATAAGAAAAAAACTGTGCATTAGACATGGTATTTAAAAACAATGTTTGAATATAGTTTACATCTCATTTTAGAGACCACGTGACCCGACCCCATAGTAGCAGCCACTCGCTAGAGAATGGTCACATAAAATGGATATGACGCGTGCAAGTCAAAAGCAAAGGAAGTATCTATGTTTAACCGAAACGAAAATGGATGGAGAAAACGTATGGGATCAAAATGACGAGTTCAAGAACGATAAACGCAAGTAAGTGTGTTGACGTGAGTGGTCCTTAAACGAAACTATAAATTAACAACATGAGGAAATAATAACTACAGCTCTTGTAAACTATCATGGCCGTCGACGCCACGTGGATGATAAGGGGTTTTTCTAGAGATGGGCTGAGTTAATTGATTTGCAAAATGCACTCCAAAACTCCAAAGACAAATTGCAAGAGGATTTTTTCGAACTCCTGAATACTAAAATTCAGGAAGTACTATGAATTGCTTTGGCGTCTATGGCTTCGTAACATGTTAAGAGGCTATCGAGCGTACAGTGGCGCCCTCATCGTTATTTCGGTGATTTCTTTTATTTTAGAATGAAAATGCAGAAAATAAGCTCGTCAAGTTGTGCTTCACAAGACTATACGTTATTATTTATACAAACAGTAGTTTTAAATTGTTATGTTTTATTGCAATCATTAAAACGGAGCTTAGTGGCCACTATTTGAAGTGAGCTGTAATTTCACCTGATGCTTGGGATTGACACTATTGTCAGCTCACTCCACGCTCACTTCACCTACGTTTTCACGGTGAAATGGTTACAGAATAGCACTACTGTTTTCACATTAGCCACACAATGACTGACTTAAAAAAATATGAACCTGTGTATGATAATAATAATATGATTGATTTGATTTAATAGCGGATAGTCAGACATACTCATATTTTGTAATAGGTTCTAAGACGAAATAACAGACGCCTCATCTGATGTTTAATTCACAGGACTTTAGACTCCCGATATTGACATACTATTTTTATCAACATTTACCGCCACATTGAGAATTCAGATATGTAATGGAATATTTCGCAAAACAAAACAATATTATCGTTCTAAATAAATAGTTGTAGGTATGTCATTGGAGTATATCTCCTAGTTTGACAGACGGATGTACGACATAACGTCATACTTCCCAACAATTATACCTACTTGATGCATCTGAACGATATTCATATGATATTTATCTGAATCCTAAAGCCGGAATTATTGAAAGAAATAATAAGTAATTTTTTAAGGTTGTAGAAGTTTTATCCTGGTGTAGTCTACATATTAAAAACACTTATTTTTAGTACCGTATACTGTCCAACGTGCTATGTTATGTAACGTATCTCTGACAGTTAAGAAATACCGGGTTATTAACACATGCTCACCAAAAGTCTGATAAGCAGTGAATCACTATGTACTATGCAGTTTTGATGCCTATTTACAAACTGAATTTTATTTAAAATGAAATTGAAGACCTGATATCCATCAAACCGCATGGGGCCTGAATGGTGGATTACAGAATTTACAGCCCACTCCCTCTCACAGAGGGGGCCCGAGTCTCAGCAGTTGGACTCGCGTATCATGAGATTAATCTGTCAAAGCTCGAATTCTAATTTGATCGAGATCACTCTCGCTAGGACGCTAAAGTGATATCGTAGATTTGTAGGTATATACATATTACTCTTAAAGTGCTTATTCCTGAAATTAGTCACTTTTCCTTGTCGGTGTTGCCTCGAGCGAAGAAATCTTACTTTAAAAGTGCTAACTCATCCCAAGTGAGAGATCTGTAGAAGTATGTCGGAAGGTGAATAATTTGGGAGAAAATAATAATGCTGATGTATAATGTATGTGATAATGATGAAAGAAAGAGTGCGAATATAATATGTACAGTGTTGGTATGTGCAATGTGTATCACAATAAGACAGCCACTCCTGGGTTTACGCCCGGTTCCAATAACTAGTAACAGATAGTTAAAGTTAACAATCGTAATTACCCTCTTTTGAAAGCTTTAGTTACTGGATAAAGTTTTTAAAGGTACTGCATTTGAAATAAGATTCGATATTTAAATAAACCTTTTTTACAGTCCGATCAACCGATTTTGACTTCTATTCCGTAGGCGTAAGGATGGCATTAAAAGCATAAAAGTGGTTACAATACCGACTGTTTACTGCAGCTGCCATTTGTCATGCCACCAACGAAATAGAAGTCAAAATCGGTTGAACGGACTGTAAAAAAGTTTTATTTAAATGTCTAATATTTATTTCAAATGGAGTTGTTGTTGAACTCTTCAATGTTTATACGCCCGAAACTGCAGGCAATTTTTCTATGATATGCATTAGTTTTTCTATGATATGTTTTAATAACTGTCGGTTATAGAGCGTGTATCAGAACGGTGTGGTCTTTAAGGGTGTGTTGCAGACTATCAAACTGAACAACTTTCTCCATGGGGCAACATCATAATCGTATTTAAGTTTTGTATGCGACAATTGATAATTTTCAGTTTCAGTTACAGGAATCCCGGAGTGTAGATACTTGGTCGGAATGGTTGTTTTACTGTGACAAAATGATAGTGCTGTGGTGACCAGTTGCCTGTTGCTTACCTCGCAGCCCTTGCTTTATTAATTTCACATTCTGTCCGATTCTTACTTAATTCACACGGTGCTTCGCTAAAGGAATAATCGATTATTTTATTTATTTTTTGGTTGTGTTGTAAGTTTGTGTATGTGTTAAGTCCTACATTCTAGCTAATGTTTCATATTTGAATACTACGTATTTAATTGTCTATGTAAAATATGTTTGTAGATAATGTCGTCATGTTGATACATAAATATATAAGGTTCTAATATTGTTTCAATAATGTTCTACTATCTGCAAGTTCTTAAGCTACAACTCGAAGATTCTTCAGAATTGCTGGTGAATTCTGAAAAATCTCCAAAAAATAAATAAAAATAAAGAAAACATCTTACTGAACAACTTCCTCACAAACTCCTTTGGCTTTTCGATCCAAAGATTCACAGAACTCAAACACCTGAGTTATGATAACCACTAGAATCAAAACACGCACGTGGTAGTAATGTCCCATGGTTTTGTTCACATAGGTAATATCTTGCGTCCGCGGTTCCTATGCAACTGCACGTTGTTGGTCTATTTCCCTTGTTTTATAACTTATTAATGTGCCACTCTGTTGAACACTGACTAATGAGCGATAACAATAATCGCTTCCCGTAGGGTCTTCGCCCACAAAGTCCGTCCAAAAAACAATTGCCTAAACTTGACCAACACGTCTATTGTAACGAAAGCCGCACAACTGTCAAAAACATGAAATCAGAATCCCTAATTAAATGTTTAAATTGTATAGATATACAGGCTGATTGTTTTGTTGCAGTGACGTATATACAGAATTAGCTGAATGTGTTTGATGCGCGCACGACGAAAGCTCACGAGTGTAATGCGGTAAACACTTGAAGTCGATTACTTTTGCATCTTAATGCGAAGTGCGAGTGACGAACAATGCCATTTTTGCATAACGTTAGACAGTTTTATAGACGTCCGGCGCTGTGTAATAAATCGTCGTGACGTCGTTCGGGATAAGAATACATAATTTAAATATCACAACGCAATGTTAGTAAAATATAAACGCACTGTGTACACTATTGTGTGTTGTTGAAGACTGAATGTCACGTTTGCTCGCGGCTACGCCAAAGGAAACTGTGATTTTAAACTGACGAATTGAATTAATATTCTTATCAGTCTGTGCTTTAATTGTACATAAGTATAGATACATTTGCAATTCAAAGTTATATTTGTAGTGCCTTTTATTGGTTATGAATAATTATTCATAACCAATAAAAGGACAATGCCCAATAAAACACATTAACCTAATGACAAACAAATGATCAAAACTAAACTATATTCAATCGATTCATCTAACAATGAGTAATTAATAAAAACAATCAATCTACAATCCTCACAAACCTTTTGGTTCGTACCACCATTCATAAATCTGGTCATAAACGACGGCGGTTGTAAGTTTTTTTGAGGACATTAGGTACTAAAGTCTGTGTGTCCATTAGAAGCGTCCTCAGGCCTTTCCACTAACATCCGCCTTTAAAATGCCGATAATTATTGTTAATCGTCATTTCTGTCAACACGTTCATTCATTCTCACAAAACGATCAATCATCAATCTTTTTAATTTTTGTTATAAATTACTCTTCTTCTTTATCAATCTTAACTTAAACATCTATTTGCATGTGGAATATTGCTTCTAGCAGATTGTCTTATTTATTTTAATGTGATAATTTTAATGTGTGATGTGTGTGGTTTCAGGCTTAATCAAAGCTATGTAGATAGTTAAACAAGACGAAAAACAGATATATAATTAGTAGAAAGAACACACAGAAAATTTTGAAATAACAATATTACAGCATCATTTTGCAACGTCATAAAATATCTCACATTATGCAAACATAGAGCAACCTGTATGTTCATTTCAGTATCAGTCCTACAACAGTAACGATTTCCTCGTAACAGTTAACTACATAGTTTATAACAAGGTATGACTACATTTAGCTTAATTAACTATTTATCAAAGTTATGCAAATAATGTCAAAAAGGAATAATATTGACCATCGACTTCCTGTCTTCCTGTCCTTCCCTTTATTTGTGGTCGGCACAGGGCGTTTTGTTCTGCCATACATCTCTATTACCCGTCCTCTCGGAATTCATTTAATTTCTAATCATATCATCTTTCACAAAAAGCCTCGGAAATTTTCATCATTCATTCGGTCCTTCGTGAATCTTTGACAGTCGTTACGGGTATTCAGAAGCCGGAGAGTCTGACAACCAGTCTTACTAAGGGGTATAGTATTACATATTTACTAGGTTGTGGAGGTCAGATAGGCAGTCACTCCATGTAAAATACTAGTATTCAGCTGCATCTGGTGAGACTGGAAGCCGACCTCAACATAGTTGAGAAAAGGGTAAGTAGATCATCTTTCACAAAATCCATTCGTCTTTTGTTTGGTCAGTATTTTCTTATAGTCATCCACACTAAACACTTTTCCTGCTACATTTTTCTTAATTATTCCTCCGTATGACATGGTTAACCGCTAGGGTTACCTGTTATTACTGGTATCTCCGAAATTGTTTAAAAAAATACATGAAGCGAATGCGTCAAGGTAGCCCGCGATTTTTTTTTACTTTTTTTGCTATTTACTGGCCAGTGTCAGGTTGTATGTTGATCTGAATATGATTCGCGGCCGTATCAAATATTTTATAGAACTATCATAAAAATCATCAATAGTACACCTCTCTAAGTCATATGAACTTAGAGTTGTACCTATCATCATCATCATCATTTCAGCCGAAAGACGTCCACTGCTAGACATAGGCCTCCCCCAAAAGGGGGGGATTTGCCTTAATCGCCACGCTTGGCAGGCGGGTTGGCGATCGCAGTATGGTGTTAAAAGTGCATAGAAAACGCTGCTACCCGTCATCTAGTAACTTACTGCCGAATACTCAAACGCAATTCAATTTTAAGTCGCCGTTAAGTCTAAAGCTGTCTCTGTCACTTTAAACTGTTTTGTAGCGACAGAAACACTTATAAGAATGTCTTAAAGTTAAGTAACGTTTGAGTATTTGGGCATTAGTCTCCTTTTACGAAACCCACGGGAGGAAATGAGGTGATGTTATTCTTTACGTCGGGCACCACACGGTGCCACGGTATATTTATTTATAGAACTATAATTATTATAAAAATTAATGACTATTTCATGAAATCATAACTTTTAGGATAATACTAACTTATGGCGTTGTATTACTGATTATAATGATTATAATTCTACGGTTGCGAACACCCAGACAAAGAGCTGCAAATTGCAAAAATCGTAAGAAAATTTGAATTTCGCGGGCTTCCTTAGCGCTTCCTCCTTAAAGTAAGACATTTTTGGAGCCTAACCAAAGATGAATACTTATATTTATCATCATTATCATGTCAGCCGGACGATATCAACGACAAAAAAATCAAAAAAAAAAAAATCTTTGGTTACTTTTGGACAGGAAAATGTTGTTGGTAATGCAGCGTTAATCTAGCAGCGATAATGCTGATATCCGAATGCTACGATTGACTTTGAAAGTACTTGAACATCGTATACGTCGCCTTAGAGTGAAAACCTCGGGAATGCAATTTTGGTAATTATTGGAAAGAAAACCTCGCAACGCACATCCTAGTTTCACACAAAAAAAAGTTTTGCAACCTGTAACGCATCTATGACGAGTTTGAATATTGCACACTAAAAGACAAGTATATGAAGAAGCTGTGGTAATAAAATTTTACAGTAAAGTCGAGATCTCCTGTAAAGTTACCTTTTTCGCATAGGTATACGAGGTTTTCACTCTAAGGCGACGTGACGCGACGGGGGTTAGGCAGAGGTACTAAACACCACTATTTCACTACTTAGGTATGTTTAAGACCCATGTATTGGGGGGCGAGCCTATTGGCATCAGCCGGGCACAAATCCAGACTCTGGACTGCTACTGAGTAATTTCTGATGGAAAAATCCAATAATATTTGACCCGACCGACCTGGGAATCGAACCCAGGACCTCATGCTCATCAGTTACCTTTACGACTGCACCAACGAGGCAGTAATTTTTTTTCTCTTTTTCTTTTTACGTCATTCGACCTTATTAAAAGCTATACATCTACTTTTAGCTATACATCTTTAATATTGTAACCACCTTATTGTAAATACCTACATTCTGAGCAAATAAATGAATATTCTATTCTATTCTATTGTACTAAAATGACTTGAGCCCTACTTACAGAATCACGTGGACGATGGACATAAACTTTTGACTTTGAATTATTAAAGTTAGGATCAACTATTTAAAATTCCATGAACACTACGAGTACTAAGCATGCCAACGTTCTATTAAAACAGACCTGCTACACATCAATCATAAGCAAAAGAAACTATAGAATCCCAATACCTGACAACGCCTCATTGTTAGCTAGACTCTCTCCCCAGCTTACTCTCTCATTGATACGTACAAGAAAGTCTGCAAACCTCTGAAAACACCTCATTCAGTTGCAGAAATATAATAAAGAAAATGTTGCAAAACTCTGGTTATGATGACTCGGAACAATAAATATAAATACCCTGACCTGACACTGAATCAAACTACGCACAATGGGAACAAATACGCACGCATACACATATTGACACACACCACACACACACACATCACACATAAGTACGCAAACATACCAGATACGAGTACACACCTGAAATCACCTTACTAGTCTCCACTTTGGAATTCGTATCCCGAGCCCATTGATGTATAAAAAAGAAAGATCGCTCTAATGTCACGTAAACATTATTGAACTAGAAATAATTACATGTAAACACACCTACACAACTACATTTCCCGATGTCGTATGTCATGCATCAACAACCGAAAAAGCGTGAGATATGACGCGGGTTGTAGCGGGAACGAGATAGCAATAATTGTCACTGTTACGTACCCTTATCTACTCGGAAACAATATATATATATATAATATATATGGCGACCTAGAAAGCAAATTATTCAGGAGAATTTTAAAGAAAATAAGTTTTGATGTACTATCGAGTGGAAAGTAATCCTGTGGAACTTGTTTTCGGTTTGTGAATTATTTGAGCACATTCTGAAAACACAGGAAGGCATTGTTTCTGCTTATTTAGACGATTACGGTAATTTTACTTAACGTGCTACACAAACGCGAGTTAGATTGTGACTAAGGTCAGTTGTGCCCGTCGGCATAGGTTATGCGGTACACGTCGAGGAGCGCGTACCTAGTCTTCCTTTTTTAACACATCAATGCCCGAGCCCCGACATACAGACCAACTGTTTAGTTTGGAGCTCACTGGTAAATAATAATTTATGTATTCATTTTATTATTTATGTATACACAGTTAAATACATAGAGATACGACATAATTATAATTATTTTAAATCAGATTACAGGTACTTAGGTACATAGGAATTGCTTAATACTACCTTTATAAAAACCTGTGTGGAAGCATGCAAGGTCTAACCTCACCTACTTGAGTAGCTATATTTACACTGACATCTGCACAAAATACACTGACTTATAACACGAATTTTATCACTATTACACGTTTTTCTCCACACTGAATAAGCCGTTCTGTGGATATGGGTACTGTGCCTTGAATGAGCTACCACGTAGTTGTTGAAAAGAGGTCGGTGCAAGAGAATTGGAGATTTTTACAGTCCCGAGTAACAAGAAGTGTTGCTATCACAAATGTGGAGATTTTGATAATAACACGCTCAAGGTTTATTTTTTCAATTTAACGTTAGTGTCAATAAATTATTCTTTGGACTAAGAATAGTCTAATTACAACATAGGTCATTATGGGAATCACGTTACCGTTTTCTAAACACCACGTTGTTTACGATGCTATTCCTTTGAGGTTGTCCGTTAGCAGTTGGACAAATGATTAGATTTTAAGATGATCAACTTTTATATCTAAGCACACAACAATAAAACGCTCTATTTTTTAATAAAACCGCCTAAAGTTTCACGGTTCCAAAGACACATTCAGCGGTTACATTCGGTTTTTTTTTTTTTTACACATGTATCACCTAATGTTGTGTTATGTATAAATAAGTGTAAAATATATATTAATATTGTGTATGGACTGTGTATTTAAATTTTTTTGCGTGAAGTTAATCCCACTAGTCTGAATTTTCAAGAAACACTATGCTTATCCACTACGTATCACCAACTTATCGCGTTGAGGATAATGTTACATTAATTGACGTTAATTTTAGGAACCACATACCAACCAGCCCACTAATATAGCGGACCGTGGGTTCGTTAAGCACTTTTTGTTAAAGAATTAATACATAAACTCACTCTCACTCTCTCACTCTTTTTCCCATGGGGATAGGCAGAAACTATATAACGCCACCAGCTATGCTCCTTACATCCTACTCCTTTTGCTTCGTTTACATTCATAAATCTGATCATACACCCACACTATGTACTCCTAGGGCGTCGTCCCGGCGTTTCCACTCACATCTGCCTTGTACCTTTTGTTAGTCGCCTTTTATTCATCCTGTCAACATAACCAAACCATCTAAGCATTCTCTTTTAAAATTTTGTCACTATATCTTCTTTTAAACGACACCGTTGCCTTATCACAAAATTTTTCAGCCTATCATTCATAGTCACGCTTGCATGCTTGCATTCATGCATGCTTCGCAAATCGCAAGGAACGCTATTTCACAGCATTTATTCTACTTTCATGCTTCTTTTTCCACACCCAACAATCACTTCCATACATAAACGTAGGCACCAGCACACCATTGTGAACGGCCAGTAAAAGATAGATAAGTTTATTAAAGAATTAAGATATCTTAAAACATTGAAACAGTATGTTTGTGTTAGTAATGTGGCGGTATCTACAACGCCACATGCGAACTACGCATCAGACTTGACGACACACAAATCCTGCATCGCGCAAGCAGAGTTTACCGCGCGACTGGTATATATACAACATCCCGACATCAATCGTCGGGCCCCCGACCCTTGCTTAACGAAGCGCCAGCCCGCGCCGCACCTGAGCCTATAGCTTTAAATTTCCCTGTTTATAATAATAACCCTGATTTGATCCAGCCTGTCCCTTGCTGTCCTTCCCCCGACGCTGCCCTAAGCCGAGGTTCTTACCCCACAGGGGGTGCCCTTAGCGTGCAGTCTTTTAGTTTATAAGTTTTATGCCCTGGCTGGAGGCTTTAAGTTTTCGCTTAAGGCAGCCACAGGAAAGTCCGATTAATTAGTCACGACCTCTCAAGGTCAACTCCTAGATGAAATCAACCGTCGGACAGTTGCCCACCAGACACAACACCCGTCTGGTCGGAGGATCCTTCCTTTTCCATAAAGTATGAGTGAACTTTAAACCCTGTTCCCTATACCTCTATACTCGTAGTAATGTAAGAAAATATCACACTGACATGCTAACACCCTTTCAGGATGCACGTATAGATACCTAAATAGTTTTATACCCTACAAAAGACCCTTGGAAACAATAAATTGTACATGTTTGCAAATAATTAAATAAATATGTCTGTCCATCTACATATCTAAGGACAAAAGATTTTTCAAAATTGTCTCTGAGTGGCAATGCAAAGTGTCCACGTCGCAGTCTTAGGGACGGACGTAACCCACGAGGTATTATGACAGTAGACAGAGATCACCGCTTACCAGCAAATGGGCCATCTGCCAAAAAAGCAGACCTTTTAGTGCGACAAACAGATAAACAACTCCATTGTATTAACAAAGGATGACGTTTGAGAGCCAGTTAAGTGGTATCACACGATGGAGGTTATGCTGGCATGGATGGAGTATACATAATTATATACTACTATACCTATTCTCTTTTATATCGCTGCCAGCATAAGTAATTGGCTTTTTTCTTAAAAGAATACGGCTGCGTTTAGACATAGAGAGGCTAGGCTAAGTTAGTTGAAAATCTGCATGACCGGTGGAATCTAATTGATGATTGGACGACAGGGCATAAATATATTTTTTACTAGCTGCTGCTTGCGGCTTCGCCCGCATGTCTTTTTCCACAATAAAAGTGCCTAAATCAAAGCCTAAGTTACTCCTTATAACATCAGCTATCTGGCACTGAAAGTCCCGTCAGAACCGGTACAGCCGTTTCGGAGATTAGCCGGAACAAACAGGCAGACAAAAATATTAAAAATCGTTTTTCGTTACATGTAGCGTATATTCTTTTATATGCATTTAGTAAACAGCTGTTATTTTGACAATACAAATAGACACTTCAATTTTATTTATTTGTATAGACAAAGGGCTACCTCAGTAAGTTTTTTCTGTTTTGGCGAAATTACTGTTTTAAATTCATATTTTTTTAAAATCTATTATGTTAATTAATGTACAAAATATTTCAGACACAATGCGAATTGTTATATGCATAAATATATATATTTTTTTTTTAATGCTGTGGTTCAATCATGAGTCGATCGGTAGTATAATTTACTAAAAATGAAGTTTTAAAATTTTCATAGATCTAGATAGATCTATGAAGATAGATCTACAGATTATTCTATTCTATTCTATTCTTCATCAGCAAGAAACGCCAAACCGAATTTCAGTATGGAGCACGATACCTAATGTAAGTTTCATGTAATAACTTGTAGTTTCTCATGGAAACCGAGGCAATAGGTAGTATCAATAAAAAAAAAGGAAATTTCGCAAGCTAATCAAATATTAGGTAAGTACCTATGGCTAGTTTATGTATGTACGAATTGACCGATTATCCCACTGTGGGGAAGTTACAAGGAAAATACTATGAAGTTGATAAGTTGCTGAAGGATAATTACTAAAACTAATAGGGAACTACCTACTATTTATCCTTAACTTTATAGGAGTTGTTGATAAATTAGAGTGCCTAATACTCGTAGTTTTATCTAAAGGTAATAATTTTCATTTTACATTCAAGTTATAAAATAATTAAGTAGGTACCTATTCGACTATCTTCCGCAACTGTTTGCTATCGTCCCTCACAGTTACACTGAAATAAATAATTTTCCGAACTAATTAAGTTACTTCAAAAATAACTCAACTTTAGTTATAAGGAAATAAACTTTGCTAAAATTAACAAAACTGATTTGTAGTGTGCAAAACAGGGTTTTGTAATAGATAACATCTAGTTCGCAAGTCACAATTTTTGTGTAAACAGTAACCAAGTTTTGTTACAGTTATGCAAACATTTCTTTCAGTGTAGTTTTTCCCAAATTACCCTATTTTATTTTCAATCTGATTTACTTAATAACGTACATACGTACGTAGCTTTCATTTTGATAGTTCAACAACATTCATTGCGTTATTTATGTTGTTGTCTCCTTCTTCACAATCGCTCTCTCACTTCTGAGAATCGTGACTCCTTTTCAAATTGTCAACGGTCTTTCTCCATCTGTGACAATCGAGTGGCCTGGCGGAGTGCCAGTTGCTCAGATATTTGATCCGACCACCGTTTTGGGCTTCGGCCTCTCGGTCTTTTTCCCTCTATCTTCCATGTTACCATTAGACGTCCCATGTTATTGGTACCTCTGCGGGCAATGTGACCGAAGTATCTCTTGACACGTTGCAGGCAGGTTGAAGATAGTTTTTGTGCCTTCTCTAGATTGAGTTGTTGATCGAGACATTTGTGCGGTAGGCGGTGGGCATGGTATCCTTAATAGGCGGCGCCAGCAACACATTTCGAAAGCGTCAATTCTTTGCCTGTCCTTAGCTTTGATCGTCCAAGTCTCTGCCCCATAGAGAACGATGGAGAAGACAAGTGTGCGGACCAGATATTTCTTTGTCCGATTGGTGATATTTTTGTCTCTCCATATTTTATTTAGTTGAGTCATCGCTGTTTTAGCCATGCCAATTCGTCTTCGATTTTCTAGTTCGCAGCTTCCCTTATTGGTAATTACAGAACCCAGATACTTAAACTGGTCAAGGGTTTCATATTCTGCTCAGATGTCGGTAGGTACGCTGGACAGTTTCGAAGCGATCAAAGACAAGGAGCTTTTTCGGAACAAATTTTTCGAACATATGAAGCAATGGATTAGCAATATCATTCAGATTGTGATTGCAAGTGTCTTACGCAATTAGGGTGCAGCTTAATGACAATTAAGTCAGATTGGGAAATCCGAGTCCAGCATTGGACTGCTATAGGCTGATGGCGATGATGACGAGAATCTCAATATTAGACGGGTTATAGTATTTCATGCAAGCATCATGAAATACTACAGCTCGTCTCGCTCTCGCTGACTTAAAACATTAACCGATACTATTTACACTGATTTACACATTGTACTAAGCCAATTACTTCAAAACAATAGTAAATTGTTTTACAAGGGATGAAAAGGACCTATTTAGGCACAAGGGCGCCAATAGTACGAGTGCCTAAATAGTTTCTTTTACCCGAGGTAAACACCCTACTTTTGATTTCGAATATGAGGAAAATAAATTTAATAAAAACCTGATAAGTTAAACAAATACATATTTGAATCTGATGAACTCATTTATATAAATATCTGTATAAGTAAATAGTTAGCACTCGACAAAACAACTGAAGATCGAATTGCCGAGTCCCCGCCTTTTTTATGTTTCTTTTTCTGCGGCATTCCACCGTCCAGTATTTTTATCATTGATGATGGTAAATATTTAGCTCAAATCTATGTAAATTAAACAATAATTTAGTGAACAGTAAATTATAAGTATAAAGTTATGTTACAAAATGGTTGATAATATTTTTTAATTACAATTTTTCGCCGTGATTTAACAGAGTAGCTGTATAAAAAGTTGGGACATGGCTTACATAGAATTTATTTTTTTGACATTAGGGAAAATCGTTTCCCAGGGACAAAAAGTACTGTTTTCATCCCTGTGATCAGGTAACTTCAAGCGTACTTTCCAATAATGAGAACTGAAAAAGAACTATGCTATGCGTTGTGGCTGTTTTCAGTACCTATGCCAAAATATGTAGCTATTGTTACAGCCTACGCAAAGTTCGTGTATGGCGTCCCCATTCTTGAGCCTGATCATTAAATTAAATAATTAGGTATCAAAGAAGATATTGCAGTGGTTAATTAGACAAATTAAAAGTTAACTTTTTCATCATTTCCAATTTATAATATCATCAAAGAAAACAAAAACAATTTGAGGAAACTGATTAGGTAAATAATGTAGCCGTTAATTCAAAAATGTCTTGAAACGGTGCAACAGTAACCAGGAAAATAAACATAAATGAGACAAAGGGACACACATATAACGGTATGTTATAGGAAAACAACAACCGAATCAATCCTAGTACCCTCCATCCTGTCACGTGTTTCAGCTGCGCAGGAGTCGTTATCGATGAACTAGCTGCATATAACCGCACTCATTACAGGGAAATAACTAGTAACTAATACATATTAGAACTATTTACTGTAAATAGCTAGGATTCAAGGTGATAAGCAATGACGCCAGAAGGACAAACCCGTAAACAGAAGGTTCTAGGCAACTAGGAATGTATTCCTGAAACGTAGTTTATTTGTATTTTGTTTGTTTGGGTCAGTATTTGAAATCTAGTCTTGCAAAGGCTTACCCACTTTCCAAGGAAATAAAGACTTGTAGTCCGATCTCTTGCCATCGTCGCGTGTCAAGCCATTGGGTTCTAATACAGCTGGAACGCCGACGGTAACAAGGGCTCGTCGGATGATATCATTAATGTTTGCGTGCCGTGCAATGTGACCCGCACTTCGACTGCAGGACAGGCTGTGGTATCCGAGGCTGTTGACAACTTCGCCACAGTGACAGCGATGGGGATAACAACAAGGAGCTCCTAGTCGTAGGGAAGCAGCGAGGCTGAAAGTAGTATCGTCAAACAAAGTACCTATGTTAGACGATGGCAGTGCATGAAGCTAAAGACCCGACTCCCACTTAACCACGGCCAGCAAGCGCGCACGCTCTGCAGTAGTAGCAGACGTGTCAAGTAAATTGTTCTTTACTACTCCCAGAGTCGGTGGGATGAGCCGCTCTGTAGAGTAGTACCGCGTCTTGCAGGTATTAGATTATTCTTCTGTTTTCGTATCTACATGTGAAAAGCTCATCGCATAATCTACCTATAATATTCCCACTGCTGGGATACAGGCCTCCTCTCTGTGGGAAGAGTGGGCCATAATCCACCACGCGGACCCAGTGCGAGTTGGTCACATATCTTCGATGTTTTGGTTCTAGGAGATGCCAGTTTCCTTACAACGTTTTCCCTCATCGTTTTGTCAGTAATGATAAAATAATTTTCACATGTCAAGTGCCTGGGTTCGAACAAAAAACTGACAAATACGTGCACTGACTGGACAGGTCCACTAAATCTGTGGGGTTTTTTCATCAAAAGACCATTTTAGACACCAATCTACATGGTCTTCACATGATCTTACCAAGATTATGTCTGGACTTTAAAAGCGACTGTGACCTCTGAGTTTGTTTCGGCCTTTCTTCTCCGAGTAGTCAGAAAGGAAACGCCGACGTCATCTAGTTTTAAAATATAAAAATTCTCGTGTAAAGGTGTTTTTACAAACCTAATTACAGAAATAAAATCATTTATCATTTGAATCAAAGCCACAGCCGTTTCCACTGACTCAAACTCAAAGCATTTATTTCAAATAAAAAAATTACAGGTACTTCTTAAAATTATCAAGGCGTCGTCGGTTAGTCAGAAAGATGAAGCAAGTTGCCCATTCCAAAGCGTAGTTGGTACCTATGGAGAAGAACGGGCAAGTAACTCCACAGGGTCACCACGGCTCTGAGAAAATCTCAAACCGCGGTAATAAATATAGTAGCCAATTAGCATAATAGTTCCGAGACTGACTGCGGAGGGGGCCTAGACAAAGTGACATTCAATCAACGGTAGTGATGATGGGAAAGTCAAGAATTTATGGGAGTGACATAAGCTAGCGCAAAGTTTATGGCAATCTTGTTGAAAGTCGTTAAATACGAAACGCTTTGAAAATAAGTCACTTGTCTAAGCCCTCACAGTGCGCTTGACGTGCATTGTTCCGTTCCGTCACTACTGGAAGCTATTTTAATGCATGATAATATTGTTTTAAAATGAACAATGAACTGATAATTAATTAATAATACAAATTAGTCAATAAAACTTTAAGGAAATCAATAATACCTATATATTATTAGTGTTCCCTAGTCTACAAGGAACCCTTATAGTTTCGCCATGTCTGTCTGTCTGTTTGTCCGCGGCTTAGCTCAGAGACCCTTAGTACTAGAAAGCTGTAATTTGGCATGAGTATACATATTAATCACGCCAACAATGGTAAAATAAAATCTTGAAATATATATATTTTTAGGATATCTCCCCTACACGTAAAGTGGGAATGATATTTTTTTTTTCTCATCTGTCCCATGTTGTGGGGTATCGTTGGATAGGCCGTTCAAAAATATTGCAGGTTTGTGAAAACCAGATTACGATTAAAAATTATTATTATTATTTTATTTTTATATATTTTACATATCTCGGGACCCTGGGGTCCCGGACCTTTGGAAGGCGTACGAGGGGCCGAAGCTAACTCGCAGAGGCCGGTTAGATGCTTTTTAATTAAATGAGGTACCAACCGACGATTATCCCTGTACGCACTATGCAAGTGCACCCAAGGACAACCCCCGGTTGGTGTAGGACTATTGCACGATATGGAAACAAAGATATTGGACTATGGGTTTGGGTGGTTAAAATGGACTGGTTACCTAAAACTATGGAAGGACTATGGCCCCTGCCTGATCAATGTTTTATTAATTTATTATACACGGATAAAATGGCATGGGTTGACTTACACACTCAATAATTGGCCCCCGGTCGAAATGGCAAACGGTCGCTAGCACTTAGTGCTGTAGCAACAAGGGGGCAACATATCCTGAGCTGCTTGAGGACTGGAGAGGTATTCCACGACTTTCAGAACAATCCCAGATCCCGGAAGATAGTCAAGATCTCTACAAGCCTTACTGGAATACTTCCTTCCTCAGAGCACGTTTGCTCTTGCGAATCTCCACTCAAGCCGGCCAATAAAGCCAAGAATGAGGTGGGAGCTCAGTTCCTCGTCAATGTTCACTCCAGCCGGCCAATAAAGGCAAGCCAGAGATGAGGAACATGACTTCTCCCGGGAGATAGGGTCTGTAGGGTCGCCACTGCCCAACAGCTCGCCACATGCTGCCCTGCGTGTTTCTGTATCTCTCTTGGTCTGACTCCTCACCGTAGACATGTTCCGGCAAAGTAAACTCTACCGGCACAGACCTAGAGTTAGGAGCGCGCAAGCCCCACCACGACGTCAACGCGTTGAGATACGGATTATTATTATTCCGTGCGGAAGCACATGTTTTTCAACTATAATGTTAAGTTTGTTCTTGAGATAAGTTCATACCAACTACGGAACTCCTCATTGTGGGTGGTCCGACACACAGTTGGCTGGTTTCTTGTTGTAATTTTAGACGACCTATTGTTATAATAATGAAACAAAGGGATTTATCGTGCAACTAAATTGCATGTACCTACTTAACTATAATGGTATTCAAGTCAACACTACTTTGAAAATTCCGTAGATTCTATTCAATTCCAAATTCTATTACCTACACACATCAAAAAAAGTTTGTGATCACTAGCATAAGCTGATATAATTTTATAAATTGAACTTTATCAAGAAGAATTATTTGTTGTGTGTTTTCTTTAAATAGAAATAACCTGTTTGAAATAATAAAAAATGAGTAATTAAATAATACAAAATGAGCAATTAATCATAATGTAATTGTAACAGAAATTTGATAGAAAGAAAAATAATGTTTGATTTATATTCAATATAATATAACTCCTCCCCTGGCTCAAACACATGCGGTGATCCGCCTGGGCATGCAGAAAATCAATTTATTCAGCATTTCTTGGGGTAGCCTGTCCCATTCTTGAATAGCGGCTTCCCTGAGCTCTGGCACTATCTGGGGACGTGGCTGACGGTTCCAAACAGCTCGCTTAAGAGCATCCCACGCGTGCTCTATTGGGTTTAAGTCAGGCTATATTTTTAAATAAAGAATCTAAAAAGAAGAAGAAATCATAATATAATCTACCGTAACAAAAAAGATTTCGATTTGTCAAAGTGATCGAAAACTTTTTTTGATGTGTGTATGTCCTTTTTCACTAACACTAGGCGTGTTTAAAGTAGTTTTGGCTTGACGACCATTTCGAACACATTCTTACATAGGCACCAATGCATAAAACACGAACTAGTAAGTACTACAATCGTCACGAACCCAGAATGGTTGAAACTCGACAAGGCTCGCCCGGCACGTGTCTAATATTTGGCACTCACACAATCTAGGCATCATACTTTCTTCGTAGACTAGAATTTACTGTACATAGCGCGTGACAGGAAGACTGGACCTTGAATAGCTTGGCTTTATTACTTACTGCTGCACTTTTATAACCTTGATAACAGGAAGTGCCCCTGGTCCTAACGGCGATTAGATTAACCTATAGACCTCGACTAGTCATACAGGCACTGGTAACAGGTAAAGCACTGCATAGTTTTAATCGAAACCTTGACAATAATACTGTGATCAAATGGTTGATCTATACCCAAAGTCTGGAATTCAGATAATTTATGTAAACAAAGGGGATAACATATCAAAAAAATATCTTCGTAATGGTAATTCACATAAAATGGCGAAAAAAAATGTGCCGTTTCCTTTTAAGTACTGAATGTAAGAAATAATAATTTAAAAATAATCATACCGTAATTATTTTTATAGATTTTCGGTTTTAAACAAGTTAAAAAGTTAAAAAAAGTTAAAGTTATTAAAAAAAGGTGATTTTCTGGTATAAAATATTTTATGATACTGGTAACAAACAATGCAGGAGATCCAAAAATGTTCACATTTTTTATATCTTCAACAACACTTAAATTACAACTCTCATTCATAGATTCATATTGTATGTAGCATATCTAGCCATATTTTGGATGAAAACGGCTGTAAGCTGTTTCGAGTGGAAATCGATTTTGGGAGGCCTACGTCTAGCAGTCGACTGAAAAGGGCTGATTATGACGATCATAGGCCGTGTCTCCGACAGACTACAAAAAACATTGATTGGCAACGGTATTTCGTTTGCATAGTTCTTTTAATTAATTCACTTTAATTTCATAGATGATTATTAAATAAAAAAATGATAAAATGTTTTGCACCACTGTCCTGTAATTGTGACAGTGACATTTCTTGACATTACTTTGTTTACATAAATTATCTGCATTAACTAAAATAACTTTACAACATGTCTCGAAATTACCGCACTCCAACATAGACCTCAATTAGAATATTATGTTATAATCATAATACATACACTACATTTTTAGGGTTCCGTAGCCAACAAGGAACCCTTATAGTTTCGCCATGTCCGTCTGTCTGTCGGTTTGTCTGCCTGTCTGTCCGCGGCTTAGCTCAGAGACTCTTAGGCCTGTACTTATAGTATCTGTTTATTACAGATATGATTAATATATCACTCTACTTACGTTTTTCTTTCCATTCATCATACTTTTTATTAGTTTTTCATCATATTATACAATTTTATTCTTTAAACGACATTAACGTCAAAAGTGTCAAACTGAAGTCTACTTATTTCATAGATTTTCTTACCAGCCTATTCACTGAAGGTTGCACTGAGTTTGTATTTTCTAAAAATCATTTACTTATATAATTTTGGATATTCTAAATTTCTTTTATACTTAAATACGTTGTCTACTAAATAACTAAATTCTAAATTATTATAATTATAAGTTTCTTAAACGCACTCTCAGAATTTGATCAGGAGGTTTTATACATCTTGGCCTACTACACCTGGCTGGTTAGATAACTGGCAGGACAGAGGACAGCATAAACTTGAAATCGAAAATGGATTTTTCGAAGAGAACAGAATATTCAAGAACGTCCAGATTTTCCTATAAAAGGGGCCTGGAGATGCAATCAGTTCAGTTTACGTTTACGTCACGGTTCTGAGTGAACTATCTTCACTGCAGAAGGTACCGCCTGATTCCTGGAGATTTATCACATATATATATCTCGTGTTTGTACTGCTAAAGTTGGGGTCGCCGACACTCTGACGCGCCCCTACAATTCTTCTCGACACAGCGGGGACTGCACTTAGATTCTTTCCTCGGTGCTGCCTGACTCCTGTTCCTCGGAGCTGCCCTGCCCACCAAGTTTGTGGAAGCTTTCCTGACGCGGAGCTGGGAGTTACTTCAAGTAATATAAATTTACCTCCTTACCTTAAGAGTGCGTATTAGGTAGGTTTTATATTCTTAATTCTAGATATTGTATTTTTTTACCTTTTCATTAAATTGTTCAGTCTACTTTTTTATCTTTTTATTTGTTAGGAATAAGTAGACTTGACATGACTACAGAACGTCACTTAATACTTTCTGTTTTTTTTTTTTTTCTTATTTTTTTTTTTCTCAAAACTAGGTTTAAGCCATTTGATTGGTTGAAACTATATATAGTTGGAAGTAATGCTTGAGTATTGAGTGACGTTCTGTAAAGGCTCGTACAGACTAGTGCGATATCGCGGGCGCGACGCGACACTAGTAGTACAATTTCTTTGTCGCTGCCTGTTGCGCCCGCGATATCGCGCCTGTCTGCACGAGCCTTTATACGGGACTTAGTACTAGAAAGCTGTGATTTAGTATGGGTATACTAACATATTAATCACGCCGACAAAGTGAAGAAAAGTAGGCTTTACAAGATACGAGTAATAGTCAACCAACTTACACTTGCAGTTGGAATGTATGGGAGAACATGTATGAATTCGTCCTAACTAAATTACAGCCAAATTACAGCTTCTTAGTACTAAGAGTCTCTGAGCTAAGCCGCGGACAGACAGACAGACGGACATTGCGAAACTATAAGGATTCCTTGTTGACTACGGAACCCTAAAAACTTAACTGGAATGGTGTGAACAAAATTTTATTTTATCACCAATAAATCGACGACACGGTTGGCGCAGTGGTTAAGCGATGGATTGCTGCGCTGCGTGTCGTGGGTTCGATTCCCGCACGGAACAAATATTTGTATGACCTACAAGTAGTTGTTCCGGGTCTGGCTGTTTGTGTATGTGAGTTTAAATGTTTGTAAACGCACCCACGATACAGGAGAAATTCCTAGTGTGGAGCAACATTAAAAAAAAAAAAAAAAAAGAATTATAAGTTTTTAAACTGTCATGGTCACTATTATTATTATTAACACAAACGGGATATTTACTTACCATGTTTATTATTTTTAAAAAAACCCCGAAAAAAATCCGTTTGTGTTAATAATAATAAATAAAATATTCCCCATAGAAAGCAATAAAACCCATAAACCCGTATATAAACTTACCAGTGACTTAATTAGAATGTTTTTTTTATTATTGTTAACAAACACGTATATCTACATGTTATACATTTTAATTGCTATTACTATGTTGCGCATAAAACGATAACATTCTATGGTCGTTGAGAACAAAGCCCCGGTGAAGTTATCGGACAAGGAAAGTTATTTATAAGCGTAAAATGTGGATAACATTATTCTATATATGGTGTTGCAACTTTGCTGTGAGGAAGCCCTTGATATCACTGTAATACAAGGAATTAAGGACATCCGTTTGTTACACGAGATTATTAAATTATCATAAACGTAGCCGTTGCACTTATTGAAGTAGCAACGAATCACTCCGCAAGCCGGTATCTTCAAATCAATGCGTTATGAAAATTATCTTGTCTAACATGCGCTGTTTCTGAGAAACAATCCATATCTACATCTACACTAATATTATAAAGAGGAAAGATTTGTATTTTTGTATGCTTGTATGTGCCGTGTGGTGCCGGACGTAAAGAATAGCACCACCCCATTTCCTCCCGTGTGGGTGTCGTAAAAGGCGACTTAGGAACTTACTAGAGAATGGGCAGCAGCGTTCTCTATGCATTTTTAACACCATACTGCGATCGCCAACCCGCCTGCCAAGTGTGGTGATTATGGCAAACCGCCCCCCAATTGGAGGACGCCTATGTCCAGCAGTGGACGTCTTTCGGCTAAAATGATGATGGTGATGATGATGTGAATAGGTATTATTTCAGTATTGTATTATAATTTATCAGAAACGCAGTAATTTTTTGGTTTATTCCTGTTTACTGTTTAATTTGTCAGGTATGACTTTCATTATACAGTTCACTGCACTTTTAGTAAATGACGGCTGAAATGATGATGATGATGATGATGTTTGTATGTTATGAATAAACTCAAAAACTACTAGACCGATTTTAAAAATTATTTCACCAGTAGAATGCCATATTATCACTGAGTAACATAGGCTATAATTTATAAAGATATCACGCGGGCGAAGCCCCTGGCGGTAACTAGTTAATAATATAAATGTGAAAGTAACTCTGTCAGTCTGTTACGTTTTCACGCTTAAACCGCTAAACCGATCGTCATGAAATTTGGCAGAGATATAGCCTGGGATATGGAGAAGGACATAGGCTACTTTTTTACGCGATAACTGACATCCACGCGGGCGGAGCCGCGGACGAAAGCTAGTAAGTAATAAATACAATTTCTTTGTACGCGTATGTAGCGTAAAAACTAAGCTGCTACTAGGGCTTTCAAATACCCGATTTTTTCAATACCGGTATCAATACCGGTATAAAACACCACTAACAAACAACTATACAGGGTGTAAAAAGACATAAACGTCACCTACGCATTCTGTCCATCAAACTAAGCAACATTGACTAAAAATTATGGTTGGGAAACGACTTTAATTTTTCCCCTATGATCAGAGTGTCTAACTTTCAATTCGTCTAAGAAGCAAAATGCCTAAAATTAATGTCTACACAGCAAATTACCTAAGCTGTAAATCGCTTATAGATCAAAATGTTTAACAAGCAAAATGCCTAAAATGCAATAATTGCTAAGCAATCGAGATGGTTAAAATAAACTCACACTAGGGCCTCTGAACTGTAGGTTAGGTTAGGTTAAAACTGTGACCACACAACGCCAGAAACGGCACTCCTTTTCTTCTCCCAAAATAATAGACATATTGCAAGGTAGGCATTTTGGTTCATAGTCAGAATAAGGTTTAGTTCAAATACTGAATAGACATATTGCAAGGTAGGCATTGTGCTTCCTCGTTTATAAATATAAGGTTTAGGCAATACTTGGCATAGACATTTTGATTTCTAGTCAGCATGATTATAAAGGTAATTTTTTTGGTCCCTGGAACTACTGGGAGAAAAGAATCCCAGTAGTCCCATAATGGAACTAGAGAATGGAACTACTGGGATACGGCGAAAAATCGCTGTTTACTGCAACGCGCAATGTAACGCACGCAGAACATTGTGCTTATAGGTGCATGCAACGGTACAAAAGTTGTGGGGTTATTTAAAGTTAATTTATATAACTTTGACCTTCGATATCTCCGTAACCAGAAGGTTCCCAGGTATGGTCCAATTCAAAGAAAATATCACAATGACGGGGAGTATGACTCTCGGCTTCGTTAAGCGTCTTTTTAGACCCGTTATGTAAGGGAGTGGGGCGTAATGTACGACGCCTGCCCGGGGCGGAAATGATGCCACACCCCGAACAGAATAGGTACTACTGATTACATTTCCACGATGGTTGTTGCGGCCACGTGAATCACAGCTGACACATCGAGGGTCCTACTGCTGTGTGACCGCGATAAGATAAACATTGCTAATTTTAAATGTACTTTTGGTATAAGTGTTATGGTTCATTTTGAATGTCGGCTGAGAGTAAGTATTCGATCATTTAGCTGCCTTCAAAATTGTTGAGCTGAATGGTGCTGATCCATGCGTCATGTTCTTGTACGCGCGCCGTCAGTTGGGACTGGTCATCTCTTAGCTGCCACGGCTTATTTTAATCATTTTATTTTAAAATAGTATTTTTTATTTTTTTTTGTTCCTATTAGCTGTACCTATTCTGGACGCTTTTAACGTGCAAGTCTTTTTGTTTTGTTTTACATCGTTCTCACTTAAAATTGTAAATTCAACATTAAAGATGTCACAAATATTTTTGTAACAATATAATTCAAAGGAGTGTCCATAGAGTTTCTTGCCCGTTCTTATCCATATGCACCTACTACGCTTTGGAATGGGCAAATAGCTTCATATTTCTGACTGACCGACATCTTGACAATTCTGTAAATGGTTTAATTGAATTCAATTAATTTACGTTTAGTTAAAACTATTGAGTTAAGGCCCCTTAATAAAAAAAAGTACTTAGAAATCTTTCAACAGCTACTTTTGATTCACAAGACCCCGATATAAACTCTGGCACATTATTTTCTGCAGTGTGCCAAGAATTCAATAAAACGTGTCCTGTAAAAAGTAACAATTAATACTAAACCAAAGTTTAATGAACGGGCCACTGCTGGCATTAAAAAAATCAGAAATATTTTATACAATTTATCACGAAAAATCATTGACTTTTCATCAATCCTTTCATAATTATGTATGAAACTATTCAAAGATTTTTAAAAGAGTCTGCGCCCAAAAGCCAAAATAACTAAAAATTATTATTTACACTGGACTTAATATGGAGAGATATAAATTTTTATTTTCTGTGATTAATATAAATTTAACTCACACACTTATTATGTTAAATTTTTTTTTTTTTTTTGGAAAATCAATACAATGTTTGTAAATATGTGAGCACCATGTACCTATCGCATTTATTAATTTTTCTGTCATTACTTCACTTTTCATTCTTTTTACCAATTGTGGTAATTAATTTTTATTTTTATTCTAGGTACATCGTCTTCACCTATAATTATTAATTAATGTATACAAACTATTGTTAACATTTTAAAAGAGTAAGTATGGAGTTTCTTGCCCATTCTTCTCCATACATAACTACCTTTTGGAAGGCGCAACTAGAATCAATTAACTATTCAGCAGTAAACCATCATGGTACCCAAGAGTATAGCTTAAATCACGTATTCAACAACCATAACACACGATCTATTGCTGCTGACAGATTCAATGTACCCAGAGTCACCAATTACTTTGGTGACAGAACTCTAAAGAAACGTATAGGTACCATACTTATTAAATAGTCTACCGGCAGACATAAGGAGTGAAACAAATAAAAATAGATTTAAAAGTAAGTTAAAAAAAATATTATTTGGATATGTGTGATTAAGTATTATTGTCTAGAGACTCACTGACCCCACAGTCAAACCATTGTAATGGTTTTGTGGGGCTAAGTTTATAAGTTAAGTACTTACCATGTTAAATTAATAAATAAAAAATAAAAAAAACATGTAATTTTTGACGTTCAAAAGTGCATCTTCGTGCCTATTTGAAATAAATGATTTGACTTTGACTTTGAGACAAAAAAGACGTGTGGCACTCGGGGACTGCCGCGGTAAAGCTATTGCATAGCATTTTGTATCAACTTATGCAATTATAATTATTTATTTATTTTATTTATGCAGTATTTCTTTTTCTTTGATATTAATTCAAGTTACACTTTTTGAGCGTGGTGACCGATATGAAAGTAAAGTCAATCCATAATCGGCCCAGAACTTTGGAGAACCGTTTAAAAGTGGTTTTTATAAGCTATGAAGAACGTTAATGTTTAATGTTAATTCTAGCTAGGAGAATCATAAACACGAGTAAAATTATTGATTTATAAATAAATTGCTCACATACCTCAACAACCTTTCAAAAACTTTTGAATTACGATGCCTGCCATCTAGTGGATAAAACCGACAACAAAACACAACTGAGACCACCAACAGAGCAACGCTTGTCTCGATTACGAATCACAAGCCACGATAAGTGCTGAACGTCGTAAAAGTGTATAACTACGTAAACAAAGTCAAATACTATTCAAATATAAGCATAATAACAACTTTAAAATAGACGAAAGTGTTGAACCTAAAGTAATTTTAAATAAAAAAGAGTGACAGTTTTGACAGCGAAAAAATTCCATGTACATGAGTCATTTCCAACCATCTAGTCAAGTTTAAAAATTGTTCAACTGGAATGGTATCAACTATTTGGCAAGCTTTAATTAAGTCATTGTAGCCTTGCGGTGCAACAGGGGAACTGAATGTACACGTAATCGACTGGTCGTGAGTTCCAACCCCACTATCAACAATCACTTTTTGTGAAGATCATAATTTTATAAACTAATATTTATAAGAATAAAATACGCAGTACACAGAAAAAGGAACTGCCAGAAATTATTAGATCACTAGAGGGTACTGGTGTAGTAAAATAACCGTCGGAGTGGGGAGCGTGAGGTTTTTTCGTTACGGAATTTCTGGATTCGGTCCCCGCGCTCAAGGCCCGCGATAGAAGCTATGCAATAGCTTAAAATATCACCAATCAGACAAAGAAACACCTGATCCGCACAGTTCTTATCTTCTCCATCTTTCTCTATGGGGCAGAAACTTGGACGATCAAAGCTGCTAACAGGCAAATAATTGACGCTTTCGAAATGTGTTGCAGGCGCCACCTATTAAGGACAGCCCACCGTACAAATGTCTCGATCCTTGAACAACTCAATCTAGAGAAAGCACAAAAACTTTCTTCAACCTGCCTGCAACGTGTCAAGAGATACTTCGGCCACATTGCCCGCTGAGGTACCAACAACATGGAACGTCTAATGGTAACAGGGAAGATAGAGGGCAAAAGACCTAGAGGCCGAAGATCAAAACGGTGGTTGGATCAAATATCTGAGCAACTGGAGGTACTATCAGCGCCGCACTCTACCAAGCCATCGATCATAACAGATGGAGAAAGACCGTTGACAATTTGAGAAGGAGTCACGATTCTCAGCAGTGAGAGAGCGATTAAGAAGAGAGATTACTTACACTAAATAAATAGCTTGCAATTTTCCGACATTTAGGGGGCTGGGACTCAGGACTCTGTCAGATGAGAGGGAGTTACCTGTAATCCACCTGTAGGCCCAACCAGCATTGGGCCTGCGTGGTGGATGACGCTCCATCTCTGAGAGACCCGAGTCCCAGCAATGAGTACAATATATAGAATGATTATGTTGTGTATGTATGTATATAGAGTTGCGACCTTCAAGGGTCAACGGTCCATTTAGCACGGAAGCCGTCCCACGCACTGTTGTCGGCTTGTGGTCATAAGTATTTAATATCAATGAATAACATATTTACGAGTATACCACTAGAACACTGTAAGGACTACTAAACTATGGACTGATTAGACGGTCGTTATAAGATCATCATCATCATGCTGCTGGCCTCATCCCAATTTATTTAGGGTCGGCGCAACATGTATTTTTCTTCATAAGACGGTCGCTATATTAAACGGAGAAAAGTCTACTTACTACGCTTTGAACTTTCAGGGCCTCAAGTTTGCTAATACAATAGTGTCAGAATGGTCTATCATTGATTTCATAATTGTTGATTTTGACAAGTTTGGTAATCTACTAATATAATGGCGTCATTATGACTTTCCAATGGTCAGCCACTGACACTCCATTGAAAGAATTTGTAATCTCATATATGACAGATTACGAACTTTTAGCAAAATGAAAATGGGATCGTGTTGGAGTGACGAATTTATAAAAATAGCAGAATTGGACCCCTGGTTTCTTTGAGGAGCAGTGTAACTTTCAGGTGTTTAAGACACATGTTTAAGTACCTGTAAAAACCTGAAAGTTCCACGCTCTCTAACTAGTTAAGTTTTATAAACCACAAAATCCCTCCGATTTATAAATGTTGCTTTGAGTTAAGAGACGTTTAAATTTCCAAAAAATTTGTTAAGCAGACGCTAATTATATAAGACCCAACACTGTACCAATAAATACCTATTGCAAATAAATGATTATGATTAATCATTACATACCTAAACTCACGCCTTCCCATGGGGTAGGCAGAAACTATAGAGCGCCGCCTGCTACGCTCCTTACATACTGCTTTTGCTTCGTTTACATTCATACATCTGGTCATACATGCACGCCGGTTGCGAGTGCTACGACCTGAACTTTCTGAAGAACAAATTAATCACAAGTTACCTTTATTTAAGCAACGTTAATAAATAGGGGGGTTTATGGCGACAGATTCCTTACTCATTGCCTACGTACTTAGGAACCTCTCTATTATTATAACTTTACTGAAAACATTCTACAAATAAGGAAAACTACAGGGCATGTTTATACTGGGTCGGTACATTTACCTCCTTACATAGTCACGGCCGATAACAACATCAAAAACGTGGATATTATTAGTTACCGTTAATTGAAACATAGGCACATACCAATTTCAGCATAAGGAAGGCGTTTACAGGCTGAAAACCATCATGAAAATTAGTCCAACTTCAATGACATTGCTATTCAATACTTTTTTTTTTTTGTGTGTTTTGACCAATGACACTGTAAGTATAAGTAGTACTTACAGTGTCATTGGTAAAACACTAACAACCTCTCAGGGCCTCAAGTCTGCTATTACAATAGTATAAGAATGGTCTCGCCATTGTGAGTATTTGACAGTGTTTGTATGGCAAATCTGTCAAAAACTCACAATGAAGAGACCCTTGCAACGTTTGTACATTAGTAGACTTGGCCCCCAGGACTATATTACTAACATGAGTGGCGTAGCTTATCATACAAGGGCCCTGTATAGAAAAGTAAAAAGAGTCCCCTTGTTGGGGGGTATTTTTACCCGACTGCGGCAACAAGGGATTTTTGTTTATAAAATAGCATGCTGACATGGCAGGTTAAGTTTCCATTGAAAATTTCACTAAGAGAATGCAAGAGCAAGCGAGGTGAGCTACAAAATTTGAGCACTCTGACTCAGATACTAGGTTGAGCTGTCGTTGTGATTCTACTAAGAAAATGCAAGAACGAACGAAGCGAGCTCGAAAATTGGAGCATCCTGATTGGGGTACTAGGTTTAGCTATCAGAATACGGGGGGCCCGCCACACCACCAAACACACCCAATAAAATATTATCTATACTTCTATACTATAATCCATACTATCCATCCATACTTCCATACTAATATTATAAATGTGAAAGTAACTCTGTCTGTCTGTCTATCTGTCTGTCTGTCTGTCTGTATGTTACGTTTTCACGCCTAAACCGCTGAACCGATCGTCATGAAATTTTGCAGAGATATAGCCTGGGATATGGAGAAGGACATAGGCTACTTTTTTACGCGATAACCGACATCCACGCGGGCGGAGCCGTAAAAGCTAGTAATATTATAAAGCTGAAGAGTTTGTTGTTTGTTTGAACGTGCTAATCTCAGGAACTACTTGTTGGAGTTGAAAAATTATTTTTGTGTTGGATAGTCTATTTATCGAGGAATATTATAGGCTATATAACATCACGCTATGACCAATAGGAGCGGAGCATAAATGAAAAATGTTGCAAAAACGGGAAAAAATATTCTTTTTTGGGAGCTTCCTTTGCGTGCGCGGCGTAAACGGTTTAAGTTACGCAAATATCATGTGTGATGGAATTGTTACTCTTAAAAAGTTCTAAAAAAAAATTCCGCGACAGATTTGATTTTATTGACTCACTATAACCTTTTTTTACGGTAATCAAATTTGTTCGAAATTAATGCATTATTTGCGAAGGAGTTTTGTCAACATAATATTAATCCTTATCCAAATAAATATGTTATTAATCACCCGTATTTAAATGTAAACAAAATATTCTGTGGCGGTATCAACAACGCCACATGCGAACTACGCATCAAAAACCTGACGTCACAAACCCTGCATCGAGCTATCAGAGTTTACCGCGCGACTAGCATATATACAACATCCCGACATCAACCGTTGGGCAGTTGCCCACCAGACACAATACCCGTCTGGTCGGAGGATCCTCCCTTTACTATAGAGTATGAGTGAACTTTACACTCTGTTCCTCTTACCTCTAAATTGTCCTTGACATCACTTGATTTCTATCAACATCTTAGGAGATATCATAATTTTAAAATAACTTCGCAACAAAAAAGTGTATAGGCTATTTAACATCACGCTACGCCTCCTAAGGAGCCGAGCAAAACGACAAAAAGTCGGAAAAAACGCTAAGCGAAAACGAAATAATTGCGCGGACGGGCGACGCGATACGACGGGGTGGGTTGTAGGCCGAAATTTTACGCGGACGAAGTCACGGGCAGAAGCTAGTTACAAATATACGCACGCACACAGTCGCACACGTATATGGGTCTAGCGCAGTAGGTACTTCGTCCATTTTGGTTTGTTTTGATTGTACAGCGGAATGACTGTAATTTACGTAGTTTTATCATTATTTTTTGGGATGAAAAATGACAGAGAAATCGATTGAGAACAAACGTTTCTGGACAAAGTACTTTCATAATTTTCATTAGGTAGGTAATTCAGTTACACATTGTAGTTATAAATACACCAGTGAAAGTAGAATGTCGCAAAGTCTATAAGTACTAATATTGCCCAGAGTTCTGGGCCTCAAGTCTACTAATAATACTTAGTGTCAGAATGGTCTATCATTGATTTCATAATTGTTGATTTTGACAAGTTTGGTAATCTACTAATATAATGGCGTCATTATGACTTTCCAATGGTTAGCCACTGACACTCCATTGAAAGAATTGGTAATCTCGTACATGATGACAAATGAAACTTCCTACTAAACCTCCAACTTCCTACTACATCAGATTGCAGACACTAATAAATAATATGTAAAAATATATATAAATGAAATCTGGTATGAATAAATGTTCAAAATGCCATTGTAATAAAATTCTATTATGAGACCATTGACCGACCAATGATCGACCATTATGAATTTAGCAGATTACGAACTTTTAGCAAAATGACAATGGGATCGTGTTTGAGTGACGAATTTATAAAAATAGCAGACTTAGGCCCCTGCCCAAAGGTATTTATTGGTGTTCGCAGTACGCTTGTATTACTTGAAAAAAATTTTTTTTTTTTTTGCAATATATTTTTATTTGCAGTATTTTTTTTTACTGGGGCAGTAGGGGAATATACACTTGACCCTAATCCAATTCTGTGTCAGGAAACATTTGGTTCTTTTTCATAAAAAAAAAATATACCTAATTTATTTTTTGGTCAAGTGCGAGTTGTCCATAATTTGCAGAAAATATCTGGATTCTGCTGTAGCAATATAATTGCACACCTACTTATGTGTGTTATTGCATCTGTTTGTTTCCCAAATAAAGTAAAATAAATAAATATATCTCCGTGTTCACTTCCTTTCTAGACATAACTGTCATCTTTCCCACAATCCGTCTTCCTCATTCTTACTTTATAGCGATAACCCACCCAGCCATTAATATAACTCGAAAAAAATTGACAAACCAAAATTCTGCTTAAATAAGAACACAAAATGGCGGAACTCGCAAATTGTTATTCATTCACATGGCTTATCGAACTTAGGCGTCCGAGTACCTAAATATGGAGTCCCCAATTCAAACATTGCGGAAAAGATTTACATAAAACGAACGGTACCTACCTACCTATTATTACGGAAGTGCGATTAGTAAGTAGTATCGAATAAGTATTGGTATCATAAAAAATGCATTTTCAGATTCTTTACCTACATAACAAACAAAAAGCTCCAATACATACAATTAATCTCTCTGCTAGGCTTTTTTATTCTTAGGTATGGGTTTAAAGACAAACTTATGAGATCCAAATATTTAGCTCCATACCTAAACTTATACAACCTCTAAAATTAAGCCATTACACTGCGACTTTTTAATTCTCTCATCAAGCCAAACAAAAAAGAAGATAAAAACATAGTCAAATTTTTATGTAAACAACACTACTACCGCCATCTAGTTTGTTACCCCGGAATTTGTGCAAGCCGTGAACAGACAGATCTTAACTGTATCGAACAGTAACGATATAGATGGCGCTACTTGTGCCCATAATTAAAATGTGCACTTTGATAATAATAAATTGAAGTTCAGAAATAGTTATTAATTAATATTCCAATGGAAGAATACTAATCGCCGCTTCCTTAACACATCATAATACTTATACAGGGTGGTACTATCACTATTAGACTGGGCTAATGCACATAAATATACCTAGCTACGAATGATTAATTTAAAACTAACCAGATGAAGATTTTTTTTCAAGCCAAGAATAACATTTAGCTATGTTAAAAAAAAAAGTGATTTACCAGATTTATTTATAAATAATTTCAATCCTATCCTAACTATATGCGAAAATAAGTTTGTCAGTTTATTACCTTTTCACGCCTAAACCACTGATCCTGAAATTTTGCTTACAGGCTAGTTGTCAGGTGTATAGAAACGGACATAGGGTACCTTTCATCCCAAAAAAGTGCTGTTCCCGAGGAAAACAGAAATAACGTTATTATGATAATAGATGGCGCCACGTGTCTTCCGAATCATGATTGAATTATATTATAGAAACTTTAGTAGTGTGTTAAGAGGTTTAAAAAAAAAATAAGTTCAAGCGAAGCCACGGGCGAAAGCTATTTTCAAATAAAGCGGCATACGCAAACACAAAACATAAATATTCAAATGAGTACGCGCTTGCTTCCTTGGCATCGATTAAAAATGCAAGCGCCGCCGCATGTAAACCCTAGTGTACACAGTGACCGGACCCGCGTCATACGTGGCCATGCATACAATATCGACCGACGTCCTGTCAAGCGATAAATCTGATATGCACTGATGAATGAACCTGTCAGTGCACTTCCTAATGTGTGCACTGCTCGCCTTTGATTTGTTTCTGCTATTACAATGATTTATGATCGTTCGTCTCATCTTTGTGTTTTGTCGCCTTGCGGCCACAATTCGAAGTTCGAGGACAGTTCATTCATGATGGATATAACGAATACGTCTGCAGACATTCGTTTTTACAGTACCTATCTTATCACGAAATAGTTAGAACTGCCCTAATACCAAGCTTCTACCTGATAGCAACAAAGGAGTATGGCCATTTCAAAATATAATTTTAACGAAAAGAAAAAAATACTCACAGTATCGGCGTTGATGAGCAATTCCACTTGACACACCCACCATCATCATCACAATACCCCTTACAATTGTTATCACAAGGTATCACACAGACGTTGTCACTACCGTTACTCTTCACGTAACCGTTCTTACAGGAACACACGTTTGGCCCAGTACAGAAACTATTAACACAGGTCTTGGAACACTGGGGCTTGCAAACGCCTTTGATTTTAATGTAGCCACTGTGGCAGATGCAACTATTAGGAGCAATACAGTCTCCATGGGAACAGCCGTTACACTTTGGGGCACACACAGTCTTGTTAACGGGCACGTAGCCTTTGATACAGGAGCATGTGTGAGGAGCAACACAGTCGGCATTCATGCAATCACATATCGGCTCACAAACAGTGCTGTTCTTTTTTCTGTAGCCGTCAGAACAGGTGCAAGTATTAGGAGCAGTACAGGTGGAATTGATGCACGTTTGTTCGCAGATAGGAACACAGTTGAGGTTCTCGTCTGCAGTGTAGCCCTCGTCGCATTTGAAGCAATGCGTGGAGTTGTAGGGCGTGTAGCTCTGTTTGCAGACGCAGGTGTTGTTGGCATGACAGTCGGCGTTGACGCAGGTCGGGCTGCAGACGGGGGTGATGCAAGTGTTCGATCGTTCGGGGTCGAGGTACGCGGGGGAGAGGCACTGACACTGGTCCGGGGAGACGCACTTGCCTCCGTAGCAGCCAGTGCTGCAGATGGCCTTGCAGATGTCCAGCTCGCTGACGTGCTGCCAGCCGTTGCAGCAGACTGTGTGATTCGTCCAAGTTAAATATGTCTGGAATAAGTGATTTTGTATAAATGAGGGGTGACTTTAGTCATTTCTAACACTGCATTAAACTATGTTGATAATATCACCTCAAATCTATATTTCTTGACGACACACTTTCTTCGTCCACACCACTTGTTGATGGCCACATTGTACGGTCGTTTTCTTCGATTTCGAGAACTAGAAAAAAAATTGTTCACGTCTCATGGGTGAATAACAATAAAAAAATACTTTTCGAAATTTATCAAAAGAACAATTTTGTAGTTTTGCAAAAAGTTTGCACTATCGCAAGCTTCAGTACTTTTCAAATAAAGTTTCGAGCGAAAGAACAGTCAGATATATTTAAGTAATAGAAAACAAAAAATATTGAAACGAAATATTGTTGGCAGATACATAACTTAGTGTGTCCATGCCCAGCAGAGTAGATAAGGGCTGCTTTTTTTGTTATTGTTTATAGCAAACAAAAGACTTATAACCCAATTAAAAAAAAACATAGGTCCAATTATAAAATCACAAACACAACCAAACTTTTACCTGAGCTTTACTATACACACTCCTTCACCATTCTCATCTAAAGCTTCCGTATAACAAACAAAATCCAGTAGCAACAACACTAATATACAAAACACTATCGTTTTCAAGCACATCCTTGCTGCGCCCCTGATTTTATTTTAACCAAACTTAATTTAAATAAAACTTTCCTTAAGGGTGAGTATTTTTTTGTCCAATTGTTTTCACACCACTGTGTCAGTCAGTCAACTACAATATAATGATGTGCGCTATCTCCTAAACTATACACAATACTCGTAATATCGGTGCAGGCGCCATTGCGAGCGATTTAGATATAACTTCAAATTAAACTCATAATTATTAAAGCTTTGCAGACCTGCTAATGATCCTAACTAATGAACCATTACCTATAGGCCCCTCCTTTATGGAAAAAAAAGCCAGGTAGTAAGAGTTTTTTGGTTAACTTTCTGCGCTTGAATTCTACTCGGCATATCTACTATATAGAAGCCCAGTAATAGATACTTGGAGATAATAATAATATTATTTCGAGAACTCTTAACACTAGTTGTCTAGCATTTTTGCATTTTTTTGTAATATAGGTAATAGGTTGTGTTGTATGCCTTTAAGTCTGTGTTCAATAAATGTATTTTCTTTATTTCTTTTGTTTCTTTCTTATCCCGAAAGTTAAGGTAATTTCTGGTATCATTTACAGTCTGGATAAATTCAGACAAGTGTGGTGATGGATCAGATGGATGTTCATCCGGCACTTCACTATTCGGATTTGTAAAACCATCAAAATGTTGTAGTTTTTTTGCTAACTGACTTCCTTTCTGAAAAATCTAAATCAAAAGATCATCGAATCAACGGAGCTTTATTTAACGTTTTAAAAAGAAATAAATCAAAGACCTCATTCAAATACTTATTGCATTTGAATATTATTCCTTTGGCGATTTACTGAGCTGACCGAAAGAAGGGTTTAAGCCATTCTAATTTATCACTTAATCACTTCACATTTACGACGCAGGCGCTTCTTCACTTTAATCATTTAATTATTTCCTGAATTGTAATTACTTCTTTAACTTTAAAACTCTCGCTTGCAATGAGACATGTCCTATCATTATGATTATTGAAATAATAATTAGTAATTTGCGCCCTATATCTCTTAGTCATAAGGCTCTTATTGTCTACGGGACCACCGCACCAGACAATGAGTGTGCGTCCTGTGGATTTGCATGCATCCTTTTATTCTTGTCTATTTATAGAATCGCACTGGAAGAAATTAAGGCAACAGAAGTCGGTAATTAACATTTATGATTAAGAAATTAGCTATTATTTTTCTTTGCTAGACATTAAAATTTAATTAGCCTACTTATAATTCCGGTGCATAGTTTTAGTATGCACTATGCACATGACTTATTAAAAATAAAATACTTGTACGATCAACAGCGGGCGATTAGTCGAACACTTCCAACTTATAGAAAAAATATCGATGTACAGATAGAGATATACAGGGCGTCCCACGACTTTGGCACATAGAGGGAAAGTACATTAAATACTGTAGTTAGAAAAATGTAATGAATGAAGATTCATTTTTATTTTTAAGTAATACGAACTGCATTCAAAGAATTTTAAATAATCGCCTGTCTGAATCGGGAATCGATTCCGCTAAATGTGAAAATAAAAAACCTGTAATTTTACTGTACCGAACGAAAGGCTCAATCATATAGGTATGTACATTATTTCTTCTAAACAACATAGCATCTAAAATAAAAGGAAGACCATGAAATTCAACAAATAATTTAAAATTTACCCTTACTGCCCCGTCTAGAAAATCCACCATATATTTATTATACATCGATATTTTGTGTTCGATATTTGTTTGTGGCATGGATGTTTTGGCTTAATATACTTGATATAAAATATCAAGTATCGAAAATGTATCAAAATAATGCAATATTTATGCCACTAATTAAAACCGCTGCAATTCAGAGCCGATTTTATTAATATTTTATAAATGTAAGGTTTTACATCAGAAATTATGTTCCCAGTTTGGGATTTATATGATTAAAAAAACAAACAATAGAATTTCATAAAGAACATTTTTTTTTTTTTGAAAAAATCACTGATGTATCGAAGTTTTTTTCCATATACCTATTGAAATCAACTCCAATTTAAAAAAAATATTAGTTCGATATATATCGATACTTTTTGGCACTTCTTGCATCCCTACTTGCAACATCAAAGACACAAGAACCGAGAATGATATTTTTCTTTTCGTTGTTCTAAGACAGTCAGGCGAACCTTTGGTTTTCGGTATTCTGATCGATGAAAAGACTTGGGACTGGGTAACCAAATTAACTACAACTTATCAAAATCCTAGAGACGAGGAGAGATTTGATTGAATGCGCTTGTAAGTGGGTAACTAAGTAGATGTTTTATGACATAATATTTATAATCATGCACAGATGACAATAAAAACGAAGGGAACAGGGAAGGGGTAAGTATTTACCGACGGGTTAAGGCTCCAACAAAAAGGTGCGACACGCGACGCGACACAAAGACACCGCGTACCGCGCGACGAGCGGTCTCTTTATGTCACGTCGCGTGTGGCGCCTGTTTGTAGAAGCTTTTAAAGCACAGGTCTATTACGTAAATATTGTGTTACTTTTTTTACAAGACAAACATCTTTAAACGAACGTTTAATATGCGTATGGTTCACAGAAAATGACATTTCGCGAGAGCAATGACATGCTCAGTGAAATGTGACGGATGCGGCTGATAAAACATTAATATTTATAATATTATATTCCTGTGAAATGCCTGTTTAATTTAAATTTAATAATGCTATCGAATTTGTAATCCTTTTATTTAGGTAATCATCTTCCTCTCTCATGTTGACCTATTATGGTCATGACGCGATAAATAGATTAGCCTACCGCACATTGCTGATATTTGGACTTGCTAATATTTTTACCACGACATAATAAAAAAGAAAGGAAATACGTTTATTTGCGGTAATCATTACGCAAAGACTAACACAAACATGGAACGAACAAGTTGGGGGAAAATATGCATCAAATCCACACTCTGTGGTCAATTGGTAAGACCATCTGTTTCAGACCGACAGGTCCCGGGTTCGATTCCCAGCGCGGGCAAAATTTTCTGCTCGGTTTTGTTGGTGGTAGGGATTGTTTTAAGTCCGCCTGGCTAGCTACCACCGTCTTATCTAAGTCTGTCGCCATAACAACAATGTTAACACCATTGGTTCCTCTGTTATTCAGGATTTCGGGTGAAGCTCGCTTCCACCTTCGGCCTTATCATCACTTTCCATCAGGTGAGATGAAGGCCAAGAGCTACACCGTTGTGGATAAACAATAAAAAATAAAGTTTTTTTACAATTATACAAACGATTGACATCTCAATATAGGTACATATACATTTGGGATTATTATTACCACTGCCTCGTAGGCCATGTAGTTACAAGCACGACCGCTGAGCGTGTTACCCTGGGTTCGATCCCTAGGTCGCGCAGTGCGTCATGTTCGTGAACGGGCGCCGTCAGTTGGGACTGGTCATCTCTTAGCTGCCACGGCTTATTTTAATTTATTTTAATTTTTGAATTGTTTTTATTACGGACGCTTCTAACGTGCACGTCTTTCTACATTGATCTCACATGTATAACTTCAACATGAATGATGTAACCCATTTTTTGTAACAATATTTTGTTTTAAAAGAGTGTCCGTGGAGTTTCTTGTCCGTTCTTCTCCATAGGAACCTACTACGCTTTGGAATGGGCAACTAGCTTCATCTTTCTGACTGACCGACCCTTTGACAATTCAAAAGTACCTGTAATTGGTTGACATAAATGCTTTGAGTTTGAGTTCGAGTTTGAGTTAGTGGGTTTTTCCATGAGGACCTCCGTAGCAGCCCAAAGTCTCGCATGTGCCCGGTTAAAGGTTTTCCCCCTGTTACATACGACTTAGGGCCGATTTTTCAATCCTCAGTTAAATAGTCGAATAGCTACCTAGCGTATAAAATTATCTGGCTGTTTACCAAGCGATGAAATATTTTAAATTTTTCAAGCGAGATGCACAGATACAGTATTCAATGTGTTAGACAAGAATAGAAACAAAACATTTTTTGTTTGACTTTTTAACGAGATTTTGATTAACTTTTACCGGAAGAATAAATTTGACACTTGTTTTTTGTTCCTTTGTGCTTACCGTCAGAATTAGTGAACAAATATCGGTCAGTAATCCATACTAATATTATAAATCTGAAAGTTACTCTGTCTGTCTGTCTGTCTATCTGTCTGTCTGTCTGTCTATCTGTATGTTACGTTTTCACGCCTTAACCGCTGAACCAATGGTCATGAAATTTGGCAGAGATATAGCCTGGGATATGGAGAAGGACATAGGCTACTTTTTTACGCGATAACCGACATCTACGCGGGCGGAGCCGCGGGCAAAAGCTAGTTTAAAATAAAAGATAATAAAGTGAATAAAGTTGTAAACACTTTCAATGCTGCATCGACTCATCGAGTGAATCTGTAGTACGTACGGCCAAAACATTAAAATTAAAGTACCTACGAGAGCCTTAAAAAGGAAAAAGACAAAGATGACTCTACACAGACAGGATTTGTATAGAACAGATGGCTGACAATATAACCTCAAACAAAAAAAACTCAAAACATTGTTTATTCCCTAGAATAAGCTACTAACTGATGCTTGAAGGGACAGTTCACTTTATTCCTCAGTTACAGGCTTAACTCGTCACATACTGGATATCTGGCTATTGAAAAATACAGAATCATGCTATCTAGGGAATAAACGCTATTCGATTCTTTATATGAGGATTGAAAAATCGGCCCTTAATCATAACTGGTCAAATGTGGGTGCAACACCTGGGCTCTGCTTTGCCTTCGGAGAATACGTGAATTACATTTTGACCTAAATAGTACCTTTATCGGTACTTCTAGGAGCTTGTGGTTAAATAATTAATAGCCGCACGGGTCGATAACATAACAAAAACAAGCTAAAAAAAAAACTAACTATTTTAAACCGTTTCGTTCCTTTTTTTTATAGTTTGTATTTCATTTGTATAATAATATTGTAAATATGACAATAAACTATATAGTTTGTGTAAGTGATTTCCCGATGGAATGCCTATACAATTAACTATTGTCACAAAGCAATATTACAGGAGGAAACCTACATGACAAACAATAAATATTTCATCCTCATAAATTCCAAATAAAAAAAATCTATAAATTTCCACAACATGTAAATGTGGTCACTTCTAATAATACAAGGAGATAATTACAGGAAATATTATATTTACATTTTTGTTCTTGGAGAGGTATCCTGTCACTACTGTTTCCCGCAAATTTGTCCACAAGTCATAATCTATAGGTACCTGGCCTTTTCCCAACTATGTTGGGATGTTGGCTTCCAGTCTTACCAGATGCATTTTACATGGAGTGACTGCCTATCTGACCTCCTTTGGCTTCGTCCGCGAGTGTAAGCCATTTTTTCTTTTAAGGAATATGGTATTTGTTGGCAATCTTTTTTAAGGAATATGGTTTTTTCCTTGGTATCTGTAAATGTTTCAGGCACAACAAACCAAACCTTTTAGTATACGTGTTTTATTAAAACACCTTTTGTTTTATCTATATATATAAAAATGAATCCCTATTTCCCTTGGTCACGGCATCACGCGTGAACGGCTGGACCGATTTCGCAAATTTTTTTTTTGTTGTGTTTGTTATTGTCAGGAGAAGGTTCTTATGTAAGAAAAATTTAAGAAAGTTAAAAAAAAAAAGAAGAAAACGACCATATTTACGTTTTTATTGTAATAATAAGTAGGTAACTCTATCTTCTAATGTAACTTTATGGCGTTTGACATAACGTCTCAGTCATCATTTGGTAGGTCTGAGAATAGATTTAATAAAAAAAAAATAAAAATATTGAAGGTTTTAGTTAGGTAGGGTAGGGTAGGTAGGGTTGGTAGGGGGGGTCCCCCACAGCGCATACTTCCACGCAGTATCCCCTGGGCAACGCCGTGTCTGACCACCGTAACGGAGTGGCAGACCGGCGGCTAAAGTGCGCTGTGAAGTCGTAGCATATTTTAATATTTTATTCTTATTTTATCCGAGTCGGCAAGCTACGACCTGCTCTTGAGGCTATGCCTAGACCCCTGAGGGAAGCCTCCGGGCGTTTTAAGAAAGGCCCTTCTCAGGGCCAACCAAAAGGCCCTTCTCAGGGCCAACCAAAAGGCCCTTCTCAGGGCCAACCAAAAGGCCCTTCTCAGGGCCAATCCGAGGGCGCTTCGGCGTCGGAGGCTAGTCGCGCCCCGTCCGCGGCTAGCTCCTACTGCCTAGCGGGCGAGCTGCCGGACTCCGACGACGAGTCTTTCTCTGGCCCTCAGAGCGTACGCAGTACCGGCCCTTCTAAGGGCCACGCTAAAGCTGGCCGCGCACCATCTGCGGCCAGCTTACCCAGCCTCCAGGTGGAGCTGGAGCTGTCGGACTCTGACGTGTCTTCCATGGACACGTCGGGGGCCGAAACCGGCCGCCTCAAGCGGAAAAGGGCCTTCTTGAAGCCCGGGTCCGGGGGCTCGTCGGAGTCAGTTGGCGGGTCGAAGAAGAAGCCGAAGTCAAAAAAGGCCTCGACCTCTCCTTCGACTTCCACCCACGAGGTAGGCCTGCTGGACGCCGAGCGTCAACTCGGCCTAGCCAAGAGGGTGCAGCTCCAGCAGGACTTGGAGGAGAAGGTCGCTGCGAAAGAGCGTCAGGCGCGGGCCGCCAGGTCGAGGGCCGGTTACGGTACAACGAGTGTGCTGTACGCCGACCACTCCCTGGCGGAACTTGAGCGCATGGCGCTCGAGGACAAGGAGGAAGTTCTGGAGGTCACCTCGAGGTCCTCAAACCTCAAGGGGACCTTCCAGAAGGCCCTCAAGTGCCGGGCCGTAAGCATGCACGGCATCGTGGCGGAGCTGGTGCAGCGCACGGCGACTGAGGAGACGCGGCAGCTGCAGGCGAGGGTGGATCGCCTGCAACTGGAGGTCAGCCAGCTGCACCAGAAGCTGGCTGAGGCCACGGCCCGGCACGTCCAACCTGCCCCTGCCCCTGGACCGGCGGTAGAGGGCCACTCCTCCCCTCGCAACCTTGAGGATATCATCCGAAAGGTTGTCATGGAGGAGAGGGCCTTCACCAGAGCCTGCTTTGCAGGGATTGAGGACCGGCTCCTGCCGGAAACGAGGCGACGCCCACCGCTAGCGGCGGACAAGCGTCGCACGGCGAAGGAGCCGGAACCTGTGCCTGCGGCAGGCCCGGCATCGGGGGAGCAGCCCCAGGCCCCGAAGCCCTCCAGGGGCAAAGGCAAGGGAAAGAGGACCACCCCTCAGACCCTTGCTACGGGCACGGAGGGAGCGCCTGCTGCTCCAGCAGCCCCCCCGAGCTCGCAGAGGGAGGATGCCCTGCTTCCCTCCACCACTCCGTCCAACGAGACGTGGACGGAAGTGGTCAGGAGGGGAAAGGGCAAAAAGCCTGCTGCGGCTGCTTCGGCAGCCCAGAAGGCTCCGGTGGGTGGGAGGAAGTTGGTTCCTCCCAAAACTGCGGCGGTCGTGGTGACCATCACCCCGGAGGCCGTGGAGCGGGGCGAGACGTACGAGTCCGTACTAAGACGGGCTCGTGCCAACGCAGACCCTTCGCGGCTGGGGATCGGTGGCATCACTTGCCGCCGCACCCTAACCGGAGCCCGGATTTTTGAGTTCGGGGGGGAGCAGCGCGGCGCAAACGCGGACCTCTTCGCGACCAAGTTGCGAGAGGTCATCGCGGATGCGGCAACGGTCGCCAGACCCGTTAAGACCGCAGCCTTGGAGGTGGCCGATCTCGATGATTCGGTCACCAAAGAGGATGTGGTGGCGGCCGT
Source organism: Dryobota labecula (assembly GCA_947523025.1). NCBI lineage: Eukaryota > Metazoa > Arthropoda > Insecta > Lepidoptera > Noctuidae > Dryobota > Dryobota labecula. Next base: position 2,529,759 of record OX383289.1, on the reverse strand, counting down.
TGCGGCGGCTGGAGGCTGCGACGCTTGCGCGGTGAGGGGGGGAGCCATCAGGCTGGGCCGCCGCGGCATGGGCACCATCCGCGTCGAGTGCCCAGTCGCCGCGGCTGCGGCCGCTCTGAAGGCGACAAAGGGGCGGCTGCTCGTGGGCTTCAGCTTGGCTGTGGTCCGGTCGCTTGAGGATCAGCCGAAGCGATGCTTCAAGTGCTTCGCGCCGGGCCACACCCGAGCTACGTGTCCCTCCAAGTCCGACTGGGGCGAGTCCTGCTTCCAGTGCGGGCAGGAGGGACATAGGAGTGCCGCGTGCAGCGTCGCCACACCTCGCTGCGCGGCGTGTGCCGCCAGTGGCCGCCCCGCGGGGCACAGGATGGGGGGCAAGAGCTGCCACCCACCCGCGAGGAAGGGTATAGTGTCGGCGCAGGTTCGCCCTGCTGCCACCACCGCCGCTGTCGTCGCCGCTGAAGCTTCAGCTCCAGCGGCGGCACCTGAAGAGGGGGGTGCGATGTCGGAATAATCATTTCCGACTACCGCATCCTCCAGGCGAACACCAACCACTGCAGAGCGGCCCAGGACCTGCTGGTTCAGGCCATGGCCGAGTGGTTGGTGAACGTATCGGTGGTCGCCGAGCCCTACTCGATCCCCGGCAGCTGGTTGGGTGACGAGGACGGCTTGGTGGCACTAGCGGCGCGGTCTTCCACAGACTCCCCTCCCCTCTCGCTATTAGAGAGGGGACCGGGATACGTGGCCGCCGCGTGGGGAGATATAGCCCTTGTGGGCGTCTATTTCTCCCCAAACCGCCCTCTTCAGGACTTCGAGAACTATCTCGGAGTCCTGGCCGCCGTGGTCGGCAGGGCGGCGCCGCGTCAGGTCTCCGTATTGGGAGACCTGAATGCCAAGTCGGTGACCTGGGGCAACCTGGCCACCGACGCTCGCGGGCGGGCAGTGGAGTTGTGGGCAGCCTCCTCTGGGCTCTCCCTCCTTAACAGAGGAAGCGTCCAGACATGCGTGCGGCGGCAGGGTGGCTCTATAGTGGACGTCACTTTCGCCACCTCTGGGTTGGCCGCGCGCGTGCTGAATTGGCGGGTGGACCTGGTGGAGACCATGTCGAACCATCGCTACGTGCGGTTCGACATCTCCACCGGTGGGCCCGGAGGGACGCGGCCCCTCTCTGGGCGGTCAGCGTTCCCACGGTGGGCCCTCACTCGCCTAGACAGGGAGGCGGCGGCGGAGGCGGCGTTTATCCAGGACTGGCTTTCGCCGCCTTCCGCCGGCCTGGACGTGGACACCGTGGCGGGGCGCCTCAGGGAGTCTCTGACCGAGGTGTGCAATTCAAGTATGCCTCGGTCTGGCCGGCCGCTGCCCAATCGGGCAGTGTACTGGTGGTCGGCGGAGCTGGCGGGGCTTCGAGCGGCGTGCGTGGAGGCCAGGAGGGCCTACGCGCGGAGCCGGCGGCGGCGTCGACGAGACATCGGCCACGAGGACCACCTCTATGAGGTGTACATAGAGGCAAAGATGGTTCTCGAGCGGGCCATCGCCGACGCCAGGGACTCGGCGAGAGCGGAGGTGCTGGAGGGTCTCGACCGCGATCCCTACGGGAGGCCATACAAGGCGGCGCGCAACAAGCTGCGCCCCTTTGGTCCCCCGGTGGCCGAGACCCTGGAGCCCTCATTTCTGGACGGGGTGGTTCAGTCCCTGTTTCCGTGCAGGGACAACTTCACCCCACCAGCGATGAACCCTCCGCGGGGGATAGCTCCGCCAGCTGAGGAGGAAGAGGAGGCCCCTCCTGTCACGGAGTCGGAACTTGGCGCGGCGATTGTGCATATCCGCGCCAAGAAGACGGCTCCGGGACCCGACGGTGTCCCGGCGAGAGTGGTGGCAATAGCTGCCACTCAAATGGAGGAGCGGTTTCGGGACCTCTTCAGCGCATTTCTTGCGTCTGGGAGGTTCCCGAAACCATGGAAGGAGGGGCAGTTGTGCCTCCTTCGCAAGGAGGGCCGCCCTGCAGACTCCCCCTCGGCATACCGACCCATCGTCCTGCCCGATGAGGTCGGCAAAATGTTTGAGGGGATAATCGCTGCCCGCCTAAAGAGCCATCTGCGGAGTGTGGGGCCGGACTTGTCGGACGCTCAGTTCGGATTTCGGGCTGAGCGTTCCACGGTGGACGCGCTGGCCCGCCTTAAGGGCCAGGTGAAGGAGGCGATGGAGGCGGGGGACGGAGTGTTGGCGGTGTCATTCGACATAGCCAACGCCTTCAACTCTGTTCCCCACTCCACCATCCTAGAGGCACTTCGTTTTCACGGAGTGCCTCGATACATGCGGCGTCTACTGGCCAGCTACCTGGAGGATCGGTCGATCGTCCTCGTGAACAGGGCTGGCCAAGTTCGGCGGTACGCAGTCGAGGCCGGCGTTCCACAGGGGTCAGTCATAGGACCTCTCCTCTGGAACGTCGGCTACGATTGGCTCTTGCGGGGAACTCTCCTCCGGGGCACGAGTGTCATTTGCTACGCGGATGACACTCTCCTCACCGCCCGGGGGGGGATTTTCAGGGAGGCGGCCAACTTGGCCTCGGCGGGCGGATCCTTGGTCGCAGGGAGGATCCGCCGCCTAGGATTGACGGTGGCGCTGCACAAGACCGAAGCCGTGTTCTTCCACGGGCCTCGGCAGCGCCCCCCACCTGACGCCCACGTATACGTAGAGGGCGTCCGAATTGAGGTGAAGGCCCAGATGAAATATCTGGGCCTTGTACTCGACAGCAGGTGGCGTTTCGGCCCGCATTTTAGCGGGCTGTCGACGCGCCTGCTGAAGACCGCGGGCGCCCTCTCGTGGTTGCTCCCCAACTTGGGGGGACCCAAATCGCGATGCCGGCAACTGTACGCCGGCATCTTGAGGAGCATGGCCCTTTACGGGGCCCCAATCTGGGAGGACTCCCTCCGCAGGAGGGAGAACGCCGCCGCATTGCGGGCACCCCAAAGGGCTATAGCTCAGCGGGTGGCGAGGGCCTACCGAACAGTAGGCTTTTCGGCGGCGTGCGCTCTGGCCTGCACCCCTCCTTGGGAGCTCGAGGCATGGGTGCTGACCAGAGTGTACGAATATACGGCGAGGCGGAGGGCGAGAGGGGAACACCCAGCCCCGGAGGAGCGGGAGGCCGTGCGGCAAGAGGCGAGGGACGCGATCGTCCATCATTGGACGGAGGACCTCGCCTCTGCCACTTTTGGCCGCCGAACCCTGGACGCGCTCGGGCCAGTCCTGAAGGATTGGCTCGAGCGGTCACATGGTTTCCTCTCTTTCCGTCTGGTGCAGGTGTTGTCCGGGCATGGATGCTTCGGATCGCACCTGCATCGGATCCAAAGGGAGGAGACCCCGTCGTGCCACGACTGTGGCGCGGCGGTGGACACGGCACAGCACACCTTGGAGGTGTGCCCTGCCTGGTCCGAGCTGCGCCATAGTCTGGTCGCAGCGGTCGGGCAGGACCTCTCGCTTCCCGGCGTCGTCAGCGCCATGCTGGGGAGCGAGGGGGCCTGGGCAGCGGTCGCCTCCTTCTGCGAGGAAGTGATGTCGCAGAAGGAGGAGGCGGAGCGCGTGCGGGAGGACGACCCTCTCGCGGCGCCGCTCCGAAGGCGGAGGAGGGGTCGAAGAAGACGTCAGTATGACAGTCATCTCCGACTCCTCCCAGGTGGAGGCCAGCAGGCAACGGGTGCGGGGGCACCCTTGCCTGTATTGCACAGGCCTCCATCAGTGTCGGATGGGAATGGCCAGGTGTTCCCGGCCATTCCCGTAGCCCCCCAGCTTGGGGGGCATGCGGGGCCTGCCAGCTAGGCGGGCACGCGCCGGGAGGGTCGTGGACGTAAAGGCTGTGCCAGTTTCCCATGGCCCTCCCATAACGGCATTGAGGGAACACCGCTGGGTTTTTTAGTGGGTATACCGGCACTCTGCCGGGGAGTCCCACATACCCCTCCCGTCCCCCGACGGGAGGGTATGCGTAATGCATTTTTCCCAGCGGAACAAAAAAAAAAAAAAAGGTAGGGTTGGTAGAGTAGGGTAGGGTAGGGTAGGGTAGGGTAGGGTAGGTAGGTGGGTAGGGTAGGGTAGGGTAGAATAGGGTAGGGTAGGTAGGTAGGGTAGGGTAGGGTAGATAGGTAGGTAGGGTAGGGTAGGATAGGGTAAGGTAGGGTAGGGTAGGATAGGGTAAGGTAGGGTAGGGTAGGTAGGTAGTTTCCTTTGCGCGTAGACAAACTGCCACAGTCAAATAGCTTTTGACAGAACGAAGTCTGTCGGGTCAGCTAGTGTATAATAAATTAATAATGCGTCTTATTTGGGACAGCGCTTCTGCTTAGGCGAGTCCTATTACTGGCTAGATGCACGACGCGTTGCGTGAGTTCAGTACAGAACACGCAAGCTAACCACTCAAAGTCACTGGCATATATCTGCGCCTTAAGTGGCAATGGGAAGGGTACATTGCTCGCAGAACAGATGGCCGAATGGGCCAAAAAGTTCTGGAGTGGCGACCGCGTACCGAAAGACGTAGCGTTGGAAGGCCTCCCACAAGGTGGACCAATGAACTTGTGAAGGCCGCAGGAATTCGCTGGATGCGGGAAGCACAAATTGGTCGAAGTGGCTGTGCTTGGGGGAGGCCTATGTCCAGCAGTGAACTCTTTCGGCTGAAATGATGATGATGACTATGCTAAGACCGTTTTATTTTCATTCCTGACTAACCGATTAGCCACAAACAGGCTAGGACGTTAAGGAAACTGACAAGGAAATCACTTCAGTGAATATCCGAACTGATTTATGTAATTATTATTGTCATATATTATGAATCATAATGGCGCGTTTATATCATTGTATCCGAAACTCTGGCTGACTTACAAGTGGATTTGTTAAAATGTAATTTATTAAGTTTCTATAATATACTTATCATAAACTAGTGTAGTGTGTGATATCGGTGTTGTGCAAAATGAATTTATTTGGAATATGTGCAATATTTTGCTTGATGGTAAGTGATTTGTGTGTTAGGTTATATTTTAGCCTATAACTGTCCCACTGCGGGGCAAAGGCCTCTTCTCATACACAGAAGGCACGAGCATTGATCACCTCCTTTGCTCAAGACGGGTTGGCTGTTTTTCTTTCTTTCCTGTTTTTTTTTTTTAACTATCATGTCCAGATTTTGGTCAGTGGGTCGTCTTAGGGCACTATGAGCAGCAAAGAAAACCATATATTTTTTATTTTATATATATAATATTTAAAGGCCTATTTCTCGGAAACGGTACGTCGTAGGACCATGCTTTTTCAGAAGCTAAATGGTTTCTATAGATAAAGTTAACACGATACTGCTACTAATAAAATTGGTAAATACGCGGAAATAAAACTATATTATTTTAAGTCCTCGTTCCTGAGCGCCCCTAAGGCTACACTCCAACCGTTGTTATTTAAGGTTGAGATTTTCTCACGAATTCTATACCTAGCTAACTTAATCTATGTACTAGACGCGTATAAGTATTGTATTTTGTAAAAAACGAACCTCTTGGTTAATAAACTCGGAGTAACGTTACACCAGGGTTAAAGTGCAGTTTAAACATAAATTTTTCGAGGTTTAAGTTTAGCGTAACTTTACTGGAACGTAAACTTTACTTTCTTGCTGACAGTATTTTTTTTTTTAATTCTTTGATTGCAGTTCAAAAAAATTCTCAAAAACAAGGACAGCCTCTTAAGAAAAATTTTTAATGTCCCTTAGTGCCCCATCTCAAAAATCCACCCTGTATACAAGACTTAGTTGGAAAAATACGTGTAATTGAAGTTAACTTAAAAACTACCCGAACAAAATCAATAATTTACATGGGACCATCGCGCAAGCTTCCTCTACCAAATCAGTTTTCCAAATCGGTCTAGCCGTCTTCAAATAATCGGGGAAAATACATTAAAAAAATTAAAAGATTCCGACGAACTTTAACCCCCTCCTTTTTTTGAAGTCTGTTAAAAAGGGAAAGTGTTTATTAAATAATGTAAACAGTATGGGACATAAAAGAAGGGACTTTCATTAGCGTGTGTGTGTACGTGGGTAGGTACTCATGAAAATGGATAACCTTTAACTATGGAACCAACTCGGAATTATGAAAAAAAGATTAGTAGTCCTATACATTTTGATCGTGTTAGTATTGCACTTTTGTATGGAAAAGCATTTTTTTTTTCATATTTTTAATTTATTCAATTAATTTTATTTTATATATATTTATATTTTATTCTTTATATTTCAATGTGAGCCCTACAGTAAAAGGTATTTATTTTCATGAGTACCTAATTACATTCCTTTAAAGTATGGCCTTTTCACCTGCTATACTGAAGAAATTATAGTGACCTAATTGTTGATGTTGTTGAGAAAAGTCAGGTGCGTAGCACTCGCAACTGGCGTGCGTGTATAAATGTAAACAAAGCAAAAGGAGTATGTATATAATAAGTGTGTATATAATTTCTGCCTACCCCCATGGGAAGAAGGCGTGAGTTCATTTGTGGGATACTGGAGAACTTGTATGTAGTTCCAAAGAACAAAAACATGATGACGAACCACCGGTCTCAACAGAGCGTCACATGTCAGTAAGCTGACTCAGTCAATAGATCGCACATGCGCTCATGTCGTAAATCTATAATTGTTCCTTACGACTATTAGGTACCGTCCCGACCATAAATACCTTACAGTTAGGCCAAATACAAACGCGGCGTACTCGTAAAATAAAAATTATAATTTCGAGAAAAGACCTATTTTGATATAAATAGTATTATTTATATCAAAATAGGTATTTTCTCGAAATTATAATTTTTATTTTACGAGTACGCCGCGTTTGTATTTGGCCTAACTACCATACCTTACAGTTAGGCCAAATACAAACGCGGCGTACTCGTAAAATAAAAATTATAATTTCGAGAAAATACCTATTTTAATATAAATAGTATGCTGGTTTCGGTACCAAAACTATCTTCGCAACACCATAAAATATTATTGATCAAAACTTTAGGAGAACATACCATAACTGTAAAGTTTTTATGCTCGTGACTGTCATTTCATCATCATTTCAGCCGAAAGACGTCCACTGCTGGACATAGGCCTCCCCCAAGCACCGCCACCTCGACCGGTTTTGTGCTTCCCGCATCCAGCGGATTCCTGCGGCTTTCATAAGGTCATCGGTCTACCTTGTGGGAGGCCTTCCAACGCTACGTCTTCCGGTACGCGGTCGCCACTTCAAAACCTTTCGGCCCCAACGGCCATCTGTTATGCGCGCCCTGCCCATACCCACTTAAGTTTGGCAATTATTCGAGCTATGTCGGTTACCTTGGTTCTCCTGCGGATCTCTTCATTTCTGATTCGATCACGTAGGGAAACTCAAGCATTGCCCTTTGGGTGACTTTTAGCCTTCTAATAAGGCCCATTGTAAGCGACCACGTTTCAGTGCCATATGTCATCACTGGCAACACGCACTGGTCAAAGACTTTCGTCTTGAGACACTGCGATATGTGGGACGAGAAGATATTGCGTAGCTTCCCGAATGCCGCCCAGCCGAGTCGGATTCGACGATTGACCTCTTTCTCGAAGTTGGATCTACCTAACTGGACAGTTTGTCCTAGGTAAATATACTCATCCACAACTTCGAGTGTAGCGTCTCCGATATTCATGAGAGTGGGTGTTACATGTGCATTTGACATGACCTTTGTCTTGTCCATGTTCATGCTAAGACTCACTCTTTCGGAAGCTCTACTGAGGTCATCGAGCATTGTACTGAGGTCTTCCACAGTCTCAGCCATGACAACTATATCGTCGGCAAACCGAAGGTGAGTGATGTACTCGCCATTGATGTTGATGCCAACCCCTTTCCAGTCCAAAACCTTGAAGACATCCTCCAGTGCAGCGGTGAACAGTTTCGGAGAGATAACATCTCCCTGTCTCACACCTCACTGCAGAAGGATAGGTTTTGAGGTCTGGTCCTGGAGTCAGACTGATATAGTGGCGTTTTTTACAGACATTTCAGCACCTCGATGTACCGATAGTCAATCTGGCACCGTTAAAGAGACTGCAGTACAGCCCATGTTTCGATCGAATCGAAGGCTTTCTCGTATTCCACAAACGCTAAGCAGAGAGGCAGGTTATACTCCTCTGTATAATCTGCCGCAGCGTATGTATGTGGTCTACGGTGCTAAAGCCTTTACGGAATCCGGCTTGTTCGGGAGGCTGGAAGTTGTCAAACCTGCGTGCGAGACGGTTCGTGATGACTCTTGAAAACAGCTTGTAGACATTGCTCAGAAGTGAGATGGGCCTATAATTCTTAAGGAGGGCATTATCGTCCTTCTTAAAGAAAAGTATCATCACACCTCTGTTCCATGCCTGTGGCGTTTTGCCCTCAAGTATGACGGAAGCAAACAGCTGGAGGGCTTTAAGAACGGGTTTTCCGCCGGCCTTTAGGAGTTAAGCCGTAATTCCATCATCACCACCTTGTTGTTTTTGAGCTGCTTCAGAGCCATCCTAATCTCGTACAAGCTGACGTTCGAGATGTCTTCGGTGTAATGTCGGGTCAGTCTAGCTCTTGGGTCTTGAGTCAGATTTATAACGGGGTTGCTTGTTGACGTGTATAGCTGTCCATAGAACCTCTCGATCTCTCTCAACAGCTCAGGTTTGGCGGATACGATCCTGCCATCGTCGGTCTTCAGTTTCGCAAGCTGGCTCTACCCAATAGACAGATCTCTGGCAAAGACCTTGGAGCCCTTATTCCGCTCTATTGCGTCCTTAATGCATTCTGCATTAAAGCGGTGAAGATCGGCTTTCAAGGACTTAGAGATCTGTTTATTGAGCTGCCGGTACTTGAGCGCATCGTCTGAAGACTGCAGGATCATCTCAATATGTATTATTTGCCCAGTGTCTGTTCGTTTCGTTTTATGTGTGGAATAAAGTGATAAATAAATAAATTGTATTTATCTTCTTATTTATTTACAGATCATTTACGCTGTTGACGTTTGTGATGCCGAATGCGACGAATACGTTGTTGTATTTGAAGAAATTACTTGTCCCAGCCATGTTAAGTTAACACCACTAAAAAAGTAAGTTCCCATTTTCATTGGTTTGATACAGGCAACCGTTTTACAGCACCATTTTGAATGTCCTTATCAGTTTCTTGTAACAATGGAAATGAAACGGAAACGGAATGAATGAAATGGAATGGAGCTATTCGGTCGGGTACAGTGTTATTCAGATTTTCCATCAGGAATTTCGCAATAGCAGCCAGGAGTCTGGATTTGTACCCGGATAATGGCAAAAGGCCGCCTCTTATAGGGACTTAAACTAGTAACTGGTGGAATGCGAATTTGCCAGTGAGCTCCAATGAAACAAGACAATTAGTCAAGAGCAAACTCATAGTAGAATAAAAAATAAAAAAAATCTTGGGGCTGGAGTTACAAATTCCAGAGTGGACACTAGAGAGGTGATTTCAGGTATGGTGTGATATATGTGTCTGAGTAATCTATGCGGTGTACGTGGCGTGTTGTGGTGTGTGTGTGGTTTGTGTGTGGTGTGTATGTGGTATGTGTGGTACATAATATGTAATAAACCCACATTTCGCCAGTTATGTTTAAGTCCCATGAAATAGCGGGCTTATGTGTGCTAAAAGTATGTAGGTACACAAAGTAGGCACCTATTTTCTTTATGACAAGATCTATATAAGGTTATTTGTTTTAGACGAGATATAAATTGGGATAAGGTGACCTACCCATGCAATTCTACGGACAAAACTTCAGAAAAGAAGAGATGCATTGTCGAATTCGACTGCTTGGGTAACCAGGGTAGCTGTCAAAACCATATAAAAAAAGTAAACCATCAAACCCATTCCTTCATAGACAACCACACAGCGAAACCGATTACAAGCACTACTGAAGCACTTGATGTGGTACCAAAAAGCAATATGACTGTAGAAACAAAACCACGCTACACGGTGGATGACGAATTCAATACTTCAACGTATGATGTAAATTTAATTTATGTGAAAGACAACGTTATACAAAACAGTTCACTTACAACCACTAAGAATTGTATATTGTACTGTGATTATGCCGAAACTGTTTGCATTGATGGAGGGAGACCTGAACATTATAGCTTAAGTGACGACAAAAATGTTCACACACTTGAAATAGCAATAAATCGAGATGAAACCAGTCCAGTTCAACCAATTTTTACTGGTTATTTTCCTGAATCATCAAACGATAGTTCTACAAATTGTAAAAATAATTTTACAGACTCAAAAACCGTGACTTTATCATGTTCAACTCTAAAATACAACTATTGCAAACCAAATATTGAGAATAAGTCTTCAAAACAAATAAATATATATATTAAAGCAAATTTTATCGAGAATAACACAATAACGAAATATCCTGACTGTACAAAGAACTCAATTACTTCAGAAAATGTACTCAACCTGAAATGCGAAGACATATTATTTGCTAAACATAATCCACAAATTATACAAACTCAGCCAACTCTACCACCAAAGCAAGAACTGACGAATTGGAACTGTCAAATTTTAGAATTAAATACATTATCCTCTAAAAAACAACACAGTGAAAACAGCAAATTACATTTTATCAATTGTTCCAGCGAAATATACATAAGTAATAATACAAATGAATATGAAGATATGAATGTTACGCTAATTTCAAATAGTAAGACCATAAATATTTACAATATTTTAACAAAGAATGGCATTAAAATTAACAAGTCAGAAAACTTTACTGGAAAATACGAAATAAATATAGATCCTTCATCACAAAAAAATCTAGAAAATATTATGACAATTATCATAACAGACAAGGCAAATAATTGTAGCAATAACACATATTTTCATATTAACGCAGGCAAGATCATCGACTTGGGCATTAACAATAATAAAGTAAAAATTCTACAAAATAATAATGTAGAATTAATACTCTCCAATTGTATAAATGTTACTTCTACTACCATTAACGAAACGCAAACTCACCCAAAGGTGGAACTAAGCATTATTTTGAAAAATGAATCTTTAAATACTTCAAATCTAAAACAATTCAATGGAACTTCGAAAGATGAAAGTGACAAACAAAGAATACTGCTACGATGTGATCATCCTGATCATCTTGATTTAAGAAGTAACACTACTAGTAATAAAACAGTATTACAATGTGAGTTCATAGATTTGGATTTGTATAACATAACAGGCATAGAAATAACACCTTTAAATAAAACGTCAAACAATAAAACTTCAATTGGATCTCAAAATAAAAAAAAGCAAGAGGTGTCAACATGGACCTGTCAAATTTTTGAATTAAATCACGCATTATCTTCTAAAGAACAACTCAGTGAAAACAGCAAATTATATTTCAAAAACTGTGTAAGTATTAATAAAAGCAAAAAAAATTTTTTGGACAATAATGTAAAGCCAACTTCTGATGGTAAGAACAACAGTATTGATAGTACAATAGATGTTATTAAAAGAAACAAGACAGAAATGCCTAGTGGAAAGCTCGAACTGAACAAAGAAAATTTGTCACACACAAATCCAGGAAATGTGATTCAAATTGCCGTGACAAAAAAAGCTAATAATTGCAGCAACAACTCACCGTTAAACATTGACGAAGGAAAGATCATAGACTTAGGCGCAAATAATAATGGAAAGAAATTCATACAAAATAATATCGTGGAATTGAAACTCTCCAGCTGTTTAGATGTTAATTCTTCTATCAAAAACGAAACACAGCTTAATTCAAAGGTGGAACTTACCATTATTTTGAAAAGTGAATCCTTAAATGATTCAAATCTAAAACAATTCAATGGAACTGTGAAAGTGGGAAGTGTAAAACAAACAATACTACTACGATGTGATCATCCTAACCTTGATTCTAACAATACAGTATTACAATGTGAGGTCATAGATTTGGATTTATATAATATTACAGGTATAGAAATTAGTACAAGTGTAAGCCCGACATCAAATGCAAATCATACTAAAGAAAAGAAAAAAGAAAATCTAAAAATCATCGAAGAAAATCAAAACCAAACCAAAGTAAATGCGGAAGTAAATAAAAACAAAAATTTCAGTACGAACAAAACAGTTGAAAAGAATGAAAGTGCTGTTAACAACAAAAGTAATGAAAACAACATTAAAGTAGTTGATAACAAAGGAGTTCATAAAAATATATCAGAAGGTAATAAAAACAACACGAAAGTAGTAGTAAGAAATGAAGAAGTGCAGAAAAAGGTTTCAGAAAGTAAAGAAAAGTGGAAAAATCTTAATTTTAATAGAAGAAAAGATATCCCTAATGGCTCGGGGCAAAATAGCCTTTCCCTAGGAAGCCCTGAAACAGAAAAGATATTATTAATAGCACTATTGACAATTGCTAGTGCCGCCATACTGATAGTAATCGCGTTGAGAGCATGCCCTGAGAAAAGAGAGTACAGTAAGTAATCTAATCAAAGTATTATACAATAATTATAGATCGAGGATATTTTGTTAATGAAGAACTTGTGGAGGAACCAGTTTTTTCTCGTACAGTAGGCCGCACGTTAGTGGCAACAATTAAGTCACGGATTGCCGTTGTTACAATTTAGTCCAAACATTTACGGCCCATAAAGTTCCACTCCTGGATCTGTCCTGTGTTTGTTTAAATCAAAATGCCAATGTCCAATGTGTTGTCCCGGTCGCCACACTTGAGACTGCTTGGTGATTGCAGTATAACGTTATCATGAACGTGAAGACAATGGGCGTCTTTAGATATCATCATAACGATTTCTAACATTATCTACTTAGCTTTATTCAAACTGGCTTAGGGTCGGAGTTCTACCTTTTTTTTTTTTTGTTTCCTGGGTGGAAAATCCTCATGGATGTCCTCCGCCCTGGGGCGGGCGGAGGAGTGTGTCAGACTCTTGCTAACTAAAAACCACCCCGGTGTTCCATCCCACACCTACGCCGGAGGTCGCAAGAACGTACATACTTCCGCAACCCATCGACTGGCCCGCCACGGCGGGCCTCTCGGGCGTGGAACACTACGCGCCGCCACCTCGGGTCCGATGTATGGGGGGCGACGGACGTCCCTGAATCCGTCGCCCCTGGACCCATTTGGGGGGCTTGAAGAGGGCGTTGTCCGCCCTCCGCCGGCGCTCGGTGCACCTGCTGCGGGCCGGGTGAGTGGACGAGATCTCCCTCTCCCTTTCGCAGCCTCCTTCAACGAGATAACTGTCTCTCAGAAGGAAACCACCGCGTCCCAAGACTCCTCGCTGCCGACCATCTAACGAGCGACGGCTGGCAGCGACAGGTCACTGCCTACTCCAGAGATGAGGGCACGGTGCGGCTCCTCCCAACCGGCACACTCTGCCTGCGTATGCCATGCCGTGTCCTCCCGACAGTCGACGCAATGGTGACACAGAGCGTCCGGCTCCCTGTTTATGCGACACAGGTACTTCCCGAAGCAACCATGCTCCGAGAGCACCTGCGTCACCCGAAACGACAGGGAGCCGTGAGAGGAATATCGAAACCACTCTCCCGATCCGCAGCAGGCAGACCAGGCGTCGACGGAGGCTGGACAGCGCCCTCTTCTAGCCCCCGTAAACAGGTCTGGAGGAACGGCGGACTCCGGGACTCCCAACCAGCATTACCTGAGGCGGCGTGGCCACGCGCCTATGGGAGATGTAAGACTCCCCCAGCGACGTCCATCGCTGGGGGAGTCTTACACCTCCCTCCCGTCGCGGGCCTGAGGTGGCCCGTAAAGGCGGCCTGGCACTAGCCGGGGATCGTGGAAGGCGCACAAGTTCCCATGATCCCAGTCCAAGTGTGGGAAGGGAACACCAGGGTTTGTTTTGTCAGTAAAAGCCTGACAGACCCGTCCGTCCGCCCCAGGGCGGAAGACATCCAGGAGGATTTTCCACCCCGGAACACAAAAAAAAGGGATAGTTGTGGAAACCGACCCTGCGTGAATAGAGCATAGTTGACAGTTGCGAAAGTTATATCAATTGTCAGAAAAGTAACATAAATTGATGATTTCAGATCCGGCTCCCACAAGAGAACCGCCAGATGAAGAAGAAACAGCGTTTTAAAATACCTACTAATTTAAATATTGACAAAATGTACATAAAAATAATTATTACATAACTACATTGTGATTATAGTCATATGTATTCCCTTTAGCCAATAACACGATTAGAAAGTGCAGAAGTATTATTTAGTGTAGTATATACCTACATGTATATTTAAAAAAAGTACAGTTGGGGTATGTATGATATTTTCTTTGTGTGTATAGTATTTTTTAGGCGTTAGGCACGTGTTTTATGAAAATGGCTCATGCAAAATGGCACTGCATAAAAAAAAAGACGTGTGGCACTCGGGGACTGCCGCGGTAAAGCTATTGCATAGCATTTTGTATCAACTTATGCAATTATAATTATTTATTTATTTTATTTATGCAGTATTTCTTTTTCTTTGATATTAATTCAAGTTACACTTTTTGAGCGTGGTGACCAATAAGAAAGTAAAGTCAATCCATAATCGGCCCAGAACTTTGGAGAACCGTTTAAAAGTGGTTTTTATAAGCTATGAAGAACGTTAATGTTTAATGTTAATTCTAGCTAGGAGAATCATAAACACGAGTAAAATTATTGATTTATAAATAAATTGCTCACATACCTCAACAACCTTTCAAAAACTTTTGAATTACGATGCCTGCCATCTAGTGGATAAAACCGACAACAAAACACAACTGAGACCACCAACAGAGCAACGCTTGTCTCGATTACGAATCACAAGCCACGCCAATGTCACCTCTATTTAGTTAGTTCTACCTGCGATTACTAGATGGCGTTGCGTTGCGCGGTAAATCCACCACAGAGTTTCGTAGAGTCGTACAATACGTCTAATCGCACGCACACAACGTTTTTTCGTTACGGAATTTCTGGATTCGGTCCCCGCGCTCAAGGCCCTCGATAGAAGCTATGCAATAGCTTAAAAACAAAATAAATAAGTGCTGAACGTCGTAAAAGTGTATAACTACGTAAACAAAGTCAAATACTATTCAAATATAAGCATAATAACAACTTTAAAATAGACGAAAGTGTTGAACCTAAAGTAATTTTAAATAAAAAAAGAGTGACAAACTGTTTTGACAGCGAAAAAATTCCATGTACATGAGTCATTTCCAACCGTCTAGTCAAATTTAAAAAATAGTTCAACTGGAATGGTATCAACTATTTGGCAAGCTTTAATTAAGTCATTGTAGCCTTGCGGTGATACAGGGGAACTGAATGTACTCGTAATCGACTGGTCGTGAGTTCAAACCCCACTATCAACAATCACTTTTTGTGAAGATCATAATTTTATAAACTAATATTTATAAGAATAAAATACGCAGTACACAGAAAAAGGAACTGCCAGAAATTATTAGATCACTAGAGGGTACCGGTGTAGTAAAATAACCGTCGGAGTGGGGAGCGTGAGGTTTTTTCGTTACGGAATTTCTGGATTCGGTCCCCGCGCTCAAGGCCCGCGATAGAAGCTATGCAATAGCTTAAAAATTTAACATAGATTATTTATAAAAAAGTATTTTTATTCATTCAAATATTTATTCATTCAAATAAGGAGTACATTGGTTGCACCAATTACACTACGACATAACATACAAGTAAAAGAACTTTTTACACGATTAGAATGAACACATTTATTAAAATATTTCATTTTATAAGTATGTATGTATGTGTATTTATTGAACTATGGACTAATAAAGAAATAAATTTAAAAAAGCATTCAAAAATTTAAATATTACGAGTAATTTGTAATAACTTACAAAAAAAGTCAAAACAGAGTACGAACGCCCAGAGTTTCAGAAGGCTAGAACCAACCTGAAAGCTACATGCTCTTATTAAACAGATAGCAAACTTAAAGCAAAACAGAACATCGTCTTCAGATCTCATAAAGTGCTGTGACAATCCCTCTCAATCAGTTGACATGGTAAATGACTACTTTGCTAATGTAGGTAGACTATTGCCTATTGTCGTCAACACCGTTACATTCAATGGCTCTTTACAGCGTTGACAGCTCCGAGCTTGATAATATAATTCTTGGTCTAAAGGATAAATATGCCGTTGGTATTGACGGTATCCCCACCTCTGTTGTGAAAGCAACTAGACTTACTATCATCCCGGTGCCGTTTTTAATTTGGGCCTGGCATCAGGTGTCTTAAAAACCGCGATTGTCCACCCAATTTATAAATCTGGCGATAGAGACAGTGTCACTCATTAAAGACCCATATCGGTACTTACAACTCTCTCAAAATCTTAGAAAAAGTTATTAACATTAGATTAACAAAATTCCTTAAAAAAAATTACTTTCTAGCTAGTAACCAATTTGGCTTCAGAAGTGGTAAAACCACTTGTGACGCTTTGGAACTAACAGATACTATTATTCATAATATTGAAAATAGAAGAAGAATACTGGATAAATAGTTTTAGATCTGTCTAAAGCTTTCGACACTATCTCTGTCCCCATACTCCTCTCGAAGCTGGAAGATGTGAGAATGGAAGATACGCGGCACTGCCCAGAATATCTTCAGAAGATATCTGACAGGTAGTGGGCAGTACGCAAAACTGATAATCACATAAGCAGAAAGGAGAGGGTTGCTTTTGGGGTACGACAGGGCAGCGTGCTTGGGCCAAGTCCCTCCCTAAATTATGTGTATGAGCTGTGGTCCTTATCTCTCCCTAACTGCAAAATAGTAACTTACGCAGACGATACGGCTCTAATAATTCATGGTCGCGATTGGAGTGAAACTTAAATGCCGAACTTGTCCTTAGTATTGTTATGAAATGATTAGCCACTAATCTTCTTACTTTGAATGTCAATAAAACTAAGTTCATCTTTCTTTACATAAAAAAGTCAGGTCAACTCCAACGCCTATTGCCCTTCACGCTCACTCTTGTATAAACCCTAGTTCTAACTCAAACTGTGGCTGCCCTCAACTGGAAGGCTCCCAGATTACTAAATATCTTGGTGTTGTAGTTGACTGTCACCTTAAATGGCATTAGCAAATTGGCACTGTTGTGGAACGCCTGAGAAAACTTTTATTTAATTTTAAGAAGACTCAGCGGATTTTAAGACCTTAATAAGAATATATTCTGCACTTTCTCAGTCAATGTTAGGTTAATTAAATTATATTAATTAATTAATTATTTTTTAATTAATTTAGTTTTTAGTTAATTTGATGTTGTTTTTTACGGTCTGGGGTGGTGCGCACAAAACAGCAATGTTGCAGGTTAAAAGAGCTCAGAGAGCAGTTTTGAAAGGCCTTGCGAGGAAACCAATCCGCTTTCCTACGACATCACTTTACTCTCCCTGCCAGTTCCTAACGGTCAGACAGCGACAACGATCGTAGCAGCACGTCGCCATTTTACCTACATGAGCTCAAAAATATATGAATGACAACATCAGAAATGAATGCAAGAAAAATCGCGACATTTTAGGAAAATCACTAACTTATGGTGCAACAGAAAAACTTGTGGTTTATCATCTCAGAAAACACACATACGACACAAAACACACACCACCCTCAGCTTCTCTTACTCAACATTAGGTACTCACATCAGGCATCACGGCATTTATCTCAAAATGTATTATTATATTATTTTCTTAAATTTAAATATTTGTTAAAATACCTTTGTTAATTTTTGTCTTGGAACAACCTACCCTCCACAGTTTTAACTATTGCAGCTTTCATCGTATAACGTTGTCTTTGATTGTATTGTTTTTTTTTTTTTGTTCCCCATTTTCAATTATTATACAGGGTGGGGCGGACATTGACCCAAAAAAAAATTGCTGTCCCATACATTTTGACCGCGTAGGTATATAACTTTTGTAGGAAATACCTAGCTGTTTTTTTTTACAACCGACGAAAAATTTCAACGCAGGGGGGTCCAGAATCATGAACTGAATCCATGGTAACCGGTTTCGCGTCGATGTCCCTAACACCCTGTACTATATTATAAAGTAAATAGTAAAAGTAAACTTTTTCGTTCGAGAAAGGAGCTGACGGACTAAAAGAACGCATGCAGGAGCGGTAGCAAAGCGAGCGAACGATCTGCCTGTATCGCTCTGCTTCGAGATCGCGCCGGGAGTTGACGAACTAAAGGAACGACCTAGTTCGCTAAGGAGCCGCGAACTAAACTGATCTCCTGCTCCTAGCCAGTATGCGCAAGACTACTGCAATGCCTTTAGCATACACACAGATTTTAAAAGACCTTTTAAATAAGAATTACCTAAAGCGACTTCATTGCATGGGTCGTGATTCAGGCCAACTTAATCAAAAGAACGTTTCTTATTACTAATCCACTAGCGACCTTTGCCGTAGTTGCCAAGCAAAAAATAAATCTGCCGAGGTGAGTTACCTACGCGATATAATTAATTTTCATGCAACCGCTATGAAAAGAAGCAAGATTTTTTGCGAATCTTTCTTGCTTCGGGTTTTAAATTTTTACGTTGGACTATTTCAAAAGTTGTAAGAGTATCTAAAATTGGACCTGATCCAAATATGATTATATTTAAACACAATAAACGAATAATATTCTGCAAACACCTGGCTTCACCGGATCCATCGATGTGCGACGCGCATGCCCCGTTGTGCCTAACCACGATAAAGGGAACTCTAATGTCAAACATTATTACGTTCTTTGCACCTTATAAAGAAGATTTTAAGAGCGAGGGAGGAGCTGAACTTATACTGGGCACCGTAACAACTTCAGACAGGTCGGACTTCGGCGAATCTCGGAAACGTTCGGGCGTTTCCGTTGCGAGTGGAACCTCGTAGTTTTTCAGACGACAGGGGCCCTACTTGGAGGCAAAATTGTATATCCTTACTGTAGGTTTCGAATGTTATGTAACAGTATCTGTATTTTATAAAATTTGCTCAAATGATTGTTATCTCGCATAGGTATAGAATTCTCGTTATCATCAAATCATTACCGTATTTACAAAAACAGTATTTGGTATTCGATCATATGGCAGTCGCTCAAGGCAAAATACTGAAATTCAGCCACATGGTAACATTAGAAGCCGACTTCAACATAGTTGAGTAATCTCGAAGCAGATGATGAGCTATCGATGAAGCAAGCCATGCCAACATTTCAACCTGTAAATGTGTGTCACTCAATATCGCACGAATTCGTGTTTGGAGTCCGTCCCTGCGCGTAGGGGTGCAACGCCCGCGCCGGCGCGCCCCGTCGATACGGCCGCCACACCGCCGCCCCTGCCCGAGCGGCCGAATGCACGCGCTCCGCACAACGCCGACAACTAATATTCACACAAATTAATTGAACAAAAAGCCACTAAATATCACAATTTATAACAACCGATCACAAAAAGCCGCGCAATTTTTCAATAAAAAAAGTGAAACCGCCATCTTAGTAAACAGTTTTCAGTTTTCGAATTTATAATTTTTTGATCGTGTGCCAGTGACACAATGACTGCAAGAGTGCTGTGATTTTCAAAATTGAAATTATTTTTTTAGAATCAGTGTTAATTTTGATATAGTTACTTTTTTGATGGTAGACTTAAAAAATATTACTAATTTAAGCCGCATAAATAGCTTGGTGATGTGATAAGCTTCTTGCGTAACCAATCAGTAGGTAAGTATCGTTTTTTTTATTTCGTTTTTAGGTTCTCCTGTGATCCATCAGTCCATCGGAACAGGTCAATGTTTGCTCGGAATGATATTTAATATTGGTAGACCTTTTAATTTCCAATCAAGTTCTCTACTGTTGATCGATGTAGGTATACAGCTAAACTAAACTATGCAGTTTAATTATTTATAATTCAATGCAATGATTAACTTTTAGAAGGGTATGTTAAGGTTTCACGATGACCATACTAAATGTGTCACACTAAAGCTTAACTTAGATGTTCGTCAAACTATACATGCGTACCGTATTATCAACCAATCATATCAGTTATTATCATAACATTTGATAGCATAATAACTGATTAATGCCCGTTTTCACTAACGCTACGCGTTGTAAAATTTTCAACATTCGACTCAGTGCTGAAATCCAACAGTGCAATCATATTTAGGCATCCATTTAGGTGTTTCCTAGTGTTACTGAAAACAGGCATAAAGATTTGAATGCATAATTTATAGAATAGGTAGTTGGCAAAATAAGGAGCGTTCCGTTTCCCTAAATGCCAATAAAACCGGCTCGCACAGCCAAACTTTAACTAAGAATTCTCCATCATTCGTATTCATATCATCATCATCATAATGTCAGCCAAAAGAGTCCACTGCTGGACCGTTCGAAGTGGTGGGGCTTGCGGGAGGCCTATGCCACCCGCAAGCACCACCACTTCGAACGGTTATGTGCTTCCCGCATCCAGTGGATTCCTGCGGCCTTCACAAGGTCATCGGTCCACTTTGTACACCTTCTATATATTCGTGTATATTGCCGGTTCCTATACCTTATCAGGGTCACTTAAAGTGTCTCCTATTCCCCCATGAAAATTCTCCTATGCCCGCGAGGTTTAAGCCTAGGACTATTTAATCTATAACCATTCTCACATGGCCATCGGGAATCGATTCGGAATTAATAAGATATACATATATGTATCTGCATCAGAACCTAAGTTTGCAGGTCTGAGAGTAGGTAGGTAATGCTCGAGTAGTTTTACCGACACTTGAAGGCGTTAAGCGGAAGCCTTTCTTTAATAGGCTATTTAGTGTTAACCTAATTGCGATTAAAGTGTGAAAGACGATTGAGATCATAAATAAATAATTGAGATAGGTATACAACGTTAACAAAACAATGAAAACTTAGTTGACAACAAATTGACACTGATTAATTAATTAAAGAGGCATCTAGATCTAAAGTCAACCTCAGGGTCACTTAAAGTCGTAACACAAGTTAAAATCTGGAATATGACACCTAACCTAAAAGCCCTGCCATCTTATGTAACATGGTGGAGATATCATCTTTTTTGCACTTCTATAACATCTGCCTCTCCACATCAGAAAACATATAATACATAGTGTCATATTGGATAAACCGAAATAGATACCTAGTAAATATTGGTAATCAGTTAATTGATATAAGTTTTTAAACTGTCATGGTCACTAATATTATTATTAATACGAACGGGATATTTACCATGTTTATTACACATGTTGTCATTGTTTGTGTTTAACATGGTAAATATCCCGTTCGTATTAATAATAATATCAGTTAATTGGTCCTTTGTTAAAGTATTTGTTTAACTTGAATATTGATATCTTATCAGTATCGTAGCTAACTAAAGAGGAGAGGAGGAGGAGGGGCTTGTGGCTAAGTAATAACAGCTGCACGAGTCTGTGGATCAGGTTAAGCTACGCTTACCGCGGTTGGTTCGTGGATGGGTGACCATCTTTACATACCAAGACCCCTCTGTGCCTCGGAAAGAACGTTAAGCCGTTGGTCCCGATTTGTAGATCTTTGACAGTTGTTACGGGTCGACAGAAGCCCGAAAGTCTGGCAACCAGTCTTACCAAGGGGTATCGTATTACCCAGTTACTAGGTTGAGAAGGTCAGATAGGCAGTCGTTCCATCTAAAATACTGGTATATAGCTGCGTCTGGTTAGACTGGAAGCCAACCTTAACATAGTTGGGAAAAGGCTAGGCAAATGATGATCTTAGCTAACTAAAGTAAAAGAGACAGTGGAGTAGAAGCAGGGGTGTGTGGGGTTACACGAACGGATAGAATAAGAAATGAGTATATAAGTGGAAGTCTGAAAGTGACACCGGTGACTGAAAAGTTGTGTGGAAATAGGTTGTCATGGTATGGACATGTGATGCGGAGGAATGAGGGAAATGTCGTCAGGAAAGTTTTGAGTGTGAATGTGGACGGCTACACGAGTAGGGGAAGACCAAAGAAACGATGGATGGACTGTGTGAAATATGATATGGCTAGAAAGGGAGTAACTGCCGAGATGTCGACTAATAATAGAGAAGTATTGAAGAAAATGACATGATGCGCTGACGCCAAATATATTGAGATAGAGGCAGGAGATGATGATGGAGTAGAAGCAGAGGACCAAGACAAGTGGCAATCGCTTTCAAAGCGTTTAGTATATCTACAGAACTTTTCCAACGGGATTGACATAAGCTTTTCGATTGCTAATATCACTTCTATACATTTTTGACTTTTCCATCATCGTTATCGTTGATTGAATGCCAATCTTTCTAAGTATTCAGGTTCCTAAACATTGGGACCTAGATTTTGACATAAAAATATCTTAAGAGGCTACCGAGCGCACAGTGGCGCCCTCATCGTTATTTCGGAGATTTCTTTTATTTTAGAATGAAAATGCAGAAAATAAGGTCGTCAAGTTGTGCTTCACAAGACTATACGTTATTATTACTACAAACAGTAGTTTTAAATTGTTATGTTTTATTGTAATCATTAAAACGGAGCTTAGTGGCCACTATTTTCCGACCGATGTAAACTTACGACCCACAGCCCTATATACGTCCCTAACTTTAGGGGGCTATAAATAACTCCTTAACATCACAGTCGCTTTATCTGCATACTTGCACGAGTATACTTTACCGGCGTAGCAAACTTGTTCACACGACATCACTAACAGCTCGAGATAACTTGTAAGCTTCAACGCAAGCATACTTGTCATTTAAAGATAGTGATGTGTCAGCTATAAAGTTATCTTCTATAGATAAAACGCATTATTATGACATAGCTGCGTTATTATTAGGTGTGTAATAAACATGAAATGCTATTTGTTGGTAAGCACATCACTTGAGACCGACTGGACCGACTTGGCAATTTTTTGGTTTTTTAAAATTTCGTCAGAACAGAAGTGAGCAAGACAACACACAAGGTAGGAAAACAAAATAAAATTGACAGCAGGAACTGGACAAGGGTCGCTCAAGACAGACAACATTGGAAATCGTTGGAGGAGGCCTTTGCACATTAAAAAAAAAATGATTTTCTGAGTTTAAGTGTAAATATTATTATTAACATAAACGGGATATTTACCATGTACCCACACCCACCCGTAGTGACTTCAGTTTATCCGTGATCATGGTGCTTGCAACAGCGCCGAAATATCGGGAACTCAGAACAATGAATAAACATGGTAAATATCCCGTTTATGTTAATAATAATATTAGTGACCATGACAGTTTAAATTTTTTTAAGTGTAAATATTCGTTATCGGTGTAAATTTTTGGAATAAAAGGCTTTATTATAATTATAATCTGAATCAGGTTATAAGGGTCAGAAAAATTTGAACTTCCCGGAAAATCTTCAAGTTCGGGAAAAACTGAACGTCCGTTTTGTATTAATTATTGGGACAGGATAACGTCTGTTGGGTCAGCTAGTATGTTATAATAATGGTATGGTAGGCACAAATCAGGGAAGCATGCAAGAGAGAGGAGAGTACACAGCAGTCAATGATGATGACCATTGTGATTGTAAGACGGTCCATAATTTCGTTCAAAGAAGATTAGAATACGACTTTGTATTTACTCTATTCTGCAATCTAAAAACTGATCCTATAAAATCAGTGGAACGAAAACCAACGAATAGGCAATATTGAAGCTTTTCCTGAGCCGACCGGCCAGATTGTCCCTGGCAACTGAAACATTTGCCTAACCATTATGTAAAGGTTTAACCTTAATTTATTTAAGGATGGTCATGTCAAACCCCAACGGATAACTCAAAGCTACAATCGACCCCTTTGGGATGGCCGACGCACTTCGAAAGACGGGTAACACAAATCATGTTAAGCTGAAGTTAGTGCAGCTGCCCATAATCCTATCAGGATCAGAGTAGGAACAAACAAACAAACAAAAAGTGATGGCAACACAATAGTCTAGTACTCCTATCTCCTGTGACAAACGAAGCAATACCCTCTTCTTTTTAACCGACTTCGAAAAAGGAGGAGGTTGTATGTTCGACTGTATGTATGTTTTTTTTTTAAAGTGAAATCTTCTTTAAGCCTGTTGAGCACTTTTTGGTGTAACTACCAAAAAGTGCTCAACAGACTTAAAGAAGTTTCCAGTTTCCCTACCAACTTATGGGTTCGCGATCGTCACCGAACGCTTGCCAGGAGCTATATGTACTCGTATACCGTGTATACATGTGTACTTTTTTGGTAAACAAAAATCATGGATTTCGCGTCATCGTCACCGCACGCTATAGTAAAGACTGCCCCGTTTTTTTTTTTTTTTTTGTGTTCACCAATTTTGAGGTGAACAAAAAGGGTATACTTTCGAGGTGGTCCCAAATAAATTTTATGAACTTTGCTTGGATAGTTTTTGAGTAAGCTTCGATAATAACTATTTAATCCACTTTGTGTATCTTGGTGATGCTATAATACTTCCTATCACTGTTGTTTACATAGCAAGTAGTGATATACGAATTCGTGTGGGGTAGATACCATAACTAAAAAGCGAAAAATAAAAAAATAAAATTTACCAAAAAAAAAAAACAACAGACTAGCACTATAAAGTGAAAAATAACTTTAATTTCGGAAGTAGGTGACAAAAAACTAAAATACAGATCCAAAGACAGACTTCCGAAATTAAAGTAATTTTCCACTTTATAGTACTTTTTTTTTATGAAACCAGCGAAATTATGTCCAGCAAAGGACCGGCGCCTGATTAAAATTTAGATGATGATACATTTCGCTTCATTCCCCACAAAGAAGAGACCATTTTTTTCTACAATAAGATAACCTGTACAATTATTATATTTATTTATACTAACTGCTGCCCTCAAATTCACCCGCATGACTTTTTATAAAATAAAAGTAGCCTAAGTAACTCCTTATAATATCAGCTATCTGCCAATGAAAGTCCTGTCAAAATCGGTCTAGCAATTTCGGAGATCAGCCGAAACAAACAGACAGAGAGACAGAAAAAAATTTTAACATAGTTTTTTGTTATAAGTACCGTATATACTTTCATATGCATTTAGTAAACTGCTGTTATTTTGACGTTACAAACAGACACTTTAATTTTATTTATTTGTTTAGATATTTGTATTTATTTTATTTCGGGTTATTGGTAAAACACTAAAAACCTTGCAGGACTGTATCACTAACATCATAAACAAAATCTTTTGTTCTATGACCTTTTACAAAACATAATACATTTACCAAAAACAAACATCTAAGATTTCGTCTTTCTATACATTTAGAGGATTGAATTTAAATATTTTTTATTTTTGTATGAAACTCTGATGAATTAAAATCTGATGAAATTATTAAAGGTCAAAAGTACATAAAAAGTTTTTGTTTATGATGTTAGTAATAATAATAATAATAGACAAACTTGAGGTTGTTAGTGTATAGTACAGAAAAAGAAAAGAAAGAAAGAAGGAAAAATTGTTTATTCTGCACAAACAAAACGCACTTAACAAAAATAAAATACAGAAAATACATAGCAAAAAAAAATACATTAAAAACCAAACAATGGGCGGCCTTATCGCTTTCAACCATTTTTTATCGATTATTTATCGCAATACCTATATAAAGCCACTTAATTAACCACAACTTCATTTAAATTTCTGGATATGTGCCCAATTGATGGCAATAGGCTCTCCCCATTACATGGGACTTATATCTGTCGAAATGTGAGTGTATTATAGGTATCTGCTTTTCGGGAATACAGGGATGTTATGTTTATTTTAACTTCATTCTGCAAACAGACATCTGATATTGGTTGACCTAGTCTAGCTGAATACCAGGAAAGAATGGAACCCAAATCACTCAGGTGGAGATATAAATCGTATAGACAGACGGTCTGCCACTCAGGCCGTGTGGGAACATTAATCTAACCTGGCTTTTTTGTTTGCGCCCTAGAAACTATCGACCTATAATACCTTTGTTACAGCTTCAACGAAGGCCAACAAATGATACGGAAAAGGGATCAATTGATGATACTATTGATCCCTTTTCCATATCATTATTAGTCTTATGTATATTATATTGCGAATGCCAAGAGGGATGTTTGGTGTTACGCGAATTTATAGAATACAAATTGATCCCAAGAACAAACTTAACATTGTAGTTGAAAAACATGTTCTCCCATACGGAATGTATGGGAGAATGTAAGTTGGTCGACTATTACTTGGTAACTTGTAAAGCCTACTTAGCTGTGATGCTTTTACTTTTAACTTCGTTATATATACTACCACTGTGATTTTTTTCACATAATAATATCCAAATACAATCATTTAACTGCCAGGGGGGGGACACTTGACTCTAAAAAAAATTAGCAGTTTAAAGCATAGGTAATATTACGCAAACGGATCCCTGAATCGAAAAATGGCTTGGGCAAACCCGCAATATTTTTGAACGGCCTATCCAACGATACCCCACACAATGGGATAGACGAGAAAAAAAATATCATCCCCACTTGACATGTAGGGGAAGTACCCTAAAAAAATATTCAAGATTTTATGTTACCACTTTGTCGGCGTGATTAATATGTATACCCATGCCAAATTACAGCTTTCTAGTACTAAAAGTCACTGAGCTAAGCCGCGGACAAACAGACAGACGGACATGGCGTAACTATAAGGGTTCTTTATTGACTACGGAACCCTAAAAATGAGTAAACAGTGCAGTGTGGCGATTAGGTTATCACATTAATTGAAACTA
Source organism: Dryobota labecula (assembly GCA_947523025.1). Lineage (NCBI taxonomy): Eukaryota > Metazoa > Arthropoda > Insecta > Lepidoptera > Noctuidae > Dryobota > Dryobota labecula. The sequence goes on along the minus strand of OX383289.1, from coordinate 2,503,080 downwards.
TGTATTCTACATTACGTGTAAAATAATGATTAACAATTAACATTCTAGCCGTGGGACCTTTTTCTTTATTTAACAACATTAAACTTTATGGCTAATTATTTAGTAACAATACCATAAAGTTTGTGTTGAATTTTTGATACCATCGCCCCGCGCGTGTCTAGTGCCTCATTGTTATTATCAAGGGTGGTTTATTTTGTGCCAATTGTTACGCTATTTTGTTTGAAAAATTCATTTCGCACCGACACCAAATAAATTAGTATAGGGGCTGGAGAATACTCGTAATGATGATGTAGGTATATTATGTTGGAGAAGAGGTTTTCTCGTATAAAGGCTATAAAGAATTTAACCTTAGTTTCCAACCGTATCGGCCAATATCGTTCTAATAAACGATATGGGAAAGCATTACATAAGCTACCAGGCTAGGTATATCGATACCTATTACCTAACGAAGTTTTCGCTTCCTACTATATTGGTAATATTGCATGATAGTCGAGCTTGATATTCACAATAGGAGGTCGATTTTCCTAATCCCTTTATCATGTCTCTTATTCATTTGCTGGTAACATGTTTTTTAGGGGTGTAGTGTATTTTGCCTTTTTCGACTTGATGTTTAAGGTTCCGTAGTCAACACGGAACCCTTATAGTTTCGCCATGTCCGTCTGTCTGTCTGTCTATCCGCGGCTTAGTTCAGAGACTCTTAGTACTAGAAAACTGTATTTGGCATGGGTATACATATTAATCACGCTGACAAAGTGATAAAATAAAATATTGAACAAAAAAATTGGCTGTCTGTAAAGTTGGTTTACGGACGATAGCATAACGTGACAACGTCATAACAAAACATTGATGCTGCGCAAGCGTACAATGAGCGCAACGGGACAGTAAGCGTAACGGGACAATGGGTCATCCTTTTTCGTGCATGCAGCCGGCGTTCATCGATTTATTAGACGTTGTCACGTCAAAAAAATTGTAGTGTCTTCCCTTGCACGTAAATGAATGATTTTTTTCTCGTCTATCCCATGGTGTGGTATATCGTTGAATAAACCATTTTTCGATTCAGGAATCCGTTTGCGTAATATTAGGCTTTAAAGTGCAAATTTTTGTTAGATTCAAGTGTTTCCCTCCCTCTGCCAGCTAAATGGTTGTATCTGGATATGTGAAATAATTGAAAGCAGTAGTATATATAACGAAGTTAAAAGGAAAACTATCACAGCTAAGTAGGCTTTACAAGTTACCGAGTAATAGTCGACCAACTTACATTTACAGTTGAAAAACATGTTCTCACATACATTTCGTAACAGAGAACATGTTTTCCAACTGCAATGTTAAGTTTGTTCTTGGGTTTTTTTTATCCTAACTACGGAACCCTTCATTGTTCGTGGTCCGACACGCAATTGGCCGGTTTTTTTTTACTTATTGCTAAGCAATAACACTTCTACTCGTCTACCAAATGTTTTTTTAATTATTTATATTTTTTTTAATAAACAACTACAAACATAAATAATACATAAGGATAACAAAACTATAAGTCATAATATTGTAGTGATATCCGCAGATAAGACACATTTGTAGATCAGTGGTTGCCACTAGACGAGCATTACCAAAATTAACAAATATTTTGAAATAAATAAATAACCAGAGAGCTAGGCTATGTATATCTACAAAATAAATTCAGTTACTTAAATTATGTAATAAATAATTAATAATAATAAGATTTTTTTTAGATATAAATTTATATTTCGAGATAGCATATCAATGAAATTTGAATTATAGGATTCCAACATTCCATGAATAGGGCAGTGTAAGCCAGAGTTCGTAAGACAAGGTTTAGCACGAACAGAGTACGTGCACGAAACTGACGCACATGAACTGTTCGGGGGATAGAATAACACAGCTTACTCGTTAGATCAATGGCATCAAAATGACTGTGAACAATATCATGAAGCACGCTGGCTTCCAGGTATTTGCGCTGGTTCTCCAAGCTGATAAGCTTGTACATATCAAGAAGTTGGGAGTATGACAGATAAGTCTTAGTCCCATGATATCTGTAGCACATAGCACGGAGGTACTTGCGCTGGACCCTTTCTATTCCAACTACATATTTTTGGTAGAAAGGGTTCCAAATAAGGACCGCATATTCTAACTGAGAGCGAATGAGCGTCTTATACAAATAGAGATAGGTTGAGGTACGCTTAAATTCTGTTGAAGATCTCATCACAAATCCATACATTTTAAAAGCACTCTTGACTATGATATGGGCGTCCAAGGATAGTTTGCCATCAAAGAACACCTAGACTATAGAAACATTATTTAAGGGGATACAGTTAAGATTGTAATTGAAACTGAAGATGAAATTATTCTTAGTAAAGTTTATATAGTTACACTTGCGGATACTAAGATGCAGCTTATTGTCAATACATTAGGCAGTTATTCTATCTAAGTCCTCTTGAAATGACCAGCAGTCGTCCATAGTACATATCGCTTAGAACGCCTTCAAGTCATCAGCGTACATAAAGAATTTAGACTTTTTAAAGCATTTCTTAATATCGTTGATATAAATAATGAATAATAGCGGTCCCAAAATAGAGCCCTATGGAACACAGGAAGTAATATTAACAGAGACACACTGATGACCATTAAACATAACCGTTTGTAACCGGTTTTTGAGGTACGACACAAACCTACGCAACAAATTTCCGCGTATTCCATTGTAAACAATTTTACTCAGGCGAATTTCATTATCGACCTTGTCAAAAGCTTTTTGAAATCAGTGTTGACCGCATCTATTTGCTATCGCCTATCAACACTTTCAAAAAGGTACTCAGCAAATAAATATTAACAGGTTAGCTGTCGTAGATCGGCGCCTAACAAACCCATATATGTTGTTCAGGAATGATAATATTATGCAAAAGAGGATAAATCTCATTGTGAACGAGTCTTTCAAAAAGCTTTATATAGATCGACTCACAAATATTATCAGCCACGCCCTGGCTGGAGGCATTAAATTTCGTTAGGAGCTTAAGGCAGCCACAGGAAAGTCCGGTTAAAGAGTCGACACCTTAGTGGCTACACTCTGAGATGCCCTAGATATAAAAAATATATATATATATCAGCCGCAGCCTTAAAAAAGGCCGCCGGGAGACCGTCAGGTCCTGCCCCCTTAGAGGGATCCAACCGCTTCAACTCGCTGAGTATTCTTGATTTATCGATATGTAATTAAGCTACCATTCTCTGCACACTGCTGTGGCGGACCCCACGTGGTGAGCGTTGGCGATACAGGCTCAAATACGGACAAGAAAAAGTCCGAAAACTTATTGCAGACAACATCTGGATCACTTGTCAGGCATATCGTCCATGATGCAGTACTCGTACCAGAATGTCAAATTCTGGTACTGCATCATGGACGATATGCCTGACTTAATTTTACGGTTAGAAATATGGTTGTACGTTGTTTCATAGCTTATAGTCTTATAGAATTTCGTTTCACATACATTTTTTCTCATATTTTCGTTTCATAGAATAATCAATACGCAGAATACTTACTTTGAAGATTTTTAAATCATTGATTTTTGTTTGACATAAAGTTTAATGTTAGAATAGTCATATCATAGAATAACAAATCAAATATTCTTTATCCATCAATTGTTTATTTAATATAAAACTTATTACCATGAATAACATTTTATCCATTTTGAATTTTTCAACAGCATTTTTTTTACATTTTGCAGCATGCAAGCAAGCATGCAACCTGCAGCGTGCAAGCAAGCATGCAGCATGCAAGCGAGCATGCAACATGCATCAGGCATGGTTTCTGTCACGGCTCCGGCACTGCGGGGTTCCGGCGGTCACACGCAAGCTTATCGTCGCAGATTGTATTCACGCACACCACCGCAGCTTCGGCTTGCTGGTCGGCTAAGCTGGCCAGCCTCAGCCGCGGCGGCGAGCGTTAAAACCACCTGCTCCTCAGCTCGCGGGCCGCCTCACCCCTCCGCGCCTACGCGGATTTACACTCTAGGGGTAGGGCAGACAAGACTACGTGGAGTCGGTTTTGCAGCGATTCGTTTCTGTCACTAACATATACCGAACAAACAATATTCGTTAAAAAATAATTCTACTGTGTGATAAGTTTGTTAAACAAAAAAATGTGTTTCTGTGAAATATTTTTCATTCAAGTAAATAGTCTTTGAAACAATAATATTCGAACTAAAAATACAAGGACCAAATATTATATGAAACATTTTCTGGGAAACGAAATTCTATGAAATTTCTGTCTGTGAAATAAGGGGACACCTAGAAATATAGGACCAGAAAGACTATCTACAACTGAGTTAATATAACTGGAATAACAGGTTTTAAACATATGTTTGAAGATAGACCTACATTCGGAGAAGTTAAAAGTTTAAGTCTTCGACATTGCTGTACTTTTTCTACTTTATCCAAAGACGTTGTTTGTTTTTAAATATTTTAACTAATTGTGGCGTAAACCAGATTGGGAAGTCAAGTGATCTAGTCCTTGCAGGGGGACTAGTGGGCAATTGTGTCACTCAACATATTATACGATAGAAAGCATCCAATATTACTTGGTGCCTAAAAGAAGGTTCCTCACAGTCGCAGAAAAGCTATTTCTAAACAATAGTGTGCCGTTGCTACCTTCCGCCGATGAATACCGGCTTAACTTTATGACGAGTTTCAGTTCTATTTTTAAAACGATTTTGTTTTTCAGTCTCAGAGCGCCTACGCGCCTCTAGAAACTGTTAATGATTTCCGTAGGTATATGCATCACATATTTTGCCAGAGCGTTGCATGTTATTACGTGTTTTAATTAAAAAGGTAGCATTCAAATTATTCAAATTAATGAGCAGCAGTTGTCAATGACATGTAATTTGTTTTTCATGATTTTTACTCGTGATACTATGTTTTCATAATGGTCCATGCATGTCTGTAAACTTTGATTTTGGGCCTTATAAAGATGTACAGAATTTTGACAGTTATCCTTCAGAATTTCTGCAACATGAAATTAGTGTCCATAATTATACTACTGCATATTTTGAATTGAACTGAAGACTAGTGTAGTATTTCAATGATATTTATTCAGATTTATTACTGTTGTTGTAATGGCAACCATGTCATATGGTTTAAATAGGTTTTTATTTTTTATCTTTATACCTATAGATTCTTTTCTATTTTGTTAAGTACCTGGTACTTGTTAAAAGACTACACGTTCCTCCCATACTTTTTACCTATTACACTGTTATTTGAAAATATTGTCGAAGCCAATTATTTTTTAAAGATTTACCGTGGAGTTTTTTGGCCCTTCTCCATTGGAAAAGACCAGTTGGAGCCGTGCACCTAGCTTCTGACGTTTATAAGCCCATGTAGGTTTATGTGAAATAAAATATTTTGATTTTGAATGGAAAGAAAAAATGTTTAGATCTCTAAAAATATTTTGTGTCATTTTTCTGTTCCTTTTTCTGTAATAATTTAGTAAATCTGTGGACAATGTTATTTTAAATATTTTTCTGGACAGTAACTTATGGACATTATAATTATTTAGTATTGACATTGTAGCATTTCGTTAAATATTGACATAACCTATTGCTTTTTATTAAAACACTTTTTTTTATTGACAAATATACTACCGACTTATTATAAATTAATTTAGTTAATTGGAAAAGCCACCCATAGATGTATATTTGTACGCTAAATGGCAAAATTTGATATTATAACAATCGTATCATCTTGCACACTGTGTTAACCTTTGTTTATAAATATAGACTATTGATTGATTGATTGAATCTTTGTTCTATTACTATCTTTAGATTGATTTCTTTGGTTTACGTCGTATTTCTAAACTGTGAAGCACATGTGTAACTTACTAGCGACTTGCCCCTGCTTCGCACGGGCTTACAACTTAACAGAACATCGAGATTTCTTTATTGTAGAGGGGCCACCCTCTTTAATTTAAATAATTAAGATGTCAACTTTTTTTAGCCCCCATTCTGATTTAAAGACAAATTTTGCAGTTGTTTGGTATTTATTATTTAGTTAAAATGCGGCATATTCGTTATGCACAGTTTATAAGACCATGACCACCGCAATACTTTCAGTAGTTTTATCCTGAAGTTCTTAAACGAATTTCAAAACGAACCAATTTTTCTAACAAATCATTAAGAGTAACGAATACCATTTTGATCATTGAGGATTTTGCGACATGTCCTGACTTTTTTTGTATGGGGTTATCCAAAGGGACGTGTCGTGGTCAATCTTGATTACAAAAAGCAGAATATTTGTGACTTTGTTAGTGGAATAACTAACAAAGTACCTATGTGAAAAGTAATGAAAACCAATGAAAAGCGATCGCATTTTTGAGTATAAAAAAGGAGGAGATTACGCTGATCTTAATTTTCGTATAAAATTGCCAAGCCTGAGTAAAATAATTATAGAAAAATATCCTGTAATTTTAGTTTGTAATAAAAATAATCAAAATTTAAAGTTGTATACTTCCAAATTGGCCATCCTGTATTTAAGATTAATATAAATGGACTATACTCATAAACCCTCCGGGATAAATTCTCGAAATAATGGTGAAAACCGCATTGAAATCGGTCTGAAATGCGGTCACAGACACGATAAGCAACTTTAATCTATACTACATACATATACATACTAATAAATAAAATTAAAGTGTCTGTTTGTAATTTCAAAATAACAGCTTTTTACTAAATACATATGAAAGTATATACGATACTTACTTACTACGAAAAAAAAAACAATATTTAAAATTTTTGTCAGTCTGTCTTTATATGTCTTTATAATTAAACTTATTGACCAACCTCGGAACCGGAGTAGGAAGTTAGATGCATGTAGTTAAAAAACCAGTCATTTTTATTGTAGGCAGTACTTGAATTGTACTGGTTATGCATGATATTGATACCATGCATATAAGTACATAGCACAACTTCCTGTATCTGTCTCAAAAATTTATCAATCTAGGTCGAGCTGTTTTTAAGAAAAATGCCTGGGGGGGACGGGCTGACACACCGGAAGCGTCTTAATTGAGGAAAAGGTGAAGGAAATTATTATTCCTTGGAGGGTATTGTTTAGTAATGTCAACGTCATGTCATAGTTGTCAAACTAAATAGAATTTGACAGATGGTTGGCTCGGCTTTTCTAACTTCACAACGGACGGAGTGCAGACGTCTATTAGTGCGCTTAAATATTTTAACGATATTTTACAATATTGTCTGTAATTAAATAGTGTGAAACAGTGCTCAATATAAACATTCAAGTGCATATGGTGGTTTTCTTCAAAATCCCAAACATTCTGGTCCTTCGAGAGCTGAAAATACAAGGATCGCCATCTTTATTTCTTCGCGTCGTTTGGTGTGGAACTGTGGACTTGTGGAGGCGGAGAAAACGAAGCAAACATCAAACATCGCTCGTACGCATCACGAACGCGGGAATTTGGGCGGCGAACCAGCAGCGGGCAGCGACAACAGTCGAAAATCAATTCAAGTAAATCAATCAATCAGACACTGCTTTACCGACAGTCAAGTCAAAAATTTTGTACCAACAGCGAGTTATCCATACCGAACAGCGACATCTACATTCGCACATAGGCAACAGCCACATACTTTATACATCCGGCATCTCTAATTGGCCAATCGGCGAACACGCAAAACATCTACAGGACGTCCGTCAAGTCAATTGACGACAATTTTCGAGATTTTTCGTGCGGGGAACAATCGAGACTTCCGCCCGCGACTCCATCTTTTTTTTTCTTCGACTCTACGACGCATCGCACGGTTCCAACTCAATACATGCAACAGCGAAACAACGCATGAAAGTATACCACAATGTCTCAAAATGAAGAAGGAAATACCGAAATCAATCTACAAACCCTCAAACAGAAGAGAAGCGCAATCAAAGGCAAGCTTACTAGGATGGAAAGATATTTACAGAACTTCGACGCAGATCGACACTCCATGAACGAAATCACAGTCCGACAAGGCGATTTAGAACAATTGATTCAGCAGTTCGGGGAACTTCAGCTACAAATCGAATCAATCGACGACGCCGCGGACAGACAAGACATTCACGAAGAGGAGCGGAGCACCTTCGAGGACAGATTCTATGGACTAAAGGCATGTATGATGAACGCCTTGACGGCAAGATCGCCAACACCTGCAACACCCGCGGCGGCAGCATCACATTCACGCCACACTGATCAATTTAACTGTACGCACTACGACCACGCCAAGCCACGTGTCAAGCTGCCTCAACTGGAACTCCCTAAGTTCGATGGGGACATCCGGCAATGGCCAGCGTTTAAGAACATTTTCTACGCGTCCGTGGAAAGCACCGACCTGCCCGTGGTGAACAAGCTGCAGTACCTGAAGTCGGCGCTGACGGGGGAGGCTGCGGGCCTCATAGCCTCACTGCTCATCATAGAGGAGAATTATTCCAAAGCGCTCGAAATCCTAGCTAAGAGGTATGAAAATCAAACAATCATTGTTAACTTCCACTTAAAAAGTATCACTAGCTTTAGTACTATCAATCGAAATAACCTCAAAGAGTACTTAGTTCTGCTACAACAAAGTTTAGATTCCCTAAGAGCCATCCAGCTCCCTGTGGAGCACTGGGATGCACTGTTGGTTTTTCTAATAACACAAAAATTAGACAATTCACTCCGAGCCGCTTGGGAGATCAATCGCAAAGAAAATTCTATTGCTTCCCTGAGCGAGCTGCTTGATTTCCTAAACCAACGCAGAACAGCCTTCGAGTTAATGTATGATGCCAAATCTAATAATGATAAAAGTCAAAATGTTAAAGTCTCCCATGTAACATCTACAACAAACAGGGAAATTTGTATTCTATGCAATAGCGGTCATGCTTTGCATAAATGCCCTACATATCTTGAGCTTACTACTCAGAAACGCATTGAACTGATCAAATCTAAATCACTGTGTTATAACTGTTTACAGCCCTACAGATTCAAGCATAAGTGCTCCAAATTTCACTGCCTAAAATGCAAAGGTAAACATCACACATCCATACATGAAGACAGGCCTCAACCACAGGTTAATTACATAACAACTACTGATAGCCAACAGGCAAACATCCCAACTCACAGTCAACAGACATACAATTCGTCACAAAGCCAACAGGCGGTAGATTCTACACTTGCAACAGCAAACACTTTGACAACAGCTACTACACAAGCACACATACAACAAGGTTCCTTACAGCCAACTCACACTCAATCTTCAAACTCATCATTCACTACACCTTCTACAGTATTAGTAACAAACACTAATAGATATCAAATGTTGCTTTCCACAGCTCTGGTACAGGTTCAACATGCTTCAGGCAGGTGGATCACTGCCCGAGCACTTCTGGACACAGGAAGTGAAGTCAATGTTGCGACCCACAGACTTGCAACTCAATTGGAACTACAGGTCAATCAGCAATCATGCCTTATAATTGGTGTAGGCAATAGCCAAGAGCGTACTCAAGTAAGTGTAAACATGAATGTTGCATCTCGGTACAACACCTATCAAAGCAATCAAACTTTCTTAGTCATGGACAGTATTTCAATGCCACTACCTCACACGCATGTACATACACAAACATGGCATATACCACACAAACAAGCTCAATCACTCGCTGACCCCACATTCTTCATGCCAGGTTCTATTGACTTACTGCTTAATGCTGAAGTGTTCTATGCTACACTGCAAACTGGGCGAATAGAGCTTGGTTCACACCTACCCTTCCTAATTGAAACACTATTTGGATGGGTTGTTTCTGGTTCCTACCTTCCTGATACTCACCTACATACACCAAAACGCATCATGCATGCCAGCATGTTTTCTACACCTTCATCAACAGATGACATACTACAATCCTTCTGGGAGCAAGAGGAGCTGCTTCCTAAAAAGCTACTCTCACCTGAGGACAAACACTGTGAAGAGTTATACATGTCTACAACAACACAGGACAACTCAGGCAGATATACAGTGGACCTACCACTACAGGTTGACAGAATACAAGATCTAGGTAATTCTTTCAACACAGCTTATAGATGCTTATTAAAACTTGAATCTAAAATGCAAAGAGATACAAATCTCTACACACAGTATAAAGCGTTCATACATGAGTTCATACAGTTAGGACATGCTCACTACATAGAGGACTTCTCACCCACAGATACACATGCTTACTACATGCCACATCTAGCAGTCATAAAGCCTGACAGTATCACAACAAAATTACGTACAGTCTTCAATGCTAGTGCCAAGACATCCACTGGTATATCACTCAATGATATAATGTATGAAGGTCCGAACATATACAATGATCTTTTAGAAATTATCCTCAGATTTAGACTTTACAAATATGCTTTCTCCTGTGACATAGTCAAAATGTTTAGAGCTATAAAAATAAACTTACAACAGACATCTTTACAAAGGATCCTATGGAGAGACTCTAGATCTGAACCACTCAAGTGCTTAGAGATCAACAAGGTCTGCTATGGTACAAAGTGTGCTCCATACTTAGCTTGTCGCACAATGATACATTTAGCTGACACACACTCGGATACTCACCCGCTAGCAGCTGACTGTATTAAAAGCTCTGGGTACATGGATGACTATTTATATGGAACTCAAACTCTAGAACAATGTAAACAAGTATGCTCTGAGCTTATAGACTTATTGAGCAAAGCAGGTTTTCAACTGCACAAGTGGTCATCTAACCACACTGACATTCTATCATGTGTAGGCATAAGTTCTACAGAAAACACAAAACATATACAATCTTCACATAACAATGTAAACTCAGCTACACAAGAAACATACAATTTCACATCAGCTTCTGTCAAAACGCTTGGCTTACAATGGCTACCTACACAAGACACACTTCAGGTTAGCATACCTGACTACAATGCTGCTCCTTGCACTAAAAGGAACATACTCTCACAAATAGCTCAGATATTTGATCCTATAGGTATCCTAGCACCTGTAACTATTCTAGCTAAGATATTGATGCAAGACATATGGAAACAAAGTATTGACTGGGATTCTTTGATCTCAAAAGACTCGATAGTCATCTGGCAGAACTATGTTCAGCAACTACACTGTTTGAAAGCTATACGCATACCTAGATATTATTTTACAGATATACCTACACAAATAATATTATTAGGGTTCTGTGATGCTTCACACAAAGCATATGGTGCTTGCCTGTACCTAAGAGCAACCTACCCTAACAAACCTGCAACCTGCACACTAATTACAGCTAAATCTAAGGTTGCACCTATCAAAAAACAGCAATCTATACCGCGCTTAGAGATGTGTGGATCGCTCTTGCTAGCCCAATTAACAAAAAGGTTCTTAAACACAATAAATAACAAAATTAAAATTGAGAAAACTTATTTATTTACAGACTCATCTATTGTACTACACTGGATAAAAGCTCCATACAAGCACAAACACGACACATACGTCACACACCGCCTCATGCAGGTCATTGACACCACTAGTGGTGATGACTGGTATTACATAAACTCAAAACAAAACCCAGCTGATCTGATCACTCGGGGAGTCATGCCTAAAGATCTTCAATCTTGTACACTATGGTGGCAAGGCCCTTCATGGCTGACTCAAGATCAATCACAATGGCCATCTTCAATGACACAGACACCTAATGTAGACATAAATACATCACACAATCAAACCTCACAAGTTAAAGTAGTCAATTTCTGCACAGACTCACTCATCAATCATTTATTCTTCTTTGAAAAATTCACAGAACACTCCAGTTTCTCTAAGCTTATCAGAATTGTCGCATACCTACTTAGATTTGTACATAATATAAAAAACAAACATGACAAACATACATCACATTTGACAGTTACAGAACTAAAATGTGCTCACAATTTTATAGTTTACACAACACAAAGTCATTCTTTCTCAAAGGAAATGCATGAGCTACAATCTATAAAAAATATTACTAACTCACAGACTTCACATTCACAAAAGTCTTACATATTCACATCCAGCCCACTAAGGAAACTTAATCCATTCTTAGATGGAGACGGCATACTAAGAGTTGGTGGTCGCATACAGCACTCAGACATTCCATACAATCAAGCACATCCTATCATACTTCCTGCCAAAAACCACATCACACAGATTTTGATACAGCATTATCACCTCAAGCTACTGCACTCGGGTGTTCAGAACACACTCTGTAACATAAGACTGAAATACTGGCCTATCAATGGTAGAGGTGAAGTAAAGAAATGCTTATATTCCTGTGTTAGATGCACTAGGTATAGAGGCAAGGTCTGTGGGCAGCAGATGTCAGATCTTCCTGCTCCCAGAGTCACGTTAACCCGTGCCTTTACTCATGTAGGGATAGATTTTAGTGGCGCTATAGCTATAAGAAGTTCAATGACCCGTAACTGTAAATATTCTAAGGGTTATATATGCCTATTTGTTTGCCTAGCTACTCGAGCTATTCATTTAGAATTGGTAACTGACCTATCCGCACAAGCCTTTATTTGTGCTCTTAAAAGATTTATTTCTAGGAGAGGAATACCTACTTGCTTATATACAGACAATGCAACTAATTTTAAAGGCTCCAAAACTGAGTTACATGAACTCTATAAAATGTTTAAAAATGATACTAGCTACAGTGAAATTATTGACTTATGTACTACGAATTACATAGAATACAAGTTTACCTGTCCTCTTGCAAGTCACATGGGGGGGATATATGAAGCAGGGATTAAAGCTGTGAAATCTCTCCTCAAGAGACACCTATTTAACACTAAATTAACATATGAGTTGTTGTATACTATTCTGGTTCAAATTGAGGGAATACTTAATTCCAGACCATTGTATCCTATTACTGATTTACCTAATGACTTAACTTGCCTGACACCTGCTCATTTCATTATAGGTACTGCTATAACTGACCTACCTGAACCTAATGTACTAGATGTTAACGAATCTAGACTCAATGTATACAAAAAAATAATACAATTTAAACAAAGATTTTGGAAACAATTCTATTTTAGCTATTTATCTGAATTACAAACTAGAAATAAGTGGCTACAAGTGCAAAAAAACTTAAGTATAGGAGACTTAGTTTTAATTAAAGATGAAGCTTGTCCACCCACTTCATGGGCTTTAGGTCGAATTACCTCTGTAAACACAAACAAGACTGATGGCCTATGTAGATCTGTAAAGATTCGAACTAGTAAAGGAGAATTTACTAGACCTGTAAACAAAGTAATATTGCTACCAAGCAAAGATTGAAACTAATAATTATCTTATTATTGTGTATTTTTTACTATTTTTAAACCTATCTGTAACTTACTATACTATAGGTACTCATAAGTGTGTGTACCTATCTAATTATTCCTAAGACCTAGATTTAACCTAGATTAAGATTTACCTAGCAATGTTTGTTTAACTAACTTCTATATTCTCAAGTATGCTAAACTCATTAGATTTACTTTTTAAATAACTTAGTTATCTAAACTATGTAAATGAAACTCAATGTTCTTTATATATATTCAATAGTTTTATATATTATTGTGTAAACTCAGTTTAAGTAATTACCGTGGCATTCCTTTCTTTGGAGGCCCGAGAATGTTTAGTAATGTCAACGTCATGTCATAGTTGTCAAACTAAATAGAATTTGACAGATGGTTGGCTCGGCTTTTCTAACTTCACAACGGACGGAGTGCAGACGTCTATTAGTGCGCTTAAATATTTTAACGATATTTTACAATATTGTCTGTAATTAAATAGTGTGAAACAGTGCTCAATATAAACATTCAAGTGCATATGGTGGTTTTCTTCAAAATCCCAAACAGGTATTCTCAGATTTTCAGAAGCTATTCTACCTTTTTACCCGGCTGTGTGAGAGCAAAGACAGTGTTATGTACTTCATGCGTTTCTATGTAGCTTTTTATGTGGGTTTCTTTATACCCTCGAAGCATTATAACGGCTATATGGATTCAATTTATTCATAAAACATAATACATCTCTATCTCGACTCATCTAGGTTACGAGGGAGTTAGGATTTGTTTTTATAAAACCAAAATTAAATGAATATGGAAAGAGGTATGAAGAACAGGGTGTAAAGTTCACTTATCCTCGTTTGAAAAGGGAGGATCCTCCGACCAGACGGGTGTTTTGTCTGGTGGGCAACTGCCTGACGGCTCGTTGGATGTCGCGACGTCCCCGCTAGGGAGCGTGGCCAGCGGAACCGGAGCTACGCTCCCCGTCCGCAGCGGATATGCGGTGGCCCATGAATATGCCCCATGAATGAGTTCCGGCTCATCTACAAAACGGCTGGACCGATTTTGACGGGACTTTCACTGGCAGATAGCTAACTAACATGAAGTAACTTAGGCTACTTTTATTTTAGAAAAACCCGCGGGCCAAGCCGCGGACAGTAGCTAGTTTGATTTGATTTGATAAATAATAATTTCCCTGACTTTACATACCTAGCCTACTTTGAACTAATTTCGCAGATTTTAATTAATATGACTGCCCGCCGAGAAGCAAACAAACTCCGGCTAAACCCACATGAATGTAAAGATGCCCAGTCCTCCGTTATTTGCGCTTTGGTTAAAATTTTCGAGTGGACTCGAACTCGTGTTTGATTGGAACAGATACATAGCTGATGGTATAGGGAGTAACTTAGGCTACTTTTTTTTTAAATAGCCACGTGGGGAAGCTGCGGGCTGCAGCTAGTTTATAATAATGTCTAGATTATAAAAGCAAGTATTATGACCGCAAGTTACAAGAAGCTCCTGCACCGTGCTTCAGTCGCAAACCGAAGCGAAAGCGACTCGATACCGTCGCGTGCGTATCTGGGTTAACGGCTCGCGCTAAATATTCATGCTTTGGAAACGCTATCGGGAACGGGTGGCACTGTTAATTGTATGTGATTATCGTGAAATTCATGACGTATTGGGGAAATATTTTGATTACTTTGAGGATGATGGCTAGTCATTGTCCGCGGTTTGACTCATTGGACTAGTGGCAATGGCCTTTTTATTTTGATATTTTATTAATCTATCTATAGTGGGAATTGTTATCACATCATTAATAATGGTCACGCCACATTATACTGAGATCAATCTATTATCACTGACAGGACTATTGTAGCCAATAAGCCTGATATGGTGGTGATAGTTTGACGAGAGCGCCGGGCAATGATTGTTGATATCGCTGTCCCTACTGACGAGAATCTCGTAAAAGCTGATAAAGATAAAAAATATAAAGTATCTTGACTTAGCACACGAGATTGTCGAAATGTGGGACGTGGACTTTGCAATCATTGTACCGATACTCGTTACAGTTAATGGCCTAATGGCGGAGACCCCCGACCAATATCTCAGGAGGCTCTCATTATGCGGCTGGGTCAAGGGCTTCATACAGAAAGCAGTACTCCTGGACACGGCATGCATAGTGAGGAGGTTCCTCTCTCTAGAGCCCTGACCACCGGCAGCTTGGACTCCGTTCCTGATGCCGATAAGCAACAATTTTTTATATTGTTGAATGTTTTTTTATATAATATATTTAATAACGTAATTAATATGTATGTAAGTGTAATAAAGGAAATAATTTAATAATAATTACTTAATTTACACTTTAAGACACAGTCACCTGTGTAGCCCTGGCCCTTGTACTAAGAGTTCCTGTATCACAAGAGCCAAAGCCAACGAGGTATGATTTAAACTAGGCCATTTAAGACAGTGGCGCCCTCATCGTTTTTTCGGTGATTTCTTTTATTTTAGAATGAAAATGCAGAAAATAAGCTCGTTAAGGTGTGCTTCACAAGACTAAACGTTATTATTACTACAAACAGTAGTTTTAAATTGTTATGTTTTATTATAATCATTAAAACGGAAAACAGTGGCCACAAGCTCCGTATAGTGTTGTGGAGCAGAACTTAACGTGGTTAATTTCTGCATTTTCATTCTAAAATAAAAGAAACCACCGAACAAACGATGAGGGCGCCACTGTGCGCTCGGCGCAGTCTTAAACTAGGATAGTGTAAACTTAGCAACGAAGATAAATAGGTTTCATTTTACAACTTCTAGCCACGTAATAGCTTGTTCTGTTGCATATTATTACTAGTTTTCTAAACAACTCTCATTTGTAGGATATCCCATCCACTTGTTAGGTAACTCAGTAGATACTCAACATAAAACAGTTTTTGTGTTTTTATCTATTGGTATGGTTATATTCAATTTTATACATAGCAGTGGCGAAAGCACCATACAACACGATTCGTACCGGCTTCCCTTCGGAGGTTCGCATCAGCAACTTTACCGCTATTGAAAAATGGTACTTCAGGTCACGTGGCATCGTGTGATTTAGACGATAGTAAGCAGCTGTACAACGGGTTACGATAGAGATAGATATAATAGAAAAAATGCGTCAGTGAAAACGAGATGGAGGCATATTTTATGTTTTATTTAGTTTCACCTGTTCAGCTATATTGTATTGGATTCTTTATATTCCTATAATAATTTTAGAATGATAATACCTAATATAGTTGAGTTTATTTCTGTAAAATATTGAAAGTTCTGTTTGTGTGTTTGTCTTTTTGGATCTGCTACAAAACCTACAAATCTGTTGATCTGTTATAGATGGTGTTAAATGAAGTAAAGGAAAGACTTTTATTGTCAAGTTAATAAATTAATTTTTACTTCATTGATTTTTTTCAAGTTTATTTTATATCAATATTACTGTATTTTTTTTTTTTAAACATTCACCTCCCTTTTTTTGTATTTTCAGATGGGATATTCAAATATTATACAGCCTATACCACTCCCACAATTAAGACAAATCTAACGACACCTCATATGCTTAAATCCGCCAAGCCGTTTAGGCTACAAAGCATGCGAAAGAATTAGACATACATACATACCCTCGAAAAACATTATCCTCTTTCTGGAGCAGTCGGGTAAAAATTGACACCTCGCCGCTGATACATAGACAGATTTATGCAACTTTTTCTTATAACAACACGAATGATTAAATACGTCGTTTGCCAAACACAACGAGGAGTGTAGATGTTATGAGGGAATAGATGAAAATACACACATAGCCTGTTAAAATTATAACCCTTCTTTTGACCGTAAGTCAGGTAAAATAAACGCAGATCTAACTGTGCAATTTGACGTGAAGCAGTGTGCATATAAAATAACAGGAATACTGCAGTTTATGTTTGCATTATAAATAATTATATTATGACATATTAAGTACCTATGTTTAGATCATCAACAACAGTCATATTTTGTTCTTACAACTTGCATAAACGGGATCTGCTGATGTCATCGCTTTGAACTTAGTATCGTCAGCTCTTAATGTTCCCACTGTTGGGACACAGGCCTCCTCTCTGTGAGAGGGAGTGGGCCATAATCCACCACGTGGGCCCAGTGCGGGTTTGTGGATGTCACATTTCTTCGAATTTTTGGTTCTAGGGCATGCCGGTTTCCTCACGATGATTTCCTTCACCGTTGTGAGAGCAGTGCTGATAAAATAAACCACACAAAGTAAAGCACCTGCTTGGGTTCGAACCCACGACCTACAACTCTTAAGTCGGGTATCGATACCACTGGACCACCACTACTTGTAGCTTGGTTGCCCCGTTTTATTATTATTTTTATTCTTTACTTATTCAGACTACAACGTGATCTACAGTGTTAGTACCAAAATAGCTTAGCTTATTTTAGTACTTAAGGCGAGGTTCTTCAAGTTAACCTCTAGGAAATGTAATTTTAATGTTGATTTATTCAGAAACGGTAATGATTAAACACGTGAAAAAATTATATTTGCTTTTGAGACCTTTCTGTGGGTACGTCGGAAACTCGTTACATAATTTGTCGTTCGATAGAAAAAAAATCCAAACATACCCTTATTTTGTAGATTAAAATCATTTTATTTCAATATTATACCACATTATGTAATGAAAATCACATCAAAATAAACGTCTATGTTGATGCAATGTCCGTCGGGTTGAACATTGTTAATATTGTAAAACATATAATTTTCAACCCAAAATTAACGAAATTCACGGCACAATTTACTCGCGCCCAGCTGCCACCTCTACAACAAAAATGCACGCTCGAAGTACCTCGCCTTAATAATTAAAACAGATCGATTCTTAAAATGAATTTACACCTTTTTACAATTTCTGATGTAAAAAAGACTCCAATGCGTTCTCAATATGAAAATCAATAATTGCAGAACCACTTTGATGAAAAGGGGCTTTTTTGGAATGACTTCGAAAATTTATAATAAAATACCCGATAGTATAAAAAATGAAAAACAGACAGAAAGACAAAAGGGTCAAAATATATTTTTTTAGAAAGAAAGAAAAATGCATTACAGCAAAAAAATACATCTTGAAACTTTAAAAACAGAAAACAATGATTGTAATGCCAAAAGAGCCACAGCTCAGCATAATGTCAGATGACAACACAAGGCACCACCTGACGCTGATTTTCAGCTGCAACCCACGAGTGCCATACGCTAGAATAATAAACACATAGGTAACGTACGTGTGTCCGTTTTAATAAATTAAGATAATAAATTTAAGTTGATAATATAAAAAAGCTCATACGAAATCAAATACAATTTTGTGACATAATTATGTGTGTGTGTGTGTGTTGTGATAAATGGAAAACTAAGTACCGTACCGTACCGTAGTTATAAGTACCGTATACACCTTCATATGCATTTATAGCTGTTATTTTGACATAACAAACAGACACTTCAAATTTATTTATTTGTATAGTTATCTACATCGAGAGGGGAAGCTCATATAACATATCTAAAAACAACGAAATACTGTTTTTTTTTTAAATTAAATGTCAAGAATAAATAAAACGTTATTGGACGATTTCTTAATTTTATAATTTCTTAGCAGTTTAAGTTATATTAAAATTACTTATTAGCTAATAGGCTAGATTGTAATGTAAATAAAGTATCACTATCTGTGATACTTTATATTTATAAGGTGTATCTATAATACACGAAATATTTTAAGAGGAACATCTATAGGCGGTAAAAAAGCCATAGTAGCGATTTTTTTTTAAATCTAAGTGTTTTATATTTTTACATAATTATTATAATTTTAAAATTGCTTGAGACATTTTGCAAAGGAGTTGCATTTACCAAAATTTTACTTATTCTTTTAATGACCCGCCCGGACGCGGCGACGGTGGCGACACGAGCGCGGTGAATTTTGATAATTAATCATCATATCAAGTAATTTTTTAATTTTTTAATTTTTCTAATAACATACTCAGATTTAAGAAAAAATCGTTTCCAGGCTTCTTTAGCACCTGTAGGTGTATCTCTTAAAATATTTCGTGTCTGAATAGATACCCTATATATATAAAAAAAGAATAAATAAGTTTCTAACATCGCAGCGTTTAATAAGATTAGAGACAACGTAAATACATTGAAGGTTGCATCCTCAGAGCGAAGCTTGCACCTTGACGTTGCATTTCCTTCAACAAACATTCACGACTCACCTTGAAGCGACAGACAGAAATAAACTTTAATATAATACACATTTTTAACGCTCAAATATCACAACAAACGTTTTGTTATCACAAACAAAATAGTTACAAAACACAAAAGGTAGTTGTGCCTTTTATACCTTTTCATTCCCAACTAGTTGAAAGCAACGAAACGAGTGTAAACGCTCCATTATGCCCGGGAATTTTTCACATTTCACCGTCAAATGTGTGTGTAAGCACTTATAGAAGTGGGCATTTCATAAAATCCCCGCCATTTGACTGCAGATATACTGCGCCACTAACACCGCACTGCAGAACTGTGCAATTTTGTAGTTAAACGGTTGATGTTTAAAATATACGAAAAAACGCTCAAAATTTGAATATTTCGTCTTGTTTTTGGTTGGTACAAGATACGTGGTTGGAACTACAAGAAGTACCTACTTTACTATATACATATAGATGTAGAGTCGCTGGATATGACTACGTGACTTCCCATAATGAAAATCAAAGCTGTGTTGAGTTTGAGCATCGCACCTTGTGTACATTGTTTCAGAAGTGATACTGCATCGCTTGTTAAATTCTAGTTTTTATTTGTTTTTTTTTTTCTTATTTAGAGGTCATGTTATGCGATACAGAAAAGGTCATGGTGTGGTAAAAATATTATAGTCAGTCAACTAATAGTGGATCGGACGCCCAATCACTCGTTGAGGCTATTTTAGCACCTCCATTTTATATTCGACATGTTCTACAATATATTAAATTATCTATCCTGTATACAGGGTGGAAAAAAAGACCGTGGTTGGAGGAAAAGTACCCTTAATATTGATGATGGCAAATTTTACTGAAAGGAACCATTTCTTTATTTTCAAAAAAGTTAAAACTGATTTTAAAGATTTTTGAAAAATCACCTGCTTGAGCCGGGAATAGAACCGGTGAAATGTGAAAAAAAAAAACATCCTGTATTTTATGATACCAACCGAAAGAGTCATTCATAAGGATCAATTCCTTTGAAATAACATAGTATCTTAAATTAAAGAAAGACCAAGAAAAATATATTTTTTTGTTGTAAAACTTACTCACTATCTAAAAACAATAGTTAACTTATGAATTGCTCAAAATGAGACCCACTTTTACGTATGCACAGACGTATTCTTCGATTGAATTCGCTACGTGTCGCCTTTTATATCGAGTTTTTTATCGTCTTTCTTTCATTTAAGATACTATGTTGTTTAAAAGGAATTGATCCTTATGAATGACTCTTTCGATTGGTATCATAAAATACTATAATAATAGATGTTTTTTTTTTTTTTCTCATTTCACCGGTTCTATTTCCGGCTCAAGCAGGTGATTTTTCAAAAATCTTTAAATGCAGTTTTAATTTCTATTGAAAATAAAGGAATGTTTCCTTTCAGTAAAATTTGCCATCATCAATATTAAGGGTACTTTTCCTCCAACCACGGTCTTTTTTTTCCACCCTGTATGTTTTCATATTCGTAATCTAGTTGATCGCTGAATCGTTTATAGAGGTATGAGGAACAGGGTGTAAAGTTCACTCATCCTCTATTGAAAAGGGAGGATCCTCCGACCAGACGGGTGTCGTGTCTGGTGGGCAACTGCCCGACGATTAATGTCGGGATATATGCCAGTCGTGAGTGATAGTAGGTCTTTGATTCGTAGATCGTATGTGGCGTGGTCGATGCCACCACATCAATGCCGCCACAAGTCCCTTGACCTCCCTAATTCCTCTTGAGTTTCTTCGCCTCATGACTATAAGCTAAACCGCCATCTCATAACATTATGTGAGCAACCACAAAACATTCCAACAAAATTTTCCTAACAAATAGCTTTACTATCCGTCACGGCACTACATAGTCGCATTAATCAAAGTCGAATGTTATTACGAACATTCCTGAACATACGACCGTTTCCAACCACAATATTAGAGGTCGCACTATAGTGGTCAACCTTCTCATATGTGACACATCCAATGTTACTTGATCTGCGCGGTGATTTAGCAATTTTGTTGCTATACTAGATTTAAAGTTGTGTTTGAAAGGTTTATTTAGTAGAACATTTTAAAACGTTATAATGTTGCTGTACTGCTTGTAATAATAATGTTTAATACGTTGATATCCTGTTGGAAAATCTGCCTATTTCAACATCCTAGACTTTAAACCCACAATTTGAACAATGGTGACGTGACATCATATTTCTATTTCTATCCTCCATTTTTCCCTCATTTTTATTTCATTGAGTGCACCGCTTCCTTCTCATATAAAATGTATAAGTTTGAACCTGGGTTTGAACACTTGATCGGGATAAAGCTTATAAAGCTTTAGCTTAGCATACATAGTAGTCGTTTTTCCCGACAAGGATATTCTGATGTAATCTTCTTCTTCGTGTCGATGGTACGACTAGCTGGACAGTAGGTGATACATACCGTTTGAAGGTACTCTCTTATTCAAAAATCGAAATCAAAATATTTTATTTTTCATTAACCTACATGGTTTTTCATAAAACGTCAGAAGCTAGGTGCACAGTTCCAAATGGTCGTTTCCTATGGAGAAGAGCCGGCAAGAAACTCTACGGTTACTCTTTTATAAATAATTGGCTTTTACAATGTTTTCTAATAAAAGTGTTATTAGATAAAAGAAAAGAAAAGAAAGAAAGAAAGAAAAATGTTTTTTCTGCACAAATAAAACACACATTACAAAAAATTCAAACACACTTGCTAAGTATCCAAAAGCCTCGTATTCAAGCAATAAAAGTTTGACAATTTAGTCCATCGCTTGATTTCAGGACTAGGGACCAAAAGACGATTTACATTGCATAATTAGACTGTGTTGCGTCACTCGCAAATGACAACAAACAGACTATCAAAACAAAAACAAAATGCCGGTAGTAAGTAAATGGTGGGGGAAGAAGGTCAACAAATCTAAAGTCTACTAGTCCTACAACGTTCGTTTGAACAAATACTGAACAAAATAGAAAATGGTCGACAAATCTACAGTTTACTATGTAGGCCTACAAACTTCTCACATTCACAAAATAGAAAACAATCTATAAGGAGATAAAAAATAAATAAAAATCTATTTAAACCAAATGACATGGTTGCCATTATAACTACAGTAAAAAATATGAACAAATATCATGTCCACAAAAGCAACTAATAAAGAGTTGAAATTAGAATTGTAGGTATATAATATCAAATAATGAGATGATTATTTAATTATGTCAAGTAAGAATGTAAAAAATAAAACACGTTATCTGGGAGGCTAAAAGCGATCTTTTACAGACAACCTTTAGATGGATTAAAAGTAGAAGGAGAGACAATACTGCAGGTAGTCAGTAGTGTACCGTTTACATATACAATAAATATATACATAAATACATACAAAAAGCATATACATAGATACTTAATCTATATCATTAAATTACTATTGATTTCTAGCCCCTGAAATGGACCGCACATTTTTTGTGGCAAATTATATAACCGATCAAGTCGTGGATGTAGAACAAACAGGGCCTCAAGTCTGCTATTACAATAGTGTCAGAATGGTCTCTTCATTGTGAGTTTTTGACAGATTTGCCATACAAACACTGTCAAATACTCACAATGAAGAGACCATTCTGACACTATTGTAATAGCAGACTTGAGGCCCAGGTTTTGTTAATATCTCTGGGACAGAGGACGTTCTACTAGGTTTTCAAGATGACGCAGAGTTTTATATACCTACTGGCACTCACAAACTCAAACTCAAAGCATTAATTTCAATTAAACCAAGTACAGGTACTTTTGAATCGTCAAGGGATACCGATCACTTGACGATTCAAAAGTACCTGTCAGAAAGATAAGCGTAGGAACCTATCCTATGGAGAAGAACGGGCAAGAAACTTCACGGACACTCTTTTAAATCAAAATATTGCTTACATCATTCTGTGAATAACACAAACCATTAAGCTAAAACAATCAACTAAAGGAAATGTTGCAATCAATCTCAGCAATATAGTACATCAAAAATACAGCAGCATTACGGATTGTTCAGGTACCATAAAAAAGCATAAAATGTACAACATATAGCCAATGGTCGTAAATATAAGCCAAGCTAAGCTGTTCGAACATTTGCTATGACTATTAATCATTGTCGACGATAAAAAAGGCCATAGGTTTCTTTAACTCACGCCACTTTAGCTTAACTTACTGCCGCGACTTAGATTTACTTATATTTTTATATTTCTAGGTGGTAAATAAACTGTTTGGCCATGTAGTATTGCAGATGCTGGGTCATTTTGGCTACAAAAATATGTATATTAAATTGCAAATAGGAAGAATTTCGGTTTATAAAATAAAGTCAAAGTCAAAGCATTTATTTCAAATAGGCACATAAATGGCACTTTTGAACGTCAAAATTTACACGGAAATAAAATTGATTCTAGTTGCCCCTCCCAAAAGGTAGTTTTGCATGGAGAGAAATGGCAAGAAACTCCACCGTTACTCTTTTAAACTGTTTTACAATAGTTTGTATACATCAATTATATCATTATTAACATAAGCGGGATATTTACCATGTTTATTCATTGTTCTGAGCTGTGTAAAAACCGAAGAAGTGCCGAAAAAAGTTTGCGAGCGGACACAGTGAGTTTCGTGTGTCGGGAACAGAATCGAGTTGCGAGTGACAGTGGTAGCGGTACTGAGTGCAAAAAACGAACAAGAAAGAGGGTAGACCGTTTTGTCTGCTCATAAACACCCACCCGCAGTGACTTCAGTTTATCCGTGATCATGGTGCTTGCAACAGCGCCGAAATATCGGGAACTCAGAACAATGAATAAACATGGTAAATATCCCGCTTATGTTAATAATAATATTAGTGACCATGACAGTTTAAAAACTTATATCAATTATATCATTTCCTAGAATACAATTTCAATTTGGTAAATTAGTAACAGGTAATAACAATAATAAATTAAGCATTGACGAATAAATTAACCATGTGTTAGATACAAGGTGCTCACATATTTACAAATATTGTATTATTTTGTACAAATAAAAAGTCAGTATGCGAGTTAAACTTATCATAAAAATAATGTCTTAATAATAATACTAATAAATATAATATTAATAATAATATACTGGCAACACTGGTACGTCAACAACGTCAATTTTTTTTCATATCTAATTTTTCCCATATTTTTTTATTTTCGTAACTCACGTTAATTTAAAAATCACGATTAAAACTATTAGAATATATAATACATAAATTAACAAACAATAGACATAAATAAAATGAAAAAACCAAAGAAATATCCAAATATGAAGAATGACGGCTGTCAAATTCGGACTCTCGTGAAAATATAATACCAATGATATGAAAACCACACTATGTTGACGAGATCAGCAGCTCGCCGTGCACGCCTACCACCTCCGGACTCGTCGCTCAGTTCCACCTCGCCGCCGCCGGAAACCAGCCCCATCGAGAGCGCTGTGACACCGGCCGTGGCAGTTGCGTCGAGCTCGAGCGACGAATATTTCTCCCCACCGACGTCGCCAACACCTGTACGTCGGCAGGGGAAAGGCCGGCCACCGAGGAGCTTGGGACTTAGGGGCCTACCGGCCCCGAGCCGGGTCCCCGCTGCCGGTGGTTGTGTGCAGCGCATGAGATGGACTCAGTCAATGAACGAGAACGTCATGCGCGCATATTACGGGTCTACAGAGGGGGGAACTAACCTCACTGCGTACCGCGATAAGATGCTGTCTCTGTTCCAGGACCTAGAACCAACCGTCAACGTCTCGGCCCAACGACTGTCGGATCAGGTGCGGGTCATCCAACGTAATCACAGGTTGGACGATGCTGCACTTGATAGGCTGCGCTCAGAGGTACTGAGCAACCATATCGTCTCGACTCCGGAACAAACCGCGGCACAAGTATCAACTATTGATACAATCCCGCCGCGGTCGAATCATGTTGAAGAGGATGATAGGGTTGCCACAGTAAGTAGCCAGTGCAACATTCGACTGAGGAGCGCACTGGAGGATGCGTTTCGTGAGTATAGGTCCACTCCAACCGAACTTAGACCCCGATTACCACGCTTACCAATGCACAAGAAAAATGGGGTGCTGGTGTGTGCCTTGGACTCGCAGCTCAAGAATTTCTTCGAGAGCAGCGAGGATCTCGTTGATACACACTCGATCCTATATTGCGCGGCTGTTGCGGCATGTCGCTTAGCTAACGTCAAGTTTCCAAACAGTGACGGAGCTACTCGACCAAAACCAGCCGTACCAGCCTGGCAGTGTAGGATCGAGCGTCGTATCGATGGGGCCAGGGTACTCATCGGCAAACTATACTGCTTCAGGGAGGGCAATACACGACCACGAGTGATGCGCTTTGTGAGGCGGGCATTCTCGGGGACTGGAATCAGTCCTCCAGAATACATGTCTCGTGTCACAGAGCGCATCGACTTCCTGAAGCAGAAAGTTTGTGCATGGGCGAGCCGTATTCGGCGGTATAAGCGGCGGGTTGATCGATACTCGCAGAATCGCATGTTCCAGAGCGATGAGAGGTGGGTATATAGAGCTTGGGAGCGACCTGAACAAAATGTGGCGGACGTGTGCCGCCCGGATGATGCCGCCACGAGTGCATTCTGGCGCAGCATCTGGTCGGTGCCCGTCTGTCACGCTGAGACTGGCTGGATGCAGGATGTCGAGCGAGTGTGTGGAAGAATACCAGAAATGGAAGCCATCTTAATTACACCTTTAGACGTAACCAAAGCAGTCCGTTCGTTACCGAATTGGAAATCACCGGGACCGGACGGACTGCACAACTTTTGGTTAAAATGGCTAATTAGTTCACACACTCGCCTGGCATCTCAATTCCAGTCATCCTTAGAATCTGGGTCGCTACCGCAATTTCTAACAACAGGCGTTACCCACCTGCTCCATAAGTCAGGTAGTCCCGCGGAACCCAAGAATTATAGACCAATCACATGTTTGTCGACGGTCTATAAACTTCTTACATCCATTTTGAGAGCGAAAATTAATACACACATTGACAGTAACTCGATTATGTCTACCTCTCAAAATGGATGTAGGAACGGGTCCCGCGGTACTAAGGAGCTACTCCTCATCGACATGGCCATAAGCCAACAGGTTCGTCGATCCCGCAAGGATCTGTCGACATGCTGGATAGATTATAAGAAGGCCTACGACTCGGTGCCACATACATGGCTCATGAGGGTGCTGGAGTTGTACAAGATTGATGCAACTCTACGCGCCTTCCTTGAGTCGTGTATGGGGCAATGGAGGACGGTCCTTCGTTATCCGGGATGTCGACGGATACAGGGGAGTGATGAGCCTGTATGGATTAAGCGGGGAATATTTCAGGGCGACAGTTTGAGTCCACTTTGGTTCTGCTTAGCCCTGAATCCTCTAAGCACACTGCTGGAGGATTCAGGTCTGGGCTATCGGTTGAGGAGAGGTGGTCAGGTCATATCTCATCTCCTATACATGGATGACTTGAAACTCTTTGCCCCCAACAAATTGCAACTGATGGAGCTACTGAAAGTAACTGAAACATTCAGTAGCGCCATCAGGATGGAATTTGGTGTGGACAAATGTGCAGTCATGCATGTAAAGCGAGGGGAGATTATGGAATCCGAGGGAATTCAACTCTCGGATTCCATACATCTTAGATCCCTCTCCTCATCCGAAAGCTATAAGTATTTGGGTATGTCGGAAGCGTTAGGCATCAACGTTGCTGACATGAAACAATCGTTGGAGGAACGCTTCTTTGGTCGCCTGAAGAAGGTATTAATTAGCCTTCTTTCGGGCGGAAACAAAGTGCGCGCCTTCAACGGTTGGGTCATGCCGGTTTTGATGTACTCTTTCGGCATACTCAAATGGACTCAGACCGAACTAGACGCCCTGGATAGGAGGGTCCGTACACTGCTGACCGCAAACCGGATGCATCACCCACGATCATCGGTGATGAGACTGTACATCCCGCGGAAGTGCTCGGGCTCTTCATGAGCCTGGTGTAGATTTCTTAGCGTCCGTATCCTGGCTACGTTTTGGTGACCTTTTCGGGGAAACTGAAGGTTTCATCTGTGCAATTATGGACGAAGTTATCTTGACGAATAACTACCGGAAACATATTATGAAGGACGGGACGGTTGACGTGTGTCGGGCATGCCACCGTCCGGGTGAGTCCATCAGACATATTATTTCTGGTTGTTCTCGTCTGGCTAACGGCGAATACTTGCACAGGCATAACCAAATAGCCAGGATTATTCACCAGCAAATTGCTTTGAAATATAAACTTGTGAATTCTGAGGTACCGTATTACAAGTATGTGCCCGACCCAGTTCTCGAAAATGACCATGTCACGTTGTACTGGGATCGGTCTATCATTACTGACAGGACTATTGTCGCCAATAAACCTGATATAGTGGTGATAGACCGATTAGCGCGCCGCGCAATGATAGTCGATGTTACCATTCCACATGATGAGAACCTCGTGAAAGCTGAGAAAGAGAAACAAATAAAGTATCTCGACTTAGCACACGAGGTTGTCGACATGTGGAATGTGAGCTCAGCTATCATTGTGCCGATTGTCGTGACGGCCAATGGCCTGATGGCCGAAAGCCTCGATCAACATCTATCGAGGCTTTCGTTAGGTGGTTGGATCAAGGGCCTGATTCAGAAGGCAGTACTCCTTGATACGGCTCGCATTGTGAGGAGGTTCCTGTCTCTGCAACCCTAACCACCGGTAGCTTGGACCCTGCTCCCGACACCGGCGGACCTCTATTTTTTATATTTTTAAATGTTTTTTATATCTTTTTAAGAAATATTTAAAAATGTATTTCATATGTATTAAAAATTAAATAAATGTCATAATACTAATATAATAACTAGTTTATGCCCGTTTCTTCGTCCGCGTGAAATTTTTTGTTCCACCGTTCCCCAATCCGTTCTCGAGATATCATCAAAAAAGCCGTTCCATACAAAATGTATGAGCAAAAAATCTATAAGTATGTAGTGAATTTTTCGCATGTTTTAATAGTTATTTTGCTAAACGGGGCGGTGACAAATCCAAAAAATCTAAGATCATAAAAATCGGTCCAACCGTTCTTGAATTTGGTGTAACTAAACGGACTTTGTTTTATTTAAATAGATTGTAACTTTATTCCAAACCATATCCATTACAGACACAGGGGTGTATTTTTAAATTATTATTTCTAAAACCAGGCCTTAAAAGAAAATGGAACCATTAATTTCGCCATTTTAAGACGGGCGGAGGGGGCAGCGGGAATACACCGACATAGGTACCTACATCAATTTTTGTGTTAGTAAGTACTTAAGAACTATGTTAGTAAACAAAAAAATATATATAATTAGCTTTCGCTAATTCTTCGCGATTCCGCCCGCGCGGATGTCGGTTATCGCGTAAAAAAGTCGCCTATGTCCTTCTCCGTATCCCAGGCTACATCTCTGCAAAATTTTATGACGATCGGTTCAGCGGTTTAGGCGTGAAAACGTAACATACAGACAGACAGACAGACAGATAGACAGACAGACAGAGTCACTTTCACATTTATAATATTAGTATGGATGAGGTTTTTCAGTTAAATTAAATACAGACATCGGCAAACAAACTTTTATTTGAATTTTAAATACGGTAAGAAAACCTTCAATTATTGCCATTTAGTCATTTATTAATCTTGCAAGTCAACACAAGTTAAAACTGACGGAAGTCCAACACTAGCATTTATCGTCACAACTTCCTAATGTTACTTTTCTTCTTTACATCTCAATGCACCTCAAATTCAAGACATTTATCCATCCCAATTCGTAGCGGATTGCTACGAGATCATCCTCGACTCAGTGCTTCGCGCGTCACTGCTACGCCGCGTCTACGCGTCTGCCCGCATGGCAACCAATCTTTCGTTTAGTTATTATAGTTTAGTGTGATTGGAAAAGGAGATTACTCCTACTCTGTTCACAACCTGTGAGACGTGGTTGCAATGTTGCCTGCTTTAGGACTTGTTTAATTAACCAAATAGAGTATTTGAGCATGGATTTACATGAGAACAATGTTTACCTTACGCTAAATAGATACAGTATCGAGTTCGTCAGCACTAACTTTTTGGGTGTTTCATTGATCCAATGCATTCCCTTATTTGTAATTGCCTACTAATTAAAGGTTATTCGTTTTTTTATTTATTAAATATTGGGCTAATTGCTTCTTAAATGCATTGAACGAGTGTACATTTTTTATACTAGACGGTATTTTTTTATACAACTGTGCTCCTTCAGATGTTAAATTTTTCTTGCCGAACTTAGTTCTCATCTTTGGATAAGCAAGCTAGCTCGACTAGTGCTATGTTGGGTTACTTGTTTGACTTGAGTAAACGATAGGTTGGTCTGTATACTTTTGTTCCGAGCTTTTCGGATAAAAATACATGCGTTGTATAGTTGCATAATGTTCATAATTTTTATTATATATAATTAAAAACTAAACCTATAGGAGGTTATACAGAAATATTAAGAACAATAATGATTTATCCTATTTATTATGTACTCTCCCGTTAACCTATTCTCGCCACAAAAGAATAAAATAAACACTCATACAATTTACCTCATGGACGTTCATATAAGTACGTTATATTGAGTTGTCTATTGCATAGTCTTCAAAAATTAATAAAACTGAAATGCTGTTCGTGCGTTACTTGAGAACGGTTGTACCGATTTCGCTATTTTTACCCGACTACCCCAGAAAGAGGGTAATTTTTGTTCGAGAGTATGTATGTATGTCTATTTCCTTGGCACGCTGTGTAGCTTTGACGGACGGCTTGATGGATTTTAACATATAAGGTTTCGTTAGATTCGTCTTAATTGTGGGAGTGACATAGGCTATATAATATTTATACGTAAGATTGCATCTGCAAATACAAAAAAGGAAAGGTTTCAAATACAAATTACAACAATATTGGTATCAAATAAAAGCTAGTAATGAGACAATTCCAAATATAATTAATATATAATTGTAAATTGTGTATATTGAATTGTTTGGAATAAGAATAATAATATATAAAAAACTAAAAAGCTTGAAAAAAGCAAATTATTTAAAATAAAACAATAAAAACAGTAAACAAAAACATAACCGGGAATAGAACCGGTGAAATGTGAAAAAAAAAAACATTCTGTATTTTATGATACCAACCGAAATAGTCATTCATAAGGATCAATTGCTTTTAAACAACATAGTATCTTAAATGAAAGAAAGACGATAAAAAACTCGATATTTTATATCGAGTTTTTTATCGTCTTTCTTTCATTTGGCGACACGTGGCGAATTCAGTCGAAAAACACGTCTGTGCATACGTGAAAGTGGGTCACATTTTGCGCAATTCATAAGTTAACTATTGTTTTTAGATAGTGAGTAAGTTTTACAACAAAAAAAAAATATTTTCTTGGTCTTTCTTTAATTTAAGATACTATGTTATTTCAAAGGAATTGATCCTTATGAATGACTCTTTCGGTGGTTATCATAAAATAATGTTTTTTTTTTTTTCACATTTCACCGGTTCTGTGTTCAATCAAGCAGTTGATTTTTCGAAAAACTTTAAATGCAGTTTTAATTATTTTTGAAAATAAAGGAATGTTTCCTTTCAGTAAAATTTGCCATCATCAATATTAAGGGTACTTTTCCTCCAACCACGGTCTTTTTTTTCCACCCTGTATATAGAGTTTAAAATGTTCATAAGAGTCTAAATTATGTTTGTAGGGATAGAAAAATATTAAAGGTTTCAAGAAAAATTTTAAATTCGGGATAAATTGAACGTCCTTTTTTTCTATGGGATTTCGAAGTTTTTTTTTTTCCGTTCATCTAGTTAAAAATTAGATAAAAAGTTATGTATTCAAATTGACTCGTTCCACTAAAATCCCTTAGACCAGTCCCACAAGGGACTACACAGCACTCAATATCCCCTGCGATGCCTTATAAAAGCCTGAGAATCACTATTTGAACGTCAAAATTACATAAGTCCCCCAATACGCCCGCCCTTCACCACTTCCTAGTGCTTTAGCTGGGAAGAAGTGGCGCAACAAACTCCCCAGCAGCACAGCTGTCTGTTCAAAAAAGGACTTGATTCTATAGAACAAACTGAACTTGATTATCTATTCTTGTAATTAACATTACATTTTGATTAATCTTATAAATAAAGAAGACTAAGCTACCGTCCAAGCTTAAAATACTCCAAGCCTGTCTAATCCGATCCGAGGCTATAAACCTGCTCTAAATCCGTCTCGCTAATTGGAGAGAATCTTAAAGAAAACGTTCCTTTACACCGGCGCCGCTTGAGAATATAAAATGTTTGGTTCGCACCTGAGGAGGTCAGACTTGTACTGGAGAATGAAAGAGGGTTCACGGGTTGTTGTAGCAAAGGGTTGGCAGTGATGTGTAAAGTGTATCAATAGTAATAGAGTAAAGTAAAGTAAGTAAAAATCGTTTATTTTACCATAAAATTACAGTATACAGCATAGCATAATCATTCTATAAAGCTGCGGTCCCACGGCCCGCTTTCTCATCTCAGGAACCGTCGCATCCGATGAGACCTCCGGTGGCCCGTCGTCGCCCGTCCGATCCGTCTTGAGTCGGTAAATTCAAAGGCGTGACGCAACGCCTGGACTTCGCGGCCTGGACGTGGACGGGAGCGTTTCTTCTGCTTTATTTTTGCTTTGTTTATCAAATGTAGCCCACTGATTAAAATCAAAGCGGCTCCACACGCAGCCATGTACTCCGTATCTTATGACGTGTTGGAATAGGGGCCAACATCCCGCATCAAGCCGACACAAGCCATGGGAATGCTCTGCGCGGACCGCAACAGGGCTCGACAGGCATGGCAACGTCTGGCGTCGCCTATCAGTTAACGGGCCGTGGGACCGCAGCTTAACGCTCCCACTGCTGAGACACATGCTTCTCTCTGTAAGAGCGACCGGGCTGTAATCTACCACGTGGGCCCAGTGCATTTTGGCAGTGATATCTGCCAAATGTCTTCCAATTTTTGATTATAGGACTTGCCGGTTTCCTCACGATGTTTTCCTTCACCGTTTTGAGAGCAATTGTAATGAAATAAATTACTCAAAGTATAGCGCCTGCCTGGGTTCGAACTTACGATTTACAGCTCGTAAGTCTGGTCCGTTACCGATGGGCCACCACTGCCCACAGCACCTTTCTGTAATTACAAGAAATATCTGTTATCCTTGTGTTAATCGAAGTAATGGTATTCCGTATAACAATACAAATGTAATTAAAACTAGTTAACACTGGTATCGCGTGTCGCGCTGATCGAACAAGATTACTAATTGTTATGTACCGCACTTTATTTAACACCTACATTCGCATTTGTAACGCACTGGTACTGTTTTAATTTAATAATTTAATAATTAAATTAAATTCACACATCAATCATTCAGAAGATAGTTATTCTGTTTCTTTGTGAGTGATGTGAGCAATATTCTGTACAGATTATGACTTCAAAAACATGAGCTTGCTAGAGTTTGCAATGCTATCCCAAGCGACGAGACAACCATGAAGAGAGTATTGATCAGTATGTAGATGGAACTGAGCCAGCACAAAGAAACCGACTGATAACACTTAATGACAACACTCAAATGATATTACGAAGAATTCCAGCAGTGGTACGAGTACCATACTTCGTGGCAGCGTCCAATCTAGAAAATTACTACTGTAGCCTCCTAGTTCAATATATGCCATATCGCGATGAAAGTGAGCTGCTTGGAGAATTTGATCCAGCACGCGAGGCATTCCTAGCAAACGGCGTAGACAAGAGTGAACATATGGATCTGTATCGAGAACGTGACCGAAAATTAGAGACTGCTTTCAACCAAGCACATGCATTAGAGATTCTGGATCAAGAGCCACCACCTCTGGTAGATGAAATAGAAGAGGAAGACATACCCAAACAATAAATGGACGATACAGTTCCATACAGCATAGAGAATAATGAATGCTGGAAAAAAAGAGATCTTCATAGCTTCTAAGCTCTGGTATTTTAATATACTGTCAGGGAATTGGTAAGCAAATTGACATCCTACGTCAAGCTGCCGTGTTATAGCCATTTTATTCAACTGTCAAAGTATGACAGTTGTGATTTTAATATACCTACGGACAAATTGGTAGTAATTTGCTTAACAGTTAGTTTCCCTGACTTCTCAAATAATTCGGTCCATTTGATGAAAATGGCTTACGCAACTGCACTGCAACACTAAAGTCCAAAATATCAATATTCAAAATGTCAAACAAAGCGGAACAAATTTGCTAGGTCGTTTGGAAGTAGGTACATCAATAGATATAGTAGTAATAGTACTTTACCAGTCGAACAATTCCTTAAGAAGCTCGACTACAAACAAAGATATAAAACTTCCGCTGACCCAAAACTTTACACCCCAAACTTAAATACTTACACAATCTCCCAGTTTCCGAGATTTGGCGTCTCCAATAGCATTCCAATCCTACGTCTACATAGATTTGTAAGAACAGTAATGACACGTGCAGTGTGTCGAGAAACATAGAAAGGAAAGGACACCTGTCTTTGTCTATGGCGTGTAATTTCCGGTGAAGCGACTTATTCCTACAATGTAGTCTTGTTCATATGTTGCACAGACTATCCAACGTCAGAACAATCTAATATTGATCGTCCTATAAGCTTGTTATCTTCGGATTTATTATATTCAGCTAATGTTTGAACGCATGAACAGCACTCTTTGCTTTTGCTACCAGCATATGGCCACCTTTTTCTATTTCATTTGTGAGTCATCTTTCATTGGTTGAATGTGCCCTGGCTGTTGAGAATATATCATGCTCACACTTGTCTCGCTGATGGTGCGTGTGTTGGATCATTTAGTTACCTTCAAGATGGTTGAGCTGATTGGTGCTAATCCATGCATCATGTTTTTTTTATCTATTTATTACGGATGCTTTTAACGTTTTGCATCGTTCTCACATGAATGATGTAACTAAATATTTGTAAACATACTTTGATTTAAAAGAGTGTCCTTGGAGATTCTTGCCCGTTCTTCTCCATAGGAACCTACTACACTTTGGAATGGGCAACTAGCTTCATCTTTATGACTGACCCACCCCTTGACAATTCAAAAATAATTGGTTCAAATTAAATAAATGATTTGAATTAGAGAATACCTACATGCATGATACTATGCTATTTGTGACATTAATGGACAGAAATATCTTTCGGACTTATAGATTTTTAATCCTTAAGCTTGTCTTCCAACTATATAAATTCACTGCATTGACACAAAATTATCTATTTTGTATACATTATTATGTCTGATGTGCTTCAATCCACCGTAACCTCTGCTGGACACAAACCTCTTGCAGCACAACTTCGCCTTCCATTCATACGTATTTGTACTAATTCCCTACGAGACCAAAAGATGGCGAATTGTACATCACACCCTTACTTAGGTAATCCCTGGCGCAGACACGTAAGCTCACCTCTATCTAACAAAGCATATCGCACGACATAGCGATGGATTTTCCTTGCGTCATCGATAAAGTACCGACCGCCTCGCCTGCCCCAACGCGCTGACCGGTCGCCGTCAACGCTTGACTGACGTCGAGTCGCACTGGGATGATGTGACGTCACCAATACCGCATCCATGTTAGATTGTATTTATTAGTGCCTGAATTGCAGGCTGATGGTGTGAGGTAAATTGTATGATTGATTGTGATGTTACAACTATCTTCTAGGAATACATTTGAAACAGTATTGTGACTGACTGACACTAAAAATACTGCTACAACCGTTGGAGAAAGAAACATGAAATCGGGCTGAATAATATTGTTTCTTAGGCTCTATTGGAGGTCATCAAAGTTGCGGGAAATAGCTCGGTTTAAACATTACTATAAAAGGTGGCCCAGCGGGATATTTCTGCATACCTACATACGTAATTAGGGTTCCGTACCAAAATGGTAAAAAGGAACCCTTATGGTGTGACTCAGTCTGTCTGTCTGTCTGTCACAGCTGAATATCTCAAGAACTACTGATGCTATCAACTTGAAATTTAGAATATTTTTAGATGACGTTTTCCCAACTATTTTGCAAATAAGAAAGAAACAAAATAGTTTTTATATTTTTTGCTACAGGGACTGAAAGGTGGTCTTAAAAATTCGAAATGCCGCTACTATGGCATGTGGAATATCATATGAAAGAGCGCTGTTTGCACATTCTCAAAAATTTTTTTTTTTCTTTAGGCCGCATAGTTTTCGACTTTTAATGTAAAATGTAAAAAAAAATACCGTTCCCCCCTTATCTCCGAAGTTTGCATAGAGAAAAATCTGGAAGCTTATGTAAAGATTACAGGAAAAATAAAACAATGTCTCTAAATAGCATACTTTTTCAGAAATCAACAAAAATTACATTAGTTCCTTTATCTGTCAATAGATGGCGCTGACCAAAAACAATATTCTTCACCGCAATGTTAAAATTAACTGACGAATAAAGGCCTCGCCGATGAAAATTTAAAAACATTTCGCGGTTCACAATCAAAATATCCTCCTTCCTACCTACTCGCAGGTTGATTTGGGTGAAGCACAGTTGTAGTTTTTTCTGGGCACATAACTATTTAGGTCCTACTTATACGAATGAAGCTTATGAAGCTATATATGATTGTGCGAAACTCTCGGTGCGCGAGTCCGACTCGCCCTTGACCGGTTTTTTTTTATGGTCTAGCAAACTTCATTAATGAAATCGAAAACTAAATTGAGGTGAGGTTCATGAACCCTTGCTAAAGTGTATTTGCTAATTAATAGTATAATATCATTGTGTAGAGTTGTTATTGAAGTTAAAGTTTAATGTGGAGGGTTTCAGAATAATTTAAATGAGTTAGAAATTATCAACTTGCCCTTTGTGTAAAATATTCGTTTAGTAGATGAATAGTATTAGTACCTATTTTTTATATAAACCATGTTTTTATTACTTGAAGGTGTAAAAAAATTTTTTTTTTTTTTAGTATGTTTATTTAAACGCGTTAAGGCTCCTGCAAACAGGCGCGACACGCGACGCGACACAAAGACACCGCGTGCCGGGCGACGAGCGGTCTCTTTGTGTCGCATAGCGTGTCGCGCCTGTTTCTAGGAGCCTTTACAGTTTATGTGTTGAAATTAATATGATATGGATTATGTCAGAAATAAATGTTTATTATTAAGTTATCAATTTATCAGCTTAAATTGTGTTATTCTAAATTTACGATTTTTGCTCTCACGTCCCTATTTTCAAATGGCGGCTAAATTCGGCCGCAAATGAAAATAGCAAACGTCAGATTCCCGACAATTCCGCGACTTGACGCGACAATGTCGTTTACGGCGAGTGGCGTAATTTGACAAAATTTGCCGTCCTACATTTTGGCGTTGAACCTTTAGTTATTATTCTAAGCGTTAAACACTCAATTGAACTGTCAACACTTAGAGAAATGATTTTTGTAATATTGACAACAACGGATTTAAGCTCTTGTAGGGCTCACAATCATTGTGCGTGTATGTCAAAATAAATGGATGCGGACGTAGCAACAAGATTTTGCATTGTAAGAAAATTACCTAGCATGTAATGTACTGTAATTTTTACTTGCGTGTATGGAATAATGAGGATGACTGAACCTATCTCATATATCCTATTGTATTTATATATTGTCTTAATTTAAATGCATTATTTCCTTATCTAAAGACCTTGTATAGTATTAGTAGGTACGGCCTAGAGAGGACGGCTTTCTTCGAGAATGAAGTCAGTTCCAAGAATTATATTAAAACACCAAAGGGGAACCCTCTGTGGAAAGGGATCCTTTATTCATAGCCCCAGATTGGAGTAATGTCCAATAAAGGCGATGGGCACGTCCCTTATACCTGAATAGGTACGTCAGTATGACGTATTAAGGAACACCGTGATCCGTTCATGTAGGTACGATAGTGTACCCTAGGCGTAAGTGTATTCCATCGGGAATACGGCCATGATTAGTTATTACCATGTTTAGCTGTTTATGAAAACAGTGCATATGATGTTTTCTTTTTAACCGACTTTCCAAAAAGGAGAAGGTACTCAATTCGGTTGTATTTTTTTTTTTAATGTTTGTTACCTCAGAGCTCCGTCGTTTACAAACCGAATTGTTTTTCTTTTTTTTGTAAGGGTTATACTTCCAGATTGGTCTAACAGATTGATTCTAACATTGCTTGGGTAGTTTTTGAGTTAACTTCGATAATACGTATTTAATCCACTTCGTATATATATCTTGTGTCACTGTTGTTTGAGTGGTGTAGCAAGTAGTGGTAGGTAATCAAATTGTTGTGGGGTAGGTACCATAACTAAAAAGTGGAAAATAAAAAACTTTTTAGTTATAGTTATGTTTACTTAGTAAATGATCGTCTGCTATCTTAATACAAATATTTATGTGCTCACCAAGAACTAATAAATAAAAACTTTCTTTCTTTATTCTTGATAGAATACATAATTACCCACAATCAGTCAATAATATTCCATTTACAAACTTTTCCGTTCGTCCAATCACGCCCAGAATCTGCCCCGTATTTATCTTAACGTCATCTTCAAACGGCGTAAGAAGGAATCTCAAATAATATTTCTAAAAAAAGTGGAAAAAATAATAATCAGAAGGGCGGAAAAGGTCGGGGGTGATAATATCATATTTAAATTGTCAATTTGGTGGCGACAATACGATTGTGCCCGCAGCCATTGGGACCGAAAGCCAAAGGTAGGTATCAGACTTCCGTTTTGAAACACGACAATGACGATTTTCCGGATCTCTCTGCTGTGACCATTGTAAAGGCTTGTAGTTATTTACGGTTTTCCACAGTTTATTTTTGTTAAATCTGTATGATAATAGAACGTTTCTCTTTGAAGGCTATCTGGGACGTTTTAGATCGATACGATAGATTATAATGGCTTTGTTTTCTCTTTAGATAATTTCTTGTGTATCTAGACCGTACCTAATAGATTTCATACTACATATTTTATTTATCCCCACGTTGATTCACCTTCAAAACCTAGTTTAAACACTAAAATAAGAATATTTTATTTAGTGTTTAGAATACTTAATAAGTAGATGATGATATTTAAAATTTCGGGGCAGGTTATTGAGTAATTTTACAACAAATCTAGCTTAGTTAGATTTCGATTTAAGCACAGCTAGCTACCAAACTAAGGGTCCGAACACACGTACTACAACTACACCACAACCACAACCACACGAAAACGACAACACGTGTTTGGGCGCAAATTTTTATGAAAATTAATAGTTTATTCACATGGACCACATTTGGCCGTCATAATCAACCATGTGGGCGATACCAACTACATCATGGCCACGTCGCAACCACCACGCAACCACCAGCGAGACCGCACAATAGCGGCCGGCCATATTGGAATCACCTTCCTCTACGAAATCCGGAGTCGATCTGTCTGTCTGCAAACACTTGTCACAACGTAACCATATCGCAACTTCCAGCGACGACGCAACCACGTTGAAATTTTGTAGTTACCACAACGCAAAGTGCAAGACCAACAAAACCAAGGTCCAACTTCGAGAAAATGGTCAATCGTCGAATCCGCCTGGGCTGGGCAGCGTTCGGGAAGCTACGCAATATGTCCCACATACCGCAGTGTCTTAAGACGAAAGTCTTTGACCAGTGCGTGTTGCCAGTGATGGCCTATGGCACTGAAACGTGATCGCTCACAATGGGCCTTAGTAGAAGGCTAAAAGTCACCCAAAGGGTTAATGGAGAGGGCTATGCTTGGAGTTTCTTGGATCGAATCAGAAATGAAGAGATCCGCAGGAGAACCAAGGTAACCGACATAGCTCGAAGAATTGCCGTGGCAATGGGCAAGGCATATTGCTCGCAGAACAGATGGCCAATGGGGCTGAAAAGTTCTGGTGTGGCGACCACGTACCGGAAGATGTTGGAAGGCCTCCCACAAGGTGGACTGATGACCTTGTGAAGGCCGCAGAAATCCGCTGGATTCGGGAAACACAGAACCGGTTGAAGTGGCGGTGCTTGGGGGAGGCCTATGTCCAGCGATGGACGTCTTTCGGCTGAAATGACGATGATGATGATCAACTGCAAGAAGCTGCAGCGACACTATTCCCACGTAACCACTGCTTGCCCACATTTTCTCGCTGCGATGTGTAGTGATTATGGTACCTGTGATCGTCCCCTAAAACAGAAAGGTTATATCTAAACCACAGGCTGATGGATAACTTTCCACCAGCTATCTGTCAAAGGAACTGCCAACACAAATAGTTGAACAGTTTGATCACGCCAACCTGTTGGTTGCGTTACTAACTAATGTTACCTATTTATTGTGGTTTGTGGCTTAAATACAGGTGGAATCATTAAACGACGCACACCTATTGAAGGACAGTTTAAAAAAATCGATGAAATGTAGTGTTATTAACCAGAAATAACGAAACGACTTCGATGCCCAGCATAGCTTAGCTGAAATCGGAGACAGCTGAGCCCACTCTCCTTATTATGTCTTGGAAACGGCTATGGCTATAAACTATGATATTTTCATTCCCCCTAACATATAAGTATTTTATGAGAATATACTTATTAAATAAGTAAACAAAAAAAAAAACAACAAAATACGTACTACTACCTCGTTTCAAAAAACTCATTCTGTATAAATATTCCACCACCATGCGTGACCAACAATTGAATGTCATTACTACGTGGCGATAAAGTTATAATCGCTTGTAATAGTTAACTTTTGGGTGGCTTTGTGTTACAGTTCTGTAATATTAGTTGTAGACACGTCAACAATTAGAAGTCAAACAAAATAGTTAATATCGCGATTAAACTCTATTTTATTTATTATTATTATTGTGTTAATAATATTAAACACGAGAGAAAATGGTTATTTTGGTAGAAAAGTAACCCGTCTCGGTACTCCTTTAATATAGCATCTGCAGCATTAACTGACACCTCTAATAGACCATAATTATTTTAAAATAAGTGTCTCATTATTATTATATATACTTATCGCGGTGTCCCAGAGGTAGGTACAGGTACTGACGCACAAGGATACACGTTCCAAATATTTTTTAAACACATCTGTCAAAACATCACTAACTTTTGGTTAAGGAAAATATCGTGATGAAACCTACTATACATACAATCTGAAATAACCAATTTAACACGCAGCTCTTTCTTTGTCTGAAAAATATGACAAGTTAAAATTGTAATCTCCATTTCAATGTCATTTTGTTATTTTTCATTTTATCATCATATTAAGTCAGCTGAAAGACGTCTACTGCTGGACATAGGCCTTCCCAGCGTTCCTATATCGCCCATCCTTAGATATTTGCTTCACCAAAACTAAATATTTACTCTCTCATCTCCCATGTACCCAGGATTATGTAATATCTTGATTTAAAAGAGTGTCCTTGGAGTTTCTTGTCCGTTCTTCTCCATAGTGATCTACGTATTGGAATGGGCATCTAGCTTCAACTTTCTGACTAACTGACCGTCTCTTTGACAATTCAAAAGTGCCTGTAAATGGTTTAATTGCTTTGAGTTTGAGTTTAAATCATCTTTAGAACGCAAAACATTTATCCCCTCATTTCAACAACCGATCTGCTGTTGAACGGTAACAAAATGCTACAAACTCTCGGCATATGAGTGTAATTAATTTGGCTCCAGTCAGGCCTGTTGCCAAGTTGGAACGGTTCCGAATTGGACAGGTGTCAGAACCACTCGGTTACCTTACAAGCCTACAATGTACGTCTATTGTTATTCTGTGTTGACCATTAATAGGTGTCGGTACAGCAATAGAGCTATAGAACTCGAGCGATTACTGCTGCTAAGAACAAGTTGGGTAAAAATATGGGTCACATCTACCCAAAACGGCCATCACTCAGCATAATGCTGCGGCTCTATGCAAGACAGAGCTCCAGTGCCGGTTTTCAGCGACAGCCGGCGTTGACATGATGTCGGCAACCAGTGTAGCATACAATAAGATAAAGATAACAAAATAAGAAATTGAAAAAAAAATACAATACTTTGTTCTAAAAATTTATATAAATATAATATTTAAGATGGACATGAATCCTCCTAACGTTAAATGGGTAAGAAAGTGAGAAAATATTACCATAATCACTATTACTGCCAAGTCGGGTTATTATCGGTCTACCAGTTGTCGTGGCGAAGCAAATCTTATTCAATTCTATTTTTTCTCAGATCACCGACGAGAACTTTAATTACCATTTCTGACAATTCAGGATTAAAACACTGGAATTATTCCATCAAAGTGAATCGATTGAAGTCTGACGTTCATTAGCTCATTTTTTATTTGTCCGAAATATGAGTATGCATCCGTGGTACGAGTATGCACCCACAAAGCATGCAAGATGTTAAGTACATTGCAAATAGGATCACAGTCATGTTTTACCTTAACGGCGTACAAATGTATTATAATAATATTTGATCAGTTATTTAATTAATTTTAACTATTCATTATTATACATAAGTTCACATAAATTATACACTTAACTGAAATTAATTTGTTAACGATTACCATATAATTCCAGGTCTTTATCCTCATAATAGAAGCAGTAAAAACATCTACTTTATTTCAGCTGAGCTGTATGATTTCTTAAAAAGAACAAAGTCGTATTAACATGGAAATAGGGCACAGTTAATTGGTTTCTTCCACTTCTCTTATTATTTTTCCTTGGCAACAAAGTTAACTAGAAAACAATTAGGTAAGTATACATTTTTCCACGGTCCGTCTGTCTGTTTTCGCAACTAAAGTCACTGTTCTTACTTAAGAAATTCTGTACAAAGCTATTAGTGTCGATATTTAAAATGCGCAGTAAACAGCAAAGCATCTAAAATTCAACAACGAAATTGATAAATGAGTGGAAGCCTAAATTTTTTTGTACAACTTAGTTTTAATTTCATCCCTAATTCCCTACTGCAGGTACTCTTAGTACACGGTACTTACATTCTTTACAAACATTTTACGTAAATATTATAAAAAATAATATTATAATTATTAAAAAAAAAAAATACAAAAAAAAGTTGACAATCTATCTATACTATAAAGAGTTTGTTTGTTTGTTTGAACGCGCTAATCTCAGGAACTACTGATTGGAATTAAAAAAATATACTTGTGTTGGATAGTCCATTTATTGAGGAATATTATAGGCTATATAACATCACGCTACAACTAATAGGAGCGGAGCATAAATGAAATGTTGCAAAAACGGGAAAAATTATTCCTTTTTGAGAGCTTCCGTTGCGTGCGCTGCGTAAACGGTTTAAGTTACGCAAATATCATGTATGATGGAATTGTTCCTCTTTAAAAGTTCTAAAAAAAAGTCCGCGACAGCATATGTCTATCTTTTAAGATTGACTCACTATAACCTTTTTTTATGGTAATCAAATTTGTTCGAAATTAATGCATTATTTGCGAAGGAGTTTTATCAACAAAATGTTAATCCTTATCCAAATAAATACGTTATTAATCACAAGTATTTAAATGTAAACAAAATTGTCCTTGACATCACTTGAATTCAATCAACATCTTAGGAGATATCATAGTTTTAAAATAATTCCGTAACAAAATAAGTGGATTCATTACTTAAACCACTCTCTCTCTTAGGTGACGCAGACGAAGTTGCGCGGGTTAACTATATTATAAAGCTGAAGAGTTTGTTTGTTTGGTTGAACGCGCTAATCTCAGAAACTAGATACTGGTTCGAATAGAAAAATTATTTTAGTGTTGGATAGCCCATTTATCGAGGAAGGCTATAGGCTATATAACATCACGCTATGATCCTTAGGAGCCAAGCGAAAAGAACAAAAGTCAGAAAGAACGCCAAGCGATAACGAAGTTACAGCGCGGGCGAGCGACGGGTTGCGACGCGATGGGTGGCCCGAAATTTCACGCGGACGAAGTCGCGGGCAGAAGCTATAATATTATAAAGCTGAAGAGTTTGTTTGTTTGGTTGAACGTGATAATCTCAGGAACTAACTACTGGTTCGAATTGAAAAAATATTTTAGTGTTGGATAACCCATTTATCGAGGAAGGCTATAGGCTATATAACATCACCCTACGATCCTTAGGAGCCAAGCTAAAAGACCGGTCAGCGGGATTGTCCGAACGGGGTACCGC
The DNA here is from genome assembly GCA_947523025.1 of Dryobota labecula. NCBI lineage: Eukaryota > Metazoa > Arthropoda > Insecta > Lepidoptera > Noctuidae > Dryobota > Dryobota labecula. The sequence continues at coordinate 2,459,296 of OX383289.1, read as the reverse complement.
TGCCCCGAAACATAAAGGGCCATGGAAGGAACACGGGTGGGTTTTAGTCAGTAAGAGTCTGACACTCCCTTCCACTCCACCCAGAACGGGAGGGGTTTCCCATCCACAAAAAAAAAAGCTAATAGAACAAAATTCAAAAAGAACACTAAGGACGAAAGTCAAAAAGTTTGGCGAGTTTAGAATTAAGTAACACCTCTGTATTATAATTTCTTTAAATAAATAAAAAAAAAAGTCAAAATGAACGCGACGGGATGCGACGCGATGGGTGGTCCGAAATTTCACGCGGACGAAGTCGCGGGCAGAAGCTAGTAATACATATATATTATCGACGCTTGAAAGGCAATATTGACCAAATGACATGTTGGCAACTTTACACTAGAGCACCTTAAAGTATTTTTTACAAAAAAAAAAAACTTTTAACGTAACATAATGTAACGTTTTTTGTAACGTTTTTTATTGGAAAAAAAATCTTTAAAATGCTCTAGTGTAAATTTGCCAAAATGTCGTTTGGTTAAATATAATATTGCCTTTCAAGCGTCGATATAAAAGTAAAATTTAAAAGATAATTAGATTAGATTAGGTTGAGGTAGTACTCATCCAAAATATCTGGTGCATCAAGAATTTCTGTCAGGAGCTTAACTCGTCGAATGTCAAGTGCACCTATGCGGTGCATAAGAGCAAACGCTCGAAATGTCTAATGCACCGCATAAGTGCATAACTTTCAATCAAAATAAATGTCAAATACATCGACCAATAGCGAAGGTAACCTTGATTGAAAGTTTTTTTTTGACATTTCGAGCGTTTGCTCTTATGCACCGCATAGGTGCACTTGACATTCGACGAGAGGAATGTATCTTGTTGTATTCATTACCGAAGACGGACCCTTGGCCAGTGAATACACAACTCCAAGTCCCTTCCGGTAACCCTCCAAAGCGGCCGGAGCCCTGTATGTATACTGTAGAAGTCGTCCAGGTTCAGTGTCCGCGAGTGCTCAGCTGATAGCTTCCCCTGCCGCTAGTAACTGGGTTGTGGTGGTCAGATATGGCAGACACACCCGCGGGCCTCCAACGACCCGCAATGAGTATGACATCTAGGACCAATGGCTTAACGTGCCTTCCGAGGCATGGAGGAGACTCGGCCACACTAGCAATCTTTAATAATTAAACACTGACAGTAAAAGTATAAGTAGTAATATAACTAATAAACAATAACTTTAAAAAATTAAATGTCTTTCAAATTATTATTTTATAATGTAATATAATAATATTAATATATTGAATTTTAGAGAAAATTCGGTTTTGTAGAGTCTTTGTCACACGAGCTCGATGTGTCATACTAACGCCCGAGTACTGTACGTTCCGGAAGGCGCAGCGTGGGTAGACCCCACACATGTTGGCCGATGACCTGGTAGTGGTCGTAGGAAATGATTAAAATAAAAATTAAAAATTTCACTTTTCAAAAATTGCTCCCTATACCCTTGTATACTAATCCTCTCACTAAGATTCACTGTGTCGTGACTACCAGGATCTTCCATAAGTTTTCATAAGTCCTCCAGAATGAATTTCGGCCATGGTGGCCAATCTCAGCGGACTACCCATCGAAGCGTGAGATATTATAGTGCACAAATGTGTGCGCATAAGGAAAACAATGAAACAATAACATAAGATAAAATGAGGAAGAATAAAATAATAATTAAAAATAATGTTAATAGTGAATGATGCTGACTGTAAGTTGTAGAGACAGTTTTAACGCCATCTTTCTCCCCAGCAGCGTCCGTGTGTCCTCGGTGCGCGGTGATGTCGCCATGGAGGTTGTGCTGCCGCTGGCGGTGGTGTGCGTGCTGGTGAGCGCCGCGCCCAACGCGACGCGCGCGCGCCGGCCCGACGACCTGCCCGACGAGCCCGTACTGCCCGACGATGATGATGAGCTGCACAAGCTGGATTACTACGATGAGGAACGGATCAATATCTCAGGTCAGTGACTAACGCGCACGTATAGCTGAAATAAGTAACGTCCGGTTGAAGAATTGTTTTGCTCACGCAAATTTAATGATGTACCAGTGGGCCTAGCACGGACGCGCAATAATTTAAAACAACATGCTATAGGAAATAAAAGAAAGAAATAAAGGAAAGAAATGTATTTTCGATTAAAAAATCGTTCGAATTTAGGTTACGGTCATGCTTAGGGCCTCTGGTAATAACCGAAAAACGTAAAACAGTTTTGTGGGGCATAGTTTTAAGTATAAAACGGCTGCAGCTTTTATAAAGAAACATAATAATAACCGACGATTAACGTCGTGTACACTTTCGCACCAGCTCGATGTCGATGTAAGGCGGATCAATATGATTACCACGTCAGTGTCAACGTTGCAAATGCAAACATTGGAATTACTGACGCCAGGTAGAAAAACCAGCCACACACAATAAAGGGTTGAACAAACTTAACATTGTAGTTGAAAAACAAGTTCTCCCATACATTTCAACTGTAAGGGTAAGTTTGTATGCACAATATTGAGAGATTTACCATGTAATATTAAGACCATAGACTACTTATATCTATATGTAAGTTTTTTTCAACATTTTAGTATCTGTAGTTTCGGAGATAAGGTGGGGAATGTTCAATTTTCATCTATTTTCTTAAATAACTTTAAAAGTATTTGCTTTAAAATTATTTTTAAAAAATCCTTCCAATAAACCCTTTCATTTGATATGTCACACAGTACAGTTCGCAAAACTTTTTTTTTCTTCTAATTTACCCCCCAAAAGTGACCCTCATATTCAAAATGTATTTATTTACATTACACGCCCGTGTTTGGGTCACAGAAACAACATAATTGGCCCAGTAGATTCTGAGCAAAACGGTGACAGAGGGACGGACAGACAGACACAAGTGATCCTATAAGGGTTTAGTTTTCCTTTTGAGGTACGGAACCTTACTACATAATGTACTCTTTACCTCATTAAGAGGCGGATTAAACCACTTTTACTTACATGATGCAAGTTTCTTACTTGTGGCATACAATACAAAAGAAACAACAAATGACATACAACAACAACTATAATAATTGCTTCAACTTATGGTTTGACACACAAGCAATTAAATCGCACCGTGAAAATGCGGCCTTAGTCTGTGTAGTTTCTGGGTTCACAGAAATCACAACACAGAAACAAATGTTGTTTATTACAGCTCCTACAGTAGGGCTTTATTACTGACAAGACCCTTATAAACATCTAATTTCGGACTTGGGCTCTTCCCGTAAGGGCGCGCCGTAAGGGACATTCCGGAATATATGCGTGACTGCACGTGACTAGATCCGAACATCCGTAAATCCCTAAATAGGCACAAAAGCAGAAAGTATCGCTACACGTGAGAAGATATAGGAAGTACCTGTTGTTTATACTTTACGTAATAAAATAATAATAAGCTTTTTATTTCTTAAAACAGTACTTAGATTACATTACAGTTAAGTGCTATGATAAAACAGAAGTACACACAAGTTTTAGCATCTGGATTATACTTAGTAATAATAGGTCGTATCAGTATGACGAACAAAATAGATCTTTGCCTACAATCGGACCATTTTTAGTTCCAACAAAAAGCTTAACGTAAATAATACCATTTTGCAAAGGAAATTGTTTTTATGAAAAATAACCATAGAGTTACTTGGCCATTACTCTCCATTAATCTGCGCTTTGGAACGGGGCGAAGATTTATGTTTTATTTTATATCCACAACGGGGAAGCTCTTGGCCTTCATCTCACCTGATGGTAAGAGATGATAAGGTGGAAGCGAGCTTCACCCGGAACCCTCAACCACAGAGGAACTGGCTATCTTACCTCTAACTGCCGAAACACAACAAATACTGTTAAAATTGTTGTTATGGCGACAGACTGAGATAAGATTGTGGAAGCTAGCCAGGCGGACTTAGAACAAGCCTTCATCATCATTCATCATTTCAGCCGAAAGACGTCCACTGCTGGACATAGGCCTCCCCCAAGCACCGCCACCTCGACCGGTTCTGTGCTTCCCGCATCCAGCGGATTCCTGCGGCTTTCATAAGGTCACAACAAGCCTTACCACCAACCAAACCGAGCAGAATTTTTTTCCCCCGCTGAGAGTCCTCTGGGTCTGAGACAGCTGGTTTTACCACTACACCAGGCGCGGTTGAAGCTAATCTAATCTCTAATTGCTATAAAACAAGTGGTTTGACATGTGGATACCCAGTGGATATCCACGACTCTTTCTTAGGAACGCATACTTTATATCCATAATTCTCCTTGCCTTATCCCAATTTATTTGGGGTCGGCGCAATATGTCTTTTTCTCTCATATATCTCTATTAGCCTTCATCTCAACGAATAACTACATACAAGTCATAAAACTAAGCATTAAAATAGTAATACCTTTTCAAATAAACTCCCTAGACAGAGAGCCAGATAACTTCTTCTGTCAACGTCAACACGGCACAAATATAAACATAAAATATTCATATACACTGAGTGCCGTATAACTTTGTCCTCTCCCCTTTCCTCCTTCCTCTCTCCTTCACAAACTCTATGCAGTGGCGGCATTACTAGGTATTACTAAGTTAATCTGTTTAGTGCAAGTTGAAACAATGGTACATTAACTGGGTAAGTGCAGTTTAAAGTAAGTAGGGAGCTAGTTGTGAGCTATTTAGTGCCATTTGTAGGCTTTTGTAGGGCTTTTCTTTAGAGCTGTTGGAGGATTTGTTGAAGGTCGTTTGTTAAATATTATAGTATTGCAGACACAGGAAGTAAACTAAGGAATAAATTGTTCCCAAAATATTGCACAGTTTTACATAGTGTTCTGGTTAAAATTAATTGATGATTTGTGCTACACGTCGTATTGTTTTCTTAGATATGATTCTGTCTATTGCTGTGCTAGAACAAAAGACTAAATAAGCGTAATGTAAACATTTTAAAGGCTCGTACAGACTAGTGCGATATCGCGGGCGCGACGCGACACTAGTAGCACAATTTCTTTGTCGGTACCTGTCGCGGCCGCGATATCGCGCGAGTCTGTACGAGCCTTAATGCTACTTACAATAAAATAAAACAGTTTCTGGCAAATTAGTTTTTTCTTTATTTTTCTTCATCGGTAAAGTAATAGCTGTCCTGTCTTTTTTACATGCATATAATATATTAATTTAATAACCTGGCCTAATAATTTGATCAACTGGCTGGTAGCCAGTTGATCGGTTATTAAATTAATAGAATACAAACTGGGGTCACTGTCGTACAAAACACCTTTTTACTGAAATTCAAAGTGGCACGTTAGTTATTTCAAAAGATATTACTAGGATCTTTCCTGTTTGGCTTATTTCTGTGGCAATTTTTATAGAATTACTAGCTGCACTTGCGTTGCAATGCCACCACGTAAAGTTAAAAAGTGTTTGGTCAAACTTTTTCTTTCTGTTGCTGTGCTTGAGCAAAAAGCTAAATAATTGTTAAGAAAACTTTTTAAAGTCACAGTTACGGGGCATTTGCGATGAAAAAATAGTGAGATGCCTTCAGTGTCTTATTTTTATTTTTGCTTCTTCGGAAAAGGAAGGGCTTTCCTGTCTTTTTTTTACATGCATATCAACCGGTTCAACAGACATAATCGAATATAAACTTTTTTGTATTTTTTTTAAACCTACTCTTTCGTTATTTCAATAGCATTCATTATTTATACTACTTTCGATAGGTATTAATAATTTGTGATTCAACGTTTTGAATGCGTACAACTTCAATCTCAAATTCCACTTCATATAAAACAATAAAACGGAAATAAACGTCACAATCGTACGTACACGACACTTTGCATAAAAGGCTAGAAGCCCGGGCAGAAATGCAGAAGTTCACGACGATAGCCGGGTCGGGACATTTGGACAATGCAGTAGTATTTCAAACATTATTGTAAAGGGAAACACAGAAGGCGAACTATATCACAAAATCCAAGAAAAATTGCGCCTACTATAAACACAGGGTAGATTTTTGAGATGGTACACTAAAGGCAGGTAGCTTAACCGTTTTGTAGCTACCGGAGAACGGCCTTATGAGACGGTCCTCAGCTTTTGAGTAATTTCTTACTGCATTCTGAGATCTTGGACAAATAGTAAAGTCAGCAAAAAAAATCGTCTATTCTCACGTTTTATTTGTACAATACTAACCGCTGCAGTTGCGTATAAAGATTAAAAGATTGTTCTGAACCAACATAACGAAAATCCACTCTGTATAAGTAAATGTTAAGATTTTAACAGACTACTGTTGGTGCCGATTGCATCTGAAAATATTGCTCTTACCTTCAGACCACAGCGGCCAGCTGCGATCTGAAGGTAACAGAAAAATGTACACAGTAATAGCTGTCCTGTCTTTATTACAGGCAAATAAAGCCAGTTCAACAGATATAATCGAAAACAAACTTTTTGGTTTTTTATATATTTCTTTAAATCAACACATCCATTTTTATTAATAGCATGAATTAAGTACCTAATAAAATTTTCACAGCACAGCTGGCCGCACAAGGCCGGCTCTTAAGGCACCACCTGATAAAACCTTTTTGTCTATTACGAACTGCGACCAAATTGTGGGCAACAGTGAATATATTTCGCTTTTTGTCTTCGTGACCGTAAGCGCACAAAGATAAGCGTTACGCTGTCCAGAGCTATCTAAGCTAACTAAAACGAATGGCTCCCAAACAAAGCAGGATAACATGCAGGGTTGTTACCAGCCATTGTTCCGAGTCGACCTTCGTTACCTCTGCACTTAGTGGCGCTGTTCGAGACATTATGCAAGCGAGTTGGCGGCACGCCAGCCACGAACAAACAGCCTTCCAATCATGTATAATGAAATTGCTGAATTGATGTGACCCCGCCTCCTTTGCCCCTCGCCTCTTCGAGACACCGTGACTCGTGTTAAGATCGATCGTTTTTGAGTTTCAGATATTTCAGGTTTTGGACATTGCTTTATTAAGTTGTAATGTTGCCATGGCGGCGCAGCCTGGAGTCCTAATGGCCTAGATGGTTTTATGAATAATATGGAGGTGTGACCGGAGGCCTATTTAACAAAAACCGATAGGCGACCGGTGCCAGGCAAACGTTTGTCGTTCAAAATGTTCATTATGTGCCTATCTATACAAATAAATAAAATGGAAGTGTCTGTTTGTAATGTCAAAATATAAGCCGATCTATTCTGTTAAAATCTCACGGTGAAAACGTAGGTGAAGTGAGATTGAAGTGACGTGTAATTCCACCTAATGCTTGAAATTGACACTGTTGACAGCTCACTTCACGCTCACTTCACCTAAGTTTTCACGGTGAGATGGTTACAGAATAGCACTGCAGTTCTTTGATTGAATACGAACGATACTCGGTATATATAATGAAAAAAAAAAAATTTTGTCGGTCTGTCTGTCTGTTTGTTCCGGCTTATCTCCGAAACGACTGGACCGATTTTGACGGAACTTTCACTGGCAGATAGCTGAAGTTATAAGAACGAATTTAGGCTACTTTTATTTTAGAAAATGCCACTCGGGCGAAGCCGCGGGCTGCAGCTAGTTTGAAATAAATGATTTGACTTTGACTTTGCAACAATTCGACAATCTTAAAAAGAAAGAAAAATAGGTTTATTTGTCCCAGAAACACGTGCATACTACCTACGTGGTGATAAGTTACGAGTTTCTTACATCAATTTTCTACTATTTACAGCACCTGTCGAGAAAATGAGACTATATAGTTATTTTTTTTATGGTTCGCATTGTCAGTTATATTAAATAGGGCCCTGGCTGTCCGTAGAGAAGGTAACATGACAAAGGAAAAGTGTAAAGGAGGCCAATTATAAACGGGTCAAGGATTTGACCTCAAGACATCGTTAAAAGGTGTTGCATCAACACGAGCGCAGCTCTTTAACTTCACATTACTTTACAAGAAAAAGTACTAACACATTTTAACAAAATATATTTTTAAGATAAAACAAAGTTCTCCTGAACAACTTCTGGGTTATCGGAAAACGGATAAGCAAAAAAATAATATAATAATAATAGGATAAGAAAATTGCATACTGGAAATATTGTTTGCATAATACATTATTCGGAAGTAGGTATGAATTATGCGAATTTAAACATCCGTTCAGTCTTATATTAGTAACCCACTGCAAACATTACAATGGTGCCGATTCCCTTGTTCACAAACTAAACTAAATTTAAGTTCAGTGCATCTTTTTATTTCTATTTCATTAAGAAAAGTACAGAAGATAAATTTTAAATTAGTCCTGTTAAATTAATCAGCGCTTGACGTAAATTGATGTAATTTTAGTCGGCAAGTTTTTAATCACGTCTAAACTTGTATGGAGTAGTGACAGCCGCTGATTAAATTGACAGGACTAAACTAAAATGTATCTTCTGTCCTTTTCATAATGAATTAGAAAGAAAAAGATACACTGAACTTAAATTTAGTTTAGTTTGTGAACAAGGGAATCGGCACCAATATCTCTCCTCTCTCATATTATTCTGTTTGGATGGCTTAAAATTCTCTGAATTTTCAAACGATGTCTGTTATTGGCTTATCGGTTCAGTCGGTAGCTTGACGCCTGTGTAATTGGTCCTTTGGGAATTCCTATTGTCATAATCGATAACGGCTACGCTAAATCGTAGTAGGTATATTCACCCTTTTTAAACGATGTGGTGTCATGCATTTTAGCAGCATTTTTTTTACGAATACACGGTGTAAATAATAGATTGTACATCCAGTGCATAAAACGCACCATTTTTTGACCTCGAGCTTGCGAGCAAGGATGGATATAAGGTAGAGTGTAAAATAGGTTTTATGGACGAGTTGTACACTCTACTTTTAACTTCGATTGCGAGGAAATGAAACAGCAACATGTAAAATAATAAATGAACGAAATAAAAAATATAAGTTTTAATGAAGTTTTATTGTGTACTTTGGCTGTTGGTATCTTCGCCTTGTTCTTAGAATACTAACGAAACGAATTAAAATAAAGAGGTTATTCTATGAAGTTGAAGTTGTTCGTGTGGCTGTTGGACCGATTGCCTTGGTCTTTGACGAAGATTTTACTTTATGCTCTAGAGCATAAAAAGCGACTTAATGTCGCCTACGCACGACATAAAGACGAACTTTTAGAGCATGAGAAGTGAAAAATATATTATTATCCAGTTACTGGGCTGTGAACGTCAGATAGGCAGTCGCCCCATGTAAAATACTGGTATTCAGCTGCATTTGGTCAGACTAGAAGCTTATGAGGGTCTAAAAATAGCCGTCACAAAGCCATGAGCTTCGCATTCTGTGCATGAAACTAGTTAAGTCTTCTTATTCTTTTCGTGTGGTTAGTGACTAACCTGGGGTCAGAGTTTTTATCCCGCCCATAGGCCTCTGACTTGGCTACATATGCCGTCGAGAAATTCTCTCAGGTTTCCTCGCGATGTTTTCTTTTACCGTTTTTTAAGCAAGTGATAAATACAGGAAAAGTTTTTAACCAGTGCGATAATTTTGACCAATAAAGCTTAAACGAGTTTTAATAACCACCTATTTCTTATTTTGATACGTCTTAGTACAAAAGAAATAAGTTATCGTTAACGAAAGATGTTTATTTTGAAACTAGTTTATTGGATACACGCCGCGCGACGGCGGGTGCAGTGAAGCGGAACGCAGTTGTAGGTCCCTATTAGCTGTGTGCCCGCGCAATTCGCCGATGTAGGTATTTAAGCAGTTTATTAATAGCAATTTTTTTTTTTATTAAAAAAATGGATAGAACAAATAATAGAAATGTATTCTAATAATGACACTGATCAGCCAAAATAAAATTTCACACTGGTTAAAAACTTATCCTGTATACAATACGCACATGAATCCGAAAAGTCAGAGGTGCGTGCCTTGGGTTCGAACTCGAGAACTTTGACTTGGCAGTCCGACAGTCACGCCTTTAGGGTATCATTGCAGCTTAAGTAACACACAGATAGCATCACGCCTGTAATCCCCGAAGGGTAAGGCACAAGTGTACCTATCATCATCTGCCTAAATAGCCTTTTCCCTGTTGGGGTCGGCTTCCAGTCTAACCGGATGCAACTGAATACCAGTATTTACCTCAGCAGAAGTGTACCTATGTATACCCATATTTCACCAGTTATGTAATATAACATTAAGAGCGTTGTCACCGGTCCACTAGCGCCACTCCTTTAATAGTTATTTATGCAACTGTTGTATAATAAGGGGTATTAAAACACGAATTTGGGTTTATCACACGAGGCGAAGCCAAGTGTGATAATAGTATCACATGAGTGTTTTAATACCTAATTATTATTACAGTTGCATACAAGACTTTATCTACACCCATGACATGAATCCTCTATAAAAGGTTCTGAAACAGTTTTTGCAATACTAATATCGAACAAAAATGGCGGGATACGACGCTATGGTATAGTATAGTGAAACGCGCGTGCGTGACAATGTTCTTTTATTGAAATTCATAAAGATACCACGAATTGAGTAGTGAGAATGGAAGAGAGGATGATGATCTCTTCCTTACTCATCAAATAGATGAGTAAGGAAGGGATCATCATCCTCGTAAAAGCAAAGAAGTTGCATAATGAAATTCAGTACAACATTATAACTCCCGTTTGGATGCTATTATGGTTACTATGACACTGGGTGTTTTAATGTTAGCAATAAGCTAACTGTTTCAGAAACTTTTATAGAGGATTTATAGCATGGGCGTAGATAAAACATATTATCTCGTGACTGAGCAGTAATTATGAAAAACGGCTCAATCAACTATATCGGTAAGTGTGTCTAGAATTTTCTAATACCTTTTTTAAAGTTTCATATTCAGACAAGAAGCAACAAAATACGATCTAGAGGAATGTGGCCGTTTTTATTTAAATCGAATTTTGTTGCTTCGTGTCTCAATATGAAACTTTAAAAAAGGTATTAGAAAATTCTAGACACACTTACCGATATAGTTGATTGAGCCGATTTTCATAATTCCTTCTCAGTCACGAGATACTATATTTTTAAAGGAGTGGCGCTAGTGGACCGGTGACAACCCTTTTAACACAGAAAATACTTTTATTTTTGGTGTGTAAAATTTCTTTTTACGGTAGCGCGCAATGTAACGCATGCAAAACATTGTACTTATGGGGGCATGCAATGGTACAATTTTTTTAAAAACCTTACAAATAATACTCAATCCACCTTCCCGACTTCGAGATCGCTGCTACAAACGCGATCGGTTCATCGCACATTGATTGCTTGTTAGGTCTAGCCAACGAACGGATAAGTGTCTATTGTAGGCAAACTAGAGTGCCATTATAACGACCGGCGTTATCGTAACGTGCTAACATTAACTACACGATACACGACACATACCTATACATACACGGAGTAAGGTACGACATTCACGATCGATGTAAAACCGAACCGAAGAGTTAAATTGCAATGACTTACATTAGTTTACATTGCAATGACTTACATTAGTAAGTCATTGCAATGTAACTCTTATCTCGATAAGGTAAGTTATAAATTAGACCGATTGTCAAGAGTTTTATCAAACCCATGGCAATCATTCTTATTTATACTTTCTGTCAGAGATCACCAACTATACCCAAAGTCTCGAATTCGGATCATATATGTAAACAAAGTAATGCCAAGAAATGTCAGTGTCAAAATGACAGGACAGTGATGCAAAACATTTAATCATAAAAAAAAACTAAATAATCATCGATCAAATTAAAGTGAATTTATAAGAACTATGCAAACAAAATACCGTTGCCAAACAATGTTTTGTGTAGTGTGTTGGAGATACGGCATAATTATGATCGTCATAATCAGCCCTTTTAAGTCCAGTGCTAGACGTAGGCCTCCCAAATTCGATTTCCACTCGAAACAGTTTACAGCCGTTTTCATCCAAAATGTGGCTAGATATGCTATTTACAATATGAATCTATGAATGAGAGTTGTAATAATAGTGTTGTTGAAGATGTAAAACATTTGAAAATGTTTGGATCTCCTGCATTGTTACCAGTATCATAAAATATTTTATGCCATAAGATCTCCCTATTTTAATAACTTTGTTAAAACCGAAAATTTATAAAAATAACTATGACATGATTATTTTTTAATTATTATATCTTAAAAACAGTACTTAAAAGAAAATGGAACCTCTTTTTTCGCCATATATGTGAATTACCATTACGAAGACATTTTTTTGTTATGTTATCCCCTTTGTTTTCATAAATTATCTGAATTTGAGTCTTTGGCTATAGTGTCATTAGAGGTCCGTAAAAAATTAATATATAACTGTTGCGGTCCGTTTGGTACGCAATTACTAGTAACCATGATGAAAAAATATCAATTAAGAAATAAAACAAAGACACCTGAACATTTTTTTTTATTAAGAAATATAAAAATACTAGCTGCACCATGCGACATGCGTTGCAATGCCACGTAAAGTAAAAACGTGATAGCGGGCATCCTCAGAACACCCTACCAAAGTTTCATCACAGTCTGATCAATGGTTTAGGAACGCATAGAGGAAAACATAAATAATAATAAATGTTTATTGAAATAAATTAGAGCTACAAAAACCTGTGAAGCCTCTAAACATACAAACATTGATTTTTATATATATAGATGGATAGAAGATAGATTATCTAATGAAAAAAATAACAACGTAAGTATTTAATATTAATGTGGAAAGTGACATATTTACTTTGACTACGATCTAGAGGAACGCAGCTGCTTTTCTTTAGACCAAATTTTTGCTTCGTGTCTCAGTATGAAACGTTATAAAAGGTATTAGAAAATTCTAGACACACTTACCGAGGTTTCTTATTGAGCCGTTTTTATAATTCCTTCTCAGTCACGAGATGCACTAGTGGACCGATGTACGCCCTTTTAATAGTCTAAAAAAATGCAGCGCGCAAGCGTGGTGATCGGTCGACGAGGTGAGAGGTCATTGCTCTGAAGTGGCTGACATCATCATCATTTCAGCTGAAAGACGTCCACCGCCGAACATAGGCCTCCGCCAAGCAAAGCCACTTCGACCGGTTCTGTGCTTCCCGCATCCAGCAGATTCCTGCGGCCTTCACAAGGTCATCTGTCCACCTTGTGGGAGGCTTTCCAACGCTACGTCTTCTGGTACGCGGTCGCCACTCCAGAACCTTTCGGCCCCATCGGCCATCTGTTCTGCGAGCAATGTGCTGATATACTTAATAACTATTAAAAATCCACGCTTCTGAAAATTAGTTGATCATCATCATCTGCCTAGCCTTTCCTAACTTTGTTGGGGTCAGCTTCCAGACTAACCAAATGTAGTTGAATACCAGTATTTCACATGGAGGGACTGCCTATCGGACCTCCACAACTCAGTTACTGGGTAATACGATACCCCTTCGTAAGACTGGCTGGTTCTGAAAATTCGTTATCAACGTAAACTAATCATATACTCGTAAACATAGAAGCATGTGATCACAGGAGAGTTGTTGAACAATATTACCTTATTCAATGGTAAACCAATCACGACAGATTGGTGCGTCGGGTCGACAACAACAAAATTTCATAAGAATTCAAAGAACATTTACTGAAGAACTGTTTCTGATATGTTATAACAAATTATATCTTTTAGAATAATAATAATAGCATTTATTACAGGCTACGCCCATAGTGTTAGTAACAATTAACAATTTATAGGTACCTCTCTAGGAGTAGAAACTTTTGCTCATTTTCCCACATTGGTCATAGCAGATGGCGCAACAAAATTCCATTAAGTAGAACATAAATAAAAAGTGCCTACTGAAGCCTTCAGCGAAGTTTGAATACAACCACAGTCCACTGAAAAAAGTCCCAGCTGACTCTGAAAACTAATTAAACTTAAAATCCTCGAGATAAGAGTCGGGAATGTTAACGAAGTAACATTTCAGTTTATGCAAATGTACAAAATTGCATTTTCGTCGCGTATTTCATATAAGTTGGACAAAATATTTTTCAGTTTCAGTTGCTGCTCGGGACTTGTATCGTGAATTTCAGGACGACCTTTACTGAATAAAATGAAGCGAAAATACATACATACATACCTATCTAGAAACTACCGTTCTAGAAAACATGTACCATATAGTCGTTTCTCCCTGACGAAGAATCGTTCAAATCATGAAATGAAACGAATTTTTATAAATTTCCACTTTGCTACAATATTAGACCGATTCCTTGATTAAAACTCAAGTTTGACGTAGGTACTTGACTATGACTTTGACGGAAATTCACAGCAGATTCAAGTACCTACTGTATCGAGAAGAAAATTCTAGAAACTGGGTCTTAATTTTAAGTACCACAATAATTAATTACCTACAATCCGGTAGGTAGGTAACATTTGCAAGCATTCGTAGTACTTATTTAGTTCACAATTGTGGTCAGCTATAAAGCATAATCCAGGCAATACCAAGAACTGTGTCTAATAATAATTATATTAACCTGTTTCAGTAAATAAATGTTTACCAAGGCTTGAAGGTTATTGCGTCTGGATTGAACAAAATAATGTCCGCGCGTCCCAGACAAAATAAGTATTCAAAGGAAATTCTAACATTCCATTCAAAGGAAATTCTAACATTTGGACATGTCAAATCTAAAGTAGGTACCTATTTTACGAAGTGGTGGTAACTTAAGGGATTGTTTGTAAAAAACCATTCAGAGTGACATCTGTGTCGGCTTTTAATAAAAACAAATGCAGTTTAATATTGGGAGCGTCCGTTGAAACAGCACAATGCGCAAGTGACAGGGCATTATCAAAAAAATAACAAATAATTTGAATGTTATTTTCAATCACAGGAGATATAATATTTTATAAAGTATGTTCTTGCTTCACCTGGAGTTTCAGTCTACAGTGTTCTAATGCTGGACTAGTTAGTGTCTTGCTTTCCAAAATTATTTATAAAAAACATCTACATCTCGAAATTACACTTTAGCTTATTAGACCCATAATATTTGCCGTTCGTAATAAATGGGATTTTTGCTACAAATCCTGCCGGATTTAACAAATAGGTTTGTGTAACGCGACGAGGGTGACACAGCGTTTTGTAACACACGGACACTTCCCGATACGCAAACGTTTTTGACATGTGTCAAAAAAATTGTAGAAAAATTGCTTGTTTAAAAACTTTTTTTCCTGCATATTTTTGGTCAGGTGTATTTCTATCGGAGCGAGTTTGAGTTATGTAATACACCGTTTAAATTAGAGTCAAGCCTCTAAAATAAAAGCTGGCGCAATGCGGCTTCGCCATTACGTAAATTAAGTTATTTGCTCGGTCGATTTTAAGCCTGATCAGAATTACTGATGCTGTTCATGCCAATGCATGAACAGCATTGGCATGAATTATTATTTCCTGTTCATCTTTTATATAGATTATTTTCTATTTTGCGAATGTGAGAACGTTGTTGGCCTAGTAGACGAGATTTGTTGTCAATTTTCTATTTTGTTAAGTACCTGGTACATTTTGAAAGGCCTACACTGCCCTCCCATACCTATAAACACTGTTATTTGAAAATATTGGTAAAGCCAATAAGTACCCATGACCTACCATATTATGTGAAATAAAATATTTGGATTGATTTGAATGAATAGGCTGGCAGTCCATAAATAGTTATTTTGCGCGTTTTTAGTTATGAGCTCAGATCTAATACCTGATCAATAGAGGAAAATGCACTGAATACAGTGCACTTTTATTCAACTTCTACATCTAATCATCGTATCATAAAAATATTATATTTTTAACCATTTCATCGAGCTTCTCATACCTTCCAGCAGTGTGTACTGTGCAATCATTAAAGTTACTTTGTTTTAGATTTGAAAACCTTCTCAGCCTTAACTAAGCATATGCCTTCATATCCTGCGTTCAAACTTTTCCCGATAAAATAAACTACAGGCTCATCCATCATCACATCTTCATGGTCGCGTTTGAGCGACTGTCGACCGTCCGCGCTTTGATTAAAGGGAACTCACTCTACGACTCAATTCCGTCATTTGCGTGAGATGGAATTTAAAAAGATAATTGGCTATTTGGAGTCTGCAATCAGTGCTAATACCACTGCTGATTGCTGTGACACTTTAAAGCCCACCTATAAGTAGATACTATTTATTTATGTTTGTTTATTTAATGAGTCCCGTGTTGCATAGTATTGTAGTCTAGAAGCCACCTTGGCTGGATACAAAAGATAGTACTAAAGTTAAGTTAAATGTACTGAACTTGAGAAATGACTAACTTTATCTTTCTTTCCAAGCAGCACTGCAATAAACGAAAAATATTATACTCGGTAGGTACTTTGAAGTCTACGATGCATTCTGTAATAATTTATTAAACTCTTCCATATACAGTAGGATTTTCTCAGAAATATTTCTTCCGAGATTTGTGCAGTTATGCGGTGTGATATATATTAAAGTACATCTAACACTTACTCCCGGAAAATGCGAACGTGCTTTAGCTTTTCGAGCATTTCCAAGATTTACTGTAGCATGGTGTCCTTAGTGGCTGGGGAAGCGGCGACCCAGTATGTTTTACGGCCAATAGCAGAACAGATACGCTATCGGTGCGACCCGAATAGGACACGTTCTATTTACAAAAAAAAATCGTGTATTTGTTCGAACTTATTTTAGAAAATAACACGACACACTTATTTGCGACACGGTTGGCGCAGTGGTTAAGCGATTGACTGCTGCGCTGCGTGTCGTGGGTTCGATTTCCGCACGAAACAAATATTTGTACGACCTACAAGAAGTTGCTCCAGGTCTGGCTGTTTGTGTATGTGAGTTTAAATGTTTGTAAAGGCACCCACGATACAGGAGAAATTCCTAGTGTCAATGTTTAAAAAAAAAAAAAAAATATGTTCCTTGGAGGATGCCAAATGACTTTTTGATAACTGAACTTAAGAAATCAAAAAGGCATGTTCATCATGTGCATCAATTATTACCGGAACTGTTGCTGAACCAGTTCCGGTAGTAATTGAATAAAAAAATACCTTTCAGATAGTGCCTAGCTAACCAAACTAACCCATACGGAGGCAATGAAACAGGAAACAGGTCCTAAGAATTTAGGTAACATAACATACAGGAAAAATCATGTTTCAAAATATTTTATCCAACGTTTTGCAGATAAGTACCTACGTACATGTCTGCTATATCTGAAACAAATCCTTAATCAAGAAGAACCATTGACTTGAATGTGCCCTGGCTGTTGAGAGTATGACATGCTCACTCTAATGTCTCGCTGATGGTGGCGCGTGTGTTGGATCATTTAGCTCCCTTCAAACCGGTTGAGTTGAATGTTGCTAATCCATCCATGTTCGTGAACGGGCGGCGTCATCGGTCGTAGGGACTAGTAATGTCTTAATTCAATTCATTTATTTCAATCAACACTGGATCATTATAGCATTGGTCTTAGCAGCCACATTTATTTAAATTTAATTTATATTTATTTTTTATTTATTACGGACGCTTTTAACGTTCTGCATCGTTTTCACATGTATAATTTCAACATGAATGATGTAACTAATACTTTGTAAACATACTTTGATTTAAAAGAGTGTCCGTGCAATTTCTTGCCCATTCTTCTCCATAGGTACTTACTACACTTTGGAATGGGCAATTAGCTTCATCTTTGTGACTGACCGACGCGACTCCTTGACAATTCAAAAGTGCCTGTAATTGGTTTATTTGAAATAAATGCTTTGAGTTTGAATTTAGTCCTGAAGGACCATTTCTTATTTCAGAAGGTATCAAGTTGGTTCTGCTCTCGCCTGCGCCCTTGAGCATGACCTCTTTACCTTGACCTGCCATCGTGAATATGGCGTCTTGTAAATATTGATCGGAAATCAGAGCCGAAAATGACTCAGGAAATGATTGAAACGGAAACATTATAACTCACTTGAAATATCAGTTACCTCCTTGGATTTTGATTTTCGTTGATTGGTAATTTGGAGGAGATGGGCGAGTTTCCTTTGTAAGTCAGGCTAACAATTGAAACGTATGTACACGGAATTAAGAGTTATTGAAATAATATTAACATTATATCAAGCACTTATAAGATTATTTTATAATCTAGAACCTTGAACTAGTGCAAGGTGTCCTCCAAAAACATATCGAACGTTCATAATAAAAATAAAAATAAAATAAGTAAAGGATACGTTTAACATTTACATATTACGCATATATTGCCGTTTTGCCGCTAACTGGTCCCTGCAGTGCAAGTACGTAGGACTCGATTCGATAAATTTGACAATTATTCTCGATAAAATGAGTTTTTATCGAATCGAATCGATGTCGCAAGTATGTAACTTCTACTTTAACGATCGGTAGATAAACTCTAAAGTTTTAACGAATTTAACGAAAATGCACGAAACGACAATTTTACAGTTGAGATCGCCAATTTACGCTGTCAAGCTCGGTAATTTATCGACACCTTGCCCGATAAGCATAGCGTTCATTAAGTACTAATACGAACAAGATTGATAAAAATGCAAACCTTAGCGATCTCGATGTCTTATCGAGATATCGTGGGCCGATTCGAGTCGTTAAGGATCGCTTGTCAAATGGCAATACTGAGGACGTCCACAGACAAAACATTTAAGGTGGGATTTCTGTGGCACGACTAATGTCCGAGATATATAGTTTTTTTTTTTTTCATACATTTTTGGATTGTAAACAATATTTATGGGTATAATTGAAAGACTGTAATTTAAGCTACGTTTATAATTTTAAAATTGCTTGAGACATTTTGCAAAAAAACCTTTACTTACTTATTCTATGAATGACCCGCCCGGACGCGGCGACTATAATGGCCGCACGAGTGCGGTGAATTTAGATAATTAATCATCATATTTTATAAAGTAATTTTAAATTATAGTTTTTTTTTTAATCGGTTCCATGATTCGTGTTTGAATAGATACACCCTATATATATATTTTCTTTTCTTTTGCTTATATCTCGAAAATGGTGCGTTCTATCACAAAAATAATGAAAATTTCGGCACCCTTTACGAAACTCATAAACCCGTAATACTCAACATGTAGGTAATTTTTTTTTTTCCATACAAAAAGTGAAAATTTCCATATGAAACACGTTGAGGCTGCCCCGCCCCTGCGCATCTCCAGCTCTAAAAAAAATCATGAGACAGGACAAACAAGTGCAACGTTGCAAGCTAAAAAAAATACTACGTGGAGTCGCGATTGTCAAATTCGATTCACCCTGCAATAAAGTTTCGATTAGTAATGATCGCTATGCTTATCGGGCTATTACATGGTGTCATGTGTGACAGCGTAAATTGGCGATCTCAACTGTCAAAATGTCATTTCGTACTTGCATTTTCGTTAAATTCGTTAAAATTTTAGAGTTTATCTACCGATCGTTAAAGTAAGTACCGTACTTAATTTTTTTACGTGTTACGTACTTCCAAATTCGTTAACAAGATCGATAAAAATGCAAACCTTAGCGATCTCGATGTCTTATCGATGCAAAGTGCGTACTTGCACTGCTGAAACGTTTCGTTTCGCTAAAAATTATTTGTGTGTACCAAATTGGTTCGGACCGGCTTTCAGAAGCCAACCACGCATGAAAACTGCCTAGCTGACTAACAAAATTGGGTCAGACATTACATATTCATAATTTAATTTGTTCGTTGATACAAATATCCTGTTTACCATTAAGACATTTTAATGTATAATCATTTCAGTTTTTAATTAAAAGGGCGCTCAACGGTCCCCAAGCGCCAATCCTTAAAAAAAATATTATCTCGTGACTGAGAAGGAATTATGAAAAACGGCTCAATAAGGAACCTCGGTAAGTGTGTCTAGAATTTTCTAATATATTATACATATCGACGGTGAAGTGCCAATATCTCCTAACTTATATTTTTCTAGAATTCACTTTTTATCATTTTGAATTTAAAGGGGTTATTCGCATGTTTTAACAGTGAAATCTTCTAAGTGTATTTTTTGTTGTTAAACTAGAAGAAAGTAAGAAAAGAAAGAAAGAAAAATAGGTTTAAAAAGATAATTAACTATATGTGGAAATACCTCCAACTAAACCAACGTGCCTATTTTATGGCATTACCGCCATGCATGCATCCTCATTCAGTTTGTGTACATTTTTTACTTTGTCAGTTAGGTGTTATTGGCACTTCACCGTCGATATATCGTTTGATATTGAGACACGAAGCAACAAAATTTGATCTAAAGAAAAGACACATTCCTCTATATCGTATTTTGTTGCGTCGTTGGTCTCAATATGAAACTTTATAAAAGGTATTAGAAAATTGTAAACACTTACCGAGGTTCCTGATTGAGCCGTTTTTCATAATTCCTTCTCAGTCACGAGATAACATTTTTTTTTAAGGAGTTTCGCCAGTGGACCGCTGAGCGCTCTCTTAATAATACTTTGCTTGCTTATGAGAATAATAAATTTTTCGCGTGAAATAACGGCTTTTGAATATGAATAAATTATTAGGAAAAAAGGGGCTTTGTCGTTGTGTAACAACGAGTTTACAATGTTAAGTCACAAAGTAATGATATCAAATTAATTAGCCTCACCTTTATTGATGATATTCATTTGAGAATGCTCTTTTTCTCGCGTTTCGCTTGAGCTATACGAGAATAATTCAGTGGTTACCTAACCTAACTTAACAAGATTAGCCATCGAGGCAAGGTTGGTTCTGGGGCTAACTGCTAAAATTGACCCGTGATACCTCTGTTAATGAACATTCCGCATGAGTGGAATGCTCATGCAGAACTAGCTCTCAATCCAATTAATAATTTCAGCGAAATTTGTGACATATTTCACCATATTCGGATGACCAGAGCGTTATTACCGCTGAGGATATCATAATGTATCTCGCTCCAGTCGCTCCTCACCTTAACACAACATTCTCAAACTTACTCGTAACCTTTTAATGTATAGCTAGTATTTAGTTTTTCTTTATCCTACTAATCCATACTTTACTATTAATAACTATACTATATATACCATATACTATCCATACCATTTACCATATATACCATCCATACCAATCCTAACTATTATAAATGCGAAAGTAAGTTTGTTTATTTGTTTGTTACCTTTTCACGCCTAAACCGATCATCATGAAATTTAGCAGAGATATAGCCTGAGATATGGAAAAGGACTTAGGCTAATTTTTTACGCGAGACCCGACATGGATCCACGCGGGCGGAGCCGCCGGCAAAAGCTAGTAAATTATAAATGTGAAAATATGTTAATTTGGATGTTTGTTACTCAATCACTCAAAAACGCCTGAACGAATTTACATGAAATTTGGCACACAGTTTATAACTGGAGTCAGCACATAAAATACTTTTTATCTCGGTAGTACATTCCCGTGGGATACCTTCCGACATCCACGCGGGCGAAGCCGCTGGCATAAGCTAGTATTACATAATTCAGTTTTTTCACGACAGCAGACTAGGATTCGTCTAGGATCAATTCCAGAGATAGCCCTGGCAGTCAGGCATCCAAAACACAAGTTTCATGTTAGCTTGGGTGGTATAATTTTGATGCCAATCGATCCGGTTTCTTATAAGGGTCAAAAAACACTATCGGACCAACTGAGGTTTGAGCACCTACAAAAAGTCAGAGATTACAAAAAACTTATTGAAGTGAAAACTTCTTTAGGCGCGTTGAGCACTTTTTGGTAGGGGAAAAACTTATGGGTTCGCGATCGTCACCGAACGCTTTCCATGAGCTATATGTATACTGTGTTCTTTTTGGGTGAACAAAAATCATGGAACTCGCGTCATCGTCACCAAACGCTTTCCATGAGCTACAATTTATAAAAGAACAGTTATTCCAAAGTTTTGTGTTTTCACTTCTGTCGGCGAAAAAAATTGGCAGTCATAAACTGCCAATTTTTTTCGTACCTCCACTTCGTAGAAAAAAGTACTAACTTATTTTTAAACTACAGAAATGTCGATAGAATAACTAAAAACCTAGTGCTCGTTTACATTTTTAAGGTAAAATCTATTGTGTACTACTTACATAGAACACAGTCACAAATGCTACAGGAATAACCCTAAAAAAATCGAACAAAGTAAACATGATGTCGCGACATGCCTGTAACAATGTCCATAACAGTTTTGCCTAAAGGCTTATCAATTGAAAAACATGGGATCACTCGGATCCATCGAACTCGTCGAAAACGAGCCGCATTGAAAGTTGTAGTAAGCAAAAGGACTTCAGGAAGTAGCGATAGCCGATTACGTCATCGTTTTCTAGTTAGTACATATTCTATATAGGTACTATAGATCTGTATTTCATTTGACGGGAAGCGTTTATGTACGAGAGTAACCTATTTCCCACGCCCCGCTGTAGTCTGCAGGCATAATTGTTACGCAACTGTATATTTTCTGGTCCTGACATCGATCCTCAACTAAACTTTCACGCCTGTATCCCACAAAGGGATTGGCAGTGTATATTTTTTTTTTTTAGTATTACTTTTAGGAAAACTTACCGCTTTTTATTTTATTTTATATCTAGTTCAGTATTTAAAGATGGCCAATTACAAGTTTCCACTAACAATTAATGTGAGTAACATGAATAAATACGCGAAAACAACAAAGTATAAGAGATACACATATTCATTATCTCACGCTCAAAAAATACAATACGAGTAATAAAGAAAAAACAAAAATAAATGTTAATACATACATACAAAAAAAAATTGTTCAAACTTTACTTCCTTAAAGCTACTAGTAAATAAATCTAAATCTAACTCGACATCCTGACACACCATATTAAAAATACGACAAGCTCTTATCACGTACATATGTACGAGTTCTGTCTGTAGATAGTTCTGACTTAAGGCACATGGAGAAGACGTGGTCTCTGAAGAAATGCACATTCGCGGGTTTCATTATAACCTTGATTGTGTAGTAAGTTTCGATTTATGAATTGCGAGTGTGTGCGCGACTTCGTATCTATTGCTTTTACTGAACTACATTTATGTAGTTGTGGCGAGCGGTAGGGACAGACTGGAGTCATCGGGTTCCTATAATTTTCAGCTGCCGGTTATATCTCATTCTTTCTTATATCGATGATTGCCATCTATGGTACTACAAAAACCCCAGTCTGTTACAGAGAAAAACATTGACATTATGTAGATGTTAATTCATAGTCTAATAATAACAGGAACCTCTTGTTGACTATAGCAAATGCAACCAAAAGACTAGGACGTAACAGCTAGTAACAGAAAAACCAGTTACAGTTAGGAGTTCAAACTAAAAACCTTAAGGCGAAAGCGTCAATATAACCCACGAAATTCATTTTTTATTACGTTTTTCGCAATTTTCAGGTCAGTATCAGGTTGTATGTTGATCTAAATATGGCCGCGATAAAATAAAAATCATCAATACAACTCTCTATGTTCATATAATCCTATTCATTGACTATTTCATGAAATCATGTGTTTTAGGATTATACCAACTTAAGGAGTTGTATTATTGATTCTAATGATACTAAACTGACCTTCAACCTAATACTGACATACAAATTGAAAAAAAGTAAAAAAAAAAAAAAAATTGCGGCCTAGTCCGCATGCCTAAATCTTTTTCCAAATAAACTTACAAAGAAAACTGAAGTGTTCTAGGTATCTCTATAAGGTATATATCTCCAAGAATCTTTCTTTGACAAAGTACCGTATCTTTTAACTTGTATCTAAGTCACAAAGCAATTAATACAACGTTCAAAAAGTGAACGCGGCGGCCATGTTAATTATTCAAAGATAGACGAAGGTGAAGCTCGAACGTCGAGTGGTTCGTTAGACGGAAGCCAATTAATAGCAGAAATATTTTGTATTCCTATGGCGGTATATATTGGAGATATCATTGTATGATGTTTACATCATATTGTTTTTCTTTGATGGATGTTTCTTGTAGCGATCTCTGGAGGTCTATGTTTGAAAGTTAATAGACTGACAGACGCAGCAGTACATTTATTGCGTAACGTGAACTAAATATTATGTTCATTTTTCCTGAGCTTGTGCGCATAATTTTACTAAAAATAATCCAGATTCAGATTTGCTTGTTACTATATTCTGACATTTTCTGGGCATCATCCTTTTATATATTTGATTGTCTAACGAAATAATACTTGGCCAGTTGTATTTACGTCATCAAACAGAGTGGATAGGGGAAAAAAGAAAGAAAGGATAATCGAGAGATGTCGTTGTTTGAGACTAATTAATTTACCTTTTGTGATTTCTCTCATATTTTGTGATAATTGTGGGTAAAAACATTGACATTGCTATGTTGGCTCTTCATCTGTTGTTGATCTTTCATTATACCAACACGGAAACTCAAAACTCACTGGAGTTTTGCACAGTCCTAATTAAATAAATTACACAGCCTTAGGTAATTATCTCACTTTACCAACGTTTGCAACTTTATAATTCGTAGGTCGACTCTTTAAAACATGTGTTTACAATAATTGTAAAGACATGGATGATAAATAGGATTTGCAGGTAATCATTAATCCTGTTCATTATAAATATATAACTACCAGAAACCATTTTTAGAAAATCAAAAAGTCCCAGAATGTTATCGTAAATTCTTTTAATTAAATATCAAAGTAAATAAGAACCTGATAAGTTTAGAAGTTATTTCTTTCGTACTTCTTACTCACATCATTATTTTTGAGAGCAAAGTAAACACGTGGAAATATTCTTCAACCTTCGAAAAGGTCACCCACTGTTTTGATGTGAATACGTCTTTAAAGCTTCAATAGTAGGAGGCAATTCAGAAAACGAATGAAAACAAATCGGGGGATACAGTTTGGTGTTGCAGCTACGTATCT
Source organism: Dryobota labecula (assembly GCA_947523025.1). Taxonomy (NCBI): domain Eukaryota; kingdom Metazoa; phylum Arthropoda; class Insecta; order Lepidoptera; family Noctuidae; genus Dryobota; species Dryobota labecula. Next base: position 2,434,443 of record OX383289.1, on the reverse strand, counting down.
ATCAGCTACATCCAAAATTTAATTAAACCACTCGATAGCTAAAGGATCGAAGAAATCGTTACATAGAAAATCTTACCCGTTACGTACACGCATTCACATAAAGCACACGACCGTGTCCACGATACAGGCACACCTAGATTTTTTTTATCATTATTGTATGAAGTATGAGTAAGTATGTAATGAGTAATGAACATTTATTGTTAAGCAAATTGACTACCACCATAGATGGTCCGTATCCTATTCAAATCACAAATTCGCAACTTTCATTCTTTGACAGTCTGTTGTATGAAATGGCTAACACGGCAAGTTGACGTAGTGTGTTAATCCGTTAAATAATAAGTTCCCTGACTTTGAAAGAATTTCGCAGATTTTCAATATGGCTGCCGGAAAGCAAACAAACTCCCGCTAAACCCACATGAATGTAAAGAAACCCAGTCCTCGTTGTTTTTCGCGTTGGTTACAATTTTTGAGTGGACTCGGACCGTTTTGGCCCACTTTTGTCGACACAGTACTTTTTAAACCTTTTATTCCCACAACAATGTCAAGCGGGCTTTTTACACTGTTTTTCCTGCTCCAGGAGCTTCAACTCATTATGTTTTTTATAGCCAGGGTGTAATTGTGCCAAACAAGGCAAAGGCAAATGAATAAAGAAATTTAACAGAGACAAAGCTTCATACAACCGGTCTATGATAGGTACACTACCTACTACAAGCATGAGTTTGTATACATTTCACGTTTTAATTTAATAATAGCACAAGAATAAAGAATAATAGTGTTTTAATAAAAAAAAAGTGTAAATATGGTTTACTGTATTGTGTGTATAATAATATACAAGACCAAGTTATTGAAACCCGTAAGTATCAAAAGCACAAATCATGCGAATCCCTCTTTCAACAGACATTTGTAGACGATGTCATAGTTCTTCTGAAACTATTCAACACATTACTGGAGCATGAAAAGCAATCGTTCAGACTGACTATAAACACAGGCACGATCAAATAGCCAACATAATCCATCAAAAACTTGCCATTAAATATAAATTAATTACTACACCTCCAGTGCCTTACTACAAATATATTCCAGAAACGGTCCTTGAAAACACAACACACAAGATATAGTTTGATCAAGTCATTCTTACAGACAGAACAACACATTACAATAGACCAGACATAACTTTACTACATAAAATAAATAAAACCGCGCAAATTATTGACATAGCAGTTCCAAACACACACAACCTACAAAACACTATAGCAGAAAAGCTGTCAAAATATATAGACTTAAAAATAGAAATAAGCCGGATGTGGCGATTAAGCAGCGTTGCCATTATTCCTGTAGTAATTTCAACCACCGGTGACATTCCCAAACAACTGCATCAATCTTTAAAAACACTAGACGTAGCTCCCTCCACCTACCAAACCCTACAGAAAGCTGCTATCCTGAACACTTGCAGAATTGTCCGAAACTGCAGAACGACAATGAATGACGCACAAATAATATCATCACGCCAATAATCATCATCAATTATCGCTTAGTTTAATACTCTCAGGGGTAGCACTTGGCTTTGGCCTGTGTTACCCTATAAAACCGGCAGATCAGTGCCGAGATACAAAAATGTATACCAACAAATAATAATAATAAAATAATAAAATTTATTCAAAAATAAAACGATAGAAGAACGATAAACGACGACGACGATGAACGATAGTAGAAGGAATAAAAACTTATAATTTTTGAATGACTGAACTTGATTACAATTTGTAGTAGATAGATAGGTACCTCATACCTCAATATCAAAAGAAAACTCAACCCGGTGGTGCAAAAAAGTTTTGGTGTTGATTGTAAATGGTTAAGTAGTTCAAGAACAAAAATAACGACTAATTGAGATCTTTTATTATTCATGCCAGATGAATGGTGTTTATGATTTGAAATACGTAGGTAATACCCTCCGACCTAGCGATTGAATACTCGTAATCTATATAAATAAAAAGAGAAGTCCTGACTGATTGACTGACTGACTCATCAACGCCCAGCCCAAACCCTTAGACCTAGAAAGCTGAAATTTTGCACAAAGGTTCTCTTTATAATGTAGACAAGGAATAAGGAAGGATTTTTCGAAATTCAACCCCTAAAGGGGTAAAATAGGGGATGGAAGTTTATATGAAAGTCCGTCAGTTTTGAAGTTAGGATCATAAAATTTTGTGTGTAGGCTGACGATTGAAAATTAATTTATAGGTGTCTCAGCGTTTTTGACAATTTCACCCCCGAAGGGTTAAAAAGGGGGATGAAGTTGAAAAGTCCTTAATTTTCGAAGAAAAATCACTTACTATCTAGGCTTATGGTTGAAAGCTAACAGTGTTGTTAGAATTTCAATACTAGGGGGTGAAAAGGGGGATATTTTTTTTTTAAATTAAAGTTCCTTTTTTTAATTTAAAATCACTAATATTTCGGCTTATGGTTGGAAACTAACACAAAGTAAATCGTTGTTTTTTTTTTTATTTCAACCCACAAGTTCCTGAAAAGCGGGATGAAGTTTTGTATTAAAGTTGTTCATTCGCTAAATTTTGTATTCAAGTAAAAATAATATAATTACACGTGTACTGTTTCTAACTTTACAGTATTCTACATGGAGCGACTGCCTATCTGACCTCCACAACACAGTTACTGGGTAATACGATACCCCTTGGTAAGAATAATTGTCTGACAACCATTCTTTCGGGCTTCTGACTCCCGTAACGACTGTCATAGATCCACGAATGACAGCCGGGACCAACAGCTTAACGTGCTTTCCGAGGCACGGACGGGTAAAGATGATCACCCATCCACAGACCAACCGCGGCAAGTGTAGCTTAACCTGATCGATCGACCTGTACGGCTGTTATTATTTAGCCACGGGCCCCTCCCCCGAAGAACCTTCCATCCTCTTCTCCGGGAGAATCGATATAGATATAGATTAGGATAGTTAGATTAGGTTAGATTAGATTAGGATATAGAGTAGAAGACGTCAGCTAATAAAGGATTTTTGAAAATTCAACCTTTAATGGGGGTAAAAATGGGGGATTTCGTTTGTTTGAATAATCTTATTCCTTAAGTTTATAAACTTGAAACTTGGCACAAATGCTTATCTAATTAAATAATAAAGTTTATTTATTTCAGTTTTTTTTAAACTACCCCATAAAGGGGGATTGGGGGTGTCAAAGTTTGTATGGAAAAACTGATGGCTATCAACACATAGCTCAAACCACTGAACGGATTTGGCTGAAAATTGGCACACAGATAGTTATTGTGACGTAGGCATCCGCTAAAAACGGATTTTTGAAAATTCAACCCGTAAAGTGGTAAAAAGGGGTGATTAGATTTGCTTGAAAAATCTTATTCCTTGAGTTATAAATAAAAATTAAACTTGGCACAAAGGGGGATTGGGGGATGTCAAAGATTGTATGGAAAAAAACCGTAACGGACTGATCTATTTCAAAAAAGGCTCAGGGTTTCAGAAAGGCTTTCGAGCTCTAAAAAGGGCTTTTAAGGGGTGAAAGAGGGGGGGATTTAGATTGTATGAAAAATTTTTTTTTTTTTAGTTCATAAACTTGAAACTAAGCACAAATACGTTCTTAAATAAGACACAAAGTTTTTCATAATTCGTTTTTCAAAACATCCCCTCAAAAGGTGCTCATTCTTTTGACAGAAAAAAAAAAGGATTACGAGTATATGGGGTTTTTGAGAATTGATCCCAAACAGTCATGAGGGGCAATTAAGTTTTAAAGGGAGAATTTACTGCGTGCCTTGAATAACTCAAAAGTTTTTATTTTTAAGGTTTTGAATTACTCAAAAGTATTTTTAATCCCGGTCATAGAGTACTTTCAATCCCGGTAGTACGTTCCCGCTGGATTTGTTCCGACATCCACGCGGGCGAAGCCGCGGGCAAAAGCTAGTTATGTTTATAAATTGAAACACATAAGCTGATTAAAGTACTTTATGTAGTTTTATCCTCCTGTGCCAACCCTACCAAAATAGATATAAATTTTGTACGCTCTTTAGAAGCTTTGTCTCTATTCCGTTTCTTTACTCTGTGGCAAAGGTCTCTTTTTAACAGAATAGGAATTAACATTTTTCATGACGTGCTTTGCTTTGAGATTACTAAATAATTCCATAAGTCTAGGTTCACTCGCGATATCTTCCTTCACAATTAGATAATCATGTCACAAGTAAACTAAAAAAAAAAAATACCTACCATGGAAACATACCATTGAAAACAAGACATGCAAACATGCTAAGTTCAGATTCTGAAACGTAATGCTTCGGAGCCCGTGAACCTTCTGAGACTGTAGATAGTAGACCAGTGGCGTAGCCAGACCAAAAAGGGCACTGTCTCAAAAAAAAAAAAACGGGGTAATCTTTGGGGACTGCCGATAGAAGTGAAAACTAAGGAACTTGAAAGCGTTCGGTGGCGATGACGCGAGTTCCATGATTTTTGTTCACCCAAAAAGTGCTCAACGCGCGTAAAGAAGTTTTCACTTCAAAAACCGGTCAAGAGCGAGTCGGACTCGCGCACCGATGGTTCCGAACCATTCAAAAATTATTACATTAGTACCACTACCAGTCAAAAGATGGCGCTGAGCGAAAACTGCAAAATTAGAAAAAGTGTGCTATTGAGACATCGTTACATTTTTCCTGTAATTTTTACATAAACTTCTATCACATAGAATAATTTCAGATTTTTCTCTATGCAAACTTCGGAGATAAGGAGGGAGAACGGTATTTATTTTTTCGTCAAAACTCGATAACTATGCGGCCTAAAAAAACAAGATAAATGTTTGAGAATTTGCAAATAGCGCTCTTTCATAATGATACCCCACATGTCCTAGTATTTAAGATTATATTTTATTATATTTTCCACTTCGAATTTTTAAGATCCCCGTTAAAGAGCGCTATCTCGGCTCCACTAGTGCCACTCCTTTAAAAAAAGATTATCTCGTGACTGAGAAGGAATTATGAAAAACGGCTCTATCAGCTGCCTCGGTAAGTGTGTCTAGAATTTTCTAATACCTTTTATAAAGTTTCATATTGAGACACGAAGCAATAAAATTCGATCTAAAGAAAAACGGCCACATTCCTCTAGATCGTATTTGTTGCTTCGTGCCCTGTTGCAAAAAAAAAATTTTTTTTTTCTTATTTGCAAAATTGTTGTGCAAATGTCATCAAAAACTATTCCAAATTTCATTTCTTCAGATATCCAGCTGTGACAGACAGACAGACAGACTGAGTCGCACCTTTTTACCATTTTGGTACGGAACCCTAAAAATAGGGACTCTTTACCCGATTATTTTTAAAAGACTGTTATTACAAAATAAATTATATAGAATTCTGACTATTAAGTTTAAGCTATTATTGAGATTTATACTAAAAGAATGCAAGAGCGAGCGAGCGACTCGGATAGGTCATATCTGTGTGATTACTAAATAAATGCATGAGTTTGAATATTAGACCGCGCCTGTAGCTTGAAACTTTTGTAAGCAATAAACAAATTATAATTTTATTAATAAAACATTTAGATTCTGAATTACATTTTACGAATTTTCGTTCGGGGGCCACGGTAGCCCGGGGGCCCCGTATAATTGATACGGCCGTAGTAGCAGTAGACTCAAATACAGTGCTGCCTACGCTGATTACATTATTCCAAAATTCTAAATGAAGATATATCTGAGTTAGCCATATGTTAACTCTCAAAGCAAAAGTATAGATGATAAAACTAGGGAACTCGGATTAACCTAGCATTAGACTCTCTCGATATGATGCTATTTAGGTAGGTTTTGTAAAGCTTTTACATTAGACTATTGTAAACACGTTTTATTAAAACTTAACTTCAAAATATCTGGGCCTCAAGTCTGCTATTACAATAGTGTCAGAATGGTCTCGCCATTGTGAGTTTTTGACAGATTTGCTATACAAACCTGGTTGCTCTGGTTGTTTGCAGTTGGTTGGTTGCAGACTCATCGTCCGAAAGGTAAACATACATAATGATATATATATACCCATCACGACTACGCAATCGCTAGCTAACTTAATTTTGGGTGGTAAATTATCAAATAACTTCTCCCGCTCTGGGCGGAGCGGGAGGGGTGCGTCAGACTTTTACTGACTAAAACCTACCCACGTTCCTTCATTTGCCTGTGTGCCAGGGCCACGGTATCCCTTTCGGACAAACCCACAACCCTGGCAGGCACCGGTCCTAGCGACAGTCAGTGCGTGCTGACGTCTCTTTGAGGCGCGCGTGGAACACAACGCGCCGTCGACCCGGGCCTGGTCCTTACCGGACGGCGAGCTGCCCCATAGCTCGCGGTCCGCAAGCCCGCGCCTAATACGGTGGCCGGGAATCGGATTCCCACCGCCCAGGGCGTCTCCTGCGGCGACTAGGGGCGTGAGGGCGCACAGACAGCCGCTCTCTCACGCGTTCCGCCTCCTCCTTCGCGAGTATTACTGCTTCGCAGAAGGAGGTGACTGCCTCCCATGCACTCTAGCTCCGGACCATGGCCTGGACAGTAGAGTGAGGACACGGCGGTGCTCTGCCCGAGCCGGACAGACCTCCACCGTATGCTCCACCGTGTCCGCCGGGCGATCCACACAGTGGTAAAACCCGGGCGTTTCCTCCCGACTAATCCGAAACAGGAACCTCCCGAAACAACCGTGTCCGGTGAGAACATGTGTCAGGCGGAAGGTGAGGACGCCGTGGCACCTCCCTAGCCACTCCTCAAAGAGGGGAATTATCGCCAAAATTGTGGCGTGCCCAAATTTAATTGACCCTGAATATCAATCTGCATTGTACAAGCCTTCTATGGCGCATGTCAAGAAATGGAAATGTGATTTCAGAATTGTACCAACATGTGCAAAAACATGTGTGCAAGATAAACCCATACTTGGGTACCTACTGTTCATAACATCAAGGAAAATTCTAATTATACCATTTACCTCTTCGTAACTCTTACGTTTCCATGAACAGGATTAATTTGTGATTCTGCAGGAATCGTAATTATGTGTCGGCACGTAGTTCTGCGCAGGAGATCTAGATCTCCTCTTCTTTTATATTGACGTTTTAAATTATTACAGTCTTTATTGAATCTTAGATCCGCGTATTAAATTTTGATCAATATATAACGTATAGTAAAACAGCGCTACAATTCGCCAAAAAGTAAGAAATTTGAAATTCGCGGGCTACATTGACGATGTCTCCATTTTCCTTGCCTGGCAAAATTATGCATTTTTCTTCTTTTGAACCCGCACGAGTATACTATTGCATACGTTTCCCAGTCGGCAAGGTCGGTAGCCGCTTACGGCCCTGGGTGTGCCGTAATTAAGTATCTCTTCAGTCGTGGAGGCTCTTTTAATGCACCCTTACCGTGACTTCCAGTAATCAGTAGGTAATTACTAAGTTACGCCTGTACTCTACCTGCTTTTTTTACAGGGAAACACGACCTTTCTTGTTTCCCTTTCAGATCAAACTAAAAATATAGTAATTTATTTTTTCGAAGATACGCGCAAGATTCTATAGTTTCTACGGTCTACCCCTGCCCAATAGATCATGGGTTGTTATCAAATAAGGTTACACCAATCTTCGGCGATGTAATCTCGACCTCGTAAAACCTGATGTAGGCTCGATAATAAATTATTTATTAATACAATTGTCCCCTTTATTATTATGGGGTACATTTGGCAGGTCCGAGCGTGCCAAGGATGTTGGGCTGGCACGATGCCAACCGTGCCAGATGTTACTGGCATATTTTGAACGCTTAAATTTTGTTTGGCTGTATTTTTTGGCAGTTTCTCAGCTATGATTGCCTATATTTTATGTGGTTTACGTTAACCCACTGCGACAACGCCAAAAGTGGAGTTAATGGGTTTTGTTTCATGTTTTTTAATGACTGGATTATGTAGGTTTTCTACAGAGGAAATCTCGAAAATAACTATGAACTTTCTTTTTACCAGAGTACTAGAGATCGTTATGTCTTTTGTTTTGTGCCAGATAATATCTTGATGATGATGATCCTTCTTTCCTTAGCTCAATGAGTGTTTTTTCTAGACTAGCTCGGCTCTCAGTATCAGATTCTCGGAAATCGTAATTACGAAGTATCTAATGATTAATTTCATTTCTCCTTTCTTGATTCATTCAAAGATTTTTTTCCGTTTTTTGTTCTTTGAGTTTTAAACAAGTAATTAAGTTCGCTCTACATCCACAAAACTGCCTGGGTTTCTGAAATGAGGTAAACTTAATCTCAAATGTATTTAGGTAGGTATTTTCAAAACTAATGTAGCCACAGTATTTGTGCCTTTTAACTGGGGCTTCGTTTGAATGGTTCCAATCGTTCTCGGAGGACTAACTAATAACTATTAAGTTGTGTATTTGGTTTTATTTTATTGTAGCAAAAAGTTTGTTATTTACCGATCTACTTTCGCTACAGCTTAGAAATGTAAGAATTTTCTAGACTCAGTTTTAAACTCGTGTTTTCCTTTTTATCTTTAGCTTTCGAAACTCAACTCAAGCATACCTAAGCATGATTTTACACAGGCGCATCCCCACCCACATTATAATACCAACATTGTCGACTACCCACTCAAGACCACTTCAAACTTCCCCTCTTAAACTTAGCGAAGAATTTATAATAACAAGCTCGTCTTTTTTAAACGGCGCACGTGTGTTCTTATAGAATACCTGAAATTCTGTCCCCTCGAAGTGGAAAATGTTACTCTCCTATATTGCAAATTTCTCGTGTTCAACGTAAATTAACTGACAGTTCCAGACACATATATCTCCATGTTTATAGCCAAAGGAGTGTGAACTTTATGTCCATCTACTAAAGTGTGTTTTCGGTAGTGTACGTGTAAGTTCAAGTAGACTCATTTGAAAGGGTGTTACGAGAGACGAAGCCTTTGTTTTATGAAACTGGAAAAGGCTAGATGAAGAAAACATGGCTGTGTTTGGACATCTGTATATGTACGTAGAAGTAACACTGGATACACGGTTCCTAAGGTTTCTCATCTCGCCTGCAAAGTCTTTTGTATTAAAGATACGTAGCGTTGCTAGTTTCTCGGTATGAGTAGAAAATATAAGACGTAACCAACCTCTGGGTTCACTGAAGCAATTCTTTTCTATGATTGCGATACAGAAGTATAAAAATGCATAGCTTTTTCAAATAACTTTCAAGCAAGTGTAGGGATGCACTAATGTACGAGTACAACATCGTAGATTTTTCCTTTTAAATAACAATTAATTACTTATAAACTGTAGGCCAATGCACACGCGGTGGCAGTTAAAGTTAAAAGTACCAGCATAACAATGCACAACACAATGATGGATGTCATTCACAACACCATAGTAGGTTCAGTAGCGCTATTCTGTAAAAATCTCACTGTGAATTCGTAGGTGAAGTGAGTTCAAAGTCTCAAATTCAGATAATTTATGTAAACAAAGGGGATAAAATATCAACAAAATATCTTCGTAATGGTAATTCACATAAAATGGCGAAAAAATAAAGGTTCCATTTTCTTATATGTACTGAATTTCGGAAATAATAATTATAAAATAATCATACCGTAATTATTTTTATAAATTTTCGGTTTTAAACAAAGTTATTAAAAAAAGGAGATTTTTTGGTATAAACTATTTTATGATACTGGTAACAATGCAGGAGATCCAAACATTTTCACATTTTTTACATCTTCAACAATACTTATATTACAACTCTCATTCATAGATTAATTATTTTATGTAGCATATATCTAGCCACATTTTGAATGAAAACGGCTGTAAACTGTTTCGAGTGGAAATCGATTTTGGGAGGCCTACGTCTAGCAGTGGACTTAAAAGGGCTGATTATGACGATCATAGGCCGTCTCCGAAACACTACATAAAACATTGTTTGGCAACGATTTTTTGTTTGCATAGTTCTTATAATTAATTCACTTTAATTTCATAGATGATTATTTACAAAAAAAAAAATATGATAAAATGTTTTGCACCACTGTCGTGTCATTTTGACAGTGACATTTCTTGACATTACGTTGTTTACATAAATTATCTGAATTAGAAACTTTGGGTATAGACTACCTAGCGTCAGGTAGGATGACAGTTCACTTCAAGCTCACTGCACCTTTATTTTCACGGTGAGATTTTGACAGAATCGACCGGCAGGCTGATGCTAGGGATTGACACAATTGACAGCTCACTTCACCTTAGTTTTCACGGTGAGGTATTTACAGAACAGCACAAAAGGTAACTAGTACATGTAATACATATATGTGCCTGACCTAAAATGGTTCTCAATGAATAAATTATATTTTTACATACAAACATAAACTCACGCCTTCTTCCCATGATGGTAGGCAGAAACTACAGAAGACCCGCTACGATCCTTACATCCTTCTGCCTCGTTTACATTCATACATCTGGTCATACACGCAAGCCGGTCGCGAATAGGTACTACGCACCTGACCTTTCTGATCATAAATTATATTTTTATTAGCAATAATATCTATACATAGGTATGAATTACATATCCAACCTCTCCACAACATTTTTCCATTTCCTGCACTCAGTTAAACGCTATAAACTTAATTTGCCACCGGTAGTACCACGGTTAGTACAACATTAATGCAGTCAAACGAAACGCCTACATAAAATTTTATAGCAATATCGCAGTTAAGCGGACCATTGCGCTTTTGTTTTTCGCAGTCGCTTTTAAATATAAAACGTTTGGCGTTCCGTTATTTCTAAACGGGAATGTTTTTAAGAATTGTTTATAGTTTTTTTTTTTTTTAATACCAAATAACAATTGATGCACAATTTAATTTCTGAATTGAGCAATAATGATTGGGTTAAAGCTTAATTTTTGTTCAAAAGCTAAGGCTTGGACAAAATAACATTCATGTAGTTTGTGTCTATTCTCTTTTAAAAGCAGCAAATGCATCCATAATCTAAGTGCTGATAGAAATCAGCTTATAACCTTTATAGTTCCGCAGCAGGCGTCGGCTATGACAGGTGACCTCGCGGTCTGCTGACCTTGCAACGAGCTACACTACAGCGCTATAATAGTAAGGGCAGCTAAATCGAATTGTAGATTAGTTGTCGGCACTAGATTTGTTTGACTGCTGGGTGTTTAGAATTCCGATGTTGTGGAAGAAGATGTTTTCGTTTCACTTGTGTGAACGAAATAGTTTAATCAGTTGCTTGCTGTTTTGAGATTTTTGACGCATCGTTGTATATAAATACGACATCTAGGTACTACTTACTAGATTATTGATTTACGAGTACCTACCGTTCTTTGTAAGTTCGTGTATTTAGTATTAAGATTAACTTGTAGGTATATATCTCATGTTAAGTGAATTGTATTCTTTCTGAGGAATAAATGTCTTACACCGTATTTTCAAAAAAAAATACTTACTTAAGGATTGCGCCTACGTCCCTTTTGCAAACAAACATCGCTTTTGAAGGAAAAGCGCAAACATTTTGCTTTAATTTACTCATTTATATCCTTTGGCTAACGTTACCCTTAACCGTCTATAAGAAATGGTCACCGTATTCGTACGACAAGCTCTATTTATAAACCTTGATTTGGGGAACCCAATCAAGATTTAGGCTATCGCCTCAACAAGATCATTCGCTGAACAAGTGTTTATTTAACATAAGTATCACAAGAGGTACCTTCTCACAGCCTGTTTCTTTGACATTGGATCACGGGTGCAATCCCGAATCTGCAGAAGTAATAATGGGTTGGATTGGGTTCATTACGAAATTCTCAGTAGCGGCCCGGAGCTCGTATTCTTGCACGGTCAATGGCAATTGTTCACTCCATCTGACTTATACATTATTTTTATTTTTTTTGTTATACAAGCTTTTATTTTAATGCTCTAAAAAGAAGAAAATAAACTTTAAATAAAATCAAACCCATCAATTTATTATATTAGTCAATTTATATGATATAAAAGCTTGTCGCGAGACTTACTTTTTTAGTTATCACTGTGTTATCATATCTAAATTATTACGGACGCTTCTAACATGCACGTCTTTCTACATTGTTCTCACATGTATAACTTCAACATAAATGATGTAACCCATTTTTAGTAACAATATTTTGTTTTAAAAGAGTGTCCGTGGAGTTTCTTGCCCGTTCTTCTCCATAGGAACCTACTACGCTTTGGAATGGGCAACTATAGCTTCATCTTTCTGACTGACCGACCCCTTGACAATTCAAAAGTGCCTGTAATTGGTTTATTTGAAATAAATGCTTTGAGTTTGAGTTTGAGTTTTGAAATGTTTCTTAACCTGTTCATTTTTATTTTTTATTTGTATTATTATTTTCAATTTCTTTAAAAAAAAAATTACTTTTGTTTTTATTTCATTTTATTTTTCGTATTTTTCTCAGCAAACCCCTTTCATTTGATACCCATATTATAGCAGTGCGCAAAAAATAACTAGTCCGCCATCTTGGGCGGTCTGCCGACTGCCCTATTGGATTTAGACTGAAGTCATTTTATTTTTCGTAGTCTTCTCAGCAAACCCGTTCATTTGATACCCATATCATGGGAGTGCACAAAAAATAACTAGGCCGCCATCTTGGACCGTCCGCCATATTGGATTTAAAAAGGCGGTATTTAATTAATCGTCCAGTGTCACAAAAACTATACGTGTGTGCCAAACAGCCCGATAGTTTCAGTAAAAGTGGGTGAAACAATGATTACAAAATTCCAGGACATACAATCATACGTGAAGTCAAATATATAATAATAAAAAAAAATAAGCCCCCTAAACAACCACACGTCCTGATTGGCCATCTTATCACGTGGGGAAATGAGAAATTACTGGCGTGGCTAACATGGCTCTGAAAACCCGTTCAAAATGGAGACACGATCGAAAAGTAAACGCATAGGGCCGCTGCCCGGAGGCGATCGCCGGACTGCACCTAGAGCTAACGCTGGGTGTCTCAGCAAGCGAACCGTCAGCGGTGAAGAGTTGAACAGGCGGGCTCTCACCGACAAAGATGCTACAGCCAAAATCATTGACAATGGTGACAGACTGACGGACAGGACAAACACCCCTGTAGAACCGTATAGTCCTAACATAGTATCTTACTCACCTTCTAGACCATCATCACCATCCATACCATCGTCACCCATACCATCATCACCTCTGATTACTAGTTTAAATTCAATTCCACCCACTCCGACTTTGAATGCTGCGCGGGAGGTTAGTTCCTTTTTACCCGCGTCCACCAAGGCTGGAAAAGCAAGAGTTCGCATGAGATGGAGCAAAGAAGTAAAACAATTTATCATGCGAACTTACTTTTATATCATTAAATTAGAGACTGATATGACCACCTACAGACGACAATTGCAATTTTTTTTTTCACCTGATACGAGTATTATCCTGAGATAACCGTTTCAGAACAAAGAATCTCAGATCAGAGAAGAGCTATAGTTTGAAAGCTGCGTAGAGCTGAGAAGATAAAGTCGAAAAAAAAACCATAAAATAAAATAATATCAATAAAAGCTTTAGTAAAAAGTAGTTGTAGGTACTATATTATACATCTAGGTACCTCTAGTAATCCAGTAAACCTTGGGTGAAAAAGGCTTAATGTTACGAAAAGGTGCTCACAATAAGGACCTCGACCATTGCAGATGTTGTAACATTATCCGTACTTGCTGTATTATGTATTCCTAAGTAACAGCCAGCCTTGCGGTATAGAAACCTTGTGTACACTGATATGGTCTGGTATATATTTGGAGCGCTATTTCATCGCTAAATTGTTCGCACCATATGGCTGCTGTTTGTATTGCAGCAAAGAATTTGTCTAGAATACTCGTATAAGTTGAATTAACATAAATTGAGATGAAGGTTGATGAAGAGAAAGAGTTGCAGCGCTGATCCCAAAATAAAAAGACAGTTACGGGAGGCTGATAATGACGAAAAGTGGAAAATCTGTAACTGACTAGCTTCTGCCCGCGACTTCGTCCGCGTGAAATTTCTCGTTTCCCCAATCCGTTTCCGAGATATCATCTAAAAAGCCGTTCTGTATAAAATGTTTGAGAAAGTGAATTTTCTACATATTTTTATATTTTCGTTTTTTTATATGTTTTAATAGTTATTCTGCTATTCGGGACGGAGACAAATCCAAAAAATCCAAGATCATAAAAATCAGTTCAGCCGTTCTTGATTTATAAATGGTGTAAATAACCCGACTTTGATTTATATATTAAGAGTAAATAAAGTTTAACTTCGGAGATCCGATTTTAGACCCAAGAGCAGGCAGTTACATACAAATTATACAAAACTCTCTATATCATAGTTTTTTTTTTTTGTTTTTGTGTTTATGTTCATGTTCTTTATTGCGTCATATTTACCGCAAATAAACGTTGTCCTTGTTGATGTTACTTTTCAGTTATAATAGCAATGATATATTGAAAATTTAATTAGGCCAGCACATCAAGTTACACGTCAAGTTTTCTCGTCCGACTTTAAACTTAATTATCAACATTTTAAAGTTTAAAATCTTTTAGAGAAATTTGACAGTTTCGTGTAGCTTGATGTGCTGGCCACTGTACGTCGCACCCTGCACACCGGTCATAATGGAAACTTTCATCGAATAATTGTGTTGGGTATAAATAATGTGTGTACAATAGAAAAAGTAAGCAACGGAATAGATATCTAATTAGTAATGCCGATACTTATTATTTCTTTGGATTATCATCATTTTATAAAACTGAGCGTTATGCACTCTCAATATTTGATGGATTAACCATACTTTGATCAATTGGACAACATTTCAAATAACATAAGAACAGGCCGCATATTTGATTTGGTTAGGCTTTCAGTAACATTACGCATTACATTAGTACATTTCGATCATCTATTAATCCAGTCAGTGAACGAAAATCCAGAAGGGATTTCGACAGTTTCGTCCCTCGTAGAATAATCAGATTTCCGCAGTATAATGTAATGAGTGAGTGTTGATTTCAGGTGTAAAATTCTGCCCACGTTACATGCCATAATCCCTTTACTCGTGGCCCACGCCTGTGTCGGGTAAGGTGAGCAGATTACATCCGACCCTTTCTACTTTTACACTTAACTTTAGATTGAATACCATATTTGCTTATTACTCACCGCCATTGATATACTAAAAAACCACTCCAGTCTGTCAATGACCCACCGGAATAACTCACCTTCTCTTCAATGCAATATTGCTGAAAACGTTCTCCCTGTCTTCGGTCGACTTTCCTACGTCCATCATTTGTGTCCGTAAAAAGAACCTAGCTTCATTAACGTTGAGTCCAATGCAAATGGTCGCATGAAAACTGCAGGCGCGCCATTCTGTGAGCTCGTTTCAGTTTGGGACCATTGGCTGGCTTATGAAGTTTCAGGCCACGTTTTTTGAATCTCCTTCTAACAGTTCGAGCGCAAACAGTCGGTCCATGAAAGTATCGAAGCTGTTCTTGGACCTGTACTGAGGTCTGGTGAGGATAACGCAGGCTGGTGGTTAAAATAAACCGATTATGTCGTGCTGTAGTGACCCGGTTTCGTGGTACTCCTGGACTACGCACAAAACCGCCAGTCTCCAGGTATCGATGGTAAATTCTTTGAACGGCAGAACGACTTACGTGAAGTTCTGTGCTTACGTTTTGCTGAATAAGCCCAGACTGACAGGGTTTTTTATATATCAATGCTCATCGCATAAAAAGAATATAAACACAAAAAGAGTGAATAAACGCTCTCTGGTGTGAATTCATTTAGGGCCGGCACCGCGTCGCAACGTCAACGGCTCGTTCTTCTCTACTTCTCTATTAGTGATCATCTCAATGGAAAAGATGATATGGCTAGAAAAGAGGAGAGCCCTTTCTAGCCATATCACCTTTTATATACTATATGCTTCCCGAATAATACTAGCTGCTTCCCGCAACTTTGTCCCCATGGCTTTTTCTAAAATAAAAGTACTCTAAGTTACTCCTTCAGCTATCTGCCAGACAACAATTTAATCAATTTTTTTTTAATGTTTTTGATACCGTATATACTTTCATATGCATCTAGTAAAACGCTGTTCTTTTGGCATTATAAACAGGCACTTTAATTTTATATATGTATCTGTATAGATAGATAATTATCGACACATCGAGTAACAACTAGGTATTTTTGATGCACTAATATAATATCTCGATCTACAGTTATTGGTTCCCGGAAAATCTTGAACCATTTATTGTGATTTTATTTAACGTACCATAACTTATTCGTACAAACAGAATATTTCATGCTAGAAGTAATTGGTTCCTACAAATGCTGGGGGAAATTTAACACAGTATTTAGCAGCACACATTTTATCGGTATTTATAACGTAGAAAATATTGTTGCTACTGTTATTTTTACCAGTAAAGTTAAGGGTGGTAAGATATGTAGGTACTCCTGTCTATAGTGAGATCTTCGAGTGTATTATTAATTTGTTTTTATAACTTCTTCCTCTTTTGATACTTAAACAAAATACAATACTTTTGATTTCAGAATATGCCATTGAGTGTTACCATGGCACCATTGCAATTGCTTGGGTTGCGAACATAATATACCGGATGGATGCAGTTCTTATTATATTATAATATTTTAACTAGGGCATGAGGATAACAAATTCTAATTATTTTGTACCTATTAATGAAAACAAAAACAGATTCAAGCAAAAATATTAGGTAAAATTGAAGCTATACCCAAAGTCTCAAATTCAGATAATTTATGTAAACAAAGGGGATAACATAACTAAAAAATATCTTGGTAATGGTAATTCACAAAAAATTGCGAAAAAAGAGGTTCCATTTTCTTTTAAGTACTGATTTTAAGAAATAATAATTAAAAAATAATCATACCGTAATTATTTTTATAAATTTTCGGTTTTAAACAAAGTTATTAATAAAAGGAGATTTTCTGGTATAAAATATTTTATGATACTGGTAACAATGCAGGAGATCCAAACATTTTCAAATTTTGTACATTTTCAACAACACTAATATTACAACTCTCATACAGATTCATATTGTAAGTAGCATATCTAGCCACATTTTGGATGAAAGCGGCTGTAAACTTTTTCGATTGTAAATCGATTTTGGGAGGCCTACGTCTAGCACTGGGCTTAAAAGGGCTGAACGATCATATACCGTGTCTCCGACACACTACACAAAACATTGTTTGGCAACGGTATTTTGTTTGCATAGTTCTTATATTTAATTCACTTTAATTGTATCGATGATTATTTACGAAAACATTTAATGATAAAATGTTTGCACCACTGTCCTGTCATTTTGACAGTGACATTTCTTGACATTACTTTGTTTACATAATATATCTGAATTAGAGACTTTGGGTATAGTTATAGTGGGTTGTTTTTTTCTTACTTCTACGAATCTGTTCCAGATTAAGTCCAGTTCAAAACCCAATAAAAGTTCGTTCATAGTGACATATTTATTTATTTAAACTTCATGTACAATAGTGGTACATAGGCGGACTTAATGCCACAAGGCATTCTCTACCAGTCAACCTTTGGGTTAAATATAAAAACAGTGGTAGGGTACAAAAATAATGACAAAAATACTAACTTCTTGATTAAGAGAATTTATATAGTTTTATTGATACTAATACACATATACAAATAAAATAAACTAATAGATATTTTAACAAATACCACCTAATAATAATTACTATGACTAGACTATCATTTGAGAGTTATTTAGTCTGACTTAAGTAGTGGTTACGAACTGGTACATATAATAGCCGACCTATTTGTTACAAAACTTCAAACTAGAGAGAGAAAAAAAGAACTAATGGAGAAGTTCCAAGGCGAGGCGGCGTCCTCAATCGAACGTCGAGTTCGCTTCCGGTGGAGCCTACTTCCGCTCCCACGCCGTTTCCGCCTTACTTGTATAACATAAGCTATGTTGAATTAACTCAGCAATTGTATATGTAATAAGTGTTTTATTTGTTTGAAATTTTTCTTTTGTGAAGATAAATTGTGAAGGAAATGTCGGTTTAGTAAGAATTGTTTTGTACAAGCTTATTGGTCGTTAAAGGAATACGTTTAAGGAGAACTGAACGTTTCTAAATCCTTTATTGTTCAACTAGGTGCGACCGTGCGATATAATTAAGAGATTCTTCACCTTGTATCTTAACATTTAAATGAGACTGTTTCATTTAAATGCATTCGGCAAAAGGACTCGGAACTGTTCAAACAACTGTGATTCGATTCAACTCCCTCTTTTGGTCCTAAGTTCCGAACGTATCTCTCTAAATATCTATCCAAGGGCGTTGGAAAGTCAAGCGTGCCTCGGTTGCCAAATGACGTCTTTACGATTAGGTTTCAGCTCTACGATGGTAGATAATAAGGATGACTTCTGTTGGATGAAAAGTTATTTCAACAATGTGAAAGCTTTCAACAAGACTTACTTACGGGTACAACATACTCGTAAGTAGTCAAATATTATGTAGGAATCCTATGAGTTAAAATTAAGACAAACAGCAGCCAAACTTGCCATCAAAAGACCATCTAAGAGGATTTGTATACTTACAAAAAAGGTTCCGACAAATTGAGAATCTCTTCCTTTCTTGATGTCGGTTATAAAGGACTAGCTTCTGCCCGCGACTTCGTCCGCGTGAAATTTCAGGCCACCCATCGCGTCGCATCCCGTCGCTCGCCCGCGCTATAACTTCGTTATCACTTAGCGTTCTTTCTGACTTTGTTCTTTTCGCTTGGCTCCTAAGGATCTCATCATCATCATCATTTCAGCCGAAAGACGTCCACTGCTGGACATAGGCCTCCCCCAATTGGGGGGGTTTGCCATAATCGCCACGCTTGGCAGGCGCGTGGGCGATCGCAGTATGGTGTTAAAAATAAATAGAGAACGCTGCTGCCCATTCTCTAGTAAATCCCTTAGTCGCCTTTTACGACACCCACGGTAGGAAATGGGATGGAGCTATTCTTTACGTCCGGCACCACACGGAACTAAGGATCTAATGTTATGTTATATAGCCTTCCTCGATAAATGGGCTATCCAACACTAAAGTAATTTTTCTATTCGAACCAGTATCTAGTTCCTGAGATTAGCGCGTTCAACCAAACAAACAAACTCTTCTTTATACTGTACTGTATAGCTTTATAATATAGCTGACCCGCGCAACTTCGTCCGCGTCACCTAAGAGAGAGAGTGGTTTAAGTAATGAATTTACTACTTATTTTGTTACGGAGTTATTTTAAAATTATGATATTTCCTAAGATGTTGATTGAAATCAAGTGATGTCAAGGACAATTTTGTTTACATTTAAATACTTGTGATTAATAACATATTTATTTGAATAAGGATTAATATTATGTTGATAAAACTCCTTCGCAAATAATGCATTAATTTCGATAAAAATTGATTACCATAAAAAAAGGTTATAGTGAGTCAATCTTAAAAGATAGACATATGATGTCGCGGCCTATTTTTTAGAACTTTTAAAGAGGAACAATTCCATCATACATGATATTTGCGTAACTTAAACCGTTTACGCAGCGCACGCAACGGAAGCTCTCAAAAAGGAATAATTTTTCCCGTTTTTGTGACAGGTTTCATTTATGCTCCGCTCCTATTGGTCGTAGCGTGATGTTAAATAGCCTATAATATTTCTCAATAAATGAACTATCTAACACAAAAAGAATTTTTCAATTCTAACCAGTAGTTCCTGAGATTAGCGCGTTCAAACAAACAAACAAACTCTTCAGCTTTATAGATTAGTATAGATTAACGCCTAGCAAGTTCAAAGTTTTATTAATGCGATACAACAGGGTTTTAAAAATATTTTATAGTAGCTCAAAAATCTACCCTATAATGGTGTATCTGCACAGCCCAGCCTGGCCGTCGGCTTTGTGTGCGGCAATCGCAACAAAGCCGGCGGGATTCTGCCGCCGGGGCCGCCGGTAGCGGGGGGACAATTCTTTGGCGGCTTTCAGTAAGAGTGCTAGTGTCGTTTAGGGGGTCCCCTTATTTTGCAGACAGAAATTTTATAGAATTTCGTTTCCCAGAAAATGTTTCACATAATATTTGGTCCTTGTATTTTTAGTTCCAATATTATTGTTTCAAAGACTATTTACTTGAATGAAAAATATTTCACAGAAACACAATTCAATGAATATTTAATCACATTTTTTTGTTTAACAAACTTATCACACAGTAGAATATTTTTTTTACGAATATTGTTTGTTCGGTATATGTTAGTGACAGAAATGAATCGCTGCAAAACCGACTCCACATAGTCTTGTCTGCCCTACCCCTAGAGTGTAATTTAAATCCGCGTAGGCGCGGAAGGGCGAGGCGGCCCGCGAGCCGATGCTGCGGTGGTGAGCGTGAATACCATCTACGACGATAAGCTCGCGTGGGACCGCCGCGCGCCGGAGCCCCGCAGCGCCGGAGCCGTGACAGAAACCATGCCTGCTGCATGTTGCATGCTCGCTTGCATGCTGCATGCTTGCTTGCATGCTACATGCTTGCTTGCACGCTGCATGCTTGCTTGCACGCTGCATGTTGCATGCTTGCTTGCACGCTGCATGTTGCATGCTTGCTTGCATGCTGCAAAATGCAAAAAAAATGCTGTTGAGAAATTGAAAATGGATAAAATGTTATTCTTGGTAATAAGTTTATGTTAAATAAACAATATATGGATAAAGAATATGTGATTTGTTATGCCGCCGGCTTCTCTGGTGGATTTGCTTGTGGACAAGCCACCGGCCGCGGCAGTGTCGCAGGGCTGTGTGTATCCACCATAAGGGTTGCATTGTCAAATTACAATATTAGAAATTAAGATAAACATTACATGAAACAGTATGGAGTAATTAATATCTATAAAAATTCAAATACAAGATAAAATGGTCAATCTATACTTCTATACTTAATATATAAAGCTGAAGAGTTTGTTTGTTTGTTTGAACGCGCTAATCTCAGGAACTACTGGTGGGAATTGAAAAATTCTTTTTGTGTTGGATGGTCCATTTATTGAGGAATATTATAAGCTATATATCATCACGCTACAACCAAAAGGAGCGGAGCATAAATGAGAAATGTTGCAAAAACGGGAAAAATTATTCCTTTTTGAGAATTCCGTTGCGTGCGCTGCGTAAACGGTTTAAGTTACGCAAATATCATGTATCATGGAATTGTTCCTCTTTAAATTTTCAAAAAAAAAGTCCGTGACAGCATATGTCTATCTTTTAAGATTGACTCACTATAACCTTTTTTATGGTAATCAAATTTGTTCGAAATTAATGCATTATTTGCGAAGGAGTTTTCATAAACATGGTATTAATCCTTATCCAAATAAATACGTTATTCGTCACAAGTATTTAATTTTGAACAAAGTTGCCCTTACATCATTTAATTTCAATGAATATCTTAGGAGATATAACTGTTTTATAATAACTCCGCAGCAAAATAATGATCAACTCTGCGAGGTAGTCTATTCTAAAGCTGAAGAGTTAGTTTTTAGGGTTCCGTACCCAAAGGGTAAAATGGGACCCTATTACTAAAACTCCGCTGTCCGTCTGTCTGTCTGTCTGTCCGTCTGTCACCAGGCTGTATCTCATGAACCGTGATAGTTAAACAGTTGAAATTTTCACATATGATGTATTTCTGTTGCCGCTATAACAACAAATACTAAAAAATAATATTTAAGGGGGGCCTAATCCCACACAACGGACATGATTTTTTTGCCGTGTTTTTGCTCCGCCCGCGTGGATGTCCGTTATCGCGTAAAAAAGTAGCCTATGTCCTTCTCTATATCCCAGGTCGATCGGTTCAGCGGTTTAGGCGTGAAAACGTAACATACAGACAGACAGACAGAACTACTTTCACATTTATAATATTAGTATGGATAGCTTTTGGCCGCGGCTCCGCTCGCGTGGATGTCGGTTATCGCGTAAAAAAGTAGCCTAAGTCCTTCTCCATATCCCAGGCTATATCTTTGCCAAATTTCATGACGATCGGTTCAGCGGTTTAGGCGTGAAAACTTAACATACAGACAGACAGACAAATAGACATACAGACAGAGTTACTTTCACATTTATAATATTAGTAAGGATAAGGATTTGTATGAATGGTACGGAACCCTTCGTGCGCGAGTCCGACTCGCACTTGGCCGGTTTTTTGTTTTTTGAACGCGCTAATGTCTGGAACTGCGAGTTGGATTTGAAAAAATGTTTTTGCATTTTACAGCCCAACTCTTGAGGAAGAATTACACTCCTATTAACTAGAACCACAATTTTTTTAAATGAAATTTTATGCGAAAACGAAGTAAAAGCACGGGCAGGCAATGTGTTGCGACGGGGTGGGTCGGGGGAACAAGAAATTTAACGCGGACGAAGTCGCTGGCAGAAGCTAGTATGTATATAAAATGGTCAGTCACTGAAATTTTGTCAACGAGGAATTCGTCAATGGTATAATAGTATTTGTCTATTAATTTTTTTTTTAGTTTACGTTTAAATTGTGTCAATTTAAAATCTTTTATGACATTTGATAGCAAAACGGTCTGAATGCAGACAAGATCTAGAATAGAAACTGGGTAGATGCATTAATCCTGCTGAAATAGACCAAAGCACGTCTACAAATAGACGCGAACTCACACAACTAATCTAACGTGAATGCCACTACTGGAAGTCCTGATTGCCTCTCAGGACCAACATGCTGCTCGAACGTCGAGCCGGGATGGGAATTGACGCTAAGTATGTGTAAACATGTCGATATCGTCTGAGAAATGAGTGTTATGATGCAGCATAAGAGATACCTTTGCATTGGCATAGTTTGGCAGGCGTGCTAGGTAGTCCACATCTATATTTATGTGGACCGTGTTTTTTTTTTTACTCCTATTATATATCATGAGTACCTATAGAATCATGAATGATGATGCGATATTTTATTGTTTATTTCTTAATAAAGAGATTCAACTTTTCAGAAGCCCATGTTTGAGGTAAATTTCTATTCCTAAAACCAAAAACTCGGGCCTCCTGCCATGCTCGGTTTCAAAATAAACCACCAACTTATAAATATATCTAGCGTACCTACCTTATTAAATCTTCCGAGGTATGAAACATTAAAAAAAACAAGAGAAAAACTTAAAGGAAGTTCAAACGACAATATCGCTTACTTCGGTGCTATTAGAAACTTTTTTAATTTCATAAATGTCGGTGATGATATAAAATTATAATTACTTTTGTTCATGAGTCGTTTCCACGGTGACAAGACTATCGCATTGCCGTGTTTGTAACAATGAACCTTATCTCTTTGATGTTCCAATTAAACACTAGGTAGGTACTGCCTGCTTAAGTTTCCTCAAGGGTTTACCTTCAAGGTTATTGCTAAAGATTCCTTGATTTATTTAACTTCTTCGATAGAAGAGTTCTTAGTGATAGTTTGAACGGATAACCGCATATTAATAAATACTTGAACTACGAAAACTGCCCTTACTGCTTCGTAGCAGTAGGTAAACCTTAATTTTGTAACTATAGCTTCTGCCCATGACTTCGTCCGCGTGAAATTTCTTGATATACATAAAATATATCCCATGACACTCGGCAATATTCAAATTTTCGGAATCAAATCAGTAGTTTTGAAGATTCCACCCTACATACAAACTCACAAATACCTCTTTGTAATAATTATTAGTAAGTAAGTATAGATAATGACGCTTCCAATTTAAAATTACCATGGACGGTTAATGAGTTTAATGTACAGTATTGATATGCTATGAATCTATGGGACTATAATCACAAACATCTACAACAGATCGATCAATTACGACATTATTTTCTTCAAAGCCTAACCAGCTCCTCAATCTTGTGTCGTACGTGGATATTGTAGCCGCTAGTAGAGGCACATGTATAATCTTATTGCTTCAACATTCATTTCTAGAATACAATTGAATATGGAGACGAATGTTCAAAAGGAGACGTGCGAATCTGGGCCTAACGTTACACAAATGAAATATTTATCAATATTTTTTATAAATGGTATTAATATCTAAATAAAATAATGCAGTAATCATTACTGTAACGTTAGGCCTAACTTTCTATGAACTTTCACCCGTCTCGCGTCTTCTTTAGCCTGATTTGTGTCTCATGAATTCAAGATGGTATTAGAATGATATAGTAAAATTTTCTTCCGATAACTAAGATTAACATCGGTCACAGAAGTTTCATAGTTTCTTCTGCTTACCTTCATTCCTGAAATTTTTCATGTTTTTCTTGTCTAACCAACCATATTTTCCGTTTCCAGAGAAGGGCATGTACCTTGGGTCGCCCTGCGAGTTCAACTGCAACCCCAAGCTCATGCACGTGTACTGCGACCCCACCACCGCCTCCTGCCAGTGTGACCCCAAGCATCCTGTTTCCGTTGGCGTGGCCCATGGATGCGCTAAAGGTAACCTTTTGTATACAAGCCCACTCTTCACATACACGCTTACTTTTTATTTCCGTTTGACATTATATAGACTTATTTTATTTTTTATTGCTGTGACCACGCTGACATTTTTTATTTATTATTTGTAATTCCAATTATCTGCTACTTATTTTTGTTTTTTATTTTTTTATTAAGAATTGTAAGGAATTGTAAACCTTTGCATGCCCATATGACGGTAAAATATGGAGAACTTTATTATAAAAACACCTATGTACTATACCCATGTTTGCAAAGAAATAAATGATTTGATTTGGGTCACATTGGCCACTTTAATTTCTCTAAAATGTAATTGGCCAAAATCTTATTTAAATTTTTTGTAAAGGCATGTAACTGTTGCTAGCCAGTTTCTGACCAGTTAGTCAAGTCAGTAGATCAAGCTGACATTGAGAGCAGTGGTAACGGCCGCAACTTACCGAGTTGTAGGTTCCAACCCAAACAGGCGCTTTACTTTGTGTAAATTATTAAATCACCACTGCTCTCAAAACGGTGGAGGAAAACATCGTGACGAAACTACTATGTACTAGAACCAAACTACCAACCCGCACTGAGTCCGCGTGCTATATAACGGCCGACTCTCTCTCGCCGAGAGGAGGCCGGTGTCCCAGCAGTGGCTGTTTCTGTTGACATACCAAAATGACATGAATATTTGCTTTAATTCAAGTATTATATTTCAATTATTGTGAATCTGAGGACTATGTGGGTATTTTTTTTTTTTCATTCTCATCTAGTTTTGATGATGGTCTGGTATTTTGAGTAGGTACTTTATACAGCCTACCCAAATGTTCGTTCTTTGGTATTGTTCGTCGAGTCGTTGAGCTCCTTAAGTCCCGAGTTGAGCTACAAGATGACTGACAAATACTTGCACTGACTAGACAGGTCCACTCAAATCTTTGTGTGTATTTCAATCTTTGGTTACTAACATAATTCTTAAGTATACTAACAAAAATATGGATCACTGTGTCTGAATTAAATAAATAAATTTAAATTAAATTAAATCTGTGTGGTTCATACCTCGAAATACCATTTCAGACACTAATCTACCTGGTCCTCACATGATCTAACGAAGATTATGTCTGGACTTGAAAAGAGACTGAGACCCCTGAGTATTTTTCGTCATTTCTTCTCAGGGGTAGTCAGCTAGGAAATGTCGACTTGTCCCATTTTCAGAATAAACAATTTCATTTCACGAACATATACCACTCCCACAAGCACAACATATGCACTCACCTAGTTTAATTTTTAATGTATTGTTATTGGTTTTTAAATTTTTTATTCCTCCTTTACTTTCACTCGTATCTGGAAGTTCTGGAACGCTGTCGTCTTCCTCTTGGAGGTGGGCGTTTATAGTTGCGACACAGTTGCTTTGCTGACTAATGTAAAATGCGTTTTGGATCTAATGTTTTTGGTCACAGCTTCCTAACTACCACCACCACTACCAAGGTGTTAATAGATCAATATCTATACGACGTGCTTAACAAGCAAGTTCTGTATACTGTGCGAACCAAAGGACCTCAGGACGTTAAAAATAGGGATGCCTCGATACGCTTTTTTGCCGATACGATACCAATACCGATGCTCTTATAAAAATATCGGCGATACCGATACCGATACGTTTATTGAATTCAAAAATGATTGTAAAATAAATAAAACGCAAGTTAGTTTATTTTTTAAATTAATATAAAAAAAAACAAATGACAGGACAAACTAAATAACACCGTTTAAAACTATAGACAGGTTGAGATTAGTTAATAGTTTTAGTAATTAAAATTAACATTGATGATAAAAAATCGGCCATAAAAATATCGCCGATGCCGATATATCGGCAAACATCGAGTATCACCGATATATCGGCATCGGTATCGGTATCGGATGCATCCCTAGTTAAAAACATTTGCGTCAAAATCACTTTGCAGTTTACTCATTTTAAAACAACATACAGAAACATGTGAACAGGGCCTCAAGTCTGCTATTACAATAGTGTCAGAATAACCTCGCCATTGTGAGTATTTGACAGTGTTTGTATGGCAAATCTGTCAAAAACTCACAATGAAGAGACCATTGCAACGTTTGTAAATTAGTAGACTTGGCCCCCTGATCACTAGCACCGAGCATGCAAGTGAAGCATGTTCACAGTCGGTTTCTACTTTAAACAATAATTTTTTTGTACCTAAAAGATATAAACCTCGTCTGCGAGGTTAACGTTATCCAAACAGTATTTGCATACAATTAACATCTTTTAAGTTTGAACTCACATTATTATTGCGCGGGACCTGTAATAATTCTCATTTATACACATGTGTGTGTAAGAATAACATTGAATTTGTGACGTTCCATCGACCTTATTTAAAAACAGCATTACAAATCAGAAAATTACTACAAAAGCCATTTTGACATTTGACACCCCGTTTTAGAATACAACCTTCATAGTTTCAGGGGCACGTGTAGTGTTGCCAGGGATGAAAACGGGCGGGACATCCCATTTTTAGCCTTCACGCGTCCCGCCAGCACCCTGAGCGGGTCATCCAAAATCCTGCTTTTTTGTAAATAATGTTTAATGCATACTCTATAGAGAAGAGTTAAATGTTTTGAAATTATACCAGTATATGGCATCAATACCGGTGTCAAATACATCTGCTGAAAGTGTATTCTCGCAGGTCAAATGTAACATGGACTGATAGACGCAATAGATTATCGATAGAACATGTGAAAGCAGAGATCCAAACGAAAGTAAATTTTCTGATGTCTTGCGAAGAGTTTTATAGATATGTCCTAAAAGAAAAGAAATTTCTAAAAGCAACAAAATCAAGCTCTAAATATGTTTTCTATAAAAAATAATTTTTGATTATGTACGGTAGCCAGCACATCAAGCCAAACTGTCAAATTTTTTCGTTCGATTTT
This sequence comes from Dryobota labecula, assembly GCA_947523025.1. Classification (NCBI taxonomy): domain Eukaryota; kingdom Metazoa; phylum Arthropoda; class Insecta; order Lepidoptera; family Noctuidae; genus Dryobota; species Dryobota labecula. Next base: position 2,407,053 of record OX383289.1, on the reverse strand, counting down.
AACCTTAAAGTCGAATAATTAATTCACTGGAGTAATCTGACATGTACTAAATTTGTCGATTTCTTACATTGCTAATTCCTGTTGAAATAATAATACTTAAGTATACTTTGATAAATTTAATAATAGTTCATGTTTATAGGAGGCATGAGTAAGTACCTAGTAAGTAGTAAATCTTAACGTTGATTGATCCCATTGAAGACTGATTTTGAATTTAAGGATTGTAACCATATTTATGATTTTTTTTCTACATCCCGATGTTTTTGTCTCAATCCCCCTTTTTTTTGTCATTAAAGTCCCGATATTTGGTAAAACGGATCTGGCAACGCTAGGCACGTGTATCTTTGGAACTGAAACCTTAAAATTATACACAGCCAGGAGCGTAGCTACCGCCGTATTAGCTGTATCAATGATATTTTGCCCTGAGCTACAGGGGCCTCCCGACGCGACGTGTGTAGGAAGCAAAAATTCGTAAAATATTATCCGAAACCTGAAATTCTTATTAATCAATAAAAGATAAGAAGACATTCACAACCGCTCGATTCGTTATTCGATTCGATTCACGAACAATGACAGCTTAATCTAGTATCCAAGTCAGGGGCCTTACTCCCGAAAACGATTCGAGTTTGATTTTGATTCCGATTCGAACTCGCTTCTGGAGCCTTACTCCCGACAGCATCGAGTTATGAATCAATCGAATTGGGTTCGAATTAAATGCCGATCCATACTCTTGAATCCAACACTAGCGCACGATCGTGCGGTGGTTCGAAGCGAAACTAACTTCGGTCAGTTTTAAGTTTTAAATCGAGTTTGGATCAGGAAACGAAATCGAATCGGAATCAAAATCAAACTCGAATCGTTTTCGGGAGTAAGCCCCCAGGATGCTCCAATTTTCGAGATCGCTTAGCTCTCATTCTATAGTAAAACCACAATGAAAACTTAACCTATCCCGGTCTAGAATGCTCCAATTTTCGAGCTCGCTTTGCTCGCTATTTGATGTAACCGGATCGGAGTCAGGATGCTCCAATTTTACAACATGTTTCTCGATCATAGGCCTACCTTTCAAGTCACTATGCTATTTTATGAGCTAAAAAGAGACCCCAAATAATTTAGATATCGGGCCCCTTTAGGTTAGGACTAGCTATACCCCTGTACACAGCTGGGTCAAAACAGTACGCTTCCAATATTTGTACGCCTTCTAGTCAGGAGCTCTCAAGGTCCCCTTTTATCCCTTTTGGAGCAAGTTTTGAAACTTGGATAAACATTAACAAGTGATAGACTTAGTTGTACAAGTATATCATGTTTTGTTGAATTCCGTCGGAAATTCTGTGTTTCGTTGTATTCAAAATATTGGTTATTTGTTTTTGTTTGGCTTTATGTAAGGGTATTTTATGAGGCACGTGCTGGGCTGTAATAGATCGTTTATCAGTTTAATTATTACTTTCGATTGCCACTGTTACATAAAAGATTTTGTCCCTCTAAAGGTAATGGAACAAAGCCTTCATGCAAGGTGGTTACGTATCGAAATACAAGGAAACAATAAACTGTTTGAAATAACATATATTTAAAGAAGAATACTCCTTCTTATAACTATATACGGTAGCCTTTAAGGCCGCATTAATAAATAAGTACTTATTTCAAACACAAACTAAGTTAACCTTTATATTAAGTATGTGACAAACTGTCACTTATTAATGCCAGCCAGCTCAAACTTCAGCTTAAAGAACTAAGGTCGTGGGGAGTTGGAGATACAGCCAGTACTGTTCCGATTTTAAGTTTAAGATTAAAATATAATAAAAGATTGAATTAGTAAGGTATAACCTTCCAATTATTTTGTAAATAAACAATTGGTAAATGGGCGCCAGGGATTTAGAAAATCCCGGATCCCAGAGCCGACGAAGATGTCCAATATTCTTCCAGATTCAGATAACTGAGGATGTCGAACTCGGGGTCCTTATTTAAATTTCTGATACAGACTGGGTTCCCAATATTAAAACCCGGACAAAAGTAATATACCGGTAATTATGTAAACCGTATTAAAATGAATAAATATGCAATATGTAAGGGTAAAAAAAAAAACCGTCCCGCCTGCGCTAACGCTAGGCGGACTTGACCAGCTAGGAAATCTAGAAGGCCAAAACATTAGCCGGTTAACATAGCCTGTTGCAAACACAACATAATGAGCTACGACTTCTGTTTGCCTTATCTTGAGTGGTGGGACAATAGGAATAAGAATTACCCACGCGGCGTCTATCAACTTCGCAACAAAACCTCAATACACTGCCTTGAACATTCTAATCCAATACCATGAGTAACCTCCTATGGCATATCTATGGTAAATAGTTAGCTGGTGAAATACTCACGGTTGGTTTTGCAGCAATGCTTCCATAGACTACCCAAATATTTTGTTGTATTCACCATTAAAATAACAGTATGATATCGTCAATTATAAATACTTATATCCTGAACAGCCCAAAACTAAAACCTTTTCTTCCTACTTCCAGCCAAGAAATTGGGTGAGCAGTGCTTCTACCGAGAAACGTGCAAGGCATTCGACACGCACGCGTCGTGTGTGCAGGTCAACCACAATGCGTACTGCCAGTGTGACTCCGGCTACCATCAGACCAGCCACACTAGGCCGACTTCGAGGATCTTCTGCACCGAAGGTAGTAGTTTATTATTTGTTTCGATGGTAACTTTAAACGCAGAAATGAAGAAGAAGAAGTGATAGTAAATGACAAACAGTACTTATAAATAGAAACAATACATTGATAAAAGACATTTAAAATGCACCACCTGTTTAAAATACATTCCAGTAGTAATTAACATCGACTAGCTGCCTGACTGCCCCGTCGCCCGTTTTCTACTTTATTAGTTTAGTAGGTAGTTGTTATTTACAAATTATCTACAATGATGTTTTAGTTTACAATTACAACTCTCGACCTATGCCAAAGGTGAAGCATGAAGCATAGTCTCTTATTGAAGAAGTGTATAATAGACCCTCCCTACCTTTAGTAACATTAACAAAAGATTCCATCATAAGAACTGTATGTCCAATTATATACATAGCTGTGCAATCAACTTTACCAACCATTAGGTAGCAACATTAGAAAGGAGTCCTCCTCAAAGAATTGTTAAAAATAAATAAGTTAAAAACCCTATAATAAAACAATTAAGTTAGTAGGAATTAATTAAGTTCCTCTTTGGGTAAAGATAAAGGCCTCCTCTCCACTCTTTTTCGTCTTGTGCTGCTGCAGGCCAATTTTGATCTGCTGTTTCGATCTCATCAACACATCATTTTCGGGGCCGACCTTATCTTCTTTTTCCTTTTGGGGCTTGCCTTCATGGTTATTGAAATAACTGTTAGTATAACTGCCTAGCCTGTATTTCCTCACATAGGGTGAGGGAGGGCTTTGCTCCGCCTCCAGCACCTTAATTTTATCACCTATTTTAATATTTTCTCCCTTTCCAGACCTGGTGTTGCTGACGGCCGACTTGCCGACGCTGCTGGGCGTGGCGTCGGGTATCTTTGTGCTAGGAGGCCTGCTGTGCATGGTGCTGCACCTGTACACGAAGGCGCGCTACCACCCAACGCACCTGGCGGACGCGAGGCTCACACCGCCTTGTCTTTACTCGCTTAATGACACAGGTAAGATTTAGATTTTTAGTCATTGTTTGTGAAGCTAGATATAGACTATGTTAAAAGTCAAGCAAATTTCGGATAACTTTGTGGCTCTGCGCACGGCAACCTTTGGCGTCCTCCACAAGCTAGATCAAAAATGATATGATTAAAGCGCTAAGCCGTTACAAATTGGACTTGAAAGTTTTATAAGTAAGTAACTAATAATGAATTTACGTATGTCCCTCTCCATGCTGTTATGAATGTAATGAGTTCCTCGCTAGGAGCTATGTCGTAGTGCACTATTGGCTCGTGTTGCACCGGTGCGCCCGTTGCCCGCAGGAGGCACGCTGAGCGCGACGCGCGCGTCGTCCCGCGCGTCGTCGCGCTCGGGCTGCACCAGCGGCACGCTGGAGCTGGAGAGCTCGGGCACGTCGCGGCGCGCGTCGCGGCGCGGCGGCGTGGCGGTGTCGGCGTCGCGCGCAGGTGCGGCGCGCACCGCGGCCATCTTGCTCATCTCGCGCCACCTGAAGGCCGTAAGGCGGGACGGCGGCGCGCACCCGCCTAAGTGCGCCGCCAAAGGTGATCTGGATAATGTATGCGGCGCGCTCCCATCATCTGCACGTCTGGTGTGCCCGGCGCCTCCCGCGCCCACCGCAAGCCGGCCTGCTCCGCTCCGGCTGGCGGGGCCGGGGCTTAGCTTCGCTGACTCTGAAGCCAAATTAAGATATCGAAAATCAGGACATGTCTACTTTGATATTGTCTCCCACATCAAAACGATCGTTCGTGAAGCCTTGGCAGGTTTTTGCTCAACAGTATCCTAGGCAAGACGTACTGACCGCAGACCAATACACAGTCAACGCCAGCGGGTCTGCCTACTGCCATGAATCACAAGAGTTTGTCTATCTTTCCACATGTTCCATCAAAAACATCATTAACGAGCGGAGCAGGCTGAGCATTGAGGAGGGTCGCGGGCGCATGAGAGGTCGTCGTCGGTCGTGTCCGTTAGATGTTGCGTCTCGGTGTTAGCGACCAGGACTGACTCCAGTCTGCGACTGATCCACCACAATATCACCGATTATGCTGAATACATCCCAAAGATCCTCTAAACTGAACTGTTAGCTACATGCTAAATCTTGTTTCATTGTTCTTGTGACATGCCTATTCCAGTGTTTTGGAATAATCTGTCATAAATCAATCATCCGAAAATAGTTTCTGCTTCCGCAAGTTTTCAAAATCAAAATATTTTATTTCACATAAACTTACATGGGCACTTATGAAACGTCAGAAGCTAGGTGCACGGTTCCAATTAATCGTTTCCTATGGAGAAGAGCCGGCAAGAAACTCCACGGTTACTCTTTTAAAAATTAGGATTTAGGGTCCTTGTCTCTTAGTGAGTTTATTATGTAGCTGGAGTTTCATCCAAAAGTTCGTATTCAATTATACATACAACGATCAATTTCCTAATACCTATATTCCACTTCGGTAACTAATGGAAAATTTAAACAGGAAAACTTTAAACAGGCAATTTGATTAAATGCACCTAGGTACATCATTTATTATTGCAATAATAATTCCATGCAATTTCCTGTTTATCCACTTTATATTATTTGAAAATAATTACAAATAAATCAGTTCTCAATTTAATTAATGTACATAATTCCTCCATCTTTTTGGTGTTTATTTCTCAGAAACTTTTGTATTAAATATTTTCCAAAGTTGGTCCTTTCGCCCTTTAAATGTAGGATTTCAAATGAAATGGTCCTCAGTGTCCCGAAACATTCTTAGAGTTTATTTATTTTTCCCAATAGCTAGCTGACTCCCTCTTCTCAGCATATTTGGTACTGACATTTCTGGCGTAAGTACAGCTTACTGTGTGTGAGGCTTTACTCGTGATTGGCTGGGCTTGATGGAAACGTGGCGCGACAGTCGCAGGATGAAGTGTTTTGGCGGCGCGAGCAAGATGGCCATGGTCCTTTCTGTCTATCTCTTTCCCACACGCCTTATTTGTATGTGCTAACGAAACTGAAGATGCAAAAACATGGGTTGAAGATGGCAGTGTATGCCAGAATTAAATGTATGTATTTTCAATTTGCTTAACACTTTACACAGTGCTGCATGGAAGTTGATCGCTACGACAAATTCCATTTTTTATTAAAACAATGAATGAACTAATGAAGGAACACAGACATTTGTCAAAAAAACTTTTTTTATTTATCTAGCAAAATTCTTCAAACTTACCTACTATAACACAAACTTTTGGCTTCTTGAAACTCAATCAACCAGACATCAATGCCGAGTCCAGGATCATGCAATCAATTCAGAAATACGTCACAGATCACACGCTTAACTTTGCAGTTTACCTCGAAGATCACATTTTTTGCGATTGACATACATGTAGTACTGTTCGCAAGCACAATCGGAGGTGGGCGAAAGCTTCAGTTTCATGGGCCCAGCTCCCCTGACGATCTGACTCTCCAAAATTGTTACTGGTAGCAGAAATGTCAATAATGTATGAAGATCTTCATACACTTTTGACGTTTCTATACTGTTAATGATGGTGGAAAGTGACGTCGTCTTGGAGGGCAGCACTGCTTCTTCGCTTTTATCTGTCGACACCTCACTGGCTGTGCATGTAAGCGTTCGCTTTCAGTCACCTATGTGTTTTATGGAGCCCAACATAAGTACAGACTGACTATCACATTGATTTCCTTGATGGATAAGTTTGGTGACTTTCATCAAGTTCCTTCTGATTTGAACGATCATCAAAAACAACCTTTAAACAATTTTCAACAATGGATAACCACAACCATCCAACAATACTTACTCAATTTGTTAAATAGAGAAGATATTGTCATACTAAACTGATTCATTATTATTTTCAGACTCCTCTTTGACAATACTACAGACAGGTACCACAAGATATAACAGGGTTTAAAGGGGTTTATAAAAGAGTTTACTATATTTTTGATCATTTAATGTATTTTGCTATTTGTGTGTTTTGCCTCCGAACATTTTGTAAGTAGTTAGATGAAACCCTGGATGGAACATGTTTCATCAAAGTATTTAGACTACCTACACCATTTTTTAGTTAAAACAATTTGATTGAAGTTTGTAGGTTTTTGTATCCGCTCATATTTAATGTAATTGAAACATGACGGAATGATTAGGTAGGTACGGACTGTTGTCTCTCCATGTATTTAAATGTAGATAGGTAATTTGTTCATTGCTACACTGCTTTGCTATAGCTGTTTGTACATGTTGTTAACTGTATAAATATATAAAATTAAAATATTATGTTAATAAAACAATCCCAAAATTGAATCTAATTCAACTTAGAACGACGACATTAAGCTTCCACAAGTTTCTTCTGCTGTACATTTCTGAAAACTCTGAAAAGAAACAAGCAACAATCGCTTCTCACAATACACATAAGGATATACTAATGTACATTATAGATCGCACGCATCACCTGTCCCCTTCTTATATACAAGAAGTTCTAATTCTGTCCTTTTTGCACAGGTTCGCGACGTCCAAGTCTAACCTCTGTGCAGAGCAGTTCATCGTCTATCCGAAGCTACAGCGCGAGGCGATGGGAGAGAGAGAGGGAACAGAAGGAGAGGAGACAGATGAGCATGCGTCTCGCCCAGTTGCACGACAAGATGGCGGCGGGCCGAGAAGTGCCGAAGCATGCGCCGACGCCGTCACCGAGGTCGCCGAACAACTCTACAGATGGACTGCTACCGTCTGTATGTGAAATTAGAGAAGTATGATCATTCCTCTTGTCCTTAGTAGTGGAGACGACGGAAGAAGGTTGGATGAAAAGTCTAATTTCACGAAGGAAGTTCAAATATATTTTACAGTACCTAAATCGAAAGAAGCGATAATAGAGAAGAATCCTTCACAAATCAATATCCAAGCGTTGTGATGACGACTGTCTTGTAAAGTCTTAATACAACAGATGGTCCGAAGACAAGACATGCTCATTTTAGAGCTTTTCAAAATGTTTTATTTTTCTTCAAATATAAACTCGAATACATACAACTTCGTGAAATTAGATATTTATTACACATTCACTACAAGTCCACAACAGTAGGCTGACACCACAACTCCATATAAAGCTAGACCCTTGAATTACACAACGTTCACATTTTTGCTCCTTATACGAAAACTGAGTCATTTTTTTTCCTTGTGCTTGACCCAGATTTGATAAAAACCTTTTTTGGTATCAAAATATTTTACCTTCTTCTTGTAGTTTAATTTTCAGTTTTATAGTATAGGTACATATACACTCATATCCTTGAAGTATTATCCTATTTCTACCTTCAGCAAAATCTGGCAAGCTACTATATTAGGGCATCGGCATCGTACGATAGTCTCCTACTCCATTAGAATCAATTAATGCCAGATCTGCTTGATATACAGCATATACCTATAGTCAGTTAAATAATATCCAAACCTATTAATTTTAATCACTCCAAACACAATAATAAAACATTTAAATTGTAAAAGTAAAACCACTTTTTTGGTTCCTTCACAAAAGGACCAATATTTATTGGTCCTCCTATCCACAATTAAGCATATTTACTCAACAACTCATAAAATAAATAAAATGTAAGAATAAAGAACTAACAAAACTGTTTCTCATAATTCTCCATTGCAGTTGATCACTAACCCGGAACAACAGTTGCAAGGAGTGGACGGGCCATGTTCAAGTTCCTCGCTTTACTGACACCAGGCCCACGGAAAGACGACCAGGAGGTCTCTGGACTCCTTGTCGTCAGTCGGCTCACCAGCCATCGCCTGGATGTAGACCGTCAGAACATCTCAACACAAGGAGTGACTGAACTGTATTACCCACTAAGACGTTTAGTGTACGACCATCGAAAAATCGTATGTAAATAGGAGACGTATCAAGTGTTTCTGAAGAACTAATTAATGATGATAATGACCCCTATAAGAAATCCGCGTCAGGTATAATCGTAAGCCTTGATGACATCCCAGTTGTTGATATTGTAAGTAAACGCTTATTGCTTATAGTTAGATCAAGAGGAGTTTCCTGTTCCGTTCGTATGTTGCTTGACAAAGATATTGCTAATCGCTAGGAATGCCAAGTTTGACCCCAAATCCACTCTAATTTATTTCAACAGTTCCCGTCTAGTTTAACGCTTATATAACAATCAAGAACCAATATCAATACCTAGAAAGAGTAGGAAGAAAGTAAGTTATGAAATCATTATATCAATGGGACGAAATTTTGAAAATAGGATTGGGCAAAGTAAGCTAATAGCTAGGTCAGGTATGGTATGAAGCCTAAGGATTGTTATCAAATCAAAGTAAAATCAAGCGACATATGTCGGGGCCTCGAATACTCCATAAAATAAACGTAAATAAGACTAGTTAACGATAGAGTTGTAAAGATATAACAAAAAAAGTTGTTATAAGAGCATTTATATGATTTGTATCAGTTAAATGTGAACTATAGATTTTTAGGTAAATGTACGCAATAAGTTAATATTAAAACGAAATATATATTCATTTGTTAATTACTATTATAATATGTGGGACTAACGAATTGATTTGTTAATGACAGAATTTTCAGATTATTTTTGAAACATATCGTTTTATTGACTGTTAGTAACGGCTATAATCATTTTTATATTATTATCAACTTTATTAACTAATGTACCTGATTGTTGGTTTGATTTATAAGTGAATTCAATGCATTTGTTTTTATTAATTGAAAATATTAGCAAAAAATTAGGCTTAATAAATGTCATGTTAAAAGTCAATAATACAGTTATTTCCTGAAACAGACAATGCATGAAATGTACCATTGGACAAAGTTGTTATATATTGTACAACCATTTAAACATTAACAGCTGTATTATTGAGTTTTAGATAAAAACATGTACATTTTAAGGTAATATAGGTTTGGAGTGGTTGCGATGTGGCTCCGGCCAGGCCTTATATTTCAGGAAACTGGAACACGGACGTGTGTGCTGATTGATGATGCATAGTAACAAAACATTTTGTACTCGTAATGTAAATAAATAGTTAAAAAAAAATAGTTAATTTAGTGTTCGCTTGCTAAAATTGGTTGTCTGCACTGTCTGCTTCTAATGTGGAATTGTGGTATGTTTAAATCTCTCTTTCATAAGTTATAACCATTTACATATATAGCATTAAATCATACAGGGTTACTCAAACAGGTAAGCAAGACCAGATACCTACTCGGTGGAGAATTTATTACCTTTGCATCTTGACATCTTCCTTGCTCCAACCTGTGTCATTATTTTATGTTTTTCTTCTTGAGCCACATAGCATCTTGAGCAATAATTATCTATACTATTTCCTGTACTTTCGTCTCATGTCCGTTGGCTGGTCCTTAGGTCTCAGTTATGTCTTGTCCTCTGTCAAATTAACCTCTAGTTTTTCAGTATTCACCAAAGGGATGATTCTCATTAGAGCGGGCCGTCATCATACGAGATTAAAGACACCGATAGAACCTAAACAACGATTAGTATCCATGTATTTCTGATGTGTCATGTCATACAACTCAGGATACTTTCGGACAAGTTCGATTAATTTTTCATCGGCCATTTTATCCGCAAAGTCATGCAACAAAAGAAACCGACTTTCCAAACGAATCTTCCTTCGGTGAAACAAAAGGAACGTGCGTGGTCCCCTCACTAAACATTCGTCGGTCACTGCCCGTACGCAGTAGGTACGGAAGAGTGTTCGCATTACGACGGGACGTGGAGGGGGCGGGGCGGGACCGTGCAACAACCGTGGTGTCGAGCGGGCCCGGACGGGACTCGGAACATGCACTGTGTAATACAAATTGCTTCATACAAAATGTATGTAACGTTTTACATCCGTGCCCCGTCCGGGCCACGTACACAGCCCGCCCCGGGCACGGCCCGCTCTAATGAGAATCATCCCTTATTCTCTGTCTTGTGTGTATTTTCACGACTCGTTTGCGGAACATCTAATGCACCTAATCAGTAAAGGTAATTTAAGGATTCTTAACTTCTGACAGTAAATCCCACATGATAGACGTTTATAGGGTGACCTGTTTTTCTTTTATTTTCACTTTGGATCTAATAAAAAGCTTCTCATCTTCTAATGATAGAGACGAAATATTATGATTAGATAGGATAATGAATCTAACTATCTTCCCATTTTTCTATTGTAAGCAGTAGATTCTTTATTCACTACCTAATGTTTAATTTCATAGTTTTCGTGATAAATGTCGCAAGACTGCTTATTTTCTTGACCTACATATTTTCTTTCATCTTTCGATGTTTTTCATCAGCAGCAGACAGTGAAAGATAAATTCAATTCAATTTGATCAAATTATGTAATCGTGATAATAAATTGTAGTCATTTAACGAGTACCTATCCCGTTGTTTTGTAATAGCACAAATTGAACGCGGTTCTAATAACAAATACTATGGATTCGACGTCGGGTATGTTGTGTTATCGCTGTTTGCATTGCCAAAATAAAAATGTCAACTGAAATACTGTGGTTTTATTTTAATACCTTCAAAAAGTAAAATAAAGCGATGTTGTCATCTGCCTATAAGCCTGTTCCAAACTATGTTGGGTCGGCTTCCAATCTAACCGGACGCAGGTGAACACCAGTAGGTACCTACCTATTCGGTAAATATAAAGATGCGTCGAAGCGGAACTGTCAGATTTGTCTGACTGTTAATTGATGACTTTGTTTTCTGATTAATCGTTGCGGGTACCACGTATAGGAGTTGCATTTAGACTAAGCTACCAGTGGAGATCGGTTGCCAGTCGCTATAGTGGTCAGCCGCCGCCCTCGTCCTCCCCTGTTAACATTGTTAGTATACTTTAAAAGGCTATAGGTTCTAATCATAGACCTTTAGATAAAATTAGTCTTTATGAATGTGATAAAATTAGTGATCCCAGGCTACAATATGACTGATGTTGCCAGTGACTATTGTGGTCAGCCGCCCCCTTCCCCGCCCCTGTTAACATTGTTAGTATACTTCATAAGACTATTGGTATTAATCGCGGAACTTTATTAAAAACGAGTGTATAAGGATGTATATCTAACTTATGATGTGATGTGTAACATAAATGGCTTGCAGCTATTACAACGATGCGACAGTGTACGTGACCTAGGCGTTTTTCATGATTCCAAACTTTTATTTAATGTGCACATACAGCAAATAGTGGCCAAAGTGTCGAAGTCATTGGGTTTTGTTATGAGACTCGCAGGATGTTTCAAGAAAGCCAAAACCCTTAAGATTCTTTATTGCTCTTATGTGAGAAGTCATCTTGAATATATATGCGTCCCAAATATGGAATCCGTGTTATGGCAAAAACATTGATCATATTGAAAATATACACAAAAATCACTGGCAAAATTAGTCATAATGTAACCTGGGATCACTACAACACTATTAATATCAGAAATCAGAATGCGGTCTGCATATTTTGCAAAAGAAAACCCCATTGGAGCTTGCACTAATTGTTTTTCTGGGTCATTGGGTTCATTTTTACCCGACTTCACAAAAAGGAAGAAGTTATCAATTCGGTTAGTTTTTTTTTTTAATGTTTTTTTTTGTTTTGTTAGGTACGTTCGAAAAATTTGTCTTTTGTCTACATGAATGTTGTTGAACTGTCAAAATGAAACTGATTACCGCTCTCCCAGCCTAACCCGGCCTCTGATGACCGCTGAAGGTGAATCTCACAATATATTTATATGAGTGAGTAATTATAACGAGAATGGTCGCAGAAGCAAGTTGTTTATTTTCTCATTATTTCCGCGTTATACCAGAACAGACGAGCAGACATGTTTTCTCACTGTGAATCAGTTCAAACCGCGTATCTAATAGTAGACAAGCTGAAAATACTATTTACTTCCGTCCTCAGAAAAAAATACTGTCATTTGTAAACAAAACGACCTTACCACGTTACTACATAACTACAGCTAGATTACGGATATTGAATACGTGCCAAGTATCTAAGTCCTCACAAGGGCGCCAACTGCAGCGTCATATTATGACGATTAATGAAGCCCTTCGTGGTTTGTTTGTAGGTACCTATTGTTATGGTATAAATTAATATGGTTCAACGTAGTTCAAAGTTGATGAATTAGAGCCAAAACTTTATCTTTTGTTTGTACAAAATTAAGAGCTCCTGGTGCTTGTTATTGTTCCCAGCGAGCTAAGGGTTTATTTCTTAAAGTACCAAACTAATTACCTGAGGAGACGTACCTACCTACGACAAATAAAAAAAGAATTTCCAAAATCCATATCCATACTAAAAAACGAAAGTAACTCTGTCTGTCTATCTGTCTGTATGTTACGTTTTCACGCCTAAACCGCTGAACCGATCGTCATGAAATTTGGCAGAGATATGGAGAAGGACATAGGCTACTTTTTTACCGACATCCACGCGGGCGGAGCCTCGGGCAAAAGCTAGTCGGTTTATAAACGACGGAGATCTGATCAGATAAGTATGAAGCAATGGATTAATAATAATAAATAACAATAAAACTTTAATTTAGACCATAATTGTCCATAATTTTGTCAGTATTTTGGTGTTGGTAACAATAGTGCTTATGTAACTAAGTTAGTATTGTTAGTTTCCACACATTATAGTACATTATGATATAAGTGCGGTAAGTTGAAAATTACAGCCGAGGCGATATTGCTAGCCCGAGCCGTAGGTGAGGGCTACAAGAAAGAAGAGGCTGTAATTATCAAAGCGCACGTATGTCATACGACGTTTTATAACATGTTTGCGAGGAAATAAATAAAACTCGGACTTTCTTAAACGAATAAATCTTTAATCACTTGTTAAAGTAGTTAGAAAACTTTGAACAATTTGTAAAATTGATTATTACGTTGCCAGTTGGCATTTTAAATGTTGTCAAGTTATTATTATTAGTTAAAATTTCACCAGTCTCTCTCTCACTGTCTTGAGTGAAAGTAGGAGAAACGTGACCACAGAGTTCTGCAGTCGGTGGCGCTGCCTCTGAGACTTTTGGCGGTGTCGAATTAATAAATTCATCATTACTTGACGACATTTTCAAATAAAAACAACACAGCGAAAAGAAAAAGCGCGCAGAATAATTTGTACTTGTTCACAAATTAGCGATGCGCGCGCATCAGCGTTTTTTTTTAAGGCAAAGGCACGAAAACAGCCAGTATTACTAATAAAGTAAATTAATATATTTTTTTGTTTTTGTTATAGATAAATGGTTGTAATTTATTGTCAAGGTTAATTAAATTAAAGAATTAAATGTTTTTTTTTTTTTATATTTCATAAAATGTTGACCACTTTTCTCTCATTAAAACTATTTGCTAAGATTTAAAAAAGTACCGTTCGTTTTAGACGGAGCATCTTGATCAACCATACGTTTTACCTTATTATAAAGAAACTCGTGCGTTTTACATTACAATAACGCACAAGTACGTAATGACATACATTACGATATTGCAATAGGTGAAATAAGAGACCCTTTACGAGCAAATGTGTTATAAAATTATTTTACGTCACACCAGGCCATAATGTGAGTTTTAGGTACCGCACGCTATATACGCGTACAGTAAAACTCGCATTGTGGCCAGGTGAAGACGTAAAATTGTGTACTCACCACAGGCTGTAAAAAAAACTCATGTTAGACCTAATGTTAGACTAATGTTAGACCTATGACTATCCCCACCCAGTGTTCCTGAAAGGGACAGTCCGCTCTGTTAGCAATCATTTTTAGAATGCTGAAGTAAGGAGGCCGCTCTCTTTCGCATGATGGCATGGAAACCAGCTGTACGAGCCTCCGCAAACATTCCCGAAGCGCTACATCGCCATGGCAGTCCCAACAGCATCCTAAAGCATTATTAAATTGAACACGCAGGTCGTTGTAGGCTCGGCGCGTGTATGACACCCACAGGCCAACAAAAAAAAAACTATTAAAACGATTGGCAGAACGCCCTAAACAGGGTAACTTTGACGTTTGTTGTACAACGAGCGAACCTGCGCGCCAGCGTTGTTATTGATACGGCGATTGCCGTATTATACGGCATTCCACAATTTATTTTTCAAAATGGTAACGGTATACGGCAGGCCCCTCATTTCCGTATCACAAAATACGGCAATTGGCTAACGGAACGTTTTTTCACTAATAATATTCTAAATAAGGCAACACTAAAAGAAACCTGTAACACAAAATCAATGCACGCCACGGGGAGTCGGGGACTTCCCAAAATTCCTCGCACCACGTCCAATACAGCCATTCAACTTCGCGGTATGCTTAATACAAATTGAAATTAAACACCTTAGAATAGAGATTATTATTATCTGGTGAGTGTACGGGTTGTTTCCGGAATTTAGCTTACTTAATAATAATAACAATAATAATAACCCCACCGCCGTATCTCTACGTTGACGTCGTGGTGGGGCTTGCGCGCTCCGAACTCTAGGTTTATACCGGTAGAGTTTACTTTACCGGAACATGTCTAGGGTGAGGAGCCAGACCAAGAGAGATACAGAAACCCGCAGGGCAGCATGTGGCGAGCTGTTGGGCAGTTGCGACCCCACGGATAGGGTTACCATCTGACCGGATAAAGCCGGTCTTGACCGGATTTTTAGGTATTAGACCGGACTCCGCCCGGATTTTACGTCAGACCGGATTTTTTACATACACGTGCTCGAGCGACGGGCGCAGCACCGGACAGTTTTTGAGGGACAAAGGAATTTGTATAGATGACGTCAAACTATTTGAAGAGTTCTGTCTGCTGAAGAATTTTCTGAACACAAAGCAGAGCGATTTTTATGAAGAGCTTGCTGAAAAGCAATGGTGTATTTTCTTGAATACAATTAACGAGTTAACAGTTCAAGAGTTGCAGAATTTTTGAAGATTTGTCAGTATTTCTTTAGCATTTTGCCACACAACGCAAATGTAGAGCGAGTCTTTTCTCTTATGACTGCACAGTGGACCAAAGAAATAGACTTTCAGTGGAGTCAGTAAGAGCCATATCTATTGCTTACGCATTACAACTTTAAACACGTGACGTGCGAACAATTTTACAGTGAAATAGCTGGAAAAGCCAACTTTTTGAAAGCGGTTGCTAGCAACCAAAAATATAATAATAAATAATATGAATAAAAACATTATTAAATAATTTGATTTTTATTTTATACAAGACCGGATTATTTTTTCAAAATCAGGATTTTTAGACTTGGCAGGCAGGTTTTTTAATTTGTAGGCCTGGTAAACCTACCCACGGACCCAATCTCGCGGGAGAAGTCATGTTCCTCATCTCTGGCTTGCCTTTATTGGCCGGCTGGAGTGGAGATTCGCAAGAGCGAACATGCTCGGAGGAAGGAAGTATTCCAGTAAGTGCTTGTAGGGATCTTGATCATCTTCCGGGCTCTGGGATTGTTCTGAGAGCCTTGGAATACCTCTCCACTCCTCGAGCACCTCAGGACATGTTGCCACCTTGTCGCTACGTCACTATGTGCTAGCGACCGTTTTCGGGGGCCCATTATTGAGTGTGTAAGTCACCCCCTGCCATTTTATCCGTTTATAATAAAATATTGATCAGGCAGGGGCCATAGTCCTTCCATAGTTTTTGGTAACCAGTCCATTTTAACCACCCAAACCCATAGTCCAATATCTTTGTTTTCCATATCCTGCAATAGTCCTACACCAACCGGGGGTTGTCCTTGGGTGCACTTGCATAGTACAGGGATAATCGTCGGTTGGTGCCTCATTTAATTAAAAAGCGTCTAACGGGCCTCTGCGAGTTGGCTTCGGCCCCTCGTACGCCTTCAAAAGGTCCGGGACCCCAGGGTCCCGAGATATGTAAATGTATAAAAATAATAATACTGTTTATTTCCAGTAAAATGTTCACAAAGGTTACAAGTACAGTAATGTGGTACATAATATAAAGTCCTAAGTCTTTTATTGTATTGTTTCGAATACTTCCGATTGTTAGTTCATAGAATTGCATGGACATTGCGTCTTCTTCTGTTGTGTTGTGAACTTGTGAACTATTGTTTATGATCTACCCCTCATTAGTAATTTAACTGATCGAAATAAGTTACGGTTGTTAGTGAAAAAATAATGTGACTCTGAAAGCCCTTCTACGCCAAAAAAGAACAAAAATATTGAAACGATAGGAAACCTTTATGGAGAAGAAACAAATGAGGAATAATGGTTTTTTAAATAAATAATGTAAATACGGCAATTCAGTATTTTTTTCCCTTAAATACGGCAAACCAGACTGTGACATACGGCAGCTCAGATTTTTACGATAACAACACTGTTGCGGGCAAGCATATTGCTCCTCACAGACAACGCCCTGCGCTATGTCTACGTCATCTCTTAGGTCGGTCGTGATAATGTGGCCAAGGTACCTAAAACTATCTACAATCTCTATTACTACGCCGCGCCGTTGAGACTTATGGGCGGAACAATGCGCGGCTGCTGCTAAGGTGCTTTAAATACAAGAAGCTTAGTTTTTTTCAAGCCATGCTGCACCACATATGCCTCGCAAGTCGATAACCACTTCTTCAACCCACCTATCGACGGACTGAGAAGCACCATATCGTCTGCATAACCTAGATTGTTCACACACGTTCCGTCAATGTGACAGCCGACATGTGTACGGCTCAGTCGCTCGATAAGCCAGTTGATATAGAGGTTAAACAGCAGAGGCAACTCCTGTTTAACTCCGCATTAGCAAACTGCTTCAAACTCATTCATCATTTCAGTCGAAAGACGTCAACTGCTGGACATAGGCCTTTTTTTTTTCTTTTTTGACGCTGAGAAATGCATTACGCATGCCCGCTCGACGGGGGACGCAACAGGGTATGTGGGACTCCCTGCCAAAATGGCAGTATACCCACTAAAGCTCAGCGGAGTTCCCTAATCGCCTTGGTGGGAGGGTCACGGGAAACCGGCTTAGCCTTTACGTCCACAACCCTCCCGGTGCATGCCCGCCTAGCTGGCGGGCCCCGCATGCCCCCCCAACTGGGGGAGATACGGGAATGGCCGGGAACACCTGGCCGTTCCTGTCCGACACTGGTAGAGGCCTGTGCAATACAGGCAAGGGTGCCCCCGCACCCGTTGCCTGCTGGCCTCCACCTGGGACCCCGCGCCAGACGACCCCGCGTCCAGGCGCCCCTGGTCCCCCCACGACGGGTCAGATCAGTGGCACCGCCGCCTACCACTTTTCGGCCGCAGAAGATAGGGAGAGCGGCCAACGCAATACCGACACTCCTCTTCCTCTGCGGCCCCACCGCGTCCGCCATCCAACGGTGGCGACCCCGTCAAGGCCGAAAGACCGAAACGCGAAAGACGTCCACTGCTGGACATAGGCCTCCCCCAAGCACCGCAACTTCGACCAGTTCTGTGCTTCCCGCATCCTTATTGCTTATTGAGCCGGTATTCATAATTCCTTCTCAGTCACGAGATAATATTTTTTTAAAGGAGTGGCGCTAGTGGAACGTTGTACGCCTTCTTAAACATAACTAACGAAATATGGGTGTAATATAGGTACACCTCTGCCTAACCCTTCGGGAAATACAGACGTGATGGTATGTTATGCGTGTGTTATTAACTATTATTATGTTATAAAAGTGTATCTCGCCACTTCGCCAGCAAGAATTATAAAGGCTATAAATACCTAATCAATTATAGAAAATAAGTGATAATGATAACTCAAACTCAAAGCATTTATTTCAAATAAACCAATTACAGGCACCATTTAGCTCAACTATTTTGAAGGGAACTTAATGATCCATCACACACGCCACCACCAGCGCAGCGAGACATTTGAGTGAGCATGACATACTCTCAGCCGCCAGGGCCCATTCAAGTCAATAAAAGACATATTACTCGGTATATGGTAGATCTATAGTACATAGTACTCACACCTGTGCTATGCAATTATATCATTCAAGGAGATTGAATTTATACAATGCAAAGATAGTCTTACAATCTTCAGCAGCTCCAATAATATTTTCAAATGCAATACCCAATATCCATGAGCCATGTGGCACACCCATTTTTACTTTTAAACCGAGTGAATTGACTCCATTTATTTGAACTTACTGTTGTCTATCATTTAAATAAGATTTTACTAAACTGAGCGCAAGTTTACCTAGTCCGTAATGCTCCAGTTTCAAGAGTAAGGTTTCGTGATTTACGCAGTCAAATGCCTTGGAGAGGTCACAAAAGATTTCTATAGCATCTTGGGCGTCCTCCCATGATGTAAATATGTGTCTTAATATGGTGAAACCATATTGCTGATCGTGTAAGATTTGGTTAGTGTCAAAACGATTAAGCATTTGATTGAGCATCACCTTTTCGAACACCTTGCTGAATACCGGCAACACGGATACTAGTCTATAGTTGTTAGTGTCTTTACTGTCCCTGATTTAAAAAGTGGTATAACCTTACTATATTTCATTAAATCCGGGAAGACTCCTTGATCCACACACAAATTAAATATTAAAGCTATGTATGGTGCTATAGTCTTGATTATAGATGTACAAACTTTGATAGATATTCCCCATAGATCTTCGGTTAATTTGATTTTGAACACATCAGAGACCTAGGATATGGACGAAAAGCAAGTATTCTTAAGTCCTTAGGTAGCTAGTAAAAAGGTCAATAGAAAATCAACAACCGACATCAACATCGTCACCAGAAGTTCTACTTATTAGTTAGGTTGTTTTCTATTTATCACAAAGCACATAGTAAAACGGCACGTTTGGCGGTTTGACGGCACGGTTGGCGCAGTGGTTAAGCGATTGACTGCTGCGCTGCGTGTCGAGGTTCGATTCCCGCACGGAACAAATATTTGTATGATCTACAAGTAGTTGTTCCGGGTCTGACTGTTTGTGTATATGAGTTTAAATGTTTGTAAACGCACCCACGATACAGGAGAAATTCCTAGTGTGGGGCACCGTTTTTAAGAAAAAAAAAAATAAGGTAACTCTGCACTACTTTGCAGGTATTCAATTGTAATCGCATTTTATCTCATTAGTCAGTATGTTTTAATTCCTGGTACGTAAACAGAACATTCGTGATGACTAATAACAATACTAACAAATAATTGAATGATACCTACATATTTGATTGCGTTCCTATTCGTCATGTAATAAGTTAACGACTGACTTTCAAATCTTAGTCATACGCAGAACAAGGACTTCCCAAAATATCTAACTAGGATCATATTTTCAACCGCATCGCCACCGCCGCAATTTGTACGTTGGATAGGCGTATCTACGGTCAGCAAACAAAGTCCAGGGCCAACAATTAAATGGCGAACTTCACTTATGCGAATGGCAGGCATAGAAATCACGTAATGATCCAACAAAACTAGAGGGACACCCCTGCCTACTCCTTCGGGGAAAACGGGCGGAAGGTTTTATGTTTTATAAACAAAAAAGTATTATTTATGAAAGTCATAGGTACACGGAATTTTTTCGCTCATTCATAATTCCTGGATCTTGGTTATTTATTTATTTATTAAACATTTTATAGACTCAAGGCGTCTAAAAAAAGTTACATTTTCGTAATATACGCATACGCAGTTTAAAGTTCTGTTGTTAACATATTATTATTATTATTATATAGATATACTAATGCTTAACTGCAACTTATAATGAAAACAGCTTAGCCTAGTTACAAAGATATCAGTTAACTTGTATGACAGTGTGTGGTGGACATTTGGCGCAGATATAACTATGTTCAGTTTGTCAGTGAAAAGGTCCACATCTTGAGTTAGTACGACCGAGTTGAGGTGCATGAGAGTATGTCGCGTAGTTGCATTTCTTGTGGGCACGACCGCACGGGTG
This sequence comes from Dryobota labecula, assembly GCA_947523025.1. Classification (NCBI taxonomy): domain Eukaryota; kingdom Metazoa; phylum Arthropoda; class Insecta; order Lepidoptera; family Noctuidae; genus Dryobota; species Dryobota labecula. The sequence goes on along the minus strand of OX383289.1, from coordinate 2,386,586 downwards.
TGAGAACCAGCTACAGCCAGCAGGGGCCGCCGCCACCGACGTAAACGACGTTATCACATTATGAGCAAACTACTTCGTACTCTCAGTAACGTAATACTTTCTAGTGTTTGTTTACCTCTTATTTGAATAACACAATAATGGTATTCATAGTTGTAGTAGGACGGTATATAGCTACGTAGTCTTCACGCGTTAGAAGTCATCTGAGACAAACGGGATATCGCGCCTTCCGGTATAATGTTATAATGGACGATGTTGGGTCAACGACATGGGTGACTCGCAACCGTGACCGGTCGACCACACGACACATACGAGTATTGGTGATAACATTTTAGTTAGTAGTAGATAGTTGAACTCTTTTAAACATCAAAGATGCTTCCAAAGAGCTGCGTAAAAAGCCCAAAGCTCGTGAATAGGGAGAGGCGAAAAGCTGGCCCTAAAAGCCGGGAGAGTGCCCTGGGCAGTCAATCCCGCAAAAACCATCATCCGTGTCATAAAATTATTTGACACAGTTTTTAAAGGTTGTTGCTTATCAGTAGGAAGTTGCTCGCCGTACACAGAAAAGTATAAGTACATACTGACTTAGGTAATGAGACAGTAGAATTTAAATACTTACCCACATACTTCAGACGAAGAAAGCAAAAACCACCATCTCTAATACATAAATACCTATCTCATAGAATCGCTTTTCAGCACTATTTTTAGAAACTCAATGTATTCTCAGAAATGCTATAAATAATTACGTTTCCAGACGATGCCGCTGATATTATAATTTTAACATTTTTTAAACAACTAGAACCGCTGGAATTAAACATTCCGGAAAGTTGCAGACGTCATCGCAAAATGAATGACACTATTTTTTAAACCGAAACGCGATAGTATTTCGTGATAGATGGCCAACAGATTGGAGATATTCCTTGATGCCTTGGTCCTGATCGTGTTTACCGAGTACCAACTGTGCAACATATTATTTTGAGGCCCCCTAGAAATAGTGCACGAGTTCTTTTTTTTTTTTTGTACTTAAGGCGAGTTTCTTCGAGCGTGCATTTTTGTTGTAGAGGTGGCAGCTGGGCGCGAGTAAATTGTGCCGTGAATTTCGTTAATTTTGGGTTGAAAATTATATGTTTTACGATAACAATGTTAAACCCGACAGACATTACATCATCATAGACGTTTATTTCGATGTGATTTTCAATACATAATGCGGTATAATATTGAAATAAAATGATTTTAATCTACAAAATAAGGGTATGTTTGGAAAAAAAATTCTATCGAGCGAACTTTATCCAATTATGTAACGATTACCCGACGTACCTACAGAAAGGTCTCAAAAGCAACATATAATTTTTTCACATGTTTAATCATTACTGTTTCTAAATAAAATTACATTTCCTAGAGGTTAACTTGAAGAACCCCGCCTTAAATAAATCCTCATGGTTTTCCTCTTTTGAGTGGACCCCCGCTGTCATCTCCTGCAATTGCCTCTGTGATCTAGTGGTCGCAATCGTGGCTGCATGAGCGTGAGGTCCATTATTGGATTCCCAGATCGGGCAGTTATTGCGATGGGGTGGTTTATTTTTATTTTTATATCTCTACTACTATGTAGACTGCTCTGTCTGCCCCTACGCAGAATACCTACTGGCCTGACATTATGTGTAAATCCTCTAGTCTATGAAAATAACTAATAATAAATCGTGTAAGTATCAAAGAGATTAATAGACTGACAATCTCGAGTATTCGCTCGACCTTGCTGTTCTATTTATGACAATAATTTATTACTATCTATAAAAATAAACTTTACTCAGATACTCGTGTAATCTATTGCAATACAGAGTACCTAAATACTTTCTATGTACCGACTACAAAAGAATTTGGAAAAGATCATCTTATTAACAAACCTAAATGTCTTCCTGCTGCTGTTTAACGACCTAGGTACTCAGACAAGGTACTAGCTACCAGGCGCGCAGCCTCCATACAACCCGATTCCTATTCGGCTTTCCTACGGAACAACCACACTGCTTGTGTATCACATCACATTACAGATATTTAATACCAGTTTAATACATTTTAACCAGTACCTACATAAGCATTTTTTTGGAATAAGATAAGATTAAAAATATTACAAAAACGCCAAATTTTTTTGATTAAACAAATAATTTCGACCATTAGCTGGTGTTAAATTTAGAAAAGTAAGACATAACTAAAATGTTGAGTTGATGTTAACCAGACTTTATGAGGACTGAATTTTTTTTTCATCGGTACCCTCTAATTAAAATTATAGCTTCGCTACACTGGCAGATACAACATAGTACCGTAACCACGGCTCGGAAAACGGTATATTTTTCGAAACGGTTTCGCTTAAAAACCTAAGAAACAATTGGTTTCGGTTACGTTCAAACGGAACGTTATGAAAACGTTTTTAAAGAACAAAATTTAAAATCGTTCTCGGTTAATCAAACACCGTTTTTCGGTTCCATTTTCGGGTTGATCGATAGAAAAGTAGCAACACAACCCTAATCAATACGTAAGCGGTAAGCGCATTGGAAGCAATGATGTCTCGAATAAACCGGTTTTGCAAAACGATCTCATTTCGTTTTCGTTCCTAACAAAATGATGTGACTCAAGATGGCTGGATAAATCTTCAATATAGCTCGCATTTAACTAGGTCAATAGGGGTCTTTATGTGAAGGCTAAACACCCTTATTTCAGAATTTGTGACGCTACATAATCTTAGATAATCGATCGAAAACGTGTCCAGCCAGCTTAAATAACCACTTTTCGCTGGTCTCTCAATCTCGGTAACGGAAGTGATTTTGACTACTTTTTGCATATCAACGGGCGTCACATAGATTTGTGACAGGCATCGAGCTAAAAGTTTTGTAATACGTACAGCGGTTTAGTAGAAAAATGCAAAAATCTGTGTCCAGCCAGCTTGAATTTACGTATAAAACATTTGGCTGGCACTTCCGAATCTCAATAACGGGAGCGTTTTCGAATATGGTTCCTTTACTAACATTTAGTGACGCAATTTGTGACAGTAATAACGTTTGATTTATGGCGTCACATGTAAGGGTTTATTTATTTGGTACACCAACAGCAGTACATACAAAAGATTAAAAAAAGAACAATAAAAGTACTAGTATGTATGCCTATTATAGGTGTACACAGCATTCACCACAAAACAACATCTTAATTAACTAAAAATAATAATAATGAAGATAATTAAAAAATACAATTAGAATAAGACGACTAAATTAAAATAAGTGGATATTTGAATTATACTAAACAAAAATATTTAAATGAAATCACGAAAGGTGGAAGGTGAAAAAGGGTGTGTGTAATAATGATACCTAAGATTAAATATGACTATTAACATGAATTTACAAAAAATAAAAAGTGTTGGTTAGTATATGTACTCCCGTTTATCAGAGACAGTTCTTCTAAACTTTTTAAGTGATACACCGTGTAAGTCGATTTCAGATGATTTGCAAAAACTGTTGTAATTTCTGCAAATTCGGAGCATGGGAGCATTGAGACCAAGATTGGATTTGCGGAAACGAATATGAAACAACCTGGTGATGGGATGTCTTGGAGATTTTGAAGGGACTGCGTATTGGATACGCTCAACAAGATCGCTACATTTTACAAATCCGTTTACAACTTTGTAGAGGAAAATTAAATCACGCATACGACGACGGCCTCGCAGTGATTTAATATTGAAAAGTGTAAGCGTTGCTCATACGGACAGCGATGGCAAATTTTCCTGGATATAAAGGCTAAATGTTTAGTGAATGCTCTTTGTATACTCTCAATTCTTTGCGAATGAACTGCATATAATGGATTCCAGGCAACACTAGCATATTCTAACTGACTTCGCACTAAGGTGCTGAACAAGACTATTCTGGTCTTTGTCAATTGGAAGCCCCGAGTATTACGTTTAACAAAACCCAGCATCTGTGACGACTTTTTAACAATGTAGTTGATGTGTGGCTTAAAACTTAGTTCATTGTCTAAAAGAACTCCTAGATCCCGAATTTCAAATACCTTAGACAATGCAGTGTTGCATAATGTGTAGGTAGTAGAAAAGGATGCCTTTTTTTTAGAGAAACGAATAAAGAAACATTTTTGTGTGTTTAAGGTCATATTATTAGCTACGCATCAGTTTTCAATATTTGTTAAATCGTTTTGAACGTGCTTAGTATCTGCAGGCCCTGTGATCTTCTTATAAATCTTTAAGTCATCAGCGAATAACAAAGCTTGACTATGCTTGATTTGACTTGTGATATCATTTACAAATAACAAAAACAAAACTTTGCCGAGATGGGATCCTTGTGGGACTCCAGAGCGTACATGAAATTCGTAGGAGACATAGCCATTAACAGCAACGAACTGAGAGCGATTTATAAGGTAGGACGCGAACCACCTAAGCAGCGATCCGTGGACACCACTAAGCTTGAGTTTTGCTACCAAGAGTGAATGGCTCACCTTGTCGAATGCGCTGCTGAAGTCCGTGTATATTGCGTCGACTTCATGTCTGTCATCAAGCGCTTCAGATATGTCAGATAAATATCTTACCAGATTAGTCTCAGTCGATCGCCCAACTCGAAATCCGTGTTGGCAGTCGGAAAGCTTAGAATCCAAGTAATTTTTAATTATGGAACAAACGAGACATTCAAAGAGCTTAGAAAAACAGGATAGGATGGAAATCGGTCGGTAGTTTTTGATGTCGCAGGAGTCGCCTTTTTTATATACAGGCACTATACGGGCTTTTTTCCATTCGTCGGGAAATACTCCAGACTCTAAGGATCGATTAAATAAGAGAGAAAGTGGCCCGGCAAGCGCTCTCCCACATGATTTCACAAAAACTGGCGGAATAGAATCAGGACCGGCACCTTTGGAGGTATCTAGTCTTTTAATTAAAGCTAGAACTTGTTGTGATGAAAATTTTATATTACTTAGCACTCCAAATGATTCTTGGACATCTGTCGTTGTACTGCTATTTGGGTTGGTGAATATCGAAGAAAAATGAGAAGCAAAGAGATTTGCAATATCAGTTCCATTGTTAGCTACTACATTATCCATGTGCATTATGGCTGGAACCGGTGATTTACTATTTCGTTTGTTTTTAATGGTTTACGAGAAATCAATAAAAACTTAATGTCCAGCCAGCCTGAATTCTAGCTGGCTGGACACATGTATCTCCGCTGCCTGATGATCTACGGCCAACGACCATATAGCCCATAGACGCCTAATGCTCGATCTAACGCATCAAAACAATTTTGTCAACTAGCTGAGGTATGAGGAAGCGAGGTACTGCGTTCTGATTGGCCGGGCTACCAAGGTCAATACGTATTACTAGGGATGAGGCAAGTTTAAATAAAACACGAAGGTATTGATATTTTTTTTAAATAAGTGGCTGTTTTACCTTCCTATTTCTTAATAGTATTTTAACATGCACTTAATGTAATTAATATAGGTACTGAAAATAACATAAACTAATGTTAAAAATAAAAACAAAATATCAAAATTCTTTCCTTTCTCTTTCTTTCGTTGTTTCATATATTGTACCTAATAGTTAAAAAAGACTAAATTCTGAAAGTCTAATAATTATTTATAGAATACAATAATGGCCTATAATATTCCCACAGCTGGTACAGACGCCTCCCCTCCGTGAGAGGGAAATTTTCTGTGTGGATTAAAATATACCAAATTTTTGGACAATCAAAAACACTGATACGTTATTCGTTTTTGAAATGTATTTACTTTGTCTAAATCTTCCGAACAGTGTTTGTGTTGAGCAGACTTTGTAAGAAAAACTAGCCTTGTAGAAATATAATTTGTGCATAAGACTTATTGACAAATCCATTACATGATTGGTTACTTCAGAGTGGAATTGATGGTTACTTATATTAGGAAATAGTTCGTCGCTAATGAAAATGCTTAAAGTATTATTGACCAGGACGTTGGTTTTGCGTTTTTGGTTTTTTGAAATTTTTTCAAGGTATGATTTTATGGTTATTTCAGAACGACGACAAATTTTTATCACAGTTGGTGAAGGGTATATCAAGCTACCTTTGTCTCTATAAGCTATTAGACTACTTTTAACTTTTGATTTTATTTTAATCCTATCAAACACTAAAGTGGCGATAATAATAATTCGCCTTTGCATTGGGCAGCTTTTCTCTATTGTAATTAGTGTCTTTTTTTTTTCAAATTTCTTATTTATACCTATAGTATAGGTTTTTGCTTTATTGATAACAGGTTTAGTCAATTTGTATTTGCTGCATCATTATTTGTTTACCTAATAATAGAGGAAAAGAGATAGCGAAAAAATTACTTTCAAAAGTAAGGGACGCAAACATAAAAGACATCATCGAGAGTCCTTACACCTCTGGTTCACCTAGACCAGTATAAGATGAACTCTGATAAATAATAATTATCAGAAAATAAATCTAGTTATGATTACGTAACTATTAACTTATCGATGAATTTGTTATGCCATCTTTAAGGAAACTCGAAGTCTGGCTGTTTTTACCACACCAACGTATTGTGCAAGGGGCTATTATAATATTTATTTTCACCAATTTTTATTGACTAACGCGGAAGTGTTTACGGCTCACAAAACTGAGGCCCTAGTGTGAGTTTCTTTTAACCATCTCGATTTTACGCATCGAGCGCGTTCTTCGTTCCGATTGGCCCTTCACCAATGGGAGTGCTGAACGCGATCGATGCGTAAATTCGAGATGGTTAAAATAAACTCACACTAGGGCCTCTGGTCGAAACTGAATTGAAATTATTGAGTGGCGACCTACATCAGATCTATAAGTCTGATGTGTAAACAGACATCGGTCACCTGTTATTAGGCGTCTATGGGCTATATGGTCGTTGTCTACGGCCTTCGAAATGTGTTCGAAATTTTGTGACGAGGACGATAATGATAACCTGAATTTGTGACGGAGAAACTATGAGTAGTTTCAAAGATATTGATCATTTAAGTTTTCCTATACAAACATCCATCAAGATTGTGAGGTGACCATATTTTTTACATAAATAAAGGTTTTTTTTAAATCGACTAATCGGTCGGTAGCAGCCACGCCTGCTTTGTATTTGATTTTCCCGTGGGAATAAAATGGTTTCTCGCAGTAAAAAGCATAAGTACCTATGTGTTAATTTAATTCAAAATAATAATTGACTACCAGGGCTGTAAAAGAGAGCTCACTTGTATTTCGCGTTTAGTTCATTATCTTAGGTAACTAAAAATGATAACTAAACTCGACAGTCAGCATTGTATGTACTTTTCGAAGTGTAATCACTAATCAGAGTAAGACAACTATTAATTAATCTGTGGTAAGACAACCTAAATAAGAGTTAAGATTCGACCAACATCAGCTATCATGGAAGTATTACATTCCGTTCACAGTTACTTTGTTCTCCGTTAGTTGTTACCATAGATTATGATAAGTACATACAGGAAGTCGTTACTGTGAATGGACTGTAAGTACTACCAGGGGCCCTATTATGAACTTTTATTTCCAGGCAGTTTACAGCGTAAACAGAACTGCCTTGCAATTTCGTATTATGAACTCGTTAAACAAGCCAGTCAGCGGTCACGTGACACCCTGGCCGACTTCTGCCCGAATATTGCCTGGCAATACCGTATTACGAACGTTCGTTTGACATTTCTTTTCATATAACAACTTGTCAAAAAGTAACCTCACAATCCATTCAGTTTACGCTACTTCAGAGGAGCTTTTATTGAATTGTTTTCGAAACAAAGGCACCGCTCGTCGCGCGACACGCGGTTCCTTTGTGTCGCGTCGCGTGTCGCGCCTGTACTTAAGAGCCTTAATGCGTTCGACATGGATGATGTGCAATTCATTGAACAATATCAACTTAATCAAGTGAGGAGTTGGTGACGAGTTCGTGATCAAATTAAAGGCTCCTAAAGCAGGCGTGACACGCGACGCGACACAAAGCCACCGCTTGTCGCGCGACACGCGGTTCTTTTGTGTCGCGTCGCGTGTCGCGCCTGTATGTAAGAGCCTTAATGCGTTCGACATGGATGATGTGCAATTCATTGAACGATATCAACTTAATCAAGTGAGGAGTTGAGACATGTCAGGGACTGTCATACAAAATTCACGGATTTATCGGATATAACTTTAAAATATCATATCTAAGAACTTTTTTACACTGAATAGGAAAATACTCAATAACGAGCTTACGCCATATTATTGTTTATACCCCGAAAATTCTTACGAATGGAAGTATTAAACAAACAATAAGATAGTGTTCATAGTAGTTTGTGAAACAATGAAACAATACTCTTCCATGTGGTCGAATTCCCCGCTGACCTTCAAGTGGAGTTCGTTCGGAAACTTAATCTCGCGTTACAATTTACAAACTTAGAAAATTATAATATGAATGAATTATATAGGTAGCATAATATACAGTGCGTTCATATTTTCACCTATTTTTATACTAAAGTAACTAGATTAATATAAATTGCTTATTTTTATCACAAAATATGTGATTAAATAAAACCGTAACTTACCGATAAATATTTAATTGTGTTTCTGAACGTTACGGCAGAGAATTACAAGCCAGCCATAGACAAACTACCCAGTGTGAAGTCGTTTAGAATTAGGAATGTCGTAATACGAAATTTAACCAGCCAGTGAAATGAATTGCCTGGAACTTGCCTGGTTTTTTTAAAGTTCGTAATAGGCCCCCAGGGGCCTTATTATGAACTCTTATTTCCAGGCAGTTTACAGCGTAAACAGAACTGCCTCGCAATTTCGTATTATGAACACGTCAAACAAGCCAGTCAGCGGTCACGTGACACCCTGGCCGACTTCTGCCCGAATATTGCCTGGCAATACCGTATTACGAACGTTCGTTTGACATTTCTTTTCATATAACAACTTGTCAAACAGTAACCTCACAATCCATTCAGTTTACGCTACTTCAGAGGAGCTTTTATTGAATTGTTTTGGGTTTATTTGCCGAAGTTACTCGAGTAATAAATAAATAACAAAAGAAAATATTATGTGCGACGAATATGAACTGTTTGAGTTCCTGGAAAGTGACTTTTCTGATCAAAATAACGAATCTAGGAACAAAAGGAGACGACTTCGTGATCAAATTAAAGGCTCCTATAAACAGGCGCAACACGCGACGCGAAACTAGGGCACCGTTCGTCGCGCGACACGCGGTTCCTTTGTGTCGCGTCGCGTGTCGCGCCTGTATATAAGAGACTTAATGCGTTCGACATGAATGATGTGCAATTCATTGAACGATATCAACTTAATCAAGTGAGGAGTTGGAAACGACTTCGTGATCAAATTAAAGGCTCCTACAAACATGCGCGACACGCGACGCGAAACAAAGGCACCGCTCGTCGCGCGACACGCGGTTCTTATGTCTCGCGTCGCGTGTCGCGCTTGTATGTAAGAGCCTTAATGCGTTCAACGTGAATGATGTGCAATTCATTGAACGATATCAACTTAATCAAGTAAGGAGTTGAGACATGTCAGGGACTGTCATACAAAATTCACGGATTTATCGGATACAACTTTAAAATATCATATTTAAGAACTTTCTTACACTGAATAAGAAAATACTCAAAAACTGAATAGGAAAATACTCAATAACTAGCTTACGCCATATTTTTGTTTATACCCCGAAAATTCTTACGAATGGAAGTATTAAACAAACAATAAGATAGTGTTCATAGTAGTTTGTGAAACAATGAAACAATACTCTTCCATGTGGTCGAATTCCCCGCTGACCTTCAAGTGGAGTTCGTTCGGAAACGTTCGCGTTATAATTTACAAACTCAGAAAATTATAATAAGAATGAATTATATAGGTAGCATAATATACAGTGCGTTCGTATTTTCACCTATTTTTATACTAAAGTAACTAGATTAATATAAATTGCTTATTTTTATCACAAAATATGTGATTAAATAAAACCGTAACTTACCGATAAATATTTAATTGTGTTTCTGAACGTTACGGCAGAGAATTACAAGCCAGCCATAGACAAACTACCCAGCGTGAAGTCGGTTAGAATTAGGAATGTCGTAATACGAAATTTAACCAGCCAGTGAAATGAATTGCCTGGAACTTGCCTGGTTTTTTTAAAGTTCGTAATAGGCCCCCTGGGGCCTTATTATGAACTCTTATTTCCAGGCAGTTTACAGCGTAAACAGAACTACCTTGCAATTTCGTATTATGAACTCGTCAAACAAGCCAGTCAGCGGTCACGTGACACCCTGGCCGACTTCTGCCCGAATATTGCCTGGCAATACCGTATTACGAACGTTCGTTTGACATTTCTTTTCATATAACAACTTGTCAAAAAGTAACCTCACAATCCATTCAGTTTACGCTACTTCAGAGGAGCTTTTATTGAATTGTTTTGGGTTTATTTGCCGAAGTTACTCGAGTAATAAATAAATAACAAAAGAAAACATTATGTGCGACGAATATGAACTGTTCGAGTTCCTGGAAAGTGACTTTTATCTGATCAAAATAACGAATCTAGGAACAAAAGGAGACGACTTCGTGATCAAATTAAAGGCTCCCACAATCAGGCGCGACACACGACGCGAAACAAAGGCACCGCTCGTCGCGCGACACGCGGTTCCTTTGTGTCGCATCGCGTGTCGCGCCTGTATGTAAGAGCCTTAATGCGTTCGACATGGATGATGTGCAATTCATTGAACAATATCAACTTAATCAAGTGAGGAGTTGGTGACGACTTCGTGATCAAATTAAAGGCTCCTAAAGCAGGCGCGACACGCGACGCGACACAAAGCCACCGCTCGTCGCACGACACGCGGTTCTTTTGTGTCGCGTCGCGTGTCGCGCCTGTATGGAAGAGCCTTAATGCGTTCGACATGGATGATGTGCAATTCATTGAACGATATCAACTTAATCAAGTGAGGAGTTGAGGCATGTCAGGGACTGTCATACAAAATTCACGGATTTATCGGATATAACTTTAAAATATCTTAACAAAGAACTTTTTTACACTGAATAGGAAAATACTCAAAAACTGAATAGGAAAATACTCAATAACGAGCTTACGCCATATTATTGTTTATACCCCGAAAATTCTTACGAATGGAAGTATTAAACAAACAATAAGATAGTGTTCATAGTAGTTTGTGAAACAATGAAACAAAACAATACTCTTCCATGTGGTCGAATTCCCCGCTGACCTTCAAGTGGAGTTCGTTCGGAAACTTAATCTCGCGTTACAATTTACAAACTTAGAAAATTATAATATGAATGAATTATATAGGTAGCATAATATACAGTGCGTTCATATTTTCACCTATTTTTATACTAAAGTAACTAGATTAATATAAATTGCTTATTTTTATCACAAAATATGTGATTAAATAAAACCGTAACTTACCGATAAATATTTAATTGTGTTTCTGAACGTTACGGCAGAGAATTACAAGCCAGCCATAGACAAACTACCCAGCGTGAAGTCGGTTAGAATTAGGAATGTCGTAATACGAAATTTAACCAGCCAGTGAAATGAATTGCCTGGAACTTGCCTGGTTTTTTTAAAGTTCGTAATAGGCCCCCTGGGCTACCAGACGTTGAATGTTTTTCCTCGTACCAGGGTTGCCAAATATCTAGTCATTTCAGAACATAATCTCGTATAAGGCAAAAAATATTTTTTTTCATAAAATCCATAATTTACACAATGCATTTACTTCCATCTGGTTTGCATTAGGTATATTGACTGTAAAATTAAACAAATTACAACTGTGATTCACATTCTAAATAAGTAATAGAATAAATTCTATTAAAGTACCTAGGTTTTTAGTTTAAATTTTGTAGGGTATTTTTTTTCTAGGTGGACTGGATGGAGATTCACTGTCACTACTCATTATTTTAAATTAATCACTGAATAATTCGGAAAACACATAAAAATGCACTGGAACTTAACAAACTTCAACTACTACTGAGTAAAACTATATTTTCCTACGTGTTTCGGTTAGAGCAGAGCAAGGGAGATAAGAATCCGATGTTTACATGAGTGCAACAAGGACAACAAATAAATACATCGAGTGGGAATTCCCCGGCCAAAGACTACAGAGATGGGGTAATGAGTCTAGTGTTGTGCTGAGTGAGTCGATCGTATAATACGATGTTTATTGTAAACTTTTTTATAATATTTTGGTTTGGATACATGGTGCTGTCAGGGGAACGTTACAAAAACCAAATGCGATTGTATTTTGTCATATAAATCAATAAAAGAATACTTTACCAAATACTTAATCAAAAAATGAAGACTGATACTGTGACTGATTTTGTGTATTAATTCTCTTTTATAAATAGGTATTGAAGAATATTTTAGTATATTCAGCTATATAAGGTGTATCTATTCATACACGAAATATTTTAAGAGAAACATCTATAGGTGGTAAAAAGGCCTCTTGGTGCCTTTTGATAAATTAATCATCATATCAAGTAATTTTTTTTTTTTTTAATAATAATACGAGTATACTCAGATTAAAAAAAAAATCGTTTCCTCCGCTCCGCTCCGCTCTTAAAATATTTCCACTTCAGGGCGGCGGTAAAAACAACGTTGTAGTACAAGGCGGGGGTAACTGAAGCGCCACTGGAGTTGATTGTAGTCATTTTCGTCATTTGAAACGCTGTATAAGTACAAATAAATGAATGTGATTTTATTTACAGCAAACATTATTTTTTCATTTAAATACCTTCCAGCATTAGTTATCCTGACACAATGGTGCCGATTCTCTTGTACACCGAACTAAACTAACTAAACTATCACTAAAATTCCTTACTTTTGGCTATGAGAAACTTAAAGCTATTCTGCAAACAAAATTCTCTAAATTTAAAAATAAGTTTGACACAACTAAATCGAATTTGACAATCGTGACTCCACGTGGTATTTTTTTTTTGGCTTCGCAACGTTGTACTTGTTTGCCTATGATTTATTTTAGAGCCGGAGGCGCACATGGGGGGCAGCCGCGGCGTGTTTTTTTTATGGAATTTTTCACTTTTTGTGTGGAAAATAAAAAAAAAGATTACCTACATGTAGCGTAATAGTGGTTTAAGGCTTTCTAAAAGGGGGTCGAAATTTTCATTATTTTTGCGATAGGACGCACCATTTTGGAGATATAAGCAAAAGAAAAGAAAAAAATATATAGGGATAAACACGAAATATTTTAAGTGATACACCTATAAGTGGTAAAGAAGCCATGGAAATGATTTTCTTTTTTATTCCGAGTATATTATTTAAAAAATTAAATAATTTAAAATTACTTGATATAATGATTAATTATCAAAATTCACCGCGCTCGTGCCGCCACCCCACCGCACCGTTCGGCGTCACCGCGTCGAGGCGGGTCATTCATAGAATATGTAAATAAAGGATTTTTTCGCTTTTTTACGACATAAAGATGTTTCTCTTAAAATATTTCGTGTATGAATAGATACACCTTATATACAGTACTGGTTTCGCACCAGAAGTCGAGGTGATTGGTGTGAATTTTAGTTCATGAAAACTAATTTTATTCCACACCTTTTTAATCGCGATTAAAAATAGTCAGATTTAGTTAGAAAATCTAAATTTTAGTTTAAAAACGTCAAATTCAGAATAGCAAAATTGCCATTTTCACTAAATTTAAAAACTCAGTACTATCTTAGAGCTGTCAAACTAAAATATAGTTAAGTTGTGTCACTTTAGTCAATTTCAGAATAGGAAATGGTCGTTTGACAGGAATAAACTAAATTTTGGTGATTTTTAGTCTAGTTTAGAGAATTTTGTGACAAGAGAATCGGCACCATTATCTACCTATGTACTTACTTACCATGAAAAACAACAAAACCTACCTACTAAAGAGAGTAGATATCTGCACGTAAATAATAACATTAAAAAATTACACCCCTTCCACACTTTTACACTTTTGTCTTCTATCGATTTAAATACCTACAGTCATTCATATTAGTATCACCAATACACGGATTTTCGTCCATTAAAGAAAACACCTTAAAATATACTTAGTCCTACATAAAACCTACACTATTGGTAACTCTACTGCAGTGTTTGTATGGGAAAATTTAAATGATCAATATCTTTGAAACTGCGCAAAGTTTCTCCGTCACAAATTCAGATTCACAAAATTTTGAACATATTTCGAAGGCCGTAGATCATCAGGCAGCGGAGATACATGTGTCCAGCCAGCTAGAATTCAGGCTGGCTGGACATTAAGTTTTTATTTATTTCTCGTAAACCCTTACATGTGACGCCATAAACCAAACGTTATTACTGTCACAAATTGCGTCACTAAATGTTAGTAAAGGAACCATATTCGAAAACGCTCCCGTTATTGAGATTCGGAAGTGCCAGCCAAAAGTTTTATACGTAAATTCAAGCTGGCTGGACACAGATTTTTGCATTTTTCTACAAAACCGCTGTACGTATCACAAAACTTTTAGCTCGATGCCTGTCACAAATGTATGTGACGCCCGTTGATATCCAAAAAGTCGTCAAAATCACTTCCGTTACCGAGATTGAGAGACCAGCGAAAAGTGGTTTTTCAAGCTGACTAGACACGTTTTCGATCGATTATCTAAGATTCTGTAGCGTCACAAATTCTGAAATAAGGGTGTTTAGCCGTCACATAATATGCCCTATTGACCTAGCGAGCTATATTGAAGATTTGTCCAGCCATCTTGAGTCACATACAAAATGTCATACAGTGGCCAGCACATCAAACAGTCAAATCTCAGTCGATTATGAACTTACTCGTCAACATTTTAAAGTTTAAAATCGTTTGATAGTTTCGTGTAGATGTAGATTGATGTGCTGGCCACTGTACACACAGCTACATACCAAGCTATACAAAATTAGTTTACGCTGGTCTCGCATTGTGTAGGATTTCCGTATAATGAGAGATCAGCTTATACTGGAAATGATTAGCCGTGTGTACAAGAACGAGAACTTTTAGAAACGTTTTAAAAACGTTATTTTAAATAACGTTTCCGAGCCCTGACCGTAACTACTATACTAGACTTTAGCCAACGTTATTCTTCAAAAGCACTAGGTAGAGCACCACAAGGCAACAACATTGACAGTGACACAGGCAGGCAGGAAAAACTAAAAATCAATACCTACCTACTTAACCTTAGTGCGCTACCGAAGTCCGATCTTTATCATACATTAGGGAAGCTGGGAGCTGACAATAACGACTGGTGCAATTAACATCGATGACGGAAGCGAGGCATTACCCGCAAAGCGCCAGTGAATCGACCAAACTCAAACTCAACTCAAAGCATTTATTTCAATTAAACCATTTACAGGCACTTTTGAATTGTCAAAGAGACGGTCAGTTAGTCAGAGTCGGCAAGTTGAAGCTAGATCACTATGGAGAAGAACGGACAAGAAACTCCAAGGACACTCTTTTAAATCAAGATATTACATAATCCTGGGTACATTATTCTTGTTGCTTCTATATGTGAGACAATGTAAAAACTAATAAAACAATTCAAAATATAAAATTACAAATTAAAAATAAGCCCTGGCAGTCAAGAGATGACCAGTCCCAACTAACGGCGCCCGTTCACGAACATGACGCATGGATCAGCACCATCCAGCTCAACCACTTTGTAGGGAACCGAATGATCTAACACACGCGCCACCATCAGTGAAACATTTAAGTGAGCATGACATACTCTCAACTGCCATGCTCTTTCAAGTCAACATAAATCATAATAACATAGTAAACGACTCCATGGTATTCACATTTACAAAATTGAAAAAATGCTGCTAAATTATACAGAACTATAGTTTGCAACGTATTTGAGAGATTAATAAAAATTTACTACCAAAAAAGAAAATAATTATTATCTATTGGAGTATTCATCAATAAAAACATGCTTAAATAAATACCCCCTTCTGTTTACATTGGCTACCCTTGTTATTAATGATAGTGTTGCCTGAATCATGAGATCTTTGACTCGTCTTTATATATAAACAGGGCCTCAAGTCTGCTATTACAATAGTGTCACAATGCTCTCTTCATGGTGAGTTTTTGACAGATTTGCCATACAAACACTGTCAAATACTCACAATGGCGAGACCATTCTGACACTATTGTAATAGCAGACTTGAGGCCCAGGTTGTTAGGTATAAATGCTAAAAAATAAATTAAAAAAAGTTGCACACTTTTTAGTCTATTCTATTTTTATTGATCGTCATACGACACGCAAGTGCTAACATTCTATCTGTCAAGATTTCTGGAGTGGCTATTTCGGTCGATTTATTCGTCCACGAAAATGCTCGACCGTTTTAAATCATAACTCTTAGCTATTTCTAATACCTATAATATACCTACCAACAAACTACTGACTTTTTTGGGCCAGAGTCCAAAGTGTAGGTACCTACCTACCTACTTCAAGATTCATCTCTCGAGTAATTTGATAATGACGTCAACCAATGACAATGAACATGAAATGACAGACGCCAACGCAACGGTTAACGGAAATCCTAATGAGGGTTTAAGTAGTGTCGGGTCTCGAGACCAAATTTGATCAGGCATGTTCTGTGTGTATTTATATACTGCAGTATCCAAGCATTTGTTCTTTACTCAAGTGCCTAAGCTATGTAACTAGGTTAGTCTGTAACTCTCATTGAGTTTGGTGGGAATCACTGAACCTATTTCCAGACAATGCTCTACTCAGACTTTCTTGGATATTGTGTGTAATGCTGTACTCTAAGAATAAAAGTAAAGGTAAATTATTAAAAATACTGAAGTGAGTTTCAATCATTTATTGGAGACACTGAAATGTAGTTGAATACTGCAATATCAGTAAAAGCTTGCTGTATAATCTGTTGGAATGTTTAGTCGACCTCCTCGATGGTAGGGCCGGCACCGCCACCGGGAGCTGCGCCGCCCGCGCCGGGAGCGCCTCCGGGGAAGCCGGGCATGCCGCCGGGCATACCGCCGGGCATGCCACCCGCTCCCTGGTACATCTTGGTGATGATAGGGTTGCAGATGCCTTCCAGCTCCTTCTGCTTGTGCTCGTATTCTTCCTTGTCAGCCAGCTGGTTGGAGTCCAGCCATTTGATGGTGTCGTTGCACTTGTCCAGGATGGTCTGTTTGTCGGAGTCGGAGATTTTGTCCTTGAGCTTCTCGTCCTCCATGGTGGACTTCATGTTGAAGCAGTAAGATTCTAGAGCGTTCTTAGCCTGGATGGTCTCCTTCTGCTTCTCGTCCTCAGTCCTGTATTTCTCGGCCTCGTTGACCATACGCTCAATCTCCTCCTTAGAAAGACGGCCCTTGTCGTTGGTGATAGTGATCTTGTTCTCCTTGTTAGTCGACTTCTCGATGGCAGACACGTTAAGAATGCCGTTAGCGTCGATGTCGAAGGTGACTTCGATCTGAGGCACGCCACGCGGTGCGGGAGGGATGCCGGTCAGCTCGAACTTTCCGAGTAAATTGTTATCCTTGGTCATGGCGCGCTCGCCCTCGAACACCTGGATGAGTACTCCAGGCTGGTTGTCGGAGTAGGTGGTGAATGTCTGGGTCTGCTTGGTGGGGATGGTGGTGTTGCGCTTGATGAGGGTGGTCATAACACCGCCGGCGGTTTCGATACCGAGCGACAGCGGAGTCACGTCGAGCAGCAGCAGATCCTGAACCTCCTCAGACTTGTCACCGTGCAAGATGGCAGCCTGGACGGCAGCACCGTAAGCTACAGCCTCGTCAGGGTTAATGGATTTGTTAAGCTCCTTGCCGTTGAAGAAGTCTTGAAGGAGCTTCTGCACTTTGGGAATACGAGTAGAACCACCTACAAGTACGATATCGTGGATTTGGGACTTGTCCATCTTCGCATCACGAAGGGACTTCTCCACAGGCTCCATGGTGGATCTGAACAGATCGGCGTTTAGCTCCTCGAAACGAGCCCTGGTGATGGACGTGTAGAAGTCGATACCCTCGAACAGAGAGTCGATTTCAATGCTAGCCTGGGTGGACGAGGAGAGAGTTCTCTTCGCCCTTTCGCAAGCTGTGCGCAATCGCCGAAGGGCCCTCTTGTTGGTGGCGAGGTCCTTCTTATACTTCCTCTTGAACTCCTGCACAAAGTGGTTCACCATGCGGTTGTCGAAGTCCTCTCCTCCCAAATGCGTGTCACCAGCGGTGGATTTTACTTCGAAGATACCATCCTCGATGGTCAGGATGGACACGTCGAAGGTACCGCCGCCGAGATCGAAAATCAATACGTTACGTTCTCCACTCCCCTTTTTGTCAAGGCCGTACGCAATCGCAGCAGCAGTCGGTTCATTGATGATACGGAGAACGTTCAAACCAGAGATGGTACCCGCATCTTTAGTGGCTTGCCTCTGTGAGTCATTGAAGTACGCTGGAACCGTGATTACTGCATTCTGCACCGTTTTGCCGAGGTAGGCCTCAGCCGTTTCCTTCATTTTTGTGAGCACCATTGAGCTAACTTCCTCAGGGAAGAAGGTTTTATCTTCACCCTTGTATGCTACCTTGATCTTTGGTTTGCCACCGTCACTGACTACCTCAAATGGCCAGTGCTTCATGTCGGCTTGTACAGTGGCATCTTCGAATTTGCGGCCTATGAGACGTTTGGCATCTGTAACAAGCAAAAGAAAATTGTTGAAAGATACTATTCCTTTCAATGTTTATTCTATACTTGTGCAATAATTTCTCAGAATACTTTTATCATTCAATATGTTCAGAGACTCTAGTCTAGTATATTGGATATCATCATGAAAATGCAGTAAACGCGTAAAGCAATAATTACTTTAACATACCAACGAGATCTATACCTATTGCATCAGTTTTATCTGACCTTGGTCTTGATGACCCTTTACCACACACGAGAGTTCGGATGACTCATCAAGATTTACAAATTGTATAGGTAAGGTAGATTATCTATAAACACGAAAATGTTATTTCTAAAACCCAGATGTAGGAGATTAGTCATTGTTAGTGAAATTATGATCATAGCTGTATATCCAATGACTCATGCATAACACCTACAAATCCATTATTGTTGCTTCTATATAGGCTGTGTTAGAGGCTCAGTAGTTAATGCCTGCGGTCATCTTTAATAATTGACTAACTAAACTCTAGTTTCTTGTTTCTTTGTTCAAATGTAGTTGAACTAGAGACCTAGTTTCATCAGTGACGTCATAGGTAGTTGAATGAACTAGGTCCTGTGTATATTGATCGCGTGACCCATTTCCTGTAACTAGGATGCTATCAACCGTCCGGTAAATAACCCGGCGACGCGACCGTATCGCGCGGGCGTCACACGCGATTCACGTGTTGCCTCGATTGAAATAGGTATTGGGATTTTTTATGGTTTTGTTATTTATTCATTTATTAAAACTTTATGCAAAAGTCAAAAATACTGTACAAAGGCGGACTTAATGCCAGAAGCATTTTCTACCAGTCAACCTTAGGGTGATGCAGAGACAAAACGTGGCAGGTGCAACATAAGGGATAGATAATTCGAAAACGGAAACGGAATGCTTTCGTGGTTTCGAATTATTTCAAACAAAACAATGCCTACACCAATTCATAGTCCCTATTAACCTTAACTTGTATGCGACGGCAGAAACTTACCGAAAATTGTGTTGTTAGGGTTCATCGCCACCTGGTTCTTGGCGGCATCTCCGATGAGACGCTCGGTGTCTGTGAACGCGACATATGAGGGCGTGGTCCTGTTGCCCTGGTCGTTGGCGATGATCTCCACCTTACCATGCTGGAAAACTCCCACGCATGAGTAAGTGGTACCCAAGTCAATACCTACAGCGGGTGCTTTAGTTGCTGCCATCTGAAACAAAAAATATTCGTGTTAAAATAGGCTGAACGACACACGACCTTTACACCTAAATACAAATATGGGCATCGAGAAAACCGCATTATAGGTTAAGTGCCGCCATTTTGGTAGGTGCTTATCTAATAATACCAACGTACTTCGAATTTACACGTGGGAAACCAAATATATAGGTATGAGAAATAGAAGGGGTTTTCAATCAACTCCTAATGGTTCTTTTGACGCACTGGCTAGGCATTACAAGGCGGAAAATGCAACGGCGGCCATTACACGAAAAATCAATATAGTGCGGGGACGGAACGTACCAGCACGCGGTGTGGCAATTATAACGAGGATACAACATACAGAAACTCAATAATGTCGTTATTAGAACGTGAATAATTAAACACCTTGGAATAAAACACCTGCCAGTAGAACCACGTGCCTACCTATTCCAACTCGAACAAAGAAACCAAAGTATTCACACACGCGGAACCTTGAGATCTACGTTTTTATCTTATAATATCACTGATTAGGGGACTACTAGCTCAGTAACTTCAGAATTTCTGCTGTGAAAAAATTACAGGAAAGAATAGAAACGTGGAAAAGGAAATCCCCGCCGCATAAAATCTCTCTTAGCAACCCGAGTTTACCACACAGGAACTTACTATTTACGTGTTTTTTTAATTAATCACACACACTAGTTGTAAAATAAAGATATCGTGACTACTTACTTTTTGATTTTTATGTATAACTATCTCAGTCGTTGACTTAAACCGAAGAGTAACTCAGGAAGGGTGCGCGATTGACGGCTTCTATTCACGAAATAATATGGCGTCGGAATTTCACCAAGGAGTTTATATGCGCGGGGATGCGTCACTCGACGTCACTCGGTTGTTCTGGAATATTCCCGCTACCAACCAATAGAATTCGCTCCCTCCTAGCGTGCTGCTCTGTCATTGGCTGGAACATGACATCTGCAGCGCTTTTTTTTTTTTTTTTTTTCAGAATATTTGTAATGCTTCTAGTGATGTGTATCCATGGGTGTGGTTGGTAAATATATCGACAGAATATTGTGTCAGAATCAGCAGTAATTTTTTTGGTGATTTGAAAAATGTAATTAGTTATATAAAACGTGGAACTATACTAATATGTATATTTTATCGTCTGGCGTGTGATGGGTATTAATGGGTTTTATCAGAAGAATCAATAACACAATAAAAGTCAGAATAAAATAAAATTTATAATTGTTAGTTTCTATTACATTTGTTACTAAACTCTATAATATGTTACTTATTTTTTTGTTCGTTTAGTATCCTGCATTGTTAATATGTCGTGTAACCAAATAACAGGCATCTAGCCGCGGAAGGGCCCTGAAGACCTGTAATACAGTTTTTTTTATAAACCTACCTCCAGCTTTAGTCTCTCACAAAGTTAGCTCCTTGTTCGTGCACTACTGTCAAAGTTTAGCATTAAAGGGTTTATTCATAAACGTTGCTTATAGTTATGTGACGTTCAAACGTCAAAAATATATGGTTAAACAGTCGCTAATCATTACTTAACTTTAAACAGCGTTTATAAATAAACCCCTAAGTTCTTAACTTGTGTAGAGAAAGTAAACGTTTTATATTTATTTATTATTTATTTGGTCCACAGACTAAAATAATATAGGTCACATACCTTATAAGAAAAGAAGACGGAAAATTACAGAAAGGGGTGTTTACACGGTGTTGACTAGTACGATAATTATGATACTTGACTTGTCATATTATGGGATCACATGGCAGCTTCATACTTTATTTGTTTTTAACCGTATGAATAAAATATCGTACCAGGACAGCGCCGAATGAACGGTGGCTAATTATTACTCTTCTTAGAATTATTTAATGTTGGTAAGTTTGTATTACGTTACAATGGAAGCTTGGAAGTTCAAGTTAGAACCACACTACATAATGATGCCACGCTGAACTTAAAAGTATACTAGATATCAATTGCACTAAGAATTCAACTATTTGTTTAACAGTGCAATCACAGCTGAATGTGATTCAAATAAGTATTTGACAATGGGTTTGCTCTTGACTCTAATCTAGGTGACGGAGACAAAGTCGACGATGGAGTGAGCTTACCCAGAAGAAGCCTGTTCACTCTCACTTTAAATAGATTAGGGTTGTATGCGATGTTGAATATACGAAGCATGCACAAAATTAAATGTCTTCAGAAAAATGTGATACTAATACTCTTTACTTTAAATTCTTGTGTTGGTAACAGTTTACCATAATATAATTGAGTTATTAGAATCACAGTCTTGTAAGAAACTAAAAAAACACTACAAAGTGAAAAATAACTTTACTTTCGGAAGTCTTTGGATCTGTATTTTAGTTTTTTGCCACCGACGTATTTTATGTTACGTACTTATACGGTTTATTAAATCTTAAATTGTCACTATCGATATCGACAAACAGTCTGCCCTCGCACGCAACTGGTAAATTTCATCAGTGTTACAAGCCAAATATTTTCCAAAAGAATTTAAGACTTGTAACTTTAGTATAAAAAAGTTTATAGCAAATAAATGAGTCGATTAATTGGTAACGTATTGCAGCATAAAAGTAAAACTAGTTTAATATCAATAATTCTAGAGGTTGCAATACCGCCCTCTGTTGTGTAAACATATGAGTCACAAGTTATAACCTGACGGTAACGGTAAATTTTCTGGAATGTTGGGAAAATGCTAGGCGGATGATTATAATTTATTTTAATTACAAATAAAACTCTAATATAACTTTTTAATATTTATTAGAAAACAGTCCGACAATACAAAGAAATAAATAAAACATTCCAAGATCAACATACACCATAAATTCAATTTTTTTTTTTTTTTTTCAAATCATTTTTTTGTTTTATTCTGGAAGCATTTTGTGCTGGTGTATAAAGATAATTTAAAAAAAAACATAAATTATCAGCTGAATTGAGTTAAAATACTGATGAATGATGAATTGATGACTCATAATGAGGAATCTTAAAAAAATCTAAGCGCATCATCAACTCAAAAAACAAATCAACAATCTTATCTCTATAATAACAAAATAATAGATTCAGTGCAATTATTGATACTTTACGGCATCTTTTCGGCGATTGCAAACCATATGATAGGAGTCACACACTTGAAAATTTGAAACATATCCCACTGCCTTTACCTACTTACTACAATATAAAATGGTCATTATTGTGCAATGTGTCATTAATAACCACATTACAAAGTCTGAACAGAAAAATAAAACAAAATATATATAACAAATGGGTAATAACATGTTTTACATCTTATACCTAACCATGTTTTCATTAAATACTGGGTGAAGGTTTTACTACACTTTTTCTATTTTTATATTCTTTGAGGATTACACACTTTGACTGCCAATTTGCATTTTTTAATGCTGAAAAACTATTTACATTGTGAGGTATTGTATTTTCTATTTTATTTGTCATGTATTTTTTTTTTGTGTTCAATTATGAGGAGCAAGTATAATGTATAAAAAATCTGTTACTTCACAATACACAACGGACCATACTGATTGAGCCTTACAATTACAACCAATAAATTGTTATTTTCCCGCTCAAACTTCAACTTGTGACTAGAACTCTAATAGCTTCGATGTGGGGGTATCACGAGATTCTGAAGTAGGTCTGGTAGCCGAGGCCGAGCGACGTGGTGAGGAACCACGCGAAGCAACACCACCACGTCGCGAACCCGAACACGCCTCGGTACACGTCCACTGTGAATACCTGGGGGAGGAAAAATACAGTTAATTATAAAAAGTATTAGCGTAACTAGCACTCATTGTCAGTGGATCCCAATAGTCGGAAACGCCTACGCGGCGGACCCGGAAAAAGATGGCGGGATGACTAAGACTTTTATTCGTCGGATATGGTAGGTACAAAGTTGGGTAAAGTAGTAATGAGTGTAGTTATGTTCAGGACACATCCGCCGCTAAAAGCGTCATACGAAAATTAGGTACACATGGCCATTAAACCTAACTTGTATACTACTCAGTAGCGCGTAGCTAGTCATAAAGAGGCCCTCCCTGTATCGAAAAGTAAAAAGGGTCCCCTTGTTGGGGACATATTTACCCGACTGCGGCGAAACTCCAAAGGAAGGGATTTTTGTTCATAAAATAGCGAACTGACATAGGTTTCTTTTGTAATTTTACTAAGAGAATGCAAGGACGAGCCAGATGAGCTAGAAAATTTGAGCACTCGGACTCGGTTAAGCTGTCTTTGTGATCCTACTAAGAAAATACAAGAACGAGCGATGCGAGCTCGAAAGTTAGAGCATGAAACTGGGAAACTGTACTCCATTTGAAATAAGATTAGACATTTAAGAGGGCATACTATGGTCCACTAGCGCCACTCCTTTAAAAAAATATTATCTCGTAACTGAGAAGGAATTATGAAAAACGGTTCCATCAGTGACCTCGGTGTGTCTAGAATTTTCTAATACCTTATATAACGTTTCATATTGAGACACGAATCAACAAAATTCGATCTTCTTAAAGAAAAGCGGCCACATTCCTCCAGATCGTATTTTGTTGCTTAATTGTGCAAATAAATAATTCTGATGAAAATGGTACCATCGAACTGATCTGAAGATGAAGCCGGAAGGTATGCACCAAAAACTCCGTAATAAAACAATGTATCCTAGCCGTGTTTGGGCTTATTGGAATTATCATGAGATAGATGGTTATTAACCGATTTTTATTAACTTTGCTAAAGCAAAGTTTGTATTTAATCCACTTCGTATATCATGATTGTGTCACTGTTGTTTGTGCGGTTTAGCAAGTAGTGGTAATCGAATTGTTGTGGGGTCGGTACCATAACTAAAAAGTGAAAAATAAAAAGCTTTTTAACATAAAAATATTGCTACTTTGGGTTACATTATTGCAATTTTTTTAAGGATCTCAATTTTTTTTTTAAATAAATTTATAGCCTATGTTACTTCCTGATAATTTAGCTTTCTATTAGTGAAACAAAAAACCTTACCTATAAACCACGGAATCGAAACTTACGCGGGTGAAACCGCGGGGGGAAGCTAGTCGATACAATATAAAATAGTAACAACAATAAAAATTATATTCTTATATTCAAAAAATATTTTAGAGAAACCGTGTTTTTTATTTTTTTGTAGAAATGAAATGGTAGTTTTCTGATTAGTTTTGGTATATGGTTGTACATTTTTATGAACAAAGGTTGCTGTTTCTGTAGTGGAGAGTGCTGTTACAAAATTGTTGTTTTTAACTTGGTGGGGGGGACCCCCACCAAGTTAAAAACAACAATTTTGTACAACTATTTTGAAAATAAGAAAGAAACAAAAAAGCTTTTTTTTTTGCAACAGGGATTGAAAGGTGGTCTTAAAAATTCGAAATGCCGCTACTAGAGCATGTGGGGTATCATATGAAAGAGCGCTGTTGGCACATTCCCAAACATTTTTTCTTTTTTCTTTAGGCCGCATAGTTTTCGACTGTTGATGAAAAATGTAAAAAAAATACCGTTCCCTCCCCCCTTATCTCCGAAGTTTGCATAGAGAAAAATCTTAAATTATTCTATGTGATAGAAGCTTATGGAAAGATTACAGGAAAAATAAAACAATGTCTCTAAATAGCACAGTTTTTCAGAAATCAACAAAAATTACATTCGTTCCTTTATCTGTCAATAGATGGCGCTGACCTAAAACTGCAATATTCTACACCGCAGTGTTAAAATTAACTGACGAATAAAGGCCTCGCCGATGAAAATTTAAAAACATTTCGCGGTTCACAACCAAAATATCCTCCTTCCTATCTACTCGCAGGTTGCTTTGGGTAAAGCTCAGTTGTAGTTTTTTCTGGGCACATAACTATAATTAGGTCCTACTTATACGAATGAAGCTTATGAAGCTATATATGATGGTACGGAACCCTCGGTGCGTGAGTCCGAATCGCCCTTGACCGGTTATTTTTTATTGCTCTCATATGGAAGAGCCCCAGTTAAAATAAATGCACTCTTGCATTTTTTTTTTTACACTAAGAAAGCTCTTTGAATACGTGACGAGTTACCCAATAGGAGTAAGCTGGAATCCTTAAAGGATTGGCCCAGCAATCACAGCAGACCGGGAAAAGTGGAAAGAGGGAAGGCAGGCCTTTGCCCTGCAGTGCGATAACACAGGCTTATAATAATAATAAGTACAAATTATTATCCTCCTGCTGGGTTTGTGGAATGCCAATAGCAATAATTTATTTATTTAAGTATTGTTAACATTTGTATTTTTACAGGCTGTACCCACATATCCGTATAGAACATTTCTGGATTTTTCTGTCTTCTGTGGTATTCCGACTTATTCCATTGTCCAATAATATGTCCAACGTAGTACTAAATAGTAAATGTAACTTGGGCCCGCTTTATTCTAAAATACATATTAAATGATTGGATCTGCATGGTACAAAGGAGCTAAAAAGAGTTATCAAATTGAACACTAACATTACTTAGGTCAGTAACTTGACTTTATGTATTCGCATGTTATGTAAAGAGCTTAGGTTAGCCTAATGGAAAAGGCTGCTCAGCATAAACAGCCTTTAATATTCCCACTGCTGGGACACAGGCCTCGTCTCTGTGAGAGTGCGAGTTGGTGGATGTCCAAGTCTTCGAATATTTTGGTTCTAGGACATGCCAGTTACGTCACGATGTTTTCCTTCACCAATTTAAGAGCAGTGGTGATGAAATTAAATACACAAAGTGTCTGTCTAGGTTCGAACTCACGATCTACAACTCATAAGTCGGATCCGATACCACCGGCCCACCACTGTTACCTCTAAGGCTAAAAACTGCCTATTTGATTGATATTCGTTTTTTACGAGTCTTCTCATTACCACGAAATATTTACCACACACACAGACTAAAAATATGTTACCAACTGTAACTTACCATTTTCAAATTCTCCCAAGCTAGCTGGAACTGCTCAATACCATCGCCATCCACACTATCAGTCACTCCCACAGCCATGTCTTCTGCAGCACACACTCCCTCCGTTTCATAGAACAGTCCCGTCCATGTGTAGCCGCCTAGGGTCTTGTACATCAGAGCCATGTACAGGCACATTATGATGGGGCAGATGTATTGGAGAGCTACCACGCAGAGGTAGTAGAATACTGAGGCGATCTGGAACGAAGATTTGGGAATGTTATTTAAGTTGTATAACATGCGTGTCGGACCACGCACAACGAAGTGTTCCGTAGTTGGGACGAATTTATCCCAAAAACAAAACATAGTAGTTGAAATACATGACGAGGGGTTCGGCTAAGTAATAACGGCCGCATCGATTTGGTCGATAATTGGTCTATTAGTCTACGACAAGCTGTTATATTACGAGCCAAGCCTTCTTCTGCAGATTGATGTTGGTGATCCTGCCAGCCTCTTTCTTCTGTACGTCGAGCCTTCATTGCGTCATGTCATGGTACGCTTGTAGCTGACGTGGCATCAACGCTAGCTATTGGTCGTTAGTGGTGGTTAATGTTTGAACTGAGTGCACGCTCGACTCGAGCGTCGGGCGGGGCGGCGCGTGCGGCGTTCGTGTTAACCTCTTGCGCAGGGAGCGTGCTTGTTGCGCTGAGCGGGTGGCGAACGTGCAGTTCAAACCAGTTTGTGTTTGCGTAGAAAACTCCCCACAAAATCTTCTTTGTTTACCACACATTTTCTTCTAAATACATAATTATCAATAATATTGTACGACCCCGACGCCATGATGAAAAATGTGACCGGCTCACACGAACGCTAAGCGTGCACTAAGGCCACTCGGCGAACGCTCTTTCGCCGCTTGCACGCAACGCTGAACGCCCCGCCGGACGTCTTTTCACTCAGGCCGTACACTTACCCTACGACAGGCTGTTATATTACCTTCTTCTGCAGGTCGATGTTGGTGATCCTGCCAGCCTCTTTCTTCTGTACGTCGAGCCTTCGTTGCGCCATGTCGAGGTACGCTTGCAGCTGACGCGGCATCAACGCGAGGCGAATGACAACTGTGCTCGCGACGAGGATCAGACGTAGGGTGTCGTAGGCTTCTGAGGTCATGCTGCAAAATTTATAAAAATAGTTTTAAGTCCTCCTTTTATTAGTGCTCAAAGAACTAATATCTTGGGTGTTTTTTTACGGAAATAGTTGAACCTGGCTGCCGACTTTTAGTTGACAGGAAGCATCAAAATAGTAAGTTTTGATGCTTCCTGTCAACATGACTATGGCACTAGGCCTGCAAAAAAATTGTAATGAAGTTTAAATGTCACTCACATTGGTTTCTCCATACCACTAAAGACTCTAGCAGTAAGGTAGTGCCTGGTGATGGGTCGCACCCATAACAGCACCAGTATGAACGGCATCGCGAAGTTAAAGTTGAGCAGTAAAGATTTCACTTTGTTGTCTCCATAATATCTGGAATGAATGATTAATGACAGATATCTACACAAATAAATAAAATTGAAGTGTCTTTTTGTAATGTCAAAATAAAAGCTTTTTACTCAAAGACATTAAACTATACGTAACAATCTATTATTGATCGAAGGTAACAATAGCATTGCAATAACATTGCGAACAAAATCGTAATCCGATACTTATGTCCTAGTGGTAATAAGTCGCTCAGTCTAGTTTGGTACGCCTGCGTGTCAAGTCGCATTCGTGTCCACCAAAGCATTGACATAAATATTAAATAAAAATATTTTCTAAGAAAATATGCCGAGTTGCGCATTACGTTACTGTAAATCTCGTTATGGCAAAACGACTGGACCTAACTTCGGCTTATTTTCGTATGAATTGTTCATATTTACTCAGTAATTAGAATTAAATAATTTTTATAAATAGATCTAGAACATTTGCAAATTTTGTAATAAACGCCCTCTTTTGCTGAGTAGCTTTACTACTGCCTTGCAGAGATGTGACGTTATTTATCGAATTTGTTATGGATAATATTTATTAAGGTAAATAATAAATAACACTTAAAATATAATACTGTTTGAACATAATCATGTCATTTTATTTAAATGTCAATAAATGAACAAGTACTATTCATTCATGTAGGTTTCTGTTACTAGGTTTCCGAATGTTAATAATCTAGAATGTGAAAAATGGATATGGTTTGTTCAAATAAACCGTAGAGAAGAAAATTGGCTTCCAACTGCTTCATTAAAATTATGCTTAAATCAGTTAAATCACGATGACAATCTATACTTATAGTAAAGATGAAGAGTTCGTTTGCTTGTTTGTTTGAACGCGCTAACCTCTAGTACTATCAGTCGGATTTGAAAATTTATTAACATAAATTCATCACATACATATTTGTGTCCTGTGGGAATCGAACCCACGTCTAATAACGATAATTTAGTAATTTGTATGAAAAAGAATTTTGTAAATAAAAAACTTGTAAACATTGAAACTACTAACTATTGAACTATTGTAATTGTATTGCTTTCCAATTTTTTGGGCACTCGTTTGAATCTATTCAAATGTGAAAAAAAAAAAATCTTAGTACAGTCAGCATACACAATTAGCTGACCCCCCCTTGCATAAATGGTTGAGATTTTTTTACTAACACATCGTACGATTTTTTTTTTTCTAGTTTTGGGTAGATTTCGTATAGGTATTTAAATTAAATTAAGAATTATAAAATTCTATCGATACGTATTCAAAAAAATCTCAACCATTTATGCAAGGGGGGGGGGGGGGGGTCAGCTAATTGTGTATACTGACTGTACCTAACTTTTTTCAATATTAACGATATAAAATTCTATCGATACGTATTCAAAAAAATCTCAACCATTTATGCAAGGGGGGGTCAGCTAATTGTGTATACTGACTGTACCTAACTTTTTTCAATATTATCGATACCTTTATATCTATATGGTGAAATCCCTACCACAGGTTTTATAGTTTCTACTTGGCGTCACCCGGCATTGCCAGACCTACAAATTTATCCATAGATCTACGGATTTTGGACCTCTCCTCGGATATACGACACTTTGTGATATAATAATTCGGAGGCAAACGAACGAAACGGCAACGAGGCACGTTTAAAATTATTTTATTTAAAAATGTACATAAAAACACACTGAAACTGATATCTAGTCACACTATACACGGACTATGAGTAGCGAATAAAATTCAAAAATATTTTTTTTGAGACAAGATTTGCTTAGTTTGTTTAGATTTCGACATTTAGTTAGTTTTCGACATTTAGTTAGTTTTCGACATTTATTAACCTGATTTGAACTATAATAGGTTTTTCAGGCTTAATCCACCGATTGAAAATCGGATCTGGCAACACTGGCCACACTGGCCACCTACCGAGCGATAGCTGAATAAATTAATTGATGTTTGCTGTTTTTTGTTTTATGATGTTTCCAATTGCCGCTCTAATTTTGCTATATTATGCTAGATGGCGTCACTGAGACATGCGATCACAGTTTTTGTGTGTTATTTATTTTATTTCTTTGCATAGCCTCTTTATTGTATCTTAAATCTCTTTGTTTTTACTAAATGTTTATACGGTACTTCTAACAAAAAAAAAAAAAAACTGTCATTGTTTGTTTAGGCTAGTCTCCGAAACGGCTAGACCAATTTTAACGGAACTTTCACTCGCAAATAGCTGATGTTATAAGGAGTAACTTACACTGCTTTTTTTTTTAAAAAAGCCAAGCGGAGGAAGCCGCGGGTAGCAGCTAGTTGATATACCTACGTATGGGCCTACATGCCGTCAAGATGAAAATAAAAAGTTTTGTATAACTTGTAAATAGCCAGTGAAGGCCGGTGGGTTTATTTTTGGGCTGTACCTATTCATTCAGACTTTAGAATTTTGTAAAAAAAAATCAGGACCAAATATAAAATCTATTTTTCAAGTACATACATATTCTTTCTCTTGAACTTACCTAAGTGAGTCCCAGTGCATCCTGGCGACTCTCATGCCAGGGAACGTGAACAGAGTCCCAATGATAGCTGCCCATACAGCCAAGAAGAATTTTAATATCAATTTTGAAGCTGGACCCCTGAAAATTTTAAACAAAAATGGCTTTATGATAAGATAAACTGATAACTGATATTTTATTTCCAAATTATTAGATAATTTCAGTGTCATGTCAATTCATACACTGAAATTTTCTAATAATTTGGAAATAAAATCTCATTTATCAGTTTTTCGGTAAATGAATGGTGAGTATATTACAGAGAAATATTTTTAGTGTTTTCTTTCACATAGAGAATGATTTTAATTGGAACCTGGCTGGTTGCCAAAATTCTTATCTTTAACTAAACAGAAGTATTCGCTCACTGTATGTTATAGCATTTTCTTTAAATAATAAAAAAATCTACAAAGCCTTTTCCCAACTCTGTTGTGTAGCTTGCTTCCAGTTGCAGCTGAATGAAGCCAACAGAGTTGGGAAAAGGCTTTGTAGATTTTTATTTGGTACCAGTATTCTACATGGAGCGAATGCCAATCTGACCTCTGCAACCCAGTTACTGGGTAACAAGTTATCAGACTTTTTGGGCTTCTAACTACCTGTAACGACTGTAACAAAAGTCACAAAACTTACACAGAAGACAGGCCCTGATTCTCAAGGAACTTAGAAGCATTTTCATAGAAGCTGTCATAGGCAGGGTCCACTCCTACTTCCAGGTTGCCCTCACTCACAATGAGCACCATCATGGCTATCAGCAGGAACACGCAGAAGGCCACGATGCAGGTGGAACGCTCCCCGATTGACTCCTCACTCGTGAAGTACTGCTTTGTCAGGCTTAGGAGGATTTTGCTGTGGTTTTTAAGTTAAGGAAAAGGTATTGTGTATAACAAGAGTTTATGGCTGTTCAAAATACTTTCAGAGGATTGTCAATGTTGGTTAGAATTTAGAACTTTAAATATTAGGGCCGGCCCGTTCATATAGGCGAACTAGGCGACGACCTAGGTTGCTCGTATTATGGGGGCGGCACTCGGCCGAATCGAAATTGAAAATAATACAATCATTTTTATTTTTACTATCACATTTAATTACCCGATCTTCTGCCAAATTATTTAACCCACTGTTAGGAAGTCTCATTGCGTCATGTCCCTACCTTGACATTAAAACCACTGAGCGATACAAGATGGGAAAGTCGACTGATGTCTTGCGAGTTGCGTCCATTACGTTACCAATTAGCTAACGTACATGATGCGCTCATGGACATGTTGGTTTTTAGGGTTCCGTAGTAAACAAGGAACCTTTATAGTTTCGCCATGTCCGTCCGCGGTTTGGCTCAGAGACTCCTAGCACACTCTTAGTACAAGAAAGCTGTAATTTGATATATGGGTATACATATTAATCTCGCCGACAAAGTGGTAAAATAAAATCTTGTTTTTTTTTAGGGTATCTCTCCTACACGTAAAGTTGGGATGATATTTTTTTTTTTCTTGTCTATTCATGGTACGGGATATCGTTGGATAGGCCGTTCAAAAATATTACGGGTTTATGAAAATTCTTTTTCGATTCAGGGATAAGTTTGCGTAATATTAAGCTTTAAAGTGAAAATTTTTTTAGAGTCCCCTGCAAACTAAATGATTGTTTTTGGATATGTGAAAAAATTCACAACAGTAGTATTTAAAACGAAGTTGAAAGGAAAACTATGACAGCTAATAGGCTTTACAAGTTACCGAGTAATAGTCGACCCACTTACATTTGTAATTGAAAAACATGATCTCAGACACATTCTGTATGGGAGAACATATTATTCAACTAAGTACAATGTTTGTTCTTGGGATAAATTCATCCCAACTACGGAACCCTTCATTGTGCGTGATCCGACACGCACTTGCCCGGTTTTTCTTTTTGCTCTTTGTGTAATAATTAAGAACTTAATGGTTTTTAGAAAAAATTACACATTTTTATCTGTTTACATTGTTTTATTTTGTTACGAATTTCCTTAAAAGGGCGCCCTTCCAGTCTTTCGCCAGGAATTCTCGGGTCTATTAACTATTATTCTTTTATAACTGTAGCATTTCGTCAACATTTTCAATCAAAAGCTGATTGAAAATTTTGACAAAATGCTACCCAAAAATACTAGGGGAGATTGATGGGAAGTCAGTTTGAATCCGGTGGATCAATAAAAAGTCTAGTCTCTCATCTCAATAAAATTAATCTACTCGTAAGATACACAAATATATAAAACTGAAGTGTATGTTTGTAGTGACAAAATAACAGCTATTTACTAAATGCATAAGAAAGTATATATGGTACTTATAACAAAAAAACTATTTTTAATTCACTGGCTGGACCGATTTTGACAGGACATTATCACTGACTGGCAGATAGCTGATGTTATAAGGAGAAAGTTAGGATACTTATGTTTTTTGAAAAAGCAACGTGGGCGAAGCCGCGGGCAGCAGCTAGGTTTAAATAATATTCGTTATGAATCTCTAGGTTAGCTCTTTGTAAAGGATACAATGAGAATAGTACAACTAGGAGGCACCACACCATGCTCAAGTTGAACTCATCCTTCAGCGGGAACACTGATGTGTACACCTAAAAGATAAAATAATGTCTCTGCTATTCATTAATGAAGAGATAACTGCCTCTGTGGTCTAGTGGTAAGACCACCTATCTCAAACACAGAGGTCCCAGGTTCAATTCCCAGCAGGCGCAAATTTTTCTGCTTGGTTTGGTTGAAGGTAGGGCTTGTTCTAAATCCGCCTGGCTAGCTACCACCATCTTATCTAAGTCTATCGCCATAACAACAATGTTAACAGCATTGTTGTGTTAGAGGTAAGACAGCCAGTTCCTCTGTGGTCGAGGATTCCGGGCGAAGCTCGCTGCCATCGTCGGCCTTATCATCACTTACCATCAGGTGAGATTAAGGCCAAGAGCCCCCCATAGTGGATAAAAAAGTTTGAAAAATGAAATAGAATTTTCACAAGTTTCTGAAATTATTAAATTAAAAGTAATTAAAGCCTTCAAAATTATGTTTGGGAGAACAGAATAGTAATACAACAAAGCAAGTGGTTAGTAGCAGTATAAGATTACTAGGGCAAGAAAATGAACACCTACCTCTGACATAATATACACTATAGCAGTGTACAGTGAGAAGTCCACTATCCATAGATACTCAGTGTAGAACCTCAAATGTACCACATCTAATGCCGTCACTGGCGCCGTCTCCAGCTGGATGTCCAGGCTTCGCGGCACATGGAACGTTTCCGGCTTCCCATTCGACTCATGTTTACCCCCCTTCTTTCCCTTCGAAGTTTCCTTTGGCACTCCCGCCAAACTCTTCAACTCGCTGTTAGTAGGGTACAAATACCTATATAGCCTTTGCGAACATAATAACCATCTCGCGAACGAATAACTTCCCAACTTCTGTATTACTGATACCATAATCAGTGTGATAACTAATTGAGCGCCGAGCAGTGCCTGGAATATAAATAAAATGCAATGATCCACGGAACTGTGCACGAAATCTATCTTTAGAACTATAAATCAAGTTTACACACCATTTTGCCTGGATTTTCATTCACATTTATGTCTATTCATAGTCTTTATATTTGCTAAATTATTTTCGTTTCAAGCTAAATCTATAACCTCAATTTCTTACTCTCCCACTCATTAATATGCAGTTAAATTAAAAATAATCTGGATACACAACGAGAGAAAGAAGTAGTTAAACATACAGAATGAAAGAGTAAAGGAGAGATACGACTAGTGCTGTCTGTGAAAATTAGCACCTTTTATTTTCGTTGCATTTTAATTATTGATGGTGCGTTTTTGTAGTAAGTTTCAATTCATGTGGTTGTGTCATAATAATATGCATTAGTTCATTAACTAATCCTTATTCATTGAGAAACAAAAAATCCTTTTCGAAAATACAAATTCGCAAAACACAAAATAAAATAAAACAAATGCTATCCTGATTTTCGAATATTTATTTATATTAACACGTTCTTCATAAATGTATATCGTCTAATCAATGGTGTGAAAGAGATGTCTATACTCGTGAAGGGAGAAAGAAGTAAAACGTATTGCCATGTATACACATAATCCCTGATTCTCAGGTAAAAAAGCCCTTTTCCTCTCTCTCTCCTACTTTGCTGCCTGCACCTAAGTTCAGTGGCGTAGCGTGGGTTTTCACCACCCGGGGCCGACCAAAAAATTTCCATCTATCCTATTTTAATTATTGGTTTATAGTTTAAATATTTTATTGTACATTCTTTGATTAGCTCAGAAATATACCCAAAAACTATTTCTTGTGCAATTTCAACCAAATTGTTGGATTGTAAAAATAATATAGAAACTGATAATTGTAGAGTTAAGGGCGCCAAAAATTTGATAGCCACTATACTTGGATGCCGATGCCGATGCTTGGCACGTAAGATTGCGGGCCCCCTTTCGTATACCACACGGGGCCATGGTACCCCCTGCCCCCCCCCCCCACGCTTTGCCACTGCCTAAGTTCACATAATGAGTAAATCTAATTTGTTCATTTTATTATAGAGCATTATCAAATTATGTCTCAAAACCCATTTAAATGAGTTAATTTTTATCTTGTTTCTTAAACAGACAAAATTGCATTATCAAAACTTAGATATAATATTGATCTTACATGATGCTCTGCCTCAAAAATTCAATTTTCGCCATCTCTTTATTGACAATAATGAAGCGTCGGCGCCTCTGAGTTTAGCTATTTGTTTCTACCTACCCTCATGGCAAAAAGTGAGTTTTTGTTATGTGTGTTTCGTGTGTTGGTCTGTGCCTAAAATACAGTTTTGAAATCGACTTGACATTAACTCCCTTTAGAGTACTAGTAGTAGTAACTGCTACCCTAGTAGCATTTGCCGTTGGCTTCCATACGCCAACAGTTGGGAATGTATTGGCAGACGGTTAGTTATTCCGCCAACCTGAACTTAAAATAGGCCCATTTTCATAAACATGCACTATTTGCCCAACGGATAACCAACGACGGGCCTGCTGTTACTATTCCTACTGTTGGGTGATTTTTGTAGGGATTTAAGGTATAATGACAACATTGGGCCAACTAACGCGGGCCTACTGCTTCTATTCCTACTGTTGGGAGATTTTTGTAGGGATTTAAGGTATAATGACAACATTGAGCGAACTAACGCGGGCCTACTGCTTCTATTCCTACTGTTGGGAGATTTTTGTAGGGCTAATTACTGCTGCTCCAACGGGGTGGTAGCGGGGTGTGCGGGGAGCGGACGGCGGAACGCTTCGCCCGGCCCGCCCGCCATTTTGTTATTCATTTATGCACCTGCGGCTGCGGAGTGTTTGTGAGTGTTTGCAGTTTTGTTCGCATCAACAAAGGTACCAGAATATCAGGCTGGCAGGCTGTGTTTTAGTTTAGTTATTTAACCTTTAGTGTTTGTGAAAGTGTTAAATGTATAAAGTGGTGGAGTTTTACGACGATGATGGTTATCGGTGGGAACTCGGTGTGGTGCATGAAGAACGGATGACGCCACGGAAGACTATTGACATTGCATGTGTGTTAAAAAACGTGTAAAAATCGTCGCTGCACATATTATGAACCTTATCGGCTTCAAAATAAGGTTGGTTTTTCAAAACGAATCGCTAAAACCAACCTTATTTTGAAGCCGATAAGGTTCATGTATAGCGACGTGCGTATGGCAGGCGCTGGCGAGACGCGTCGCTCTGAAACCAGCCATAGAACCAACCAACATACAACCGCTTGCCTAAATTTTTTATGTGTCGTTGGGCCTACCTATAACACGTTTTCGTTGGGCCTTCGTAGGGCAATGTACGTTGGCCCCATCGCAAGTTGGGCCTTCGTAGGCAAATCCACGTAGGCTAACTGCCCGCCAATTGTATGCATTTGCCAACTAACCAGAGGTAAGTGGCCCAACTAAATGCCAATAAAAAATGCTACTAGCGTAGCGATTTGTTTTGAAAAACTAACCTTATTTTGAAGCCGATAAGGTTCATGTGCAGCGACGATTTTTACACGTTTTGTAACACACATGCAATGATACTTCCGTGGCGTCATCTATTCTTCACGCACCACACCGAGTTCTAGAAGCAGCAGGCCCGCGTTAGTTGGCCCAATGTTGTTGTTATACCTTAAATCCCTACAAAAATCTCCCAACAGTAGGAATAGAAGCAGCAGGCCCGCGTTAGTTGGCCCAATGTTGTCATTATACCTTGAATCCCTACAAAAATCACTCAACAGTAGGAATAGTAACAGCAGGCCCGTCGTTGGCTATCCGTTGGGCAAATAGTGCATGTTTATGACACACCCCGCTACCACTCCGTTGGAGTAGCAGTAATTGACCCTACAAAAATCTCCCAACAGTAAGAATAGAAGCAGTAGGCCCGCGTTAGTTCGCTCAATGTTGTCATTATACCTTAAATCCCTACAAAAGTCTCCCAACAGTAGGAATAGAAGCAGCGGGCCTGCGTTAGTTGGCCCAATGTTGTCATTATACCTTAAATCCCTACAAAAATCTCCCAACAGTAGGAATAGAAGCAGTAGGCCCGCGTTAGTTGGCCCAATGTTATCATTATACCTTAAATCCCTACAAAAATCACCCAACAGTAGGAATAGTAAGCAGGCCCGTCGTCATCCGTTGGGCAAATAGCGCATGTTTATGACAATGGGCCTATTTTAAGTTTAGGTTGGCGGAATAACTAACCGTCTGCCAATACATTCCCAACTGTTGGCGTATGAAAGCCAACGGCAATTGCTACTAGGGTATAGTGTCCCCACACTCTAACAAAAATGAGCACTTTAATGCTTAATATTACGCAAACGGATCCCTTAATCGAAAAATGATTCTGACAAACCCGCAATATTTTTGAACGGCCTATTCAACGATACCCCATACTATGGGATAAACGAGAAAAAAAATATCATCCCTACTTGACGTGTAGGAGAGATAACCAAAAAAAAAAACTATATTTTATTTAACCACTTTGTCGGTATGATTAATATGTATACCCATGCCAAATTACAGCTTTCTTGTACAGACGCCACCACATCCAGCTACTACAATCTGTCAAATTTCTTTTGTCAGGTTCCAGGTTGCGAAAATTTGACAGTTTCGGGTAGCTTGACCTGCTGGCGTCTGTACTAAGAGACTCTGAGCTAGGCCGCGGACAGACAGACGGATGTGGCGAAACTATAAGGGTTCCTTGTTTACTACGGAACCCTAAAAAGGTGTCAGAGGTAGGAGGGTTATTGTAGGAATATTGCTACATAGCAATATTCCTACAATAACATTAATAATAGTTAGTTTTACTTATTACCGCGGGACTTTCGTGTGACGGACTTTAAATTATTTTCGGATTGACTCTGACGTCTCTGACAGATGTTGAAGGGAAAGCAAAATTTTTAGTCGGGCATCCCTAAACCAGTCCGCGTTGCGCACGATGACTAATGTTCACTGAAAGATTTTCGTATCGATTGATTTGTATCCACAGTGCACACGTAATTTGGTTTCGTCGCTGCCAAAGTCTGCTCGCAGACTGCGACGGAGCTCTTTTCTGTAGTTGATTAAATTTTTATTTTGTGTTGTGTTGCAAAAACCGTGAAAGATGGGGTCGTTGTTTAGGAGTGAAGAAATGACATTATGTCAACTTTTCCTGCAGAGCGAAGCCGCGTATGCATGCGTGTCTGAGCTCGGGGAGCTGGGACTCGTGCAGTTCCGAGACGTGAGTAGTGTCGCCATGTGGATCATGTCAGACGCCCCTTTTACTCAAAATCATCACTATCATTCGGAGACCCTGCATTTTTTCGTTATGGGTATAACATAATAGGATATCTCTGACCTCGTTTCACTTTTGATCGAAGTTTCATGCCCTGATTTCATGATAATACTGATTTATCTGACAGACCTTATACATAATAGATTAGTTTCTACGCCTTTCCAATAGGATGTGTGTAAATAAACGTTTGCCGTATTTTTTTTATTTTGTATTTTGTTCTGTTAATGTTTTATCAACATTAAAGAACATGATATTTTGTTAGTATCTAGCTATATATTGTTGCCTCCTCTATGCGCTATTATTGACTGTTCAAAAAGAATTCTCTTAACAGTAGTGAAGGTTACTAGAATAGAGTATTGTTGACAAAGATTCTACTGTCTACTGATAGTAGAAGTATCTCATGGACATACAGCACTAAGTCTTTGAAGACAGTAGTGTCAATCAAGGACCCTTATATTGAGTACACTCATAGCAGTATATACGTGTACTATGTTAATATGTCAGCTGTTTGTTATCACTATTTGAAAGTTAATGGTCTACCCATTGATTTATATTTATATCTCAATAGGTTACCCTCTTGGAATAATTACTTGCTGGGAATATGTATTTTTTAAGTTAAAAGAACTCAGTGTCACTTCTACAAAATCCATTAGAACGTCCTCTCTTGTCAATGTTAAATAAGCTCTCGTAGAGAGATTGTTTTCAGACTCACGAATTGTAGGTTGCGGGATCGAAACCAGGCAGGCACTTTACTTTGTGTAAATAATTTCTTCACCACTGCTTTGTTAGAAAAACATTGTTAGGAAACCGAATCTATATCCTAGAACCAAAAATTCGAAGACATGTGACGTCTGCAAATCCGCTTTGGGCCCGCGTTGTAGATTACAGCCCACTCCCTCTCGCAGAGAAGAGGCCAGTGTCCTGGGACACTGCTGGCAGTGGGAACATTCATCAATTCAGCCGAAAGACATCCACTGCTGGACATAGGCCTCCTCCAATTGGGAGGGGTTTGCCATAATCTCCATGCTTGGCAGGCAGGTTGGCGATCGCAGTATGGTGTTAAAAATGCATAGAGAACACTGCTGCCCATTCTCTAGTAAGTACCTTAGTCGCCTTTTACGACATCCACGGGAGGAAATGGGGTGGTGCTATTCTTTACGTCCGGCACCACACGGCACAACATGTGGGAACATTATAGGATGTCTATGCAGAGAGATTGTGGTCAGATTGAGATTGTGGTGATTGTGTTGATTGTGCTCATAATAATTTATGTATAAAGTAGCAACCATCTGGTTTTTACAAAATGGTCAATTTTACAATTAACTAATTGCTGTAGTAAAAATCTGCGTTTTTAAAAGTTTGTTAGAAACCGAATTCTTATCCTTTTTATTGACATTGACATTCATAATTTGAATTCCATTGGTGCCAACATAAAACTGCCAAATTAAAAAGTCATGTGATTGATAAAAAAATGTGATTGTTATTACCTATGATTGATGAAGTTAATTACATTACAATCTCTGATAAAGTGTATTATTTAGTTGATATGGTCAGGTCACACCTAGAAACAACTAAATGTGATCTAAATCTTATCATTTATAAATTAAAGTTATACCTAAATATCAAAAGCTTAATTCGTTCTTATGTAATACTAGTTGCTGCCCGCGGCTTACTCCGCCTGGCTTTTTCTTAAATAAAAGTAATCCTAAGTTACTCCTTGTAACATCAGCTATTGCCCTGTGAAAGTCCCGTCAAAATCGGTCCAGCCTTTTCGGAGATTAGCCGCTTGAAGCAGTCAGATTTAGCTTTTAAAAAAGTCTATAGATCTACGGATTTATCTAGACTTACAGGCAATCTACGGCTTTTTCAGCGTCACTCTACCGATTAAAAAAAATCTGATCTAGCAACATTGCTCCCGCGCCTCTCAAAAGGCGCCATCAAATTTTTATTTTGCGCTGGAAATTGTTTTTTTGCATTTGGCTTTTTGACTCCCCTTGCTATTTGGCACCTAGAGCGACCGCTCCTCTCGCTCTACCCCAGGGCCGGCGCTGAATATATGTTAAAAAAAATATTGGTGATCACTATCACACTGGAAGGTACTATTATATTGATAGTACTAATATTCTCTTGACATAAAAGATCTTAGCAAGATAGTCCCTACACTGCATTATTTTGCAGCCATAGGAAAAGTGGCTTGTTCTTACATAAGACATTGTTATTGAAATACTGAGTACACCTTGCAAAACAAATTAGGTCAACACTTTTACTGGATTTTCATTATCCTGGACTATGGGCCTTTGTTTACATTTAAAGTAGCTAAAACGAATCACAATACATAATGCTGTTGACCACAAAGTATTGTTTTAATTTATTTATGGATAGTATTATTATGTATTTGTTCATAAACTATAGATAAAATTTATAGTATAATTTTATATAAAAAATTTAGAGATTTTAAAATTAAATTAGCTTTATTTTATTTAATAACATTTTAATTACACTTACAAAAACATAATCAAAGTATTGTAAGTAATAAGAATATACAAAACATTTTATTTTAATAAATGATATTTCTGGTGCTGTTGGTCACAGCATACATAGTCTTTAAATATTATGGATAAACAGTCTGTTGTTCATGTTTATTTCATTGACTCCTTAGATCAATATTATTAACAACATGAAACAATAAATGCAAATGTTAAAACTGGGATTCTGTAAAGAAAATTATACAAAAATTCACCAGTTCCAGTCAATCATCATTAGATAATAATAAGTTTTGCTCAATAATTGGGAAAAAAATCAAGTATCCTTGTACAGATATCATCTTTCTAAAGTAAAATTTATTTATTCAATCGTTATTAAAAAGTCAATTAGGTTCTGCTCTTAGTTTCTCTTTCAATCGAAAAGTATGTGACACTCAGCAATTTGCATGCATTACGGCGTGTGCGCCAATTGTGCCCACACCGCGTCAATACCGCGTTGCGGAACTATTGGCTAGCCAATGCGAACAAATTGCATGACCCATGACCCATGACTGACACCTTCTCTTGCCTGGAGTAAAAAATTGGCACATCTTGGTCGACCAATGTTTGCGATCCAATTCATTCATCTGGCTGCAGTTTTTCCTGCTGCGGCTAAATTTTCGCATTTCCACGAAGAATTTAACCTTCTCTTTTCAATTCGATCGAGACTGCACCAATATTCTAAGCTGAAACATTTTGGTTTCACCACCCAATTGTTTCAAATACATTGTGGTCTACATTTCATGAAATAACATCGTACATTTTTCATTCAAGTGAAATGGTATTGTTTCTCCACAACGGGTTGACCTCAAACAGGAAGATGA
Source organism: Dryobota labecula (assembly GCA_947523025.1). NCBI lineage: Eukaryota > Metazoa > Arthropoda > Insecta > Lepidoptera > Noctuidae > Dryobota > Dryobota labecula. The sequence continues at coordinate 2,344,638 of OX383289.1, read as the reverse complement.
ACGCTTTCAGCGACAATACCATTCCTTTGTTCTTTTTTCTCTGACGTTACAGAGAAATGCTGTCACCTGATTGCTAATAATTATTTGATTTACACTCGGTCGGTATCTAAGCGAGAAGTTCTATTATTATCTACTGTCGCGTTACTTCATACATTCGTAGGCGTAGAATTAATTGGCGTAACAGATCTTTAAAAGATTGAGTGTCCTTTCCACACTCCTTTGATAAATCTTTAACGCTTAATCCTCTAATGTCACAGAAAAATGACGGTAATCACTCGACTTACATCATTGACATTTTTATTATCTTTAGTACGTTATTTAGAAGAGGAATTCTTACTGAAGTCGTAGAAACAGGTGTTTGGTGATAACCCAAAAAGTCGGATATTAACTCAACTTGGTTGTAAAGATAACAGATGCTAATATCCTCAGAGTCACCAGTCATCACTATCATGGTCGCTATTCAGTAAATCGCGAGCGAATGACCATGAGGAGTTGAAGAATGTCATCATAATCACAATAGGCAATGGATCATTAAAATGATAAACAAAAAAAAAAAAAAAAAAACGTTTCAAAGCCGAATTGTTGGAAACTTTAGAGTGTTATAAATATACTCTAAGTTGGAAGCAGAAAATTGAATGAAAATGGGAAGAACCACGACAACATGCATTTCAGAAAAAAAAAAAATTCCAGCCCTTTTTGATGGCAAAAGATTCCATATTATTAATTATTTGATAAGAATGAAGAGGATGCCAAACATCTGGTAGGAAAAGCGACGACAAATGGCCATAATAAACATCTTTAAAATAGACGCCAATTACCAAACACATGGTCTTTAACAGACAACATTCAGTGAAATGGCGCTCTGCCTGCATGGGTCGATATTCTATTGAGAGTAGCTGTTAAGGGGAATTAGATAAGTATTACTATTTGATTGGATTGGCTATAGATAGCAGTTACCACTTGAGTCTGACTTCAAATAGACAAAACACTACAGACATGTAAAACTGCACGTCGAACTATAGGCACGGTCGCATGGCTGAGAAGCCATACAACCATGAAATAATAATAATAATCTTCTTAAATACCTGCATATACGGCTTCCATTCATCTAAAATTTACCATAACGACACTAAAATCAACTCTAAACTACATCGAATATAAACCCTCACCCTGAACTTTCTCTCCTCAGTTAAACCCAGACGTGAACGCGTTCCAACGCAAGTTCGTCAATGAGGTCCGTCGATGCGACGAGATGGAGCGAAAGCTCCGGTATCTTGAGAAGGAGATCCGGCGGGATGGGATCCCTATGCTGGAGATCCCGGGCGAGTGTCCCGAGGCGCCACAACCCAGGGAGATGATTGATCTTGAGGTGAGCAGGAGTTTTACTACTTTTTTTTCGTTTTTGTTTAATGAATAAGGCAACTTTTACCAGAATCCTTGTGACGATACAACTGTGCCTCAGGGTGGAGTTGGACGTAGCTATCCATCATTATCCCAAAACAGGTCCAATAATTTATGTTTGATGCCTAGATTTGATAGTTAGATATCCTAATAGTACCTATAAAATAATTTTCGTTTCATAGGCTACCTTCGAAAAGCTGGAGAATGAACTCCGCGAGGTAAATCAGAACGCCGAAGCTCTCAAGAGAAATTACCTTGAGCTTACAGAACTCAAGCACATACTTAGAAAAACACAAGTTTTCTTTGATGAGGTAAGTTGAATCAACCACAGTACTTTAAGAGCTCACGAATACAACCACCAAGATCTTGCCTTCAAAAAAATTCATTAAATTACTAATCTGTTTACGTAAAACGTAATTAGTAGATGCTTCGTCCAATGTATTAGAATCCAACGATAAGATAGCTCACTGCTAATGTTCTCGTGATATTTTACGCAAAATGTGTAATGTCGATTAATTATCAACGTAATCTATTAGTGTTTGTTCAACTACGTCAGATGCCATTATTGCAGTCATCCTTTAAACTATGTCAATATGGACTGTCATTGTAATTACCTACTGAAGTTAGTTTGCGAAGGGAATGTCGTCAATAGATACGTTCTAATCAATTAGAGTTCAGCTTGAAAACACAATAGCAAAGCTATGAAGCCGATACAAAATCATGCTGTTGTAGAAAAAAAATAGCTCCACGATCAGTGTTTCAGTCGTCCTTATTTATTTTTATCATCGTTTATTATTTATTGATTTTCCCTTTTTTCGGATCAGTGTCTCATTAAGTATTATTATTTTATTTTATTTTTATAACTTAAAGCACAATAACAACAGTATCAAATACTAATTTATGTTCAACACTTTCCAATATTCTTTAAGTTAACATTTCCTTAAACGAAGGTCGTGGGTCTTAAAGTATGTATATTTTTATAAAATTATTTTATATATCATATACGACAAAGTGGGCTTCAAAAACAACGAGCTTATGAATTGAAACGTTTGGATTCGGTATATTGTTTGAAATAATGACGTCGTATTGTCAATGTCACATTTTTGTACGTCTATTGTCGGCAGTTGATTGATCGCACGCATACATTACTGTCTGCTTTGATTGTACTCGTGCTAGGGTACATAAACGATTTCTAATCTCAGTCAAAATCCAATTTATCCGTGGCACTATCACAGAGATTATTAAATTTCATGGCCACAAATTGAATCCTCCGCGGTCGTAAGTGTACCAAATGTGACATTGACATTGACGTGTGTCTGACCTTAACGCCATGTTGGCGTGTGTGTGCACAAGATGGCGGACCCGTCGCGCGAGGAGGAACAGGTGACCCTACTTGGGGAGGAGGGGCTCATGGCGGGCGGGCAAGCTCTCAAGCTGGGGTATGCTCAGATTGATTACGACGCGCTCGTTGGACCGTTTTGATTTCCATTTCTGTCAATGGAAATCAAAGCACACACATGAGCGTTATTATTTTTACAGCGCTTGTACTGTGACGCTGATTCTGGAGTCTACCGATCACCACTCAGGCAAGCATTGGAGTCGGCCGGTTTATAGTATATCATCAACATAACAACTCTCTTTGACTTCTTTGTGTGATGGAATGAGCTTAGTTGTAGCACCGCAACCAGCCCGGTCCAGACCGTGTCAGTCTACTAAAGCTTAGTGAAATACTCCTGACTCCCTTGCCGAGCGTGCTAACCAATTGCTGCCTGAGTGAGATTTTTATTTTGAACTAACAATGTTTCCGACATGATTTATTTTTGAAGTCCATCTGCAAACGTATCCAGCTATCGGAGTCGACAAGGTTTACAAAATAGTTTCTTTCCGTTATCATAAAGTCATCCACGCTTCCTGTACTTGTCATTTTATGCATGCCATTATGATTTTATATGTTCATGTCTTATGTAGATCACGACGAGTCAGAGTTATAGAGTATATATTTTGTTTAGTTTATTATAAACGACACTGTAATTTGAACACAATACGAAGTAGTCACAAACTAACAATGCATATGAAGCTTTTATATAATTTTTTGGTAGCTAGGTAATTACCAGCAGTCCACCGCGTAGAATGAGGTGTTTGCAGTGACTCGATGGCGCTACTTTTTTACTACAACAGGCAAGGAAACAGTGTGCATCGTGTGGTTTAAATGTCGTATCTGTCGCGTGCATTGTGACGTCATATGGGCAATGTTTGTCTACATGTTTATGTTTGTCCTCCGTGTAGCACGAGGGTGGTGCCAATACCACTGAGTCGATGACGCGCGCCCTCATATCCGACGACCCGAACAGACATATCGGCCACGTCCAACTAGGGTATGTATGCGTGTGTACATACGCACTGGAGTGACACTGACTACCACCCGATACTCGACGCAGCTGGGCTGTTCACATTGTTCACCGACGGTTCAGCTGCTGCTATACTCTCTACTGGTTCTATTGGTTGCTCGTCTTGTATGTCTATCGTGTCAAAAACTCAAAATGTATGTCCACTCATAAAATATCGGACGTTATTATCTTGAAAGATACACACTTACTGCCTACTTACTTACTGATTAATCATATATACGTTAGTAAACTGCTACCTACGAATAATGACCTGTGACGTACTACACCAAAGACGATGCAATCAATCACGTCGTTCACATAAACTTGACATTTTTATTATTTGACGAAGAATCTTGTAAATAATTACATTGTCAACAAATCAATTGCTTGAAATGAGTCTTCAATTTTGCGGTTTATGTGAACATTTTCGTAAAACTAATATTGCACGTGATGATACTGATGATACGCGAAGAATATTTCTTGCTAAGTATAATAATTAATCTTCGAAAGAACTTAAATAGATATAACTTAGATCGCGCGCTTAGCGCTCATGAAGTAAACATAATTGTTGCAATAAAAAGTAATAAACTCTTTGAGAATCCCTTTGTCAAATTTAATGCATGTGAAATCCTCTTCAAATAGTACATCTAAAATATTTTCAAGAAGATTACAAAGTTGTTGAACTAAATAACCAACACGTTGATGTAATAATTAGACTATTATATTAACTTGTAGTCCTAACTGTACAGTATTGCTAAACATTTGTGCTTGATTTATTCCCTAGTTTGCGGGATAAACAAGAATCCCTGGAATTCCTGCCTTGGTTAGTAGTGTATATTTGTATTTTATATTGTAGATGGGTATAGAGGTAGATATGGTTCGGGTATATGTTATAAATGTATGGTTGCAGACTCAACAGTAACATTGTGACAGACAATTTTGAAATCAACTTGACTCATTTCAATGTTGTCTTCACTATTTGGGAACAAAATGAACATACCGTTCAATTCTAACACCCTTCACTTGCTTACTAACACTCACTTCAATATCACAGTATTGTTTTATTAAAAGAACGTTAGATTTCATATGCGTTGTCAAGGTAACTTGGACTTCAAGAATAGATAATGGAATTAGGTGCGAAAAATGTAAATGCTGAAATTACACGGCACTTCGTTATCAAACTTTTTCTATTTGGTAAACAGTTCTTATCAAAAATGTTATAATTATCTAAAATTAAAGAAACGAGTGTAATTTATAATATCTTAAATGTATTATTTTACTAAAGTTTAAGTAATGAACCAAGATGTGCTCCTTGCGGGACGCCATCCTGGAGTTATATCAATCGGACTCCGCACGTATAGGAAAAGTTTCGATATCGATGATATTTTTCAACATAGACATTCCTAACAGCGTCTTGGTACGAGTGTCTTAGATAATAATTTATGTTTTGTGTCATATTTTAGTTTATGAACTCGTGTTATTCATTTAAACATGTTTTCAAGGGTTTAAAAAGGCTTACTGAAGTCCACATTTAGGACAGAAGGTTTATTAATCTTAAAAGTGTAATTAATTCAAGAATCTAGTATTCAGAACATGTTGTATAATGCCAGACTAATATTCAAGAAAACTTGTGCTTGGTTTAGAGCCAACTGCTGCTTATCACGTGCCAATACTTAATTAAAAAGTGTTTATATTCAATCTTACGGTATTTGCAGCGATTTAAAATTGTGTTTAACAAGTCTAACAATGACAGAGTTTCCGTATCAACCTTGAGTCGATCGAGTATGGTTGTGATAAATTTGCTTAGCCTTTTCCAAATAGATACATTGTGTAACACAGTGCTGGCTGTCTAACACAATATGGGCTTGTTAGGTATCAATTACGTCATTGAGGTTGTTTCTGATTTACTTTGCTGCAGAGTGTATCAACAGTTTACGAGCGAATACGACATATTGAACGGCGACCTTACTCGAGTAATTCGTATAATGCATAATAGGAGTAATAAGAATTTATACATCTACCTTGAAATGCCAATAATAGTGTTTAATGTAGAGCAACTAAGCTACAATATCCAAAAGATTTCAACAGTGTTCTACCATTGTTCTCATTGTTTTTCCGGTGTATCATTGTTTTGCCGGTGTCTACAATTCTTCGTGTCACAAACCATTTCCATGGACGCAGTCCATTTGGAACACACATATGTTTATTAAACGCATGTTTAACATCACAATACCTGCTCAAAGATGTCACAGTTCCTTGTCACTGATATCGCACGACGATCACGTCACGACCTCATTCCCACACTCTTAAAACAATATTGTTAATGACAATTATTATTATTGCAAACATTTATGTATTTTCCAATTCCTTCCTGAATTCAACATGTGAAGATATTTCGTTGTTTAATGTCTCACGATATGTTTTTGTTATGCCAACAACATTCTCAAGTTTTCTCGAAGATAAATGTTCCAAACAATAACAATACTTTTACTTATCGAATGTTATTAAGATGTCTGATAACAGAGTTTTTGTCTGGAGATTGTTACTATCTGAGAGGTTGTACTTAGACGAGATAAAATCTGGATTGCAGTAAATCATGGCGACGGATTTATAGTCATCAAAGCACAAGGTTATGTACCGACTTGGTTTAAGATAAAAGTGATTATTTTAAGATTAAAGTGGAAGCAGTTAGGTTAGGTTAGTCGCGGTTTATCCAATGCTAAGATGTTCGGTAACAGTAATGGAAGGCAGAATGACTGTCGTTACATTGTGTTTGTTGGGTTGCGTGAGCGCATGAAATTCATTGCTCCATTACTAATTACTGTGGCGGATCTCTGCTACTTGGTTCGCTTTGTATAAGCAGCGTAATAAACTTAGGAACAGTTTTACTATATCCGTTAATCATTATGTCAAGTCAAACTAAATAGTATGCCATGAGTATTGCCTACTGTCTTGCGGTCAAAATTACCTCTTCCGTAAAGTTGTAGTACGAAGCTCTCGCATCACATTTCGAAAAAGATGTAATGAGCGTTATATGTATAACTAGCTTAACCCGCGGCTCCGCCTGCGTGGATGTCGGTTATCGCGTAAAAAAGTAGCCTTTGTCCTTCTCCATATCCCAGGCTATATCTCTGCCAAACATGACGATCGGTTCAGCGGTTAAGGTGTGAAAACGTAACATACAGACAGACAGACACGATTTACTTTCACATTTATAATATTAGTATGGATTGCGTGTTTCAGGCAAAACAAGTATTCATTTTCCCTCTAAGAGCCATATTTATCTACTAATGTATCCATTTCCTAATTTAGCTTAAAAGTGTGTTTATCTGTTGGTCAAATGCAGCCATGTTTTTTAGTTTCCCTGCTCGGAACAAAGGAATATCTTTCTATGACGCATTCTGCCCGTTGTCACATCACATAATTCGACTAGATGTATTTCACTCCAAGTTTATAAACTGTTTTTTGTTGTGCTCCCCCTGATTGAGTCATGGGTTATTGCTTGTTGCTATCCAATCTCCATATTGTTTCTCTGATTGGCTAATTGTTTATTGTGCCAGTTTGATTGGTTTATGCTAGTACATTTTTGACGCAAGTAAAGGCTCCCACAAACAGGCGCGACACGCGACGCGACACAAAGGCACTGCGTGCGCGCGACGAGCGGTGCCTTTGTGTCGCGTTGCGAGTCGCGCCTGTTTGTAGGAGCCATAAATGCGGGAAATGTTGTTATTACGATAAGAACATAATTATGTCGTTCAGATTATCTTTATGTGTAAACAAATGTGTGTGCTGCTGGACCGCCAAATATAGTGTTCTCGTCATTAATTTTGTAATTATTGGGCAGATTTGAAATAATAGATTTATAGTAGCAGTCTTTAGCTTTGCTGGTGTACCTACAACGTATTTTTCCCTTGTCCATTTAAAATTAATGCAATTTCTTTTTATCCTGTTTTGGATTTGATTGTGGGTTGGGCAAATCCCAGCTCTTTGTCAACAGTCGTTTGAACGTAGTTAATGATATTCGTAATAATAGTTTTTGCCTAGCCTCTCTTTTGTCCTTTCCTACCCGATAGTAAATTCCACCGTCTAAGAGCAAATCTAGAATCAACGTAGAACCAACATTATTCATGTCTTCAGCCGTGTTTATATGCAGAAGAGAAAACACTATCACTTGCACATAGGTAATTACTTTAATTACCGTCTGCAGCTCTCGCACATCTGCTTTCTCGTAAACATATACTTGGACAATATTTATTTATGTAGATGTACCGTTACTAGTACGTCGACCCACATGCTCGTGACTGGCTTATTACCGCTGATGCGAAAAGTATCAACTGCCTGACAGAATTGTACCAAGTTCACGGTGACGAGAGCCTTTAGGCGACTTGTTTGCTTAGAAAGCTATCCGACTCGTTTAGATATGTTAACCGGTTGGTTGATCTTGAAAATTGGGTAATGCTGCAATATTTTTTTCGACGAATATAATATGATCGGAGATAAGGCTTTTCTTGAATTTGATGACGCTCTCGATGCATACGTAATTTTTCACTGAGATGTCGTAAGTTTTGTTGGTTGGCTAATAATGCAGTTAATCCAAATCCCAACTGAGATCTCATTCTTTTTGAAAACGTATCTTGCAAAGATTCGTTTTAAACTGGCAGCTTATCTAATAAGACGCAAACCAACCGTCGGATCTGGGTCAACATGGCGTTTTCCGAAGGAAATGGCACCGAAATCACAGAAATTGTGAAATCTTCTCAGATATTTCAACAAATCTTTTCCTTCCTTTCCAATATTTTTATCGTTGTTCACAGAGTACGTTCCTGATAACCTCGATTCGTTGACTAAGTCTTGTTATATAACAATAGCGTAATAAATTGTGTTATAGAAGTTTGTAGTTTAATTATCAAAGTACAAATTAGTTGTAATGATTACGTTGATGGCACTTGAATGTCTTCGTGACATCCTTCATCCGTACAGTTGTGCTATAACTGTTAGATAAGTACTTTGTTATTAAAAATATTATTAATAATGTCAGCTTCGGCAGCTTGGTCTCTTTTTGAGTCCGAGTAACAGGGTCATCATATTTGAATAAAGAGCATGGCTGCCATTATAATATCAGATCTTCAAGTTTGTCATTCATTGTACTAAGTTCAGTTCATCGAATGCTAAAATATTATCATTGTTGCTTGGTTTGAACTCATTCTCAATGATACATTCATTGAATTCGTGATATTGATTTGTTTCAATATATAGGAGTTCCATGAATAAATTATTTGTTCGATCGGTTCCCGAGAAATGCAGTGCCCTTTTTTCTAGTTTTCGTTGACCATTCTGCTTTGCCCAAGAATACAATTATAATTTTACCCAGTATATTTCCTACAATATTTTTCAATAAGAATATTGTATTGAATTCTTAGGCATTCAAGAATTCAAAGGAATCTTCTAAGTAATTGCTTTTCCTTACTTGTGAAGAATACCTATCAAAATGGATTGAGTTGTAAGAAATCAAGCTGTGTGAGTAACTTACTCGGCTCGACTGAATACATATTTTAGACTATCTTGCAGTAACTTTTATTGGGTAGACCTAAGCTGGTTCTTGGCTGAAGTTTAAAGAGGTTCTATAGTACAGATAGGATTATCATCTCTCATATCTTCGTTTTGATTAACTTACTCGGCTCACAAATCCGTCCGCAAAGTGCTAAATATGGTATTATCCCAAGACCGTTAATTTTAGCGGTCTCTCGATATCCCTTATTGAATATACGATCCATTATGTATTTAATGAGTATGTATCGACCACGTTCAATAACTATTTACCTGCGGCCCGACCATATTGTGTAAGGACACTATCAGCCTGGTCTATTAATTAAAAAACCTTTACTGCCTATTACATACCTGGCTAAGATTGAATATAACCCTCAATTACGGTATAGTTCATGTAAATAACATTAAATCACAATGGTACAGTCAGGCACAAGGAGAATTAAACTTCGGCTATATAGTCGAAGTTATATTACCTATATTACCTATTGGTCAGGCACATGTCTTGTAATAAATTATGCGCTATCGACTTATTTTATGGGTTATTTGAATAACACGAGTTTAAGTGTACCCCTATTTCAGTGTCAGTGCGGAGACATTGATTTAAGTTTACTGCGGATTATAATTTTTCGAAGATAATAAGCGTTCATAATTATTATGATTTTATAGCTTTAAAAATATATTTTTAATGACAAGAGATGCATTTGAAATCGGTTGCGATTTGTTTTTCGCATGTTACCTATTTTAGTGACCCATGTTTTTGTTGCCGTTGATACCTGTACTTATTTAAATTCTGGTATACTCACTATTTTATGAGATTAGATGCTATTATTTTATTTAAATTTATTAACATGTTTAATTGTAAAATTATCAGGGTTCGCAAAATCCGATTTTTGTAATATATATCGGATATATATCCAGGCCAGGAAAAAGAAGCGAATTTCTGATGAGTGTCAAATTACCACATTTTTTATTTAAAAAAGTAACAAAGGAATTGGTGTTTATTTGAGAAAGAATTTTTCACTTAAAAAAAAAACAAGTACCTATTATTATAATAATCTTCATTTGTTTGTGAGATATATATCTACTTACTAATTTTAATAATAATTTGTAATCATAAAAAAGTAAAAAGTAAATTATTCTGAATTGTAGTTTTTCGCTACGTGTTGCCAGGTATTAATCTCCAAAAATTTTAGTTAAGAAAACAGGAAAAATATCAATTAATATATATTAAGATAAAAATCAATTGATATAATATCGTGATATATATCATGATATATATCCGCTGATATATATCGGCGAACCCTGAAAATTATTGTTTTTATATTCTAGAAACTAGACAATACAGCAGAATAGTATAGCTTTTTGTTGTTACTATAAAGAGTCACGAGACTACGTGGGCAAAAAAAAAACTCCATCTGCCTCAACTACCAGGTATATTTGTACATCCCATATTACAGACAGACTCCAGAACTGTAAATTACATCGTTTACGTATACAGACGGACAGACGTTTTGGTATTCCGCCAAGGTGACGGGCGCCACTATCTCTTACATCATCTGTACGTGAAAATACTTGAAAAATTCAAATTACTCCTTGACACTTCACGATAAAATTAAATTTACGGCAATTTCTTATTCTGGGTGGCTGACACGGAACACCAAATTCGCCCAAAGCCAAAACTACTGCTGGTTAAACGCTTTCGTAAATGTCGTCTTAAAAGTCACCGCCATTAGGTGCCGTTTTGATCTTTGTGAAATATTTACCACTTGAATTACGCGACCGTAGTTTCTAAGTATGTATTTGCAGACGTTGCTCATTCATTTCACGTGATAATGAATAAATCTGCTAATTACATATTCAAATGTAACCAGCATTGTCCATGACAATGGTTTCCCTTGAAATACTCTTTCTATTCGAAGACATTCTGCATGTTCAAAGAGTTTCCCCTTAAATTCGTTTATTTAATTCTGTATACACGACTAAAATACAGACACGATGAGTATCTGTATGATTTTAAGAGTAAATAGGTTCATGACGTAATTATCTATCATAATAAAATATTCAACTGGGTTTTTTACAAACATATAAAAACATAAGTAAAGTAGGTATATAATACTCAGTTTATAGATTTCTGTGGAAAAATATGACACATAGCTCATACATTTCCTGAGTAGATACAGATATTACCTAAATAATGCTAAAACACATTAAATTTCTCTATTTACAAAAGACTTCGAACATAATAATGAATGAAAAAGACAAAACAAAGAGCGATGAAGCATTTAAGGCGAGGTTCTTCAAGTTAACCTCTAGGAAATGTAATTTTATTTAAAAACGGTAATGATTAAACACGTGAAAAAATTATATGTTACTCTTGAGACCTTTCTGTAGGTACGTCGGGTACTCGTTACATAATTGGACAAAGTTCGCTCAATAGAAAAAAAAACAAACATACCCTTATTTTGTAGATTAAAACTCATTTTATTTCAAAATTATACTACTTTATGTATTGAAAATTACATCAAAATAAACGTCTATGATAATCTAATGTCCGTCGGGTTTAACATTGTTATATCGTAAAACATATAATTTTCAACCCAAAATTAACGAAGTTCACGGCACAATTTACTCGCGCCCCGCTGCCACCTCAAGAACAAAAGTGCACGCTTGAAGAACCTCGCCTTAACTTTCAATTGGACAACAAAAAAATAATTGAGGTAGTGACTACATGCAAAGATTGCTGCATTGCAGAGGCACGAACACGATGAATGACGTCAGTGGCTCTGAGGAGGGGAATTCCTGACAGTAGGCATGCACACTGTCTGAAGTCATACACCTACGCCTACAGACAAGCATAATACGAATAAAGTTTCCTCAAAGGGTAGATGAACAATATCTACTTACACTACTGGTACTGCCTGATACCAAACACATAAAATAAAACTACTGGTATTCAGAAACCAGTAACTTGCTTAGACTGCAAGCCGAGTTCTCGGAAACAAGAGGCGCAGACATTCAAAACTTCTTTCAATTTAAAATACAAAATGAAAAAAATTAACATAGCGCTAATGAGAAGTACAAATTGTGGCAATTGTATGGGAATTCGCACGCCCGTTATGGAGGATTCGCCTTCTAATGATAGTGCGAAACAGTGATAATTTGATGCGTGACAATGGACAATTGAATTAGAGGTCCCTGAATTGTCATTACTTATTTGAGTATGTTTTTATGAAATGTTATTGAATTAACATTATGTTTGCTAAATGCTCCATAATTATGGCTTCATATCTGCGCCATTAAAGTATTGCATGATCAGGCGTGTTCTAATCTTTACTACTTATGCTCCGATGGTCATGTCCATGGTAGATGACAATACGGGTTATGGAACAACAATCGATTCAACCCTGACCTGAACAACGCCAACATCAATTGTAATGCCAATATTTCATCGACGTAATGCATTTTAAACCATCTTCAAGTTAATGCATATCCAAATTTAGTTTCGCACTTATAGTTGCTAAGTGATGTTCTGTTTTTACCCATAACCATCAAGCAAATGTAAATCTTCGCGAACTGTTTCTATGTATTTTCCTTATATTTCATTGTTACAGCAATAAAACTCGTAAATCGTGGCTCTCAGGCCAACCATAACGTTATACAGAACGGTCAAGCTCTAATCACGAACTACAAATTTTTGTATATTTACTCTCAGTATAACAATAAATTCACAATAGTCTGCATGTGAATAGAGACTTGTGCAAAATGGTAATTGTATCTTTAAGCTGGTATGTACAATTTGGAAACGAATTTGAAAAAACAATAGTAAAAACTTCGAGGTGGATTAGTATTTCTAATGACGAAGAGCTGCATCTGTGTTTGATGATAAACATATAAATAATAATAATACACATGAGTTATTCCATTCTGATGAAAGACTAAGATGTTCTCAAACTATAGTTGAAGAAAATGGGATAACATATTTCACGTAGAAATTATATTGAATTCTAAGATCTTTTGGGAATTACGTCAGTAAAATATTTTTTATAACTATTTCATAACAATTATCTTATTTATTTATTTCCATCAGCAAACGTAATATTAATCTTTGGTAAAGAATGATTACACCGCGTAGTTTTATCAGATGAATAGTCTGAAGATACAATACCCATTACGAATGTTCTATTAGCGTTTATATTCGCAATGGAAAAATGATGACAGATGAGATTTGTATCTTATCTTTGAATTGTAGCTATTAGCACAACCCAGCTGCATGATAGCCTCATGTGTTCTTACATTGAGGAACATGATAAGATTCCTTTTATGAACAACGTCACTGGCTCCCAATATTGTTTAAATAGTTCCTCATTCATATCTGCCTGGATCTTCTATCAAAGTATTTTACCACCATTGTCGATGTATTTATAAATCCTAGGATATTCCGCAGTCTTAGTTATAGCCATCCCAACTTTCGTTTTTACGACATTATCAACAACATTGTTTGATCCTTAACTCGTCCTTAAACAAATGCAGAAGCCTGTTAATATTGTTAAGTTTAATGACGCATGTCTATGCAAAGTACAATAAGGTTTTATTGCACTGATTAAACTTTATCACAGCTGTTATGAGGGCTATAAAAATAAAACAGAAAGGATGGCAACATTAAAAGGTCATAATTCAATTGTAAGATGTTTAGTAGAGTAATAAATTAAAAGTTCTTTTTACTAGCTATATTTAAAATGGCCAGCTATGCGTAGACACGGCGCAGCGTCTGTGTTCAAAAATAGGTGTAAAAGTAGACGATGGATTGATCATAACACATAGTACAAGATTATGTAAGGTAGTAATGGAGTATTCCATCGGGAATCCCCTTTATTATAAACAATCTACAGACATTATAATGAGGTATGGATAATGCTGTAACTACAGGATCTTTATTTAGTTCAGTCTATTTTAGACTTGAATGTTTTAACTACCGCTTTCGTAGCCAAACAGATGATGCGAGCAAAGTTCGATAAAACTTTTCAGTAAGCGGAGTAGGCTCTTCATTTTCCTTCAGTTCTGGAACAGCTGATGCTGATACACGAAACGTTTCCGTTATTTAATCTGCAGACAATTAAGTATTTGCGTTATTCTGGATCTGTTTCAGTCAGTAACATGGTACATGAGACACGTGCGACCTATTTCAATAAGCATCTCGTGATACGTGTGTTGAACACTTTGTGTAATATCAACGTCTCCTGCTCGTGCAGTTTGTAAATAATTCATGTTACGTGAAAAGAATGTTTCACGTTTCAAGTGCGTCATATGCGAGGTGGAGTCTGGGAGTATTGTTGCTTGTATGAAGAGCTTCCTCCTCGTACCTCTTGTCTATCCAGACTCCGTCTTCTCTCTGACGACAGTTTTATTTTTGTTCAGTTTTCGTTCCAATATTGTTACTAATTTATCCAACGTTATTTACAGACTGCGTTTTATTTTGATTTTTTACCTATAGACTTGTAGAATAGTACGGTCCTTCAAAATTCATCAAAATTTTACCACATTGTGGTCTATTGTACATTTGGGCGTAATTTTCCTTTATTCATTGCCATTTGACTCACGGCTGATGACGAGAGAATTTCTTTATTATTTCGCGTTTTTAAGTTTTCATTTCGCAAACCGTGAAAGTTACCGCATCAATGTGTTTTGTATAATTAATACTAATGACTTCCAGCTGTTTTGTTTTATTTATCCCCCACATATTTATGTTCACTTTCAAGTAAATTCTCGTTTGTTGAAAAATATATATATAATAAGACTTTGTTTGTTCTGGAAACTCCTTCTTTAGTACTTTACGTCATTTGGAAAATTTGATTAAATATACCTAATCAGTCAATGTACTAATCGTATCGGAGACGTCTGTTGTATTTTGACATTATCTTCATGCAGCAACGTTTTTTTCACGGAATTCTCTCGTCACTGATCTGAGATACCCTTACTTAATCTGAGGTCGATAAGTTGCTTGCGAAATATGAACCGTATTCTTTAGACCGATGGTTCAATATTTCAAATCCGCAAATAGTTGTGGCCCCGCAGCAGAATTAGTGCTTTTTGGTTTTCGCAAAATAACGTGTAAAGCGCTTTTTTGCTGCGACATCATTGGACTATTGCTAATTCGGTTTTTTGTATAGTTTCGTGGCTGGCGTGATTCTTCGTGAGCGTATCCCTGCTTTCGAACGCATGTTATGGCGCGCCTGCAGAGGCAATGTGTTCCTCCGTCAGGCCGAGATCGACACACCATTGGAAGACCCCTCTTCCGTAAGTATTTAAACCATCTCGTAGTTTCTTATCACGTTTTAGCTGTTAATTTTACAGGTGGTAGTTCTTTGCATAAAAATTAGGAAGTAATTTAGATAATTTTCCTGATCTATTATGGGGCTCTGTTATCTGTTATATGAAGAGCTAATAAAATGTTGACAGTTGCTAGATCCAAGCAGCTTCCTAGTTTGTTCAGTTTCGTCCTCGAATTTGTCCACAGTGCCAATTAATCAATGAAATTGATTCACAACGGACCGTACCGACGTTTATCGATCACTGTAAGAAGTATGTTTCCTCAATTACAGAAGCACTTTAGCAATTTATTTGTGACGGGTACAATAGTCGGGCTTAATGAGAAAAATTATAGGTATCCATTTGATGTGGGATCTACCCACATTCTGGAAAATATCAATGAAAAGTCAATGATCTTCAGTCAGAAAGTCCATGATTTTACCTGAACAGGAGTTGATGTCCAAGGTCTGAGACAGATTAGAAACCTTATGGAGTGTTAACCGCTTCTAAACTCCTAGTTACGATGACATTTGATTTAGAGTTATATTAGGTAGCCTACCAAAAATACCGGAATTAATTTTCCTCCGGTATGTTAATGCGTATCTACCCGATTAATCCAGGCCTCTGTCCAAGCCACATGTTCCAACTTTCCCATTTCTCCTTCCAGTCGGACCAGGTGTACAAGTCGGTGTTCATCATCTTCTTTCAAGGAGACCAGCTCAAGACGCGCGTGAAGAAGATTTGCGAAGGTTTCCGCGCGACCCTATACCCATGCCCTGAAGCCCCAGCCGACAGGCGGGAGATGGCCATGGGAGTGATGACCAGGATTGAGGATTTAAACACGGTAAGAACAACTTTTAACTTGATTTTAGGAGTAAAATCTTTGTTGGCTCTTGTCTGATGCCCTCCACGAGTGCTTTGTTACCGTATGGTTGATTGTCACTTGCACTTCATAAAACGATAAGGTCTATTTTCCTAAGAGACAGTTAATAAGTTTCAACCTTAGTGAAGTTTCAATTTAGTGGAAATGTTTGTCTAAAGCACATTCGAGGGCGACTATACAGGTGTGGTCAAATTTAAGGGAATGGTAAGGTAAAGGCCATCAAACTGACTTTCTCCATGAGACCAACATCGTTATCAAGAAAAACAAATCTGCCATCCCATACATTTAAGGCGAGTAGGTATTGAAGCTTTGTACGGGACAGTTGATAATTTTTTCTCGATTACGATGTTGGTCCCATGGGGAAAGACGTTCAGTTTGATGGTCTTTACCACTCCCTTAAATTTGACCACACCTTTCTGATACAACCTTTATGTCTGGGGCACCCTGGACAGACAGACCCATTACGAAATTGCTAATGCTTTTAGCTCATCGCGAGCTATTCTTGTATTGTTTTGCCGATATGAGAGATTGAATATATTATATTATTATTATGAATATAATTATATTTATAATTACATATTTGAATAGTTTTTTTTTTTTTGCAACTTCAAATAGGTTTGATAATATTTAACTTTATTCCCCTTTATTGACTCATGATGAAGCTGCAATAAAATAATAATTACAGAATCCATATGGGGAAACCCATTGAAAGATGGGTCAAAGGACATCCCGCATATTTCCTATACAACCGTTATCTTTAAACGTGGGCTGCACTGATGGAGTTATTTATACCGCGGTAATAAGCTAAAGATTGCAATATAATCGCAGTAATGATGTGTAACTAGCACGTTAATATAGAGTTCATTTATAGCGATGGCCGGTGCGTGGGACGCGAATTATGTCATACTGACATTTGATACCACATTTGGATGAGAACGTCTTCATATTTCTTTACCTATCTTTTATACATGTTGCATCGACATGACCATATATTTATTTGATCTGAGAAATCTGCTTTGTGATATGCTGGTTATAAATTATTCCGGTAGCTGTTTTGCTGACCCAGTAATATCTGTAATCTGATGATAATCTGATTTCCCAGTAATAAATGGTTTGGAGGAAAAGTTTAAAAATTCTCAAGCTGTGTTGTCATATTTGTCAGGCTTTATTGGTAGAATCATGATGAGTTGATGACGTTAAACGATGAGTACCTGTTACCTCAAGTGGATTCTGACGTCAAACTTTGTCGAAACATCTAAATAAATACTAGTCATCTGCCTAGCAAAGTCAAAAGTCAAATCATTTATTTCAAATAGGCACGAAGATGCACATTTGAACGTCAAAAATTACATGAATAGTTAATTGATTCTAGTTGCGCCTTCCAAAAGGTAGTTATGTATGGAGAAGAATGGGCAAGAAACTCCATACTTACTCTTTTAAAATGTTAACAATAGTTTGTATACATTAATTAATAATTATAGGTGTACCTAGAATAAAAATAAAAATTACTTACCACAATTGGTAAAAAGAATGAAAAGTGAAGTAAAGACAGAAAAAATAATAAATGCGATAGGTACATGGTGCTCACATATTTACAAACATTGTATATGATTTTCAAAAAAAAAAAAAATATATAATAAGTCAGTGTGTGAGTTAAATTTATATTAATCACAGAAAATAAAATTTATATCATAAAAATTATAAATTATACAGTTAAATTAGCAACCAGTTTGATTTTGTCTAGACTCTAAATTGTCCTATGGAGCAGGACCAGCATGTTTCCAAGCATTCTTATCTTGGATATAATCCTCTAATATGTAATATGCTTGTTTACAAAGTCTGTTTTTTATATGAGTTTAAAATTTTCTTTCATTTAATTGTAATATATCAGAAGGTATTTTATTGTAACATTTGACACAGTACCCCATAAAAGATGTATGTACTTTAGATAATCTGAAGAATGGTTGATCTATTTTATCTTTATTTCTAGTATTAAAATGATGCCTATCACTGATTTTATTAAAAAGATGTAGATTTTTTCTTACATACATAATATTTTCATAAATGAATTGGCAAGGTACCGTCATAATATTAATCGTTTTAAATAGTTCTCTAAGAGATTCGCAGCGATATAGATTATAAATGGTTCTGACAGCCCTCTTTTGTAAAATAAAAATGGATTCAATGTCGGCAGCCCGACCCCACAGTAAAATGCCATACGACATAATGCTATGGAAGTAGGTAAAATAAACCAAACGCGCGGTTTCTATATCTGTTAACTGTCTCATCTTTCGAACAGCATACGCGGCCGAGCTTAGCCGCCCCGCAAGAGATGTTATATTATAGCCTTTTCCCAACTATGTTGGGGTCGGCTTCCAGTCTAACCGGATACAGCTGAATACCAGTATTTTAATAGAGTGACTGCCTATTTGACAACACAAATAACACGATACGCCTTAGTAAGACCGGTTGTCAGACTTTCGGGCTTCTGACGACCCATAACAACTGTCAACTGACAAATGACAGTCGGGACCAACGGCCTAATGTGCTTTCCGAGGCACGGAGGGGTCTTGGTATGTAAAGATGGTCACCCATCCACGGACCAACCTCGGCTAGCGTAGCTTATCCTAATCGATCGACCCGTTCGGCTGTTATTAGTTTATTACTTAGCCACAAGCCCATCTAAATAAATACTAGTAAGGTTCTCTTAATACTCGTATCACCAATGGTACTGCACTATATGGCACCAACAATTTGCATCAAATTAATAGTCCAACAGCAACATTAAGTCCAGCCTTATCCATTGTGTTGGCAACACAGCCATTATCGCAAATGACTTACTGTTCTGTACCAAGCTCCCTTTTCATTCGACAATTTGAACTCACACATAGACAGGTCACACAGAATGCAACAAGAAACCGAGGGGACATTAAAAATAAAAATAGTCTCTACGACACAAATGGCTATTCTTAAAGCCCCATTTATACGATGGAAGTTTCTTGCTTGTTGCGGACAATCAAATTGAAGCAACAAATGACTCGCATGGTCTAAACACTGTCTAGAGTTCTATAAGACGGTGTAACTTTTATTGTGGCTTTAAACCCCTTAAAACCACAATTTACACGCTAAGCATTATGCGCTAAGGTAGCCCGCGAAATTCAAATTTTTCTTACGTTTTTGCAATTTGCTGTGTCAGTTTGTATTTCGATTAAAATATGATTCGAGTCCTGCACAACCTGAGCAGCGAGCAGTCGGCTTTTGACCTTTTCTCATATAGTTAATGTCAAGAGAATAGAGCAAATAAGGGGGACTGGAGACATATTTGAGATGGTCACTATAGATTCCCGTATATTAAGTACTAGCTTTTATCCACTGCTCCGCCTCCGTGGATGCCGGTTATCACATAAAAAATTAGCCTATGTTCTTCTCCATATCCCAGGCTATATCTCTGCCAAAGTTCATGACGATCGGTTCAGCGGTTTAGGCGTGAAAACGTAACAGACAGACAGACAGTTACTTTCACATTTATAATATTAAGTAGGGATTACGTTTGTGGGTTGATGGACATTTGAATTGGAAGTTAAGCATCTTTGTCGTATGTTGTCATGTACTTTTGTGGTTCGGTGTAACCTTCGCCATTGTTATAAAGCCATAACGTTGGCGTTTATTATCGACGTCATTTATGGACTGTGCTAGATTGTGTCCCACATAGATAAAGTGTTGGTCAAACGTATGGGAGGCATACGATGATACGACCCACTGATAAAGATAAAGTTTTGATAATATCATTAGGTTTTCATAGAAATGTAATCTTTTTATATTGATAACTGGATGGATACTTGTATCTACTCGATACCTAAATCAAATATTTCCTGGGATCAAACTGGGATTTATCATGATAAGTAGAAAATGGTCTATCAGTGTGATTTTCCTAAAAAACTACTATGGAAAGTATAAACAAAAGCCAATCGAATCTATGCAGATATCTATTCCATTTTTTTTTGGTACTTTGTGGCTTCCATTTTGGGGGTATTAAATCTTAGATTGCTGTCAATGTCCGCTATCAATAGCCATACCATAGAATATGTTAGAGGTCGCTATCGAACCGGTATGTGCGAAGGTGACGATTAGGTATTTTTTTACTTTAATAACATTAAATGTTACAACAAGAAAATATTAAAAAAATATAAGTAACTAAGCAATTGAGATAACACATTATAAGCAAACATATCAGCACCTTTATGTTTGTTTGTTATTGTTAAAAGTTTTATGTAAAAGCTTTCGGTATACCAATATAGATAAGTAAATAAACCGGGGTGTGCTGTATGCTGTTCTTAATTATCCAAAACAGCTTTTTTCTTTATGAAGTATCATTAACGAAGATGATCACCCGCTGAGTAACACGACGATTAAATAAGTCATTATCTTAATCTGCAGGGCAATCATCAAGTCATCATTATTATACAACTTTATGCAATATGTGTCTTGTCAATTGTAGTTTGGAGTCAAGGACACCTGTTAGATTGGCTAGGTACGTCATTAGTAGTAACGTGGCCAGCTATTGGGCAAATAATATTTAAAAAAATATATACATGGTTACTAACCTAAGGGTTAACAACAAGGTTGTTAGTGTTTTACCAGTTTTAGGACTTAATAACAAAATAAACAACAACTTTTGTTCTATGACGTTTAATAATTAATCAACATCAGTAGGTACATAACAACTACTGATTTTTAAAATTAATCAATTTGGGAGTAAATATGGTAAATAGATTTTTGAGGGTCCCTTTTTTCAACTTTTATAATCTCCTGTTAGCTTTGTGCCAAAAATTAAGTGATTATATACTCTTAAGATCTTAAGTCATATCCCCTCGTCAGAATAGGCACGCCTAGTTTTTTCCAAAATAGCTGAAAAAGATGTATTCTGTATGATGATAAGATGTATTAATTTTTTGTGTCAAATCAACTATTGCTCATGTCGGCAAAAAGATTTTTTTAATCTCGAATTTGCACATATGAACGAGTATTATCCATTCCGTAAAAGGCTCCAACGCTTTGACTTTGAATAGATAAACCAGAAGTTTTATAACCAAACTAATTCCATGTCTGTTTTCCTCCAGGTGTTAGGCCAGACCCAAGACCACCGTCACAGGGTCCTAGTAGCCGCCGCGAAGAACATCAAGAACTGGTTCGTCAAAGTACGCAAGATCAAGGCGATCTACCACACGCTGAACCTCTTCAATCTGGACGTCACTCAGAAGTGTTTGATCGCCGAGTGCTGGGTGCCTGCGCTTGACCTGGAGACTATACAGCTGGCTTTGAGGAGGGGGACGGTGAGTTTTGAAGAATTTTAATAGAAATAAAAACTTTTACAGGTCATGTTTTATTGCAGTGGATTTCTTATGAAGAAGGTCAAAAATTGTCCCACGGGATCGTACAACCTACCGGGATAAGAAGTATCCTGTCCTAACCCAGGTCACAGATAATATAATACTACGTACAGACACCTAAATCCTTATTAAGTAAGTCTGGCTATTTTTTGCCCTCCATTTTTTACAGATGGCAGCATCAGCGACTCACTAATTGCTAGAGGCTGTAGTTTTACAAGGTCATATATGAGTCGACCTCAGACATTACGGAAAAAGAATTGACATTGAGAGACAGAATAGCTACCTAATTTTAAAGCGTTATATGCAATCCTTATGTATAGAAAGATATATAGTGCCAGATTAAGTTAAAAAAAAAGATAATTATGTACCAAAAACATGTTACTAGAATTCTTTGCCAAATTGAATAAAATTCCATCTATTTTAAAGAGTTCTAAACAAAATGATCATTCTATGGGTTCGAATCGAATTGAAGTAAAAGGCTTAATTTATCTTTTTTGCTGAGAATACGAGGTAAATATATAAATCAACATTAAACAAGGAAGTTTTGATTTTTAATAATCTTACTTCAGCCAAAATCTGCCGTTGAACGATTTTTGGTTATTGTTAATTTCATAATTATTGTCACCGAAGCTGCCATCTATGAATTTTCTTCAAGACTCATTATAATTGGTTCGGCTTGAGAACTCATGCGCAGGGCCTCAAGTCTGCTATTACAATAGTGTCAGAATGGTCTCGCCATTGTGAGTATTTGACAGTGTTTGTATGGCAAATCTGTCAAAAACTCACAATGAAGAGACCATTCTGACACTATTGTAATAGCAGACTTGAGGCCCTGGTCATCCGTGTGCCAAATCCGTTCAGCTGTTAAGGGGACGTCCACTAATTACGTGAGGCGTTTAGGGGGGAGGGGGTCGAACCGAATCTCACCCAATCTCACGTGGGGGAGAGGGGGTCTCGGCACGTATCACGTAATTTTCTTCCCGCCAGAAACAGTATAATATTGCGAGGAAATTGGGTATTGGGAATTGGGATTATAAAAAAATTGTTTTATAAAAATAATTAAGCATATTATGTGTCTTTATACAGATTAACGTATTTACACTAAAAGTACGCAGTTTGAAAAATCTCACGTGATCTATAGGGGGAAGGGTTGAGACAAATCTCACGACATCTCTCCAAGGGCGAGTTAAATAATCGCCAAAATCACCTCACGTAATTAATGCACGCACCTTAAGGCGTGAAAAGGTGCCAGACAGACAGTTAGTTTTGCATTTATAATATTAGTAAGTATGGATTTTAGTTTTAACCGAAAATTTACCTCATTATATTCGCAGTCAGGGTTTTTTCCACACCCTTTCGACCAACTTCGATCGATAGAAAATGAGATCAGCAGACATTGATCGACAATTTTTATAAGAATATCCAATCAATCTCTGTTCTAACACATGTATGTATGCTAGTTACTACTACTCACTGTTTAATATCAGTTACGTCATTATGAATGTTTACGGCATAGGATTATCCCAAAACATGCACTTGAGTAAACCGTAAACAGTCATAATAATGACTCAGTAGTTATCTCATAACGTCAACATTATTTAACGCAGAAGAAAGCAAGGTCGATATTGTTCTTATGAGCCGGACGTGAGTCCTGCCCTGTTACGGGAACCGAACTGTGATCGGTTCGACATTTCAGTTTCTCGGTGTCCTTTGAACATCATACGCCAAAAGGTGTTGTTACTTCGTGATTTCTGCGCTAGAAAGAAATAAAATAAATTTATTTGACCCGGAATCCAAACTAAGGCACATAAAACTAGGCATAAAAACCACTACATCAACCCGCCATCTTATGCTAGGTTCATAAGATTACTAAGCTGTAGCAAGCTTCTTGGAAAGTTGCAGATAAGTGTACCATCTTGCTTGCCGCGGAAAAGCAACTATAACCAACTATTCTATGTGCCGGAGTCTAAAACTAACCTCGGACACTTCACCGTTTTGCCAAGGCTCTTTATGCAGTATAACGAAGTATCAAGACACAACAAATTGGATATTCAGCCGAAAGACGTCCACTGCTAGAAATAGGACATAGGTCTGGAATTGGATATTACATGCAAATTATCCGAGTTCAAAAAGACATCAGAATCATAGTATCAAAGTCGTAATATTTTTGTCTGTTGTCTTTTATGGTTATTCTTTTTTTTCTTATTCATTTGTGTGAAAAAGTAGCCTATGTCCATCTCCATATCCCAAGCTATATCTCTGCCAAATTTTATGACGATCGGTTCAGCGGTTTAGGTGTGGAAACGTAACATACAGACAAACAGACAGTTACTTTGACATTTATAATATTATTATGGATGTAATTCACTTTGTTTCCTTGTCAGATTTTCGTGTAATGTATTTTGATTTATTTAAAAAAATATATATTTGTCAATCTTACTGTACCTATAACCCAGTCTCTAATTCAGATAATTTATGTAAACAAAGTAATGTCAAGAAATGTCACTGTCAAAATGACAGGACAGTGGTGCAAAACATTTTATCATATTCTTTTTTTATAAATAGTCATCGCTAAAATTAAAGTGAATTAATTATAAGAACTATGCAAACAAAATACCGTTGCCAAACAATGTTTTTTGTAGTGCGTCGGAGACACGGTATTTGATAGTCTTAATCAGCCCTTTTAAGCCCAGTGCTAGACGTAGGCGTCCCAAAATCGATTTCCAATCGAAACGGTTTACAGCCGTTTTCATCCAAAATGTGGCTAGATATGCTACTTACAATATGAATCTATTTATAAGAGTTGTAATATTAGTGTTGTTGGAGATGTTAAATATTTGAAAATGTTTGGATCTCCTGCATTGTTACCAGTATCATAAAATATTTTATACCAGAAAATCTCCTTTTATTATTAACTTTGTTTAAAACCGAAAATTTATAAAAATTATTATGGTATGATTATTTTTTAATTATTATTTCTTAAAATCAGTACTTAAAAGACAATAGAACCTCTTTTTTCGCAATTTTATGTGAATTACCATAACGAAGATATTTTTTTGTTATGTTATCCCCTTTGTTTACATAAATTATCTGAATTTGAGACTTTGGGTATTAGAAGTAAATGATATGTTATCCTATAATTGGAAGCGCACACTTGAATTTGTCCCTGTTCTGTAGTTGCATGTAATTGTGTAGCCTCTGTTGGAGATCCAATAAATAAATAAGCCAAATCAAAGGAAGTGATCAAAGTCAAAGTGATACAACAAGCATATATTCGCCTACAGGAGCGCAGTGGCAGTTCAGTGCCCCCGATCCTGAACCGCATGGAGACCCTGGAGGACCCGCCCACGTACAACCGCACCAACAAGTTCACGGCGGCCTTCCAGCACCTCATCTACGCGTACGGAGTCGCCACCTACCGCGAGGTCAACCCTGGTAAGTTGGGCTTCTTTAGAATAAAGCATTTAGGAGACAGTCGTAATACGTTGTTTCAAGCACGATCATCGTATCACGTTAACATCTGCTAAAAAATACTTCCGCAAAGCCGCATTGCCGAATAAAGGCTTTTCCAAAGCGTATTTCAAGATGGATTATTGCCTTGTCAAAAGTAAGCGTTCTCTCTTTCGGAAAAACGAAATAATTTTCTCATTTTAATGAGCAAGATAATTGTTGCTATGTTCACCGCGTTAGGAGATACATTAGAAGTTGCGAAGCGTATTCCACGCTGCTTCATTTAACCACAGTAGAACTGTTTTTTTATGAAATCTACAATCGTGACTACCAGGCATAGCTTAGGACCAAAACTACCTCTCCAATTCCTAAAGAAATCCATAATTCATCACGTTGTATATAAACATATTTATTATTATTCTTTTGTCCACAGCTCCATACACAATCATAACCTTCCCGTTCCTGTTCGCGGTGATGTTCGGCGATCTCGGCCACGGCGCGCTGATGGCCATATTCGGATTCTGGATGTGCTACAAGGAGAAACCTCTGCAGGCTAAGAAAATTGACAGCGAGGTGAGATTAATAGACTGTTTTGTAGAAAAGGGTTGTTAGTTAATGATGTGCGTTAGAAAGTTAATTTCTTTTTGTGTATGAATAGTTCTAAAAATCCATCATCCTCATTTTTCCCATGCCCTTGTGCTAAAAAATTCGATGTCTTTTAGAAATATTTGAATTGTGCATTTTTTTTTTTTTTTTAATGACTAATAAAACCAACATAGACCACAGAAATACACAACGCGGTGAATGAATAGTGTTAGAAGCTAGACATAATTACTGTGTTTATTTTTTACCAACTAAACTAGTCAACCAATTTTCTGATAAAACAGACATGTTTATCAAACAAAATAAAATATAACGAAACAAGGCCTCTTTTTTACTTTCTGGTTTTTTCTCAAAGTTAGTCGCAGTGACTAAGCTAGAGCACCCCGACCGGGTTTGGTGAGGTTAGATAGAATTGTCACAAACGGCGCACGAGCCAAGCGAGCGGTACCGTGCAGCGGCCGGCGAGCTACCAAACGGGAATTATTACGATTTAAAACAGCATTATTCAAATGGCTTATAGAAAAATCATTCTATTCTGTGAATGAGTACCTAAACTGTATTCACAATGACATTTTATTACTATTATAATTTGACAAATGATTGACATTCTTATTCTTAATAATAACTATGATTTATGTTCCAGTTTTATTAGCTTCATTCGTTTAATTAATGTAATCAATTATTTTGCACGCTAGTTTTAGCAAATTGATTTAGAAACTCTTAAAAACCGGACCATCATGTACATTATTATCATAGTTATATATCATTATTATCATCATCATTATTATAATAAATTATTATTATTATTATCATCATTTATTCTTGCAAATAAAATTTCATTTCAGTGCTTCCATCGATGATTTCATCGCCGTCATTAGGAAAAGAACTGCATCGATGATGAGCAGGGTCCGTGGTCGCACCTACACTGTGCTCAGAACGTTAGCGTGCAAAATAAATAGTCCTTTTACTGTTCACTGGGCAAGTGTACACCTGCACAGAAATAGGAATAAACTTTAGAATTATTGTGCAACTTAATTTGTTTAATAATACATTTTTATTTTTGTGTGTACTACGAACAACCGTACAACCTAAGTCTGAAATAAAGATAAATTATATATTAATGAAACCTCTTTACCTTAACAGATCTGGAACATATTCTTCGGCGGGCGCTACATTATATTACTCATGGGCCTGTTCTCGATGTACACGGGTCTGATCTACAACGACATATTCTCCAAGAGTTTGAACATCTTCGGCTCGGCATGGCGGAACAACTACAACGAGTCTACGCTCATGTCTAATAAGTTGCTGCAACTTAATCCGGATTCGATGGATTACGTGCAGACGCCTTATCCGTTCGGTATTGACCCGGTTTGGCAGGTGAGTTTAAAAATATGTGTTTTTGTTGTTGGAGATGATAATAACGAGACTTGTTTTGTTTTTTTGGAAAATAAATGTAATTGACAATTAAATAAATAATATTCAAAGTTTGATTTAAAATAATTATGATTTTTTTTAACTTTAAGAAGGATGCTATTCTGTGAATAACTGTAATGATTTTATTTGATTGAATTTGTTTGAAACATACAATAATTTACTTCATGGTCATGTATTCAAAGTGTAATATTGTATAACAGCTTGCCGAGGCTAACAAGATCATCTTCATGAACGCGTACAAGATGAAGATCTCCATCATCATCGGAGTGTTCCACATGTTGTTTGGTGTCTGCATGTCGCTATGGAACCACATGTGAGTTTGATATAATAGCCATAGCCTGACCCATGGCTTTGTCCAGATTTAGCCGGATATAATCCCTACACAAAATACGTCGTAATGACCGGTGGATATACCACGCAAGTACCAATGTGACTACAATCTTATTTTAGTAATGATTTTTGAAACCGAAAACATTATTCGTCCTCAATCGACTTTATTCGTTCCTCAATCAATCACCAGTGAGCTGGGTTATATTGCACACTAGCTGCTACCCGCCGGCTTCGCACGCGTTGGTTTTTATAAAATAAAAGTCGGTTACTCCTAAGTTACTTCTTATAACATCAGCTCTACCAGTGAAAATCCCGTCAAAATCTGTCCAGCCGGACAAACGGACAGAGATAAATAAAAATAAAAAATGTTTTAAGTGTCGTATGTGAGGAGGGGATTGTGGCTTAGTAATAACTGCCACACGGGTCGATCGATCAGGTTAAGCTATGTTTGCCGCAGTTGGTCCGTGGATGGGTGACCATCTTCACATACCAAGACCCCTCCGTGCCTCGGAAAGCACGTTAACGCCCCATTTGTAGATCTGACAGTTGTTACTGGTCGTCAGAAGCCCGAAAGTCTGACAACCAGTCATACCAAGGGGTGTCGTATTACCCAGTAACTGGGTTGTGGAGGTCAGATAGGCAGTCGCTCCATGTAAAATACTGGTATTCAGCTGCATCCGGTTACTGGAAGATAGTTGAGAAAAGGCTAGGCAGATGAAGAGCTTGTATTTATTTGTGCTCCCTCCGCCAGCTACTTCAAGCGCCGCATCAGCATCTACGTGGAGTTCATCCCGCAGATTGCATTCCTTCTGCTGCTGTTCTTCTACATGGTGCTGCTCATGTTCATCAAGTGGACTACCTACGGATCCACGCCGCCCTACTTCGGAAGCGATGACCCTGGTGAGTTGTGTTGAATGATCTGTGATCCCCATGTATTAAAAAATCTACTGTAAAAAAACTTAAATTCATTCTTTCATACACTGACAGACAACGCACAGTGTGTTTACAACCAGTTACCGCCAGCTAAATATAAATATGTATATGTGGCGGTATCAACAACGCCACATGCGAACTACGCATCAAAGACCTGACGTCACAAATCCTGCATCGCGCTATCAGAGTTTACCGCGCGACTAGCATATATACAACATCCCGACATCAACCGTTGGGCAGTTGCCCACCAGACACAATACCCGTCTGGTCGGAGGATCCTCCCTTTACTATAGAGTATGAGTGAACTTTACACCCTGTTCCTCATACCTCTAAATACATATATATTTTATTTTTTATTTTAAATTGTTAATGTATTTTATAATCTGCATGAGTTTTTTGAGAAAAAAATAAATCTTTGTATGTAATTTGTTTGTAACTGGCGACTTGCCCCGGCTTCACCCGGTTGCAATATTTGTTTTTAATGCATAATATGTAGCCTTTGTCCATCTGGAATAATGTACCTTTGAAAAAGTGAAAGATTTGTTTAAATAAGAGCTATGGTTCCGGAGATTACCCTCCACATTTAAACAAGCTCACAATATTCGCTCCCGCTCTTTATAATATTAGTATAGGTTTGTCTCTAATCTATTTGAAATTTATTTGCCTTGTAATACTATTGCATATCCGACATGGGTCTACCCATGTCGGATATGCAATAGTATTAGCGTAAAAATGTTATGTTTTAAATAAGAGCTGATGTACATAGTTAAGTAATAAATATCTTTATCTTTAAACATTGTAAATGTTTTTACACCCAGTGGGTCTAAAAACATGAAATTTTGCAAGAGGATTTTTGAAAATTCACCCCCTATAGTTTGTATGGCAGTACGTCATTTTTGCCGATGGCAAATCCCAACGGGTACACGAAATAACTAATAAAGATGAAAAACATCGATGATCGTCGACATTTGTACAAATACAAATATATTTATTTGTTGAACACAGGTAGGTTAGGTACAGATGTTCTAATTATTAAAGCACGCTATGTCTAGCCGTCATCGGCGTACAAATATTCATTGTTACAAACATGAATATAATAAATTATCAAACAATTATCGTCGATACAACAAAAACATTCCAATAAAATATAATAATAATAAATTCTAGTATAGATTGCCAAATCATTAAATAATCAATAAATCAAATAAAACAATAAAATAATTTCAGCCGCTTCTGTGGTCTAGTGGCAAGAGAGGTGGTCTCAGACCCAGAGATCCCGGGTTCGATTCCCAGCGGGGGAAAAAAAAAACTGCGGTTTGGTTGGTGGTAGGGCTTGTTCTAAGTCCGCCTGGCTAGCTACCATCTTATCTGAGTCTGTCGCCATAACAACAATGTTAACAGCATTATTTTGTTGTTCCGGCAGTATCGGTAAGATAGCCAGTTCCTCTGTGGTTAAGGATTCCGGGTGAAGCTCGCTTCTACCTTCGGCCTGATCATCACTTAAGGCCAAGAGCTTCCACGTTGTGGTAAAAAAAAGAAAAATGTTAAGCATTGAAAGATCACAACTCCATCGTATTAAATAGCAGGCCACACATAATATCACACGCCTGTTCTTCCTCGAAGGGATAGGCAGAGGCATACCATCGTTGATTTAACCACGATGTCCACATCTGTTGACCGCCCCTTTTGAGACGATCAATTAAAATAAACTATTGTTTAAATAAATTTCTTGTTACAATGATCAATAATTACAGCAGCCCATTACAACCTGTACGTCCTTGTGAAAGCTCCCCCAATAACACTTTATTACCTTTACAGAGATCGTGAAGACCAGTGCATACTGCGCGCCCTCAATCCTGATCACATTCATCAACATGATGTTGTTCAAACACGATGAAAACTCGCGTCCCGTCTGTGACGACACTATGTACGCGGGACAGATGGGCATACAGAAGGTACGTTCACTTGGTTACTTATGGGACAAGGCATAACATAAAGGTTACACTGTTTGTAAACTGCCACCGTCAACGGGACATCAACGAGAAACGAGATTAATCATGTGTGAAGTGGAAAACCCTAACTTGTTGGGTAGTAAATGGTTACTGCCCCGTAAACACCTGCATTATGAAGGGACGTCATAATAACTTTGTTTATTATTGTTTATTGTGCCATAATTATTATGACGTAAAACAGAGCTGCAATTAGCAAAAATAAAAATAAAATTGAGTTTCGCGGCTATGTCGGAATTTCCCCCCTAGGTATTTAAAAAGTCCAAACTATGCGTACTCCCCCCCCCCCTCCAGAAATTAAAGCAAAAAATTGCAAAACTGAAAGTAACAAAATTACAGAAATTTTATCGATATAAATAATCGACCTTTTGATCGCCGTAACATGTATGAGAAATTATTTGCTTTTGCGCGTGTGTGTGTGTACGTCAAGCGCAATGTTTGCGTTAGTGTGACAAGCAATAGCAAAATCGCGATCTCAGTGCGTGTGGTTTATTTGTGTGCGTAATACGCGTACGTATTGGTCTCTTTCTTGCACAAGCGGCGACACGCGTTGAAATACAAATCTGGAACTATTCCTTTCTAACCTCTTATGTGTTCTATGTCTGCTACCTACTAAAACAGTTGTTTTATTAAAATATTTCCTATTTGTGCAGTTCTTCGTAATCTTGGCCCTGATGTGCGTGCCAGTGATGCTGTTCGGCAAGCCTTACTTCATCATGCAGGAGCAGAAGCAGAGGGCTGTAAGTACAAGACAACTTATTTTTCCTGTTCGTCTAGGTATAACATCTTTCATCTTATTGATAACTTTTATACGAATTTATATGCATGTGTTATTATACATTTATAAATAAAAGTAGTTAAGTTAGTTTTCTAGATTCATTCTCCTATATTATTCATCTTTTTTGAAATAAATAATAATATTGTGTTGTTTTAATGCTGCGTTCGGGGATAGCTTGCGGTAAGCATAAATAATTTATGTATTTGAGAGACAAACATTGACAACAATAAAAAAAACATAACTGCCCACCTTGTATCCCCGAAGGGTTGGACAGAGGTGTACTATAGTACACACACATTTCGCCAATTATGTTTAAGGCCCATGTAATAAAATAATAGGGGATGAGCCATCAACCGGGCACAAATCCGGACTCCGGGGTGCTACTAAGCAATTCCATATAGAAAAACCCAATAACCAAAAAAAATATTGTTCATATTATGTTTGAATTGGTGTTTCTTAGAACTTCTAGGCCCACTTAAACCACAAATCACTAAACACGTTTAGCGTTGAACGAACGAAAAAACATCGTTCTGTTTCTATCGATCGTTTGAAGATAACAGAGACATAATGATGTTTTAAATAAACAGAAAACATTCAGATTTTTTTTAGCCCATTCTGTCACACGGCTGGCTTAAAAAATATATGGGTACATCCACACAATCATATACACATAAACATACACACCCACACTCATATACACACATGCACACTTTATACACCGAGAACTCCTAAATGAATATTAAATTTTTATGTTTTTCAATAAACTGTACTTAACTGTGTAACTTATTAACCTTATCATTGTTAAGCTACCACTTACCGGAAGAGACAGCTTCTACACAAGTACTGCTGAACTTACTGAAGCTGTGGCCAAGTGAAGACGTAAAATTCTGTAC
This sequence comes from Dryobota labecula, assembly GCA_947523025.1. Lineage (NCBI taxonomy): Eukaryota > Metazoa > Arthropoda > Insecta > Lepidoptera > Noctuidae > Dryobota > Dryobota labecula. Next base: position 2,312,291 of record OX383289.1, on the reverse strand, counting down.
TCACCACGGGCAGTAAAAAAGAAAGCCCTCTATCGCATATTTACAACCCTCGTCTGCGGCTCGGGTCACAAATACCTGCGATTTCGGGCTTTCTTTTTTTACAGCCCTTGGTAAATAATGTACTATTTCAACATTCTTGCTCATAAAGTGGCTCTAATTTCACCGCAATTAGGCACATAATGACACTTGTAATCAAACTGTGACTTTTTCATTGCCATTATTCACAAGTGAGTTATAGTGTTTTTATTTATTTTATTGGTCGAGTTGCTTTGTTCTTAAAAAGTTTAGATACAAAAAAGATCGTGTTCAATAGAACAAATAAATTAATGTACCTATTGTTTGCTCATTTCATGCAACTTCGTATTTAAATAGATAATTTCAACTTGTACGTGTTTAATAAATAAAACTTTTACTGAGAAGTAAAACAAGTAAATGATACAAGAGCGGAGTCTCCTAACACAGGCTTATCTGCTAAAAGGAGACTCCAATCACTAGTTGTTAAGGTTAACTTGGTAAAATAATAAATAATTTTCAATTTTTTCAATTTTCAAATAAAACTTTTGTTTTCTCTGTAATGAAGAAAAGTTTAAATTCCCCATTTTGTACGTGGCTAAAACGGTAACCGCGGAAAGCCAAAAAAAAAAGGAAACTCATTCCTTTAGTCTATGGCCAATCGCTATTGTTATTAGATGTGGGCGCATAGGAAAACTCATTAATTTTTCCCGCCATAGCGAGAAATTTTTCACAACTCGTTTTCACGTTGAAATTAAATGAGTTTTTATTATTATTTTCTTCACAAGTGTGTTGAAAAACGTCGTATGATACACGTGTGTATTGATGATTACCGTCCTCGGCTCTCTTAAGACCCTCACCTAACGGCTCGGGTCTCAATGGCGCCTCAGCGGTAGTCACCAACATTACACACTTGTACCATAGTGTAGTATTGTTCTTGTGTTACTGACTTGTGGTGCAAGTGGACCTTAATCTAAAGACTATAAATGTTACTTTCGAATGACTAAAGTAACGTAAACACGGTAATGTGCAGCGCCAAGGCCACCAGCCCGCGGAGGGCGCGGCCGAGAACGGCTCCGCGGGAGGCGCCGCGCCGCCCGCGCCGCACCACGACGAGGACATCACCGAGGTCTTCATCCACCAGGTACGCCTACGAAGCACACGTTGTACAGTATAATGGGAAACTTTTGCAGCCGTTGTACTGCTTTCAAAAAATACATATTACCGGCGAGTATTTACATCAGCTAACTCAATTGATATGCAATTATAGAAAAAAAAAATATCCCGGGGCCCTGGGGTCCCGGACCTTTGGAAGGCGTACGAGGGGCCGAAGCCAACTTGCAGAGGCCCGTTAGACGCTTTTTAATTAAATGAGGCACCATCCGACGATTATCCCTGTACGCACTATGCAAGTGCACCCAAGAACAACCCCCAGTTGGTGTAGGACTATTGCAGGATATGGAAACAAAGATATTGGACTATGGGTTTGGGTGGTTAAAATGGTTACCTAAAACTATGAAAGGACTATGGCCCCTGCCTGATCAATGTTTTTTTACACACGGATAAAATGGCAGGGGATGACTTGCACACTCATTAATGGGCCCCCGAAAACGGTCGCTAGCACATAATGACGAAGCGACAAGGGGGCAACATACTCTGAGGTGCTCGAGGAGTAGAGAAGTATTCCACGGCTCTCAGAACAATCCCAGAGCCCGGAAGATGGTCAAGATCCCTACAAGCACTTACTGGAATACTTCCTCCGGGCACGTTTACTCTTGCGAATTCCCACTCAAGCCGGCCAATAACGGCATTATTATTATTCTTGTATTTTTATTATTATGATTCTAATAATATACTCTCCGCAGGGCATCCACACGATCGAGTACGTGTTGGGTTCCGTCTCGCACACGGCGTCGTACTTACGTTTGTGGGCTCTGTCGCTAGCTCACGCGCAGCTGGCTGAAGTCGCCTGGAACATGCTGCTCAGGAAAGGTAAACATTTTTTGGCTCATTTTAAAAAGACCCTTAAATATTCTTTACACACATTGTATGCGCTCACCAAATAGCGTACGGCGATACAATTTCTAAATAATTTCAGGATTTAGAATTCTATTTTTTTGTGATATTTGAAAGTGATTCTAGTATCACACTCTTTGCTTGCCTTTGTCGCGAGTTTATGGTCTATTCCAAAATTATTTGATGAAAAGGTAAACAACTGGATAAGAAAACGTACCTTTTAACCGCCTCTGTGGTCTAGTGGTAAGACCACCTTACCTTTCTCAGACCCTAGAGGTCCTGGGTTCGATTCCCAGCGGGTGCAAAATTTTCTGCTCGGTATGTTCGGTGGTAGAACGTGTTCTAAGTCCGCCTGGCTAGCTACCACCATCTTATCTAAGTCTATCGCCATAACAACAATGTTAACAGCATTGTTGTGTTTCGGCAGATAGAGGCAAGATAACCAGTTCCTCTATGGTTGAGGATTCCGGGTGAAGCTTGCTTCCATCTTCGGCCTTATCATCACTTACAATGAGGGCTAAGAGCTTCTTTGCAATTTCGAATGTTTTAGATTATAATGATGACATTGTTATTTATTTTATATGCGTTTTTTTTTTATGGTTGTTCTTAATTATAATTTGACATAACAGATTTTGACATTATCAGATTATCTAAATTCTTTAACTAATAATAATTGTGATTGTTGCTAATGTTTTTTGGAATATTCTGACATTAAGTTTTTTGACATTACACATTACGACATATTTTATTGTTCATTTTATGATTTGTGAGAGATTTATATTTAATTCATTAATTATTTTGATTTGTTTATAGTCTGATCTGTAACTACATATTAATTTCGACTATGGCTAATAATAATTGTAATAGCTGTATCTATATTACCATTTAATTCAAACAACATTTTGCATGCCGTAAGGTAAAATGTACCGGGACACTTAATTAAACATTCCAACTTATATGTATACCTACATTATTAGCAAATAAATGATTTCTTTTTTTCTTTCTCCGTCAAGGGTAAAACAAAACCTGTGGATGCCAATTTGTAGTGCCACATACAAATTGAGTGCTCTGATTTGATTATTTGCAATAGATACAGTATTTATTTCCTTCGCCCGATTAGCTTAACCTTGCCCATGTAGTGGCCTCAACTCGATAATATTGCTAACAGGTCTGATGTCAACGGACTTCCAAGGCGGCATCTTCCTGTACGTCGTGTTCGCGGGCTGGGCGGCCATCTCCGTGGCCATCCTCGTGCTCATGGAAGGGCTCTCCGCCTTCCTGCACACGCTGCGTTTGCACTGGTTAGTACGAGGATATGCTAACATACAACCTATTGGACACGGACCTTTACTAATGTAACTGAGAGGCACGGCAAGCCAAATTCCTTCGGTGCTTTTTATTCATCTTGCCATAATCTAGAATAAAGAAAAGAAAAAATGATTTTTTTTTTGTCACAGAAACACGTAGGTACATATAAAAAACCGGCCAAGTGCGAGTCGGACTCGCGCACGAAGGGTTCCGTACCCTTATCTACAAAAACTGCAAAAAAATCACGTTTGTTGTATGGGAGCCCCCTTAAATATTTATTTTATTTTGTTTTTTTGTATTTGTTGTTATAGCGGCAACAGAAACACATCATCTATGAAAATTTCGACTGTCTAACTATCACGGTTCATGAGATACAGCCTGGTGACAGACGGACGGGCAGCGAAACCTTAGTAATAGGGTCCCGTTTTACCTTTTGGGTACGGAACCCTAAAAAGACATGTTCTGCGCGAATACCTATTACTTAAAATAAAACAAAACAAATATATATTTACTAGCTGCTGCCCGCGGCTTCGCCCGTGTTTGTTTTTCTAAAATAAAAGTAGTCAGTTAGTCCTTATAACATTAGCTATCTGCCAGTGAAAGTCCCGTCAAAATCGGTCCAGCCGTTTCGGAGATTAGCCAGAACAAACAGACCGACAGACAAACAAAAATTTTAAAGAATATATTATATATATTTATTTGTATAGATGTATGAAAAGCACGGGAAAATAAAATCTGGTTACCATCGGTCATTCATCAGTAATCATTTGACAAAATATGTATTCCTTAGGAATGTGGATTGATGGAGAAGAAAGACAACAGTCACAAGCGTATTCGTCGATTCTATTTTCTTCTAAAACGTTTTCTGCCTGTATCTGAATTAAATAGTGGAGTTTTCTAATTCAACCCTTATTCCGCAGGGTCGAGTTCCAGAGCAAGTTCTACGCAGGTGAAGGATATCTCTTCCAACCGTTCTCCTTCGAGGTCATTCTAGACTCGGCCGGCACCACCGAGGAGTAAACACGACAAAATGTGACCGAGTAATATGTACCCATTTTGTAGTAGATGTTTCGTCACGTCACAATATAATATTATGAATGTCTGTGTGACTAGGCAGCTTAAATAACTGTGTATTTATTGGTCTTATAATATGATGAATATCATAATATCTTCTGCATTACGTGAGTAAGAGCTGTTGTATAAATAAGTGTTCTGTAGTGTCAAGCATATCCAGTGCTTTTCTTGTATCAAATTTACTTAATTCTAGAAATGTAAGCAAGAAAATTCCAATATTCTCCATAAAACTTTATTCAAAACAACATCAAGGGTACAGATTACAAATAAATCATTTTCTTTTGTAATTTCTGGCTAATAAATGATTTTTATTGAATCCAGTTTTTTTTGTAAGTTATAAGTGTGAACGGCCACTCTTCGTGAACCCAGCATATGATTCAATTGTTGTACTTAATAAAATATTTTTATGTCGAACTCCGTACTCCGTGAAAATTCGATCGATCGATTTTATATAATATCTGCAGTGCTGATAGATTGCAATTTTAAGTTAATAATTTTTAATAAATTACATATTTTAAAACAGTTTTTTTATAAAAACTATAATAATTATTATTTATTTATTAATTTGTTTACATAAGGATATCTAGCTGCAGTGTTAAAATCTCCATTTTGTATAACTGTAGATCCAAAGTGTATACTTGATTATGTCAGATGCTCTCTGTATTGTTACTGATTGTCATTCCAGTCTATTCAATGTTATCAACTTAGTATTTCGCTGAGTGTCGCGTAGCATATATAGTTTACGGTGATGATTAAAGGTTTTTTAGTATCATTAACTAGTGGTTTCATTTTAACGTAAGTGGATCGAATGCTATAGGCAGGAAAATAACATATTGTGACATGTTATTACAATTTGGTGCATAAAATAGGAGAAGGTATATTCTTTTTTTTTTTCTAGTTTACTTCTATAATGGGACCTCATCCTAAAACTTAGTCGTACTCAGCGCCGATAGTGATGCTTATATCACCAGGCAGCACGTTCGTCTTGTGATACCAGCGATTTGTGTCCACCACCACTGGAAACAGATAGGAAAATTATGAAACCAAATCAATAACTAAGCATGGAACCATTCAGTACTAAAATAAAACCAAGAGCTGTTCGCCTGTGATGGGTAGGTATAATATGGATAAATCATAAAAATTTCGCCGGAAAAAAACTTTTGTTTAACTTTATTAATTTGAGGGTTTGATCAGTAGGTATGACCGTGTCACCCCTATAGCATTCAATCTACGCTTCCCTTCGATGCCAAGCCCCCAGCGTATAGGTCGAAATGAATTCGTTCGTATGCCCACCACCCGCATACGAGTCGTCGCTACACGTCGCTATAGATGAATTCTGTTCACGCCCAGACCAAATCTAAGTTTGTTTTGCCAAACAATTTATGGCTTTATAGCAAGTAAAATGTATTTTAAACTGGGCAGCGACTTAGGTTTACAATTTTTTTTACCCATATTTTTTTTTTTTTTTGGCTCCTGGACAAGGGAGCAGCCATTATACTGTCAAAATCAAGTTGATTCAGGTTTCCGTATTAGCCGGAGATGTTGGGATAGCAAAAATGAACACACCACATCAGACTTACAGATTTCTCCTGGTGCGACAGTGAATGTAATCCATCGACATTGGTACAGGCACTCTGGTGGCGGGGCCAATTGCCACTGCTTGTGACCACGTACTTGTGCCTGCCACGACATGTGCTTCACTGAGTCCACCTGGATACGGATAGATTTGGAATAGAGTTACCTAAGAAACAAAATGGCCAAGTGCATGTCGGATCACGCACAACGATTGGGGATTAGGATGAATTTATCCTAAGAGGAACTTAACATTGTAGTTGATAAACAAGCTCTCCCATACATTCCAACTGAAAATGAAAGTTTTTTTACACACAATATTGAGAGATTTATCATGTTATATTAAAATCATAGACTTCTTATAATATAGGTTTTTCTGTAATTTTTATGTAAAGAAGTATTTTTTGTATTTTTAGAGTTCCGTACCCAAAGGGTAAAACGGGACCCCATTACTAAGACTCCGCTGTCCGTCTGTCACCAGGCTGTATCTCATGAACCGTGATAGTTATAGACAGTTGAAATTTTCACAGATGATATATTTCTGTTTCCGCTATAAAACTATACAAACAAACGACAATAATACTAAAAAGCAGAATAAATATTTAAGGGGGCTACCATACAACAAACGTGATTTTTTTGCTCGTTTGTATAGATAACTAGCTTTTGCCCGCGTAGATGTCGGTTATCGCGTAAAAAAGTAGCCTATGTCCGTCTCCATATCCCAGGCTACATCTCTGCCAAATTTCATGACGATCGGTTCACCGGTTTAGGCGTGAAAACGTAACATACAGACAGACAGACAGAGTTACTTTCACATTTATAATATTAGTATGGATAATATGGATTTTCTTTTTCTTACTCACATGCATATGAGCGCCCTGCCCCGGTCCACCCATAAAGATCCAATCCACCATATCACTCTCGGCAGTCTTGGGGAGGAAGTAGGGCCTGTCATAGTAAGACCTTAACTTCCTTGTCTCCTGGTCATAGCAAGTGCTCCAACCCACGTACCAGGGTTGGCCAGACAGGTTGGCTCTAGCCTCGTCCATACTGAACACTTCTTGGAGTGAGTTCAGACCCGATTTGTAAGCGAAGTAGAAACAGTCGTTGATTTGTTTCCCAATTTTTCCGTCGTTGTAGAAATTGGCGAAGAATTTAAAGTTGAATTCCTGTGGGATGAGAATGCGATTTTGTTACCTTAAGAGGGTTTAATAAAATGGTCTAAACGAAGTGGTGATACTACTAAATGCTCTCTATGCAACCAACTTGCTAAATGGTTAACATTTTTACCACGGCATAAGTTTTTTTCCAGTTAATTCGTGCCGAAACGAGTCAAGACTCCATCTCCACTCCGACTCCTTAGATGATAAGTCGAACCTAAATCCTATTTCATCCTAAGGGATTGGTGAAATAGGATTCAGCTTCGTACCATAAATCCGAATTCAATGACATATTATTTAGCAAATAAATAAATAAATCAGCCTGTGCTGGCTCACTGCAGGGTGAAGGTCTGCCTTTCCTTTTGCCACTCAACACATTTTGCAAATATCCACCTACCCTCAACGCCTTCCATCCGCGCGTAGCATCAGTAACAATGACCGGTGTGGTGCTGTACGCGTACTTGTCCTCAAACTCTTCGGCAGTAGTATTGGCGAGACGCACCACATCATCAACTCCTATGCACATGGAACAGTCTTCTGGGGGACGGAAGACCGACTTGGAGAATGACGGTAGTTCTATTATGCAGTTCTGAAATGTATAGGGCGGGGCGGGAAAGGTTATGGATAAACAAATGACTGTTAAAGTAGATTCTTGAAACAGTCAAAGCATGTTATTATAGCAACTTACCCTACTGCCCAATAGTTCCACATAAACCCATCGTGCACTGATCAAAAATACGGATAAAAGAACTGCAGTCCACAAAACATAACTCGCGGATTTCCTACCGAAAACTTTATTTTCTCTATTTCTAGGAATATCAAGACGCGAAATATACCAATTACTAAGTTTCAAACTGTCGATTTTATTGAGAATTTTTATAACTTTCAATTCTGCTGTTTTGTAAGTTTTCGCGCATGTTTTAGAGCGAATAGTTTGATTCATTGTGACTTGTTGCGAGTCCCGGGATGGAATGAAAGGGGTTTGTCGCCATCCAACGTTTTATATAGGGTTGGTTGAAAATTATTTAGAGCTTGAGCTATATAATCGGATTTATAGAGAGTTCCTAAAACAGAACGTTTTATACTTACGTAAGTAATTGGATATTCTAGTGAGTTGTTCAACAGAAAGCATACTACGCCTCTCGGCCGGCGCTTACTTAGCGCCTACACTATTCTTAAGAACACCTCTCTTATTATAGCTGACTTTTTCAGCTAATCTTCACTTTTGGACAGCCGTCTTTCGTCTCTTAGGTCAAAATCTCAATGGTCACCATCGGCCAATTTTGGTTGAACAAACCATTAAAATTCAACACGGGACTAGAAAAAGTAATTGTTAAACTATTTTCTTAAATAATTTTAAAACCTAAAAAAAAAATTAGGACCCCTCACAGTATGTTTCTTCTTTTCTTATGTCACACGCTACAATTTGAAACAATTTTTTGTTAAATTTCTTATGTGCCTCCAAGAGTGACTCCTTAACCCCCCCCACCCCCATGAAAAAATCATTATACCAAGTTTCAACTTAAATGGACCGACCATTAAATTCGGAGCAAATTGGCTGTGAGTGCTGTGACAGACGGACACACAGACGCACGAGTAATCTTATAAGGGTTCCGTTTTTTCATTCGGACGTACGGAACCCTAAAAAGGAATACATAGGTCATGATCATCATGATTATCATCATTATCGGCTGGGCGATGTCGAATTTTACGTCACTACTAACGAGTATACTTCCTGCCTAGTTATTTAATAAAATCAAATACTTTTGTATGAGCCACTCTATGTGTGTCCCCTTGTATGGGATAAGTAATGCGTTGTGGGTGCAATAGGTATGAAATTGGAATTCATTATCTGTCGCGGAGCAGCATCTGTGTCCTCGTTACACGCCTTTGCTTGCGGTGAAACTCTAGCGATTTAACAATATAAGTACACAAGCTTTATATATTAGTTTGCTTCGTTCGTATGTTTCCAGTTACCATTCGGATTGTCATCCATTTTTCAAGCACTTCCTGGCGTCCGATTTAGCTGAAACTTGGCATACTTAAATAACTTTGGTGACAACGCAAAAATATGATACTTTGGGGTGGGTTTGATGATGGAGCCGGAAGGTGGCCATAGGAACTCAATCAAATAAGATAGCGCAATCGTGTTTGGACTCATTGGTTATGTATTGACAAGCTATTTAAACCTAAGGAGTATCCAGGTTCTGATAATGGAGCCGAAAGGTAGGAACTCTTCAACCAAACTTGATAACACCATCCGCTTGAACTCATTGTATATGTACAAGTGCTATTACGCTTGGTGGTGTCCAGGGTCTGATGATGAAGCCGGAAGGTGGCCATAGGAACTCCACAAACTAATAACCCTAGTAGCATTTGTCGTTGGCTTCCATACGCCAACAGTTGGGAATGTATTGGCAGACGGTTAGTTATTCCGCCAACCTAAACTTAAAATAGGCCCATTGTCATAAACATGCACTATTTGCCCAACGGATAGCCAACGACGGACCTGCTGTTACTATTCCTACTGTTGGGAGATTTTTGTAGGGATTTAAGGTGTATACCTTAAATCCCCAACATTGCCCTACGAAGGCCCAACGACGTGTAATACATTAAGGCAAGCGGTTGTATGTTGGTTGGTTCTATGGCTGGTTTCAGAGCGACGCGTCTCGCCAGCGCCGGCCGTACGCGCGTCGCTATACATGAACCTTATCGGCTTCAAAATAAAGTTTGTTTTAGCGATTTGTTTTGAAAAACCAACCTTATTTTGAAGCCGATAAGGTTCATGTACAGCGACGCCTTCGTAGGGAAATGTACGTTGGCCCCATCGTAATTTGGGCCTTCGGAGGGCAATGTACGTTGGTCCCATCGCAAGTTGGGCCTTCGTAGGGCAATGTACGTTGGCCCCATTGCAAATTGGGTCTACGTAGGATAATGTACGTTGGCCCCATCGCAAGTTGGGCCTTCGTAGGGCAATGTACGTTGGCCCCATCGCAAGTTGGGCCTTCGTAGGGTAATGTACGTTGGCCCCATCGCAAGTTGGGCCTTCGTAGGCAAATCCACGTAGGCCATCAGTTGGCCCAACCCGTAAACTACCCGCCAATTGTATGTATTTGCCAACTAACCAGAGGTAAGTGGCCCAACTAAATGCCAAAAAAAAATGCTACTAGGGAACACCATCGTGTTTGGACTCATAGGATATGTATTGACAATTGCTGTTACATTAAGTGGTATCCAGGGTCTGATGATGGAGCTGGAAGGTAGTCATAGGAACTTCTCAACAAAACATCATACACCATCGTGTTTTGACTCGTTGGCTTTGTCTTGACAAGTACTATAGCCCAAGGTTGTATCAGGGTCTGATGATTGAGCCGGAAGGTGGCCTTACTAGTAATACATACAATTACAACATTACATTAAACCTCATGAGCGCATAAACATAGAAAATGGCATTTGAAAAGCCCTATGTAATCTGTCAACTTTAGCAACTTTCCGGCAATATTGGGATTATTACGAGTAACTTTCCCGGTTTCGGAAACATTCGGCAATTTTCATCTCTAAACAAGACCCAGCGAATCGCCTTCACAAAAAAAAAAAATACGTGCGTTTGTAAACGTAGGTACACACGGCCACAAATCAAGCTATACATTTCCAATATGAGCTGATCTCTCATTATACGGAAATCCTATACAATGCGAGATCAGTTTAAACTGGAAATGTATAGCTTGACTTGTGGCCGTGTGTACAAGTGCGACATATAGGGGTTTATTCATAAACGTTGCTTAAAGTTAATTGACCTTCAAACGTCAGAAATGTATGGTTAAACAGTCGCTAATCATTACTTATCTTTAAGCAGCGTTTATAAATAAATCCAACAGAATAAGAGTAGAAATTAAATGAGGGCGCCACTTTCTACGTAACTGTCACATTTTTGACGTAAAATGCCTAAACATGGAAACAATTTATTATGTAATTTTTTTTGTTCCATTTTATTTAATTTCCACTCTTTATGGCCAAGCTGTAAATGACTGAATTTGTCCACAAAAGAGTTGAAGGTTGAAATAGATTCCGTCCCTCGAGAGAATGCTTTTTTGACACCTGTCAGTTGTACAGTCAGCGTTCATAATTGCAGTTGCACATTAATGATCATATTTCTATGGACGTAGCAATGCGAACTTCTTTTGTGAGTAATGTCTTAACGCAGCCAACCTAATGACTATAATGAGACCTCCCACATACATACCTACACACCGTCCGTCGTCGTCGTTTCGTCGTCTTGACAGGCAGTAAACGCATGATTTTGGCCGGTTCAGTATATTACTAAAATTCGCACTGTTATGATAACTATCGCCAGTAGGTAGAATCAGGTAGGTATCGGATTCATAAACCCAGGCCGTGAGTACGATCCTCGAGAGTTTTTCTTTTCGTCATTTTTATATTTGCAACAATAGTATTATACAGGGTGTTTGGCAGAACGTTGAACATACGAAAATGGTGGATAGGTGGGGTCATCTGCTACTTACTCAGGCCTAATTTATTTGGCCCTGGCCCCCTGGATATTAAAAAAAAAAAATTTTTGCTTTCTTCTAGTTTCACCACTTTCTTAACTTTAAAGTGTAATTTGTATTAAAAATGGGTAAAACAGGCAATATTTTTATTTATTACATCTTTCTGTAAGTTTGAGGAGTCATAACTTTTTTTCTAGCTAACATCTGAATAAAGCAATAATTTTATAAGAATCTGCCAATATTAAAGATAAAAAAAATAAACTAAAATATTGCCTGTTTTACCCATTTTTAATAAAAAAATACACTTTCAAGTTAAGAAAGTGGTGAAACTAAAAGAAAGCAAACAAAATTTTTTTTTATATTCAGGGGGCCAGGGCCAAATAAATTAGGGCTGAGTAAGTAGCAGATGACGCCACCTATCCACCATTTTCGTATGTTCAACGTTCTGCCAAACACCCTGTATTTAACTTTCAAATATTGTTGAAAATAGGAATAAAATAAATTATTCCTAATTAAGAAACAGTAAAATAATCGGGTGATTATTTCACTGTTTTCTATTTAGAATTATTATAGCAATTAATCTTTGTTCAGAATAAAAAAAGTGTGATAATAAAACAACTGTATTTATTTACAACGCTTATACAATCAAAATTAATAAACCGCTACATTAAATTAATCTATGTGTTTTGTTTGAGATTATAGCTTAAGTGTTCGTTTTCTTGACGAAAAGAAGATTGAAACTTAACCTCAATCTTACAATCATAAACAAACTTTATATTTTTGTTTATATAGTTTGTTACCACTTAATTTTTATTCATTTCGTTTGTACCTTAGGTTATCACTGTATTTGAGAATGTTGGTTTACCAGGGCCTCAAGTCTGCTATTACAATAGTGTCAGAATGGTCTCTTCATTGTGAGTTTTTGACAGATTTGCCATACAAACACTGTCAAATACTCACAATGGCGAGGCCATTCTGACACTATTGTAATAGCAGACTTGAGGCCCTGTGATTGGCAACTGTATAAGCCCATGACTGTTACCTACTGATAATGGATATTTTGTATACAGAAGCTGTTGGTGTACCTTTATAAATAAATAAAATAAAAATATAATAAAACTTATTACCTACTATAACAGCCAGCACATTCCCCGTAAAAATTATCTACATTTTTTTATTAATATTTAGTATGACCTCCATTATTATCAATGCAGCATATAAGACGTGGAAGCATGGAGCTCACAATATTTGCACATAAATATCTGTGCCATTTAAACTATCCCACAACTGTATGCGTTGGGACTTCAGCTGCTCAGGCAGGACATCTCTCGTCTCGTGCTTCCCACTATTGCACCATTAAACCACATATATTTTCAATTGATGGCGCAATGACTTATCAAATTGTTCTGCAAATCTACTAGTTGGTATGAAACCATTCGTTTCATATTCCACCCTAAAACGTAGCTGACAGTGGTTAATAAGTGACAGCCTTCCACATCTTACACGACTCTTCAGACTATTTTTTCCTCAAATCTCTTAACCCAACGACTTCCTACTTATTTGTTTATAACATTTTTTATTTCACTTTTTAATTTGTTTGTATTTTGTGTTTCACGAACTGTGACCAAATAAACGTTATTCTTTCTTTCTTTCCAGCATTCCTCTAAAACAAAAATAACACTTTATTACACACTTGTAACTAGCGATTTATTAACAAGAAAATCATAAACCGTACACAACTATCAGCACATAATATAAAAAAATAACTTACACTGAGCCGGTTTCATTGGAATTTGAGATATTTATATCCATTTCTATGCAAGGCGACAATATTTGCCCTGGCTTCAATACTTATATTTGATTGCATTTTTAATAAACATATTTAAACAAAACACCACTAATAGCAATAACACAAACACTCTTAATTAAGTTCACCAACCAACAACGTCATTCTATTTTATTCAATCCAGCACATTAATTTTGTTTCAAATCTACCCTCACCTTTTGTGATAAGTTTTATTTTGTAAGATTCATTTTTGCGCGGCATGACATGCCAACCAACTAAAACAAACTATTATATACCACGCTCTTTCTGATTGCCTAAGTACGAAAGAGAGCGATACACGGGTGTGTGTGAATGTGTTTGAAATGTCTATAAAGAAGGTCATAAGTGCGACTGATTTTGATACTCTATGTGTTCGTCCACACTGCCAGCCTAGCGCGGTTGCGACGACGGGCGCGAAATATCAAACATATGAAACCGCCGCTTGCGTCCATAGTGCAGTGGGCGGGCGCCTAGCGCGACAGGCTCGAGCGAGATAGCGCGCGTAGTTATCAAACGTTCCTATCCGCGCGTTATGGCCACACTACGGGCCTAGTCCGCAAGCGACCTAATGCGCGGTTGGCGGGGGTATCAAACCAGTTCGGACCTATCACTCGGCGTACAAGCGTAAGTTTTTTTTTTTTGTTAAATGCCGATAAATCCTGGAGTGTTTATAAGTGTGGTTTAATCTAAACCAACTATGTGACAAAGTAAACATCCTCACCACAGTAATCGCATAATCATAAGAAAATTATGGAGCGAAACCAAAGAACAATTTACTGATCGGACTATCTATTAAAAATACCAAATCCTCGTCCATAGTTTGCAACACCTGAAATACGTCGAACCGCTACAAGAGCTCGCGCGTCACTGTTATCGTTAGGAGTATATATGTTCTGTGGTCACTGTGGCCACCGCACGCCTCCACCCGCCGCGCCCGCCGCACAGTGGAACGAATGTATGGGAGCGGTTGGACGTAGACATGTCCGAAAAAAAAGAGTAAAATTATGCCAAACTAATGATGCCATCTTATTCGATTACTTAATGCCTTCATAACTTGTGGTGATGAATTTCTTCATAACTCCCATATTTCGGGAGTAATTTGAGAAAATGTGAAATTTTACTATGAAAATGAGTGTATCGAGCTCTCTCCCTCCTGATTCCGGGCTTGTTTCAAGTAGCGGTCTCTAATATCATAATGCTAATACTAAGAGCTATATTTAATACTAAGACACATAGTGCGCCAAATGTGCACTTTCTGGGATAAAGAGTGATGTTTATTTTATAACACAATTTTTTTATTTTTTGTTTATTTTGTTGATTAAAACCGTTTTTCTAAAGGTTTACCTTATTACAATAACATTTCTGAGCAGCCAATTAGAGAAGATATAAGCTAATTAGGATATATAATTAGGGACTTAAGGTTTACATATAAAACTGATGCACTAATGATTACTGATAAGAACATTGCTATTATTTAATTACTAAATGGCTCTTAATACACTAATTTAGCATGCATCATTTACTAATTATCACAATAACTAATTACCTTGCAATATTTAACAAAGGATACCTGGGATACCTGGATTTTATATAAATAGGTCACTATTAGTAACTTTAAAATCAGTGTTGATTTACACCTCGTTGTATCCAAGCTAATCTCGCAATGTATTTTCCAAATTTTAATACAAATCTTGATATTCACGTTGCTTTATGCGCACGCGCACATAAAGATTTACGCGACTTTAACTATTTGTTCAGTGTTTTAAAAGATAACAGTTGTGTTCAGTTATGTGAAAGTGCTGAAACAAGTTTAAAAGACTGGTGTCGTCGATTTTGCTACCGCATTTATGCAAAATGGACACAGTCTGGAAGAAGCACAGATAAGTTTCGGAAGAAACATGAGATTTGGCTACAGGCTGCAATTCAATGGCCGGAATTACAGAATGAAAATATGGAACCTTCTACAGAAAATATAAGTGACGTCATCGAGCCCATAATTTCTCCTGCTAAATCTGATGCTTCAACTTGTACACATCCTAGTCCTCGTAAATCTTTTGAGGACCTTAGTAACCGGCAAAAAAGAAGACGCACTGAAGATAGTCTTTCATGCAGCAGTAGCAGCGCTGAAATTATGTTTTCGGCCGAAAGGGCGCTTCAAAAGGCAGGACAAAGCGATACAGCTTATGTTATGAAATACTTGACGGAGAATCCAGAAGAGGCCTCAAAAATCAAAGCCTTCATTGAAGGTAAATCAATTCAGGTACGGGAAATATCCCCTTTGAAGGCATTGGCTCTTTATGTATCGATGAACTTATCGAAATGGCGCTATAACACTCTTCGGGATTTCAACACTCAAGAAGGAGCTCTTCAATACCCGAGTTACTACATGTTGGTTAAAGAAAAAATTAAGTGCTATCCGGCCAAAGAAGATCTCACAGTTACAGAGAGCTCTGCAAAAATCAAATTACAAGCCTTGATGGATTTAACCTCAAGAAGACTTATTAGGTCGTTAGAAACCCCTGTTGATCCCAATCAACAGCTCGTATTGACCAGCAAATGGGGTTTTGACGGATCATCTAGCCAAAGCATTTATCATCAAAGGACGAGTGAAGATGAGCAAATCGATCTTGCTAGTAATTTTATGATTAGTCTTGTACCACTGCGGCTCGTCTCAAAAGGTGTAACAATTTGGGAAAACGAGCGACCATCTTCCACTTCATTTTGCCGGCCAATATTGTTTAAGTTTATAAAGGAAACCAAAGAAAATGTGCAGAGAGAGATGGCTGAAATCGAAGCAGAGATTGAAGCCTTAACTCCATCCACCATCACTGATGGAATTAGTGTCAAACACCAACTGCTGTTGACAATGATTGATGGTAAAATTCATTCCATTATATCCAATACAGCAGCTTCAGTGTGTGACATATGCAAGGCTTGTCCTAAAGAAATGAATAATTTAGAGTTAATCAAAGATAAACACGCAAACGAGGACATGTATAAATATAGCTTAAGCACCCTTCACGCTTGGATTCGCTCAATGGAATGCTTATTACACATTTCCTACAAATTAGACATAAAATCATGGCAAGTAAGGGGTGATATAGCAAAAAGGCAAGTTGATGACAGGAAGAAAAGAGTTCAAGAGGCTGTAAGAAGAGAAACGGGCTTACTTCTCGATGTTGTGAAACAAGGCAGTGGATCCACCAACAATGGCAACTCGGCAAGGAGATTTTTTGAAAACTACACTAAATCTGCTGAACTGACCGGAATAGATGCTATGCTTTTAAGAAAAATCTGTGTGATCTTGCAGTGTATTTCATCAGGAGAGAAGATCAACGTAACTAAATTCCGAGAGTTCTGCTTTGATACTGCTAAGCTTTACGTGGAGTTATACCCATGGTATTATATGCCTTCTTCACTTCATAAAATTTTAATGCATGGGCCAGACATAGTTCAGAACATGTCAATTGTGCCCATTGGTTTTCTATCCGAAGAGGCATCTGAGGCTAGAAATAAAGATTTTAGAAAATATAGAGAGGGGCATTCTCGAAAGCATAGCAGTATCTCATGCAATGAAGATATTATGCACAATCTTTTACTGTCTTCTGATCCACTTGTTACAAGTATCCGTCCAAAAGGAAATAAGTTTGTAAAAAAATCTTCTTTTAAGGAATTTTATGAGCTTACGGATTCTGAGAAAAGTGATATCGAATTTGTTAACATAAATGATTTAGCGGACATCGATTCTGAATTTGAATTAATTGATGATGATGATGATGACGAAGATAATTAAATGATGTTATTGTTTTAAAATGTGTAACTTAGTAAATTAGAGCTTACATCTTAATTATTTATTGTACTTTTAATGAAACTAGGTAATTTATTATCAACTTACTTAAAAGTCATACTCTCATCAGTTCTTGTGAATATTTTTGTTAATATATATTTCTGTATATATATAATATATTTATAGACCTCTTAATAAGTCTGTCTGCGGTTTAAAGTAAATACAAATGGGGAAAAAACGTTTTTTTTTTTAAATTTTCATTTCCTTTTATCCCAGAAAGTGCACATTTGGCGCACTATGTGTCTTAGTATTAAATGTAGCTCTTAGTAATAGCATTACGATATTAGAGACCGCTACTTGAAACAAGCCCGGAATCAGGAGGGAGAGAGCTCGATACACTCATTTTCATAGTAAAATTTCACATTTTCTCAAATTACTCCCGAAATATGGGAGTTATGAAGAAATTCATCACCACAATTTATGAAGGCATTAAGTAATCGAATAAGATGGCATCATTAGTTTGTCATAATTTTACTCTTATTTTTCGGACATGTCTACGTCCAACCGCTCCCATACATTCGTTCCACTGTGCGCCGCAGGCCCCAGCTAGGAGTATATGTATTCTGTGGGCAGTGATGCCAACTTAGCAACTTTATAGCTAGATCTAGCTATTATTAGGTGACAGACAGCTACAATTTAATGAAACTTGTAGCTAAACTTTTTAGCTACTTTTTTTAGCTACTTTTCATTTCATTAGGAGACGTGAGGCTATCAATATTCGTAAAGTAGGATAACGAGTCTCGAAAGAAAAATAAAAACTAAACGCGAATCTATGGTCATAGATGGTATGGTAGGTACAGGTGCTAGGGTATATAATGTTCTGTGAGTATAGGTCGGCGTTCAGTGTGACCATGTTCAGTATTTTAATACTTTGTTGGTATATTTTATCGACTTTTACAAGCATTAGTATTTAGTAAACCGGAACAAAAAAAGTTTTATAAACAAAAACGGATCAGCAATTTTAAAAACAAAGTAAGGTGTAAAAGATCAAGGAAGTTGTGTTAAATGTAATCCTTCAAATAGAATGTTAAAATACAATTCTAACATTTATTGTGATGATGATTGACTGAACTTTAAAATTTTGAAGCAAATAAGCAAAGAAACCGAATGAGTTTGATAACTCTGAACTCAATCCTCTGCATTAGAGACTCCCTCAGGAAAAGTGGTAAATGCTGCTATAACTGTGTTTTGCCTAAAGAGGTACTGCATAAAATGGGCACCGCTGAAAAATATTCTAAATCAACGACACATAGTGAACCCCAGCCCTCGACATCTTCCTCTTTAATTGATTAATTTTAAATATATGTTTTTATTTTTTTAATTATTTATGTTTTTTTTTTATCATTTTTAACTCTCTTGTTGGAATAAAAAAAAATAAAAAAAAGATGATTGTCAGAAATTGTCATTTTATTGTAACCCACTTACCTACTGTATGTACACTAAGACAATGTAAATCCGCCGTACATTTAACTACTTCTAGCAACTTTTTGGGGTAAAAAAAACTGGCAATCTAGCAACATTTAAAAAATTGTCTAGCAACTGGGTAAAGCTAGCAGTTGGCAACACTGTCTGTGGGCCCAGTCACCGCGCGTTCTGTGTGGACGCACACTATAACTTTATGAGATTGCTACTGGGTCTTCTGAACGATACTGTACTTACAAGATTTGGAATAGTTTTAAATTCGTAAAACACTCGTTTGTATGAAACTAACAGGTGTCAAAATAAAAAAAAGCATTCTCTCAGTGGACGGAATATAATTGAATCTACTTTAGTAATATTTACAAAAAAATAAAAAAATTGTGTCGTAACATTTTCCGTTTCCGTGTTTCTGTTTTGGCTTGTCATTCCGTAAATAAATTGACAACGACAAGCATACAAATGTCAAAACAAACGAAACTTTGTTGTGGAAAGAAAAGTGATTAGTTTTTTGTAGTTCTCAAAAAGATTTAGTGTTTAAACCATGGCTGCTATATTGGGCGGAGGGCTAGGAGGCCTCTCTACAGGTTACTATTTACTTAAAAATAATTTGAACAGCAATAATAAATTAAAACTGTTTCTCTTCGAAGCGACTAATTACTGCGGCGGGTGGATTAAATCTATCCGTACCAAGGACTATGTATTCGAACAAGGGCCGCGAACTATCAGACCCAAGGGCTTGCAGGGACTGAACACCCTAAATATGATGCAAGATCTAGGTCTGAGCGAGCACATTGTGCCCATCAAACCTGACCACCCTGCGGCCAAGAACAGAATGATTTACGTGCGCAACAACCTACACATCTTACCTTCAAGTTTAATGAGTGTCTTCAAAAAAAACCAACCATTCTCGAAGCCTCTCATTTATGCACTGTTCAATGATATAAAATCACCTTACAAAGAACTACAGGACGATTCAATTTACAACTTCGTTGAAAGACGTTTTGGTAAAGAAATAGCAGACTACGCTATATCGCCGATGATATGTGGGATTTGTGCTGGAGACGCGAAGGAAATATCTGTAAAGTTTCTAATGAAAACATTGTTTGAGTATGAGCAAACCCATGGTGGAGTTGTAAAAGGTTTGATGAAGTCTATGTTCCAATCGAAATCTGATTCAGATATGGAGATAAGTGAGTTAGCTAAACAATCACAAGAAGAGAAATGGAATGTGTACACAATCAAAGGTGGCCTTGAAACTTTTCCGGACACTTTACTAAGTTATTTGATTGAAAATAATGTGACTGTTAACATGAATACAAAAGTTAAAGAAATAGAGTTTATAGATTCAAGCTCTGCAGCGTTGAAAAATTCGAATGGAACTACTTTAACAGCCAATCACATTTACTCTTCACTACCAGCCTATGCTCTTGCTAAGTTAGTGGAAAAACAACATCCAGAGCTAGCTAATAATTTAAATAACATTCCATTTGTAACTGTTGGAATAGTTAACTTATATTTTGATATAGTAGAACCACTTATTCAACCTGCATTTGGATTCCTAGTGCCACCTATTGAAAACTCTCCGATCCTAGGAGTTGTTTTTGACTCTTGTTGTATGCCAGATCAAAATGGAACTGTTTTAACCGTTATGCTTGGAGGTAAATGGTTCAAGGAAAAATTTGGGGATGATGTCTCTGAGGGCACATTATTAGGAGTAGCCATGCGTGAGGTAGGTAAGATATTGAACATAAAAGTTAAGCCCACTGCGTCGCATGTAAATATTTTGAAAAAATGTATACCTCAGTATGTGATAGGGCATTATGAGAGGGTTGACAAGATTCGGGAGTACATAGCAGCAAACAATTTGCCGATATCTCTAGTGGGTTGTAGTTACGATGGTGTAGGTATGAATGACGTCATTTACTCAGCTAAGAAACAAGTTAAAGATAGTCCTTGCAGAGGATAAGCGACAAATTCGACCAATTTTAACTTAAGAGAGTATGTAGTTACAGAATTTGGGCAGTTTTCACAATATTGAGCATTTATTTTATATGTTTTTTGTTAATAAATGGATTTATTCAATTTATTTTTTGCAATATTTTAAGTAACCACATCTTTCATTTTCCCTTATTATTATGTAGTTGCTAAGTGTCGCAAATATATTGTTTCTTAATTTTGCGGCACAGCCTACTGTAATTAAGTAGGTACTGTGACCTTTTGTAGTTAGGGAAAAACAAAAAAAAATTTATGAATTTGTGTTCAAAATATTTTATTTCAGCTAACATAATTATTTAACCAAGCTATAATGCTTGCCGTAGAATGTTATACAAAATGTGCAAACTTTCAAAAGCTAATGGTTATATGCACAATTATTTAGTAGTGAGAACTTCTTAACCTAATATGTATATCCAGGGTCAAATGAAATTAGCTAGCGAAGCTGTAGATGTGATGGGTATCGTATTTTTTTTTTTTTTTCTTTGTATCATGTTTAGGTATCGAAACCCATCAAGTCTGCTAAATAAGTTCATTTGAACCTGAATAAAGCCTATAAATAAATAAATAACTAAAACCTCCAAACATTTGGAATTTCTTGAATCATTTCATTTTGTTTCTAAAAGCAAACTTTAGGCACATGTTATTGTGTATCTAGCTGCTCAATGCATTAAAATGTAAAATATTCGATATTATACATCATAATTATACTTTTGCAAGTGTTTTAGTATTTGTTTTGTAGGTTATATTAACTTGTAGCTATCTAAGTGCTGATAATATTATTTCTTTGTATGTCATGTTTTCTCTTAACTTTAACATAATTTATCAAAATCGATACGTATTTTATATTAACATTTTGGAAGCCACACTTTGCTACTCTTTACATCACAAATACGTACGTATCTGACGTATATTTTGACGGTAAATATTGA
Organism: Dryobota labecula; assembly: GCA_947523025.1. Taxonomy (NCBI): domain Eukaryota; kingdom Metazoa; phylum Arthropoda; class Insecta; order Lepidoptera; family Noctuidae; genus Dryobota; species Dryobota labecula. The sequence goes on along the minus strand of OX383289.1, from coordinate 2,290,626 downwards.
AAAGCAACCCTAGGCGGAAAGTTTAATTAAATTTTCAGAAATGTCTAGAAAGAAACCTAATCAATCTTACATAATGATAAACTCTTTGCAAACAAACATCGGTTTGACTTTACATATTGGGCTCATAACCGTCTTAATCATAATAAAGTTATCTGCTTCATAAACCTATTTTAGCTATTGAACTGTTTTGTCTGTTTCTGTCAAACTTCATTTTATGTTGACGGAAAGGGACAAGTTCGATAGCTAAACTAGGTTTGTGAAGCAGATAACTTTATTATGAATAAGACAGTAAGTTTTTTTATTAGTATTCCAATGATCATGAATATTGACTTAAAATTTTAAATTTATGGGATTTTCAGTTTTAGATTCTTTGTTTGTGTTCTCGAAGAACACATGACGAGAAGTTCGCATGACTTAGCAGATTGTCTGATTAGCAACATACTTTTATAATATTATAGTGAATTGTGGCTTATTGAAACTTATCAATTATTGACCATAATCCACAGTACATTGCACACAAAAATAATTCAGTATCCTCGAATCGCTTTAGCGTGGCAATAGCAGTTATCGACCCACCTACATTTTCTAGCATTCTTTATTTCAAAAACTGAATGAATCAATATCTATCGAAACTTCAACGTGTTCTAATAACGAAAAACCATACATTGTTTATTGTATGGGTTGCTACGGAGACATTAGGGGAAGGGCAATGACCGCTATTGCCATGCTAAAGCGATTTGGGTATAGCTATAACGCGAGCCTGAGTAAATACAATTTAAACTTAAAATATAATGCTTTATTCTGGTTACTATGTTCTGCAGAATACATCAAACCTCTCATTCTAGAACAACTCATATTTTTTACAATTTATAAGTACTGGTTAATCCTTGTCATTTCATGGTAATGAAGTATAAGAACAATATAGTTTTTTTATTAATAAGATGTTTTTGAACAAGAGGGCTGAATAACGTAGTAAAATTTAATACACCTTCAATACACACAGTTTTATCATACATTCCGCTTACAGTCCTTTCAAAGTTATTTTACCTCTGGCAGCAATAACCCAAGACAACCCTATTGTAATGACCATAAAGATCACTGTGATTTTGTATGAAAACAGAGGTAAAATAATTGTAAAAGAACTTTATAAAATAAATGTGTAGTCAGTCGCGCGTCCATGGTAACAGCCCGACATTGATAGTCCTGGATTTCGTAGTAAAGCTGATATCAGATGCTTCATCCGAGTGAATATTCATTTTTATTTCATTCCACGTCCACACGACACCGACAAAATTACACATGCCGAAATCCAAAATAGTTGGATCGGGTCACTAACGAATTCATTTTTGACTTTTGATTCATTTTGCGTTAAGACGTTTCACATGTGAGTGAAAAATGCTGGATGAAAGAGGAAAACGAACAAAAAGTGTAGCATCGGATACCTGCTTTAGGGCGTTTTTTTTTTTTCGTGTTTCAGGTAACCGTTGACCGTACAATTAAGTGTATAAATAAATAAAATGAAGGACTAGTTAGAGCTAACAGTGCCCAAGTCCAGCAGCACCGTGGCATACAGCGTGTGGTCTCGCGGCTGCGTGGCGGCGGCGGCAGGAGGCACGGTGTTGCGGTACGAGTACTGCAGGCCCAGCCGCGCCACGGCCGGGGCTCCGCCCGCGGCCGCCTCGGCCGTCGCCACCTCCAGCCGGAGCGCCAGCTTGTTCGATTTGCGCCACATGATAATGCTGGAGAAAAGTGAGCGGTTTTAAAGAAACGATGAATGGACTATGTGATGATGAAATGGGTAGAAAAGTAGTGCCTACCGAAATGACGACTAACAGCTAGTCTGTTAGTCGTCATTTCGGTAGGCACTACTTTTCACACTTTCGCACTATGTTTCTCGGCTTAAGCATTTGTTGGTGAAAAGCTTCTTGACGTAAATAGTAGATTGTTTGCCAAGAGAGCAAACAACTATTCTGAAGGCGAGAGTGTTTCTTTGAATCCAGAGCGGAGCGAAGGTTTAAAGTAGAATCTTGAGCGCAGCGAGGTATTCAAAGTACGTCACTCGAGCTTAAAATACTTGTTTACTACACTCTACTTTTTATCACCCTCTTTGAAAAAATAAGTAAGTGCAATTTATGAATAAGAATAGTACGTTTATTTATTTGTATGATATTTTTTGCGTCTGAGACAATGTTCTCTGGATTTAAAATAATACTTTAATTCTCACTACTTGAGAAAGACACACAATTTTTTTTATAAAACTATATAAAATCCGAATTTGAGCAAACAATTACGAACGAAGGCGCGCGCATTTTGGCTCGCGTGCGGTTTGCTTTATCATACAGCCTGTTACTTGTTCATATAATGTTCGGGCTTGATCTCTTTGGTGATTGGAACTTTTACTAACAATATCCACATTCGAAATTCAAATCACTTTTAGTCCCTAGGAATTAAAGAGCTATTTTAGTCCCTGTAAACATGGACTAAAATAGCTCTTTTTGAATAGATGTGATAAAAAGTTATTGTTTATGTCTAAATGATATTTAGTTTGTACTTTTACCCGGCCCGGCTTCGCACGGGTAGCACTATCTACCCTCTACTCTACCTACTTTGTCATACCTTCCTAAATTAAAAAAAACCTTACCCTACCTACCTAAAACCTCCCCTGGCGCATACAACATTTTACATTATGATGTATGATCTATTTGCATTATGATTTGCAATTAATACATACGGTTTTTGGGTATTTTATGACATTTTGAAGTTGCTTGTATTTTCGATTAATAATTGTACTAGCTTTTGCCCGCGGCTTCGCCCGCGTGGAGGTCGGAAATTATCCCACGGGAATGTACTGTCGGGATAAAAAGTAACCTATGTCCCATATCAATATGCAAAGTAATTTTAATAAATTTATAGGTATATATCTTATGATAATAAAACATTTTTGTAAACAACACACTAGAAAATATTTTTGAAATTTAATGAACTAATTAAAAATACGTCTTAGAATACACTACTTATAAAACAACATAATAAACCTAGCGCAGCGTTGTCACATCTACCAACTTTGTGGTAGATCTTACCTATTTCACCTCCCATCTACCTATCTACCAACTTCGGCCTCAAATCTACCTATGTTTCAAAATATTACGGTCGAAAACATTTTTTAGGAACACAAAATTTGAGCCATGCATGCGTCTTGTACATGTAATGGAACGTTACCGTCTTGGGTAATGGCGTATGGAACTTTACCGTCTCGTCGGATCGCGAAAAGAAAGAGTTCCGTTTCAAGATCTACGGTTTCAAGTTAAGACACTTGAAACCGTAGATCTTGAAACGGAACTCTGTGATTGAGACGGATGGACGACACTGACACTGACAGTTAGCAGCGTTTCGAATTGATCTGTGCTCCGGTTTTGGCGTGATATTTCTCTTTCCGTCGCGTCAGTATTGATGTGAGCGGGAGCGGAGTGAGCGTGACAACGATACATTATGGGTTGTTTGTGGACAAAATTATCGCGAACCAGAACGTTTGACATTTTTTTATGAAAAGTGAGTTCGCGCGTTTTGTTTATATTTCGTTCGCGGCCATTTGAATTTTGTAGGTACTTATATAACTATTTAACGTGCTTTTTTACCTATTCTCGTCTCGTTATCATTACATCACAATGGATTCTAACAGCAACAATGAAAATGATAGTAGAGGAGAAGGAAAACGGAGTCAAAGATCCGAACTAACATCACCAATAAAAGAATAAGAGACTAAAAAAAAAAAACTTTTTTAAATTTTTTGTTACATTTTTTTATTTTACTCGAATTATTTATTCTGAAAATGTAATTTTTCGTTTAAAATCTTCCTATTTCTACCTATTTTTGACATTCCATCTACCGATTTTCTAAAATCAGGTGTGAAAACACAGCGGTTGCGTTTCGTCCGTCAAAAATACAGTTAAAATTCGACAACGACCCACCACTACAATATTCAACTATCTATAAACGAATATCGATTATTAATTTTAGAGACGAACGACCAACAAAACACTTCTCATAAAGATAAAGATAAAGATGAAAAATGAATGAGGGTTACTATCCTACAGAAAGTCTTTTACATCGCGATTCAGAAAATCGCGTCATTGCACAGCGCCATCTATCGACTACACTGGTAAACCTAAACTCTCTGTTCCACCAACCTGTTTCAAGTAGTGATAACTTTTGATGGAGTGGACCGATTTTAATGAATAAAGACTAAATGTCACCTCCAGATACGGACTATTGACTATATTTCCAATCCTTTAAATCTCTTGAAAATAGTTACACAAAAATGTCAATATTACATGTGAATTTTAAAATCATCCCCTATTTTAACCGCTTGAGGGATCATTTTAGAAAAACGATGAAATACATAATTCATTATTTGTCACCAAAAGCATAAATCTGAATTTTCATATCCCTAACATAAGAAATAACAGATTTCCCATACAAACTTTCATCCCCTATATCCCCCCTTTAAGGAAACTTTTGAGAAAAAAAAGTAGCCTATGTCCTTCCCCGGGATGCAATCTATCGCTCTGCCAGATTTTATCGAAATCCGTTCAGTGGTTTAGGCGTGAAAAGGTAACATACAGACAGACAGAGTTATTTTCGTATTTATAATATTACTCGTAGTATGGATTGTTTTACATACTTACCTCCTTACTAATAAACGTTGTATAGCGTCTGTATAGTTACACACCGATTTCTCTCTTTCACTCGTCAGTAATTTGACTTTCGAAAGAAGAAGACAAAGCGTTGTGAACTATACAGACGCTATACAACGTTTATTAGTAAGGAGGTTATTGTGTTAATACTGCATCTGATTACAGAGTCAATGGCCGCGGGTAGTGTACTAACTTGAAATAGTTATGAGTTATGGAAATCATACTTTTTGTGATAGCCTGATGGGTAATTGTAATTTAAAGGTGCATCTACACCGAAGTTACTTTTTGTAGAGCAACAATTTAACATTAAGTAACTTTCTATAACTTTTAGTAAGTTTAGTAAACTAATTTTTGTTATCCGCTGTTGCTCACTAACACTTGCAAACGTTGCTGATACATCTTTAGTAATTTATTAGAAACAATTTAGGTATAACTTAACAAAAGACCCAAAGATAGCTGCAAAAGTAATATACATGGCGCAGCTATCAGCGCCCAACACAAAATTCATGGAAGACATTTGTTCCAGACTTTCACATCTTTAAGGAAGTAAGTATTATATAATAAAGGAAGAATTACAAAAAAAAACACTAAAAGTTTATATGTAATGATGTAGAGTGGAAGTAAGGGTGAGAGTGTTAAGGTGTGTGTGTAAGATGTGCTTTTAGTCTATTGTGATGAGAAAACGCTAGCATGAGAATTTATTTATGATACCACAAGTTGCATCATAGGACATGGATTTAAGCTAGTCTGTAATTTATTTTCTCAGTTAATTCCTTGTTATGCCTGTGAAGTCTCGCCTAATGAACACTTACTCATTAGTATCATGTTGAGCGTCGTCGTCATACTCGGCGGCGTCGTCCCGCTGCGCTAACGTCAGCGTCACGTCGGGTGACGTCACGAAACTCGTCGCCTCGTACACCGGCACGCGCTCGATGGCTTTGAAAGATGATGTGTCCTGGAATTGTGTTATACGTGTAATATAATTTATTTGTTTTATTATTTAATGTCAACCGCAAGATCCTTTTGTTTTCAACCAAGGTCCAACCACACAAATTTGTGCCGTGTCAACAACGTATTATGTCTCGTAAATGACATGGATGAACCGCGTGATCATCGCCTGTAACCATTAAAGGATTTTGGTCTTCATCAGAAGCTACCAATCGATGATACATTTTTTTATTTGCCAAAATTATTCATCTCTGGGCCCGCGTGGTATTACGGCCCGCTCCCTCTCACAGAAAGGAGGCCTGTGTTCCAGCAGTGAGGACAGGCTGCTAGGTTTATTATACGACTAGCTTCTTCCCGCGACTGCGTCCGCGCGTTATTTCGGAGCCCGACCCACCGCGTGGAATCCCGTCGCTCGCCCGTGCTATTACTTCGTTTTCGCTTAGAGTTCTTTCTGACTTTTTATCTTTTTGCTCGGTTCCTTAGGGACGTAGTGTTATATAGCCTATAGCCTTCCTCGATAAATGGGCTATCCAACGCTAAAATAATTTTTCAATTTCAACCAGCAGTTCCTGAGATTAGCGCGTTCAAACAAACAAACAAATAAATAAATAAACTCTTCAGCTTTATAATATTAGTATGCATTTAGTTTGGTGCATAGAGAATTAAACTGTTATTTTCTGGTGGGCTTCATGGCTCTATTCTCTACAATTATCATGATTTCTGATTTTGTCTCTTTAAGGCGACGATAACCGACGTTTAATGATTTTATACTGAAGATCACGTCTAAACGAGTAGTGTTAATTATTTAGAAAAAATATATGTTAAATTAGAGCATTTTCTTAATAACTTAATATATGAATATTTTAGATTATGTTTATATTACATAGTGAAATTAATTTGTAAAGTTATGTCTTACGCGGATAACAAAAATTGAGAATCACGCAAAATCTAATCAAGCGTATTTTTTCTGAAACCTTCACCTTTTTAAAGATAATTTAATTATTGATGTTTTAGTACTTATACGTGTTTTTATTAAAAAACCTTTTGTTTTATGTATAATAAATTAATAATGCGTTTTATTTGGGACAGCGCTCCTGGATGGGCGAGTCCTATTACTGGCTGGACGTACGACGCGTTGCGTGAGCTCAGTACAGAACACGCAAGCTAACTACTCAAGGTCACTGGCATATATTTGCGTCATAAATTCAAAATGTATAATCAAACTCACCTTCTCCAAGTTCAGAGACCTTTCTAGCGACTTCTCAATACTCTTGGGTTCCTCCTTCTCCTCCTGAGGGGGGATGTCTTCGGGCTGCAGCAGCCGCAGCTGCATCTCATGTCCCGTGGGGTTGGTCAGCTTTAGCAGGAGAGCTGACTTCTGGCCAGGTTTGACCGGCTCGTGCGATATTATCTTTACTTCGGGAACATGGTAGCTGTGAAAACATGGTGTGTTAACGACTTTCGTTTTGATTTTCAGTTCATCTATATCTACACAAATAAATAAAATTGAAATATCTGTTTGTAATGTCAAAATAACAGCTTTTTGCTAAATGCATATGAAAGTATACAGGGTCATAGGTAAAACACTAACGACCTCTCAGGAGTATATTACTAACATCATAAACTCATTAACTCGTGAATTAGTAAAAGTCATAGAACAATAGTACATTGTGATACAAGGGTGGAAAGTAGGTTATTGCAAACGAGCTGTCATTAACAAGCCCGAACCGAAGGCGAGGGTTTTTAATGACACGAGTTTGCAATAACCTACACACCCGTGTATGACACGACGTTTTTCAATACAGCTAAGGGAAGTAGTAAAAAAAAAAAACTATCACACAAAAAAATAAAATTTCCAGAAAATGGCGCGTTTTTGCAACTGGACTTTTTTTACAACGTAAACTGCCTATACAGCCTATTCGATTTTAAGTTAGCAGTTAAAACTGGTAATTAAATATATTAAACAACCATTTAAAAGACTTGATAATTCAATGCTAAGACGTACATGCCCAAATACTCAAACGTCACTTAACTTTAAGACGTTCTTATAAGTGTTTCTGTCGCTACAAAACAGTTTAAAGTGACAGAGACAACATTAGACTTAACAGCGACTTAAAATTGAATTGCGTTTGAGTATTCAGCAGACAGACTCATAAATTTTTCCTCCTATGCAAAAGATTTAATTTTCAAATCATAATTATAGCCTCTGAAAGTACGCCATGTTTAACAACTGTATTGAAAAAGTTGTTGTTTATGATGTTCGTAAAAGTCTGCAAGGTTGTTAGTGTTTTACCAATAACCCTGTATACAGTACTCATAATTTTTTTTTTTTCTGTCTGTTTGTTCCGGCTAATCTCCGAAACGTCTGGTCCGATTTTGCCAGGACTTTCACTGGCAAACAGCTGATGTTATAAGGAGTAACTAAGGCTACTTTTATTTTAGAAAAAGCCATGCGGGCATGGCTGCGGGCAGCAGCCAGTGTTAAAATGTAATTGTTGTGTTGTTATCGTGTTATGTACTTATTGGTGTGTAAATATCTGGATGTCATTGCCTCACTGCCCACTCGATACTTAATCATATATTTCATTTGCGAGAAGCTTGACATAATTCAAAAAGAGCCATTTTTGGGTATGATGGTTTAAAAGTTACACCTTTCTAGCTCCCTTATTTTAAGGCTTAGCGTAATGTCTTCTCCTTAAGAATAAAATTTGCCGCGTTCAGCTGTATACTTAACTCAAAATTACAGATTTTTTTGTTATGTTTTTTTACTATTTCCCTTCTTGCCAATGAGAGATATATTTCATTTCACAATGTGTGCTTAATTTAGTTATCTTTCCTTGACATAGTGACTCTACGAGTAGAATCATTTAATTTAACAGTTACAAAAATAAATGAGAATAATCTTCAAAAAAAAAAAAAAAAATCTAACGAAACACCAGAAATTTTTTGTTTTTTCGTAGCGGCCTGGAGTCTGGATTTGTGTCCGGTTGATGGCAATAGTCTCGTCCTATTACAAGGAACGTAAACATTACAGGTGTTATATTATGTGTTCATGTTTTAGTGCAATTTTTTTCAAGACTTTTTGATCATCCCCATCATCATAATATAACTTACTAGGCCAGCAGCTCGATCTTGAACTTGATGGAGCCCGGGTTGTACTCGGGCTTGGTGAGGTTGTGGTCACAGGCGCGGCAGCGCTGGCTGCGCTTCACGCTCAGCAGCTTGGCGAGCGGGTGCAGGCGCGACACTGATACTGTCTGTTACTGATAGTATTACTCACTAGGCCAGCAGCTCGATCTTGAACTTGATGGAGCCCGGGTTGTACTCGGGCTTGGTGAGGTTGTGGTCGCAGGCGCGGCAGCGCTGGCTGCGCTTCACACTCAGCAGCTTGGCGAGCGGGTGCAGGCGCGACACTGATACTGTCTGTTACTGATAGTATTACTCACTAGGCCAGCAGCTCGATCTTGAACTTGATGGAGCCCGGGTTGTACTCGGGCTTGGTGAGGTTGTGGTCGCAGGCGCGGCAGCGCTGGCTGCGCTTCACACTCAGCAGCTTGGCGAGCGGGTGCAGGCGCGACACTGATACTGTCTGTTACTGATAGTATTACTCACTAGGCCAGCAGCTCGATCTTGAACTTGATGGAGCCCGGGTTGTACTCGGGCTTGGTGAGGTTGTGGTCGCAGGCGCGGCAGCGCTGGCTGCGCTTCACACTCAGCAGCTTGGCGAGCGGGTGCAGGCGCGACACTGATACTGTCTGTTACTGATAGTATTACTCACTAGGCCAGCAGCTCGATCTTGAACTTGATGGAGCCCGGGTTGTACTCGGGCTTGGTGAGGTTGTGGTCGCAGGCGCGGCAGCGCTGGCTGCGCTTCACACTCAGCAGCTTGGCGAGCGGGTGCAGGCGCGACACTGATACTGTCTGTTACTGATAGTATTACTCACTAGGCCAGCAGCTCGATCTTGAACTTGATGGAGCCCGGGTTGTACTCGGGCTTGGTGAGGTTGTGGTCGCAGGCGCGGCAGCGCTGGCTGCGCTTCACACTCAGCAGCTTGGCGAGCGGGTGCAGGCGCGACACTGATACTGTCTGTTACTGATAGTATTACTCACTAGGCCAGCAGCTCGATCTTGAACTTGATGGAGCCCGGGTTGTACTCGGGCTTGGTGAGGTTGTGGTCGCAGGCGCGGCAGCGCTGGCTGCGCTTCACCCTCAGCAGCTTGGCGAGCGGGTGCAGGCGCGACACTGATACTGTCTGTTACTGATAGTATTACTCACTAGGCCAGCAGCTCGATCTTGAACTTGATGGAGCCCGGGTTGTACTCGGGCTTGGTGAGGTTGTGGTCGCAGGCGCGGCAGCGCTGGCTGCGCTTCACGCTCAGCAGCTTGGCGAGCGGGTGCAGGCGCGACACTGATACTGTCTGTTACTGATAGTATTACTCACTAGGCCAGCAGCTCGATCTTGAACTTGATGGAGCCCGGGTTGTACTCGGGCTTGGTGAGGTTGTGGTCGCAGGCGCGGCAGCGCTGGCTGCGCTTCACGCTCAGCAGCTTGGCGAGCGGGTGCAGGCGCGACACTGATACTGTCTGTTACTGATAGTATTACTCACTAGGCCAGCAGCTCGATCTTGAACTTGATGGAGCCCGGGTTGTACTCGGGCTTGGTGAGGTTGTGGTCGCAGGCGCGGCAGCGCTGGCTGCGCTTCACGCTCAGCAGCTTGGCGAGCGGGTGCAGGCGCGACACTGATACTGTCTGTTACTGATAGTATTACTCACTAGGCCAGCAGCTCGATCTTGAACTTGATGGAGCCCGGGTTGTACTCGGGCTTGGTGAGGTTGTGGTCGCAGGCGCGGCAGCGCTGGCTGCGCTTCACACTCAGCAGCTTGGCGAGCGGGTGCAGGCGCGACACTGATACTGTCTGTTACTGATAGTATTACTCACTAGGCCAGCAGCTCGATCTTGAACTTGATGGAGCCCGGGTTGTACTCGGGCTTGGTGAGGTTGTGGTCACAGGCGCGGCAGCGCTGGCTGCGCTTCACGCTCAGCAGCTTGGCGAGCGGGTGCAGGCGCGACACTGATACTGTCTGTTACTGATAGTATTACTCACTAGGCCAGCAGCTCGATCTTGAACTTGATGGAGCCCGGGTTGTACTCGGGCTTGGTGAGGTTGTGGTCGCAGGCGCGGCAGCGCTGGCTGCGCTTCACACTCAGCAGCTTGGCGAGCGGGTGCAGGCGCGACACTGATACTGTCTGTTACTGATAGTATTACTCACTAGGCCAGCAGCTCGATCTTGAACTTGATGGAGCCCGGGTTGTACTCGGGCTTGGTGAGGTTGTGGTCGCAGGCGCGGCAGCGCTGGCTGCGCTTCACACTCAGCAGCTTGGCGAGCGGGTGCAGGCGCGACACTGATACTGTCTGTTACTGATAGTATTACTCACTAGGCCAGCAGCTCGATCTTGAACTTGATGGAGCCCGGGTTGTACTCGGGCTTGGTGAGGTTGTGGTCGCAGGCGCGGCAGCGCTGGCTGCGCTTCACGCTCAGCAGCTTGGCGAGCGGGTGCAGGCGCGACACTGATACTGGCTGCCACTCAGGAGACGCCAGGCGTTGCGGCATGCTGGTTACTGTTAGTTATATAGTTTTAGGTAGAAGTTTAAGTCTTGCCGGGTGTCTTTAATAGAAACCGATCGTCGAATCCGAGCGCGTCGTCGCGCAGCCAGAGGTGTTCGGTTTTTCCGAACAAATTCAACGCGACGATCGCTTTCTGTTAGGACAGCGCCTTAGATATTACAAGGTCAGGCCTTAGCAATACAATGCTTTAAAACCTAACTAAACAAAGAAGGACTGGCAAATATTTCAACTATGATGGCGTGTTATTTGCGCGTAGTCTTTTAGCTTGTGTCGATATGAAAGAAGAACGATTGAAACACTGAAAAGTACTTTCATACCTATACCATTTAGACGACTTTCTATAAAAAAGAACAGGTTCCATGTTTCGGCGACGTTAAAATACTGACCTGTAGAGACCAATCAATCAATAAAATAATACTAACTCTGGTTCAAGTTGACCTCCTTGGTGAAAATATCGTCGGGTAGTTCATCGACCTCTTCACTCGCCTGGCTGGGCACAAAGCTCGCGATGGCAGAAGACGAGCTCTCGCTTGAAGGTAACCCGGCGATGTTGCGCGCCATCGCGCCCGTGAGGCCTGTCTTGTCCTACACATTGTTATTGCTTTAGTGGTAGTTCAATGGCGGTTCACTCACTATTGAATTTTCAGTATGAGTAAGACTAATCAGCTCGCTGGAAATTAATCGGTTGACGGACACTGAATGAGACACAATCATAGATATAAAAAAATAAGGAGATATGCCCGGCAGCTAAAACTATATGGAAACCCGATGTCTGCAGTCTATCCCTTCCACTCGCCACAACTACACATGCAGTTCAGTAAAAGCAATAGATACTTACTTACACTGAGCTGGATAACTTTATTCTCAGCATGCCCAGGAGGATCACCGCATGTGTTCGAGCCAGGGGAGGAGTTATATTGAATATAAACCTTTTAATAATTTTTAGGGTTCCGTACCTCAAAGTAAAAAACGGAACCCTTATAGGATCACTCGTGTGTCTGTCTGTCTGTCTGTCCCTCTATCACAGCCAATTTGCTCCGAATGTAATGGACCGAATAAGTTGAAATTTGGTATACATATCAATTTGAGTGACCCAAATACGGACGCGAATCGTAAATAAATGAATTAAGAATATTGAGGTAAGTTTGGGGGGGCAAACCAGAAAATTAAAAAAAAAAGTTTTGCAAACTGTACCGTGTGACATATCAAATGAAAGGGCTTACTATGAGGATCTCAAATATATATTTTTTTATAATTTTAAAATATTTTTTTTTTTATTTTATAAGTGAAAATAGGCGAAAATTTACCATTCCTCCCCCCCTTATCTCCGAAACTACTGAAACTAAAATTTTGAAAAAAATACAGAAAATAGTTCTATACTTATAGATTACAGGAAAATCTATAAGAAGTCTATGGTCTTAAAATTACATGGTAAATCTCTCGATATTGTGCGTACAAAGTTACATTTGCAGTTGGAATGTATTGGAGATTATGTTTACCAACTACAATGTTAAGTTTGTTCTTAGGATAAATTCTTTCCAAGTACGGAACCCTTTATTGTGCGTAGTCCGACACGCACTTGGCCGGGTAATCTTAATGTTATTGTAACAGAAATTTGATAGAAAGAAAAAAATTGTTTAACCAAACTTAAACAAAAAATTATAAAAAGGTTTATATTCAACATAATATAACTCCTCTCCTGGCTCGAACACATGCGGTGATCCTCCTGGGCATGCTGAGAATCAAGTTATCCAGCATTGCTTGGGGTAACCTGTCCCATTCTTGAATAGCGGCTTCCCTGAGCTATGGCACTGTCTGGGGACGTGGCTGACGATTCCAAACAGCTCGCTTAAGAGAATCCCACGCGTGCTCTATTGGCTTTAAGTCAGGCAAGCCGAATCATAGTATAATTATAATCTAACGTACCTAACAAAAATCTCGGAGTCATCATTGACAACCATTTAAAATGGAAAAAGCAGATAAACTCTATGGTGACACGAGTGCAAAGATTAATTTACATTTTCAAAAAACTTAGGGTTGTTACTGATTTTAAATGTCTTATAACTGTCTACCTTGCTCTCGCTCAATCAGTCCTTGGGTGTGGGTTTTGCCCACAAAACATCCATGCTGCGACTAGAGAGGGCGCAGAGGGCCGTACTAAAAGTCCTTTCTAAAAAACCTATCCGCTATCCGACGTTTGACCTTTACTCACTATGCAAAGTTCTCACGGTTAGGCAGCTTTTCGTACTACAGACTGTACTCAAAAAGCACATGCTCGTACCCTTCGACCCAACCTATAGTACTGCGAAACGACTCTCCGACAGAGTCTGTAAAATTGTGCCCTGTAGAGCAGCTGTGGCGAGAAGACACTTCAGGTTCTTGAGCTCCAAGGTCTACAATAAAGTCAATAAGAGCATCGACATTTACCGCTTACCTCGTAATATCTTAAGAGTAAAGTTGACCGACTGGTTGAAATCTCTATCATATGATGCAACTGAAAAGATTGTGGAAACTTAAATCTTAACAACTCCAAACACTCACACACACCTTCACTTACACACACCCACACTTACACACACCCACACTCACACTCCCACTCCACTCTGCACCACAACTACCAAGATACAAAGTTTGCATGGCTTTTGTTTCTTTATTTTTTCTTGCATTTTTAATTTTTACCTTATTCCAAAGCTAGCTAAATTGTACCTATATCACAGTTAAGTCTGGAACAATGTGTTTCTTATGTTTAGACGGGCGTTGATAGCTGCGACACAGTTTTTAACTTTTGTAGCTATCACCATTTCTATTGTAATTATGTCAATTTGTTGTTGTTCCAAAATAAAAACTTTTACTTTATTTTATTTTTTTAAGATTTCGATTTTTCAATTTGATCGCAAACTTTTTTTGATGTGTGTACATCATGCTATATCATAATTGCTTTGGCATAGAAGCGGAACAACTTGTGGTCAAAGATCTTAGTTTTCGTTTCCCAGTAGCCTGTCAGGGCACAAAGCACGCGATGGCAGAGGATGAGCTCTTCCTCGACGGCAACCCGGCGATGTTGCAAGCAATCGCGCCCGTGAGGCTCGTCTTGTTTTAGACGTCGTTATATTTGCATTGTTATTGCAGGGGACGTATAAAATATGGGTGGGTTAAGTGCAATGGTATTTTAAGTTACTTTTGAATTCTTTAGACTAACTCAATAAACCTCTTATTTATATTACGCTCAAGGGTGCATTTATTTTTTAAATCGTTTCTAATATTTACCTTTGTATGGTATTTTATTTTTACTTGTACATAAAGTTTTAATAAATAAATAAATATGTGTGTATGTATAAGTGCGTGAGTAACTCTGTCTGTCCTACCACGCCCTTTCACGCCTTAACGGCTGAACAGATTTCGCGTAAATTTGGCACACATGTAGGCCATGACCATGAACTGGGTTACGACGAATTTCCGACCTTTACGCGGGTAAAAGCTATCATTTTATAATTTCGATAGGACATTAGTACCAACAGGAATCCTTATAATATGAAAAGTTAATAAGTTATAGGAAAAGTTGCTCAATATGATTAACATAGACAAATTGTGTGTGCGCCCAACAGTTGCTATTTTTTCTCTATTGACTTGAAGCTTAATAGTTTTATATGGATTTTATCAAAAGACTGGCAATTATCATCTTCTCCTTGTAACATCATAAGTCCAATGAACCTTTTAGAATATTTATGCATAATTTAGAAGTATTAACAGTTGATTCACAGAGATCACATTTACTACTGATATTCCACTTACAGTAAGAGTGATGTATTTCCCTCTGATATTGAACTTCTTCCTCTCCCGCTCGATCTTCTCTTGTTTCTCCTGCATGGCGATCGCCTTGTAGTAGTCCAGCAGCTGGTTGACGCGCGCTGCGTACGGGTTTGTACGCTCTGGCCAACCTCCTGATGCTATACAATTAAAATTTTCTTTTTAATTTCTATGTTTCTTTTCTGTGACTTTGATTTTTGACTGACTATGAGATATTGCTCTAGCATTAGTCTTTGAAGCAGCTTGGAGTTATTTTGTATCATTTACGTTACATTTAAAAGTTGAAAGTTAGACTGCACATTTGATCTTTCAGCTTATCTCCAGGATTAAACTCTATTGTATTTACAGAGATGTAGCTTGATATGTGGAAAAAAAATATAACTTTTATCAAAAGGGCTACAGGGTGATAAACAGCTGCAGTAAGACACAATTAAAGACTGAAAGTGAACAAAATCGAAAGCTATTGTTGCCAGGTGTACACAGCACGCATATTACAGTAAATTTTCATGTTCATGTTTGTAAATGAACAATAATAAAAAAAAAGGACTCCACTTACCAACAGGCTGATCTGGAATCCCAACATCCCTGGATGTCCACCTACAGTTAAAGCAAGACAAGTAGTACATCTTCTTAGGCTGTTTGCTCTCAACCTTGGCATCGCCAGCGGCTGGTGGGTCCTGCAGCACTTGGCGCGGCTGGGCCATGGTGGCCCGTGTGGACAGGGTGTGGAAACAGCTGGGGCAGTCAAAGCAACTGCTGCAACGGTTCTTCTTGAGACGGGCCTCAGATGATGGCATGTTCTCAAGACAATTAGCACAGTAGTGGGAATCCACCTGTTAAAAAACATTGTGTGGTTGAAAATCTGATTATGAAATGTGGGTATATTGAAAAAAATTAAGAAAAGAAACTCTGATTAAATAAGTGAGATTACTTTAATAAGCTGGTGAATTTAATTACTCATTGACACAAAAATGGTACAGATGAAAATGTTTATTAGATAAATTGACATAGAATTAAATTAAATGAATAATATTATTATTATTAGTTCATTAGTTCATATTATTAATTATAATATTAGGCTGCTTGAAGCTGAGCTTAGCCAATTTTTGGAGGTGTAACAAACGAAAGTTTGCACCGTTTACGAATCAGTCAGTTTGTTTCATGAATCTGTCATTTCTAATTTGTGTGGAATGCGCAAGGCTATAGCTACAAATAAATATTTTCCTTTAATCAATAAAGAGGCAAGATAACATCTGGCTCTTATGGCTAAAAAACAATATGAAAAGGTGCGAATTGTTAGCTAGCATTACAAAATCATAATAAACAACTGCTCTCGTAAAAAAAAGGAAAGGTGTGTCAAGTTCAAGAATTTCAGAATAATTTTTAACTGATTCTCACATTTAAAACTTATGTCACATTTAATCTTACTAAACTAGATATTTCTAATATACTTATAATAAAAATTTGCTAATTTTATTATGTATATAGGCTGCAAAAAACATTAAAAGTGAGTTACCTCATGACAAATGCAGAAACCGCAACGTATTTTCAAGCAATGCCGGCAGAAATAAAGACTCGTGATGGGTTTCAGTTGTCCACAGGAACAAATATACTTCACATAATCTGGCTGTGTTAAATAAGCCATGTTTTACGTTTATTTTAGCTAGGAAACTCAGAAAATCTAGACAAATACAAATAAGACTTCTACTGCTTCTACTATTCCAGTCAGTGATTCAGTGACATAGTGACATTAGCATTTCAAAATGACAAGTTTTTGACAATGACAGTTAACGTCATTGGTCAGTTCAGAAACCAATTTAACACAAAGTAAAGTTTTAACGCTTGAGTTGGAAAAAAATATAAAAAATTTGAGATATATTAAAAGAATCGTGAAACGGAATCTATTTTGCCACCATTTAACTTCATTAACACTAATCGATAAGATCACCCAGTAATTTACACAATTGCCACAAAAAGTGTGATTGGTTTGCACCGGCTGCTCGCAAGTTTTATACTAAGCAAATTGGGTGATTTTAAATGTTAAACTGGTTCAAAGGAGTGGTCAGGAATAATAGGAAAATCAGCTGCAATTCGTTTACATAACACATCATTATGATACCGAACATACAAAGGTTTAAGGTACGGCATTCTTTGTAAAAAGTTATTCTTGCTTGAATGTTTGAAAAAGGGCCTTGGGTGTAGGCTCGGTGTAGGTACATATTTATTCCAGGCGATTTACAACTATTTGATGACTTTGATGAGACAGTCCCATCAGCAACAGCTTACTCCTCGCAAGTTCGCTCCATAGCTTGAGCTTATATTAGACAAGGTAGGCATGGGCTTATTTTTATTGTGGCGATTTTTTTTTTTTCGGAAAAAAAATCGCCTGATCGAACTTGCGCTAAGACCATTGACATATATATTACATATCAATGGCTAAGACGGATTAGTTATGTACACCAGCGTTACCGTCAAGATGGAGGGACCAAGTCTTGAATTTAAAAAATAATTTTAGCTACCTCATGTATGTAATTATATAACAAAACATTTATTTAGCTACCTCAATGGGTTTTTTAGTATATCAATGACCTCAATGTATGTAGTTATTTAACAAAACATTTAGGCCTGTGTTCACCAACATTTAAATCAACTGTTTAGATATTTAATCAGTTGTTTACTCAAAATTTCTTAGGAAATTTGACATAAACCAACTGTTTAAATAACTAACCGGTGGTTTGAAGGTTGGTGAACACAGGCTTTAGTCCCTACATTTTGACGACAAGATGGAGGGACCAGACGGATATGCTGGTCGGAGGAGTATCCTACCTACTCAGATTATAGAATTATATATTATTTTAATACCTACATTCTAGGTACCTACTTTAGAAATGTAAAATTTGATTGACCCTAACATGAATCGTTTGAGAAATATCGACAATAAACGGTATGCGTAACCCCAGCAAAATATTGCGCCTTGAGAGAAAATTGAGTATTACAGATAATTAGTTCATAGTTAGTTGCAATTTGTTCAAGTAGGTATAGCAAAATTTGTTCAAGTTACCACTTGAACAAATTTTTCGAAGTTGTTCGAGAAAAACTGATTTTGCTGGAGTAACGTTACCCCAGCAAAATGTTTTTCAAAAAGACATTTAGCCTGGAACCAAGTACATGAAAAGATAGCTTTTGATGAGTTGTCAATATATACCAGTAGCAAAATTTGTTCATCTTATAGGTAGTTTTTGAGATATTCAAGATTTTGCTGGGGTAACGTTTTGGGATTTTCAAAATCTCGAAAAATGTTCGTCGTAGAAGTTTGAAAAAAATACCAGTTATAGGCCTTAATTTGTTCAAACATAAGTATTTCGATTCATCAACAAATGTCGATGTAATTAATTGTTTTTAAGAATCAGAAAAAATCGATTTACTCGTAAATTTGTACATCTACAAACAAATAAAAAGCAGTTAAATATACCTATCATAGTTACTTTTAAGGTGTACAAATCTGGATTAAAAAAATTTACGCATTATGAAGGTATAAAGAGATTTCATCAAATTTCAAGCGGTGTTTCTTTGGCGATCAAATACACAGCTCCCTCTGAATACAAACCGATGGACTATAGAGAACAAATTTGTTCATTTTGTTATAAAACATCCCTGAAAGTTTCAGGTTTAAATCCTGAATGGAATAAAAGTTATTCAAAAAACTAGAAAGTGTCAGCAATTCTCATATAAACCAACTTAATTACGGAGGCTACGAAAAGGCGACGATTTCATACTTGCTACGTAGCTTGTAGGGAAAAACCAGAGAAGAATAGATTCTTTTCTGGTTTTTCCCTACAAGCTACGTTACTCTAGCGACAGCGAGAGTAGCTTGTAACCAAGCTCTAGCGATAGGCATAGCTAGAGTAGCTGTTTTATTTATATACTAGCTTTTGCCCGCGGCTTCGCCCGCGTGGATGTCGGTTATCGCGCAAAAAAGTAGCCTATGTCCGTCTCCATATCACAGACTATATCTCTGCCAAATTTCATGACGATCGGTTCAGCGGTTTAGGCGTGAAAACGTAACATACAGACAGACAGACAGACAGACAGACAGACAGAGTTACTTTCACGTTTATAAAATATTATAAATGTGAAAGTAACTCTGTCTGTCTGTCTGTCTGTATGTTACGTTTTCACGCCCCGAGCGCATTGATTGTTTGTTTGTTGACAGATTGTTTTTTTGCCCGAGCGTGAAAAATCCATACTAATAAGTATGGATTTTTCACGCTCGGGTTAACAGAAAAATAGAAGACATGTAGTTTGCGTTGGTAACTCAATGTGCTTATTTTCCTCAACCGTAGTTAAAAGGAAGTGTTATTTACTCTATGATATGAAGCAAGAACGCTTCAGGCTGAAATAATGTCTAGAAAAATTGATTCACGGGCCACGTTCAACCTAGATATGTCAAGTGATTTCCGAACAAAATGAATGCGTGGATTCTTCACACGCAAGGCCGTGGTGCGAATGTTAACTGACGAGCCAGGGACGGATTGAGGACGGGCGCTAATTAGGCGGCACGAGAAATTGCCGGCCATTAAACCCCACCTAGATAACACCAGTCATAGTAGCTCTTTCATCTTTTATCTTGTTGAGCAGATGACTGACGAATCATGAAACCCCTACATCAATAAACCTTGAAAAAGTATTATTTTTATTACCTACCTCCTTTACTGGTAAAGCGGGGATGATTTTTAAGCTATTGCATAGCTTCTATCGCGGGCCTTGAGCGCGGGGACCGAATCCAGAAATTCCGTAACGAAAAAACCTCACGCTCCCCACTCCGACGGTTATTTTGCTACACCAGTACCCTCTAGTGATCTAATAATTTCTGGCAGTTCCTTATTTCTGTGTACTGCGTATTTTATTCTTATAAATATTAGTTTATAAAATTATGATCTTCACAAAAAGTGATTGTTGATAGTGGGGTTTGAACTCACGAACAGTCGATTACGAGTACATTCAGTTCCCCTGTTGCACCGCAAGGCTACAATGACTTAATTAAAGCTTGCCAAATAGTTGATACCATTCCAGTTGAACAATTTTTAAACTTGACTAGACGGTTGGAAATGACTCATGTACATGGAATTTTTTCGCTGTCAAAACAGTTTGTCACTCTTTTTTTATTTAAAATTACTTTAGGTTCAACACTTTCGTCTATTTTAAAGTTATTATTATGCTTATATTTGAATAGTATTTGACTTTGTTTACGTAGTTATACACTTTTACGACGTTCAGCACTTATTTATTTTGTTTTTAAGCTATTGCATAGCTTCTATCGCGGGCCTTGAGCGCGGGGACCGAATCCAGAAATTCCGTAACGAAAAAAAAAAACATTAATATCAAAGAAAAAGAAATACTGCATAAATAAAATAAATAAATAATTATAATTGCATAAGTTGATACAAAATGCTATGCAATAGCTTTACCGCGGCAGTCCCCGAGTGCCACACGTCTTTTTTTTCTAGTACAGTCGCAGAATGAAAAGGTTGACCACCTTAAGATCTGTTTTTGCTTGCGCAGTTTAGGTTATCAGTATCTGCTTTATCGACCGAGTATGACAAATTCCGTCATAATGAATGTCATTTCACCACATGAATGAAAAAAAATGGCAATGACATTTGACATTGATAGGAACTGTTATTCACATTTATAGTTTTAATCATTAAAAGCGAAGAGGATGTAATTAGATTTATCAAACTTGACACAACGTAATGGCAAGAACAAACGAATAAAAAGGTTCTTGTTCAACTATTAATAGTCAAGGAACATTCGCATAAGTAAATTTGAACTTTGTTGTCAAACAGTTTAACATAATTTTCAATACAAAACTCTCGTCTGTTACACAGTTTAAAAACGTAACATGTGCTTGCAACGCGTAAATGAATTTATTTGAAAACTTCAAGCTTTTCATTCCGCGACTGTACATTGTGTGGGGTGTTGTTCGATCTATCTAACGACACGGAAATCTGAATCGTGAAACAAAATTATTTTTGCTGTCAATAACAATAATACTGTGCATGCGTAAATATTCCATCCCAATTACGGAACCCTTCACGGTGCGTGGTCCGACACGCCGGTTTATTAATTCTTTAAACACCTACCTTTCTTGAAAGGAAGACGATTCAGAATGCTCAAACAAACCAATGATTATTACGTACTACACAAAATCGTTATAATGCCATTTATCTCTGCGCGATTGATTCACTAATTATGTAATTGGATGCTTGCTCTTTTGTCATCATCATTATTTGATATTCATTTAATAATTTGTAGTTATCAAAGATGGTTCGTGACTTATGAAATGAAATGTATTTCTTGTAATTCAGCTGTTGTTAATCTTAAAAGACACCTGACACGATGTAGGCAAGCTATAGCCTATTTAGCCAATTTTTTGTCGTGCATAACACTCGGCGTACCACTTCTAAATCTTGATTAGTATTAACTTTATTTCTTAAGTGATAGTCTTAATACAAAACTGCGCAACTGCAATATGCCAGATGCTCGGAAGCACGGCCTTGGAGTATGATACCTACTACCTACCCACAGAACAGAAAAAAACAGTAGAAGTCGCATAGCGCTTCATTAGTATCAGAACCAGCGTACCCAAACTCACACATACACAGGTTAATTGTATTTCGTAACACTAAGAAATCCTTGGTGTGATTGGTAGTTTAATATTGAATGAAAGTATGAATTAAGTCAGACATCGCTTATTTGAAAATAAACCACAGTTATATGAAGATAGAGTTGTTTATTGTCTACTTTTTTAAAGTATTTAATACCTTTTCCGTTTGAACTTCACACGGAATACTTTAATGAGCAAGTTACGCTATTCGCCGCTAGATGTCACTATAATAAATGCACTCAATTTAAAGCTGTATTTCGTTAGCGTTAAGATGGATATTTGCGTAACGAGGTCATTACAATTCGTCCTCCTCTAGGGACATACCACTGTCGTTGACTTATTTATCGACATTCCGTTTTATTTTCAGACAAAATACAGTCAACAGCTAGAGTCGATAAATATTATTATTAAAAAATGATCAAAGTTTATAAAAGTGAGAATTAATTAATACAAAATAAAATAAAACAATGGTTTAATTAATTAATTAAGTAAAAACAGCTAAAGACAAAAAAATTGTGCTAGTTTTAGCAGGAAACCAACTTTGCCTTCCAGTCCCTTCAATCCATTTCTCTTTCCTGTCTGGATCCTGAGGTAATCTAAAATTACAAAATAATACGAAACCCACTTTTTTATAGGTTTGAGACTGTGAATTAAATTGTTCGATTAATCTTTTCTCGATTAGAATATTACTAATAGATTACGTTTATTCATGTTCTGCTTATTTTAAACTCGGATAAGGTAGAATTAGAAAAAACAACAACAAACTATAAGGGTTCCTTGTTGACTACGGAACCCTAAAAAGGTTTGAACATTCACTAATACACAAAGAAAACCGAACACGGTTAAATGTTTCCCGATATTTATCATAGAACACATAGAACATTGTAAGTTTAAAGTATCGATAATTCATTATCGATAAAGGTAATCTCTAATTGAGTAGCTGACTGTAACATGTGCATAGTTGGAATCTTCTCGAAAAATATGTTTGAGTTTAAAAGAAAGTAGACCTTAAATTAAAGAGCATAAAGTCAACTTTTACTTGTCTTGTATAATAAAATATTGTTTTTTCAAATTTATATCGAAATAAAATCAATTATGACTAACCGATGGTATGATATTCCTCCATTTGATAAATTTTTGGTTCTGCTATCGTGTTTGCATTCTAAAACAGCACAATATGGCATTTTTGTATTTTTTTTCCGTTCTTTTTACCGTGACAGTTGTAGCTTGACTGATGTGCGTAATGTGGGCGTGGAAGCAGACATACGCGGAACTTCGCAAAACTCGGGGTACGCGGGCCCCGCCTACTTGCGACTTCTACTGTTTTTTTCTGTTCTGTGTACCTACCTATCGCAATTTTGTATAAATCAAAAAAACTAGGTGCACACGGTAAAAAAATATTGATTTCATCTGTAAAAAATACCTGTTAGTCCATTAGAACCATAATTTTTTTTTTTTTTTTTAAGTTGCGACTATAATTATTGTCACGCACGATACCTTTGAGTACATCTCTGTACAAACTCTTTAGGTCTTTTAAGGTATGCCAGAAGGAACCCTGTCCAGCCTGTCAGCTGCTTTCTAATGGCGTAATGTATTGCGAAACTGATCGATGGAACAGTTATGTCACGTATTAATTACTGCTAACACCGTTGTTTGTGATTAAATGCCCTTTTTCTGAATCGGAATCCGGTTAGACTACAGCAAAATAAATTAATTGTGAGACCGTATTTTTTCTTGAAAGTAATACCTATGTCAGTTCATGTTGCTGACAGCTTTATGGCAGTAGATTTATTTTCAAAGTTTACTAAAGTGTAACATAACATCACGCCTGTATTCTCAGAAGGGTTATGCAGCCGTATACTTATAGCATACCCACATTTCGCCAGTTATATTTAAGTCCCATAGGGGGTGAGCCTATTGCCATCGACCGATCACATATCCAGACTCTGGGCTGCTACTGAAAAATTCCTAATGGAAAAACCCAATAACACTTTGCTCGACATGGGAATCGAACCTAGGACCTCATGCTCAGAGGCTCTAGTGCGAATTTACGCATCGAGCGGGTTCAGCACTCCGATTGGTAAAGGGCCAAGCGGAGGCCAATTGGAACGCCGAACGCGCTCGATGCGTAAAATCGAGATGGTTAAAAGAAACTCACACTAGGGCCTCTGCAGTAGCGCTTGGGACCACTAGTCTAAGTTTGCTTGAAAATTGTTACCTAGCAACCTACTTACCTGATCATTTACGGCAAAATCCTGACCGTAAAGCCTACAGTGTTTAGTAAGGAAAGAAAGAAAGAACGAACAACGTTTATTTGGGCACGGTTCGTGAAACGAAAAGTTTTAACAACATATAGTGTGACCTCACCACAGCTGCGCCAAAAAGGTTCATTTAGAAAAGGCATATACCTATGGAGACTCGTTTCGGTAGACTTATCTGTATCTAGGGTGCAGATTAGGTATAGGTAAATCTGCGTTACACACCATCAATCACAATCTGAATGATTTTGAAGCCTTTTGCTAATCCCTTGCTACTTATGTTCGAAAAATTTGTTGAACTGTCAAAATGAAACCCATTCCTACTTAGTGTGTTACGCAATTAGGTACCCCGCTGGATTTATGCCTGGTTGGTAGCTTACCCCCCATTACATGGGACTTTCTGATGTAATTTGGATTTACTTAGTATATGTATAGGGTACACCTCTACCTAACGGGGAAAACAGGTGATGTGATGTTATGTTATAATATGTCCAGAAGCGGATTGTGATAGGCTGTCGAATTATGATGGTAATGGTGGTATGTTAAGGACAGACATTCATAACTCTTACATTACCTTTATTGGATTGCTATTATATGACTTTATGACTAGTGTATGACTTCATTAGCATGCTCTTCGTATGCACTTCAGCATTATAAAACACTCAAAAGTGAAAAATTACTTTAATTTCGGAAGTCGGTGTCCTTGGTTCTGTTTTTTCGTTTTCTTGCCACCAACTTCGGAAATTATTATTTTTTTTCACTTTTGAGAGTTTTTTTTTTTTGGAAGTCGTTTTTTTTTTTTCTCTTTTGGTTATGGTACCTACCCTACAACAATTCGATTACCACTACTTCGCACAAACAACAGTGACACAAGATATACGAAGTGGACTAAATACGTACATATCTATTATCGGAGCTAACTCAAAAACTACCCAAGCAAAGTTAATAAAAATCGGTTAAATTAACCATCGCCCGAGTGCATTTCATGACAATTCCAATAAGCCCAAACACGGCTAGGATACCTACATTGTTTTATTACGTACTTCCTGTGCATACCTTCCGGCTTCATCTTCAGATCAGTTCGAGGTAACATTTTCATCAGAATTATTTATTTAAATTTGCTTCATAGTCGCTTAACTATCTTAATCGAAATATCTTATCGCCACCCGTGAAATATTAATCATTGAGGAGTTCCGGTGGCCATTTGTGGCCTTCTTTATCAGTTCCACTTCATCAAATGATACTTTCTGAATGTGCTTGAGTTGTTAATGAATATACAAAAATCGCTATATGTTTCCCTATAAAATTTGAGGAGTTCCCTCAATTCCTCATGGATCCCACCATCAGAACTGGTATTTGAACAAAATGGAACCAATCTGGAAGTATATCCTTTCAAATAAAAAAATAATTTTCCAAATCGGTTCATAAACGACGGAGTACTGAGGGTAACAAACATTGGTGCCGATTCCCTTGTTCACAAACTAAACTAAATTTAAGTTCAGTGCATCTTTTTCTTTCTGTTTCATTAAGAAAAGGACGGTAGATAAATTTTAGTTTAGTCCTGTCAAATTAATCACGTAACTACTATCGTAAGCGTATTTTTCGATAGCGTCTGTGAAATTAGTGACTCATGGTGCCGTTTTGTATGGCGACAGCTGAAAAACGTTAGTGACTATCGAATAGATTACGTTAGGTTTCTTACCTATCGAAATCTATAGTGCTCATGGTACGCATTTTAATTCTTTCAGTGACCGCTAGGGGCGCTGTACAGTATTTCATACATATTATTTACGGAGACGCTAGCGAGTATTGGCTGTGCAAACTCATGGTAGAGCTACAGAATAGATCGGCTAGTCTACTGCTTTGTGTATCCCAATGATTATAGAGAACATTGTTTCCAATGCAGACTGCTGAATATAGGTACCTGTGCCTCATCCTCCTACCATATTTCTCCGACCTTTGCTAAAGGCAGGTAGGTCTCTTGGCAAAGATCAATTGTTGTTTATATTTTTTTGGAATTTAATTATCTGGCTATTGAGGCCTACTTATTAACTAGGTTACGGTATCTTTTATCAGAGAAAATTGGTGCATAGCTTACATTGCACAAATATTCGAAACACGCGCAAAAATGTGCACGTGCTGCGACTGTGAAAAAGTATCCATGATCACGACATAGAGAATGTTATGAGAAGTCCTTGCGATTCAACGTTGGTACACTCGCCTTTTAAGTGGTACCTACCTAATTGGGTAACAACATCAATATTTATTACCTAGGTACCTGCCAACATCATTACTAAACATTTACCTGTATGTTAATAAACAAAGACTAATAAGATTAAATTGTAGACTCGACTGTCTCATCGGTCTAGAGTGATTGCAAGCGCACCCCACAGGACCCCAGCCAGTCTTTTTATCTCTAGATAGTGTGACAGGTACTAGACTATTTGTAAACTAATATCCTACTCTAAATGTATGTAACTCTTAAGTCTTAACTCTATGGGTAGGTACTTATCTGGATTGAATTAATGTTATTGTTATAACTAGCGAATGAGAAGACTGAAAAGACAGCAGAGGTGTAGATAATTTTGCCTACTTTTTAGGGAATACAGGCCTATGTACTGTTATTTAATGTTATTCTTTAAGAATATTAATTTTATCGTTTTTTTCTTACAAATCTGTCGAGTCAATTCAATATGATTGAGTAATAATATTTCATCTAACGTGACGGAAATAATTACCATACATACGAGTAGTTTGCTAAAAACCTCAAAACGCGTGATTTCGTCATGTTGTGTCAATAATCCTAGGCGATGATCGTTAATAATTACGTTGTTAGCTAGGTAAAGATAAAAGGAAGCGGTACTTTCTAATGTTGGTTCTCTAAAAACTGGTTAAATACAGGAAATTGTATTTTTTCTTTAAAATATTAGCTATATAATATTTTAAAGAAAAAAATACAATTTCCTCTTTTCCTTGTTGTGTTCTGCACTTCCTACCAAACAACCTGACTTTTTTCAATGTCTACCTTTATTAAAAAATATCTTATCTTATCTTATTTAATAAAATTTTATGCACAATTAAAAAACCTGTCAAGATCGAGTCGGACTCGCGCACCGAGGCTTCCGTACCATCATATAAAGCTTCATTCGTATGTACAGACGCCAGCAGGTCAAGCTACCCGAAAATGTCAAATTTTCGCAATCAACCTTGAACCTTATACTGTAGTGATAAAGTTGAAAATCTATTAAAGAAATTTGACAGATTGTAGTAGCTTGATGTGCTGGCGTCTGTACCTAAATAGTTCTGTGGCCAGAAAAAACTACAACTGTGCTTCACCTAAAGCAACCTGCGAGTTGGTAGGAAGGAGCTAGGACATTTTGGTTGTGAACCGTGAAATGTTTTTAAATTTTCATTGGCGAGGCCTATAATCGTCAGAGATTTTTAACACTGCGGTGAAGAATATTGCAGCTTTAGGTCAGCGCCATCTCTTGACCGATAGTGGAACTAATGTAAATTTTGTTGATAATTTCTGAAAAAGTGTGCCATTTAGAGACATCGTTTTATTTTTCCTGTAATCTTAACATAAACTTCTATCACATAGAATAATTTCAGATTTTTACCTATGCAAACTTTTGAGATAAGCGGGGGGACTAGTAGCCCTAATTCGAATTTTTAAGACCGCCGTTCAGTCACTGTTGCAAAAAATAAATCTTTCTTATTTAAAAAATAGTTGAGAAAACGTCATCTAAACTATTCCAAATTTCAAGTTGATAGCATTAGGTTCTTGAAATACGAGTATCCAGTTGTCACAGACAGACGGACAGACAGACTGAGTCCCATAAGGGTTCCTTTATACTATTTTGGTACGGAACCCTAAAAATACTGTAAAAAAGGTGGAATTAATGCCTGATGCATATTCTACCAGTCAACATTAGGGTGATGCAGAGTCAGATAACTACTACTAGATTACTCGAAAAATAATAAATACTAATACATACATACATGATTATACAGAATAAACTTTGTCTGCAGAAATAACGATAGGTAGAGAGAAAACGAATCCAGAAAATCAGTGCTGGGATGATTCTGCGAACTTTGTACGAATATGTTCACCTTACAAGATAACCGGGTGGTTGGGGAGCGCATTCCAAAGAAAGACCGCCTGGACAAAGAATGATGAATGAAGCCAGAACGGTGAGAAGGACCTCGTAGAAGACCGCCTCTGTGGTCTAGTGGTAAGACTACTTGTCTCAGACCCAGAGGTCCCGGGTTCGATTCCCAGCGGGGGCAAAATTTGCTGTTCGGTTTACTTGGTGGTAGGGTTTGTTCTAAGTTCGCCTGGCTAGTTGTCACCATCTTATCTAAGTCTAACGCCATAAAAACAATGTTAACAGCATTGTTGTGTTTCGGCAGTTAAAGGTAAGATAAGAAGAGAAGAGAAGAGAAGCTAGTTCCTCTGTGGTTGAGGAATAAGCGGATAAGAATTTCAGTTTCATGGCCATGTTTTGAAACCATCTAACTTTCAAAACAACTAATAAATTGAATGACTCAAAGAATGTCTAGGAAAGGTTACAAGATTTTTGATGTCCGGTTTGGCTACGAACATTAACAAGTTAACATTAATATTTATTTATTTATTTATTTATTTAGCATTGTAGATATTATATCATCTTAACTTCTCGTAGCCGTAATTACAGAAACCAATGAGGTTATAATTATACTAGAAGCGCAACGTCCTACTAAAAAGTTCCGAAAAACGTAACCACTTACGAGCTAAAGACGTAGCTTTGAAACGGATACATAAATTATGTCAAAATGTCAAAATAATATGTTTGTCTCATTTCTTCTTCCGTCTACTAATTACGTTGGAACGAGACAAGACATTGTCATCGGAAAAACAGCCAGAGTTGCCAACGATCAACGTAATTAATTACCCCAGAATGAATATATTTTTTATTGAATCAATTACCTACTATGAAATATTGTATTATGGAACTTTCAATAGATTAAAGATTGAAAGAAATTGAAGAATTTGATACATATAGAAAGAAAAAAAAAATTGCGTAAACGTTAATATTATATTTCAAAACTATTAATATTGTGTCAAATAACTATTGTTTAAAATGGAATGATATTATTTCAATGTTTATGACAATTATTTATCCATACTAATATTATAAATGTGAAAGTAACGCTGAACCGATCGTCATGAAATTTGGCAGAGATATAGCCTGGGATGGAGAAGGACATAGGTTACCTTTTACGCGATAACCGACATCCACGCGGGCGGAGCCGCAAATGATAAATGATTTTAATTCTGTAAGTAGTAGTTTGTAGTAAGTTTGTACAATCACTTTTACACTTCAATCATATTTTTAAAACTAGATGAGGTCGGCGTTTCCTATCTGACTACTCTGAGACGAAAGGCCGAAACAAACTCAGCGGTCATAGTCTCTTTTAAAGTCCAGACATAATCTTGGTCAGATCATGCGAAGACCATGTAGACTGGTGTCTGAAATGGGCTTTTGATGAAAGAACCACACAGATTGAGTGGACCTGTCCAGTCAGTGCACAACACTTTTTCACACAATGTGATTATAAACAATCTAGAATTTTTCATTTAAAAATATAATCTCACTTTACGTCTAAGATTATTCCTTGCTAATAAAATTATAATTTTTTGTAAGAAGTGGTGATTTATTAAATTAAAACCTTCGAAATACACGTGAATGTGTTACTTTTCTATTTAGCAAGTGTTTGGGTACTGCACAGTATGTTTAAATCAAAAAGACTATAATAATAATTTAGACTTACAGGAACATACATTCGTCATTCACTAAACTCCCAACAGTCTGGCAAAATCAAAATCGTTTTTACTGGTAGCCCTGGTGGCAAAAAAATGTTTGATTTGCCAAACTTCATATCATCGACGACCCCATTTGCTCGTGTGGCACAGACGTAGGCGACTTAAATCATATTTTTTTCTCCTGTCCCTTATACGACCGTTCTTCTTTTCTTAGTAACCTCTTGTCCCTTCGTATTCATTTTCCTACCTCAATACTTTCCTTACTTTGTACTAATAGCTTTCCTGTATATAAATGTATAGTCTCATTCATTACCCTAAATAATATTAAGTTGTAAATATTCGTCATTGTAATTTGCTCATTATTCACTCCTTTGATTCCTCCTTTTTCCTTTTTTTTACTGATCCTATATCCGTCCTTTCCTAAATTCCGATTTAATTAATAATATTTTTGTTTCCCTAACTTTGTCTCTTCAAACTAAAAAACATGACATTGGCTAATGCACAAACCGTGCGAAGCCAAAACAAAAAAAAATAAAAAAAATGTAATTCGTCTTTTAATGTTTTTTTTGGATAATCTGAAGAAAATTTAGCAAACTTTCTTGTGAAATGTAACACCACTTGCTATAATAATCTTTTCAGACCGTGACATGCAAATTTTAACCGCACATTTCACAATTTTGATATTTTTTATCCATAAGCTACAGTGAACGCAAATATAAGCTATCGTTCACTTTACGTCAAGTTGACAACTGAAGTCAGATATGCCTGTGGACATATACAACGTAGTAATGCGTTGGTGCCGTACATTGCTGATCTAGTCCTATATAAGATCATTGACAGAAACAATTAAAAAGTCATTGGTGCCGATTCCCTTGTTCACAAACTAAACTTAAGTTCAGTGCATCTTTTTCTTTCTCTTTCATTAAGAAAAGGATAGAATATAAATTTTAGTTTAGTCCTGTCAAATTAATCAGCGCTTAACGATATAGATCTATATTTTATATATTATGTATAGTTTTATTGCTACCGACTTCCGAATTTGGAAGTCGGTTGTTTAAAGTTTTTATAACTAAACTAATAACGGAACGAAACATAACAAGAACAGTTCATGTGTGAGAATAAGCCAATCCGCAAGGTGGTGGCAGGGCTTGCTGGCCATGGGCCGTGCCTACATTTTAAGCTCGAGAACCTTTACTTTTTACAAAAAGCCATGTCATAACCGCCTAAGACAAATACGGAAAGCTATCCTTTTTCCGGTAGACCTATTTATGAACGGAAACCATAGAAATGAGTGGAGTTAGTATAGAATTACAGACTGGCTGGTTAGCTTAGGGCTCAAGTAATCCATGATTATGTTTGAATTTCGAAGTGGTTTTTGCAGCCTGTGTTAACTCGCTATTTTACACCTAATCATACGAAATCGCTAGTAATGCCAGAGTGCGTATAATGGATAATTTTATGTTACGATCATTTCTAAACAAGATTCCTGGCTATTTATCGATTAAAATAAATTCGCATAAAATCTCTAGTCCTACAGTTTACTGGTATATTGAACGGAGTTAAGAGCGTTCATCCCGCGCGGGCTGGCAACGTCGCATTTCTAGAGGTTTTTCGACTTAAAAAAACTAACTGAACTTATTAAAACTTAAGTGAAGTGAGTTTAAAGTGAGCTGTCACTAGTATCAATCCGCAGCATCAGCCGATGTACACTCACCTGCAAAATTGCATGGATACCTTAGTGTCTATTTTCCAGTGAACGTTTGAGTTCAAATTTTCGAAAATAGAACTAGCTTTCGCTTTTCGCTTCACACGATTTTGTTTCTGTACTTTCCATGGATTTTTGCAGTCGACCGTACCTATTCTGTAAAAATCTCACCGTGACAACTCAGGTGAAGTGTCAATCCCTACTAGCATCAATGGAATGACAGCTCACTTCACCTTAGTTTTCACGGTGAGATCTTTACAGAATACCACTGGTATATTCTTTAACTTAGAACTTTTACATGGCATTAAAAGTAATAGGTATCAAATAAAAAATCAACAGTTTTTGAAAAGTTACCTTCGCTTTTCTGCGAAGGTAACTTTTCAAAAACTGCAGACTTTCAATTTGATACCTATTACTCTTTTCAATAACCACTGTTTTCATCTATTTGAATAGATGGTGGGTGAATGGTATTAGTTCTATTTATCAGGACTTTTTGATTTCCGTTGATCCAGAAAACCCAACCCAATACTACTATTAAATAATATCATTGACAAAAAAAGTAATTAGGAATATTATTCACATCGTTTTAGGTTGGTAGGTACATTATAATTTCCGCTCTCTATTCCCCCTGGTACTTGCGAATTTCATTGCCAGGCATTTTTTAAAGCCGTGTGACCGGAAAGCCTATCCGTTGTTATATAATAATTAACAATTTTATGACTGTAGGTATACGTTTCAAGTGTCATGATGGCCCGTTGGTTAAGGCCTCGCCTCTCATGCATGAGGTTGTGGGTTCAAATCTGGGCAAGTACCAATGTGACTTTTTCAATTCATATGTACTTTCTGAGTTTATCTTGGACATTACTGACATCGGTGAAGGAAAAACATCGTGAGGAAACCTGGACTTATAGTTAATATAAGTCTGAAATCGCCAACCCGTCTTGAGCAAGCGTGCCCAGATAGCATTCAAGTTTGCTGCAAGGTTGTTTTTTATTTGATATTGAGTTGTTACGTCAAATTTGTCGTGGCAAATTTGTTTCAAATTTGTTTCAAATTTGCTGTATACTTCCAAATGTAAAAAAGATACGGCAAGTTTGTTTTAATACTGTGGCAATCTTATTAATGTAAGTATGATCTGTCAAGTTTGATTCATTATTACTATAAACTTGTCACGTTAAACGTTACAGTCATCAATATAACAACCATAAAATCCGGCCAAGTGATAGTTGGACTAGCTCATCAAGGGTTCGGCCTGTACCATAATCATCATCCATCAGTTCCGAGTCAGTGGGTCATCTTAGGGGCGGAGTTTTAGGAGTTGGAGTATACGGTTAGGGGCACTATGGGCTAGGGTTGCCAACTTTTTTTGACAAATAAAACGTATAAAAGTGGTTTGTATAGGAAAAAAATAAAGTATTAGGAAGAAAAAAAAGTATATTTCAAATTTTATGTTTTTTTTGCTTTAAAAACGTATTTTTGTGTGCTTTTAGCACATGATAACAATTTCTGGTTATCTTTAAATGTTACAAAGCTTGTTTGACAATCAATATTTAAATTTAAATAGATAAACAATTCGTTTTTAATTAAATTTATTGATGCTCTATTTCTCTCTTCTCGCCACTTCAGATTCATTACAGAAAAACTCTTTCAGTAAAAGCTGAAGTTGCAGGAACGGAGAGTAGGTAAGAAATATTTTTTTTTATATTTGGTAAGCTATGAGATGCATGTTTAAGTATATATTGCCATTTTTCTACTGTACTTTTCACTAAAAATTCTTGATCATCATTAGTGACTTTTCTTTGGATTTCTCTAAGTCTTATAGATTCGGAATACATATCGTCCATCTTAATATTTAATCTGTCTTGTAATTTGGCCTTTGTAATAACCATTTCAAAATGTTCAAATTTTACCTCATTTTTCAAAGACATGTTAGGAAGTATTGAAAGCCAGTTATCTTCGCTAAACTCAAACCATTTTATCATATATTTTAAGCTCATATCAATAAAAAGCGAAAAGTTACTGACAACTGTATTGAATGTTTCGGGTGATGACTTTTGAATTTTTTGTAATCTCTATCTCTCTATATATTTTAGCTTTTTTAGGAGTCACTGGTGTGTCGCTATCAGAATTACTCGTCATTTTCAGCATTAATATTTACTCGTCATTTTCAGCATTAATATTTACTTTAAAATGCATTCTTCACTTAAAACAAAACTAACGGACCAGTTTTGTACAATTTCGTCGATAATGAAAGACATCTGTGACAAATGTCACAACTGACATCTAACATTTCGTTCAGTAATTAAAAATTGTTTCCATTATCCGTTTTAAATATTTCGTTCAGCAATTATGAATCGTTAAGTACCAATAATGAGTATTTTGTTTTACGCACCACAGTAAAGGTTGACAATAAAGTATTTTTGCATACTTTATTTGTATGTAAAAGTATAAAGTATAATTACCAAAAATAAAGTAGGATACGTTATTATAAAGTATGGTTGGCAACCCTACTATGGGCAGCAAATAAATCCAAAAAAAAAAAATTTTTCGTAAAAATTTATTTTGGGACTTAGTAAAATTTCGTTTTTTTTTTTTTTTAATGATAATTTGCAATCTTATTACAGTACCAGGTTGACCTTGACCATAAAACCATTTCGGTTCTGAAAAGCAAGGCCTTACGACGCACCGTTTCCGAGTTACGAGCTTTTTTGTTTCTTGTTAAGAGGCCGTGCACGAAATCGACTGATTTTGATCAATTTTGTTCATTGTTTGTGAGAAAGGGAAACATAATTTAAACAAAATTATTTGAGATTTGAAAAGTCGTATTCTTTGTTTTTCATGTGGCTGAAAGGGATTTTTCAAATAAATTAAGTACTCACGGTAAATCACTAATATTTGCAACAAGTTTTCCGAAAAATGACGCGAGACTGACATTTGATCATCATTCTACAAGAAACTACTTTTGATTTTGAACATTAAAAATTATCATTAACATCATTATATGGTCTACTTGCATGTGGCGTAACCACTTTTTTTAACTTCCATACAAAATATAGCAGAAAAATTATATTGAAAAAAACCTTTTTTTGTTTTAAACCTCGTCAGTAATATATATTTTTCCTATTATTTAGCAAATCATATCAAGAAATTTAAAAATCACAAATTAGTCTTCAGCTATCCTTGAAATATAATCGAAATTTTATTTAATGATTAAACAATATCTTCATTAAGTAAATCAATGGCGAAATAAACTATACTTTGGAGAGCACAAAAATGATGAAACTATTAAAAGCTGCTGTGACTGACACGAATGGTTTAGCACCATGAAAACTGTACTTTTATAGTTACACAGACTTAATGTTTCGATTATTTCAAGTTTTCTGACAATTAGATAAGAAATTGATAAAAACGAGTTTTTTTCGTGCACGGACCCTTAAGCCAACAACCACAGGGAGTCAGCTTTCGTATCTGCCAATGCCAACACTGGCATTATTTGCAAAAACGAAATACTGCTCTACAATAGAAAGTGATAACAAGATCAGTGATGTCACATGCCCGGTTGAACAGATACCCACCATTTCGGTAAATGCAGATTCGAGATAAAGAGCTGTGATAATTTTAATGTGCATTCGAATATTGTAAAGCAATTATTTAAAACAGTTAAAATCCTTATTTTGTGTTTCAATTTGTCGTACAATGCAGACTAAAAGAAAAAACTTAGAACCAAATAATGATTGTATGGCGATTTTTTTTTATGAAGTGGCCACACTCATTTCTAACATGGCGGATTTGTTTCTGATACTTTTTGTTGTAATTGTTCCCGTTTTTCCAAATCGTATTTTCTGCCGGTTTTACATTGTTTGTGAATAATTGTTGTCTTAACCACTCTGAGATATAGACTCTACAGTGCGAAATTGACCCTATAGTGTTGTGTTTTCAAACCTGTTGCCATAATCATTACGAGATAAACTCTACAGTGCGAAATTGACATGAAAACTTTAAATTAAATTCTTTAAAGCTTGTGAAAACATAAATACAGATTGGCTAAAGAGGTGTGAGGATCATTACAACCCTAATGATGAACAAAATTTTATCTAGCACAATTGCTATAAATATGCCTGAAACGGTTTTGTAAATTGAAAAACCAGGAGTTTGTTGAAGAAGCCTCCAAAAAGTGTATGAAAAGAAAATTGCATTTTATTGGACTAAGTATCGTCTTGATAAAACATCCCTACTGACTGATGGTAAGTTTGGTTTGGTTAGTAGTAGCCGGGTCCGCTGCGGCATGTTTTCGTATAATGCTAACAAAATAACACGACTTTCGATAATAACACATTATTCGTTCGCAGTTTGTTTGCAGAGTCGAATGGATAACACGTTATGTGTTAGAAAAACACTAAAACATACCTCAGCGGACACGGCTTTACAGTGTGGTGATCATTTTAATCAATTAGAGCTAATGCAGACCCCCTGAGAACTTTGTATAGTCACATAACCTCAAAAAAATCCCAACTTACCATAATCTGATAACAGTTTTTGTCACAGATGGCTGCTAACTATCTCGCAATGTGGTACGATTCCCTAATTATAATACCAGCCAACATACATCCCAATGTAGGGCACGGGCCTCTCAGAGAGAGGGAAATTACTGTATGCCCACAGCTGCCTGTATAAACACCTCAGGTACTCGGGTTTCCTAATGTTTCCTCAAAATTTTCTTCATTTTTAGCAAGCTGATGCTAACAATGTTGTTAACAATTCCCATGTAAAACTGCTCCAATTACCCCTAATTTGTATAAAATTCGTTTTTGGAATCATACAGCTCTTAATTTTGTAGGTTAGTACTCGGCAAAAATGTCTCAAAAACCGTTTGTACAAATGTCGAGACAAGGCCTGTTAAAGAGCATTAAAAGAGAAAATATGACATTTGCTTCAGCAACTAGAGGTGACAACCAATCAGAAGAAGAAATATCATACTCAGCTACAAAAATAACATGACAGCTACCTACAGTGTCAGCTACCTCCATACAAAATTTTATCAATATTGGTCCAGCTGTTTGAGTATGAAGCACATACGCAAATACCCTCACACACACACACATAAACTTTCGCCTTTATAATATTAGTGTGATGTATGCAGTATTCAGAGGATGTTAATGATATTTTAATTTTAATATTTTTGTTACAGACTGTGCTACAAGCAAACAATTGGCAATCCAGCAAAGTCATCTCATACAGATGGTGACTGACCTGTCAAAACAAGTGTCAGAAACTAACAAAAAAAAAAATGGACCTGATTTTAGTGCGGGCGGAAGAGCCATTAACTTCACGAAGGCATGATCCCTTTTCACTGCCACAGTTTTTGACAAACCTGCCAGTAAATGACGATGACAGTTTCTGTCATTTAAATGGACAATTAAAAATAGTGACAATCAACAGGCAATGGTAAGGGTGACATTTTATTAAATACACTTATAATAATGTTTAATATTAAGGGTCAATTCAATTCCATGCCATTTTATCTGGCTTTTACTTGAGTAATTGCACAACTAACTATTGACTTTGTATGTATAAACCTTATTTAACAAAAAAAAAAATATATATATTTATATTTATGATGCACCCAACATGTATTTATAGGTACCATATATATGCCATTACCAAAATTTTTCTCTTGACAGGTATTGGCAGTAAAAACCTCCGTCCTTTCACCACAAACATGCTGAGAAAAATACTGCTGGATGCAGTAGTTGAGCAATATTCTCTGATGGGAAAACAAATGAAGAACTCAAAAGAAATCATTTCTTGACACAGAAACTTGCAAATTAATATTTCGTAAGTACCTACCTATTTCGGTAGATCTGTTTATTTTTATTATTGTTTTAATTCCTACATAACCAACAGTCACATTACGAAACATGCTGCTTATTGTCAACTATCATTACTATAGCCGTTTTATTTATATTTTCAGAAATGTGTAAGAAAGTGCATGGAACTGCTACTGACGATAAGCAGAAAGAGATAATCAGTGACTGGCTAAACCAACGCAAAGTGAGATTGTCAAGAAGGTAAATTACTCTCTTCTTATAATAATACTCTGTAGAGCGGGTGTAGATAGTCTAGTGGGGCCTTTGGTACTGGGTTCGAACCCCGGCGCTGACACCAATGACTGAAAGTTGTATAGGTAGTTGCATACATTTATTTATTTCATAACAAGACAGCTCGTTCAGGGTGACTGTAATTGTGTTGTATTTCAATGGTACATTAATTTAAAAGTTAGTTTCGCAGGTGTTTATTGACTAACAGCCATTTTATTTCATTGTTTCAGGGCCGAGAGACAAAAACAAAATCAACTATG
The DNA here is from genome assembly GCA_947523025.1 of Dryobota labecula. Taxonomy (NCBI): domain Eukaryota; kingdom Metazoa; phylum Arthropoda; class Insecta; order Lepidoptera; family Noctuidae; genus Dryobota; species Dryobota labecula. The sequence goes on along the minus strand of OX383289.1, from coordinate 2,252,754 downwards.
ATGCGAGTTTAGTTTAGTCCTTTATAGTTCCTACTTTTTTTTTAATACAATAATATTTTTTTTAATAAACCTATTCAATTTTAATTTCAATGGATTTCATTTCATACTTTAAATGTCGTCAAGTTTTTTGTTTCTTCATGAGGCCTACTCGCAAACGACGACACAATTTTTAATTTTTGTCGTAGTGGTTTGCGTTCGCGAGTAAGCCTCCTGATAAACAAACATTATACAAGTTTCATGGGCGGAAACTAGACATTTGATACAAGTTTGATACAAACTTGCCACAAGTTTGATAGAAACTTGCCACAAGTTTGATACAAAATTGCCACAAGTTTGTCAAGTTTGCATTGGCAAACATTATGCAAAGTTTGAAAGAGGGAAACTAGACATTTGATACAAGTTTGATACAAACTTGCCACAAGTTTGTCCCTTGCCTCGTCAAACTTGATGCAAGTTTGCACATTTGATATTTCTAACTTGCTGCAAGTCTGAAACAAGTTTACACTGCTATCTGGGTGGTGATCAATGCTCGTGCCTTCTCTGTATGAGAAGAGGCCTTTGCCCAGCAGTGGGACAGTTATAGGCTGGTATTATTATGGTATTATTATACGTTTACTTTGTCTAATTAATGGTGGTAAGTACAAAATTTGATGCTCGTCCTAATTTAAAGGCTCCTACAAACAGGCGCGACACGCGACGCGACACAATGGCACCGCGTGTCGCGCAACGAGCGGTGTTTTTGTGTCGCGCGCAATTCGCGTTGCAAGCCGCGCCTGTTTGCAGGAGCCTTTATGAGAGTCATAAAGTAGCTCTAGTACATAGACAATTTACGACTTGTCGTGCGTGACAGTGTCTTAAGAGCGTGTACAACGGTCCACTAGCGCCACTCCTTAAAAAAAAAATGATCTCGTGACTAAGAAGGAATTATGAGAAACGGCTCAATAAAGAACCTCGGTAAGTGTGTCTAGAATTTTCTAATTATTTTTATAAAGTTTCATAATTATTGAGACACGATGCAACAAAATACGATATAGAGGAATGTGGCCGCTTTTCTTTATATATTTCGTGTTTGAAAAGATACACCTTATTACAAGTTTTTATTTAACTTGCAATGTATTTGTCCAGGTGGAATATTGCAAGCTAAATTAAAACCACTTCCTCTTATCCTACGAAGCTGAAATTTTACGTGTTGGTTCAGTTTTTAAGACAATGCATTTAAATATGATGCATGACCTGATTCTTAACCCAGGATTGGCTCCAGACGAAGGAACTCCTTAACGGTCAACGGTATAGACACGAAATTGAATATACGCATTTAATTACGATAGTCCGTTTTGAATTCTACCATGAGCTGACTGCTGTACCCAGGATTGGCTCCAGACGAGGAAACTCCTCAGCGGTCAACAGCGGAGGTACAAATTTTATATACGCATTCAATTATGATAGTCCATTTTAAAGTCTACCATGACCTGGCTGCTGCACCCAGGATTGGCTCCAGCCGAGGAAACTCCTCAGCGGTAAACAGCGGAGACAATTTAATATACGCATTCAATTATGATAGCCCGTTCTAAAGTATTATAATATATAACTTGGATATTGCAACTCGGTTGGTTTCATACCGTGACTTCTGTAAAGGCGTTTTTGGGTTCGTTGGATTTGTCTTTTGAAGGTTATAGAACAGATATTTAAACAAATTCTAATGCTAAAAACTACAAAATAAAATTATCTAAAAACCTTTTTAAAACAAGCTTTTCATGAACTAAAAAGTCCTAAATAAACCTTACGTAAACATAGAACTTCAATATTTTCTTTAAAGTTTTTTAGTTACATTTTATATACAACACTAGCTTCTGCCCGCGACTTCGTCCGCGTTAAATTTCTTGTTCCCCCGACCCACCCCGTCGCAACACATTGCCTGCCCGTGCTTTTACTTCGTTTTCGCATAAACTTTCATTTTAAAAAAAATGGTGTTCTAGTTAATAGGAATGTAATTCTTCCTCAAGAATTGGGCTGTAAAATGCAAAAAGATTTTTTCAAATCCAACTCGCAGTTCCAGGGATTAGCGCGTTCAAAAAACAAAAAACCGGCAAAGTGCGAGTCGGACTCGCGCACGAAGGGGTCCGTACCATCCATACAAATCCTTATCCATACTAATATTATAAATGTGAAAGTAACTGTCTGTCTGTCTATTTGTCTGTCTGTCTGTCTGTATGTTACGTTTTCACGCCTAAACCGCTGAACCGATCGTCATGAAATTTGGCAAAGATAGCCTGGGACATGGAGAAGGACATAGGCTACTTTTTTACGCGATAACCTACATCCAAACGGGCGGAGCCGCGGGCAAAAGCTATCCATACTAATATTATAAATGTGAAAGTAGCTCTGTCTGTCTGTCTGTATGTTACGTTTTCACGCCTAAACCGCTGAACCGATCGACCTGGGATATAGAGAAGGACATAGGCTTCTTTTTTAGACGATAACCGACATCCACGCGGACAGAGCAAAAAAAACGGCAAAAAAATCATGTCCGTTGTATGGGAGCCATATATTAAATATTATTTTTTTTCTGTTTTTTTGTATTTGTTGTTATAGCGGCAACAGAAATACATCATATGTGAAAATTTCAACTGTTTAACTATCACGGTTCATGAGATACAGCCTGGTGACAGACGGACAGACAGACAGACAGACAGACAGACGGACCGCGGAGTTTTAGTAATAGGGTCCCATTTTACCCTTTGGATACGGTACCCTAAAAACTAACTCTTCAGCTTTAGAATAGACTACCTCGCAGAGTTGATCATTACTTTGCTGCGGAGTTATTATAAAACAGTTATATCTCCTAAGATATTCATTGAAATTAAATGATGTAAGGGCAACTTTGTTCAAAATTAAATACTTGTGATGAATAACGTATTTATTTGGATAAGGATTAATACCATGTTTATGAAAACCCCTTCGCAAATAATGCATTAATTTCGAACAAATTTGATTACCATAAAAAAGGTTATAGTGAGTCAATCTTAAAAGATAGACATATGCTGTCGCAGACTTTTTTTTAGAAAATTTAAAGAGGATCAATTCCATCATACTTTATATTTGCCTAACTTAAACCGTTTACGCAGCGCACGCAACGGAAGCTCTCAAAAAGAATATTTTTTCCCGTTTTTGCAACATTTTTCATTTATGCTCCGCTCCTTTTGGTTGTAGCGTGATGTTATATAGCCTATAGCCTTCCTCGATAAATGGACTATCCAACACAAAAAGAATTTTTCAATTCCAACCAGTAGTTTCTGAGATTAGCGCGTTCAAACAAACAAACAAACAAACAAACAAACTCTTCAGCTTTATATATTAGTATAGATTAATTTTAGTATATGCAAAACCTGAATATAGTTTGTTCAGAATAAGTAACTGAATCGATTCCAATAGTTTTTACATCATGTTATATTTATTCCCAAAAATATTTTAAAAAGGTTACAAGTTGGACACCGAGCGACACTAAAGTACCTATCCGCACTTGACCATTACGACAAAGTCCAAAGCCTGCAAGTGTGATGGAAAATGTTAACACCATTTAATTACATTACAATCGTCGTACGGTTAGGTACCTATTGCTAAATTAATATTATTATTAATGAACCAAAGGCGCGGGCGGCGCGGGCGGCGCGGGTGCGCCGCGTGGTGAGCATGTTTTTGTACGCACAACCAGGGCTTCAAGTCTGCTATTACAATAGTGTCAGAATATTTGACAGCGTTTGTATGGCAAATCTGTCAAAAACTCACAATGAAGAGACCATTCTGACACTATTGTAATAGCAGACTTGAGGCCCAGGTAACATAACAAGCTTATAACTCTGTTATTTTTCATGATACAGTTTTGAAATTTTGTACATAAATTCTTTAGATAAAAATACTAGACACGTGTTTCGGGTTTCGCGTAAACTAAAACTAATATTGTATATTTATATTTGGAATTGTCTTATTACTAGCTTTTATTTGATACCAGTATTGTTGTTTATTTTTAAAAAACCTTCCCCTCCTTTTTTTGTATTTGCAGATGCAATATATAAATATTATACAGCTTATGTCACTCCCACAATTAAGACGAATAATTATGTTAAAATCCATCAAACCGTTTAGGCTACATGGCAGAGCATGCCAAAGAAATAGACATACATACATACTCCCGAAAAACATTACCTACTCTCCTTCTGGGGTAGGGTAAAAAATAACGCGTATCAGGGATTTTTTTCGAAAATCTACCCCTAACGGGGTAAAAAGGGTTAGTCAATCTTACAGGGGAGGATTTTATTTCGTAGCTTGACAAATTCGAAAATTGGTATAGATAACCTAAAAGTCTAATAATGGAAATGGCACAAAAGACTTGAAAAAATTTAACACCTTTGGGGATACAATTTGTATGATTTTTTTTTTATTTCGTTGATCTATTAACTTGAAACTTGGCCAGAATAATACATCATCATTCTTCTGCCCTAATCACAATTTATTTGGGGTCGGCGCAACATGTCTACTTATACTTATTTATAAATAAATAATAAAGATCTTAATCATTATTAGTACCATTAAAGGAGGTGGAGGGGGTGCAAAAACTGGTGGATGCCAAGCTTCACAGCTTGGCTCATCGCCGCAAGGTTGCCTGCTTGTCGGTCTTCTACAGATTGTACTTCGGAGAGTGTGCCCATGAACTCCACGACCTCATTCCACCGGCCCCCTTCTACCATCGGACATCTAGACGCACTGCTAGTTACCACCCCTACCTAGTTGATATTCCACCAACTCGCACTAAGCGTTTTCAAACGTCTTTTATAATGCGCGCAGCAAAGGAGTGGAACTCTCTGCCTGCGTCTGTGTTTCCGAACGCATACAACCCTAATCTATTCAAAGTGAGAGTGAACAGGCTTCTTCTGGGTAAGCTCACTCCATCGTAGACTTTGTCTCTGTCATCCAGACCTAGACTAAAGTCAAGAGCAAACTCATAGTAGAATAAAAAAATAAAAAAACCACGCGAACGAAATCGCGAGCAAAGTGCTGAATGACTGACATATCAGAAATTTTGCACAAGGGATTTTTATAATGTAGGCGAGCTCTAAGAAGGGGTTTTTGGAAATTTAACCTTTAAAAGGGATGAAAAGGGGGGATTTCTATCTTAAGGAAAATCTTATTTGTAAAGACATGAAAATTAGCACGAATACATTCATAAATCTATACTTATATATAATACTAGCTTCTGCCCGCGACTTCGTCCGCGTGAAATTTCGGGCCACCCATCGCGTCATATCCCGTCGCTCGCCCGCGCTATAACTTCGTTATCACTTAGCGTTCTTTCTGACTTTTGTTCTTTTCGCTTGGTTCCTAAGGATTTCATCATCATCATCATCATTTCAGCCGAAAGACGTCCACTCCTGAGATTAGCGCGTTCAAATAAACACTTCAGCTTTATAATCTATCGCTAATCTCAGGAACTACTAGTTGGAATTGAAAAATTCTTTTTGTGTTGGATAGTCCATTTATCGAGGAATATTATAGGCTATATAACATCACGCTACAACCAATAAGAGCGGAGCATAAATGAAAAATGTTGCAAAAACGGGAAAAAATAGAGCTTCCGTTGCGTGCGCTGCGTAAACGGTTTAAGTTACGCAAATATCATGTATGATGGAATTATTCCTCTTTAAAAGTTCAAAAAAAGTCCGCGACAGCATGTCTATCTTTTAAGATTGACTCACTATAACCTTTTTTTATGGTAATCAAATTCGTTCGAAATTAATGCATTATTTGCGAAGGAGTTTTATCAACAAAATATTAATCCTTATCCAAATAAATACATATGTTATTAATCACAAGTATTTAAATGTAAACAAAATTGTCCTTGACATCACTTGATTTCAATCCTTCCTTGACATCTTAGGAGATATCATTACTTAAACCACTCTCTTAGGTGACGCAGACGAAGTTGCGCGGGTCAACTATGTTATAAAGCTGAAAAGTTTGTTTGTTTGGTTGAACGCGCTAATCTCAGGAACTACTGGTTCGAAACGAAAAATTATTTTAGTGTTGGATAGCCCATTTATCGACGAAAGCTATAGGTCCCCCATAGTTTTCATATATTTTTTTTGTGTTTATGTTCTTTATTGCGTCATGTGTACCGCAAATAAACGTTTTTTCTTTCTTTCTATATATAACATCACGCTATGATCCTTAGGAGCCAAGCGAAAAGAACAAAAGTCAGAAAGAATGCTAAGCGATAACGAAGTTATAGCGCGGGCGAGCGACGGGATGCGACGCGATGGGTGGGCCGAGATTTCACGCGGACAGAATCTAGTTAATAATAAAGTTTGTCATTGTTTCGTTTTCCAAAACTACCCCTCAAAGTTATTTTAGGGGGTGCTAAAGTTTGTATGGAAGAATTTCAACGCGCTGTCCGGTTACCTCAAATAACGGTATTAATACTTTTGACAAAAAATATAGACATAAGTTTTAGGGTTATTCGAAAATCGACCTAAAGGGGGTAATTAAGTTTTTGGAGGAGGGTTTCACTGTTTCTGAATTACGAAAAAAGTAATCTAAACATTTAATGACGAAACACATGATTGAAGATTTTTCAAAAATCAACTCCTCTCGGTTTGACTGCTGCTCCCTTGGAGCACATTATACAAAAAAAAAAAAAATCCTTTGCTCCATAAAATAAAGAATATATTATTAATAAGTTAAAGGATTTTAATCATTAATTTTCCAAAACTAACAGTTAAAAGGGGTTAAGGTGTTACATTTTATAGGAGAAAATACGAAATCCACGCGGACGGAGTCGCAGGCAAAGTGCTAGTGTTTTATAAGCATACCAAAAATACCTACCTATATAGGTAGGTATTTTTGTTTTGTTTATAAAACACTGATTATATATGATATAATGATTAAGATCCTTTAACTTATTAATAATTTATTCTTTACTAGCTTCTGCCCGCGACTTCGTTCGCGTGAAATTTCGGGCCACCCATCGCGTCGCATCCCGTCGCTCGCCTGCGCTATAACTTCGCTATCACTTAGCGTTCTTTCTGACTTTTTTTCTTTTCGCTTGGCTCCTAAGGATCTCATCATCATCATCATTTCAGCCGAAAGACGTCCACTGCTGGACATAGGCCTGCCCCAATCGGGGGGGTTTGCCATAATCGCCACGCTTGGCAGGCGGGTTGGCGATCGCAGTATCGTCACCTAAGAGAGAGAGAGGTTTACGTAATGAATTTACTACTTATTTTGTTACGGAGTTATTTTAAAATTATGATATCTCCTAAGATGTTGATTGAAATCAAGTCATGTCAATGACAATTTTGTTTACATTTAAATACTTGTGATTAATAACATATTTATTTGGATAAGGATTAATATTATGTTGATAAAACTCCTTCGCAAATAATGCATTAATTTCGAAAAAAATTGATTGCCATAAAAAAAGGTTATACTGAGTCAATCTTAAAAGATAGACTTATGCTGTCGCGGACTTTTTTTTTAGAACTTTTAAAGAGGAACAATTCCATCATACATGATATTTGCGTAACTTAAACCGTTTACGCAGCGCACGCAACGGAAGCTCTCAACGAGGAATAATTTTTCCCGTTTTAATAACATTTTTCATTTATGCTCCGCTCCTATTGGTCGTAGCGTGATGTTATATAGCCTATAATATTTCTCAATAAATGGACTATCCAACACAAAAAGAATTTTTCAATGCCAACCAGCAGTTCCTGAGATTAGCGCGTTCAAACAAACAAACAAACAAACAAACAAACTCTTCAGCTTTATATATTAGTATAGATTTTATGGAGCAAAGGAAAATATATATTTTTTTGTATAATCTGCTCCAAGGGAGCAGCAGTCACCCCGAGAGGAGTTGATTTTTGAAAAATCTTCAATCATGTGTTTTGTCATTAAATGATTAGATTACTTTTTCCTATAGGTAATGATGCAGACTCTACCTCGCCTGCTACTGTAACTGTAAGGCTAAAAGGGCAGGGTGTCTCATGTACGCTGAGGCAGGCAGAGCTTTAGACTGGTAGAGGTGGTAAAATCTAATCATTTGTCAAGTAGGCCGGGATTGCTAATTAATTTAGTTTATGTGTTCCTCAATTCATGCATATTGTCATACCGATTACTTATTTTATCATTTCTACTTTTGGACTTACTGTAGGTACCTACCAGTGGCGCAGCTACAATTATCATTAGAGGGAAGCCGAAGAAAAAATTCATTAGTTCTCATAAACTCTAGATAACATTTATTAACAACAACTATTAACATTAAAGACATTCCTTTACTTTTTTAAATTTAACACCATCTATGGTCAAGTGACACAACCAAAGAGACGCAATCGCTACACAAATAGAATTATCAATGTTTTACAGGATTAAAACGATAATATTACCGATTATAGTTTTATTTTGAAAAACATTATTATAGAAAAAAAAAACTAAAATCATTTTACTACGAATAAAATGCAAATGAAAAACAAAAAAAAATAAAAAAACAAAAAAATAATACACGTGAATTTATCTCAATACAAGATATTTACGAAATCTGACATTATACTAAAGGAAAAAGAAAAAAATACAATAACATTTATTTGTAGTAAACATGATGCAAAGAAAAAACACAAACGCAAAAAAGAACAATAATTGATTCTATCTTGTTCTCGCCTACGTCGTTTTTTATTTATGTCCCTATCATAACTCACTGTAGTTCGGCTTCCTTAGTTAAGGCTCGTACAGACTGGTGCGATATCGCGGGCGCGACGCGACACTAGTAGCACAATTTCTTTGTCGGTGCCTGTCGCGCCTGCGATATCGCGCGAGTCTGTACGAGCCTTTACCTAAAACGTGGTGCTGCGAGCGGGGAGCGAAGTCACATGATGTGTTCGTACATACGAATTTAGTACCGCATTCTGACACACGAAGGCCGGCTTATTTTGACGCTTATGTTATCGGAATTCCATGTTCAGACAAAAAAAATTTGGCATTTGTGTAACGTTTTGTCTTGTGGTTATGATGTATTAATCTGGTATTAAATATCTGTATGTGATGTCTGTGAGTCCTGTGTGTGATACACAGTTACACACACAGCTATAGGTACCATATTATTGACAATAGTAGACACTAAGAAGAGTGATTGTTCCGAAGGGAAGCCAATAGGAATCGGGTTGTATGAAGGCTGCGCCCCTGGTACCTACCTGCCTAATGTCTTTCTCTAGGTACTCATTTTAACAATACATTTTTAATTCAAAGAAGTCTTTTAGTTCATTTTATTTGTGCACTTTTGAAAGTGAAAATAACATAGCACTTATGCACTTATGAACTTTTTGGTCATTAGTATGAAGCGCGCACACAGTGTGTGCCAGAAAAGTCAACAGTGGATAGTTGTAAAATGTCAACGCTCTTAGATTGTACTAAAAACAGGTTGCCACCCCGTCGCTGGCGCTCCACATTAGCCAATCCTTTCGTTATCCTCCGCGGAGCCTTCTAGGGGACAAGTTCTAAGGTCGGCCTCACGTTAATCTATTGTGCAATATGAGGCGCGCGGTGCGCCGCCGCGCATGCGCCCACATTTTCCCGCCATACTCCGCACGCGTCCAGACGCGTACGGAAAACAAAATAAAAAAAGCTTGTACAAAACAATGTCAATTTTTTTATTTATGGTTAAACAAAATTCAAAAATGGAATTATAGCAAAATATTTTTTTTGTTTTTGTTAAATAACATAATAGTTTGCATCAAAATGAAAGAATAATTCTGTAATTAAAACAAGGATATTAATCAGGTGTGGTGACAGTGTAGTGTGGTGATGAGTGGTCCGTGATGTGACCACGATGTGGTTGGCCGTGGTTCATCTGTTGCTGGTGAGCGAAGCCCTCGCGTTCAACATCAGTAACCTGATTGCGCCGTTCAGTGATGTGGTAAGTTACATTATGAATACATTTTCATACATTTTACGACAGAATTTGAATTATAAGTGCAGCTTTACTGTGGCTCTTTAGAAATACATAATATTTACGAGTTATAATCCCCGTCAATTAAGAGAAATAAGCGACATTATCACATGTTCCATCTTCACACTTGAGCGCTGTTAGACTCAATTAATTTTAATTTTGTCTGAATGGCATACTTTTTTACTTTTTAACTATTGCTTCTAGCTCAGAGTAGCGGATTTAGGGTAAATAAAAGAGCGTTTTTGTAACAACATAAAGAATACATTCTATAATAGATTAATGTACGTACTTATTGTAAAAATATTCAGCACTGTGTTAAGCAAAGTTTAACTTAAAAAACTTTTAGCAAACGGTAAAAACACCTACCTTTTTAATGTCTTTAAAAGCTCAAAGCTTTTTAAGATACCTAATTGAACTTTTAATAAAGAGCCATCAGAAAATCTTTTGGCGTTTAAAACAGCTTTTAATCTGTCATGAGATTATCTTATATGATCATTGCTCAGCACTATTCAATTACCTATTGTATAAGAAATCTTGGCACCTATTATATGGTTACGCGTAATAGAACGAAATACCTCAGGATACCCCGCGTTCATTAAGAAAAGCTTGCATTTATTTTTTTACTACGAGAATGTATACAAATTTGGATATTAGAATTGATGTGCAAAAAGCAACAAAGTCGTTTTTACGTAACATAACATCACGTCTGTATTCCTTGAATAGTTAGGCAGAGGCCTACACCGGTAGTACATCCACATTTCGCCAATTATGTTCAAGTCGCATGTAATGGGGGGCAAGCTTATTACTTGTGTGTAAGTCTGTCGAAAAAAGAGTCTCCATATATGCCTTACGGTCAGGATAGGATGGAAAGCTGTCAGCAACATGAACTGTCTTATTACTTAGTCCAATGTAATAGGGGGCGAATAGTCGTTGTTAAATATCATCAAAAGCTTTTATCAAAGGCCTTGTTTGTTGTTTGTACGATTTAAAATATACCTATATGGAAGAAGGTATGCAGGTACTAGTAGTATGGAGGTACCTAACCACTTTCTTTTAGTTCTTCTTTCAGTTTCAGTGACAACAATATTTTATACAATATTATATACCTACCATTTAAAATTTTACTATATGTCATATATACGATGCCGGAAACCGTTAATTTACGACAAAAATACAAAATGAAGTGCTTCTTTGTTTACTTAAAGCTATTGCTTACGAAATTTTCGCTATTAAACCGATGACTCGTTAGTGAAATTAATTGCTAGACGTGTAGGAAACCAACGTGCTGAGATTGACAAACAAATTGTAAGTTGTCGTAATTGTCACTGTACGAAGAACATTCATTATTTATTTACTTTGATGTCTTTCGTCAGCCATAACCTCGCAATTTAAAATTAAAATCCTTCTTTTAATTAGTATTTAGATGTCAATAATTATGCAATTTCCAGAAACATTAAGATTAGCGAGGTGAAAACCGGCTCTAAAAAAAGCTAAATTTTGCAATCCATGTTCGACGTACCTACGTATTAAAATATTATATACATATATTGATCAACGACTATGTGGTAACTTGGCAAAAGTGTAGTTTAGCAAATAATTATACGGGTGGAGATAATAAATTTAAATTTTATGGCCACGCCGACAATGGACCACGTAACTTTTACTGTCCTAGGCTACGACGTCCGTTGAGCATCTTACGACACTATCGTAGGGCTAGTCTAGGGCTGCTAGACCCTATTCATTATGAACAAGCAAAAAATCATTGTCTGTTTGTTCCATATCATAATTATAGAAGCTCATAGGTATCCATATTGGAACGTGAACCTCCTTGTTCCAGCTTAGACATTGTGTAAAACGAAACAAAAGTGAAAGCTGATAGTATCCTTGAATTTGAATCCTTTCAGAACTTCTTAGCCAATATTAGAATGTTGATATCTACTCGTATACAGCCATAACAAATTTATTTAGAAATTGTTCATGATGGACGGTTAGCAAAGGTTAATGGATCAGTCATGGTCAAAGCAGAGTTTCGACTGCAAATTGCATCTTTTGTTTCTTTAAAGCTCGTACAGTTTGAAAAGTTTCTAAGTGAGGACTAGAGACAGTCTGAGATCCTGAAACCTAAATGTAATAAAGAAATAGCTGAAGTCTAAAGCACAGTTGTAGTGAGAACTTAATGAAGTGATCAAAACAATGTCTTAATTGTCTAAAAGAACATATTGTACTAATAATATTTCAGCAAAAACTGTCAAACATGAAACTATCACTCAAACAGTTTTAATAAAGAAAGTAATAGGGCTGTTACAGATTCGTAACGCAACTCAGTAGTAAGTCCACTGCAGCTCCACCGGCTAACAGCCTCATTCGAGTTAGGCCGGCTAATCGACCTACATTCTAACGTCCGTATTGGATGCTTTATCTAATGTAAACTGGTCGTGTACATTACGTTATCGAGCCATGGATTAAACGTGTGTTATAGGTCACTCTTTATTTATCAAGATGAAGAGGCGTTAAAGTATTCTGAAAGCTCCTAAAAACAAGCTTTGTGTGTGTCGCTGAACAGAGATGCATGACTCCATGACGTAAAAGTGACGAGAACGAAACCTATAATTGCGAAATAATAGGTGTTGTTTAAGTTCAAGCACCTGGTGAGAAAGAAAAGTACATGATAATTATGAAGTATAATTCAGCTGTGGATGATGATGTGTGTGATGTAGATGTCGATGGAATTGAAAATGACCAGCATACATACACGTACGAAGAGACGGAAAATAGCAATGGTGGACGATCCGGGTACGTAGCAGCAATGGCTCAACGTAACACCGTACCTGAATGATAATCTGTACATAAATGGTTGATCTTCTTTGAACACTTAACATCTTTTACTCCTATAATTTAGAATCATAACGTAATTCTATGTGGAGTTCATAACTGCCTATTACACTTTTATTAAGTACCCAATTAATGTAATATAATAAGTCCCATCTGCAATGTTTCCACACAGTGAATGACCGGTAAAACGGCAAGTCTCAAAATAGATACTTATAATAGATCAACATTAATAAGACAAACAAACCAGCTTTTTCGTAATTTTAAGCGCGTATCAATAAAAATACCGAGGGCTTGCGTAAGTACCACGTAAAAGTTACGGAGGAAGAAGGTAGATATATGTAGCAATATTTTGTCTGTCTATCTTGCTGTTTGTTGGTGAAAATCTAATCGATGACAGCCCTAGATTTGGTTATGGTAAGTGATGTGGCTTTGACAGGCCATCAATATGATTTTAAGGAAGTCTAAAAAGTACTCACAAGTTTCTGCCATTGTCATCTGCGCGGGATATCGATTTACTGCCTACAGTGTCTTATTTTGTCATATTATCATATTTTTCTAACTAAAGATTAAGAAAGTCTACGAGACCTGAAAATTGTTTATGGTTTTCTTAAACAATTTTAATTAAAGAAACATTATATAAGTGGAAATAATTACTTCCACAAAAGCACAAATCAAGAGTTGGAGCAATAATTATTGGGACGTTTAATAGAGTTTTCGTTTCCTGAAAATTAAATGTACTTGTTTCTCTTTTACTAGTGTCCGGATTTGTAATATCGAAAGTATGACTATTAGTTTTCCTATTGGCACAGAATTCTGAATAGCAAATATGTACAAGCTTCAGTCATAAGCATCTACTTGACATGCTTACGATGCTTTTATCTGTGTGGTCTTAGAACCACACAGGAAAAAGCATTTTCTTTCAACTACGTAGTAATGTTATCATTAATCACTACAAAACCGTTCACAAAAGACGAATTTTTTGCTTAGAACCAAAACAGTGCAGAAATGTTATATAAAATCTCATGGTTGCACAGTTTTTCATTAATGCACTGTTTTTATTTTTTATTTAGATATAAATTGACCACAGAGGTTTAATGTCTCCCATTATGTTTAATATAAAATATATGCATTAGATCAAAAAGATACTGGCTGACAATAAAAATCGGCAGAATAAAACCGATTTGGTGAAAAAAAAAACAAATGGCGCACATTTTGTACTATTGTAAAACTTTGATACTTCATATTTAGAAAGAAAAGTTTAAAAACATGGAAATAGACAGCGATAGCGATATGAATTCAATTCCAGGAAATAGCTGCAAATGAAATTGTTAATAACCCTTTGCAGCAAAAGTCGCGGGATAAATATTTAAAAGCTTATGAAAACTTTGTTTTCATTAACTTGAGTTTTTGTTTTGAGTAGGTATATTTTATCACGGTAGGTAGATTGGTAGTTGAAAGAAAAGTAGATTACGCACCTTGCTAAAGTGAGTAATTAATGCACTCGTGTTAATTTAGTGCTCTCGCAGGCGCTCGGGCACCAACATTACACTCCTGAATTAACTCACTTTGCGCTCGATGCAACAATCTACTATTGTATACCTATAATGGAGTTTGAATTATTTGTTTATTTTGATGCCGGGTTTCTATAATTAAGTGTAAGGTACAGCCAATTCTCAATAACTTGCGAGCGCCATGAAAACTATCAACAAAAATACACAATTCTTGGCAAGTAAGAATTAATTAATACTGATGACTCTACCACTCCATCATTCCATTAAAAATAAATTAATATGCTGTCATACAGTCTTTAAGATGCAATCACGCGAATGTAAAAAACAATCTACACAAAAAACGCGATACAATCTTGCGGGCCCAGCCGCGGCACACAGCATCTCTATCACTTACATATCTAAACTTGTATCTTATGCTAATCCGGCCTGTGTCGAAAGCACATCTGTGGCCAATAAAACATCTTATTCTCACGAGTAATGATAGTTTTCACTAGCCCGTGCAATTTCAAACGGTAATTCTTGATTGACTGAATTTTCTTTGACATTTGCCATACAATTTGTATTAAAAAGTATTAGTATCTGTATATCAAACAAACGACCATCATGATTGAACTTTCCGAATGTTATTTTTGGCTCTATTGGTTTGTTATGTAAGTTTGGAATTCGATATTTTAGCTTGTCAATCGTCAGGTGTATCCTATTTATTTGTTATATGGCTATGGTTGTGGTCGTGCGATTGGAAATTCCATGTAATTGGGTCATTAGTTCTTATGACTAGTTTGCAAGTCATAAGTGATTAATTAGATAGCTTATTTTCTATATTTTAAGTGATTTCAAGCGTGTGAACCATGTGTTAGGCGTGTCTGCTTACGTTACGTTATTGTATTTTATTTATTAGCATTTGACTTATCTTGTAATCTTTTGTGTTACGTCTGCAGAATTGAACATTGTCATTAAAATACGATGTAATTGTTGTATTATGTTGTTACTGCGACGCAACAAGCTTGAATTTAATTGATACGTCAAAGTTATTGGAATCTCATCTTATAATGGAATAATGTAATTTGCTATTCTCAACATCTCGAGTAATCTCAACACTTTCTCATAAATCTAGGTCTAGTAGAATTTCAGGTGCAGATTGTATGCAAAGTGTTTTGAATCCTATTACTTAGACTTAGTAGGCACCTAA
This sequence comes from Dryobota labecula, assembly GCA_947523025.1. Taxonomy (NCBI): domain Eukaryota; kingdom Metazoa; phylum Arthropoda; class Insecta; order Lepidoptera; family Noctuidae; genus Dryobota; species Dryobota labecula. The sequence continues at coordinate 2,237,228 of OX383289.1, read as the reverse complement.
CAATAACTGAATTCGTGTTTCTTTTTTTCTTTTGATGGTAATTAAATTTTTCTGCTCTTAATCATTTCGATCACAATTAATGTTCAGCACAATATTTACGCTAACTTATAAGCATAAATAAATTTCGTAACTGATTGAATCGATTAATAAGTTGGTGAGAGGGTGGAGTTCGAGGCTGGCGGAATGTTAAGTTTAAGGACGGTGAGGCTTCGGCTTTGCATTGTTAAATTTAAATATTCTCTGTTTTAGTTAAAACTTCCTGGTAATCCTGACCCTTTTCTTAGTAATGATAGCATGTGTTCCAAACCTTGCATGGTCTAATGTAATTTTTTGTACGTCATTTCTGTATCTTCTGAGATGTCACTAACTTTCTTATCTGTTTCCTTTTCTACATGAGTAGTCTTCAGCTTTTGTCACCTACGGGACCATTACCAGCAGGCTGAATATTATTAAAGTCTACAAGGAGAACCCATGCTCTGTAGTTTAATTTCTCAGGTGCAAGACGCAAGATGCAAATGCTGTATCTGTATAACTGGAGCATTTGAGTTAACGTTATGCGATGCTCGATTAACTCTCGCTCGATTAACAGCTCGACAAACGTGTTCTAGTGTGTAAACTGTAATCCAACCAGTTTTGAACTTAACCATTGATAAAGTGTGAGGCGCAATCGACATGTTTTAAGGAATTTATTTAGTCAGCGAGAGTAATGAAACTGAAATATCGAACACTACTATCGTAGATGATTTAGAAAATGATTGTTATTTCAGTGAAGCTATAAGATATGGAAGTTTATGCTAGACCAGACTTGCCAGAAGTCTATATTATGTATATTTATATATTATGCGTATGTGTATCTCTTTTTCATGTTTTACTCGCTACATTTCCTGGTTATCTACTAGCAAGCAACTATGTGGCAACCACTATAAACCGAGTTTTTTTACTCCATCATTTATTACATTACAGATTGAGATTACAGACACCTGTCTAAAATAATTTTTTATCACTTATTGGCAACTGACCTTCAGATTTCAAATGCGAATGCAAAAATAATAAACTAAAGCTTACATGAAGAAATATCTGTAGCATATGTTTTCTCGAGGATAAACTAAGATTAGGAAAGAGTTCAGTGCGCTTCCTTTCTCCTATCATTTGCCAAGGTCGGGTACCGGATAAATAGCTATTGCATCATCTCGTCACTTCTCCATTTGCATATTACGAGCACACTTTTTTCTGGCGACTCTGTGTCTAGCCAGTTTGGTTTGTCGCGTGCACGCAGCAGTAATAACTAACTATTATGAAAACTTTAAATATATTTTAACCATTGAAAATTTTATAAGATTTTGTACGCCTTTTTTAAGTAATGGGGCTGTTTAGATTGTTGTATATTTTGTTTTTTTTTTCCGAATCAAATTAAGCAATGGCCAAGCCTGTATTCACCACCATGACTAGTACGAGTTTATGCTTGTCTAATCAAGGTCTAGGAAGATAGTTGTGAAGTATCGATTCGACGAAGCAATTTGTAGACAGAACCGACATCGTCCCCGGCAACATTCACATCACAATGCGGAAGCATGGACGCTGTGGCAAACTTCTGTGATTGTTCGTTCGTATGTATGTAACGAAGGATCTAGGACTACAATAGGGCAAGTTGATTGATTGCAGCAGTGTATTGGATTCTTAATCGCCAAAACAATAGTGTTACAGGTTGAGCTAGATATGTAGGAATGGCGAATGTATGAAAAAGCAAACATCCTTATTTGCCAAACAATGTTAATTAAGTTCACGGAGCTTTACCAACTTTGAGATATTGCAAGACACACTGCGGTTTCTAGGATGTAACCCACATCGCAGAACATAAAACATTCCGTGTCCTAGTTGTTAGATTCAATTTTTGACAATAAACAGATGAAACACGTCTTTATTACGGCAATGTACGTGACTAGTGACTACACCACACTATATCACAGTTAAATGACTGTAACCACCGAGTACACACTTGTCTAGTCGTAATAATGTTAGCAAGGTGTATCTGAAACTGTCAAGCACTTTTGATTAATGTATGTAATTGTATACTCCAACTGTGTGAATTTGTGGATATAGTTAACGTGTTGCAAGCACTTCTACAACGCCTCCAAAACCTTCATTAAAAACTTCCAAAAGCTTTTATGAAGTGGAACAAATATCAACCATTGAAACTACGAGTAGCTATAAGCCGATTGGTAAAATTGGCTTTCCATCCAACATCAGATACGTTGAAGGAGGATGACTGCGTTCTTTAATATTTCAGAGAGATTAGTAGTAGATTCTCGCAAGGGTCGGTGCTAGGACCTCTACTGTGGAACATCCTGCGGCCGATTTGCTGGGATATGACAAGTTTTTCCTCGGTCCTGTGGTCTTGTTTAAAAAACAAGTTACCTACAATAATATCACGAAAGTTATTAGTTTATTTGTTACTTGTTAAAGAATTGTGTGCCCATCTATACCAATCCAATAATGGTACAACACTGGTAATTTTAGAATGTTAGCTCTTTATACTGCAGGCCCGCTTTTTGGTACCCATTCAAACTTGGTCGGTTTATCCATGTATTGCAGTTGTTCAGGTATTTTTATTATATCTCTTTAATTATTGAGTGTAATGAGCTGAAATTTGACATGTGAATTGTTGCATTAATACACTAAATATTGGAATATGTTTTATTTTGCTTTTCCATTAAAAAGTTCTACAAACGGATGTCATACAATATAGTGCTACAGTTGTAGTAAATTTTGCCATAGCTCATTAATTACTAAGAGCACATAAATGAAACTTGTCAGGACATTGTAGACCCTTACAAGATACAAATAAACGTTATAAGTTAGGCTCTAGAGTTACTATTTTAAGCACTTGGACCTAATAACCTTATTTTACTTTTACGTGTATATCTTCTGAACGGTATGTTTTTTTCAAATTCTGTTTTCACAAACATTACACACAAATTCAAAGCAACGTGCGTAAAAAATTACAACTCTCCACTAAACCGTTTTATATGATTTTCATCAAATGGCCAAACGTCAGCGCAGCGGAAACTTGAATATCTTCGCAGTTTTATGACACACAAATTTCATTTATACATACACATTTACCTCTAGCTACACACTAATTATTAGAGGTATTTTTTTTCTACTAGGTCCATAGAAAAAAAAAGTGCCGCTAGGATGACGTAGTTCCAGCGGAAACAGTTTTTCTTGAATAGCTCCCCAATGGTTGGATGCACAAATTTTTACTTACCATACGCATTTACACGACGTCATACACTAATTATCTGTAAAACTGAAATTAAGAAATTCGACACTTTTCCGCTGCGACTACGCACACCATTTACTCCACTGTCTTTATCTGTATCTCTGTATTCTATTTTGATTGACAATCATGTGCCATTTTACAAATTGTAAATTATTTAGCTTTCATCTTTTTATGTTCATCATAATTATCTATGTCAAGTCTTTGAATGATTCATTTTTCATTCTAACTAAGATTCTATAATATGTAGATTGCTGTTAAGTTTTCTTCCTAGTGCGGGGTTAAAGTTATGATCTTTAACCATTAACCCAGCACTGCCACCGCGACTGATTACGACAAAGGTGGTTAGCCTATAGCCAACGCACCACTAAACCTCTCCCCCCACCGACAGCTTTCACGGGGGACTGATTGCTTACAGCTTCATTAATGTTAGTAAATGTTCATTGTTTTCGTTATGAACGAAGTTGACGTTTTTGTAAGCTTTATTTGTTCGAAATTGACCATTTTTGCTGCGACTGTCTAATTAATTACTGTCTTGTCCGCATCTCGTTTTTGACCTAGTAACTTTGAACTTTCTTTTCTAATTGTGCCCAAGTATCAATATTTTACTAAGTTCTTCATGGAGAGGTTTCATACATACTTATCAATAATATTATCAGCTAAGTGTTATCATTCCACGGCCCAGGCCACTAATATGTGTGCACTAGTATGTGAATCAAACTGATTTGCAGATTTATCTAATGTTACATGAATAATCATTGGTCATCGACACAGATCCGCAGTTCTTCTTACGTTTGAGCAAATATTTGACCAGTTACATAAAACATTTGCTAATACATGCCAATGTCGTTTCCGTTCTTGTTCTTGTTTCGTTGTAATAACTTTTTAATGGAACTCGATCCCACGGGGTGACTGACCAACAAGTGGTTATGAGCTAAGATATTGTAAGTTTGTGCTACTTTTTTGTTTTTATGATTTTTCAGAAGAAATTACATTTACATAACACTATATTACGCCGGTAATCGCCGAGGGGTTAGAGGGACAGGTGTATCTTATTACTTACACCCTGATTTCGCCAGTTAAGTCCCATATAATAGGAGGCGAGCTTGTTGCCATCAAACGATCACAAATCCAAACTCCGGGCTGCTATTAAGAAATGCCTGATGAAAAAAGCCTAATCACACTTTGCCCGACCTGGGAATCGAACCCAGGACCTCATGCTCAGCAGTAGTGCTTGCGACCGCTAGACCAACGAGGCAGTCAGAAATGACATTGATTATGACAATCTTCTTTCATGTTGACATGCTGGTCCTGCTCCATAAGACAATTTATTTAGAGTCTAGACAAAATCAAACTGGTTGCTAATTTAATTGTATAATTTTTAATTTTTATGACATTCATTTTATTTTCTGTGATTAATATTAATACTTACTTTAACTCACACACTGACATAGGTTATTAAATGTTACAATTTTAGGGAAATCATCTACTTTTACAATGTTTGTAAATATGTGAGCACCATGTATCTATCGCATAATTAATTTGTCTTTCATTGCTTCACTTTTCATTTATTTTACCAATTATGGTATAGTAATTTTATTCTAGGTAAGTGCATCGTCTTCACATATAATTAATAATTAATGTATACAAAATATTGTTGACATTTTAAAAGAGTAAGTATGGAGTTTCTTGCCTATTCTTCTCCATATACGTGCCTAACTACCTTTTGGAAGGGGCAACTAGAATCAAGCAATTATTATTGTTAATTTTGACGTTCCAAAGTGCCTTTTATGTGCCTATTTGAAATAAATGATTTGACTTTGACTTTGTTTATGTCGGTTGCTTAAGACGCTTCGCTTTTGCCTGTAGGTAGTTGTCTGTTAAATCTATCTCGTTAAAATATTGTCTATTCTGTGCCATCTCTGATACTCAAGCATGCTTTCTGCATGATGCATAACAAGGTAAGAATTTCATTGGGGTGTCTTAAAATTAACCTTGACAGGGTTACCAAGTTGTTCGAGATTTACTAAACGTTATCCACGATATGCAACCTGCATTCTCTCATTTGTACAAGGAAGTCCAAAGACAAGAACAAATCACGACGATACTCCAATTTTCTTCTGTCACTGCTGATCGAGTAACCGATTCACTGCAGTCGTGACCAGTATCTTGACTTACAAATATATAGACACTGCGCGAACTTACATCCAGGGCCTCAAGTCTGCTATTACAATAGTGCCAGAATGGTCTCTTCATTGTGAGTTTTTGACAGATTTGCCATACAAACACTGTCAAATACTCACAATGCAGAGACCATTCTGACATTATTGTAATAGCAGACTTGAGGCCCTGATTGATTGATGCAAAATCTTTCCTACATGACGAAATACAATTCAAATCACCGGTAAGCAACTATTGCAAGACACGTGAAATTAATAAATGTTCTACCATTTTCCCAATCGCATTCTCACGGATTACCTATACTATACCTATCGAGTATTGCAATCGTGTGAAACTGGCGTATTGGTTAACGACAAGACAACAATTGTTCACAAAACTAACAGTCGTTTTTAATACACGTGAGATATTCCTGTGTGAACTATTCCAACGTATAATAAATATATTGGTGAACTATATTGTTGCGTGATTGTGATTGTTCGGGTGTTCGCGAAAACTGTTTGGTCTCACCGACTGAATGTTTTTATGGTCACAGTTTAGTAGGCAATGGCATTTAGTCTATGGCAATAGACGAGTGACTGACGGCCAGTGTGGGAACTAAATGTTTTGTGATATGTGGGACAGTTTGCAATCTGGGACCGTTGGCCGTATTATTTATGTTTCGACAACCAAAGAAAAGGATGGTCTTGGAATAAGGTAAAGTTATGAACTGAACTCAAACTCAAAGCATTAATTTCAATTTAACCATTTACAGGCACTTTTGAATTGTCAAGGAGTCGGTCAATCAGAAATATGAAGTTTTGCCCATTCCAAAGCGTAGTAAGTCCCTATGAATGAGAACGGGCAAGAAACTCCGGACTCTCCCCGGGTCCCGGACCTTTGGAAGGCATACGCGGGGCCGAAGCCAACTCGCAGAGGCCCCTTAGACAATTTTAAATGATGAGGAGGCACCAACCAACCATTATCTCTGTATGCACAATGCAAGTGCACCCAAACTCAAACTCAACTGAAAGCATTTATTTCAATTAAACCATTTACAGGCATTTTTGAATTGTCAAAGAGACGGTCAGTTAGCCAGAAAGTTGAAGCTGGTTGCCCATTCTAAAACGTAGATCTCTATGGAGAAGAACCAGCAAGAAACTCCAAGGACACTCTTTTAAATCAAGATATTACAAAATCCTGGGTAAATTATTCTTGTTGCTTCTATATGTGAGACAAGGTAAAAAATAAATATAACAAAAAAATATATATACCTGGCAGTTAAGAGATGACCAGTCTCAACTGACGGCGCCCGTTCACGAACATGACGCGTGGATCAGCACCATCTAGCTCAACCATTTTGTAGGGAACCGAATGATCCAACACACGCGTCACCATCAGTAGACATTTAAGTGAGCATGATATACTCTCAACTGCCATGCTTTTTCAAGTCAACATTCATCATAATAAACGGCTCCATAATATGGTATTCACATTAAAAAAAATTAAAGAATGCTTCTAAATTATCAAATGAATGAATGTGAGAGATGAATAAAGAGTTACTACCAAAAAAGATAGAAAAAAATAATTATCTATTCAACAATTAAAACATGATTAAATAAAAAAAATATATAAACATTAAGTTCGTAATGTTAGAAAATTAAATAAAAAGGGGAAGCAACTACAAGTATTAAAATTTTATCTAGTGAGCCCAAGTGCCTGTGGAGCAGGACCAGCATTAAACCAAGCATATTATCTACGATATAATCATCCAACTTATAATATTTTATGCTTGTCTACATAGTGTGCGTTTAATGCATGTTTTAAATTTCTTCTCATTCAATTGAAGAATATCGAGTGGTATTTTATTATAACATTTTACACAGTACCCCATAAAAGAAGTGTGTACTTTAGACAATCTGAACCGTGGTTGATCTAATTTGTTCCTATTTCTAGTGTTAAAATTATGCCTGTCACTTACTAAAAAGATGTAGATTTTTTCGAACATATGTATATAATGTACCAAAGGACAACCCCCGGTTGATACAGGACTATTGCAGGATATGGAAACAAAGATAGGTATTGGATTATGGGTGTGGATGGATAAAGTAAACTGGTCACCTAGAACTATAGAAAGACTATGACCCCTGCCTGACCAATGCTTGTAATATACAGGGGGTGACTTGCACACTCAATAAATGGGTTCCCGAAAACGGTCGCTACCTATCTATATTATATCTATTGTTACAAAAATTAGTAACATCATTAAATCACTACTTCTCTATTTCATGAGTCGAAACCTCGAATGGAGCCAATTAGCTTCATTAGCGTTGATAGATAACAGCTTACTTACAAATAAAAACTTCAATGAAATGCGTGTGATTTTCTTACAATACCACTTCGTGACTGTCCAGGGCCTCAACTCTGCTATTACAATAGTGTCAGAATGGTCTCGCCATTGTGAGTATTTGACAGTGTTTGTATGGCAAATCTGTCAAAAACTCACAATGAAGAGACCATTGCAACGTTTGTACATTAGTAGACTTAGCCCCCTGGTATGTTGCATGCATCGAGCTAATAAAGACTTAATTTAAAATCTGAACTTGAGACGAAAATACGTAGGTATAGTTTCATTCAGCGAACCGTTTGCATGACTGAGTTAATCACACAGTTTCGTTACCGATCAATTTAGGGAGCCTTTGGGATAATTGATGCTAATTCATACCTTCGTTATTAGAGTCTTCATCCACCTACTCCAGCTTCTTCTCTGTAAAAGATTTTATTTTGGCTCCAGTTAACAGCTGTGCTTTCGGTCTCTATAGATTCTCACCACCATGATCCTGTGATGCAACCAATAGGACAATAAGTTTTCAACCTAGATTTCTGTTCCTCTGGCTAACATCAGACTCCGCATGATTGAGCAATATTGGTCGTCTTTCTTTATTTATAACTAACGGCCAGTAGCCTGCCTGTGGCCTAAGTTACTCCATAGAAAGTTAGGAGATTAGCCGGAACAAACAGACAAACAAATGAAAAAAAAAATGTTTTGTTTTTTATAAGGTATCGTTATACTTTCATATGCATTTGGTAAAAAGCTGTTATTTTGAGATTACAAATAGACACTTCAATTTTATTCATCTTCGATCCTCCTTTCCAGCAGTTCCCGGAAATCCACTTTCCTTACTTTGAGAATAGAAGCTAAACAAAACACAGTTAGTCATCAAGTGTCAAGATTAACCACGACTTTGACATTTAATTAAATATTAATATTGATGAGCCGGTGCTACCTACTACCATTAATAATCATCATAGTGTGTACTTCGTAATAATTATGTAAATAGAATCCGCCTGTAATGAGAGCGAGGAAATTCTGCACACTGAAGGTCAGAACAAACACTTATCTTATTTCATTTGTATTTTGTTTAATTATTTTTATAAATTAATTCAATTATTGCACATTAGATCAAAATAATGAAGGTTACTTTTCAACTGATATAGCCTGCTTCGTTGTTATATTAGAAGATTTAGAAGACAAAATAAGTTTTTCTCCTTGAGAAGACCTCATGAATTCGAGACAGAGCCCAATGTCAAGAACCACATTACTTTGGCCTGATTTTTTGTACCAACACCTGTACCTGCAAACGCTAGAAAAGCGTCCTCAAAGCGTACCCACGTTTGGTTTATTTCCGCGTCAAACCTTAATAAGAAATGCCTCTAATTATTGGTATATTCTTCATAAAGATTCCAAGCTTTCTCTATTACGCGAGCATTGTATCAATATCCTCTACATTCGGTGTAAAGTAGCCTCTTAGTTAGTCAAGAGGCTAGAAAGAAGGTCAATAGTACATCATACTATTTCTTTGTAGTAAGCATTATGTAACCAATACGTAATTGAAATATTATCAAGGCAGCTACGCATTTAATTGCGTTCGTTGACTTACCGATTGTAGGGTTACCTACGCGACGACGGTGTTCTTGTAACGGGCGCAGAGATGTAGGTCAATATTCAAATTGACTTGATGGTTTAGCCATGGATCGGAAATTTGAAAACTGTAGAGATCGTTGACTATAAAACTGCATGCCCCTCCTTACAGTTTATATAAAAACATTTGAAAAGTGTATGCACCAAGCAGTGGAGGGCAGTTTTATAGTAAACGATCTCTTAAAACATGCAAGAGGATCTTATTTATTATGCTGCAATAAACGAAAAGTACTCTTAGTACTTTGTTCGACGACACTACTTTTTTTCTCGCTGCTTCCCTACACTAGGAGCTCCTTGTTGTTCTCCCCATCGCTGTCACTGTGGCGAGGTTGTCAACAGCCTACGACACCACGGCCTATCCTGCAGCCGAAGTGCGGGTCGCTTAGCGCGGCACGCAAACATTAATGATATCATCCGACGAGCTCTTGTCTCCGTCGGCGTTCCCGCTGTATTAGAACCCAATGGCTTGGCACGCGACGATGGCAAGAGACCGGACGGCATGTCTTTATTTCCTTGGAAGGTGGGTAGGCCTTTAGTGTGAGACGCAACGTGTGTCGATACTCTTGCGCCATCCCATCTTCCTGGCTCGGTGTGCTGTGCTGGCGCTGCTGCTGCGGCTGCTGAAAACCTCAAGCGGCGAAAGTATAGTAACCTTATCGGTAACTATATTTTCGAGCCGTTTGGGGTTGAAACCCTCGGGCCGTGGGGTCCCAGTGCTTATATTTGTTCAGTGAAATCTCCAAACGGCTGCTTGACACTTCCCGTGACCCAAGGGCTGGCTTTTACCTTGGCCAGAGGCTAAGCATTGCCATACAACGTGGCAGTGCTGCAAGTCTCTTGGGTACATTACCAGTCGACAGTGATGCGGAGGAAATTAGACGCCATATTTTAGTTTATTTGTTATTAGTTTTATTTAGTTTAGGTTAATAGATATTGTTATTAAGTTGGTGGGTAATAATTAGGACTTGCCAAAGGACGGTTTAATAGTTTCTTCTTGTCCATGCGATCGGATATGGATGGCGGAACAGTACCGTAGGTATTGTAATTTTTATTGAACTATCAATTTATTTACATAGCATACGATTGGAACCAGTATTTCGAAAAAAGTAAGTAGTTTCTGTGATAATCACAGCATTACAATATTTTTACTCGACTACACTTAACATGTCGTATTAATAGCAGTGTGAATCGATTATTATGATTAGTAGCTTAAACACATATCTAAGCATGTTTTTTTTTCTAGGTATCTAGGCTTGGCCCAAGCCAACCAGGGCCTCAAGTCTGCTATTACAATAGTGTCAGAATGGTCTCGCCATTGTGAGTATTTGACAGTGTTTGTATGGCAAATCTGTCAAAAACTCACAATGAAGAGACCATTCTGACACTATTGTAATAGCAGACTTGAGGCCCTGAGGTCGTCTCTGGTTGGTACTTTATTCCATCTAAAGCCATATTGTTTATCTTTAAAAGTAGGCCAACATTTGGAATCCTAATGGAAAGTTAATTATACTTGTCTCTATCATTATTCTCATCTCAGACATCTTACAAATTATGTATAAACGTATGTTTGCATATCATGTAACGAGTAGACCTGTGACACACGGCTGAGTTATCTGTCATCGAGCAAACGATTTACCCACATGTCAGGTCTATTGACCCACTAAATTCGGCCTACTGATGTCGACACGCGGGCGTTACAAATGCTGCGTTTTTTTAAACTGCTTTTTTATTTTTTAAACGCTTCTTAACTTGTAGACAAAAGACATACTTAATAACAAGTGATAAGCATTTCAAATACTTTCTAATAAATTTATCTTAAAACCTGGGGGCAAAGTCTACTAATGTACAAACGTTGCAATGGTCTCTTCATTGTGAGTTTTTGACAGATTTGCCATACAAACACTGTCAAATACTCATAATGGCGAGACCATTGCAAAGTTTGTAAATTAGTAGACTTAGGCCCCTGGTAGGTAGGTATCCATGATTAGGTATTTATTTAAGTGAGTATAGATACCTTGTATTTTACAAGTACCTTACTAACAGGTGCCTTAAACTTAAGCGATCATCAGCTGAAAAATTACGTAATTATAATTCAATATGCACTTAATTAATTAAAACACAAGTCACCATCCCAGCGTGTTCAACCAACACAATTGTCGGTCTGCTGGCGTCCTCGCATTGCGTGCGCGCATCTAAAAGCGTCGCTTGATAGCCGCACGCTTTCTCATTACGCGCCAAATGAATCTCAATCAGTTTGCGCACGAGTTTCAACATACGAACCAGTAAGTGACAATTAGTCGAGTGTTATGTGGGCAGGAATTAGATGGCACCTAAAAAGGCACGGTAATTGCTTTTTGAATGAAATATTGATTCGAAGTCGAGTCAGGCGCAAAGTAGATTAGATTGAATAATTTGAGGATTTGTTAAAGTGAATTTTATGAATCAGCACAGGTGTTTCCTGTTTATTATGCTGCACAGGTTCTTTTGATTGAAGCAAATGGATGGTTGAAGAGTAATAAATTCGTGACTCTTGATCTCATACTGTAATAAGTAGTTGCAGTTCTTCAATTGTGAAGTAAGATCCAAAGACAACCACTGGGTATTTATTTGTAACAATTATATGTAGCTTAGACATTAGCTTAACATTTTGCAGCGAGACTGAACACGAAACTCCATTTATTCAACGGGTGATTAATGATGCCGTACCTAGTGGATACCTACCTCTTAAAACCGTATAAAATTTGTTCAACATTAAAATGTTTTTTTTAATACTGATGCTACACCAATAAGTTTCTTTTCCAACGCAATAACAACATTTAAATGAAAAATCAGTGTCAACGACTTATAGTTACCATATTTCAAGCGTTACAAAATCTGCCGTGTTGGCAAAAGGGAGTACGCTATTCTTCACCTTCAAATGTGGCACACTTCCTCGTAGCATTAAGAGAATTGGCAAATACATCGAGTGCCATCACGAGCGGGGTAAAAAGCTCAGCATTTATGTAAATACGCGAGCGTCGGATTCATCTCACGTACATCTTAAATAATGTTCGCAATACTATCATGTGTGTGCCACATTGTTTGCACACTTTTGTTATTTATTGCCAGATTGATAGTGCTTTTTGTGGTAATAGTGGTTTCAATTGTATTATCCCACATTTAAATCTCAGTCAGGCAGGCAGGAGTTAATGCAGTGGACAAACTTAAGTTTAATTGTCAGGAGTTCCTAACATTTACTGTCCGTTGCGACGCCCCGAGGCGTCGAGCGTTGTTCCGGGGGCGTCGCGAACCGGTATCTCACTTGCTCACGTCACCGGCACGCGAATCTTGATCAATACGACTGGATTAGAGATCCCTTCCAATCCACTCCTCCCTCTACTGCACTTTCAATAGTCGAGGAAGAACAGCTGTTAGAACTATCTTGTGATACGAGCCTAAAACAATGCGATGAAGGCAAAAAATCTGCCCAGCCTTTTCCCAACTATGTTGGGGTCGGCTTCCGGTCTTACCAGATGCAGCAAAATATTTTTATTTTACATGGGGTGACTGCCTATCTGACCTCCACAACCCAGTAACTGGGTAATACGATACTCCTTGGTAAGACTGGTTGTCAGACTTTCGGGTTTCTGACGGCCCCTCACGACTGTCAAAGATCCGCGAATGAGAGCCGGGAACAACGTCTTAACGTGCTTTCCGAGGCACGAAGGGGTCTTGGTATGTAATGATGGTCACCCATCTATGGACCAACCCCGGAAAGCGTAGCTTAGCCTGATGGATCGACCCGTGCGGCTATTATTACTTAGCCACGAGCTCATAGATAGTGCGATAAAGACAATGTAATTAAATTTTGGAGCAATGAATATCCTATTCCTAGTACTACATCTTTGAAAATTCTATTACCTACCTTTTGCAACGTCGTACTTGTGCGGAATTAGCTTTTCTGCAGTTGTAGTAATTAAATTGAAACAGAACACAAATCAATTTTTAAAAAGAAATGAGGGTAGATATGAGGGTAGAGATCCTTCTTTCTTTAAGAACACTGCGCAAACCATCTGTGTTCCGTTACACATAATATTTAACAAATGTCTCCGGGAAGAGATTTTCCCTTGTGTTTGGAAGAGGGCTTTCATCACGCCCATTCACAAAAGTGGTGACAAAGGTAACGTTGAGAATTATCGACCCATATCTATCTTGTCCACCTTGTCTAAACTTTTTGAGGGTCTAGTGCGCAGTCACTTATTTCCTCAGTTAAATTATATTATAATAACCTTATTTTAACCGAACAACATGGCTTCGTTAAATCCAAATCCACTACCACAAACTTAATAATTTTTACACAATTTTTGTTTGAAAACATGGACATGCGCACGCAGGTTGATGCTGTATACACTGATTTTCAGAAAGCTTTTGACAGGGTGGACCACAAATTGCTTCTCGATAAAATCGCTTTCAATGGCATAAGAGGCAATTTACTCAGATGGTTTGCTTCATATATATTTCATAGGACTCAAAAGGTTGTTATCAATGGTTTCGAGTCTGATTATGTGGTCGTCGAGTCAGGTGTGCCTCAGGGATCTGTCTTAGGCCCATTGCTTTTTATCTTGTTTATAAACGACATAAAATCCTGCATAGTCAACTCAGAATTCTTAATGTACGCCGATGACATTAAAATCTTTAAAGCTTGTGCGAACCCTCAGGATTGTTTACTACTACAAGAGGACTTATGCAGGCTTTCTCAATACTGTCTGGTCAATAAACTTCATCTTAGTCTTCCAAAATGCCACTTCATTTCTTTTACTAAAAACAAAAATACTATTAACTTCCCATATACCTTGAACGACATACAATTGAATAAAACTGAGTGCGTACGTGATCTTGGCGTACTGCTTGATTGCAAATTACATTTAAACACCCATATCGACAAAATAATTAACAAAGCCTTTCAGATGTATGGTTTTGTTATGCGGTCTTGTAAAGACTTCAAAAAGCCTTCTACTTTTCTCTTATATAAAACTCTAGTCCGTTCACAGTTGGAATACGCGGTACCCATCTGGTGCCCATATTATGATAAATATAAGCAACCAATAGAAATGGTTCAGAAAAAATTTCTTCGTGCTATGCACTATAAGTGCTTCCGTACAAGGATTCCCTATGCAGCTTTGCTAAGGCAATATAAGATATTGAGCTTGGATTCCAGACGTTCACTGATCATGGTTGTGATGCTGTACGGCATATGCAATAACAAATTTAATTGTACTGAGCTCTCGAATAGATTGTGTTACGTAGTACCTAGAACTGTTATTCGGCGGGAGGTGCGCGCACCTCAACTATAATTCTACACTGCACGTTGTAGAACGAAGGCTGGGATGCGTGCCCCTCTTCGCCGACTTTTAGAAACCTATAACTCACAATTCATTGATTTTGATATTTTCGCGCTGTCGCAATCTAAATTTAAAAGAATAGTTTCACAATCTCTTGCTAGTCACCTATAAGACTGATGCTCTCGTTATGCGCTTCCTTTAATCCGTCAGTATAAACTGTTTGTACTTTTTTGTTTTTCATATAACATGCGTTCATTTTCATACTCCGATGTCAATCCGTGGACAATAGTGTGGGTTATACGTTTTTACGACTATAATATAACTACTTTTTGTAAATGCTGTAATGTATAACTGTTTTTGTCCCCAATAAATAAAATAAAAAAATAAAATAAAATAAAATATTTCAAAGCTTTAGCCCCGATTTGTGAAGTTATGCTCAGAAAACCAAGCTTATCCGTCTCATTAATTGTACCTACTGTTTTTCCTAGCCTAGCAAATGGCTTATTCCTAAACTACTTTCGTAAGTAAATAAAAGTTAGTAAAATTCTATATTCTTTGGAGTTTTCTTTGTATAAAATAATCTAGCTAGAGTCTAGCTGGATTGTTTTAATGAGTCTAGCTGCTAGACTCTAGAGTCTAGAGCTACAGACAGGTATCTTCTTTTACAAGGGAGTAGCAAACAAATTTCAACATGCAAAGGGAGTCGCAGTATAAAAAAGATTGAGAGCCCCTGGTCTAGCTAATAGACTTTTTAAATAGAGTTATAGTTTTTAAGCATAATGTAATTTACAAGCATCTGTTAAATTAAATGAAATGAAATTATTTATTCTTTAAATAGGATATCGGAAACACTTTTACACGTCATATAAAAAAAAGGCGAGTATAGAGTCGACATTTCCTGTCTGACTACCCCTGAGAAGAAATGGCGAAACCCACTCAGGGGTCAAAGTCTCTTTTAAAGTCCAGACATAATCTTGGTTAGATCATGTCAGGACCATATAGATTAGTGTCTGAAATTTTGCTCTTTTTGTAGATTAGATCGATTTTACATCATTAAACGCTTGTTTTTTCCTTCTTTAGGGAATTTCATAAATCTAGGTTGCCGTGATCTTTGTAACGTCCTCATGTTACAAAAAGCCTCTGAATACAAATCGTTGTACATTTAATTTCCCTTCACAGCCAGAGTGTATTGAATTGAATTTATTACGTCTGTAAATCTTTATTACTCATAACGTACCTATGTTAAATTTTATAGTCTAACGGTTAAATTTATACACCCTCATGGCTGTTACAATGGTTACACGTGTAACGAGAAAACATTATGCTACGGGAAATGAAAAAAAAAAAATGGATTGTATTTTTTTTTATGGAAAATGTATCTATCTATATCTATCTGCGAGACACATTTTTCGTTATCGTCTGCTTAATCGGACTTTCTGAGGGTCCCTCAATAAATCAAGTGGGCCAGTCAGGGCATAAACTTATACACTAAGCGATTACACGCTAAGGGCACCTACTGTGGGGTACGGACTTCGGCTTAGGGCGTCGCTGGGGGAGGACATCAAGGGACAGGCTGGATCGGATTTTCACGTTCGAAAAGTGATGATTCTCAGCCTTGTTTTAATAAATGACTTTTAATTTGATTTGATTAATTAGGAACGAATTTAAACTAGTGTCCGACCGAAGTTTCGGTTTTGGTTTCGGCCAGTTTCGGACCAAAAATCATGTTTCGCCCAGAGGTTCGGTTTTGGCCAAAAAACAGCCGGACCTTTCGGCCGCGCCGAAACTAAAAACATTATATTTTCGGGTCGCGTTTAGCTAACGTCGGGTGCACTTGGCACGGCTGGAAAAATGGCGTCACTCGCCTAGAGGCTCCCACACACTGGCGCGATATCGCAGGCGCGACAAGGGTCGCGCTCCCTGTCGCGCCCGCGATATCGCGTCAGTCTGCGCGAGCCTTAACTCCGCCGGCCACTGAATCAGTGCTCTTTGCTCGTGTTTGTTCCCCGAATAATAGTAAGTAATTTAATTATTTTATTTTGTTTTTGTTATTAATTTATCATGTCATAGTTAATTCTTAACACTTATTTTCATAACTTACAATCAGATTGACGGATATATTGGTTATCTTCTATACTAATATTACAAAGCTGAAGAGTTTGTTTGTTTGTTTGTTTTTTTTTGAACGCGCTAATCTCAAGAACTGCTGGTTGGAATTGAAAAATTATTTTTGTGTTGGATAGTCCATTTATCGAGGAATATTATAAGCTATATAACATCACGCTACAACCAATAGGAGCGGAGCATAAGGAATAATGTTGCAAAAACGGGAAAAATTATTCCTTTTTGAGAGCTTCCGTTGCGTGCGCTGCGTAAACGGTTTAAGTTACGCAAATTTCATGTATGATGAAATTGTCCCCCTTTAAAAGTTCTAAAAAAAAAGTCTGCGACAGCATATGTCTATCTTTTAAGATTGACTCACTATATCCTTTTTTTATGGTAATCAAATTCGTTCGATATTAATGCATTATTTGCGAAGGAGTTTTATCAACAAAATATTAATCCTTATCCAAATATTATTATGATATTTATTTTAGAAGTATGTATGTAAGTATATTCTCTTATTGTATGTTTATAAGTATTTATACTAGTGTATAGCTATTTTGATTTTATGTATATTTTTTTTTTATATCATTTTTTTTTTCTTCTACATTTACACACGTTGTCTACATCTCTATATCTATTTTCCTATCGCAGGTATGCTGGAAGAGATTTCATTAGAAATAAGCATCACCTTTGTACGTATTTTTCTGTTCCTTTCTTCTTGTCTGTTTATATGTGTGTACATAAATTGTTAAATAAATAAATAAATAAATAAATACATATGTTATTAATCACAAGTATTTAAATGTAAACAAAATTGTTCTTGACATCACTTGATTTCAATCAACATCTTAGGAGATATCATAATTATAATATAACTCCGTAACAAAATAAGTAGAAAATTCATTACTTAAACCACTCTCTCTCTCTCTTAGTTGATGCAGACGGAATAGAAAAATTATTTTAGTGTTGGATAGCCCATTTATCGAGGAAGGCTATAGGCTATATAACATCACGCTATGATCCTTAGGAGCCAAGCGAAAAGAACAAAAGTCAGAAAGAACGCTAAGCGATAACGAAGTTATAGCGCGGGCGAACGACGGTATGCGATGCGACGCGATGTGTGGTCTGAAGTCGCGGGCAGAAACTATTTATTTATTATTATAAAGCTGAAGAGTTTGTTTGTTTGGTTGAACGCGCTAATCTCAGGAACTACTGGTTCGAATTGAAAAATTATTTTAGTGTTGGATAGCCCATTTATCGAGGAAGGCTATAGGCTATATAACATCACGCTACAATCCTTAGGAGCCAAGCGAAAATAACAAAAGTCAGAAAGAACGCTAAGCGACGGGATGCGCCGCGATGGGTGGGCCGAAATTTCACGCGGATGAACTCTCGGGCAGAAGCTAGGATATAAGTGTGGAAGTTTACTTATTTCATTAAACGACTTTAGAATTCGTCTTAGTTGCGTGTGTGTATTAATATAATAAGTAATTGGTGTTATTGTAACAAATTGAAATTTTTCACTTTTTAGGGTAGTTAAATTTTGACCCAGTGTCACTATAACAATGTTGAAATTTCATTTCGATGAAAGTTGAACGTAGAAACCTGATTAGGCCGGCGAGATGTTTCATTAATTAAATATCTGGAAAGAACGGCCCACTGACATTTTTATTCAACGTTTTAATCACGTTTATAAAAGGTTCGGCTTCGGTTTTGGCCGAAACTATAATCAAACCGAACCTTCGGTTTCGATTTCGGCAAAAAAACATGTTTCGGTCGGACACCAATTTAAAGCTACAGGGTCAGCGGCGCGGGCTGGCACGAGCGAGGATTGTAACTCAAAAACCAAAACTAATAAAAGCGATGCCGTGGCGGATAATTATATCTATTGACTTCAGAGCAGCAAATAATTTCCTTCTTTTGACATAGTCGCGGACTCGCGGGTAAAAACCAAAAAACGAAAAGCTTATAATTTTTATTACTAGAGTTCTGAAGAGGTGTAAAATGATAAAGTCGCTAAATATTTAAAATATCACGATTGGAAGGCAGTACGGAACAAGAAAAGCAATCATGCAATGATGCTATAAAGGCAAAACTTAAATTCGTTTGCAAATCCTTTTACATCATAAAAACCCCAAGGACGTCACATTTTACTGCGTTCAATGACGCAACTCTACTTTAAATTCAAGATCGGCGCCGAATGTGCGCACGAGTGTGTGCAACGCAGCGGTACCGTAACTTTACACTTGAGGCCTGGAAAATTGCGCTATGAGGACGCGGCAATGAAATGACCGACCTTGCACATTGCTCGCCACTGTAATATAAATCGCCGTTAATGATTGTTTGGTCTACTTCTGTCTAGTGTGTTTTAGTCTATTTGTCATGTACATAGCATGTAGTGTAAAATTATATTATTAGGACCATTAACCTAGCGGCTAGCTGCATAACGTTACGTGAATAGAATTTATGATTCGTAATTACAAGTACTTAAATGTTAATTGGTTATGTAATGAAAAGAAAACATGAATCATGTGCTTAAACTACGCAATTACTGTCAAGACAAACATTTGTCTCTATGTTATTTGAATGTAGGCGTGACATATGTTAATACTTGACGAACACACTATAATGAGAAGGCACTGCACAATACAATGCTCCGTGCGAACTTGACAAGCCCCGAGGGTTAGCATCAGGTCACTGTCAAAGTAAAATAATTCAAAGTCTTGGTTAATTAGCTTTTACACTACTCCAACATACATACAAAAGACAAACACAACAGTAGTTTGTTATACAAAAGTGTAAGGATGGGGACGACGAATACTAAAAGCACTTACTATTGATTCTTTTTCCTCTGGTACCTCTCCAATTACCAACTGAAGTTTGGCCATTAACTCCAAATATGTACTTATCTCATTATTCTTTACTTATTGAAACTATCTTTTATTTCCAGTTACAGGTGGGCTACCCATCCCGCAAGTCACACGTCCGTCGCCAGCGCGCCATACCTTCATCCGTACCGTTCCCCTGCGAGGACGCTCTCTCCTGGGGCCGCAGTCCTCAACGGCCCACCTCAGTCCACCGTTTGAGGCCCGGGGACATCGATGTGGTGGCAGCGATAGGAGACTCCTTGGTGGCCGGCAGCGGGGCGCTTGAAGAATTCGCGCTAGGAGCCTTTGTGGAGTATCGAGGAGTTTCGTGGTGTGCTGGTGAGTTTTCTTTTTCATCGTAATTTGGCGAGGTAGCTGCTTGCGATACTCTTAAGTGGACGCGTTCTTCTTAAGTCATAGGTACCATTAAACACGTTAGCTTAATGTCATAGCCTCACAGGATACCGTTTAAATAAAATAGTGCTTGTAGTGTAAAGGCTCGTACAGACTAGTGCGATATCGCAGGCGCGACGCGACACTAGTAGCACAATTTCTTTGTTGCTGCCTGTCGCGCCCGCGATATCGCGCGAGTCTGTACGAGCCTTAAGGCGGATAGAAAAGTGTTCTGATATTTATTCCATAAAATTGGATAGGTTATCGTGGAATGCATTAAAGACAGGTATAGTTCCTCAACTGTATCTTTGTATTATGCCCTGTGCATTACTTACCCGCAGAATTGGTAAATTATATGCTTTCCCTTAATTATTAAGGATAGTGTCATATATAAAACACTTCGGTTTCAAAAGCTACCACTTTAGATGCCTATGCCGTATGGCCCATGTACGTAACATGGGCCATACGATTTACCATAACATTCAATCAGTTCACTGCCTGTGGTTAACTTAAGCCGCTCCTGACCGCAGCGATTTCCTGAATGCGCTAACACACTACCCATAGACTGATCATAACCATAATGGTTATCAGGTGACCTATTTTCTAAACTGGAAGCTTCCAGATGAATGGAGGACTTAATTTTCACGTATAACGATAACCAGTACAATCTATGGTAGTACCAAGATGTTAACTTTCTTGCGAGCACACGAACACAAGCTCTGATAACTTAATTATACTGAAAACTTCTGCATTTATTTGAAATTGAAAAGGTCTCGAAACTAAGCCTACCTCCAGATAACTCTCGCGAGCATGAGATCAACCCATGGCATTATGCAGCGCCGGATTTAAAGGTGTGGAGGCCCTGGGGCAACCAAGAAGTGGTCTCCACTTCTTCGTTACCCCATGATTTTTTTGAACACCCAAAAAAAAAAAAACAATTTAAAAAGATACCTTGTGAATGTGAACTTGTTTTTCTTTGACAAAAGATGTATTCTTTCTTATAAAAAAAAAACTGATTGTGGAGGCCCCTTCTTTGTGGAGGCCCGGGGCTAGAGCCCCTGTTGCCCTGCCCTAAATCCGGCCCTGGCATTATGCCCACTATAGTAAGTGTTTAGACAAACAAACATTTCATCAGGTCGTGATTTGTATTATCAATGTAAACACAGAAGATGTAACCAGA
Organism: Dryobota labecula; assembly: GCA_947523025.1. Classification (NCBI taxonomy): domain Eukaryota; kingdom Metazoa; phylum Arthropoda; class Insecta; order Lepidoptera; family Noctuidae; genus Dryobota; species Dryobota labecula. Next base: position 2,215,942 of record OX383289.1, on the reverse strand, counting down.
GTTACTAGATGTTACATAAAAGCACTTTGACATCACATTATGTAGATGTATGCACTTTTCACACTTCCTTTGCAGTTTGCAGTGTTAATGAATTGCGTGAGGTGAATGTATGTGTAAGTAACTAAGTCAAGATATAATAGTTATCATTTCTACATTATAAGTAAATGTAGAGATAGGTAGATCGTTATGGTAGAAGTAGTGGAACAGCCTTATCAGTTCAACGAAACTTTGTATCGAAATGTGACATTAGTTCAACAGTCAGGGTTTCAGAATGGAGAGCAAGAGGTTAGGGACCGATCCAGAAAAAAAAAATCGCTGTAGTGAAACCTTAACTAACTACTTATTCTGTTGGAGCTATTTTCTTCATTCATTTCAGGCGGCGACGCATCCTGGCGAGAGTACCTGACCTTACCGAACATCCTGAAGGAATTCAACCCCAACCTGCGAGGCTACTCCACAGGGACAGGCGAGTGGCTCACCAGGAACGCCAAGTTTAACGTGGCCTTCCCTGTGGCGTCGGATGAAGATGCATTGAAGCAAGCTAAGGTAAGCACATCGTTTACGCACGAAATTATGCTTCCTGGGATCCTGAAAGGAAGAAACAAAGATTTAAATGTCCCATTTCTGATTTGTGCCCGATAAAGATTACCATAGTATAGCCATAGGTTCCAAAGGTTAGCGAGTTGTCAAAATCTTAAGGATTGTTTAAATGATAAATGATTTTATTTCTGTAAGTAGGTTCGGCGTTTCCTATCTGACTACTCTGAGAAGGAAGGGCGAAACAAACTCAGAGGTCAAATTCTCTTTTTAAAGTCCAGTTAATGTACCCAAGAGACTGGCGGCACCTGAACTCTCCAAATGGCTGGTTGATACTTTCTGTGAAGGGCTCGATCCCTGACCAGAGTCTAAGCATTGCCATGCAACGTGGTAATGCTGCCAGTCTTGGGTACAGTTGATAGCGATGCGGAGGAACTTATCGACGCCATATTTTAGTTTGTTAATAGTTTTAGTTAGGTTAGGATATTATATTTTTATCGTTTGTTAGTTAATCCATACTAATATTATAAATGTGAAAGTAACTCTGTCTGTCTGTCTGTCTGTATGTTACGTTTTCACGCCTAAACCGCTGAACTGATGGTCATGAAATTTGGCAGAGATGTAGCCTGGGATATGGAGACGGACATAGGCTACTTTTTTTACGCGATAACCGACCTCTACGCGGGCGGAGCCGCGGGAAAAAGCTAGTTTAGTATAAGAAGGTTATCCAGTGTATATATTTTTGTCCTAAAATCCTCCAATTCGGTTGTAACTTTGACTTTCAATCTTCGTAACCAGAAAGTTCCCAAGTATGGTCCAGTACAAAGAAATGATTACACTGATTGAATGAACAAATGACTCTCGTATTTGTTGAACGTCTTTTTACACCCGTTATTTTTGATAAATGTAACTCATACTGCGGCACATTGCACACACTTTTAAATGGTCAAGTGTGTTCAACTTAAGTATTGGTGCGTAAACTAAGTAAACTTGGTCTAGGCGTGAAACATCAAACTATCACTAAATCTACACATTCGAGTGTGTACTTATTTGCCAATTTGGACGCTTACAAATGCGTGTACCTAAGCAATAATTTTTGTTTAACTTATGGAGCGTGACACAAACCTCAACATTACCACATTTTGTATGCCCACAAATTAATGATGTGCGTTTGTTAGATCACTGTCGTATGTAAAGCAATGCTATAGATATTAAAGGTGCCACAAGCATCGGGCCTTATCTAAGGAAAATAATAATTTGCAGTATGATATATATCAGAACATAGTTAGGTTAGTTTAGTGACAGAGTTGCAGTAATACTGTAGTTCAAAATTCTGAATTTGATCCTGGCCCAGTGAAATTCGAGTCAAAATAAATTGAGATCAGCACCAAAAATAAAAATCAACACGCAATAATAACTTTCGAAACAAGTTAATGTATTTTCCTTAAATAACAAAACCATCCAACCAAAGACACTAAAGGAAACCATTATTTACCATCATAGACATGATAACCGTTTCCTATTGGGAAACTTCACTTCCAATTTACCTCAAAACATTGCAACTATTTAATCTTATCAATTGCATCTTCCGTTCAGTAGGACAAGCCCTTTCCCGCAATAACCCATCCCAACAGAAGAAATACTTTAAGCGACCACCATGACCCTGATGACAGAGCTTTTGTATGGAACCAGGTCAGCGTCACGACAACTTTGCACCTGTTTGTGAAGCTATTAGCAAATAGACGACAATTATTGTACTCTTCAGTATTAAAGTTGCATATCTTCTCGTGTTTTTGTGCTAAATGTTTGGGATTTGGTAACTTACCGCGGAGTGTGTAGATTGCTCAACGACTGGTTGATCACTTTATGTGAATGTGACACAAGCATGGACGCGTTGCAAGTTTGATAGAAGCGTGTGTATGCTGATTTTGTAACTATGTATCTGATATACTTGTGTAGTAATTTGCAAAGATTTGTGGAGTAAGCAAGCATTATTTTATTTTGGTCCTTGGGTTGTCCTTACTCAAACTAAACGTTGGTCTTTGGAGTCAGTTTTTGTCTTTTCCAACTGAACTTCAAAACTAGCAATAAAAGGCTTATTTTAATATCTAGAAAAAATTAGCTATTTATTTGTTAGGTAATAGTAGGTACTGCCATATTAAACATGTTCAAAGAATGTAAAGGACATTTTGTCTGATGTAAAAAATTATAAAAAAATACTTACATTTTAAAATTAAAAAGAAAGAACTATAAGTAAGGTAGTCTTAATAAGACTAAAACAAAATATTCAATCTGCGTTCCAGATTGTAGTAGCTCGAATGAAATCATCTCCGGACATAGACATCGCCAACGACTGGAAAATGGTCACGGTGTTCATCGGCGCCAACGACCTGTGCTCGGCTTCCTGTCTCAACCCTGTGTCCTGGTCTCCGGCTGCTCATGCCAAGAAGCTGGCGATAGCCCTGGACTACCTGCAGAAACATCTGCCGAGGACTATTGTTAATTTGGTACCCGTTTTAGGTGAGTTTGCATTATTTCGTTACAGATTACGAGATTTGTCACTGTATAACGAGTTTCCAATCGGAAGACAGCCTCGATCTCCTGAAAACGTAGTACCTACATGTTCAAAAGTGTATTCACTGATAAGGCGGATACCTATTTGGTCCTAATTTTCATTCCTCTCTGTTGATGTTCTGATGAATAGGTTCCCTCAGAGAAAAACAGTAAATTCTACATTTCCCACTAAAGTACTTGTTTGTATGTACAATACTGATTTGTTGTCCTTGCAACTCCAGATGTGTCAGTATCGATCCGCGTGCTGCGGCCGATGATGTGTCGCCTCATGCACTCGCTGTTCTGCACGTGCTTCCACCGCCAGGGCGGCAACGAGCTGTACGACCTCGTGCGGATGGCCAGGCTGTACCAGAAAGCTGAGGTGGCACTGGTGAGAGCGATATTTTGTAAACTAACTTGACATAATATAGGTAAGTGTGGAAGAAGGTTTCTTTATTTACCTGGTCTTGACTAGCAAGCAAGAGTTCATCAGCCAATAGCTGCTCTGTATGTCATTGTATCGATTGTTTTATCATTGACAAGATTTCAGCAAACCTTGTGATTCTGTAACTGCTCATATATATTGTCCAGTTCAATCAAACATGGTGGGCATCAGTAGTCTGCAATATTGTGTACCGTTGCAGGTGGAAAGCGGTCGCTACGACAGCCGCGAAGACTTCACGGTGATAGTGCAGCCCTTCATGCGCCTCTTCAACGCGCCCTTGCCGCCCACGCGCCCTCTGCCGCTCGTCATCCACCAGTCCTACATCACACACGACTGCTTCCATTTCTCGCAGAAAGGCCACGCGTTAGGTACTGTCCCTGTTACTATAACTGAAACGGAATATAGTTCATCCGTGTATATACAAATCCAACTTTGGACCACGAGTGACCTATATTTTTGGCAGAATGTAGTTCAAATGTTTTCTGCTTCTTGCAATTGTAAGAGCTTTAAAAAACACCTCGTAAGTTGTCATTATCACTGAAACCCGTTCATCACCAAAGATCAGCACGCGTAGCATGATTAGGTTCTTCTTTCTCTATAATAAGTCGCAGATAGATTGTCGAATCCGCTGTTTTACATAACCGTTAGCTGTTTTACTAAACAGCTCCGTGATATAAAACAGCTAAACAACGTTTAGCGATTTTCCATAATTATTGAACTTTATCAAGCAGAATTGCTTATACGTTTTGCATTTATCAATGCAGCGGCTGAAAGATTAGAGGTTATGTAAAACAGCGTGAAATGAAACGACATATTGTAAATTTTATTAGTTAGTTATTACAAAAATAATGGCGTCCGAAACAGAAATAACTAAAATGAGTAAATATGAGTGAAAATTACCCTAAATCAAGTGAAAACAGTGATTTTAAGGACAAATTTAATATAAAGTTGTCAGAGTTTTACGAAAATCAGTCCTAAAAATACTAAATAGCCAAGTGACTGCGACCAATTTGGAAGTAGCGCTCGCTCGGCTCGCGCGCGGTTGGTCACAGTTCTAAGCTACCAACTGATCACGGTAGCCTAGCTTAATGACTGCGACCGATTCGGCATTAGAAGCTACACCAAAGACTTATTGTGACTGCAGATAAATCATTCTGCATTACGTCTAAACGTAGATAGCAGTTTTGTTAAACGTAAAGTAAGTTCCGCTGTTTTGCATAACGGTGCTGTTTTGTAAAACAGCTAGCGAAATAGACATTTGTAAAAGTCACATTTCCTTCCTTCATTTTGACATCGCGCCGTAGAAATCTTTCTACAACCTACAGTACCGCACGTGGGCGTCGGCGAAATGCGACATCAGCTTTGCGAGGCCCGTTTCATTTCCCAGTCGAAAGAAAAACGTTAAATTTATTGAGCTTACACAATTATACACGAATGTATGAGTATAACAGTTTTATTTCCATTTTCAAATGATGACAATATTTTATTTAACAAACACAAATGAAAGTAGACGAACTTTTCGGCTTTTAGCCTTACCCAATTTTTCAAGATTATTTCATAGCATAACTAACACCAACCGCTAATTCTAATGCAGAAAAGATTGAGAAGTAGGATGTAAGAGCGAGCGAAGCGAGCTCGAAAATTTTAGCGGGCCGCCTCAGGTGATTAAATGTATAGGTTGTCTTATAACCATTCTTACAGAAATAGGAGATAATTTGTTAAGTTATACAGAAACGTTTGGTAATTAGGAGAATGCAGGACAAGAGTGAGCGTAGCGGAAAGCTGGAAAATTTTAGCAGCCCGCTTCGGAAAGGTAAGGTTTTCTTTTAAACATACAAATACAGAAAAAGGAGGCTATACTTTGTCGTTGTTGACTTATGCAGAAAGGTTTGAGTATGAGAAGAATATAAGATGCTAGAGCGATCCAAGTAAGCTTGAAAATTTTAGCACCCAGTCTCAGATAGGTAAAATTTCTTTTCCAACATTTATACAGAAATAGGAGTTATTTTGTCGAGCTACGGAGCTATTCAGAAAAGTTTGAGAATTAGGAGAATGCAAGACGACTAATAGAGAACTATGTAAATTGTATAGTAAACTGAAAATTGAAAACAAAAAAAAGTTGCGTATTTTATATACGTACGGAGGCGTCCGACTACAAACTCCCTCTTTGTTATTGAACATATTTTGGCCTTGTTTGGGATTTGATTAAAAAGTACTTCTCGAGATTTGGGGACCCTCCCAGGGCCGGGGGCCGGGGGGAGATTAAATACGAATAAGTAAACTTGTAATAACTAGTAAAACGCTTTTGCGCGGCCGCGGGGAGGGCCACGTCGAGGCCTAGCGCCACCACTGCTGCGTGTGTTACACAGATGAAGAAGATCATAATGCGTCATGGATGTGCTCATCTTGTCGAATAGAAAGATGCTAATCCTACGGACAATTTCTAATCAGTACTTACATAACGCAGGTTCATTAGAAGACAGACAGCATCTGTCTGGCATAACGCAGAAATTGACCTTTTTGGCGCAGCCGTGAAGCTCGTGACTCTGTGTGCCTTGCCTTACGGCTACGCCAAAAAGGTCAATTTGTTGTTACTAAAACATTACACTTTTTGATTTTATTTGTTAGGTACATACAAGTAAAATAAGTATTCTGTCTTTCCTCTTCCAGCCGCCAACCTCCTGTGGAACAACCTGCTGGAGCCGGTCGGCAACAAGTCAGACAACGAGCCTCCTGTTCTGCTGCGTTCATTCCGCTGTCCTTCACGAAGGGCTCCGTATCTGTTCACGTACAAGAACTCCAGGAGTTACATGATCTCTGGCAAGCAGGAGGGGGCTGATGATGTCTTCCTATGATGAAGGGTTTTGGAGGATTCTGTAGGCAAAAAGTGGGCAGAGTTAGTGTTCTAGTGCTACATATGGGAAGATTTGGAGGATTCTTTAAAAAAAAAACTTTAGGAAAGTCAGTGTTTTATTAGTGCTGAATGGAAAGTTTTCAGTCTTTCTAGCAGCCTGAAAAAGAACATTTGTGATGTCTTTACGGTATCTTCTTAAAAATTCAGAAGTAAATATACTTAGTGATTTTTTTTTAGGGGATTATAAATTAATGTTTTCATAAAAGTGCTCCAAGTGGACCTTACAAATATTTATACTTTTCGTCTTTATTGTTTTTTGATCATGCTTGAAAAACAGCACGCTAGTTGCGTCACACTCAGAATCAATCAGAATCTGAATGATTTTGCTAATCCATTGCTTCATATGTTCGAAAATTTTGTCTGTTCAACAACGTAAATAACGCAATGAATGTTGCTGAACTGTCAAAATTAAACTCATTTTGGTACTGTAAGTGCTAAGTAACTACCCCGCTACTCTCGCATAACGATGGCTTTAATCAAATGCATAGTTCATGACATTGGCTCTCTATGTTTGGCATTATCTGTGCCAAATTGCCAACTAGTTAAGTCATGTTTTGCTGGTAAAATCGTCGCAATTATTTGAGAAATGGAGTTAATTATATTAACGTGTTGAAAAAGAACCATAGTTGACATATGACTAATATCAACTATAGTCTGATAGATTTATTGATTAATAAAGTCAATAAATAAAAAAACCTACTTACAGTCATGTCTTGATATGTATCTGTTAGATTTTAACAGATATCATGACTGTAAGCAGGTTTTTTTTAAACGCTAAAGACGCTGTTTTATGTTAAAACAGTTGTTTTACGCGCATCATTAATTTTTTAAACGTCCATAACTCAGAAGTGTAGTTCTGTGGAATAGCTCCATTACCCTCCAAGGCGACGAAATACAAAATAGAACTACCACGTGACTACTTTAAGGGAGTCGGAAAAGTCTGGAAATCATCTGCGTTCCAAAGAGGTTCTAACGATTAATGGAGGGTATCCATCTTCATGTGGGTTGGTTCCCATCATGAAAAAATCAACCTTATCTTTGTAGTGTCACGGATCTTTTTTGCTGAGTGAAAGAACCAACCGTTAGGACCTCTTTTCAAACTCAAACTTAAGTATATATGTTACGGGCAATATGTATAATCCGGTAGTCTATACAATACCTAGGCAATGTATAGAATACCTAAAACGTTTCGGTAATGTATGAAATATTAATTTTATACTTTGCCTAGGCATTCTATACAATACCGAATACACAGCTGGCAATGTGAAAAAAAACCCAAGTGATTTACCAACAATGGAGAGCGCTCGGCGGCCGCTCCAGCCTTAGCCTTCTAACCTAAACTACCCAAATCGGATTGCTCTGAATCGGGGTGTTAACCATAACGATGGTACTTACATAACATTGATAAATATAGACCAAATCTATTTACTTTACACATTGCCGGTGAACCAGCCGGTATTCTATACAATCCCTGGGCAATGTACACATTACCTAGGCAAAGCATGTAACGGACAATAATATTCATAATATTTCATACATTGCCTGGACGCCTCAAGTATTCTATAAATATATATGCCTAGGTATTGTATAGAATACCTGAATTATACAGATTACCGGTAACATAATATATACAACTCATTTTTAACCGTAATGTGGTTTGAGTCCTTTCTGCTAAACTACGTCCAATTTTTTTGTAATTTATATGTTTTTATGACCTTTGCGACTCTTAGAGAGAAGTTCAGTTGTGTTCTTCAGTTACCTTTTCTATGACAAGGAAGAATTAGGTTACACTTTTTTAAAGGTTTCGAGAAAAATACTTGTCAACTAATTATAAGTAGATTATTATTAAAAATCATTTGTACATAATTGGATAGAGATTATATTGTAAATAGCAGTATCATGTTTTGATGATACATATGTATTACCTATGTAATTAATTAATATACCTACTAAATATGAGGACCTCGTTGCCACTTAAGAAGGTATTACAAGCCTTGGCTTCTGTTCCCTTTCACCTTCCATTATTTCGACAAAATAGTAAAATTATCCCGAATAATTTTAACTATACTCCATTTGAAATAAGATTAAACATTTAAGTAAACCTTTTTTACAGTCCGTTCAGCCGATTTTGACTTCTATTGCGTTGGTGGCATGACAAATGGCAGCTGCAGTAAACAGTTGGTATTGTACCCACTTTTTTTTTAATGCCATCCTTATGCCTACGGAATAGAAGTCAAAATCGGTTGAACGGACTGTTAAAAAAGGTATTTTTAAATGTCTAATGTTATTTCAAATGGAGTATAGGTATACATATTTTATTGATTTCTTAGTTCGAGTTAGTCTAGTATCATTACTTTTGCCCAATTGGATGTGCTAGATTACTGTGTAACCAAACGTGCAATAAAAATGAAAATACACGGGTGTTAAAAAAAAATTGCTCTTTATCAAGTTGGTACACTCGACTGTAGTTTGAAGACTAAGGTCTTCAAGCAGTGCGTGCTGCCCGTTATGACATACGGTGCCGAAACGTGGACACTGACAGTCGGGCTGGTGCACAAATTTAAAGTCGCTCAGATACGAAGCGGGCTATGCTCGGAGTTTCTTTGAAGCGGATTACCGACATAGCTTGCAGCTAAGCAAGTTGAAGTGGCAGTGGGCTGGCCATGTTTGTCGAAGGACCGATAGCCGGTGGAGACCGCGTATCTGCAAGCGACGATGGACCGAAAAGGTGAAAAAGGTGATTGACACTCGACTAGCTTGTATTAGGTCCTAGGAATCCTGTACTTCCTGTCAGGTTCCAAATTGGAATAGTTTCATAATTTAACTCCTAAGTGATAGTTAACAATAGCTCAATGTTGTGATGTAGATAATTAAGACAAGGAACAAAGTTTAGCATAATTAGTAACTTTAATATCACTTGTTAGTGCCATTGACGTTACGCTCTGAACCAAATGTTATTGTAAGCGAAAGTTACCTAAACGAATTACTATAAGTTTTCGGTACATGGCTCTAATTATTTTAAGAATAAATAAATATATTTATTCTTCTATTTTTCGTATTTTATGTTGTCCTCTTAAGGCTCGTACAGACTAGTGCGATATCGCGAGCGCGACGCGACACTAGTAGCACAATTTCTTTGTCGCTGCCTGTCGCGCCCGCGATATCGCGCGAGTCTGTACGAGTCTTTATTCCCTATCCCATGTTCCAGCAAAGTTTTTAACTTCCATTTTAGAAAAATATTTTCAGGGTTCTGTACCTTAAAAGGAAAACACGGAACCCTTATACTTATAGGATCACTCGTGTGTCTGCCCGTCGCTCTGTCACAGCCAATTTGCTCCAAATCTACTGGGTCAATTAAATTAAAATTTGGTACGCATAATTATGAAATTCTGTGACCCAAACACGGACGTGTAACGTAAATAAATGAATTTTGACTATGGGGGTCACTTTTGTGGGGAAAATTAAAAAAAAATTAAGAAAGTTTTGCAAACTGTACCGTGTGACATATCAAATGAAAGAGCTTATTGTAGGAATTTCAGGTATATTTTTTTATAATTTGTATCAAATATATTTAAAGTTATTTAAGAAAATAGATGTAAATATACCTTAGCTCTGAAACTACGGGTCCTAAATATTTGAAAAAATTACAGAAAATAATTCTTTACTTATAGATTACAGGAAAACTTATAAGAAGTCTATGGTCTTAATGTAACATATATGTTTTCAACTACAATGTTAAGTTTGTTCTTGGGATAAATTCATCTCAACTACGGAACCCTTCATTGTGTGTGGTCCGCGACGCACTTAGCAGTTTTTTTTATTAAGGTGATTTGCTGCTAAAACTGAAAATAAATAAATAAGTGGATTCTCTATATATGTAACATTAACTTACTGCAAGACAAGTGAACTAATCAAAGGTTTTTTCGGCTCCTGCAACATTTTAGATACCTACTCACCATCGTGTATCACAATGGAGAGATACAACCATTCTATCAGGCGTTGCAATTTCTTCATCGTGGTTATTTCATTGTTCAGTGATAAAGCTCACCCTTCCAAGTTTTAGGTTTTTACGTAGTTTTAATATATACTCGTATGGTGGATAAAATGCTGTAAGTCACTGGGCAGGTGAACTGTGCAAGAAAAGTGAGGGATGCTACTGATTTTGATCCATAGAGCTTCGAGGCTACATAGATCTGTACCCAAAGACCAGGGGCCTAAGTCTACTAATTTACAAACGTTGCAATGGTCTCGCGATTGTGAGTATTTGACAGTATTTGTATGGCAAATCTGTCAAAAACTCACAATGAAGAGACCATTGCAACGTTTGTACATTAGTAGACTTGGCCCCCAGTAATAATGTTATCGATGGTAAGAGATAAGGCCCAAAAGTAGTTTTTATTAAAGTACAATATAACGCTGTCACGCTGGTCATCTAAATAAGGTGAAAAAAAAAAAGTTGGTATTTGGTTTCGCTTGACTACCTACATATCGCACACAAGTTAAATCCAAAAATGTCAAGTAAATAATAGTAGTGTCTATAGTTTATACCGTTGGTCGACTGATAGCATTTTCCCCAACATTATAGCTTAGCATGACAAAATTAGCATTCGGTACAGTATAGTCATTAATAACAACCTTCAAAATGAACAACCACATCACAGATGTATACAACGTCTTTCCAATCACTACAAACAATAATGGGCTCGTTTGCGTACGGCATGCCACGTCTACATAGCCACAGTATACCTATAGCTATAGGTCTGTAGGTAGATGGTATCGGTGATTTCACGGCCGGGTACCGCCAAACCCAGCGCTGGGCATTGCGCATGGAACAATACGATTGCCGGTTATCGACAGCAGGCATCGCCAACATTCTGTTGAGGAAAAAATAAGCTAAGCTTTTAAACTTATCTCAGTCTTAGAAACGATAAAATGGTGCCGATTCCCTTCCTTTCCTTCCTTCCTAAATTAATCAGTGCTTGACGTAAATTGACGTAATTTTAGTTGGCAAGTTTTTAATCACGTCTAAACTTCTAAGGAGTAGTGACAGGAGCTGATTAATTTGACAGGACTAAACTAAAATTTATATTCTGTCCTTTTCATAATGAAATAGAAAGAAAAAGATGCACTGAACTTACATTTAGTTTAGTTTGTGAACAAGGGAATGGGCACCAATAGCAAAAACAAAGAGAAGCTGCTGGTGACGAGTTGTACCTACAATTTTGGTACTAGATATCCAAGCTAGATACGTGTTGTGGTTGCAAATTAATGGGAAAACAAAAAAAAAAGTACTGGTTTTCATTCCTGATCGAAAGCAACGAAAACCATATGGGTATAGAACATCGATCACTACTTAATAAAGAACTAACTTTATTAGTGATCGATGGTATAGAATAACATTTTATAATCAAACGATTCTTAAACGAAATCTTGAAACTCCTGAAAATTCTCATCACATCCAATCACAGGTTTACCACTCCTGACTTAGCAACAGTTTGGGTGCAGGGAATTAATACACAGATGTACATATATACTGTGTAGCAAGTATGACAAATTTATATTATGAGGTTTTATTTCATGAAAGATATTTTCCCCTTTTTCAATATCGGGAATATTGATAGTAACTAAAACGATCGATTGCTGCCCTAGTTATGGAAATATGTGGATGATGGGAAGGATTACGCTAATGACCGTGTAGGTGTAGAGGAAATGCGTGACACAATTTATTCTAAATGTAGGTATCCTGCCTTTCCCATAATTTTTATTTCTTGCACAATATTATTTCTGAAAGTACCTATACTCGGTTTGAAAGTATTATTTCTGAAAGTTTATAGAAACTTATAGGGACTCGGTCTCATAGTTCAAATGTTTATTCAGGTAGTGGTAGTGTAAATGATTTTATTTCTGTAAGTAGGTTTGTACAAACACTTTTACACGTCCATCATATTTTTAAAACTAGATGAGGTCGGCGTTTCCTATCTGACTACATTGAGAAGAAAGGCCGAAACAAACTCAGAGGTCACAGTCTCTTTAAAAGTACAGATATAATCTTGGTCAGATCATGTTGATTGGTGTCTGAAATGGTCTTTTGAGAAAAGAACCACACAGATAGAGAGGTCATGTCCAGTCAGTGCATGCATTTATTAGTAATCGTGTTGCACCTCAACTCAGAACTTAAGGAACTCAACGATTCGAAGAACAATACCAAAGAAAGGACACAGTGACCTGAATGACCGTCAAAGTCTACGTATAGTAGATCGACACATGATTTTTAATAGCGTTATTATAATCACTGACAGTGATGCACAACAATACCTACAAAAGACGACGGTTCCAAGTTGAAGTCAAATAATTTATTTTAAGTAGGCCGTTAAAAGGCACTTTTGGACGCCAAAATTTACAAGAAAATAGAATTGATTCTAGGTGCCCCCCCTTCCAAAAGGTAATTTCGTATGGAGATGAATGGGCAAGAAACTGTATCGTCATGTAGTTACATGTATCGACATGCTCTCTTAGATGTCACTGCTTGCGGTAGCGTCGGGGGTCGGGTTGCCTCCTTCCCTCAAATATGGCGCGGGGAGTTATGGTGAATCTTTGCATTATGCATGAACGGGTGCTGCTTGTGATGACTGGTCGTCTTGCTGACCGTGGTTTCTTTATTGTTATTAATTAACTGTTTATTTATTTTACTTCGATCGTCCTACTTTATCATTTATGTTACAGCTATATGAACATAATCCAGGATTGCAAATGTGAGCAGGCACGCTCTTTATGCCAGGTGACTTCAATTTAGGTATTAAGTTTTGTTAACATTTTTAGTTTTTTACTGGAGAATATTTTTTATTGTATGTATTTGCTGGTGTATTGGTTTGTGCTAGCTGAAATATGGCAAATAATTTAATTTACTGTTCTGTTTCTCATTATGTACTTTGCATACCTACTATTGTATAGAATCCAGTTTGTCTAACTGAACAGACAGCTCGGTGCTGCTGGGGAGTTTGTTGCGCCACTTCTTCTTCCCAGCTGAAGCACTAGGAAGTGGTGAAGGGCGGGCGTTTTGGGAGACTGTCTAATGTAATTTTGACGTTCGAAATGTGCTGATTCTCAGCCTAATTTGAATAAATGACTTTTGATTTTGTGTTGTATAGTTACCTCAAATTCCAATATGAATATTGTGGTTATCGCTACTTAAAGATACTCTACATTTGCATTAATACATATACATACGAAACTTCGTATGCTACTCGAGTACAAACCCATCTTGTACTAAAACTATTTTTAGAACCATTTAATTTACAAACTCAAAGTTCCAAATAAGGCAATACCAAGCTCGCCACATCAGTGTGACCACAAAATTACCACAGCGTATTGTGGTAGGCGTGCAATTAGTACACAACGACCTACAGACGGACTTTAAACAGCAAACTATGTAGTTACCACTGAAATATTGCCGTATTTGTAAAAGTAAGCGGCGCAAGTCTAAAGTGGACAGCGAGTTTGAGACTTTTGACATGGTCTTGAATTGTTGTACTTAAATTATTTTTATCCCATTTCTGAGGAGTGCTACACACTTGTTTGCACACAAAATCTATCTTTAGCAGCTGAAGAATACGTTTGTTTGAACAAGCTAATCTTTAGAACTACCAGTCGGATTTGAAAGATTTTTTTTGCATTTGATAACCCAATTTTTGAGGAAGGTTATTTGACATCACGCTACGTATGGGTCGTAGCACGATGTCGAGTTGTTGCGGAGTCGAGCAGAACGAAAAAAAAAAAAGAAACTGAAATAACTCTAAGCGAAAACGAAGTAATACCGCAGGCGAGTAATGTAACGTGATGCGGTGGTCGGGGGAACAAGGAACTTCACGTGGACGAAGACGCGGGCAAAAGCTAGTCGGCTTACGTTCGGCTTACGCCGCGCGCCGCACGGAGTTGCCGATCGGCACAAGGCGAATGAGAGCCGATAATGTGTAGTAATTGCTTCGGGTGAGTTTTGTTGTTCAACAAATACTGCAGAATCGAATGTGCTGACCGAAACAATTGTCTAGCACCCCTGATGCAGCGTGGTTAGGCACAAGGACCGATGGCCTGTTAAAGGCGGGGAATCCGCAGGATGGTGGGTCAAAGTCAAAGCATTTATTTCAAATAAGCACTTATATATGACACTTTTGAACGTCAAATTTTACACGCAAGAAAGTCCATACTTGCTCTTTTTAACTGTTTTACAATACTTTGTGTACATCAATTATATCATTATACAGGGTGTTTGGCAGAACGTTGAACATACGAAAATGGTGGATAGGTGGGGTCATCTGCTACTTACTCAGCCCTAATTTATTTGGCCCTGGCCCCCTGGATATTTTTTTAAATTTGTTTTTTTGCTTTCTTCTATTTTCACCACTTTTTTAACTTTAAAGTGTATTTTTTATCAAACATGGGTAAAACAGGCAACATTTTTGTTAATTTTTTTTTAAATCTTTAATGTTGGCAGATTCTTATAAAATTATTGCTTTATTCAGATGTTAGCTAGAAAAAAAGTTATGAGTCCTCAAACTTACAGAAAGATGTAAAAAATACTTAAATCTTAATTTCAACTTGCATTAAAAAAAAAAAGCAAAACATCCCTAGTGTGTGACCTTTCTAATGGTATGTAATTTGCTTAAAAAAAAAAAACCTTTAAGAGTTATTTCATAATCTTATCAAGTAGGAAATTTTCGACGAAACTCTACCTTTACGGAAAGTGAAATGTTTTGCGAAATTTAATACTGCAAGGATGGTAAAAATTTAATGATCGATTGAAATTATGTAAGTTCTTGAATTAAGTACAAAGGTAATAGCTGTACCAGTTAGGTGCGTTAATGAAACAACTAAATAATTTAAAAAAATAAAAAAAATCTCCAAGGGGCCAGGGCCAAATAAATTAGGCTGAGTAAGTAGCAGATGACCATCAACCTATCCACCATGTTCGTATGTTCAACGTTCTGCCAAACACCCTGTATGTGAAACCGATGTACCTGGAAAATTTAATTACTATACCACAACTGGTAAAACCAATTAAACATAAGGCAATGACGGATGAATTACTTATGTCACATATTTACAAATATTGTAAAAGTAGACGATTTAACAAAAAAAAAAAAAATTACAAAAAAAAAAAAATATTACTAGTATTCAAATAGTCAGTGTGCGAGTTAAACTTATCAAGGAATGTTAAATTAATGTCATAAAAATAATGCATTATACAATTAAGGGGAAGCACAGTAGGTACCGGTCGATGTAGCAACATCCAGGCGTCCAGCAGCGGACGTCTTTCGGCTAGAATCTAGATGATACTGATGACAAATATTGATGCTGGTCGCCAGACACTAGCAAAAAGGTATGATCCT
The DNA here is from genome assembly GCA_947523025.1 of Dryobota labecula. Classification (NCBI taxonomy): domain Eukaryota; kingdom Metazoa; phylum Arthropoda; class Insecta; order Lepidoptera; family Noctuidae; genus Dryobota; species Dryobota labecula. The sequence goes on along the minus strand of OX383289.1, from coordinate 2,200,107 downwards.
GTTCAAAGCTATGTGATATTAATTCTACATTCCATTCAAATGGGCATTCGAGATTACTTTTAATCCCCTTATTTGACAGAAATTTCATAGAATTTCGTTTCCCAGAAAATGTTTCACATAATATTTGGTCCTTGTATTTTTAGTTCGAATATTATTGTTGAAACATATTTCACAGAAACACAATTCGATTAATTTTTTTTCACATTTTTTTGTTTAACAAACTTATTAAACAGTAGAATTATTTTTTTACGAATATTGTTTATTCGGCATAAGTTAGTGACAGAAACGAATCGCTGCAAAACTGACTCCACGTAGCCGGGGAGGTCTGCCCTACCCCTAGAGTGTAATTTAAATCCGCGTAGGCGCGGAGGGGCGAGGCGGCCCGCGAGCTGAGGAGCAGTTGGTTTTAACGCTGTGGTGGTGTGGTGGGCGTGAATACCATCTGCTACGATAAGCTCGCTTGGGACCGCCGGAGCCCCGAAGCGCCGGAGCCGTGACAGAAACCATGCCTGCTGCATGTTGCATGCTAGCTTGCATGCTGCATGCTTGCTTGCACGCTGTATGTTGCATTCTTGCTTGCATGCTGCAAAATGCAAAAAAAATGCTGTTGAAAAATTGAAAATGGATAAAATGTTATTCTTGGTAATAAGTTTTATATTAAATAAACAATATAAGGATAAAGAATATTTGATTTGTTATTCTATGATATGACTATTCTAACATTAAATTTTATGTGAAACAAAAATCAATGATTTAAAAATCTTTAAAGTAAGTATTCTGCGTATTGATTATTCTATGAAACGAAAATATGAGAAAAAAATTATGTGAAACGAAATTCTATAAAACTATTAGTTAAGAAACAACGTACAGCCCTTTTAATCACTACTATCTGACACCAAATTTTTTAATCAAAATATTATCTGTTTACTCGCTATCTTCTTCTATCTCGTACTCTTCCGCACGGCATCGTCCAAACGAGCTCAATCGATGCGCACATGGCGCTTGGCATCTGTACAATCAATTGCTGCTCTTTATTGATACTTGCAGATCCATATTGTGGAACAAGCATGATGCCGATCAATCTATGAACAACTTCTGGAAGTTAAATCTTAGGACTTTGCTTTGAGGATGTGTTTTCACGATTTTTCTAACAAGTTGGTCCCCGAAAGGTGATAAGTGGAAACCACCGCATATATAATGCAACATCAAAATCATCACAGATCAGCGGGGTAACTGCGTATCACACTATCGGTAGGAATGGGTTTTATTTTGACAGTTCAACAACATTGATTGCGTTAATTACGTAGTTGAGCACACAAATTTTTCGAACATAATTATGAAGCAATGGATTAGCAATATGCTTCAAAATCATTCAGATTGTGATTGATAGCGTGTGACGCAATTAGAGTGCTGATGCTATACCGAGTTGCCTACCCTAGAGACAAAGTTGGAATGTCTCTGGTGCAAGTAATTCCACCTCTATGGCTAGTGTGGCTCTGGCTAATTGATAACAGTCGCACGGATTGATCGAAGGTTAAGCTATGCTGGCCGCGGTCAGTTCGTGGATAGGTTACCATCCATTACATATACCCCTCCGTGCCTCGGGAAGTATGTTAAGCCGCTGCGCTGGTCCCGGTTGTCATTCGTAGATAGGGTTGCCAGATGTCCGGTATTTAAGCGTATAGTCCGGTATTTTCGAGGCCTGTCCGGTAAAAAATAAATGGTCATACCGGACTGAACAATGTCCGGTATTTTGAGGAAAGTCGGTACTACTGGTCACAAGCGCCTACAAAAGTAGGCATATGAAATCCTACCTAAAAGTACCTAGGTACAGTACAACATAATAAATTAGTTTTAATAGAATGATTCAACTTTATTATTAACTAGCTGACCCGACAGACTTCGTTCTGTCAAAAGCTATAGTATAAACTCCACTACTCTACCCTACCCTACCTACCCTACCTACCTACCTACCTACCTACCCTACCCTACCCTACCCTACCCTACCCTACCCTACCTACCTACCTACCTACCTACCTACCCTACCCTACGCTACCCTACCCTACCTACCTACCTACCCTACCCTACCCTACCCTACCCTACCCTACCCTACCTACCTACCTACCTACCCTACCCTACCCTACCCTACCCTACCTACCCTACCCTACCTACCTACCCTACCCTACCCTACCCTATCTATCTACCTACCTACCCTACCCTACTCTAATTAAAACTATCTAAACCTCACGGAGCCCGAGACCTTTCCAACGAATGCAAAACCGTGGAAATCGGTTCGTGCGTTCTGGAGTTATAGTGTCAGGAAGGAAAACCCGACTTATTTTTATTATTATTAATTTGTTCATTGGAAGTTCCTATTATTTTTATTAAAAATACCTATCTAGTTTTAGGCGATTTTATTTTTTTCAGAAGTTCCTACCTTTATTTTGTTAAGTACATAAGTAGTAGATTATAATATTCATACCATTGTTTAAAAAAGACTTTCTCAAAGTTAGCATAGTCTTGGCGACCACAATTTTATGACTGCACTAGCTTCTGCCCGCGACTTCGTCCGCGTTAAATTTCTTGTTCCCCGACCCACCCCGTCGCAAGACATTGCCTGCCCGTGATTTTACTTCATTTTCGCATAAACTTTCATTAAAAAAATATTGTGTCCTAGTTAATAGGAATGTTATTCTTCCTCTAGAATTGGGCTGTAAAATGCAAAAAAAAAATTTCAAATCCAACTCGCAGTTCTAGAGATTAGCGCGTTCAAAAAACAAAAAACCGGCCAAGTGCGAGTCGGACTCGCGCACGAATGGTTCCGTACCATCCATACGAATCCTTACTAATATTATAAATGTGAAAGTAGCTCTGTCTGTCTGTCTGTCTGTCTATCTGTCTATATGTTACGTTTTCACGCCTAAACCGCTGAACCGATCGACATGAAATTTGGCAGGAATATAGCCTCGGATATAGAGAAGGACATAGGCTACTTTTTACGCGATAACCGACATCCACGCGGGCGTAGCAAAAAAAATGGCAAAAAAATCATGTTCGTTGTATGGGAGCCCCCCTTAAATATATTTTTTTCTGTTTTTTAGTATTTGTTGTTATAGCGGTAACAGAAATACATCATGTGTGAAAATTTCAACTGCCTAACTATCACGGTTCATAGATACAGCCTGGTGACAGACGGATAGATAGACAGACAGACAGACAGACGGACAGCGGAGTTTTAGTAATAGGGTCCCATTTTACCCTTTGGGTACGGAACCCTAAAAACTAACTCTTCAGCTTTAGAATAGACTACCTCGCAGAGTTGATCATTATTTTGCTGCGGAGTTATTATAAAACAGTTATATCTCCTAAGATATTCATTGAAATTAAATGATGTAAGGGCAACTTTGTTCAAAATTAAATACTTGTGACGAATAACGTATTTATTTGGATAAGGATTAATACCATGTTTATGAAAACTCCTTCGCAAATAATGCATTAATTTCGAACAAATTTGATTACCATAAAAAAGGTTATAGTGAGTCAATCTTAAAAGATAGACATATGCTGTCGCGGACTTTTTTTTAGAACATTTAAAGGGGAACAATTCCATCATACATGATATTTGCGTAACATAAACCGTTTACGCAGCGCACGCAACGGAAGCTCTCAAAAAGGAATATTTTTTCCCGTTTTTGCAACATTTTTCATTTATGCTCCGCTCCTATTGGTCGTAGCGTGATGTTGTATAGCCTATAACATTCCCCAATAAATGTACTATCCAACACAAAAAGAATTTTTCAATTCCAACCAGTAGTTCCTGAGATTAGCGCGTTCAAACAAACAAACAAACAAACAAACTCTTCAGCTTTATATATTAGTATAGAGTATAGATTATATTTTGTTACTAATACTAATTAAGTTGATTTATGTGATGTTGATTAATTAAAATAAAATATTAGTATAAAAACCGTATTTTTTGCGACCTAGCATACCCCCCCTCCCCCCCGTTTGGGGTTGTCCGATATTTTCTCGCGACTCACCTGGTGCCCCTATACGTAGATCTTTGACAGTCATCAGTAGCCCAAAAGTCTGACAACCAGTCCTACCATTACAGGGTATAGTGTTACCAAGTAGCTGGGTTGTGGAGGTCTGATAAGCAGTCGTTCCAAGTAAGTTACTGGTGGCTACATCCGGTTAGACTGGAAGCCGGCCCTAACATAGTTGGGAAAAGGCTAGGTAGAGTGATATAAGTTTTTAAACTGTCATGGTCACTAACATTACTATTAACACTTGAAACGGGATATTTACCATGTTTACTTTTTGTTTCGAGTTCCCGATATTTCGGCGCTGTTGCAAGCATAAACGATCAACGTCAGCATAAACGAGCATTAATGATCACGGATAAACTTGGATTTGGCTTGTGTAAGAAAGACTTACAAGGAAAATTATCCTGAATTCGTCACTGCGATTTTATAATCCTTGTGCAGGAGTCAGCGAATTATATCATTTCTTGTATGTACACACGGCATACAAAACTAGTTTACGCTGGTCTCACATTGTGTAGGATTTCCATATAATGAGAGATTAGCTTATACTGGAAATGTATAGCTTGATATGAAGCCGTGTGGACAACTTGTTTTAAGTCGATAAATAATTTTTGTATTTGTGTTGTATGAAATCGTGTAGTACAAGTTAGATCCAACTCCATCGCGTTCTGTTTGAAGTTTTCATCGATCCACAGAAACATTATCATGAAGATAATCCTCTCTCCCCTTCAGGAAATAAAACTAGAAAAGTAAACAATTCATTAAAAAAACCCTTATAATATTAGTTTTCATGAATATCGCGTGGTTTCAGAGGTATGCACCTCGTTTATTTTCAGTCCCCTTCAGATATAGCGTGCCGAACGTTCTTTCTGCTTACGCCGTTAAAAAACGTAAATAAAAAACCGGCCAAGTGCGTGTCGGACCACGCATAATGAAGGGTTCCGTAGTTGTTTATCACAAGAACAAATTTAACATTGTTGTTGAAAAACATGTTCTCTCAACTGCAAATATAAGTTGGTTGACTATTACTCGTTAACTTGTAAAGCCTCTTAGCTGTGATAGTTTTCCTTTTAGCTTCGTTATTACAAAACAACCATTTAGCTGGCAGAGGTTTCGAGGACATTTTTGACTCTAACAAAAATTAGCACTTTCAAGCTTAATATTACACAAACGGATCCCTGAAGCGAAAAAAAAAAAAAACAAGATTTGTTTTACCACTTCGCGTGATTAATATGTATACCCATTCCAAATTAAGGCTTTCTAGTACTAAGAGTGTCTGAGCTAAGCTGCGGACAAACAGCCAGACAGACGGACATGGCGAAACTATAAGGGTTCCCTTTTGACTATGGAACCCTAAAACACCTTGTTTGTATATCACGTACCTACTTTTAAAGACATCAATTTTGATAGGACTGCGTCTATGAAATGTTTCAGCTGCTATCGATTTAATAGTTCACCGATTGGCCTACAGCGATGCACCCTAAAGATTATAAATAATTATATCAGGTACTTTCCGTTCCGTATGGCCCCGGACGTAAAGAATAGCACCACCCCATTTCCTCCCGTGGGAGTCGTACGAAGTACGAAGGCGACTAAGGGACTTATTAGAGAATGGGCAGCAGCGTTCTCTATGCATTTTTAACACCATACTGCGATCGCCAACCCGCCTGCCAAGCGTGGCGATTATGGCAAACCCCCCCCAATTGGGGGAGGCCTATGTCCAGCAGTGGACGTCTTTCGGCTGAAATGATGATGATGAGGTACTTTCTGCGTAATGTTAGAGTAATAAAGGACCACGGTCTGTTTAAAAAATTTGCTAGTCATCGAACGCCACCTGCTACGCTCCTTACATACTCCTTTTACTTCGTTTACGTTCGTTTTATTATTAAATTAGCAAGTGTAAAATAAAAGGCGAAGTTACTCCTTATAACATCAGTGAAAGCCAGTGAAAGTCCCGTCAGAATCGGTACAGCCGGCGATCAGCTGCAACAAACAAACAGACCCACAAACAAACAGACACAATTTTCAAAAATAGTTTTTTATTATGAGTAGATATCGTATATACTCGTACTTTCATATGCATTTAGTAAAAAGTTGTTATTTTGACATTATAAATCGACACTTCGATTTTATTTATTTGTATAGGTATTTGTTTAATTCATCCAAGTGCTTTCAATTTTGTCATTTTCTTTTATAACCTTTGCTCATCCAAGTGCTTACGTCCCAAAAAGTAAACTTTCTAACCAAAACATCAATATTTAACAAATCATCAAAACGAACTTACCAGACGGATCTGCTTATATTGTTCTTCAAAGCTTCTACCAGCAGCATTACCTTCATGACGACGATGATGCAGAGCCGGCTGGCTGTGCGGAACGCTGGGGTAAGGGAGCTCCCCGTAGCCCCCGCGGCGGCTACAGCGAACACACTGCTTGTGGAGTCGACAGAAGGGCCTAGTATTCTAAAGAATTAGTTGGCCGGAGCGTATTTCATCAAAGCCACAAAACACAAAGCCCCTGGGCGATTTCTTAGCAGTTGGCGAAACGTTTCACTTACTACTAGGTATACTTATGAGTTTGCTATGACTGATTAACGTTCACAGGCAAATGTTTGGACATACATATATTATTATATAATAAGGAAACTACTTGTTTAGCTAATTGACACACTACACCAATTTGCCGCCTAGCCATTTCATACAACTGTCCAAGAACTTTGTTATGATTTGAATAATATGGAAAGTTGGCAGTTAATTTGCTAAACAATTAATTTCCATGACTTTACATTGCATAGTAGGGTTTGAGTCCCGGGACGTCTCGTGTCTCGATATCTCGGGACTTTTTGTAAATTAAGTTACCTCGGGTCTCGAGACATTCGGGTCGAGACTCGAGACACTGGTAGCTTACAGTCCCAAAATACGGATTTTTTAACTTCAATTTTGAGTAAAACTGCACTTATTGCTGTAACGGAAGAGCTGTATAAAAAGTCTGTACTTTTTGAAAATCTCCCTCGTATCCAAACGCCAGATTTGGAAATAATGGACGTCGAACCTAGTACCAGTAGCTCTACAGTACACAACGAACCCGATGAGTCGTTTATAAGTAAAATGGAACAGGCCAATAAAAAAAATCGAAGAAAATGTACCCGAAATTCTTGCAAAAAAATCAAGAATAACAATAAAATAGGAGCTCCAAGTGTTTGAAGAAACGTACTGAAAGTTTGGAACTACAAAGCTAGAGCGAGAGTGTTCTTCTCGTCCGGTGCATTATTAGAAAAATCACAAACAAACTGCTTTTTCTTTTGATACTTTATCAAAATGTACTCGATTACTGGATTCTAATTTTATTCTGGGAAGTCTCAAAGGGTTGACTCGTGTCCCGAGACTTTGAGACTGTCGAGATTTCCCAAACCTTAATTGCATTTATGTAACCTGCAGATTGCCATTGATCTAACACAGACGGTAAGGCACATGGTTATTCGGTAGGAAATGAAATCATTTATTCTTTAAATAGGATAACGGAATCACTTTTAAACGTCATATTAAAAAAAAAAAGCTAGATGGAGTCAACATTTCCTATCTGAGCCCTGAGAAGAAATGGCGAAACAAATTCAGGGGTCAAAGGGTAGGTAATGAGAGATGTTCTAAGAATTGTTACCTATGAGGTAAAGAAGAGGGATCTCATCAGTCAGATCTCAGTGGTAACGGGGCTACGTATTTCTTCACCAATCCTTTTCTTTTGACCTACACTTTCGCTGGTAAAGTATCGGCCCTTCTTGTTGCAAGTGATGATGGTAACACTTCAATTGGGTCAGTGATTGTACAATGGGTACCAATCTCTAGGCGATCGGGCTAACAGTAGCTTACAGAGGGTGTTTCGTGCCTGTTCCGATGATTAATTGCCTGTTAAATCTTAGGAATAAGTCTACGTGAAGGTAGGTGAAGGTATGTCGGATAGAAATTAGGATATAGTATGAGGTACCTTCCTTGTTTAGATATGTGTGTAGTGTTGGTGTGATGGTGAAGCTATACGAGTTTATTCATCTCTCAAATACATTGCAAACCTATATTTTTTCTGTATAATTTAGCAGTTTTTTTTTCAATTTTGTAAATGTGAATGGAGCCGTTTATTATGTTATTATGATTTATATTGAAAGAGTTGAGAGTATGTCATGCTCACTTAAATGTCTCACTGATGGTGGCGCGTGTGTTAGATCATTCGGTTCCCTACAAAATGGTTGAGCTGGATGGTGCTGATCCATGCGTCATGTTCGTGAACGGGCGCCGTCAGTTGGGACTGGTCTTCTCTTGACTGCTGATAAAAAAATCGAAAGGGTCAAAACTTAGGTTACATTCGTGAATAGGTGGAATTCGGCCATGGGGGGCGGCGGGGGGTCCGTTTTTCGAAAATCTGTTTTTCGACCATAACTTTTTTCCTATGGAAAATTTTAGGACCGTTTAACATTTTTATCGTTCCGAGTAGAATACGGACAACTTTTAAATTGAAACTTTTTTAATGCAACCCCTAAGGGAAGGGGTTGCAATTTCCAAAAATGTTGGAAAAAAAAATCATATTTCCGAAACGGTAAACATTTTTAACGTCGCAATTTTTATTTATTTTATTTGAAAGCATATTGTTTACTCTACAATTTTTAATTTTAAAGTCTAGCGATAAAACATATAGTTTTCGAAATAAAAAATTATAACTGAATAATTGAGGGCGTTTCCATGCTAAACTCGTTGCGTTGACGAGCAAGTCTTTTGTTAATATTCATAATGGAGGTACTTCTAAATAGTATTTAGTCGCAACATGGAGGCAGTCACGTGACAGGCCTCTTTGGTGTTTTATTATTGCTTCTTTTGAAAAATTTGGGATAAATACTAACGTGATATGGTTTGATTATAGTAAAAATATACACTAATTAATAAAATTGCCGTTTTATTTAAGTATTTACGTACATATGTGGACTGTTCACAAATGAGAATGTCAGCGCGGAAAAAGCTTTTTCGTGGAACCCTCTTCGAAATCTACCTCCTCCTGCGGCTCGCCGAGGGGATTTTTTAACCCATTTATAACGACCGATCGTTATAAAGATCAAAAAAAATACTAGGCAATACCCTCAATTTAAAAATAATAACGAGCTGATAACTATTGCTTTTTTATACCAATCGACGCAGTGATCATTTGACAGTGTGTCAGTGCATAGAAAATTATCATAATATAATTACTTTGAAGTGATTTTGTATTTTAGTGCGTATTAGCGTAATTAACTTTCACTCTGTCTTCAAAACGGTAAGTGTTTACAAATTAACTTGTGATTGAAATTTATGTTATGCACGTTTTTTATAAATTTATAACCTGTCTAACATAACTGTGAATTAAAATTTGATCTTGTCATATCTTTTATAAAAAACAAATGATATTATATTTGATGATCGTTTTAATCGGTTAGATCGGTCGTAATTTGGGGATGTATTTATGTCTTTCAGACCCAGGAATACCAATAAACCATTGTCTCTCAATGAAATCGTTGACGAATCAGAACAATTAGATGATAAAGCCCCATTTTCAAGAAATATAACTATTTTACCACCAGATAACGCGAATGTCGCAGATGAAGATTCTGGTGATGAGGAGTTTGTAACTCTGAACAATCTTCCAGGTTTGATAAAGATGTCGTATTAATCTTTACGTTACTTTCTCATGTCAGTTATTTTTTTTTATTTTTTTTCTATCTGGGTTCTCAGCTAAGAGCTCCTGCTGATATAGAATACATGTGTTCCGAAAGAGACGAGGACAGTGTACCCTTGTCTTCTTTAGCAAAAAGAAGTTGAACCACCGAAGAATCTCTAATTGTGGAAGGTCGTCAACCTGAGCCATCTACATCTAATTCTGCTCCGGTTATTAGCAGCACGTTAGCCGTTCCTTTTGTTGATCCAACCGTACCAAAAAATCAAAATTATACTTGGAGAAATCGCCATAATCCTCACGACCGACTACAATGGCAAGAAAACTATGGTTCAAGACACCTTCAAACGCCTATGTATTACTTTGACTATGTTTGATGACTCTGTTATCGAATTATTGGTCAAATATACAAATATTTACGCGATTCAAAAGAACAAAGTGGGCAATGTGACGGGTAAAATGAAGTGTTTCCAGTGCATATTTTGGTTTGCAAAATAATGGAATGATAACAGTGTGGTGTCAGTAGCATTCAATTCAGAAAACATCGAGCCCTTACATAAAGCTAAACGGTTCTCGCAGCAGCAGAAATAATATCATCGATCAGCCTGCAATTATAAAAAGCTTCAATGAAAACATGAGGGTAGTCGATAGGTCCGACCAAAACATTGGTCTTTATCGTACATCTATCCGTGGCAAGAAATGGTATTTCTCATTGTTTTGTCACTGCTTGGACATGGCGACTCACAATGCGTGGCAACTTTAAAAAACTAATGGAGGAGAGTACGATCATCTCACATTCCGGAGAACTATCGCCAGAGGTATCTTGGAAACGTATAAGAAAAATGAGAAACGCGGTCCTTGTTCTACTCCTAGAACTTACAGGGAAACTTCACGCTACGATAGAGTTGATCGTCTAGTAGTGTACAATGACTCTCAGCTTCGATGTTCGCTTTGCAAAAAAAATACAAATTTCTCCTGTCAGAAATCTAAAATCCATTTGCACCCTAAAACGTGTTTTGTTACTTACCATACTCCTACATAGACTTGTTTGTTAATTTAAGTTTTTCATTTAGATAATAAAGCCTTTCTCATGATAATAACTGTGTTTCTTTAATTTGAAATAGGATACAATCGATAAAGTGGTAGTTATATGAGCCTTAACCTACCTGCTACTACTGATCGTTAAAACGATCCGCATTTTCCGAGCTTTCCTGAAAACTCCGTTTTTTTTTTAGTATTTTTCCATGTTTACCATATGCATCAAGGTAACAATACAAAAGAATTACTGTGATTCGAGATTAAAAAAAGTTTCAGTAACAACTGGGTTAATACCTAATTACCACACTAAAACTTTTTAATTTTTTCCATTTTTTCAATAGAAGGGAGGAGCTCGTGGCTAAGTAATAACAGCCCTACGGGTCGATCGATCAAGGTAAGCTACGCTTGCCGCGGTTGGTCCGTGGATGGGTGACCATCTTTACATACCAAGACCGTGCCTCCGAAAGCACGTTAAACCGTTGATCTCGGCTGTCATTTGTAGATCTTTGACAGTTGTTACGGGTCATCAGAAGCCCGAAAGTCTGACAACCAGTCTAACCAAGGGGTGTCGTATTACCCAGTTCATGGGTTGTGGAGTCAGATAAGAGGAAGGGATTATTTCTGACGGAATCTACCTAAAAACAAAATCTTTACCATTGAGTGTCGGGATCAACATACATTTGAACGGACTTCATAAAAAAAAAATACCACATGTAACATCATTTAGGTTATACTCGTACAAATACGATACTCTCTCTGTAGTTCTGTTAGATAGTGAAACAACCCTCGTTTAATTATACCGGACAGTCTGGGGCTCTATAGGGTGTGGTCATACACCCTAAATTCAATATCGAGCTACATTCAAGTACAAACGTGTTTTCAACTTGTCTCTACTTGTGTGGCAATAGTTTTAATTTAAATGCTATAACGATATCAATATTTTGGCCATCCCTAATCCCTAAGATGGTAACTTGGTCAGAGTAACCTCAAACAATTTACATATTTGCGTAATTTCGTAGAATGACATTGACATAAAAATAACAAATGGTTTCAGATACCAATAGGAAAAATGATCTAATAAATAAAATATCACACTAAATATAACAACAACATTAACATAGGAAACGTTGCAATGCAGTAGCACAAACGTACACCCATCAAAATATCTATCTACATCTATCTTTCTATTAAAAATGTGTAGTGTAGGTACTGGCACAAAATTAGCAAAGGGTCAAGGTTCCCCTGTGTAGTCCCTTCCCAATTCATCCCAACCCTTTGACTAGGGAGTCCATAATTTTATTTCTTTTTCGAATCAAGTATTTAGTGTAAAATGAGTTCGTTTGAGTGTGTGACGACTCATATGAACTTTCAGTAAGATAAAATCTCATATGACGGAAGTTATTGTAAAATATTGGTTAGTCAAACTTCAATAATTAAGAAAATCATCCAGAAAAGAAACATTCTGAAATTGGGATTAATCAATATTAGTGTCCACTGTATCATCTTCATCTGCCATTTCCAGTCTAACCGAATGCAGCTGAATAACAGTTATACTAATAATAACATGGAGCGACTGCCTATCTGACCTCCATAACCCAGTAACTGGGTAATACGATACCTTTTGGTAAGACTGGTTGTCAGACTTTCAGACTTCTGATGACCTGTAACGACTGTCAAAGATCCACGAATGACAGCCGGGACCAACGGCTTAACGTGCTTTCCGAGGTACCGAGGGGTCTTGGAGTCCACTGTATCCAGCGATTAAAAGAAATTACCAGAACAGTACTGCCGCGCTAACGAAGAATGCAATAACTCGATTTTGGACGATTTTGAGTTATATATTCGTTGAGTTATATATTTGGAGTCAGCGAATCGAAATCTATTAACTCTCTCTAAGCAACTTTTTATTGATCCTTCAGGAACTTGGTTTTTCAGTAAGCAAGAATGCAATAACTAAAACTTCATAACAAATTCAATAATCAAAAATACAATTCTCGGAAGCGGCAAAATCGAGATATTGCATTTTTCGTTAGTGCGGCAGAGTGTGATCCCGAAAATTCATCTGAACTAGTTCAAATGTTCAAAATCGATACGCCCAATACCACATATTTTAACATCTCTTTGTTTCCATCGTAGACAGAACTCATCACAGTTCAATAGTTTGATATTCAAATGTCATATTTGTGTACAACATTAGTCACGGAGCTTTAATAATTGGCTCACTGCTTCGGTTTGAGACTAAGACTGAAAAATTGGGCACCGTCTGGACATACTACTGTCTCGGTGTGAATCAGAAGACCTATTCTGGATGCGATGACCGATTGACTATTGCAGACATGAAGTGGAATTATTTTTTTATTAGTATGAAAAACGTAAATAACTAATAGGTATGGAGTGTTAGAAAATATTTTGGTTTGTTGGACTGATTATTGGCAATCCAGGATTAATAATAAAATATTTCGGTTCTAAACTTGATACACACATGTGACTATTAAAAACAAAATATGTTGATTTGTAAAATAAATACTTCGGAGGACCTCGAAACGTAGACCAAAGGAAAATCTGGCTGGTCTATTGGTTGCAGACATGACAGCACATAACTTGGCAAGATGATAGCTCACCTAAATAACGCTTTGCTTTTCAACTTCATGAAATATTACAGGAAATAAAACATGCTTAAATTGAGAACAAGTTTCTGCACAAATCTATTCTATCGTTTAAGACTAAAATCAGAAAATGTAATGTTAGAATTAGAAGTGTTTAGAATTAGAATAGATTCTGATGAAGAAGAAAAACACAAAAAAGTTAATGGTAAAGCTCTAACTAACGAAAGATCTTCAGACCATGCAAAACAGAGACTCAAACTTCAATAGGTGCGCCTCATTTCGAATTCAGCTTGTTACTGAAAAGTGTAAACCACAAGGAGTGGTCCTAAGATCTCTGTTCCATATAATAGTTTTATAGGTTCTTCAGAATAGGTGTGCGTGTTGCTTGGCATATAAAAGCGGTGTTGAGGCCGAGTCAGGCACAGTCCGGCTCGGTGCGTTGCCTCACGAACTCGCCACGCCACACGCTCCATTTTCACGTTTTTTGTAAACTTCTCAACCTAACTTCAACAATGGTGAGTCCTTGTTTTTTAAATTACTTCATTCATTTAGGGTTGCAGAAAAAAACGGGTTAAATTAATGTTTACGGGATCATGACTTACTTGGTGGTGTTTGGATATTTTTTTATGCATTTCCGAAAACTTTTCACAAAATATTGTGAAAATCTTTAGGTAATTTTATTTTTTAAAGTTGGTTTTCGTACTTTTCATTAGGTTTCAGGATTTCACTTGTTTTTAACGTAATATTTTTTTTTTTTTTTTTTTTTTTTCTATTAGGCATCATATCAAATTTTACTTTATTACTTTACAAAACGTTTTAATCAAAACCATATTTGAAACCCGATGTCGTTCTAAAAATATTCAAACAAAACCCGGTTTAAAATACAGACGTAGGTACTAAAAAGTTCTTCGGAAACTTTTTTATTATTTACGATCACGATTCAAGATAATTCAGAATTAGGTAACAGACACTGAAAATCACACGAAAAAAATGTAGGTAGTATATTCGGGAAAGTTTTCAGTTTTTGGATAATGAAGCGATATTCATGTTGAGAATTACTGTCAAACATGAACTTGTAACACGGATGAAATAATGGATTTCTTTTTAACCTTTTGAAATTAATATTAGTAGGGCTCTTTCAAACTAGATTTTGTGTTTTTCATGAAACCTTAATAATGGTGTCATAAAAAAATCTAATAGTTATGGAGTTGGCAAATAAAGGTAATTTAAATAGAATTAACTTAAATAATTTCGAATAGGTAAATGCATAATCAGCTTATTAAATGTTCCCATTGCTAGGACACAGGTCAGGCTGTGATCCATCACATCACGCGGCTCCAGTGCGGGACTTGCCGGTTTCCTCAAGATGTTTTCCTTCACCGTTTCGCAGTGGTGACGTAATTATTTAGAAAAAGTAAGGGCTGGGTTCGAACCCACGATCTACAAGTCGAGGCCGTTACCACTGGGCCACCACTGCTCTCAATAGGTAAATACTGGTGTAATTTAGGAAACCAACCGGGAAAAAAACCATCTATTATTATTAAAGCTATTTGTATAAAGTATTTCACACATTTATTTAATAATTCAACGGTATATAATTTATTTTTATTCGTTGCGGATTTGATCCGTAGGGAATCCTCACAATTTTCACATAAACAATTCAAGGAAAAAAAAACTAAGTAGGTACCTATCGGTTATTTTAAGCTGATTTTACGAATTCGGTTTTATCAACGTATGTGTGTGGTTTCGAAGAATAACGTTTATTGTTGAGGTAAATTATACCTAAGCGTCACCAGCGTCGAATAATTGGATTAAAACTGAGTTGTTAAATGTTAACACGTAAGCATTAACCGCCTTTTAGGTTCTAGAGTGATTTACAGAGTTCACTTCAAACTGGCAATATTTGATACACTGACTTGATGAACTTTGAATACTTATCAAAAGTACCTAATGTGGTGCATCCATAAACTTAACATGCTATTATTCGAATTATACCATCTTTAAAGCAACGCTAGTCCTTCAAAATACTTACAGCAAGGTTCTAGTAATCTCAGTTTCCATGTGACATTATAACCCGAGCTGGTCGGTCACGGCTGACCGGCTGGCGGCTGCTGACCGCAAGCTCCACGATCCACGACCATCGGTACTTGGGCCAGGTCTCAAAGTAGTCTGAATCAATCTGCTGTGAAGTGGACATAGTAATTATAACTTGGATTCACTTGACTTGGCTGGCTGAAATGATGGAAGCTAAGGCAAACTTGATTAGAGCTTTGATTGGTGGAGGTTCTAATTGCATATACCTACCTACCTTTGATTGCCTTGGTAACAAAACTGGACTGTTTTAGATCATAGACTTGATACTTAGTTTACTTTATGGGGTTCGAGAATGTAGGGCACTAAAACAAACCACTAATATAAATATGTAAATCTTATTAAGAAGTAAGCGTTTTAGCGTATATCCTCTAACTTGAAACATGCGTCCAACTACCATCAAATATTTGATTTAAATATATTACAAACAGTAATAAACATCTAACCATGATAAAAAAAACAAACGTTTTCATATAAACCTACATGGGCACTTATGAAAAGCCAGAAGATAGGTACACGGTTTCAATTGGTCGTTTTCTATGGAGAAGAGCCAGCAAGAAATTCCACGGTTACTCTTTTAAAAATAATTGGCTTTTACAATATTTTCAAATAACAGTGTTAATAGGTATGGGAGGACAGTGTAGGCCTTTTAATAAGTAACAGGTACTTAACAAAATAGAAAATGGTCAACTAATCTACAGTCTACTAGGCCTACAACGTTCTCACATGGACAAAATAGAAAATAATTAGATATAAAAAATAAAATAAAATGAACAATGTTGATCAAAATTGTATCAATGTCAACAGCTGTAGATATTACCACCGATACAATTATTTTATTTGTAGGTGAGTGAACCTAAAATGAAATTAAGAAGTGCACGTTGCGTCTTTCCTCAAACCTCAAACACTATCAAGGATTTGAATCTAGATATAATAATAAATTACACTACAATATAAAAACCTAACAATGAACAATGTTGATCTAATTTGTATAAGCTACCTATCAATGGCAACAGCTGCACACATTTCCACCAGAACAATTATTTACCTGTACCTACACAAGCCATAAAGACATTGCTATGCTGAAACGCAAGCTCGCATTGTTATCGCACGGGAAAGCTGCAGCTTATTAATTATTTATTTAACATATAGTTTAACAGTTGTCACGTATTGCTAACGATCCACGATTGTCAAGTGTCGTGGTCTACGGCGGACGTCAGGTTGATTAGCTAGGTCTCCCACGATGATTACGCGTATGACGATAATTTTATGTAGTGTGAACAGTGTTTTTCTTTAGCTGTTTCGTTCACATCATTTAAAATGAATACCACCTACCTTACCTAGTAAAAATATATCTCAATATAGGTTTTAAGTCTAAAGTTGGGAACGTAGCCAAAAAAGTAAATCTTTCTTCCAAATTTTTCCGACGGAAAAGCAACCCAAGTTTTTCTCTTCTTCAAAGTCGAAGTCAAAGTCAAATCATTTATTTCAAATAGGCACATAAAAGGCACTTTTGAACGTCAAAATTAAATAAAAATAATGATATGTTGATTCTAGCTGCTCTTGCAAAAGGTAGTTACGTATGGAGAAGAATGGGGAAGAAACTCCACACTTACCCTTTTGAAATTTTAACAATATTTTGTGTATAAAAAGACAATAATTACTATAACACAATAGGTAAAAATAATGAAATGTGAAGAAATGACATACATATAAATGAACTATATATGTGATAGATGCTTAATTATGGTGCTCCTATATTTACAAATATTGTAAAAGTAGATGATTTTCCTAAAATTTTTACAAATAATAAGTCAGTGTGTGAGCTATAGTAATCAGATCACAGAATATAAAATTAAAAAAATATATATATATATATATACAATTGAATTAGCAACTTTCTCTTTGTTCTTACTTAGAGTACCTACTAATTCCTAATCATAAATAGTTTTAAAAGTGAAACTAGTGCTGTGCATTAAGCATCGATGCAGCCACTGACCAATACACGCTGCTTATTGATTCAAACCATCAATATTAATTGTTGTGGAGCCAACTGTTACTGACAATTGAAAAGGTGAAGGCTTTTGTCTATTCAGAGTATTCAGCGATGTTTTGAATTAGTTATCAAGCGTCTTCAATATTACATAAATGTATGTAGGTAGGTATTGTAACATATTCGATGACAGGACGAGGCAAAACATTGGCTTTTAAAATTAAATGGCTTCTTAAACCTGATAAACGCTCCTACAAACAGGCGCGACACGCGACGTGACACAAAGGCACCGCGTGGCGCGCGACGAGCGGTGCCTTTGTGTCGCGTCGCGTGTCGCGCTTGTTTGTAGGAGCTTTAACTCTAAAAAGCTGGTATATGACTATGAAAACTCCCCTTTGTATTGTTATTTAAATTTTGGTAACATCTATGTGTAATGTGTGTGTGTCTCTATAATTTGGTTATTGCATCTGATGAGTTATAGGTGAAAGAAAAATCTATATGTTTTGTTATCTGAGAATAGATTCATTCAGGCTAGCATTTCAACAAGCGAAGCTATGCATACTAGTTGTTCAGAATCATACTGTTCATGACGGTGATTAAATTTAAATCAAGATAAAATGAAGTAAAAAGAAAATGCCTTTATTGGCGTAAGTAATCTTAACCAAAACAATTTGTGGTCCAGTTATACCATCCGTTCAGATTTTCCAATCAACATGAAATGGTTTTAAAAATGGTTTCCAAAAATTACTCAAATACACTTCACTAACCATAAAACAGCTGAGATTTAAATCGGCAATCAATAGCAACTTCAATTAACTAAAACAAAACATAGCGGGCTACCAAACGGTACTATCAGTAATGGAACCACCGCGTTAATAGGAAGGCTTTTATTTTCAACAGCTCAATGAACGGAGCGTTACTTAATGGTTTTAGATGTAACGGGCTTTTAATTGTACACAATTTGGGATCGGTAGCAGTTGACAGTATCTACGGGAAGTATTTTAGAGATAATTGCTAATTGGATATTATTGAATCCAGCACCGCGCGCCGGCCCTCATCAGGGTAGAGTGAGATTGGCTTTCGACGCCCTTTGGTCGAAGCCGTTATGATGCCCTGATTTCAGCTGTGCACAAAAGAGCTGTCGACCATGTAATTTTACAAGAAAAGCTATTTACGGACTAGGTTCGAGGCTAAACTAGCCGCTCCAAACAGTCAGATTTAGCTTTTGAAAAGTCTGTAGAGTTACGGATTTATCTAAAGGCATCTACGGATTTTTCAGCGTCACCCTACGGATTTAAAAAAATCAGATCTGGCAACACTGCGCCCGCACCTCTCAAAAGGCGCCATCAAAATTTGATTTTGCGCTGGATTTTTTTTTTCTCATTTGGCTTTTTGGTTCCCCTTGCCATCTGGCGCCTTGAACGACCGCTCCTCTCTGCTGGCGCTGATTTAATCTATGGTAGCCTAGACTTCTCGTTTTATGTTGAAACACAGGTAGGTAAATGGCTCGTTGTTCCTGACAGTTCGTAATTTTCCAGAGAATAATCATAAAGGTAGGTAAATTGGACCTACAGTATCTACACTATTTAAGTACCTACAGGACCTAATTTCTAATTTGTTTTTTTTTTTTTCCTTTGAAGAGGTGGGACAAAAATGCTGTAGGTACCTTACACAGTTCTCGTTTGGGTGTTATTCTTTTTATACAATACTTTTTTTAGTCCTTCTTCGTTCTGTAAAGTAATCAATTTATAAGTGCTTCGTGATGTCGATGAGCAATAAGTTTCAATCTTTTTAGAGTAAGAGAAGAGAATAATTATTTGTACTAAATTACTCTTTTCTCTACTAAATTACTTGAGCATAATACCATAGGAACAGTTGTTTATTATTGTTAATATAAAAGTTGTTTATGTTTATTAAAAAAAAAAATTTTATTGAACTTTGCCCCTTACTAGGAATTTTTCCTGTATTGTAGGTGAGTTTACAAACATTTAAACTCTCATACACAAACAGCCAGAACCAAACCTTCCCAAACCTTGAATTTCAGCCTTAACTTAGTCATGATTACCATTGATTAGCTCTTTGTTTAAGACTCCGTAATAATAATAAAGCTTTACAAAAATTAATACAATGCAGGTATACAGGCTGTCCCAGAAACCGACCGACGTACTGTAAGGTGGTGATAGCTATGGTCAAGCCCTCCCAAAATAACAATTCATATGTTCCACAAAATCCAGATACATTTTTATTTCGTCACCACGTTTTTAAAATTTATTAACAAAAAAATATTAGAGGAAAAAAATCAAATAATAGTGAATTTATGTTGAATTTGTAAGTTTTTATGGAGAATCAAAGGTAATTACGGAAAGAGTAACTATATAATAATATTTTGATGGAAAAGTAATTAATAAAAATATTTAATTTACACATTAGAGTCAAAAGAAGCAAGGCGGATTTTTTTTTTTAAAATCTAGTATAGGTACCTAACTCGAAAACTATAAGATTTTGCGGAAAATATGTTTTATTATTTTGGGAGGGCTTGACCAAAGCTTTCACCACCGGTCGGTACGTCTGTCGATTTCTGGGACAGCCTGTATAATAGCTCATCAGCATCATATTATCATCGAATAAAACAATCGATGCGTAGGCGCAGACGCGCAGACAATCCCACTATTATCCTATAAGTGGAATGATTCACCCTGTTCCTTAATAGGGATGTGTACACCGAAACTGCTTACAACTCCTTGGTTAGTGCATTTGGCTAAAAAAAAAAACAACAAGTCTCTTTCAGTGTTTATTTAAATAGGTTTTAATAGTAATTGTCAGTTTTAAAAAGTCTAATTCACTCTACATTTTTCTCATTTTGGTCCTAGTTTCGGAGATGATCAAACATAACATTTTGGTTATATCATTTTCTGAAATAATGCACCCATTATTTGTTTCAAATTTTAAATACAACTTTTTAGTGTAGGTACCCTACCAAGATTTTTTGTCGAAAAATCATATCTTCAGAGAGTTTTTTTTTTTTGTTTGTTTGTTTTTTGGTTAGCCTACAATTGTTTACACATTACATTTAATTTAAAAGTGCACGATTTACATTTACAAGTATAACAATTAGTTACAGGGTAACACCACATGCACTAAATATTATATTTAGAATTATACATTATAATGACTGAAATTAATTTAGAAGGATGATAAAAATAATTTAAAAAGTTGATTAACCAAGAATTTCACTAAGCAAACGAATTGGGGTTTATTTAGTATCGGAATTCGGGATAATACTCGTATTTCACCAGCCCTTGCAAAGATAGGCACTCAAATATAACCCCAAAAATTTGTTAATTAAAAGTCATAATTTTAACATACAATACAACACAACGGCAAACTTGAAGCGTGACGTCCTACTTATTGCCCTTGTAGCCAACTAAAACTAAAAACCAAATGTAATAGAAAGGTGAGTGAACCGAATAGGCGCGCCTAATTACTTGCTATAAGCTAACACTTATTATATTGGGCTATTCATTAGAAAACACCATAATGTACACCTGAATTAAACATATAGCTTGGAATAAGGTTAAAGAATTTTGATAGAGTCGTTGAAGTATTTTTACATGACTCCGGTATCCCCCACAGGGTTAGGCAGAGGTGTAGGTACCCATAGTTGATGTCCACCCATTATTATTATTTTGAATTTCTTTAACATATCTCGGGACCCTGAGGTCCCGGACCTTTGGAAGGAATACGAGGGGCCAAAGCCAACTCTCTATTTAAAGTTCCTAAAGACCAGTTCTAGTTGAAGAACTGGCGGGATGAGCTGCAGCTCATGCTGTCATCTCCGTCTGGGTCATAATGTTGGGTTGTAATGTTATTATACCCATTTCATAACGGCGAGACTTTTGTAACTAATCGGGCATACATCCAGGCTCTAGGCTACCTCCAAACTATTTTTGCGTTGTCATTGTTGTGGCTGTTTCGCGTATTTACAATGTCATCTGCATTAGAAATGTTCATGAAACTATTCCTTTTATTGATTCCATTTACCAGTACCTAATACCAAGGGAAAGTTCATTTAAAACTTGGAACTGTGCCATCAAAGACAACATGAAATGGAAAATGACAAATATTCTCAGTACCTGTCTAAGAAAACTTTCTATTACTTACTTTTAATATAAATTAATAATAACGAAATTAATCTGCCTTAAAATAGCAAAAGTTAGTTACATGTGCACGCTATGAGCACTTCCCGAAGATGATTTATATAAAAATTATGAAAGCGATGTCATTCAAAACTGTAGGTAAAACTAAATGCAAAGATAACCAATCAGACGAAAGTAAGCCAATTTCCAAGGCAAATATAATTCTGCAATACCAACCAACTATCTGTTGTGCTTACAACACAACAGATTTTTAACTTTCATACAACTGTTAATTACCTACGAGTACCTACCTGCATTTCTAATTAAAAGCGAATCAGATGGACTTTTTACTGCTTAAAGCATACGATTAGCTTATTATGACGATACATAATATAGACTCAAACTCAAAAACTCAAACTCAAAGCATTTATTTCAAATAAACCAATTACAGGCACTTTTGAATTGTCAAGGGATCGGGCAGTCAGAAAGTTCCAAAGCGTAGTAGGTTCCTATGGAGAAGAACGGACAAGAAACTCCACGGACACTCTTTTAAAACAAAATATTGTTACAAAATATGGGTTACATCATTCATGTTGAAGTTATACATGTGAGAACAATGTAGAAAGACGTGCACGTTAGAAGCGTCCGTAATAAAAACAATAAAAAAATTAAAATAAGCCGTGGCAGCTAAGAGATGAATATCGATAATATAGAAGCTTTGTGAAACTGAAATTACTATAATTTTATAATTAAAACCACGTTAAGAACGTTTAAACTACAGTTTGACACAAATACTGAGTATTATCGTCAAACTTTGGGTAATTGTTTTTGGCTAATTTAGACTACATGATTAATAACGTACCTACTTGTAATTCAGTTGTTTGACACAACTACCGACAATATCGAAATTGTTTGACGAAATATGAAAATATGACAGGGATATCTTCACGCTACGATGACCGTACATACTTTGTTAACTAAACTATGTACAATATGTTGCTGGTGTTCTATATTTTAGTTTTTAATAATGAATTAGGCGAGAATTTGTCTCGCCTTTCGTTAAATTAATTGAAAATCTTCCAAGGGAGACTTGGCACATTGGTATTGTTAATACCACGTAGCAACAGCGTTTGCTTGTAACCTTTCAACAATTTTTAAAACAAATACGGTAGGTATTTGTTTTAAAATAACTAAGCTAGATGTAGGTATCTGGAATGAATAACCATGAAAATAGTCATTTCATTCCATTACTTCTCAGATTAACTTAAAACTAATTTTTATTTGTTTAAACGCTGTCTACCGCAACATAACGTTCCCACTGAAAAACCATTTTCACAGAACGGCTTATTTTTTTTTTTTTAAAGTTGATCTAGGCCATAAAGTTAGCTGAGTTATTTGATACATGAACACAGAAACATAGTAATGTAAATAATGTTTGCAGGTAATTTAAGACCCGTTACTTATATTTCATTTTGTTTCTATGCCTAATCTGAAATAGAAGAACCGTAAGTCATCCACTAGACTGTAGTTGCAATCTAACCTAGGTTGGTACTTGCCTACTTGGCATAGTTAAATTCGCTCTGCTTGACATGTCTTCGGGAATAAGATTGTCATCGTCATTAACAAAAACAGATTTCCAAATATACATAAACAAAATAAGGTTATCTCAGCATACCTAATTTAGTTTAGGTAGCAGGGATTGTTTAAATGCTGAGTCCCTTGATAATGGTTTCTTTATTATTGGGTATCTACGATACCTATTAGTTTCAGTGTCTAGAAGTACATGCTACATATCATTATGTAACTCTATGAATAAGAGTAAGTGTACTTTCAATCAATAAAAATAATTAAATAAATCTCCTCATTCACTTTCAGCATACGTCATAGTATAAAAAATCGCATATCGTGTCTGTCTGTGATCGCTTAGATCTTCTAAACGAGACAATGGATTTTGATGCAGTTTCCACCATTATTTAGAGCATTTATTCTGGAAGTTTTATGTGTAAAATATATTTATATGTTATATAACTTAGATTCAGCATAGAAATCTCAATGCTTTGACATGGCGCGATTGCACCGTGCGAAGTAGGGGTGGGTTGCCAGATTCTTGATCGAAGGGCGCTAGCCTATACTAGCTCTACAATTGGAAAAGATTCTGAAAAGTGTTTAACACGACACCCAAATACAAGAGCTTGGATATTGAGTCACAGCGGGCGCACAGTGGAACGAATGTATGGGAGCGGTTGGACGTAGACATGTCCGAAAAATAAGAGTAAAATTATGACAAACTAATGATGCCATCTTATTCGATTACTTAATGCCTTCATAAATTGTGGTGATGAATTTCTTCATAACTCCCATATTTCGGGAGTAATTTGAGAAAATGTGAAATTTTACTATGAAAATGAGTGTATCGAGCTCTCTCCCTCCTGATTCCGGGCTTGTTTCAAGTAGCGGTCTCTAATATCGTAATGCTATTACTAAGAGCTATATTTAATACTAAGACACATAGTGCGCCAAATGTGCACTTTCTGGGATAAAAGGAAATGAAAATTTAAAAAAAAAAACGTTTTTTCCCCATTTGTATTTACTTTAAACCGCAGACAGACTTATTAAGAGGTCTATAAATATATTATATATATACAGAAATATATATTAACAAAAATATTCACAAGAACTGATGAGAGTATGACTTTTAAGTAAGTTGATAATAAATTACCTAGTTTCATTAAAAGTACAATAAATAATTAAGATGTAAGCTCTAATTTACTAAGTTACACATTTTAAAACAATAACATCATTTAATTATCTTCGTCATCATCATCATCATCATCAATTAATTCAAATTCAGAATCGATGTCCGCTAAATCATTTATGTTAACAAATTCGATATCACTTTTCTCAGAATCCTTAAGCTCATAAAATTCCTTAAAAGAAGATTTTTTTACAAACTTATTTCCTTTTGGACGGATACTTGTAACAAGTGGATCAGAAGACAGTAAAAGATTGTGCATAATATCTTCATTGCATGAGATACTGCTATGCTTTCGAGAATGCCCCTCTCTATATTTTCTAAAATCTTTATTTCTAGCCTCAGATGCCTCTTCGGATAGAAAACCAATGGGCACAATTGACATGTTCTGAACTATGTCTGGCCCATGCATTAAAATTTTATGAAGTGAAGAAGGCATATAATACCATGGGTATAACTCCACGTAAAGCTTAGCAGTATCAAAGCAGAACTCTCGGAATTTAGTTACGTTGATCTTCTCTCCTGATGAAATACACTGCAAGATCACACAGATTTTTCTTAAAAGCATAGCATCTATTCCGGTCAGTTCAGCAGATTTAGTGTAGTTTTCAAAAAATCTCCTTGCCGAGTTGCCATTGTTGGTGGATCCACTGCCTTGTTTCACAACATCGAGAAGTAAGCCCGTTTCTCTTCTTACAGCCTCTTGAACTCTTTTCTTCCTGTCATCAACTTGCCTTTTTGCTATATCACCCCTTACTTGCCATGATTTTATGTCTAATTTGTAGGAAATGTGTAATAAGCATTCCATTGAGCGAATCCAAGCGTGAAGGGTGCTTAAGCTATATTTATACATGTCCTCGTTTGCGTGTTTATCTTTGATTAACTCTAAATTATTCATTTCTTTAGGACAAGCCTTGCATATGTCACACACTGAAGCTGCTGTATTGGATATAATGGAATGAATTTTACCATCAATCATTGTCAACAGCAGTTGGTGTTTGACACTAATTCCATCAGTGATGGTGGATGGAGTTAAGGCTTCAATCTCTGCTTCGATTTCAGCCATCTCTCTCTGCACATTTTCTTTGGTTTCCTTTATAAACTTAAACAATATTGGCCGGCAAAATGAAGTGGAAGATGGTCGCTCGTTTTCCCAAATTGTTACACCTTTTGAGACGAGCCGCAGTGGTACAAGACTAATCATAAAATTACTAGCAAGATCGATTTGCTCATCTTCACTCGTCCTTTGATGATAAATGCTTTGGCTAGATGATCCGTCAAAACCCCATTTGCTGGTCAATACGAGCTGTTGATTGGGATCAACAGGGGTTTCTAACGACCTAATAAGTCTTCTTGAGGTTAAATCCATCAAGGCTTGTAATTTGATTTTTGCAGAGCTCTCTGTAACTGTGAGATCTTCTTTGGCCGGATAGCACTTAATTTTTTCTTTAACCAACATGTAGTAACTCGGGTATTGAAGAGCTCCTTCTTGAGTGTTGAAATCCCGAAGAGTGTTATAGCGCCATTTCGATAAGTTCATCGATACATAAAGAGCCAATGCCTTCAAAGGGGATATTTCCCGTACCTGAATTGATTTACCTTCAATGAAGGCTTTGATTTTTGAGGCCTCTTCTGGATTCTCCGTCAAGTATTTCATAACATAAGCTGTATCGCTTTGTCCTGCCTTTTGAAGCGCCCTTTCGGCCGAAAACATAATTTCAGCGCTGCTACTGCTGCATGAAAGACTATCTTCAGTGCGTCTTCTTTTTTGCCGGTTACTAAGGTCCTCAAAAGATTTACGAGGACTAGGATGTGTACAAGTTGAAGCATCAGATTTAGCAGGAGAAATTATGGGCTCGATGACGTCACTTATATTTTCTGTAGAAGGTTCCATATTTTCATTCTGTAATTCCGGCCATTGAATTGCAGCCTGTAGCCAAATCTCATGTTTCTTCCGAAACTTATCTGTGCTTCTTCCAGACTGTGTCCATTTTGCATAAATGCGGTAGCAAAATCGACGACACCAGTCTTTTAAACTTGTTTCAGCACTTTCACATAACTGAACACAACTGTTATCTTTTAAAACACTGAACAAATAGTTAAAGTCGCGTAAATCTTTATGTGCGCGTGCGCATAAAGCAACGTGAATATCAAGATTTGTATTAAAATTTGGAAAATACATTGCGAGATTAGCTTGGATACAACGAGGTGTAAATCAACACTGATTTTAAAGTTACTAATAGTGACCTATTTATATAAAATCCAGGTATCCCAGGTATCCTTTGTTAAATATTGCAAGGTAATTAGTTATTGTGATAATTAGTAAATGATGCATGCTAAATTAGTGTATTAAGAGCCATTTAGTAATTAAATAATAGCAATGTTCTTATCAGTAATCATTAGTGCATCAGTTTTATATGTAAACCTTAAGTCCCTAATTATATATCCTAATTAGCTTATATCTTCTCTAATTGGCTGCTCAGAAATGTTATTGTAATAAGGTAAACCTTTAGAAAAACGGTTTTAATCAACAAAATAAACAAAAAATAAAAAAATTGTGTTATAAAATAAACATCACTCTTTATCCCAGAAAGTGCACATTTGGCGCACTATGTGTCTTAGTATTAAATATAGCTCTTAGTATTAGCATTATGATATTAGAGACCGCTACTTGAAACAAGCCCGGAATCAGGAGGGAGAGAGCTCGATACACTCATTTTCATAGTAAAATTTCACATTTTCTCAAATTACTCCCGAAATATGGGAGTTATGAAGAAATTCATCACCACAAGTTATGAAGGCATTAAGTAATCGAATAAGATGGCATCATTAGTTTGGCATAATTTTACTCTTTTTTTTCGGACATGTCTACGTCCAACCGCTCCCATACATTCGTTCCACTGTGGGGCGTGCCGATGGCGTCACCAGTCGCTCCCTGTCACACATCCCTCGGTAATACGAGACAATGTTGAAACAATACTGGGAATTGTGACGTCATAAAGCGGTAATTAATTATATTTTCATGCTGCGTGACTAGTTTTTGCACTAGCTTTTTTGCGGGATTGAGGTTAAAATCTACATCGTGGTAGAATAAAAATTGTACCTACCTATTGTTACTTATTGTGTATGGGCCACCGGTGTACTTAGTAGTAAGTTATAGTAACATACTTTCTGTATGTTACTATAACTTACAGGCTAATTCTCTTTTTTATGAACGGCCAGCTTTGAAATAAAAAGGAATTTGGACCATTAGTTTTTTGCCATTAAAAAAGCACCAGTAGCCAAATGAGTCAGTCTTCATTGCGCAATCTGTCAGTTCTGTATCTGATGGTGTCCGTGACTTTGCAGACAATGCTGGCTGAATGAGCTCAGTCTTCACTTTTTTGTGTCTTTTGAATGGAGTTCCGTGGTTATGGGAAGGATACACTTTTGTTTTTTAGCACGAAAATGTACACCGAGCGATGATTTTACGAAAACGGGAACATGCTATACCTATCCGTTAACGAAAAATAGTAGCCCGGTTATCAAACAGAGGGTTGTTTTATACTCCTCGCATTCAGAAACTCTATCCACTTTTTGCAACTCGGATGTAAGATGGGGTAGACGCTGGGAAAAGTAATTCATAGAAATTTGGAAAAAGGAATAATCCACCGGCTACCCGGTCTTTACTTCAATAAATTAACAAGGTGTTTGTTTACAAACAAACATCAAATCAGTAAACAAAAGCAATTACCAGCAGAACCACAGACTATAAATGGTCAGTTTTTTTTTTTGTTTCTAGTCAAAATGGCGGAGGAAATTAGTGTAGGTTCGTTAACCCGACGCCTAGCGTGTCGGCTGCCATCGTGTTGATAATGATAGACTGTGATACCGTCTGCTGATACGTGGGGACATGTGTTTGGTATTGATATTGTGGTTTTGCATACGGACATTTGGTCGGATTAAGGTTTTTGTTATGAGGTTCGACAAAGAGCCCGTGGTGGAACCGTGGTGATGGACACTCATGTTAGTCATAAAGTGCGAATCTAAAAACTAATTTTAAGTAATACTTGACTTGAAGACGATAGGCATATGCCAGGATCAGTTGAATGGAATCACCAGATCCGAATCTCCTTCGAAACGAAAATCCTTCTGCTTCGTCCGGTAATCTCGATTCGGATCTGGTGATTCCATTCAACTGTTCCTTTCAACGACTTCATTGCTTTGAGCTTTAAATCCTCCTTTACTTTAGTAGCGGATAAAATAAAAATAAACAATAAAGCCTCTTTTGTTTAACTGCGTACCTACTCATTCAAGGCTTCTAACTCCCCAAAATGGCGCTCTTTCAATTCCTAAAGTGTAAAACTATAGGTTCCCCCTAAATTTACCGTTCGACAGTAAGTTAATAATAGGCGGGAAACTTAAGTACTAATGAAGGGTTAGTTTCCGCGACGCCCTAAGAAGCTCACTTCCGGAGGGCGGATACTGATATCCGCAAGTATAGGGCTGCACTATAGTGCGGATATATCCGCCAATTATGCGCCACATTTGTGAACCGAGGTGTCGATGCCGTGATTAATAAGATTGTATGGGTTCTTTTTATGTATATCTGAGTGCTGTTTTTTTTTCTATTTTAGTGCCAACGGTCGAAATAATCGACCGTAACGGATGAGCTCGCTGTGTAAAGCTTTATTTTTTTTTAAATTTTGTTCGGATTTTAAAACAGACACGATAACTAGAATGCAAATAGACGCATTACGAGTTTTTGAGATAAAGCAACTTTTTGCGGATGATTTATTTTTGCTTGGTCTTAAAATCATGTCAAGCTTAGTTTACAAACTAGAAAATAAGATTAATTATTATAATAGATTTCTAGATGATAAAAAAGTCAAATACTTATTTACCAAATTGACAAAATACAAACCTCAGTATACTTACATTTAGACCCACAAAGCAATTAATCTCAGTGGTAACAAGATATAAATATAAAGACGCTTCATTGATCCTCAAGGATCTATGGATCATTGAGATATCGGTCGGATCCATTGTTTCTGTCAGTCGTAGCATGACCACTGAACTTCTGACTCAAAGATACCTACGATCAGTGATCACGGACAAGATTCGTGATAAAAGCTTTATTAAAATGGGTGAAATGTGGAGCAATACTTTCGCTTAAAACTTTCTTTGAGTTCATATCGAAATTGTGAAAAGATTTAAAATGAATATACCTATTATATAGGTAACTAATTAGGTCTACGACTATAAAAATTATGCAAACTCCGAAAATCCATTTATTTACCTAAATGCCTACAAGATACTGCGACAGACTAATTTTTAAGATATTAGTCATTGAGTCTGTCCCTATTGCTAATCTTTCATTTATGTATGTAGGTGTAAAAACCATTATAAACTTTAAAGAACTTACGTTCATGTAGTTTCCGGTCCAAAATTGATTCAATTAAAGCAATTTCAGTAGACTACCAAATAATTGATGGTGTAGGTGCCATAAATACGTTGTAGTTAACTTCAAAAGTGGGTGTTTTCAGTGTCTTCGTAATTAACCGCCTACAAACGTCTTTCCTTCTACAGATATTTATTGTAGCAATTCGATTCCAATAATACTTCCATTTAAACAATAATCGTTGAATTGAATTAAATTGTAATTGGACGAATAATCGAATCGTTTTGTACTCGCGTGGGATTTCGTTATTGTACATTTACAAAATGGTAATTCTGCTTATCTACTTACTTTGTTTTTCTAAAACAATTTTATTATCTACATGTTACTTACGCTTTTTATTTCTTGTGTGTTTTAAACATGGATGTTGTTTTAAATTGTTGCTTGATTAAGAAGCACGAGTTCATGATCCATTGATTTTATTTCTTGGTAAATATTGGCAAAGACTATCGAGAATATCTCTTTAGAATTTAGACAACACAAACTCTTTCTTCGATCCAATACCACAAAATATAAGAGAAAGATTTATTTGTTTATCACCATCCCTAAACCTAACTTCGATATCGACATTTTTATCCATGGAATCTTTGCATTTATCGTTGAAATCTCGCCACAGTGCATATCGAAGCCGTCAAGTGTCACGTAGGGTAACGGGCCCGGTGATTGGCGGCCATTATCGCGGTAATGACACTACACTGCATGAAATATTTCCTGCCATACCTCACAAATTACACGACTTAGCTTGGACATAAATTAGCTTCAGCCTCAAAATGTCTTTGTCATTGTGGAATTTAGAATAAAATATGTTTATGTGGCTTACTTCAAACTTTTAGCAGTCATGGGTGCTTTTCCGGTCTGTTCGACTGTGTTCCTGTTTCCTGCCCGTATTTATAGATTAATCTTAATTTCAACTAAAGGTACTTTCACAGACAATCGCTCACCTCCCGTTTTGTACCGCATGCCCTGTCACCTGCACACGTGAGGACTGCGTCAACGAACGGTTTTCGCGTTGCTGAATTTTGGGC
This sequence comes from Dryobota labecula, assembly GCA_947523025.1. NCBI lineage: Eukaryota > Metazoa > Arthropoda > Insecta > Lepidoptera > Noctuidae > Dryobota > Dryobota labecula. Next base: position 2,169,296 of record OX383289.1, on the reverse strand, counting down.
TTAACAAATTAAAAAAAACTACAAGTATTTTTTTTTCGTGTTATTTTTGTCATCGACACGCTAAGAAAAGGAAGATACATTTAACACTATCGAGCTAACCCATATTTTGATGTAGATTTTTTTAAAGGAAATTTAAATGGAGACTTGTTTCCAAACTTATGCTTCTAAACCTAACTATATAGGTATATGTCATGTGTGAACCTGCAAAGTGCCTCTACCCATTTATCATTTTATCTTATTTTGAGGCAGTAACCTGCTGTTGGTACTTTGATACCACGGTGTACCATATGTACCACGCTTCCACATATCAAACTACCAACGCGCGACGTTCACTGAAGGCTTGTACTTTCTGATTGATGTTCCTTTATAAATGGCGAACCGTACTGTTACTAAGCCGACCCCGTTTGTCTTTTTAAAAAAAAAACAATAATTCTACTGGAACCACTTTAATTCACCACAGTACAAAAACACACACACAAGTTCTTGGGTACTTATATTTTGGTAATGTCCCTCTTAATTGCTCCCTTAATTTGGGCACACTAGATTACGCGACGGCGTCCAAAATCTAACTAACTGAATTATACATATTATTTCTATGCACTGGGTAAAAATGCAACATCAGTACTTTAGTAAAGGAAAATACACTGTTTATAAGTTAAAAGCTGACTTAGGCTTTATTGCCTTGTAATAAGGGTTATAACAGCTCCCCCTTTTAAACGAAGCTTTATCTCATCAAGATGAAGCGAAGTGAGATTGAAGATCGATTTATTAAGAGAGACACTTTACAGCTTTTAATACATTAAATATAAAAGTTACATAATTTTGAATGAAAATTGACAACATAGTGAATTAATAGTTTTACATTACATTAAAAGTTTAGGTTTCTATTAGACGGAAACTTGACTTTATTAACCTTACTAGTAGATTTATAATTTGGGTAATGAATAGGCAAAGACTGAACTGACTTGTTGTCTTCTTCAGAAGTTGAAGATACTTCTGTCATCTCAATACTATTTGAAATTTTGGACTTGCGTTTGGTATTTTGATTATAACATTGATTAAATATTTGCACGCAGCATCCAGCATTAGAAGAATGTTTGTTCTTAAAATATCTATATAATTTATAAACTAAGTATAAAAATAAACACACAATTAGAATATAAGTAAAAGTAGAATAGTAAGGGCCATATTTAATAAAATGAGATTCCTTTTCCAAATTATTCAATTCTTGCTCTAAACTATCCATTTGGTGAGTTGCATATTTGAGAGAATCTAAGTTAATTTTACTCAAAGAGATTGGCGACAAATGTGGTAAACTTTTATTGAATATGTCCTTCTTACAGCAGTCATCTGCTGTTATATCAAAGCTTATATCTAAAGGAGACTTAGTAAATAAAGAATAAGAACTAGTCGGTAACAACTGAACAGTTTTAGAATACCCAATACAATTAGGCAATAGTTTTACAATTCCTGTACCTGTAATTAAATGGTCATTAATGTTTTCATCACATTTAATAGTCAATTTATTTGTATTTGATTGAACATATATCCATTTGTTATTTCTTAATTTTTGCCAAATATCAATTTGACCATACAATATTTTAGCATTGCATTCTGTAGGTAATGACAATATTACCTCAGTTAAGATTTTAGATTCACAATTAGGGTTACTTACACATGAGTATATAGTATTTAATTCACAGATAGAAAAATTACTATTTATTACTTTACATTTATCAAGAGTGTCCAACATAGCATAATGCATCCTGTCATCACTTAATGCAATATAAGAATTAGAAGGTTGAATTAAAGCAAATGTATTATGTGAGTCATCGTGAGGTGTAGGTAGGGGTATATTTTTATAGGTCATGAACTTATCAGGAGTGATCAAAGGGATCTGTAATATAAAAATGACCTTATTATTGTAATAATAGGAACTAAATTCGGAAACATCAATAATAGAATGAATATTTTGAATGGTTAAGGGAACTGGAAAATCTAACCTTTTGCTTACTTGACTACTATGCTTAGTTAATTCTAAATAAAGATTTAAGGGACTTATAACACTAGGATGTAGTACATTAACCTTAGAAAATAAAATAGAATTTAGTGTAGTATCTAGTAAATTAGTTATAGCAAGTAAAGAACCTTCGATAATGTTAAGAAGGTTGTTTAACTTTGAAGTATATATTAATTGATTATCGGTCTTCGTAATTTGGGAAAATATTACGTTCATCTGATTAATTTGGGCGTTTAATTTCATCTCATTTTGATTAAGTTTGTAAATAGTAGTGTTAAAATTATTTATAGTAGACTTGATAATGTGAATGTTATCTCTCATTAAATGAAATATTTCTGTTTCACTCTTTTTGCACGATTCAATTGCAGCATCATATTTTCTGGCGTCATCTGCATCTAATGTGCCGAAAAATAACTTTAAGATTTCACCTCCGAATTCTAAAGATCGTTTAACTTTACTTGGCAATTGATTAGAGATGATATGCGATAATGATTGCAATTTGATAGAACTAGATTTGATTAAAACTTCGATAGGGCTAGACATGTCTTTGCATGTATCTAACTCTTGTGGTTGAATCTTGTTGCACAAATTTAAAGTGTCGTGTAACAGAGATTCGATTTTATTAAGATAAGGTTCTAAAGAAACTAAATCTACGTGGGTGATCACTTTCCAATGATCAGTATAAAAATTTATATTAGTAGTAGGTTCAAAATAAATCCCGGGGCTATGATAGATTGGGATGATGCTTGATTCGGTGCGGCTGAGGCATAAAGTGCCATGGCAGAACGTTATTCTGAAAAGAAATATAGTAACATAGGTTAAGAAGTAGAAGGCTTAATTTGATTGGTATGGTGTTTAATAGCCTTGCGACCTACTTGTAAGGTTACATTGTGCTTGTTATGAACTTTGATAATTTTATAAGGGCCTTTCCATATAGGCGATAAGGCCTTACGGAGCCTATGATGTTGTTTGAGATAAACCATATCTCCTACTTTATAAGTTACGTCACGGGAGTTGGCATCATAGTATTGTTTTGATTTTTCTTTACTGTTTATAATGTTTTGAATGGCTTTCTCGCGACTAAAGCGCATTCTATATTGTAAAGCTCGAATATATTCGTTGTATGTATTACCAGAGCTTTCATATAACGAGTTTGGAATGGATGGTTTATAACCATATAATAACTCGTGAGGAGTAAAGTTAGTCGTACTATGAGGTGTAGTATTATAAGCTAGAATTGCGGTGAATAAATAACAATGCCAGTCGTTCTGGTTCTCGTTAACAAAGGATTTTAGGTATTCTTTTAAAGTAGCATGTGAGCGTTCAAGAGCTCCATTGGTTTGTGGATGATACGGAGTAGTAAAAAGGGCCTTGACCTTTAGTATTTCGGTCAATTGTCTAAATAATTCGGATGTGAAACATGTACCTAAATCTGTTAGAATGGTTTTGGGAAAACCGAAAAGAGACATAAAATGAACAAGGTTTCTGGCTATTTCTTCACTAGTAGCCGTAACCATTGGGTAAGCGCTAGTGAATTTAGTTAAGTCATCTTGTAAGGTTAGGATGAATCTAAAGTTTTGATAGCCTGCATCGGGTAAAGGACCTACGACGTCAAGGGCTAATCTTTCAAACGGCCTAGTAGATGTGGAAGTTATCTCCATCGGAGCTTTATTTGATTTCCTTAAAGGCTTATTAATTTGGCAAAGCTTGCATTTCTTTACATATTGTTCGATATCAGACCGCATGCCTTTCCAATAGTAGGCAGCTTTAATACGCGAATACATTCGTTGTGACCCTGGGTGACCAGCTATAACAGAGTCGTGGTTTTCTTTTAATATTTTAGGAACTTCTACAGGAGTAGGATAAATTAATTGATTTTTATATACGTGAACTTTTATATTGGTATCGTGGAAAATATAGGAAATCATATTATAGATTTTAGTATACGTAAGTTTTGAAAATGGGTCCGTGAAATCTGGTAATGCAAGGTTGGTAATATTTTGGCAATCAATTAGTAAGTTTCTAAGCTTAATTAGTAAGATATAAACATCTTTATAATTAGTTTCTTCATAGTGATGTACTTTTGTAAATAGAAAATAGTAGGTTTTATTTTTGTCATTAACACATTGTATTGTAAGTGGCTCGCGTTCGGAATTCAGTAGATCAGCAGAATTATCGAGCTGCGATAATATTTCCTCGCAATGAGGCATAGAGCAGTCAAAGTCTAAAGAGACTGGACAAGCAATTGTGTTTAACTTAGATAAGTGTAGTCCTTGGATACACTCTTCGATGATAGTATTTGGGACTGGGAGTTGATTTGTAAATTGAGCCTTGAAATAGTGTTCGTAAGAAAAATTATTTAAATTGTTTACGTCAATAGCATTGATAGGGCAACGGGATAGCGCATCGGCGTTAGAATTGAGACGACCTTGTTTATAAACGATTTCGTAATCGTATTCCTCAAGTTTGAGGCGCCAGCGAATGAGTCTACTACCCGGATCTTTTACATTAAATAGCCACACGAGGGGCCTATGATCAGTTATTATTTTGAATCTATTACCATATAAATATGGTCGAAAAGTTTTAACGGCGAATATAATAGCTAATAACTCTTTTTCCGTAGTTGAGTAATTACCTTCAGGCTTATTTAGAGTGCGCGACGCATAAGCGATCGGCTTATCTTTGCCGATGGGACCTTGAGACAATATTGCGCCAATGGCAAAGTTACTTGCATCAGTAGTAACATTGAAAGGCTGTGAGAAGTCAGGGTACTGTAGAAGAGGGGCAGTAATTAATTTTTCTTTTAGAATATCGAATGAATGCTGTTGTTCTGTGTCCCAGTGGAACACAACATCCTTTTTTAATAGAGACGTAAGTGGTTTAGTTAACTTAGAAAAGTTTTCAATGAATCGGCGATAGTAGCCTATTAGGCCTAGAAATGACTTAATATTTTTAGGATTTTTAGGAACTGGAAATTGCGATACAGCGTTGACCTTTTCAGGATTTGGAGATACACCTTTATCGGTGATAATATGGCCAAGGTAAGTTACTTCATGCCTTAGGAACTCGCATTTGTCTGGTTGGAGTTTTAAATTGTATTCACGAAATTTGTCGAATACTAATTGTAATTTTTGTATATGATCTTGTAGATTTTGACTGTAAACTATACAATCGTCAAGATAGATATAGCAATGAAGGCCTTGTAAGCCTGACAACACAGTGTTCATAAGACGCTGAAACGTGGCAGGGGCATTTTTCAGCCCGAAAGGCATTCTGGTAAATTCATAATGACCAGACATGTCTGAATTTGTGTTAACTGTGAAACCTGTTTTAGGCGCGTCCTTGGGACAAGTTTTCAGTTGATGAAAACCACTTGTGAGGTCTAGCGTACTGAAATATTTAGAGTGACCTAATTGGTCTAAAATATCAGTGATAAGAGGCAGTGGATAAGATTCGGAAACAGTGACGTCATTAAGACGGCGATAGTCAATGACTATCCTCCACTTTTGTTTGCCGGAAGCGTCCATTTTTTTCGGGACTACCCAAACTGGGGCGCTCCAAGGCGAAGTTGAATGTCGAATAATATTTTGGTCTAGCATTTTACGAATTTGGGAATCGACTTCCTCCTTGTGGCATTCAGGGAAACGATATGATTTGACATTAATAGCTGGGGCATCACCTGTGTTAATAGTATGCTCAATAGCATTCGTGAAGGTTAAGGGTTCACCTTCGACATGAAAAATATCCGTATAGTGGGAGCAACATTCTAAGAGAGTCTTTTTCTCTTCATCATTTAGATGAGAGCAACGGATTAGATTTAGTACTTTATTTATGCGATCACTTTTCGAACCGGAAATAGCATTTATATTATAAGAGTTACTAAATGAACAATCAAGTTCAAGGGGCGTCGCTGTTACTTGATAATCTTTTATTTCAATGTCACACTCTGTAGTGTTTAAAATGGTCACGTTTGTTTTCCCATTTGGTTTAATTGAGACAATGCAATTAGCGACATAAACGCCTTCACGTAAGATATGATCTAGTATGAGAGCTTCATTGTTGTGATATAGTTTAGGAGAGTAATTTGATACTGTGCATTCGATAACTACTTCTGATCGAGCTGGAATATTATATGAAGGTTGAGTATAAATAATAGGAATAGAATGATTTAATATGGAAATTGATTTTGAGGAGTAATCGATGTTTGTTTTAAAATAACTGCAAAAATCGCTACCGATTATTCCATCATAATTAATAAGATTGATGTCATCTTTAGTAACATGAAACTTGTACTTATGTATATTATCCGATAAATTGAACTCCATTTGGAAGGTACCTAAAGTTTCAACTGGAGTTTCAGAACTATTAATGCCCTTTAATTTGACAGTTTCGGTAGATAGATTTGGAAGTTTTTGTAAACAGGACTCTTTAACAATACTAATGGTTGATCCTGTATCAATAAGAAAACATAACTGTTCACAAGCGTGATTAGTATGTAGATAAGTATGAGGTAAAGCTACCTTTTTACAATAGTCATTAATTTCGTATATAGGTTTAGAATTAGTATAAGATGCTTGTAATTTTTCGGTACATAAGTGACATTTTGTTTTATCAGTAGGCGTAGTCGAACTCAGTTTAATTGACTGAGATGAAGATTTGATAGTACTCATCTCTTTAGGATTAGATGCAAATTTAGTAGAACCCATCTCTATTGGATGAGATGCGAATTTAGTAGAACTCATCTCTTTTGGATAAGATGCGAATTTAGTAGAACTCATCTCTTTTGGATGAGATGCGAATTTAGTAGAACTCATCGCTTTTGGATGAGATGCGAATTTAGTAGAATTCATCTCTTTTGGATGAGATGCGAATTTAGTAGAACTCATCTCTTTTGGATGAGATGCGAATTTAGTAGAACTCATCGCTTTTGGATGAGATGCGAATTTAGTAGAACTCATCTCTTTAGGATGAGATGCGAATTTAGTAGAATTCATCTCTTTTGGATGAGATGCGAATTTAGTAGAACTCATCGCTTTTGGATGAGATGCGAATTTAGTAGAACTCATCGCTTTTGGATGAGATGCGAATTTAGTAGAACTAGTATAAGAATTAGCATAGGTCGTGTCATTTATAACTCTGTTCGATTTTGGCAGACACGGTACCAAAATCTCGCTTAGTTTAAATTATCGTCATTAATTTTAGTCATACTTTCACACCTGTGTATAGGTGCGTCATTAAAGTTAGTAGGTGCCAAGTTACGGTCACGTTGTGCATTGTCAGCGGCTTGCCGTTGCTTCATATTATATTGAAGCTTGCGACACTCTTTGATCACATGACCAGCATTTTTACAATAATTGCAAATTTTAGGGTTACTTTCGAGATTAGTATTAGAATTAGGAGACGGTGAATTATTATAAATTTTAGAATCTCGATAAGGCTTTTTATTCTTAAAACATTCTGATGAATTATGACCCGGCTTGTTGCAAGTAGAACACTGTTTGGGAGTTTTTAGATTAGATCTAGATAAGTTGTATAATTTTTCTTCATCAATAGCATACTGTATAGCTTCATTGAGATTAGAGGGATTTTTGCAACGGACAATAGTCGATATGGAAGGGTTTAACCCTAACATAAAGGTGTTTAGGGCAAGGTCCTCCATGGCTGCTATTCTGCCAGGCAGTTCCTTGTCATTTTTGCAACTATAATGTATGTCTGACTGTATACGAGTCAATATTGACTCCACCCTTAAAGAATAAATAGTGACATCTTCATTGGATAATTGCTTACAGTGTTGCAGATCTGATAATAAATGTGTGGCGTGCTTTTTCTCCCCAAAAGTAGCCTTCAGGAAGGTCTTTAGCTCCGACCACAATGAAAATGACTTAAGGCTGCATGCAACCTGTGCTTTACCTTCTAGCTGTGAAATGACAAATTTACATAACACAGTTTGTTGGTCTGAAGAAGCCAAACACATGGCATTCTCACAATTTGTAAGAAATGCAGGAAGGGTTTCCCTGTCACCATTATAAGGTTTAATAAATTTGGTTAAAAAGGATAGTGTAATTTTGTCGGACATTTCCTTTGATTCGGGTAACTCTTGTTTAACAGTCATAAAAGATTATGATGTGTTGGACAAAATTAAGTTAACAGTTAAATAACAATGTTGGAATAATAAGAAATAGAAAAAGACAAAACAATTAAAGTCAGTGAAGATAGAAAAACAATATAGTGTTAAACTATATGTAAAATTATATGTATATCAAATATAGAGACACGAATTCAGAGACACTTTGAATTAAAAAAATGGTAGTTCACAAGAAACACTCACAGTAACACGATAATTGTTGACACCTGCATTATTGGGTGCTCAGCGGGAACTCGGAGTCCGGAGTCACGTTGCGCTGTGACGTATCGGAATTGAATTTTCACACGGTTGGTTGACTGTGGAATTTCTTGAGTTTGAAGGTTGGTGAGTTAGACCTGGGGCTGCTGGTGATGTTGATGCCGTCTGGAGCGGACTCACACTATACAGTGGAGGCTGACTGTCGTCCAAGTGTCGATGTGGCTGGAGCGGGCTCAAGCTGCAGAGCTGAGGCTGACCGTCGTCCAATTACTGATGTGGCTGGAGCGAGCTCAAGCTGAAGGGCTGAGGCTAACCGTCGTCCAAGTAGTGACGCAGGCTTGACCTTGGGTTAAGTCTCACTGTCGATCAATTGAACAGGGGGCTTAGGTTCGGAATGCCAGTGTCTGTTTGACTCAACGTCGTAAGACTTCGTCTCTGGCATCCCACTTCTGACACCAATTTGTTACTAAGCCGACCCCGTTTGTCTTTTTAAAAAAAAAACAATAATTCTACTGGAACCACTTTAATTCACCACAGTACAAAAACACACACACAAGTTCTTGGGTACTTATATTTTGGTAATGTCCCTCTTAATTGCTCCCTTAATTTGGGCACACTAGATTACGCGACGGCGTCCAAAATCTAACTAACTGAATTATACATATTATTTCTATGCACTGGGTAAAAATGCAACATCAGTACTTTAGTAAAGGAAAATACACTGTTTATAAGTTAAAAGCTGACTTAGGCTTTATTGCCTTGTAATAAGGGTTATAACAGTACCATACCGTGCCTTCTCTTTTTAAAACCCCTGTTCCACGAACATTAAACTATTAACATTGTGAACTTGTAAAGGAGGTTTATTTTAAATTGAAGATTTCAGGGGAACTTCACTTCTGCCTGAAAAGATTGTGTTTTATTATTTGGGGGACAATTGGGGGTCAAAAACAATGATTCGGGCAGATCATTAAAAACGAAGTTATGTCATGCTCGTCAGAATATGTATCTGTACTGGTTAATGATCTTTTGGACAAAATGTTCTGAATCTCATTTCATATCACAAAAGATAACTCGTTAAGGAATACCATTTACGTTTCCTAATAAAATAGGTCATTAATATCTTATTGATTAGGTACTACACCTACGCATTAATTAGTCTGGGAAACCCAATATGGAACTTTATCCAAATATGGCGTCAGGTAGGTACCTCTACCTACATACTGACTAGTTCCTTTCCTATTATGGTATTGTGAATCTTTTACCCAATATAGGTAATTGCTTTTTTAAACCGACTTCAAAAAAGGAGGAGGTTTCGCAATTCAACCCTATATTTATTTTTATTTTTTATGTTTGTTCGCGGATAACTTCGTCGTTTATGAACCGATTTTGATGATTATTTTTTTGTTGGAATGGAGATATTCCATGGGTAATAAGGGGATAAGGAAACCAGGATCTGATGGTGGGATCCATCAGGAATTGAGGGAACTCCTCAAATATTATAGGCATACATACATAATAGCGATATTTGCATTCAGAAAGTATCATTTGATGAAAAAGCTAGTAAAATATATTTCAAATTTGATATTGCATCACAAAGACTTCTTTCTTTCCTTCTTTTTCGTGTGCAGTGACTGACTTGGTGAACACAAAGACTAAAACGTATTCAAAAATTGTGAGGTAGAAATTGGAACATTGTGCTGCTTATACAGCAGTAGTTGACAGAGATCCAGTTATGTGGTATCACTTGATAATACCGTGATGCGTAAGAGATTACCTACCCTTACAGACTACACGTAATAAAAGGAACTTTATTTGGATCGATTTTTGCCTGTAAATATTTCAGGAAGATAAAGAATAACTTTGAACTTATACTCGTAAGTTCACGTGTACGGGATATAAAACCTCCCCTGACAGCTAGGATACATACATATATATCCTGATATCCAGCCTCCCCTGTTTTATGATCGAACAGGGGTAAAGTCTGGATACGTGATATCTATATCTATATGACATAGGTATTAAACAAATCAACCCTCGTCTCGTAAGTATTGAGGGATTTCTCAAATACATGCATGTTACGAGTCTGGATTTTTATATTGCATAGATAATCTTACCTACTTATTTCTAAAAGAATATAAGAGGTAGGTTCCTACGTAAAGTACCAAACACCAGGCATTATAGCTCCAATCAGTTCTTTCGGATCTTTGCAACATACCATCACGTTTCGATAGACTAGACCCAAAAAAACCATTGTGAACCTCATTACCTTTTTACCATTTTACCAAACACAGTAGGTAAGTAAGTTCCTATCACACAGGATACAATTTTTTTTTTAATTCGGAAACCTGACACATCAGTGCTCCATTTCGAAGCGTATCGAAAACATTTAATTTAGTAGGTCTACATTAGATTTCTTTGGCCTGATACCATTAATCACAAATAGGGCGTCGATTCAAGTAATTGGCGCGTGTCTATGGTTCATGCGTGGCGAACGAAACAACGTTTATCATTCTGTTCTGAAGCTTTTGTTTATGTGCTGAACCTTTATACCTAAATGTAGGCACCATATTTTATGTTCGATTTTAAAACAAGTTTAGTAACACGTTTTAAAAAAAAATTACAATTAGGGTAGGTTTATAGGGGTGTTATGAGTAATTTTACTAGTTGCTTAATAGTAGGCAAATTGGTAGGAAGAATTGGAGTAAAATTACCAACAACTTACATGAAAGGAACATTACTAGGTAGCTGAAATTATCTAGACTTTCACGACTTTCATATTTAGAGCCTGTGATGTGTTTTGAATCATGTCTTTGTGAAAATCTAACTGCTCGTTAAAACAACCTAATACTATTATTAGACATATTCGTATTTGTTAGACATAAAATTCATCCACGGACTTACTATAGGTACGGCAGTTACGTAAACATTTGGCGAAGTCTTTCACCTCACTCACTAAACCAACAATAGTTTTTCCATTATCGTCGCTATATTTCCACAAATAAGGCAAACTGATATCATTAAGTTAACATTATTTCGTATTTAGTGTACATACAAGTTTATGGCAATTTGGTATTAAAGTAGGTAGCCTACCTACCCTCAATGCCTACCTATCTTATACAGGTGGAGTTCTGATGGGATCACCAACTCCGCGCGCCCCCTAATGCCGTAATGTTTTGCTGGAAAAAAGTTACGCCCAGACTTTTAATTAGCTTTGCGACCTAAGCGAAAATAGGCTCAGTTTTCAATACATTTCAGTGTCAGATTAATGCTTAGTCAACGTAGTCTCTGCCTCAGTAAATACCTACATAGTTATCCGCCAAGTTACTGCCCCTCCGCCAGTTCTGAAACCAAAGTTTTGTGTTTGGTCCTTTTGTAGAAGGTTTATCAAGAAGACAGCTCACCAATACACCAAATTCACTTACATAAGATGACTGGCAGAGATGCTTTGTGGAGTTAGATCCACCTGTGTACCACTATTAGACATGAAGTATACATAAATAAGCTCGACTAACAAAAGCCTATCTTCCACAGAGGGAATGCATCTCAGTCCACATCGGCCAGGCTGGCGTGCAGATCGGCAACGCCTGCTGGGAGCTGTACTGCCTGGAGCACGGCATCCAGCCCGATGGCCAGATGCCCTCGGACAAGACCCTGGGCGGCGGAGACGACTCCTTCAACACCTTCTTCAGTGAGACCGGCGCCGGCAAGCATGTGCCCAGGGCTGTGTTTGTGGACTTGGAACCTACTGTAGTTGGTGAGTAGAAGCAGATGGAAGATGGCCTGAGCTCCAAGGACCAGATTTGATTAATCAATTAGCAGACGGTGCCTAATTTGTTTTTCATGAATATTTATGAACGTTTACGTTTTATATGCTTCTCATTCGTCCACAATGCAATGTTCTTAACATAACTAAGTACTGTACTTATGTAAATACATTCATTAGGGTTTTTTAAATCAAAGCAGTACCTACAAGATTTTAATCTGTACTTAATGAATATTCTACTATCTGGTTAGCCATCCTACATTTTCTTGACTTACAAATCCCGCAAAAAATATGACCTATAAAAAACATGTTAAAGAAACCGTGAGGCTTTAAATTGAAGGCTTCTCGTCGACTTGTAATAGAAATTTATAATAGCCAGCGGGTATTGAACCCCGGCCCGCGCCGTTATTACTTCGACTGACGGTCTATCATTACGCTACAGCACTATAAAAGCAAATTTGTCAAGGAAATTAGTAATTCTTATAGCGTCTGGTTAGGTCTCGCTGTTATCCCTCATTCGAGGAGGATGTATTAAGTTTCAATATTAATGTTCTCATGGTGTACAGGATGTAAGTACCTTGGGACCAAGGGCCTATCCTACTGGGTCTATTCTATCCTTTTTTTAGGATTCCGTAGTAAACAAGGAACCCTTACAATTTCGCCATGTCCGTCTGTCCGCGGCTTAGCTCAGAGACCCTCAGTAGGTACTAGAAAGCTGTAATTTGGTATGGGTATAAATATTAATCATGCCGACAAAAAGATAAAATAAAAGCTTGTTTTTTTTTTTTTAGGGAATAAAAAAATATTACCCCCACTTTACGTGTGAGGATGATATTTTTTTTTCTCGTTTATCCCATGGTCTGGGGTATCGTTGTATAGGCCGTTCAAAACTTCAATTCAATTAAGGGATCTATTTGCGTAATATTAAGCTTTAAAGTGTTAATGCCAGGTAAATGGTTGTATTTGGATAGGTGAAAAAAAATCACAGCAGTAGTATATATAACGAAGTTAAAAGGAAAACTATCACAGCTACGTAGGCTTTACAAGTTATAGAGTATTAGTCGACCAACTTAGCAGTTGAAAAACATGTTTTTCACCCTGCACTGTTAAGTTTGTTCTTGGGATAAATTCATCCCAACTACGGAAACCTTAATTGTGCGTAGTTAGACACACACTAGGTCGGTTTTTTTTTTTTTTGTTCCGGGTTGGGAAGTCCTTCATGGATGGCATCTGCCCTGGGGCGGGCGGAGGGGTCTGTCTGTGTCTACTGACAAAAAGCCACCACGGTGTTCCCTTCCTACACTTGGTCCGGGGATCGTGGGAACTTGTGCGCCTTTCACGATCTGCGGCTAGCGCCGGCCCGCCTTTGCAGGGCCTATCCTGCCATAACCAATCCGTGGTATTATGGGACAAAACTCCAAACTGTGGCTTATTTTACATAGAATAGTAGGTAACTCGAAATATTGAAAACGAGAACACGTTGCCCAACGAAAATCAAATCCAGAACTTTAGAAACTCGACTAGCCGCGCTTGAGACACGGTAAACCAAACACATGAATACTGAATGATCACGTCATTCGATAATTCAAAACACGAACTCATACATTCGTAAAATCATAATGTCAATTTAATAACATGAAATTAAACTTAAGTGGACCATAGACTACTATACATAAATGAGAGTGAGCGACCGACCTACAGAGAAAAACACAGCTAGTCGAATAATTTTACATAGGCTTAAACTAAAGAAAAATAATTCATTCTAGGATGTTGACTTTAGATTGAAATTGACCTCTTTGAATTAACAATTAATAGGTATTCAACTCTGAAGACCTGACTTAGTTTAGGAGCATTGATAACTTCCTAACAAAATATGAATCAAACGATACTTTTCACGATACGAAAATGAGTCAAAATAGTAGCTAAAACGAAATCTATGATTACCCTCTTAACATATAAAGACAGGAAGTTACAATATTATTGTAAGAGCTTCCACTTAAGAAGCTCTTTGCTATCGTATCTTTATTGGCAGCCGTTGTTGGACGAAAGTATAATTAGGTAGGTAGCTCTCAAGTGGTAAGTACAGCTCATCCAGCATTAATCACAATTCAATTCGTCAAAAGGATATACACTCTTGATTTACTTTTTTATTTGATTTTGTTGTACTTTTTGGTGACTCAAAAGTGAGTCAAACTTAAGTCTTGGAATGGGCCATCTGTTGCCTGAATCATTTCTTTTTATTGCGTTTTTTGTAAAATTAAGACTAAATGTTCTGAGAAATGTTTTAAAAGCAGCTGTGTTGTTCTTGCTACATTAACCTAAGCGATAAAGAAGAATCATTTTAGTCTTTGACAAAGACTAAAATGATTCTCTTTGTTAAAAAAACAAGCAAGCATAAGACTTGTTACTTGAATTCTCACCGCTGTCTCTGGTAAATCCTTGCACACTCGCCATTCTTACCACCACAGAATGGTGCAGATTCCCTTGTTCACAAACTAAACTAAATTTAAGTTCAATACATCTTTTTCTTTCTATATCATTAAGAAAAGGACAGAAGATAAATTTTAGTTTAGTCCTGTCAAATTAATCAGCGCTTGACGTAAATTGACGTAATTTTAGTTGGCAAGCTTTTAATCACATCTAAACTTGTATGGAGTAGTGACAGGCGCTGATTAATTTGACAGGACTAAACTAAAATCGTATTTTGACACACGAGAAAGACCTCAAGCCCAGACCTAACTTTCAACCCTCCATTTCCAGACGAGGTCCGCACCGGCACATACAGGCAGCTGTTTCATCCGGAACAGCTTATCACTGGCAAGGAGGACGCGGCCAACAACTACGCCAGAGGCCACTACACCATCGGCAAGGAGATCGTCGACGTTGTCCTCGACAGGCTCAGGAAACTCGCTGACCAATGTACTGGACTCCAGGTGTGGAGATAAAGGAATTAATTTGATTAACTATGTGATGGAACACTGCTGAAGCAAGCCTCCGGCTATCATCTACCTATGCATCATTAACAATATTATGCTCTTATTGTTGTCATCATTCTAAATGCTGTAGGTAAAGTAACATAATCGATGTTGTCAACTTCTAAGTATCGATTTTTGCTACGGTTTCCGAGAAGAGAATGATATCTCAGTGAAATTAGGTTTTCTTGCAAGAATTTTGGGTGGCTATAAAAAGCTATAAACGTGATAAAAAATTGTGATATTATGCCTTTAACACCACATTATGCCTAGGACCACATTATATTATAAATGCTGTGTCCTGACGTTCTGTCTCTTAGTGCCTATCCTTCAATATAGAATAATATTTACCTGTCTATGTACCTATGTATTTATGTACGAAATAAAACTGCTACGTTTCTGTCCAGGGCTTCCTGGTGTTCCACTCGTTTGGAGGCGGCACCGGCTCCGGCTTCACGTCGCTGCTGATGGAGCGCCTCTCCGTCGACTACGGCAAGAAGTCCAAGCTTGAGTTCTCAATCTACCCTGCACCTCAGGTACGAAATACTTTGGTAACAGCAGATTTATTCTGTAAAAATCTCACCGTGAAGACTTAGGTGTAGTGAGCTATCAATAGTGTTAATCCCTGGCATCAGTACCTATGGTTCAGATTTCGACTTGCTTCAGTGCCGGATTAGCCCATAAGCAAATTAAGCAATTGCTTAGGCCATCTCGTCATGTCACCATAAACCGCACCAAAAAAATCGATCAAAATTCAGAATACCGTCAGAATTGTAGAAATTTAGTAAACACATATCCACAAGACCTTAAACACCGATTTAGGAACCAAAATTCAGCAGTTTCATTCATATGTCATCAAAAAAATAAGTTCCAGTGATTTGCCTCGCACAAGTTCACATCAAACTCACGCACAATTGTACAAAAATCATACATAATGATAAAATTAATTGAATCGGCGTTCCTTAATGTGGACACAGCCCTGCGTATATTTTTATGCCTGATGAAACAATAAAAAATGAAAAAAAGAACGGCGATGCTGCAGGAAAGGATTGATGCTTTATCGATATTATAGAGTAAGACATGCTAAAAACGTTGGACTTAAAAACTATTTTCCGCGTATTTAATACCCCTAAAAGTCGCAAGTCGCAATAACTAAATAAAAAATGCTTAGTTTTTTATTGTAGGTATGTAATACCAACTCCACATATCTCTTTCGTCTTTCATAAATATTCTAAGTTACGTAATGATCTAATTCGTTGTAATAAGTACTTTTTTTTTTTAAAGACTGCTACTAGATACTTATGGATGGGGGGGGGGGTACAGACGTGGATTAGGGCATCAAGTAGGTAGCCTTAATCCGGCACTAACTAAATTCAACGCTCTAAATGTAACAAACTCTAGATACGCATAGCAAAACCAACTCCCGTATTGTACGAGTCGCAGTGCACACAGAATTTAAATGTGTTAGATAGAACGACGAAATCTTGAAAGTTTGTTTTTGATAATGTATAAAATATATATATACGAGTATACTGTTAAAAGTCATAGAACAAAAGTAGTTGTTTATGATGTTAGTAATGCAATCCTGCAAGGTTGTTATTGTTTTAACAATAACCTAAGTAGATAGGTTCCCTTCTTCTTTCCCACAGATTTGCTATATAAATCCTGCAACGTGCTGACTGTTCGCCAACTTTTCATCATGCACTTAGTATTAAAACAGCACCCCATGCTTACCTACACTGCTGACAATACTAACAAGAGACGGAATGATATAGTATGGTCATCTAATGTAACGTCAAAACATGTCTTTGTGGAAAGATTTTTTAAATTTTTAGGCCCATTTCTGTACAATAGATTAAATAGAAAACTAAGTATCTATAAATTAAATTATTTTAGCTGTAAAAAAATATACTTTAATATTTACTAACCATCGCATATGCACACACAGAAGCCCTACTTGTTGTCTGCAAATAGAAACGCTAACATGCAATTTTACTGTTATTTAACCTAAATTAGATTTAGTTTTCACTTTATACTCATTGTTAATTTATTACATTAAGTATTTATGAACTTCCTAGCCTGAAGCACAGGTTCAATCTAGTTCAGGCAAATAAGCAACTGTGTTCTATTTTTATTATTAAGAAACTTATTGTAAATATAAATAAAATATAAAAGGGCACTTTTTATAAATAAACGATTATTATATTATATTATTATTTAGATATAATTCATGCAACCAATCACAGCAGGTTACACGCGCTTGACAGTTTGTCACCAATTTTTTGTGTTGATTTTCGTTCCATCACAAATCACTTAAGTACCAATATTTCCGTTTTAGGTGTCCACCGCAGTAGTGGAGCCCTACAACTCCATCCTAACTACCCACACAACACTGGAGCACTCGGACTGCGCCTTCATGGTCGACAACGAGGCCATCTACGACATCTGCAGAAGGAACCTCGACATTGAGAGACCCACCTACACCAACCTCAACAGGCTTATTGGGCAGGTAGGTGGAGAAAGACTATTTATACTTAATCCAGCGATTTCCAATGGCAGGATAGATAGGTCAAATTCATTTTTTAATGTTCTTAAAAGTAATTAAATTTACTTTGTAGTAGGTAAATCCCGCCTTTAAATTAAATTAAATGTATTTATTTCCTTAGACAACAATGATCCATATGTTAGTGAGTTAGGTAGGTACAAACAAAAATTTTTTCTTAAAAGCTATATATGTTATTATGTTACAATTATATCTAAGTACAAGCTCACAGAAAAACAACATTTACATACAATCACCGGATGTAATGAATCCCCTTTGCCTCACCAACACCATGGTGATTCATTATCGGCGAGTTAAATTTGTCCACTAACATCTTCAGAATGCTATTAAGACTTGACCGCGTTCTCTCTAATAGCGACGCCGTTTTTCTCGTCACCATTGCGTGGAAGTCGTGAACACGCGCCTGAGCGAACATGTCAGAGGTACTACTTACAAAAGCGCGGCAGCCCCAAAAGCATTCTGAAGATTGTATTGGACCCTCATGGCGTCTATTGTTTTTCGTGTGTAGCAGGCCCACAGGCTGCTTGAGTAAAAGGTCTGGCAGTGAGCCTTTAACGACGTATTCTTAACCTTACTACAACAAGCAAACCTGCGAAGCAGCATATTGCTTTTAACAGTAAGAGCCCGACGCTCGCGTTCGATATCTTCATGAACTTTAAGGTCCTCCGTTACGTAATGCCCTAGGCATTTTGCTTGTTTCACTCTTTGTAAGGGCTGGCCATTGAGGGTGATAATTGACTCGTATGACTGCTTCCTACCGGGGGCCATATAGATCATGAAAAGGCTCTTCTTCCCATCCTTGATTACGCTGATGTCAGTTATCTCGATCTTACTGAGGCACAACTAGATAAACTTGAGCGACTTCAAAACTTTTGCATTAGATTTATATTTGGCCTGCGCAAATATGATCACATTTCTGAGTTTCGTACAAAGCTCAAGTGGCTTCGCATACGCCTTCGCCGGAATTCTCATATCTTATTTCAGCTCTACAGTATTCTGTTCAATCCTAAAACCCCCTCTTATCTTAAAGAACGTTTCAAGTTCCTTCATGACACACATAATAGATATCTGAGGTCATCGGAAAACTTGAGACTAGAGATGCCAATGCATTCCACTAGTTTTTATGACAAGTCTTTTACAGTTCAAGCAGTACGGTTATGGAATGCCTTGCCCGTCTCGATAAGGCGTGCTCAATCTTTGTCCACTTTTAAAATTCTGGTTAAAAATCACTTCCTCTCTCCTTAAACATCATCATTACTTAAAGTTCCTTGCTCTTGTATCATGTTTATTATTGTATGTATACTTATATATATATATATTTATATGGATAAGTATCTATATGCTTTATGTATGTATTTATTGTATATATGTAAATGGCACACCACTGACTACCTGCAGTATTGTATCTCATTCTACTTTTTGATCCATCCAAAGGTTGTCTGTAAAAGATCGCTTTTAGCGATAAGACCGCCCATTGTGACACCCTATGTAACAGTTCTACATGTATATCTGTAATTTTGATGGTGTACATAATAAAGAGTATTCTATCTATCTATCTAATCAAGACCATGGCTAGCAGCGTACCTTTCACAACATTCCAAAAGCTTCCTTATGGAGCTGGCCGTTGGACCCAGCAGCACCATATCATCTGCGTACGCCCACAATATTTGGACCATGGGTGGCAGAAGTATTTCATTTCTCTGAAGTTGGGATTCGTGTTTAAAAGATTTGCCTGCTGTACCGAGACATGACATGCATGCCATTATTGCAGGATTGGCTGTCTGTTCAAGTTCTTGAAATATGGTTTTCATTTTAAAACCTAATCTTTCCTACCTTTTGTTTCCTAGCAAGTAACAACCTTACCGTCTCCACTTTTCCAGATTGTGTCTTCAATAACGGCATCCCTCCGGTTCGACGGCGCGCTGAACGTGGACCTGACGGAATTCCAGACCAACTTGGTGCCATACCCTCGTATCCACTTCCCGCTCGCCACGTACGCGCCTGTCATCTCCGCTGAGAAGGCCTACCATGAACAGCTCACCGTTGCCGAGATCACCAATGCTTGCTTCGAGCCAGCAAACCAGGTGACGAACCAATCATTCATAAGAGTTTTGCTATAACTTTTGTGTTAACAGCGAAGTTCCTTTCAGTGCTTTCGACCTGGTTCATTTTAAGTTTACATAATTTCGTTCTCATCTGATACAGATGGTGAAATGCGATCCCCGCCACGGCAAATACATGGCTTGCTGCATGTTGTACAGGTGGGTAATTTACACTACTTATAGCCACGGCCCAAAGGACCCAATTCTCATTAGGTAAAAACAAATCATCATCATCATCATTTCAGCCGAAAGACGTCCACTGCTGGACATAGGCCTCCCCCAATTGGGAGGATTTGCCATAATCGCCACGCTTGGCAGGCGGGTTGGCGATCGTAGTATGGTGTTAAAAATGCATAGAGAACGCTGCTGCCCATTCTCTAGTAAGTCACTTCGTCGCCTTTTACAACACCCACGGGAGGAAATGGGGTGGTGCTATTCTTTACGTCCGGCTCCACACGGCACACATCATGTAAACATTATTCTTATGTTCTCTTCGGTTCTGTTATTCAGGGGTGACGTCGTGCCTAAAGACGTGAACGCCGCCATTGCCACCATCAAGACCAAGAGGACCATCCAGTTCGTTGACTGGTGCCCCACAGGATTCAAGGTATTACCACACATGCCAGCAAAATGTCAGCTCCTATTAAGAACTTACAGAACCATCTGTTTCCCTCTATGACTTTTCTTCTAACTATTACTTACTCTATTAGTTACGGAATGTCCAAGTTAAGTGAGCTAAACTTGAATGATTTTGTGTGCAGGTGGGCATCAACTACCAGCCCCCGACCGTGGTCCCTGGAGGTGACTTGGCGAAAGTACAGCGCGCTGTCTGCATGCTGTCCAACACCACCGCCATTGCAGAGGCTTGGGCTAGGTATGTACTTTATGAAGAGTGGCAAACTCAGAAATGTGTATGGCATTACTCCAGTTCTTCAAACAATTTTACGGCAGTTAATCATGAGCTAATAGCCGACCCCAACATAGTTGGGAAAAGGCTAAGTAGATTTGTATAATGAGCTAACCTCACGGCTATATTTCGTCTTAGATTCTTGAACCGTTTGTAACCCTGCTTTAGGCCTTTGTCAAGTAAGTTCATGAAGTTGTCAATACATCTTTTTTGACCTGTTGTCAAAACAATTTTTAAAGTAATATTTTAGTTTTTACAAAGCTTTTTCTAACTGACTTTGAACATTTTAGACTGGACCACAAGTTTGACTTGATGTACGCGAAGCGCGCCTTCGTCCACTGGTACGTCGGCGAGGGTATGGAGGAGGGAGAGTTCTCGGAGGCTCGCGAGGATCTGGCTGCGTTGGAAAAGGACTACGAAGAGGTCGGAGTGGACTCCACCGAGGGAGAACTTGACGAAGACAATGAGTACTAATACCTGAAGGAATGGTCGACTACACGCTGGATGTACGGCGTTTTAGAAGTATTGTCTTGTCATCCATGTTTAGTTGATTTTATATTATCTGTTGTATGTCGACTTTTATTGTAAAGTTTGGACTGAAGGACCAGATGAATGATTGCTTAGGTATGGAGAGGTCTATACTTTTGATAGAATTTTACGAATGCCTGTATGCGTAAATTTTGCTGCTTTTCATCTGATCCTTTCAGTCGATTAAGCAATACAAGCTTTAGTCGATCATTAGAGTGTACTCAATCAATGGCGTTTTTGGATTCCATCAATATATTTTTGACTCGATGCCGTCAAAGTAAAATAATAAGTTTTATAATAATATAATACATAATATAGTACTTAAGAACGTAAGTGTGGGCGAGTGTGAGATCAGTACAAACTTTTGAAAAAATATAACTTTCAACAAGTTGAACCTTAAAGTTTGAGATACTGTGAGTGTAACAAAATAATTTGCATTTATTAATTTAAAAAGAATTCGTGATAATATAACATTATTGGGAGGTAGATGTATAGTTTATATCATTTATATCGTAAGCTAACTTATTGAGAACTAATTTTATGCTTCGGAAAAGTGCATGTGTGTTTGAGAATAATAATTTATTTTTAATGCACAATAAAGATTTTTTTACACATAACCCCTTCGTTTTCTTTAATCCTGACTATTAAATAAAAGTCAGCATTATTACATACATTTTTTATTCATATACAAAACATTATTATTACAATCACAACTATTAAGTCACAATATCAATATTATAAAATTGCCCAAAACAACAAACAACTTTATAAGACCCTAACAGTAAAAATTCCTATAACAATTACATGGTTCCATACTCTATGACTGATAAATCGTTACAAAAAGATCTTATATAGTTAAATGCCATCAAAACTATCAATTTGAACATACCCGTAATGTACAGCTAACACAAAAGGTTGGTATGCAGAATAGATATCATCTTTTTTGCAAGCAATATTCATAATTTTATCGTGCATAATATTTTTTTTAATAGAACACTCGGAACAAGTAAGTCAATGAATTACGTACTCATTAGTCATCACATACAAAAAATTGCAAAAGAAGCAGAGTAATTTGCAGTCTGCATTATCTATCTTTTTTGTTGACTGTATATTCGTTTGTTGCGCCGTCTGTTGACATTTTTCATTACTTTTATGAAAATCAATGACTCTTATACAAAATTTTGGAGTAAATTAGGAAACTGATTAATTATTCTTATTTTTAGCCAAGCCAATTCAGATGTTTAGTTAGAAAACTGACCTTTAATGTATACCTAAGGGATTCAATAAAATCCACATTTTGTGCATCCGATTAAGATATAAATAGACATCATTTTGTGTAGCCATTACATTGAAACCTTTTTCTATCCATAGTCCGTTAGCTATTTACTTAAATACGTTTCTAAAACAAGTGTAAAGTAAAAATAATAAATTCAACTCATTGAGATCTTAGATTGTTGTTGTCTAACATGATCGTTTGTTGAAATGGAAGTAGGAACATTTGTTTTCTAAAGTCATATTAAGTCCTAACAAAATGATTGAATTAGATTTTTACGCAATTTCAATTGATTTAAAGATACTGATATTTAATAAACGTAAGCGCTGATTTTGCTGGTAAAATAATTTACATTTTAGAAAAGCATAAGCGAATTAAAAATGTCGTGCATGATTTAGGCACTGTATATGATGCCAATGTAAAGTAGCTGTAAACAAATACTATAAAATATGACTATGATCTCTTCTATAAACCATGAATTAATTCTGATCATGTTTAACATGATACATACATACATTTATTCACAGAGTAATTAATAAATGGAGTACTAAACTGTTAGTCGCCTGACTACATAATATGTGACAGACCCACATATGATGATGCGACGGAACCGGCGCAGTAGTAATCGCACATATTAGCAGAGCTACTCAGCTCTGCTAATATGTGTGTCAAATCGCGCATACGCACTCATCGCCCTAGACACTCGTCTAGGGCGATGAGTGCGATTTGAGTTAATTCTGCGAAGAAGACAAGCTGAAATGTTTTTTTAAGCCGTAGTAAGAACAGTTAAAATCATCATTATAGCGATGTGTTTTATTCGTTATGTATAGCTCCATAACACTCCTTCTCAGTCACTGAAACAATAATGGCTCTAACGTGGCATAGTACGGCCCTATGTACCTACGTATAATTGACCGTTCCAATCAGAACACAGCAATGCTTCTAAACTGCAAAAATAGAAATTATGATTATCTGTTCATGACTAGCTGCTGCCCGGGGCGTCGGCCGCGTGGTTTTTTATATTCAAATAAATAAAATTTAAGTGTCTGTGTGTAAGATATATTTTTTTTATCCATGCGCGTGAACCGCCCGTGAAGTAGCCTAAGTTACTCCATATAACATCAGCTATCTGCTAGTGAGTCTCGTCTAAATCGATCAAGCCGTTTCAGAGATTAGCCGGAACAAACAGAAAGACAAAAATTTTAAAATAATGTTTTTTTGATATAAATACCGTATAAACTTTCATATGCATTTAGTAAAAAGCTGTTATTTTGACATTAGAAACAGACACTTCAGTTTTATTTATTTCCCCGGAAAACTACGTTCACAAGTATCTTTACTACAAGCAACATTTCCTTTGAACTTTGACCTACACACAAATTCACTCCATTTACTCCCTACTCCATAAAAGAGCTCATCGCCGCTAGTCGGGCTTGTGCTTGTGCAGCTCGCTCGGCGCGGCCGCGTCGCGCGGGAACCAGCCGCGCGGCCCGCGCGCCCACGAGCCGTCGCCCGCCAGCTTCTCGCCGAATAGCCAGTGGCTGGAGCAAGATGAGCATACATTTATTTAGGCAAAGATGCGCTCTTGTTCGTGGCAGTAGCAACACTATTCTGGGTGTTTTTGCTGATCGGTGGGAGTCCCCATGCTGCAAAGGTGGCTGCGACTTCATGTCGTAATTTAATTGTGTTGCCTATACCAACATTCGTTCTTTTTAAGTACATTGTTACTAACAAAATATGGACCTGGTCTGAAATAAATGTCTATTATTATTTATGATTATTATTAGTTAGCTTTTTGGTAAATAGTGACTTTTAACTGGGTTGTGGAATTCGGCAGTCGCTTTGTTATTGCCCAATGAGAGAGGGTGAACTTGACATAGATTTAAGACAATTGCGAGTCGGACTCGCGCACGTGGGGTTCCGTACCATTATCCTATAAAAACGAGCAAAAAAATCACTGTTGTATGGGAGCCCCCTGAATTTATTTTGCATTTATCTATGTCGAATTAAATTTTAATATCATTTGTAAATGTTTCTCGTAGGTTAACTAGCTCTTCAAGTTGACTCTCGGTTTCTACATATAGCTTAATAATTATCATCCATATACAGTAAATGATTTAAAACGCCTTTCTGCGGCTCACTCTATAAATTCTACAGTTGCTGACCGACAGAGGTCAGTAACGTAAAATTTAAAGGGATTCATAATGAGGTAGCGTTAAATATCTTAGATATGGGGATTTAGAGCAAGGCACAACCACAATAAGCTGAGCGCATCTCCCTGGAAAATGCGGCATCTTCTCTGCGTTTTTAATTGAGATCTATTGTTTCGGTTGGGGTTGCGAGTCTTAGTACTGGTCTTCAAAAACGTAACTATTGATATACACTTTTTTTACCTTTAAAAAAAGTTTTTAAGTTTTAACAAAACCGAAAATTATCATAAGATGAACCTAATGTAGTACCTACTAATTAAATAGCAATCGTTTAGAATTTATTAAAATTTGCTTAAAATAAGTTTTTATTTTGTTTAAATGCTAATTAATAATTTCCAAGCATATTATAAGATAAAAGACTACGTTGAAGACAAGGAAGTTTGGCAATAATTCCTTTTGCACATTTGGCTTCCCTGGTACCTCATAAACAGGATAACTATGTAAATGTCTATTAACTGCTCCCAAATAACGATGTTTATTTATATATGTATATATATATGTTTATTTATTTATATTTATATATATACTTCCTTGACATAATCTTTTCATTATTTACCTAAAAATCGAATTCCAATTCTTTATTAGTGGCTTTTGTGGACATGGTATTTATTCAGATTTGTTACTGTAGTTGTATTGGCAATCGTGTCATTTGATTTAAATAGGTTTTCATTTTAATTATATCTTATTATTATAAACACGAACGGGATATTTACCATGTTTATTATTTGTTATGAGTTCCCGATATTTCGGCGCTGTTAATAATAATATTAGTGACCATGACAGTTTAAAAACTAATATAAATATCTTTTTTATTTTTTCAATCTTTTATATAGATTATTTTCTATTTTGTGAATATGAGAACGTTGTAGGCCTAGTAGAGTGTAGATTTGTTGGCCCTTTTCTATTTTGTTAAGTACGACAAATTATTTTTAAAAGAGTAACCGTGGAGTTTCTTGCCGGGTCTTCTCCATAGGAAACAACTAATTGAAACCGTGCACTTAGCTTCTGACGTTTCGTAAGTGCCCATGTATGTATGTTTATGTGAAATATTTTGATTTTGATCCTAGAGTTACCTACCTACTCGAACGCAACGAACCACCAGTGCAAGTACGTAGGACTCGATTCGATAAATTTGACAATTATTCTCGATAAAATGAGTTTTTATCGAATCGAATCGATGTCGCAATATGTAACTTCTACTTTAACGATCGGTAAATGAACTCTAAAATTTTAACGAATTTAAAGAAAATGCACGAAACGACAATTTTACAGTTGAGATCGCCAATTTACGCTGTCAAGCTCGGTAATTTGTCGACACCTTGTAAAAGCCCGATAAGCATAGCGATCATTAAGTACTAATACGAACAAGATTGATAAAAATGCAAACCTTAGCGATCTCGATGTCTTATCGAGATATCGTGGGCCGATTCGAGTCGTTAAGGATCGCTTGTCAAATGGCAATACTGAGGACGTCCACAGACAAAACATTTAAGGTGGGATTTCTGTGGCACGACTAATGTCCGAGATATTTAGAAAATATTTTTTGTTTTCATACATTTTTGGATTGTAAACAATATTTATGGGTATAATTGAAAGAAGCTACACTGTAATTTAAACTACGCTTATAATTTTAAAATTGCTCGAGACATTATGCAAAAATACCTTTACTTACTTATTCTATGAATGACCTGCCCGGACGCGGCGACTAATGGCGGCACGAGCGCGGTGAATTTAGATAATTAATCATCATATTTTATCAAGTAATTTTAAATTATAGTTTTTTTTTAAATCGGTTCCATGATTCGTGTTTGAATAGATACACCCTATATATATATTATTTTCTTTTCTTTTGCTTATATCTCGAAAATGGTGAGTCCAATCGCGAAAATAATGAAAATTTCGACACCCTTTAGAAAACCCATAAACCCTTAATACTCAACATGTAGGTAATTTTTTTTTTCCATACAAAATGTGAAAATTTCCATATGAAACACGTTGAGGCTGCCCCGCCCCTGCGCACCTCCAGCTCTAAAAAAAATCATGAGATAGGGCAAACAAGTGCAACGTTGCGAAGCTAAAAAAAATACCACGTGGAGTCGCGATTGTCAAATTCGATTCACCCTGCAATAAAGTCATAACTTCATAAGTCCTAAATCCATGATTAGTAATGATCGCTATGCTTATCGGGCTATTACATGGTGTCGATAAATAACCGAGCTCGACAGCGTAAATTGGCGATCTCAACTGTCAAAATGTCATTTCGTACTTGCATTTTCGTTAAATTCGTTAAAATTTTAGAGTTTATCTACCGATCGTTAAAGTAAGTACCGTACTTACATTTTTTACGTGTTACGTACTTCCAAATTCGTTAACAAGATCGATAAAAATGCAAACCTTAGCGATCTCGATGTCTTATCGATGCAAAGTGCGTACTTGCACTGCACGTCCGAACACTTCGATAACGCTGGGTGAAGGATAAGTAACTAGGTACGTAAATTACAATTCCAATTATTTCTTCTTCCTATTTTAGCGTGCTTATCTCCTTCAAAATTAAAGCATTTAAACAAATAAAGTAATTTTAATTCTACGATTGCTATTTTAAGTTAGTAGGTACTAAATTAGGTTGATCTTGCAATATTTTTTTTATGTTTTTATTTTTCTTGGGTTCCTTTATCGATACTGAACCTACCCCTAAGCTATGGCACGCAATTTCTTTAACACCCTGTATATACGTGGAAAATAAATCAGTTTTTATTATTGTCTCAAAATAGGCAGTCAAGTGAAAACTGAAAACTTTGGAATAACTGTGTTCCTTTTTGAAGTTTTAAATTAGTTATAAACTTAACATCACGCCTTGTTTCTCCGAAAGGTGTACCCATAGTAGGAACATCCACATTTCACTAGCTTTCAATAGCGGATATTGACTTTTTTCTTCTTTTCTCTTAAGCCTTTGACATTATATAATTAGTAAATTAAGACATTTCAATCATAAATGAAAAATGAAAAAAATCGTACTTATAAAACTTGACATTGTATCCATACTAATATTATAAATGAGAAAGTAACTCTGTCTGTCTGTCTGTCTGTATGTTACGTTTTCACGCCTAAACCGCTGAACCGATCGTCATGAAATTTGGCAGAGATATAGCCTGGGATACGGAGAAGGACATAGGCTACTTTTTTACGCGATATAACCGACATCCACGCGGGCGGAGCCGCGGGCAAAAGCTAGTTATATAATAATATATTTTCATTTTAAACTAATTTATAATTACATTAATGGGAAAATTTATTGTACTCTAATTTGAATATTTCTACACCAGCAACGGTAGTATAAATATGTGAAACTGTTAATTAATCTTAATGTACCATATACTCAGAAATAAATAATTATTATTTTACTAGTTATGTTTAAGTCCCATGTAACAGGGGGCGAGCCTATTGCCATCAACCAGAGACAAATCCAGACTCCGAGCTGCTACTGAGAAATTCCTAATGGAAAACCCAATAACACTTTGCCCGACCCGAGAATCGAATCCAGGACCTCATGCTCAGCAGCAGCGCTTGCGACCACTAGACCAACGAGGCAGTTAAATTAATTATGGTCTGAATTAATTCAATTTCTAATTTGTAATTGGCACTCCGAACAATAATTATATATATTTTTATATAGTGAGAATGTCGGTTACGCAAACCCATAAGTTTTTCCCCTACCAAAGAGTTTTCACTTCAAAAATTCAAAACTTTGAAAAACCGCCAGAGTGCGTGTCAGACCGACGCACAGTGAAGGGTTCCGTGGTTGGGATGAATTTATCCCAAGAACAAACTTAATATTGTAGTTGAAAAACATGTTCCCCCATACATTCCAACTACAAATGTAAGTTTGCACGCACACTATTGAGTGGTTTACCATGTTATTTTAAGACCATAGACTTCTTATAGGTTTTCCTGTAATCTATAAGTAAAGAACTAAATTGTCAATATTTATCTATTTTTTAACTGACTTTAAAAGTATATATTGTAAATTATAAAAAATATATCTGAAATCCTTACAAAAAGCCCTTTTATTTGGTATGTCACACGGTACAGTTTGCAATTTTTTTTATTTGTAATTTTCAATTTTGGCTCCCAAAAGTGACCCGAGACGTCCGTGTTTAGGTCACCGAAGTTCATATGTGTACGAAATTTAAACTTAATCGGCTCAGTAGATTCGGACAAATTGCCTATGACAGACAGACAGACCGACATACAGACAAACTAGGGATCCAAAAGTGTTCCGTTTTTCCTTTTGAGGTACGGAAGCCTAAAACTAAGGCCCGAGTTCGTCTCCGTAGCGGTGTACAGGCCTAAAAAGGTATAATGCAGGTGACACTTACCGCCTCTGTCTCGTAGCTCTAATAACGTCACCAGGCGTGAGCGGCAACCTGGCCTCGTCCGTGCAGGGCGCGCTGAGCGCGGCCCGCGGGCGGCTGCAGAGAGGGACCCAGCGGCCCGAGTACGTCTCCGTAGCGGTGTACAGGCCTAAAAAGGTACAATGCAGGTGACACTTACCGCCTCTGTCTCGTAGCTCTAATAACGTCACCAGGCGTGAGCGGCAACCTGGCCTCGTCCGTGCAGGGCGCGCTGAGCGCGGCCCGCGGGCGGCTGCAGAGAGGGACCCAGCGGCCCGAGTACGTCTCCGTAGCGGTGTACAGGCCTAAAAAGGTACAATGCAGGTGACACTTACCGCCTCTGTCTCGTAGCTCTAATAACGTCACCAGGCGTGAGCGGCAACCTGGCCTCGTCCGTGCAGGGCGCGCTGAGCGCGGCCCGCGGGCGGCTGCAGAGAGGGACCCAGCGGCCCGAGTACGTCTCCGTAGCGGTGTACAGGCCTAAAAAGGTACAATGCAGGTGACACTTACCGCCTCTGTCTCGTAGCTCTAATAACGTCACCAGGCGTGAGCGGCAACCTGGCCTCGTCCGTGCAGGGCGCGCTGAGCGCGGCCCGCGGGCGGCTGCAGAGAGGGACCCAGCGGCCCGAGTACGTCTCCGTAGCGGTGTACAGGCCTAAAAAGGTACAATGCAGGTGACACTTACCGCCTCTGTCTCGTAGCTCTAATAACGTCACCAGGCGTGAGCGGCAACCTGGCCTCGTCCGTGCAGGGCGCGCTGAGCGCGGCCTGCGGGCGGCTGCAGAGAGGGACCCAGCGGCCCGAGTACGTCTCCGTAGCAGTGTACAGGCCTACAAAGGTATAATGCAGGTGACACTTACCGCCTCTGTCTCGTAGCTCTAATAACGTCACCAGGCGTGAGCGGCAACCTGGCCTCGTCCGTGCAGGGCGCGCTGAGCGCGGCCCGCGGGCGGCTGCAGAGAGGGACCCAGCGGCCCGAGTACGTCTCCGTAGCGGTGTACAGGCCTAAAAAGGTACAATGCAGGTGACACTTACCGCCTCTGTCTCGTAGCTCTAATAACGTCACCAGGCGTGAGCGGCAACCTGGCCTCGTCCGTGCAGGGCGCGCTGAGCGCGGCCCGCGGGCGGCTGCAGAGAGGGACCCAGCGGCCCGAGTACGTCTCCGTAGCGGTGTACAGGCCTAAAAAGGTACAATGCAGGTGACACTTACCGCCTCTGTCTCGTAGCTCTAATAACGTCACCAGGCGTGAGCGGCAACCTGGCCTCGTCCGTGCAGGGCGCGCTGAGCGCGGCCCGCGGGCGGCTGCAGAGAGGGACCCAGCGGCCCGAGTACGTCTCCGTAGCGGTGTACAGGCCTAAAAAGGTACAATGCAGGTGACACTTACCGCCTCTGTCTCGTAGCTCTAATAACGTCACCAGGCGTGAGCGGCAACCTGGCCTCGTCCGTGCAGGGCGCGCTGAGCGCGGCCCGCGGGCGGCTGCAGAGAGGGACCCAGCGGCCCGAGTACGTCTCCGTAGCGGTGTACAGGCGGGAACGGACGCGCTTGTCTTGTTTCTGGGCTTGTTGCTCACACTGGAAACGAGATGTGGCTTTTATTGAAATTATCGTATATCGCTTTTTATTTGAAACTAGCTGACCCGACAGACTTCGTTCTGTCAAAAGCTATAGTATAAACTCCACTACTCTACCCTACCCTACCCTACCTACCCTACCTACCTACCTACCTACCTACCTACCCTACCCTACCTACCTACCTACCTACCTACCTACCTACCTACCTACCTACCTACCTGCCTACCTACCTACCTAACTACCTACCCTACCCTACCCTACCCTACCCTACCTACCTACCTACCTACCTACCTACCTACCTACCTACCTACCCTACCCTACGCTACCCTACCTACCTACCTACCCTACCTACCTACCCTACCCTACCTACCTACCCTACCCTACCCTACCCTACCTACCTACCCTACCCTACCCTACCTACCTACCTACCCTACCTTACACTACCCTACCCTACCCTATCTACCTACCTACCTACCCTACCTACCTACCCTACCCTACCTACCTACCTACCTACCCTACCCTACCCTACCCTACCTACCTACCTACCCTACCCTACCCTACCCTACCTACCTACCTACCCTACCTTACACTACCCTACCCTACCCTACCCTATCTACCTACCTACCTACCCTACCCTACTCTACCCTACCCTAATTTTTCGAAAAACCATTAAAAAAAAAAAGTTGCTATAAACCTCACGGAGCCCGAGACCTTTCCAACGAATGCAAAACCGTGGAAATCGGTTCGTGCGTTCTGGAGTTATAGCGTCAGGAAGGAAAACCCGACTTATTTTTATATAGTAGATTAATATGGTTTCAATCTTGTGTTTGACCGTCATACGTTTCTTTCGCTGTAAGGGTCAATAAAGAGCTGATAAAATCAATGGCAGTTAGTACGCACCTAACTAAGGAATTTGAACTATTAATATTCTATAGGTCTCAATTTATGTAGTCGGCTTTTATTTTACTTCACAGAACAAATTGGACGGTAAACAATACAACAGGCTAGTATTAATAGTAATAAAAATACCTTATGAGTTTTGTATTGTGAAATAGTTGTGAGCTAAAAATAAAATAATAAAACCGGCCAAATGCGTGTCGGACCACGCACAATGAAGAGTTTAGTAGTTGGGATGAATTTATCCCAAGAGCAAAAATAACATTGTAGTTGAAAAACTATTCCTCCCAATACATTGCAACTGTAAATAGAAAGAAAGAAAGAAAAATAGGTTTATTTGTCACAGAAACACGTGCATACAAAAAGATAATTAACTTGAGTAGGTGGTATACAGAAAAATAAAAATAAAAAACAAAATAGATCTACTTTCCAATCACGAGCACAAAACAAAATAGTCGGCAGCTGCACGTCATGACTGTGACAAGAAGGCTTCCACTCAGCATGATGCTGTGCTATGAGGGACCCACAGCACAGCGCTGATTTTCAGTGGTTACCCGAAATGTAAGTTTGTACGCACAATATTGAGAGATTTAGCATATTATTTCAAGACCATACCTTCCTGCCTGTAATTTTTATGTATAGCTACTCTCTGTTATTCTTTTCAAAATTTTCATTAATATTCTTTAATAACTTAAAAAATAAATATTATTAAATTCTCATAAGAAGTCCTGTCATTTGATATGGCACATGGTACAGTTTGCAAAACTTTTATTTTTTTATTTTCTAATTTTCCCCTCAAAAGTGAACCCCATATTCAAAATTCATTTATTTACGTTACACATTCATGTTTGAGTCACAGAAATTCATATGTGTGCCAATTTCAATTTAATCGATCCAGTAGATTCGGAGCAAAGCGGCTGTGAGTCTGTGACTGACGGACGGACAGACAGATATTTACTTCATAAAGTATTTTACTACAATACTTAAATATTCACATATAAAACTGATCTGAACGCGTTTAAGTTTAACATAATTATTATGCATAACTCACTTGCGTTATAATATAACATATCATCATCATCATTTCAGCCGAAAGACGTCCACTGCTGGACATAAGCCTCCCCCAATTGGGGGGGTTTGCCATAATCGCCACGCTTGGCAGGCGGGTTGGCGATCGCAGTATGGTGTTAAAAACGCAAAGAGAACACTGCTGCCCATTCTCTTGTAAGTCCCTTAGTCGCCTTTTACAACACCCACGGGAGGAAATGGGATGGTGCAATTCTTTACGTCCGGCACCACACGGAACATAATTATAACAGATTTAAGTCACTGAAATCATATATCTGTATCTTATACGCGAATCAGAACGCATAGGAATGCGTATATAAATAACTAACAATTTTATTTATTTGTATACGCATTCCTATGTTCGTGTCTGTTTGTAATGTCAAAATAACAGCTTTTTACCAAATTCATTTATGAAAGTATATAAGGTACTGAAAACAATTTTTTTTTAAAACATTTTTATCTGTCTGTTTGTTCCGGCTAATTTCCGAAACGGCTGGACCAATTTTGAGGGGACTTTCACTAGCATATTGGGCCTATTTGTCGCAGCCGTGAGGCACAACAATACTGCTTTTTTGCTGTTTGTCAGATAGCTGATGTTTTAAGGAGTAACTTAGGCTACTTTTACTTTAGAAAAAGGCACGCGGGCGAACCTTAAGCATGTCTGCTAATTTCTTACATCGTTTTTTACACTTTTTACTTTTTTTATTTTATCTGCTACATATTATATTGTGTCATGTGTGCCTTTTTGTCAGTGCGTAATAAATGTATTTATTCTTTCTTCTTGAAACTCACCGTAAGATCGTACTCCCCGCACCCCTCTCTCAATGGCCACTTGATGCCATCGTACTTAGCTCCAAACAACACCAGCTTGATATTATTCTTCCAGCCCACGTTGTAAGGGAACACAAACTCAGGCAGACCCTGCTCTTCGCGCCGTCCCACTGCCTTCTCCATTATCCAGTCTTCTATTGTGGTCTGGTTACGAAGGATGCCACGGACCTTTAAATTAAAATAATAAATATAACGTAATTCTTTAGTATTTGAATTTTATTTTTGATTAAGTAAAGTTCAGTTTTCTCGGTAACATAAATTGTTTTATCTACACCCATGCTATAAATCCTCTATAAAAGTTTCTGAAAAAGTTAGCTTATTGCCAACATTAAAACAACCGGTGTCATAGTAACCATAATATCATCCAAACGTGTGTTATAATTTTGTACAAAATTTCATTAGGCAACTCCTTTGCGTTTTCGATCCCTTCCTTACTCATCAAACAGCCACATTTATGAATTTCAAAAAAAGAACATTGTCATGCACGCGCGTTTTACTACCACAACACCGAAATAAAAAAAATAAAAAAAACTTATAGGTTATTCGAGTTCACGTCGCATCCCGCCATTTTTGTTCGATATTAGTATTGCAAAAAATTATAAGTTTTTTGTTTACAAAAATGAGTGATACAAGCTTTGATAACACACCACCAGATATTCCTAATGCAACAAAGGACATTTCTATTACCAGAAAAGTCGAGAAAGCAAAATGAAAAAGCGAACTAAGATTTCATGAATTGGAAAATATCAAAGAGTAGATAAAGTCTAGTATGCAACTGTACATAATTAGATATTAAAACTCTCATGTGATACTATTAACCCACTTTCGTGTTTTAATACCCCTTATTATACAACAGTTGCATAAATAATTATTATGACTGTTAAAAATAATTATAGTTGAAATATGCTTTGGGATTAGCAACCTTCATTCCATTACGTAAAGTACAGTTTTGATTAGATCTCAGCATGTTGAATATCTTTCGCTATAATGCTCGCCGGTTTAAATTGAAGTTAGTGTAAATTTTTCTTAATTTGACATTTGTACGTGTTTTTTCAATAATTTATATGTGGTTGCCGTCTCTAGGGGACACATAAAATTATGACTGGCGGATTTGTCTTACCAGTTTGATATCCTTATTAATATAGAAAGAAAATGGTAATGAATGAGCTACTTTAGTTCTTATTTAACATACATTAAAAAAAAAACAATTCTAGAATATAGTTCCGTAGTATGGAATCCACATTACGAGGTTTACTCCAAGCGATTGGAGAGTGTCCAAAAGCGGTTTCTTTACCATCTGTGCTACGGAGATCACTTGGCTAAACAACTCACTAGCTACACAGACAGGTTGAGACACTATCACATGGACACACTAACCAGTCGTAGGAAGAAACTGGACTGCGTCATCCTTCATAAAGTATTGAGTGGAACGATAGATTGCAGTGAACTTTTGGGCTCATTAGAGATTAAAATTCCGACTCGGATTCCTAGGCATAACACATACAACTTATTTCACATCCCTGGCTCAAAAACGAACCTCGGTCATTACGCCGCTGTGCCAAGACTTTGTAGACAATACAACACGTTAGCTAAAACTACGAATCTTGACATCTGCGAGTCTCTGTCTAAATGAGACAGCCCGTTTAGTGTACTTTAGTTATTTTCATAGTGTAATGTCGTACGCTATTCTTTTGTGGGGAAATGCCACCGACATTCAGTCTATCTTTGTTTTGCAGAAAAGAGCTGTTCGATCAATTTATAAATTAAGTTCGAGACACTCTCTCAGAGAGAAATTTAAGGAAATTAATGTTATGACTGTGCCTTCTCAGTATATTTTTGAAAATCTTTTATATGCCCATAAAAACATAAAACTGTTTAAAAAATACAGTGATATCCATAATATAAATACTAGGAACAAACACATGTATGTTGTACCTAAAACACGGCTCAAGAAAATAGGTGGTTCGTTCAGATGTCAATGTATACGCTTTTATAATAAACTTCCAAGCCACGTTCAAGATTTAAGCATTAATCAATTCAAATCATTCATTAAACGTAAGTTGTGCCAGAAAGCCTTTTATACCATTAAAGATTATATTGAGGACAAAAAGGCTTGGGATTGAGCTGCTCCAAATTTTATATATTGTTTTTTTTAATTTTTTATTGTGATTGTTTTATACTCATTGACATGAATATTTACTTGTGAAGTATAATGTTATTATTTTAATTATTGTGAATGTGAAGACTATGTGGGTCTTTGTTTATTTTAATTTTTTTCTTCTCAGTATATATATTATTTTTTTTCCTGTTCATGGTATGGCAGTTTGAGTAATTTATGCGGCCTGCCCAAATGTCCTTTCTTTGGTATTGTTCGTCGAATCGTTGAGCTCCTTATGTTCTGAGTTGAGCTGCACGATTACTGACAAATACGTGCACTGAATGGACAGGTCCACTCAATCTGTGTGGTTCTTTCTTCAAAAGACCATTTCAGACACCAGTCTACATGGTCTTCACATGATTTGACCAAGATTATGTCTGGACTTTAAAAGAGACCGTGACCTCTGAGTTTGTTTCGGTCTTTCTTCCCAGAGTAGTCAGATACGAAATGCCGACCTCATCTAGTTTTAAAATATGATTGACGTGTAAAAGTGTTTGTAAAAACCTACTTACAGAAATAAAATCATTTATCATTTAAACATAAGAAGTGTATAAAAGATTTAATTTAAGTATCTCTCAATGTTATATTAACTTTTTTTATGTCCTTTAAAATTTTACTAATTTTGCAATAATTATGTTACCTATTATTAATAAGTTAATTTTGTTAGCTTAGTTGTTAACTATATTGTGCATGCTGTGGTCTCCTATAAGTGAAGGAGTACACCTGCTTAGTACCTGATGTTGCCCTTTATTTATGTGTCATGTATTGTGTACATCTTTTGTTGGAGATCCTAAATAAATAAATAAATAACAATACGCCTATATTCCCCGAAGGGTTAGGCTGAGGTATATACAGGATAAGTTTTTAACAAGTGCGCAATTTTTTTTTGGTGGTTCATTATTAGTTTGTAATAGGTTTAGTAATAGAACACATTTCCATTATTTGTTCTATACTTTTTTTTTGGTCCACTTGAAATCAGCAAAATATGGATAAAATCTATTCGTAATAATATCAATGGGCGAGCGCCAGTGCTGCCAACTAGTCTAAGCGAAAACGCGCTGTCAGCGCTGTAAAAAAGCGCTAGAAAGCGCTAAAACGACTTTTTTTTTTAAACGCTATATTTCGCGCCAACAACAAATTTCATTCATTTCATTTATTTATTCATTAACAATTAACATTGTGTTGAACATTACATATTAAATAAAATTATCACATGCAGAGACAAAACATTCAAAAGCCTAATTAAAATTGAAGTGAAAAGTTAGTTCAAGAGTCAGATTAATTTAAAATATGTCAACAAATAAAAACAATGTCAAATTTATATCAGTAGGTAATTATGTAAAATTCAATGTCAAAAAAATTTAAACAATTGAGAGTATACATTCATAAAGGTCCTAGTGTTAAGTCAAAAGATAATTTATCATATATTTTATATTTTTCATTGCTATTATTATAGGTGACTATTATAATCATAAATATACATTTTATCGTTTATCATTTGACATATATTCTGATACCGAGTATAAACATTTTTCCAATAAGAAGGCTTTTAATTTAGTTTTAAATGAGTGAGAGCTATAAATTAATAATTTTAAATCAGTCGGTAACCTATTAAATAACTTGACTGCTTGATATCTGGAACAATGCTTAACTATGTTAAAATTTGATGCCTTTTTGTGTTTGAAATCCTTCCTTCTTCAAATGGTTTTACTATTTGCAAAACGCGAGTACTCGAACTGAATAAAGGAAAGTTAATTTATTGATTCGATATAATTTATACGTGTATCGAATCAAGAGAATGTCTTTCCCTCATTCAGTTCGAGTAATCGAGTTTTCGATTTGCGTTGCCGATCATCGACAACTTAGTAAGTTTGACTTAGTAAATTGTGTAAGTTGAACTTACACAATTGCCCCACAGATAAAATAAATTTCATGATAGCATGAACTGAAACAAATATAAATAAAATCAATATTTTTTTATAGTGAAAATCTTCATCTGGTTCTCACAGATGATGACTCTATGAAGAAAACATAGACATCATTTTTTAGTTTTTCAATGTTGGTAGTAGGTAGAAATACATAATTTTATTTAGCAAAAGTAATTTATTATGTTTTACGCTGTATTAAGTAATATAGTTTCATAATTTAAAAAGCGCTAGATTTAGCGCTAGGCGCTAAAACGCGCTTCGAGGAAAAAAAGCGCTAGATCTGGCGCGTAAAGCGCTAAGTTGGCAGCACTGGCGAGCGCACAGCTGATAGGTACCTACTACTGCGTTCCGTTTCACTGATCGCGCCGCCGGCGCGTTGCGCGATGTGTATCCATTATACCAGTTTCAAAATAAACATCTTTCGTTAACGATAACAATTTTTTTTTGTACTACGACATATCTAAATAAAAAATATTTGAGACCCTCATAGTAAGCCCTTTTATTGATATGTCACACGGTACAGTTTACAAACTTTTTTAAAATTTTCTTGTTTGCCCCCCAAAACTGACCCTAATATTCTAAATTCATTTATTTACGGTTCATATCCGTGTTTGGGTCACTCAAATTGACATGTATACCAAATTTCAACTTAATCGGTCCATTACATTCGGAGCAAATTAGCTGTGATAGAGGGACAGACAGACAGACAGACACACGAGTGATCCTATAAGGGTTCCGTTTTATCCTTTGAGGTACGGAACCCTAAAAAGGTAGGTTTTTCCCTGAACTGAGAATTTCAGTCTGATATTACAGTTCCTAACACTTTTTTTATTAGGTTCACCAACAATAAAATTGATTTCACTGATGATAACAGTACCACATGCATAACATAATGAATAATAGAAATAAGCTAATAAGCTTATTTATATTTAGTAATAAGCGCTATATTGTTTTTTTTTTTAAACATTCACAGTATAAATCACATTTAAATGAAATTAATATTTATAGTTCTAATTAAAAATTGTAAAATTGGTAAAGGTAAAATAACACTTACTTGTAAGTACAAGAGTACTCCTACAGCTAACACGACGCCGACTGCCATGCCGATGGCGAGTAGCGTCAGCAGCAGCGTGGTGAGCGTGAGGTAGATCATCGGCTCGCGGCCAGTGCCGTTCAGTACGTACCACACGCGGTTTATGGCGTGGTACATGCATATTGATAGTACCTAGAAATACGACAGAAAAGATTATTATAACACTAGCTTCTGCCCGCGACTTCGTCCGCGTGAAATTTCTTCTCCCCCGGCCCACCCCGTCGCATTGAATCACCTGCCCGCGCTATTACTTCGTTTTCGCTTAGTGTCCTTTCTTACTTTTTGCTCGGCTTCTAAGAGTCTTAGCGTCATGTTAAATAGTCTAAAGCCTACCTCAAGAATTGGGCTATCAATAATGTAAAAAGAATTTTTCAAATCCAATTGGTAGCTCTAGAGATTAGCTTCAGTTTTATTTGATTCTCATTAAAAAATGTATAGTAAGCCAACCTTAAAAGTTAAGACATGCTATCGTGGACTTTTTTAGAACTTTTTAAGAGGAACAATTCCATCATACATGATTGTTGCATAGCTTTAACCGTTTACGCAGCGCACGCAAATCGGTCAACAATACTAGTGGCCTACCATGGTCTTGTAATTTCTATTTTAAGATTTGGTGTTATATTTTGGGGTTATTGTAGTGAACGAGAAAGCATTTTTAAAGCTCAAAAGCGCTGTTTGAGAGCTATATTTGGCCTCAAAGTTACTGACAGTTGTGTGCCTATATTTAAGTCTCAGAAACTATTAACTTTCCCATGCCTCTATATCCTCGAATTAGCAATATTTGTTAAAACAAACCGTAATTTATTTGCCACATTAACAGAAACCAGAAAACGGAGTACATCATTAAGATCACAATATCAGAATTTACTTCACACAGGCACATTTAAAACGATTAAAAAAAAATGTAATTTGTATGGCTCCTGTTGTCTTTAATAAAATTCCCGATCATATGAAAACCTTGCCCTTGATGAAATTTAAAAAATGTTTTACTGAATTACTTCTAGATAAATGTTATTATTCTGTTCAGGATTTCCTAAATGATACATCTTAATAACCTATTTTGATAACTTGTATAATAATTATTGTGTTTGCATGCCAACAAGGCAGAATGTACACGGTTCTTTATTATGTTATTTACGATCCTATTTGTATGTACCTGCATTCAAAGCAAATAAAGTATATTCTATTCTATTCTATTCACGCAGGCAGCAGGCGCTTTGTTTTGTGTAAATAATTTCACCACTGCTCTCAAAACGGTGAAGGAAAACATCGTGAGGAATCGGCATGTCCTAGAACCAAAAAATACGATGACATGTGACATCTATCAACCCGCACTGGGTGTTGTAGATTACAGCCAACTCTCTCTCTCGAAGAGAGGAGACCTGTGCCCAAGTAGTGAGTACATTATAGGCTAGCTAGGTTAGCATAATCCTAACTTAATATTATAAATGCGAAAGTAAGTTTGTTTGTTACCTTTTCACGCCTAAACCACTGAATCTGATCATCCTGAAATTTTTCACATACGTAGTCAGGTGTACAGAAACGGACATAGAGTACCTTTAATGTTCTTATGGTAATAGATGGCGCCACGTGTCTGTCAAATGATGATTGAATTATATTATTATAGAAACTTTAGTAGTACACACTACTTAAGAGTTTTTTTACAGAGCAAGCAGAGTACAACCCGAATTGATTGTCAAATTCCAAACAACGCGATCGAAGCCGCGGACATGTGCTAGTTAACCTATTATATGCTCAGTAACAACTGAGCCGCATATTGCAAAAAACTTGTGAAAATTTGAATTTTGCGGGCTACACTAGTGCTTTCGCCTGAACCCAGTTACAATGTCACGGTCGGAGACATGAAAATACACTAAATGATTATTGCAAAAGTTGCAAATCTGATATTACTTACAACGGAAGCATGGAAGCAGCCTAGCACAGCTGAGATGAGGAACATGGTGAAGTAGCCATGGTTGTTGTGACCCACGCAGCAGTTGATCCATGGACAGTGATGGTCCATCTTTTTTACACAGTAGCCACCTGAGGACATTAGTTATAAAGCTCATTGACAACTCCTTGACATTTATT
Source organism: Dryobota labecula (assembly GCA_947523025.1). NCBI lineage: Eukaryota > Metazoa > Arthropoda > Insecta > Lepidoptera > Noctuidae > Dryobota > Dryobota labecula. The sequence continues at coordinate 2,128,585 of OX383289.1, read as the reverse complement.
CAACTGTAATTGCAAACAAAAACTGCCATCATTTATTAGTTTCGTTATAATCGGAATTACAATAAGTAAGAGATAAAATGTTAAGGTTAAGGAACAGAGATAGATGTGGCTAGAAAACTGCCTGGTCAATTTTTAGGAATTGTTATTATTTTTGGTTGTTGTGTAGTTGTTGTTGTTTGTTTTGTTGTAATCTGTGGTATAGGGTAAAATAATGAGGTATGTCCAGGGATACATAGACAAATGAAAAATCTTTGTGTCTGAATCCTTATCCTTACTCCTTACTAATCTTATAAATGTGAAAGTAACTCTGTCTGTCTGTATGTTACGTTTTCACGCCTAAACCGCTGAACCGATCGTCATGAAATTTTGCAGAGATATAGCCTGGGATATGGAGAAGGACATAGGCTACTTTATTACGCGATAACCGACATCCACGCGGGCGGAGCCGCGGGCAAAAGCTAGTTTTCAATAGTTGTTTCCAATGATTAAAATAATTACATTTTCTACAGTGATGTGACCTCGGCGCTTTGAATCCTTTACAAACTGTGCAGAACTGTAATTTATGTGTGTCCTCTTCTTTTTCCTGAAAATAACAAGAATCATCATTAAAATAATTCAACTACAGATTATTTTGCCTAAAAAAAATAATTAATGATTCTGACTTGACTTATCATGTTTCTGTAAACCATTCAAATTCAAGACTACTAAATATTTCTTTTATTATTTGTCTAGTATCATACTCACAGGTTTCCAACCTAGAGGAACGAAACCCGGTCCTTCAAGTAGTGACTGCATGAAATAATATAGTGTAGAAGCGGCCAATACAAGGAAGAGTGCTGCGTGAAGAGCTGCAGCCAACGAGGTGTGCGGCGGCCACCACATGCCCAGCAAGTGGACCATCGCCCATGTTACTAACTTTATTATACCTGAAATAAAAAGTTGAACATAATATCTATGAATAATAAAATAAACACATCAATAATAATAAGTGATTCGTGAGATAAAGGCACACTAACAGACAGACAGCCAGATGTTTCATTTTATGAAAATACTAGCTTTTGCTCGCGGCTCCGCCCGCGTGTATGTCGGTTATCGTGTAAAAAAGTAGCCTATGTCCTTCTCCATATCCCAGGCTATATCTCTGCCAAACATGACGATCGGTTCAGCGGTTTAGGCGTGAAAACGTAAAATACAGTCAGAGTTACTTTCACATTTATAATATTAGTATGGATGTAAGACAAAATTGTTGAAATAAGTCCAATTGGCACAGAAAACATTTGGTAATTTTACCTTATACAAAAGAGTTTGTTTTGCAGCTCTGTATTAAAATAGTTTTAAAGCTGCTTAGATTTACATAACATCACGCCTTGTTATCCCAAAGGGTAGGGCAGTGGTGTACCTATAGTACATCCTCATTTCGCCAGTTATGTTTACGTTCCATGTAACAGGGGGCGAGCCTATTGCCATCAACCGGACACAAATCCATTTATGCAATTATAATTGTATGAATATAAATGGTTAAAATGTACCTACATCAAAAAATCATTTTATCTAATCAAGCTTGATGGTTTGAGTGAAGTTATATAAATTAAAAGAAAAGTGCACGCTCTACAAGATAGAAGGATGGTCTAAGTAGATTAAATTACTTTGTCATGTTATTTATAAACCACTGTGAAGTGTATGTTGAGCATTCATAGTTAGATTCATACTAAACTTACAATAAATTGACAATGTTACGGAAATAAAACAATCTACTATAAAAAATCTGATGAAAAATCCGTCATCCTGACACACACACCCGTAGTAACAGCAACCGACTGTTTATATTCGTGTATGTCTTCTCTTCTCATACGTTCACAAGTTCCCGGTATACGAAAGTAGATAAGTTATAACATGTGACATATTCCAGGTTTAAGGAACTATCGGTATCTCTAGTACGTTTAAAGACCAAGAACCATTTAAATTTTGCAATTTATTAGTATAAACTCACATAAAACCGATAATGGACCCCAATGGAACAATCTGCGGAAGGGCGTTGATGCCATTTAGTTGAGTTTACCGACTACTTATGTTCTATAAAAAAATTAAAACTAACATCAAATTAACACATAATAAACGTTAACATTATAATATTATCATATCACAAACATAATATTTTATTATTTACAATTTACGAAACAGCAAGCAACGCTTCGCCGTTCGTTTCATAAATGACAATGACATTTGATGATTTTTTTTAACTTTTAGAGACATTTACGTTTACGTTTTGAAACAATATTGTTTTCGAAATCTCAGAATTTTATAATAGGTGGAACCGTGGAATTTGTATAATAATTTGGCTTTTACGAACTCTACTATGCTCAAAACCAAATAAATAATATTATTCTGCATAGTGTATTGTTGTATAGTATATTAATAGTTTTCTTCACCCTATCCGGTGACAACGACCTAGAATAAGTATGTATGTACGTAAACAATACACTACATATCCATGGCCAACATAAAAAGTTCTGAACGAAATGCCGTTTCAATAAAAGTTATGATATCAAATTCAAATAACGTTTTCAGCAAAACGACAATGCGATAACAATGATTATTTATATATTTGGTCAATAAAACCTTACAATTAAGGGGTATTTAAACATTTTATATCATGCTGCGTAAATAGGCATGCCTCAGTGTTGCCACAGCTGAGCATCTTAATATTTCTGGTAGATTTATGATTTCCTACAGCTTTCATTCAGCATCATATAATATCTTTTGTAAATGCAGCTTTTGGTTAGAATCTGAATGGATTTTCTATCGTCAAAACTGACATAAGTTTCTCTCACAAAAGCAAAGAAGAATATGTCAGTTTTTTTATAACAACATCGGCTACCACGTCACGCAGGCAGTTGTCACATCGCGATATTTTTGTGACTCAAGGGTGTGTGCATTCTTTATGTGTGTTGTTCTACTTATGTGGATTATTAGGTGATATTCTTCTTTTTACCGGGTAAGTTAATGTTTAAACATATTTTTTGTATACACCCCAAACCCCACTTTCATATTCCGGGATAACATTCCGAATTTATATCTAACGTTTTTCTGAGCTCAGCCGACTGCCCGGTGACTACAATTTTATTGTCATCGTTCGATTATGATTATTTTGTGTGAAAATGTATAGAATGGCACTGAAAAGAGTGTCTAATGAACTTTCTGCGTGCATACAAGTAGGCGTTCAGTCACAATTTCATATGTAATGTCACGCGGCAGAGGACCCGTCAGCGGCGGTGGAAATGTTCGTGAACAAAATTATCGTTACATGTATTCTGTCTTGTTGCAGATTGTGATCCCAAACCGCCAACATGCCGAAATCGGTGAGTACTCGTGTTTACGTTGATTTGTTTATAACTGAGTTAGGTTACTGTGAGCTAAGCTGTACAGCTTGTCTGTCGTGGGTACGTGAGCCCACTGATTTCACCATCGCAATGTGATCAGACGACACATGAATGACGCTGTATAAGCTTTGAGGAGACATTTTTCATACAAAATTGACTTTCTACATTGATAACAGTGTGAAAATGTTCAACAAATAACATCAGTACAAACATTTGGGCAAAAACTGTTGTTATAGCATATCAAATGTGTAACTCTTGATTATATTGAGGTGACATTATAAATATTTATGATATCTCTCTTTTGGAAAGTAAAAGTACCTGTCTAGTGCCGAAGATAAGAGTATTTCGTAATAAAGGAATTACACTATGGGTTATCTTGTTTAAAATTGTGATAACACCAAGTATATATTGCTTGGGTATTGGTGAAATCTAAATCATGTCCAATAAGAAGTAGGTGTAGATTATAATGACACATGCATTAGGTACCTATATTAATATCATTACTCGATTTAAATTACAGTTATGAAATATAATATGCAAATATTAAAAAAAAAAATATATTTAAATAGACTTTCAATATTATTATAAGGCTGTAAATGCTTTAGATATTCAACAATAGAAAGCGATAATGAAATAACATAAAAACGTGCACTTTATTTCAATTGGTATGATTCATCTTTAATAACTTACTTGCATCCACCATCAAAAAAGTTATTTGTGAGAAAGAAAGAATGTGTAAGATGTTATCACCAATGACCCTGCAGATGTGAATGAATTCATGATAATAAGAAAGTGTGTCAATTTCTACCTGCTCAATCTATTCAATGTTGTCTAATGTGGCATTAAAATTAATGCTATCACACTTATTTTACGTATTTGTTGTGTTATTGAGGATCACACTACTTCCTGTCTCATCAACACGTAAAGTAAAAAAAAAAAGCTTTTAAAAATGATTCAGTTTTTTTTTTTTGCTTGTCATACATAACTGATGAGTAGTTTTAATAGAGGTTCATTCATATAAGTACATACTTTGTGCAACTATCATACAATTCACATTCTTTTATTTAGTCAATTATTTAAAAAAACGATCATATTCAAACCATACTCATATGCTCAAACCTCATTTACAAAAAAAAAAAAACTGTTTCAGCAATAGGCAATACTAACATGGCACTTTTAAAAATGGAACTGTGACTCAAGTAGTAAAATAAAGCCTGGTTTAAAAAATGAGATGGCAGAGACATTTGTGATTCAGCCTCAATATTTTAAATGAGTTCACTATGACATTGACTCTGTTATCATCATATCCTGGTTGACACTGAGTGATTATACTCTTCCTTTCAAGGCTTCCATGGCTACATTTATGTAGATAATTATTTAAAAAATAGCCAGGCACACAACTTCATATTATTTTGTTAATTCTAACACAAAGTTAAATAACAGTTTCCAATAAAACAAATGAAATTATTTGGGTGTTTGTTATCACCATTCATCTATTTTTGTTTCACACTAATATATGTGTGACCAAACAAATATTAACCCTGTTTCTGTATCCATTTATTTTTCCAGATACTGGGTTATATTAGCAACGCGCTTGATTTAGGCGCAAATGATAATGCCTCGGTTAGTCCAAATGTTTGCGTTTGGTTTTTCCCTTTTTAAAGTTTTTTTAACCTGTAGTTGATTGTTATGTTTGCAACTCTGTGTGGTTTGGTTTATTTTATTCCTAATTAGATTATTTATTTGGCAATGGTGTCTAATGTTAAATAATTGTAGTCATTTATTATGTAATTTTTTTATTAGAAATGGTATGGCTAGTTTTCTAAAAACTTAAAGATAAATAAATGCATGCCCTTCAAATAGATTTCCTCAATATAATAGTAATATACACAATAGTCCCAGGTTTATTGAAATAGAAACTTTGTAAGGTCACCTGCACCATTCATTTGACACAAGTTACTATGAAGTGTAGATATTATATTGTAAGGTAGTTGGTTATATGAAGTAAATTCCATTAACATGATTGCATTCTAGTTTTCTCTCCTTGGTTTTTATGGTGTGTCTGAAACATTCTAGGTGCCTTGTGAGAACATAGAACGATTTATAGATTTTTCTATGTTCTATTCTATTCTATTTTTTTTCTATTTATTATTATTATTTTTAATAAATGGCAAGCAAAGCCGATGTCGACTCATTTTTCTATGTTATAAACACCTAGATTATGAAGCTTAATCAACATTTAAATTAGCTAACAAACTGTCAAACTTTTCGATTGACTGTTGTTGTTCCAGTCAGCCAATCACAGTTGTCCACATGAGCTTGAGTTTGACAGTCCGATAATAAGAAAAAAAAAAATACCTATTATAAAGTCCATTTTTATACATGATTTGAAGAACTCCTTTTCAGCAAGAATTGCTTTTGCTATGTTACTCTGCTCTTCCAATAAGCCTTTCAGTATCAGGGTACTCGACTTGTGTATTAAATGCTCCATAAAGTAAAAGGATCACGAAATGTGATCTTAGTTGTCTTTATAATTGCTGCAGACATGAACCAATTAATTACTTGTTCAGTAATGTAGTGGTCTGTGCCAGTGGCTATTATTACGAAATGTGTTCGTCTTTATCTGTAGTGTGAATGGAATAGTAATTTTATGCACGATGTGTAAGTTTTGCGTGACGTCCATATTAATAATTTATCAATATTTCGTTAGCAGATTACAAAAAACTTTGTAACATTTTGTTACAACCTTTCCTTTTTGTAACAAAACTTGTTTAATTTTGTTACAAATTAACAAAATTCAAGTTATGTGTCACGAAGGGTGTTGTCAGTCGTAAATCTAATAACAAGTGATATAATGTAAGTAAGAGAAGCCTAGCTCAAGTGTGTCATAGGAAGGAAGCGGGAAAGTGGGGCGCGCGTTATCTGGTTAGCGGGCGATGGCCGGTGCACCCGCGACACATACCACGGACCATGTTATGTACCTACCTGTTAGCTAAGTTAGAACCATGCAACTAACATGGAGATAGTTTACGGTACTGTACTAGCAAAATGGCAAAAGGCTCGAAAGTGTGGGTGTACTGTTTCTTCTTCTCTTCAAATCGATGGGTAACGGCTCCCGCAGACAAGCGCGACGCGATTCTAGTTGAACAATTTTAATGAAAACTTCATTGAAATTGTTCTATCAGAATCGCGTCGCGTCGCGCCTGTCTGTGGGAGCCTTAAGAATTAGTACATGGGTAAGTATTTGGCCACGTTGATCGCGGCATCAGGGGTGTTTTTATGTTCTCCAAAGTGCTGGTGTAGAAACACTTTGGGCACTCCAACAACTGGACCATCGTGGATTCGTGGCATCGTCTAATCGGGAGCACCGCACTCGCACTGGTTGTCGGAGGGATCTATCTATATTATAATCCCCTATTTAGCTAAATAAATACTCCCGCCCAAGTGGGTGTACTATACAGAATTACCGACTACACACTTCTGTCTTTCCTTTTAGGGGAATACAAGCGCGGTGTTAATGTTCTGTGTGTACAGGGCCGAATTTAGGGCAGGGCAACAGGGATTCTGGCCTCGGACAAAGAAGGGGCCTCCACAATTAAACTCAACAGATTTTTTTTATAATAAAAAAAAAAAACATCCTTTGTGTCCATCAAAGAGAAAAAAGACTTTCTGACTTTTTTCTTTTTGTTCGGCTCCTAAGGGTCGTAGCTTGATGTTAAATAACCATAAGAATTGAACTATCAAATGTTAAAAGAATTTTATTTCAAATCCGACTGGTAGTTCCAGAGATATTATAATAATTTAGTATAGTATATATTGAAAACTGTCTTTTTTCTCACCTTTTCCACAAAAAAAAAAAAACGTGGACTCCACTTGGTTGCCCTAGGGCCTCCACACCTTAAATCCGGCCCTGTGTGTGGAGGTATGTTGCTGACAAAATGCATTGAACGACTCTAGATAAGCCAACTCAGCCCGCGATTCATTTATGCCGATTACGAGTTTACGACGTGAGTAAAGATAGTTCCATTTCATTTCATGTGAGACTACTGCTTAAAGTTGGTGCAAGTGGGGTAAACCGTCCGGATTTATCCTAATCGAACTTGTCTGGTTTTTTGGTCTCCCGTCCTGTCTAGATTTTTTCCAAAAAAGGTTTTTTTAAAGATTTAAATTAAAAATCTAAATTGTTCGGACTTTTTTTACAAATGTCCTGGTGTTTGTCAGGTCTTCGAATTTCGAAATAGGCTACCTACCATTTGCAAGTGATTTTAACCTTTGGATTGATCGACGTCATAGTCTATTGATGTTGTTAGTGCCTACAGTTCAGTATGAGCCGATAAGCTTAGGTTGGCCAGATCACTGAAGATGTAAAGTGGATCGCCTGTTATCTTGTTCGCTGAAAGCGGGCGATGAACCTGAGAACCGGATGAATTGTTCGTATTGATCAAATACCCACCTGACTTCTAAAGATGAAAATTAAAATATTGGATTCAATTAGTTAACTGAAAATGTAATAGATTCAATTGTATTCAAATACAAGAAACCAATTATAGGCAATTATGTGCGCTTTTATAATTTCGAACACTATGTGACAATACTATCGTGGACGTCTACTGTCCATAAAATGTTACATATGTGCACGTTATAACGTTATCGTGGACGTAAGTATTTCCATAATTATTACTTCCGTGATGCCGTGACGTGGACGTGAACGTCCACGACAATATCTTTAGGTAATGGAGTTCAATTTTGACCGCCTAGGCGGTCAAAATTGCTTGACAAGCACGTGAAATTATCGTGCTTGTCACGCAATTTTGATCGTTTAGAACGAAGATAAATGTGCTTGATAAGCAAATTACGTGATTGATAATGCTTGATGAAAAATGAATGCGGATGCTTGACGAGCATGCTTGACGTTGCGTCAAGCCTCGTCAAGCGTGCTCGTCAAGCACGTAAATTTTGACCGTCTAGAGACCCCATTAGAAATGATAAAAGCGCACATTCAGTCATTCTCTTGGTATTGCCTGGTATACCACCGAATAGATAATACCTAGTACTGATGGTGATGCAAACCGAAAGATACATAGCAACCAGTTTGTCAAAACTAAAGTAAACAATACGACTAAGCTCTAAAATTAGCAATGTGAACAATCAGTAGGGGAAAATGTTGTATTTTTCCTTTAACGTAATGGGCTACATTGTACAGAAAATATGTCAGTCTTCCACGATCCTGTAACGCAGAAACAATTCCCGGTCCGTTATTATTTGAGTCGGGATATGTTTTTATTTAATTTAAGAAAAGAGTGTTTTAAAGTTCGTTAAATTCACTGCTTTGATAATATAATGTGAAAAGCTGTCGAAATTCAGTGCTAAATAAAATAGTTAAGTGTCCATATCGAAAAGTTTCTGTCAAGTTCTGTTAGAAACGGACACTCATTAATTTCAACAATGTCTACGTATCGTGTGGATAAAAAAGGCAAATTGTCACCAAATGTGAATAACGTGAGTGTGCTCATTATTTCTATTTTAACAACATACCTATATTATCGAAAAATGAAGAAATAATTAATTTGAATGTAGGTAGTTAAAAATTTACGTTGCAAAGCTAACCATCACATAAAAATAAAATAAAAAAATTGAAGCGCCTGTTTGTAATGTCAAAATAACAGCTTTAAAAGAATAAACGGTACATATAAAAAATAAAAAAAATTTAACTGTGTGTCGGTCTGCCTGTCTATTTGTTCCGGCTTTTGTCCGAAACGGCTGGACCGATTTTGACGGGACTTTCACTGGCAGATAGGTGATGTTATTAGGAGTAACTTGGCTACTTTTATTTTAGAAAAAGCCACGCGGGCGAAGCAGCAGACAGCAGCTAGTTGAAAGCTTACCGAAATAACTTATACATTATTTTAACGCTACAAAATCAAATATATAAAAATGTAGGTCGGTAGCCACGTTAAATTTCGTATTATTGTTAATTTAAGTTCCTCTTTACACCTATCATTAAAAATGGTAGGCACTAAAATATACATACCTACATTAAAGAGGCAAAACTGTAAAATATTTATTAAATTCTAAACTTCCATAATCGTTTGTGGTTTAGGAACCAATTTGTTAGATACTATTTAGGTGCCTAAGCGAAGCATAATTTATAAAAAACTTATTAAACTTTATAAAAAGTAATTTTTCACTTTGTAGTGAAAAATAATAATATTATTATTTGTGTCATTTAATTATAATTTTGATTTTAATTATTTATTTATTTTTTAATTTTGAATTTTTATACCAATTTTGATTTTAATTTTGATTATGATTTTAATTTTGATTTTAATTTTTGATTCTAAGTTTAGTTTTAAATCTACATTTTAATTTTAATTTTCTTTTGTGTAATATAGTTATTTATAATGTGAAATGAAATGAAATCGTTTATTCTGTAAATAGGATATCGGAATCACTTTTACACGTCATATAAAAAATATAAAAACAAACTTGGGGAAGTCGACATTTCCTATCCCTATCTTTCCTATGACTATCCCTGTGAAACCTACCTATGGATCCTTGATGTCAATTTTTATTTTTTATTGTACCACACACACCAATTCATTTTTCACTACTTGCTATGTAAACAACAGTGACAGGAAGTATTATAAAATTATCAAGATAGACAAAGTGGAATAAATACGTGTTATCGAAGTTAACTTAAAAATTGCCTATTCAAAGTTTATAAAATTTATATCGGATCAACGCGCAAGCTTCTTCTATCAAAGGAAAGAAGAATTTCCAAAATAGGTACAGAATTGACGAAGAAATCGGTGAAATAACTATAAAAATTGAAGATTTCCCTCGATTTCTATGGGATCCCCATATCAGATTCTGACTTGGGGTGACAATGGGACCACCTCGAAAGCATACTCTTACAAAACAAAAAAAGAATTTTCAAAATCGGTCCACAATTGACGGAGATATCGGTGAATATACATTTAAAAAAAATACAGTCGAACACAGAACCTCCACCTTTTTTAAAGTCTGTTAATGATATCAAATCATTATCATCAGACTACAGCAGTCCACTGCTGGACATAGGCCTCTCCAATTACACGCCATTCAGCTCGATTCCCGAAAACTCATCCAGCTGCTACTAACCACCCCGCGAAATCGTCGCACCACCTGGCCTGAGGGCGTCCTACCTTACGTTTGCCGATTCGCGGTCTCCACTCAAGAACACGTTTACCCCAACGGTCATCCATTCTACGGCTAATATGGCCGGCCCATTGCCACTTCAGCTTGCTTATTCTGTGAGCAATGTCGACAACTTTGGTTCTCTGCTGGATCACCTCGTTCCGGATTCGATCCCTCAGAGAGACTCCCAAGCATAGCCCGTTCCATAGCTCGCTCACTTTGAATTTATGGACCAGTCGTACCGTGCCGAAGCCGTATTCTCGAACAACCTCGAGAGCACCACCATTGACAGCAATCGGTCCCGGAGTGACGTGTTCGTTGAGCATAACCTGGGTTTTGTTGAAGTTCATCCGGAAACCAATGCGTACAGAAGAATGAACTAGGCCGTCCAACATCTGCTGCAAGTCATGCAGCGATTCAGCCAGTATGACGATGTCGTCTGCAAATCACAAGTGTGAGATGTATTCGCCATTGATCCCGTCATCATTGATCTCGCCCCTTGTCTCACGCCTCGACGCAGGGGGATATGTTCAGTTTGCTGATCCTGAGTTTGGACGGTCATTGTCGCGTTTTCATAAAGACATCTCAGCACTTGGATGTATCGCCAGTCGACTTGGCATCGCTACAGAGACTCCAAAACAGACCAGTCTCGATAGACTCAAAAGCCTTCCCATAGTCCACGAACGCAAGACATAGGGGCTGATTGTACTCTTCAGACTTCTGTATAATTTGTCGCAGTGTCGATGTGGTCTATGGTGCAAGCTTGTATCCTTCTCGAAACCCGAGCTGCTCCGGTGGCTGAAACTCTTCGATACTCGTGATACCGAATACCGATACCAAGTTATGATTTTTTTGTTACCATGTTATGATGTTTTCTATTTTTTATTTATTAACATGGCACAAGTCCTTATTTAGTCTTGTGACAAAAAGGCTGCTGCTTTATTGGCCCGTATGATATGTACGTAAGTGTTAATTAGCTGGTAATTAACACATTGACTGCCACCGCGGTCACCGGTGACCGCTAACAATAGTTTTTCTATTGTGTCTGTTATCTGGCAGCCAAAGCCTTAACACCTAGCAAAGGCAAGCTTAGCTTGTATAGCAAGAATGCACTTAGGTAATATGAAATAATTTAAACGATGGGGGGAACAGAACCTTCGCGCACCGATGAACTTACATAACAAAATATACAAACACAGGTGTTTAAAATTAGCAAGATAAAGATAGTCGGGAGTTCTTATAGCTTTTATCACTTGTACATATATACACAAATATTTCCATATGAAACTACTTACATTATATGGTGTTTAATTGAGATTAGCACAATTATAAACACGCGCCTTGCACTAAACGTAATGTCGCAAGCAGACTCATCGATTGTTCACTACTCAATGTAAATGCAAGGAAAAAAGTAGCGAAACTGTAGGCGGTGTGAGCAAGGTGTGTGTGAGGTGAGCGCGTGCGGCGGCCTTGAGCTCGGGGCGCGCGCGCATCCCCGCGGCGACCGCGACCATTCGTTCAGTTCAAACTGTACCGCCGCGTCCGACAGACGCGGCTCATGTGCTTCACCACAGGATCTTATAAACAACCTTGTGTTTGTGACATTACCCAGTGCGTGTGACCCTAAAATCAGCCACCATGGTTGCCGGCGGCAAACAGGTCAGTTACATAACCAAAGAACATCTCTACCGTCTCGACAGATGACGTCTGAAGTACTTTTTGCAAAGACCGCAAAAAAATGTGCTTGTAATACAAAAATTCTTCGAGTCCTACTCCTCTTCTAAAACTGGTTTCTCATTGCATCATCCAAAGACCTCCTACATATGTTTAGGGCATTCTGCCCAGGTGCATTAGTCGCCTGTTCTGCATAATTAAGTAGTACCTCAAACAATTGGACGGATGCGTCACAGCTTATCACGATCACAAAAAGTGTGAAGTCGGCATAGCAACAGGTGCCGGAGCCACCTTGGCCGAACGTTTCGTCAAACGAATAAATTACATTAGTGTACAGATCGTTGAGAATCATGTTGACTGAAATCATAAGTTACGGTGATGTCATCGCAACGTAAACCCGCAAACTCCAAGATGGAGTCGGTCATGGCTTTATTATTTATTTTGCATCATGCAAACGGTCGTAACCGTCTTTTTGTTCCCTATCCCTGTCTCTCCTGCGTATCGGAGCGAGATAGAATCACTTTCCTGTTTCGCCAAGGGTCTAGTGTTCTCGCTTTCGTTGGGGTCTTTGTCTTGAATCAACTTCCAAGTTCGTGATGATAAAATCTAAGATTGTACTCTCGGAGTGTTTTTATCGATCTAGCTCGTTTATGATTATGACTAGGTAAACTTACAAAAAAATTCAATATGTTTATCACCGATGCGAATGTAGTACAATATAAACGTGTGAATTCTCGATTACTTTTATCGAAATTAACACAATGAGTTGTAATGAATTTTATCTTATCGCCATTAAAATGATGTACGTTTTGGTTACCTACTCGTCGACAAATTGTTAAAAATACTTGAAGTACATATTGAAGTACTACTAGATCTCACGTAAACGTTACCTGTGTATCTGCGTCACGCGATGCAGATGCTGACTTATCATTACAATGGCTCATTACAGCGTTAGGCGCATTGTAACACCAGTTGATTATAAAACTTGCTCCATCAGCGCCACTTAAATCACGTACTACTAATGTCTGAAGATGTTCAAGGTTTTCCTCATCTGTAAGATTGTTAGGGTTCAGAAAAAACATTTAATCACTTCTTGTTTTACCATTTTAGACTTATTAAAATAGTTTTTGTTGACTCTGCTCAGCTTCGAAATTAAATAATTTGCTTTTAAAATGGAGATACCTGGCACGCTAAATATTCTCAGAAATATTCCAATCTAGTCTATTTTTTATTCTGTAAGGACCTACAACCTTTCCCCGTCCAGGATCATCAATATTTTAAATTCGCGTAAGCACGGAATCGTTAGTTTTAGATTTGTCAAGTTTAGTTGACCGTATAAGTTTTTCTTCATTCAAAATCTGATTATTAAAACAATTTTTCAGCTGTCGTGTTGCTTGGAGCCTTGAAAATGTAAATTACTCACTTTGAACCTTCGTTCACGTTTAACCATATAAACGAATTCGATTTATCAAAAAACGTAAATGGAATGTTAATGAAACCTACGAATGTTAATTTACTGCATATTGTGGCTTAAAAGGGAAACAATTTGTTAAGGTAGTTCTTTATGATTGCGATAAAATAAACATGCAGCATAGGAATAGTTTTATTCTAACAAATAAAAGCCAGATCCAAAGCTAACGGAGAATTTAAATATTTGCAATAAAGCAGCGATCCTAATAACTAAACGAAGCAAAACAATAAGGTATTCAGTAGAAAGGTCAGCAGCTGATGTTTTGCTTAATGAACATGCAATACCTTATCGTCCTTAGTGACAAGACATGCAACGTAGAGACAATAATTGATACCTGTTTATGTACCTGCAACATCACGTTATCACAATGGCTGCACGTGACTTCACTTATTCTTTATACTAAGTTGTATTTTTGGCTACCTGATTAATTAGACACTGGTCAATGTAAGACAAGGAGCAACTTCTTATTCTAACAATCGCAACCCAATCAGTAGAGATCGCGCTTTTGGTTTCTGACTTTCCTTAACGTGTTCATGGTCATTGAACAGCTGGACATGTTCTCTGAGTCGCAATGAGGTCTCTACAGAGGAGTGATCCTCCCAAGTCTAGATTCAAAGCAACTTAGCCTCGCCTGATGCATCGATCTATCTTCGCGGAGGCCATTAAGCCATAAGCCCCTCATTCATTACAGCCTGTACTTGAATTTAATTTGACGGTCGATATGCTCCATGACCATGTAGTGGCGTTTCACTCCGTTTCACTTACTCACACACTATTGCGATTTCTAAAGCACAGCGGAATTTCTTTTCCTATCACCTTAGATTTTTCGAGTTTCGCTTTTGACGAAACTTCGTGAGATTCGCGGAGGTGTAGCATTTTAATTGAGTCAGGTGGCAAGATCGTGAACATTTTGTTAAGTTTTCACTTGTCGCATATTGTAGATTTTATTTGGACTTTGGTTCCTATAAGAATCCAAAGTACACAATACCTAATAAATCTTATTTGTTTGATAAACGGTGCGATTGACGTCAGGAAAGCAATTCTACAGATCCGCCATACCTAATTACTTCAGTATTTTAAATCAATAGGATATAGGATCTTCCGCAAGGTGCTACATCAGCATTGATCGTATACATTTTAGCCACGTGTTACATCCATCTGTCTATACACCTGTTACGCCACCCTCGCTTTATCCCCTTTGCCACCTTCCTGTCTTAGAACGGCGGGATTTTTTATCCACACTTTGTTACATCCAACTTTGTTCTCTGTTACCTTTTCATAATGCTGGTAATCGTTCAGTAGTTCTTCTAATAGTCTCATGTGTTATATCATCTGTTAGGCTTTGAAGGTACGTTTATGCCGACGTTTTTTTGTGGACCGAACGGTTTATATGCATTAGCTTACCATGTTTGATTTTGAATCGTAGCATATACAAGTATAATTTTAAAGGTTTGCAGGTTTTTTCGGAAGGCACCTTAAAATTTTATGATATCATTGAACAAATCAATATCTAATTTACTAATCACTCAACTTCGTTCCCGTATTTATAATTACGATACAGGTATTCAAAATACCAGTTCTTACAACTTTTTACCTCCGCGCGCCGACCTCGCGACCCTAGTTCAAAGTTAATAATTATGTCGTCAAATGTACTTACAACAAGTATATTTAATGTATCTTCATAATTATCATCAGTTCACCTTGGTCACCTCATGTTACTTCCTACTTAGCTAAGATACAGCAAGGACATCATTCTATCATATTTTTGATTCTTGAATATTTTTCTGTGAAACAATAGAATGGCTCTTTGTAAAAATGTTATTGTTATTAACATGTTTGGCAGGTGTATTTAAAATAAATGTATAATGTTTTCACGGTAGTAGTGAGATAAAAACAAAATTCGCTTCTGTTTGGAGTAAGATGTTGATGCCAACATGTTGTTTCGAAGTTTGAAGCAGATGTTATACAATGTCTTGATTTAAATAATGTTGAGATCTAGGCGTGTGGTCCTCTTCTAGGAATAGGCCTACCACATCTTAAAATGAATGAATATAATCATGTTAATGTGGTCAGAGACCTAACCTACTATGACAAGAGTATACTACGATAACATCATGAATAAGCAAAGCTTTGGTTAAAGATTGAAATTTTGATAAATAATGACCCAGACTTTGCACTAATAGGCCAAATCAATCTTATCTAGAACCATACTGCATTTTCCCAAAAACAAAAAAAGAAGTAAAATTGTCGAGGCAGACAGCGCGACCTTTAAAGCTTATAACTTAGGTATAATATAATAAGAGTCTTCTAAGTATTATTCAATCCGTCGCTTGTGTTCCTATTTATAGCATCTGCAGCACATACGGTTGCCATACGCGTTTCACATTTATCATAGCACTATCTATATTACATTACTTGTGTATTTAGATGATGTCATATCTCCCTAGTTTGCGGAGATGTGGTCATGACCAAGAAACGTTGGCAGCAGAGTAAAGATACAGTTATTTGTAATTAATTAATTAATTTATTATTAGTTATTAAGGTAGATATCGTGGTATCGATCGATATACGGACGAAAATGCGAAAAACTAGAAATATACAGGGTGGGTAAAAAATCGTGGATCAAACGAAATAGGGCGATAGTTGGCGTTATTTGCAGTATTTTGTTATATATATACATATGTTTATTTTTGTAAGATATTTTTTACTGCAAATAACCCCAACTATCGATCGCCCAGTTTAGTTTGATTCACGATTTTTTTACCCACCCTGTATAATTATGAGATACAAGTTTTCTTTGGCATTGTTTATGATAGAGTTCCATTTAACTTTTTGATCGTAAAAGATAATCGTAAGTGATCATCGAAGTTGTAAGATTTCAAATGGATAACTGTAGTGTATATGGACAATAAGGATAAGCTAATTTATCGATTAGTTTTAACAATCATACATAACACCCACAAACCTAAAGAAATTACAAGAATTTAAGTAAATCAACACCAACTGCTAAAACGAATTATTTATAGGATGTCAAGAAATGATGGGAATATGGATAGGATTTCCTTGACATGCGACTGGATTTACAGTTAATACGTGATTACTGCCACATGGCCTTTAAAGTATCGATTCACTTAACTACTGACTCGTTATAGTGTCAGTTGTCACGAAAGGAAAATGGAAACATATAATACACGCACGCTCACAATACTTAAAACCATAATCATTTTATTGACATATAACAATTTATAAAAGGATTTGCATTCAAATCTTGTACCCTTATTAAATGTTACACTGACCTCAATCTATAGACCTCGTATTACCAATAAAACATCGCAACTTGTGCCACTGATGTACGAAAACTCCGTTATCTCTCTTTCACTTCACGTAAAAGACTTGGGTCTGTACATTGACGGCAGTTTGAGTTGGAATAAACACGTGGCTCAGGTGAGCCAGAAAGTCTCGTTCTGACTGCGGTCTCTCTATAGATTCAAGCATTTCCTCCCATCTAGCACCACACTCACCTTGGTCCAAGTCAAACTCAAATAATTTATTTCAATTAAACCATTTACAGGCACTTTTGAATTGTCAAGGAGTCGGTCAGTAAGAAAAATGAAGCTACATGCAGCTACATGCCCATTCCAAAGCGTAGGTACCTATGGAGAAGAACGGGCAAGAAACTCTATGGACACTCTTTTAAATTAAATTGTTACAAAAGTATTAGTTACATCTATAAGTTATTTTGAATTTATAACTAAATGTGAGAACGATGTAAAAATAAAATAAACTTACTTGATAAAAGCGTCCAGCGTAGGTACAACAAATAGAAACAAAATAAAATAATTAAAATAACCCGTGGCAGCTAAGAGATGAACAGTCCCAACTGACGGCGCCCGTTCACGAACATGACGCACGGATTAGCACCATTCAGCTCAACCATTTTGAAGGGAGCTAAATGATCCAACACACGCCACCATCAGCGAGACATCTAAGTGAGCATGACATACTCTATGCCGCCAGGGCACATTCAAGTCAATGAAAGACATATTACCCGGTCAATGGTAGCTCTATAGTACATAGGACTCACACTGTGCTATGCAATTATATATAATACAATGGAGGTTGAGTTTATACAATGCAAAGATAGTCTTACACTCTTCAGCAGCTCCAACATTATTGTCAAATGTTAATGAATTAGTTGAGGTTGTGGAGCAGGATCAGCATTCAGCCAAGCCTTTTTATCAGCGATGTAATCCCCCAACTTATGCCTGCCTGCATAGTGTGCGTTTTATACAAAATTTAAATTTAGTCTCATTCAGTTGAAATATGTGGGCAGGATTTTTTTTGTAACATTTTAAACAGTATCCCATGAAAGATGAGTCTACTTTAGCCAGTCTGAAACCTGGTTGAACTAATAGGTCCCTATTTCTTGTACTATAATTATGTCTTTCACCTCTTTTTCTAAAAAGATGTAAATTTTTCCTTACGTACATGATGTTTTCGTAGATATATTGACAAGGTACCGTCATGATGTTAATATCCTTAAACAGTTCCCTTAGAGAATCGCGCCTGCGGAGATTATTTATGGCTCTTTTTATTGGGTTTTGAGAACCAATGAAAGACACAGTTATAATTTCTATATAATTATTTATTATATTTATTTGGCAGGAGAGGTGTGTGTGCGCTCTCGCTTAGTCCAGACGGAACACTAGCGTCTAACTTTAATAAAGTTATGCACAATGTAAATACGTAGGGAAGAGAAGGACTCTCAAACTACTTAAGTGGGACCGATATATTTTGTTGTATTCCAACACGCCCCCTCAAAATAAATGATCAAATAATATTTACAATAATAATATCACACACCTTCCTTCTCTGGGAGCACAATTTTATATGGTCCACCATTCGATGCATAGGATTAGGGAAAACCCAGGAAAACCTAATCAGACCAAGTCATTCTTATCTATAATTCAATTCTTTATAGTTTATGAGTACATAGATCATTCTATAATTCAACTCTTTATAGTTTGCAAGTACATAGATCATTCTATATTTCAATTCATTATAGTTTATAAGTACTTTTATGTTACGTATTAAATTATACTGAGTTTCGTTTTCATATTTGAAAAACGCACTGTCGGTAATGACTTCGTTAGGATGTCAGCTAACTGATTACCTGTGGAAACATAAATAATTTTAATAACATTTTTCTCCACTTGTTCTCTTGAAAAGTGGTACTTTATGTCTATATGTTTTGATCTTTTGTGACTCGTAAGGTTACTTGCAATGCTTATATATATATATATACACCCATCATTATCCTCATAAATAGGAATTGCATTGGGTAATTCTATGTTCATACTGGTCACTAAGGATTTTAACCACAGTGCCTCTTTAACAGCTTCAAATAAAGCCATATACTCTGCTTCAGTGGATGAAGCCGCCACTGTGAGTTGCCTCTTTGTATTCCAGCATATTGTGCATTGTTCAAATAATTTAAACAAATAACCTGTTGTACTTTTACGGCCTATTTCATCACTTCCCCAATCAGAATCAACAAAGCCAGTCAATACATTAATTATATTGTCACTCCGCACATAAGTTAACTTTAAATCAATTGACCCTTTCAAGTAGCGTAAAACCCTTTTTAAATATAACCAAAGTGTACTGTTGTTTTTGTTAGCAAATCTACTTAAGATGTTTACACTAAAGCTCAAATCAGGACGAGTGCATACCATTATATACATCAAGCACCCAATAAGGTTTTTACAAGGGGTCTTTGTTGTTTCATTTGAATTCAATGCGGCATAATCTATTTTAGTTTCTAAAGGTGTTTTAACAGTTTTACAATCACTCATGTTGAACTTTTCTAAAACTGTTTCTATGTACATTTTCTGGTTTAATGTTATTTTATTATTATATCTTTCGACTCTGATTCCCAAGAAACAACGGATATCTTTTAAGTCTACCATTTTAAACTTGTTCATTAAATAGTTTTTAAAACTATTCATGGTATTTATATTAGCCGTTGAAATTACAAGATCATCGACATAAAGTACAACATAAATGTTTTCAAGAATGTCTCCTGCATCTAGAATGTAAATACAACGATCAGCTGATGAGTATCGAAAACCCTTCTCTATTAAAGCTTGCTCGAACATTTGGAACCAACAGCGTGCAGACTGTTTTAATCCATACAACGATTTGTTTAATTTGCACACTAAATCATTTGCATTTGGGATTCCTTCAGGGGTTTTCATAAATATATCTTCTTTTAATTTCCCATTTAAAAATGCAGTTTTTACGTCCATGTGGTGGACTAATAACTTAAACTGATTAGCAAAGGCTAATAAGAATCTAAAACTTGAGATTCTTGCAACTGGTGCAAAAGTTTCATTGTAATCAACCAAATATTCCTGGCTAAAACCGCGAGCTACTAGACGAGCTTTATATCTTAGAGGTTTTCCAAACTCATCATTTTTTATTGTAAATACCCACTTACAGTCGATGATATTTCTATTTTCGGGTCTTTGTACAAGTGTCCAGGTTTCATTATCAATGAGCGATTTAATTTCCTCATTAATAGCTTTTTCCCATAAAGCTTTATCATTCCTGGATGCAATTTCTTTATAAGATGTAGGTATTTTGCATAATAAAGATTTAGCGTATAGCAAATAGTTCATAGAAATATCATCTTCATTTTCGTTATAAGATACGGTAGGCAAGTTTTTAATCCTCTCACTCCTTCTTTGACCATATGAAGTCAGTTCATTTTGAGATAAAGTCAACCTATTTTGAAATGAAGAACTGTTTTGATGCATATCTGTTTCACTTACAGATTTATTAGGTGGTGGACCTAATGATACAGGTATTGTGTCAGTCTGTTTACACTTTTTCTCTACGTTGTGTCTGTCAAAGTTATCAGAGTTATTACAATTTTGAGGCACAACTCTGTCAGACTTCACTGGTCTGCTTAACAAGAAATTAATCTCATCCACTATCACATCTCTGACTTTTACAAACTTTTCGTCTACCACATCCCACACCTTATAACCATTCGGTTCATAACCAATTAATATCCCTTTTAAGGATTTTTCATCGAATTTGGTTTTCCTAGTTTTATTCAGAAAATAAACTGTTGAACCGAAAACCTTTAAATATTTAAGTTGTGGTTTTTTATTATGCCACAATTCAAATGGTGTCTTAGCTGTTTTCAGTGCTTTTGTAGGGCTGATATTTATCAAATATGTAGCTGTCAACACAGCCTCGCCCCAGAACGTTTTGTCAAGTTTAGCACCAGATACCATGGCTCGACTTCGTTCTGTTATAGTTCTTATCATTCTTTCGGCAATACCATTCAAAGCAGGGGTATGCGGCACTGTTAAGTGGTAACTTATACCTTTTTGCACACAGAACTTTTTCATTTCATTTGACAAATATTCACCACCATTATCGCAATACAAATTGACAATTCTCGAACCGAAATGAACTTCACACTTTGCAACATAATCTTGAAACGTACCAAAAACGTCAGATTTATGAGCTACTAAGTATGTCGCACAGTAGTGTGTATATTCGTCGACAAAAATTACGAAATAGTTTTTGTCGTCAAGTGTTGAAGGAGTGATGGGACCACACAGGTCACTATGCACATTGAATAGAGGTCGTTTAATAATTTTTGACTTTGATTTATTAAATGGCAAACATGCTTGTTTTCCTTTTATACAAGCTTCACATAATTTATCATTTGGTGTAACATGATTTATTTTTTTTCATTATCAGAATAAAATTGTTTGCTTTTTATTTGCACAAACTTTGATTTGCCTATGTGACCAAGCCTTTGATGCCATAATTCATAATTATTATTATGTACGACCCTATTTGATGAGCTTCTAGCATTTAAAGCACATTTTTCATGTATGAAATTAATACCAATTAAATTGTTCAAAGACTTACCCATTGTTACCATCTTACCCTCGTTGTATATTTGCACACCACCATCATTGGCAAAAACGATGGTCATTCCTGCTTGTTGCATTTTCTTCACCGAGAGTAAGTTGTAAGGAATTTCAGAACAGAAAAGAACATCCTGTAGCATTCCCTTTATTCCTAAGTAGCTGGTTACTGCAATATTGCCCTTTTTCGTTGCTCTTATATATGTTCCATTCTTAGCAACTGAGATGTTTATTGGTTTTTTCAGTTCCATAAAGTTTCGTGCCAGATCTTCTCTATTAATTAAATGATCTGAGGCACCCGAGTCCAAAATAAATGTTATCTCGTTTTGATCGTCATGCACTTTTCCGTAGCCGCCGACCATAAAAGAAAATCCCGAGATATTTGGATTTTCAGGATCCGTAATATTAACAGTTTGAACTGTTCTATTGTTTTCGGAACGTTGTTTCACCTGCTTATTATAATAACAGTTCTTTTGGACATGACCTTTTCTTCCGCAACAATTGCATCTTATATGTTTCATTCTACCATGTTTCGGCTTGAATGAGGTTTTATAAAACTGTCCTCGATTCGAGTTCCGTCGCATGTTTGTATTTCTATAATTGTATCGGTCTTGAGTTTTAGGTTTTATTGTAGTACCCGGTATTGTTGTAGTTTCCACTTGGAGAACTTTCATACTTGTATCGCGTCTTTCATTGATCAATTTGATTTCGTGATCAAGAAGTCTAGTTTTCACAAAGGTTAAGGTCAAGTTGTCCTCTGCCAATGTTTCAATAGCTGTGACAACACCATCATAACTTTTAGGTAGAGTCATAAATAAATGTGTTACCTTATCTACTTCTTCTAATTTTGCACCTGCAGCGATTAATTCGATTAACAAGTCGTCGAATCCTTGGAAGTGTTTTGTCAAGGGGTTTTCTTCATTTAACTTAAAATTCAACAACCTTTTCCGCAAAGCTAGTTGAGTTGCTATGCTTTTCCTTTCGTAGATGGAATCTAGCTTCATGAAAATTTCCTTCGCAGTATTTTCTTCACTTGTAAGTCCCAGCAATGAATTAATCTATTATCGTATTCTTAGCGATTCTTTGTCTTTTGTGCCACTCACTGTTTGGTTCTTTAGGAGTTTCTTCATCAATTATATTAAGCACTTCAAGTTCGTTTAATAAATTACGTACTCTAAGTTTCCACACACTATATTTGTCCCCAGCAAACGGTTTAATATTTCTTTTCATTTTAAGATTATCCATTTTATTAAATCACTAAAAGAATCACTAAAAGTAACTTAGAATGTTATTTAAAGTCTATATCACTGGGCCCATAACCTATTGGGTTTTGAGAACCAATGAAAGACACAGTTATAATTTCTATATAATTATTTATTATATTTATTTGGCAGGAGAGGTGTGTGTGCGCTCTCGCTTAGTCCAGACGGAACACTAGCGTCTAACTTTAATAAAGTTATGCACAATGTAAATACGTAGGGAAGAGAAGGACTCTCAAACTACTTAAGTGGGACCGATATATTTTGTTGTATTCCAACACTTTTCTGCAGAATAAAAATAGACTCGATGTCTGCAGCCCGTCCCCAAAGTAAAATACCGTAAGACATTAAACTATGAAAGTAACTGAAATAGACTAGCCTCGCGGTATCTACATCAGTAAATTGACGGATTTTTCTGACAGCATATGCTGCTGAACTTAGCCGTCCTACAAGAGATGTAAACAGTCACTTGTGCTTCCCATTATAGACTATTCTGATGTTTGTTGCTCTTATCTTTCCCAAGAACTTCTAAATAAATTGGATCGACTTCTCAACAATTGTATTCGGTTTGTTTTTGGCCTTCGTAAATACGATCACATTTCTTCCTCCCGTTCTCAGCTCAAATGGTTGCCTATCCGACTCAGGAGGTCCCTCAGATCTCTCTGCTTGCTCTTCACTATTATGAACGATCCATGTGCTCCCGATTATCTAAAGAATTATTTCAAAGTGTTGGGCAGTTCTCATAGTCGTAACCTACGAGCTTCCAAGAATCTACTTCTCCAAATTCCTTCACACCGTACCGGTTTCATGTCAAATTCTTACGCTATCTCTACTATAAAGCTCTGGAACGCGCTACCTTTTAGCATTAAAAAAGCTGAAAGCAAAGGAGATGTTTCAAAACCGGCCCAGTATATGTACAGTACTTCGAAAAATCGAGAAAAATCCTAGGGATTTGGGAAAAATACAGATAAATTGCATAAACGCATATTTTTCTAGTAATCATTTGATATTTATCAATTATTTTTATTGACTTTCAATATGGCGTCTCGCCAATTTAGTTACTATGTGGTTAAAAAACAATGACAGTATACCATAGATCGTGAACCGTAAATCAAAAGATCGCTACATTGTTGTTGTCTGAGTTAATATTTCGACGATTGAATGTATTCTGTGCTATATGTAAAAATCTTAAAAGATATTTTTCATGGCATCTCGCAGGTCAACTGGACTGTACTTTATATACAAAGCACAACTAGATCTAAATATTACAAATGACTAAAACTAAGAATAACGTAAGATTCTCTTTGACAATGTAATATGACAGAAATAAACATGTCGAACGTCAGTAATCAATCAACATGACAGTTTACCGCCATGACGGGTTTTTGTTGTGTGTTGCAATTCCAAGTGTACATTATTGTGCTTTACTACCAAACAAAGCCAATTTAAAGTAATTGGATGATTGAAAACTGTTTTAATTGTGTTTCCCCATTATTTAGTATAGTGTACAAAGACCAGGCCGGGGCTCCATACATTTTGAAACATCTCCTTTGCTTTTAAAAGAAAAGTTCGTAACCACTATATAAGTCAGACTAAGTAACACTCTCAATTAGTAGTCTTAGTCATAGTAATTATTATTAGGTGGTATTTGTTAAAGTATCTATTAGTTTGTTTTATTTGTATATGTGTATTAGTATCAATAAAAGAATATAAATTCTCGTAACCAAGAAGTTAGTATTTTAGACATTATTTTTGTGCCCTATCACTGTTTTTATTATTTAACCCAAAGGTTGACTGGTAGAGAATGCCTTGTGGCATTAAGTCCGCCTATGTACCACTATTGTACATGAAGTTTAAATAAATAAATAAATAAAACATGACTCATAGTCCAAATATAAATATGGTGCATCTATGAACAAGTTGTTGTCTGTCTTTAGTTTCCTATTAAATAGCGTTTTCCTGTCACAAGCCGCATGACAGCATGACAAACTAACAGGGACCGTGATTATAATATGAAATCATTTTCACTGCTTATTGGTAGTTTATGTCTACCATTCTTGAAGGTTTTCTAACCAAGTAATGGTCGCACATTAAGCAAACTAATGACGCATCTCATAGCATCTGTAGCTCTTTACTAATAGACAACACGCGAGAGTTTGATACAGGTTTCTTTATCAAGATACTCGACGTATTTTGTATCTGTCGGCGAAACGTCTTCAGCTCATGTTCTCGCATCAGTATTAATATCTTACTTATCATGAGCATCTGTTCTAAACCAAAATAAAAACTCACTCTCCAACACATGTTTCTTCATAATAATAATAATAGATCTAAGAAATTTCATGCTCACTTTCTTGAAGGCAAGTTTCGCGTGCAAAGCAAAGCGAGCAAATTGGTCGTAGCTTATACAAACATCCGTTGTTTACACAGGCGATATCGTTCTAGTCGCAACACCGCCTTATGTCGCGTTAGTTTCTCAATCTCGCCCAGATGACTCAGC
This sequence comes from Dryobota labecula, assembly GCA_947523025.1. Lineage (NCBI taxonomy): Eukaryota > Metazoa > Arthropoda > Insecta > Lepidoptera > Noctuidae > Dryobota > Dryobota labecula. The sequence continues at coordinate 2,103,173 of OX383289.1, read as the reverse complement.
TGCATTATTAGCTACTTCATTATCATGCCGTCCTTGGACTCGGAATGCCTATAATTTTTTCTTTACAAAAAAGGAAGCCTGAATTCCGTTACTTAGAAAGTGTGTCATAATTTTGGTTGATTTAGCTATTGCTTAGCTACTCTTTCAAATGATTGAAGAAGCGAAAATGAAACTCAAAATTCTAAAATTGTGTACCTGAAGTGATATTTAGGGTCTATCCGCTATGGTAAATCATATCGAGCAGACAGGCAGGTTTTACACCGATCGGAAGCAATTAGATTCGTCTATCTATCGGTACTTGTCTCGCCTATTTCCGTTGCCGTGTGTCAGTTTCGTCGATATAGTATTTATGTATATCCAAAACTGTAGACCACATCAGCATGTGACTTTGATGGCCGTGTCGTACGTTCATTAGCTTTTAGTTACGCATCTATGAACGTATAACTTTACTCGAGTGCTCGAGTCCCCATTATATTTAAAATTATGAATAAAACAGGTTTATTAGCTTGGTTTTGTGGTAGAGGAAATATTTCAAAGTGACAGATGACCTTCTGACTTTTTTTTTCTTTACATAAACCTTTTGAGTTACGTCATACTACAAAAGTAACACTTTTGATCAGTTTCGCGGCAGCAAACGTCGAGTAACATCTTATTTTAGACACTACATTTAATTTTGGAGCTACTCGGGGTATGTTTCAGTTTATTTCAACTTCACTGCACACAGCTCATATATTTTGTGCTTTAGCCAGAATTAACTGAACACACAAGAACAGATTAAAACAGTGTTGACATAATGATGACGAATTGTCTAGAAATCCTCTCCAAGCGTGTAAAATATGCATCAGTTGTAGAGCAAAGTCGCGACTTTACACCGATCACATTTACATACATTTCACAGTAGAAACTAATTCACTTTAAATTAACAACATTGAGAACATTCGAGTTATTTTTATGAACGCTATCATTGTCCTTTCCTTAACCTTATTACTGGAGGTTAGGAGAGGTTGTGTTACAATTTTAAATAATCAACCATGCGGGCTAGTTGATAAGCTATGAATTATAGGGGAGCACGAGAATAACCGAGGTTGAATAATAGCCTAGAAATAAGGATGCTTTTAGAAGTATCGTTATCGATGGTTATGATAAATTATTCGATAAATTCTCTGGAGGATCGTGGTACATCTTCAACTGTACTTGGTCGTAAAAAGACTTAACAACAATACAATAACGAAAGTTAGTATTAAATCAGTGGTAACAAGATTTCCCACTCATGAACGTAAACATGAAAGATCCTGGTTGGTTGCTTTTTATTTGCTGTTTATGTTCTTCGCTGGCACGACTCCAAGCTGCGCTTTCTGATTATATTCCGGTCTGCAGCTCTTTAAACTTTGACCTTCACTCAAAGTATTCATTTATGTTATCATGTACTTAAAAATCGATTAAAGATAGTATGAAATTATCAGTTTAAGATATTTTATTATCTAGGTTAAGTCATGATTTGTAAATGGACGATAAATAATGAATTCCTAATCGATTACTAAGTACTTCTACGATCTCCCTTATTATTATTTTTTGTGTCTTCATCATCGGCGATGTCAGCTTCAGTATCAAACAACAAATTATATTTCTCTATTTATGGAAGCGTCAAGTGAAGCATACAAATCGATATTACAAAAACATTACTTCTCCCCATTACTATCGTACTTAGAGCTATACATGAACGGTGTGTACATCCATTGTTTCCACTTTGCAGATAATATCTCCGTCCGCAGCTAGCTTTGTTAGTGTAATCATGTTTTCATTACTAGGATCCGATGTAGAGTCATCGGCTACTGTGAATGCCTTAGCTCTGGTTGGTACTTTAGTCTATTTTAGTACAGAGTTTATTAATAACTTTATATCTTCTCGTTTACTTTCAAATATAAATATGTATGCTTTCGTATGTTTGGGGAACTGGACAAAGGCTTCTCCCACGTTGATCTATGATTTGATTTAGATATACACGTCACACACGCACGTCATACATGAGAGTCCACACGTTGTTTCATTCAACCATTACTCTCAAAACGATGGGAATAAGTCTCCTCCTTAAACTATAATTTCGCTCTCATTCTCTGCCTAATCCATCATCAAAATACAACCATTACATAGTTAGGAATGTTAGGATTAGACCATAATTATTCTAGATCAAGGATTGTCGTTAGTTCCCGATACTTCACGGTCACGTCAACCTCATCCATTGTTCTGCCCGTCCCCCTTCCCAGCTGTCTCAGAAGTGGATAAATGCAGAATTTCTAGGAAACGAAGACCTTGGACATAATTAAAAAATATTGTAGCGTTTTCTGAGAAATTGCAAAATAAATAGAAACTATTTTGTTTAGCAATTTCATTTGCGTGGATTGCGATCGTTTGCAAGAATTTTCATTTGAATATGGTTTATGGATATTTGTCTAGAACTGTTTCGTGAAATCTTTAAAAAGCTTCGTTTAAAGTACAATTTGTTTCGTGGATTGACTGTCGTCAACCCCTACCCTGAGATATTAAAAAACCCATGTTTTTGGCCGATTTCGATCAAAGCTGTTGTCTATCTAAAAGTCACTAATCATCCTTATCTTTTCTGTGGTAAGATTTCTTAATCTTGATGATCAATGATTGGAGATAAATATTGTTACACCACCGGCACCGGACAAAACGTCTTCATGTGTTTAGTATTTAGTAAAATCACCATAGTATCAAGCAACCCTAGCAAATAACAAAACATCCTCTTTTCATAGTCCCCATAAAAATAAAGTATTGAACTACACTTAAAGAGAGCATAAAAGGACGTCGATAGAGTACGATAGTGTAATACCATGACATAATCGCTCCGGAAGATCGCATCCGCTTGGCATGCCACCAACTGTACAATATTAGATAGCATCGTTTACGTTTCTTCTATTTCTTTACGATTCCCTTTATTTATGTTTAATTCAGTTTCTATGAATTAAACTTTATTGCGGCGTGGTTTGGTATTTATCTTCTTTTTTCTTTCCTTTTTATCTTTATTTGTATCGCTTTTTAGTTGAATATGGTTAATATTCCTATTTCTTTGTTTGTAACCGATAGTGATGAGTAATTTGTTGTCTTATGTGCATCTGGCTATGTATTTGATAAACGCATCTGACCTTATATTACTGGTAGTGTATATTATTATGACGGAACTGTATGCGTGTTTCTAGATAAATAGGTAAACGCTTTAATTTGACTCAGTGGAAATTACTTAAAATAAGGCAAACCACTAAAAATAATGTAGGACCTACCTAGCTATTCTTCTATGAGTCAATCAACTTATGTCTGAAATACTTTAATATTCACATTATAAAGTGTATGAATTTTTTGTTTTGTCTCTATCCTAGTTTCCACCATTATCAAACAAAAGTGGCTATCGTTTCGCTCGTCAGCACTTAAATCGATTCCATCTAGCCCTTATACTCCTACAATATCCTTATAGCTACATACATTTATCAATAACGTCTGTCCAATATATCAAGTTACCTAAAGGTTGTTTGTTCCATTATACGCACTATTAGCTCCGTACAACAAAGTCGGTTGGCACACATTTGTTGTACACAATGCCGTTTGCGTCCATTCCACTGTTTTCTTTGCCATATTCGATCTGCCACTTAAGGTCTTTTACGTCGGAACAAGGGCGCACGTATCCATATAAACAATATGAAAACAACAAAAACAAGTAATAAAGTTTAATATAATATTAGTAATTTTGCCGTTTAAATGAATGTTTGGATATATCTCCCATCAGATTAAATATTTCTCTGAATCGTTGCCTATTCGCGCTAGTGTTTCAAAAGCATGCCGAATATGTGCGATGCACGCGTTGGCCACCATGGCCCACGCACAATGGTCCATCTTAAGGACTAAGTGCGGAAACCAAACCCTCTAACATAGAACATAGATGCACGCGTTTATTGATATTGATGCACATTCAAGAGTAATTATGAAATGTAAATCACTCAAGATCTTTTTTAGGACATGAGATGAAGAACATTAAAGTGTCTTATAAATCGTTTTATCACTTGCATTAGCTGCTTGTTTCTGTATCTACGAAAGTGTATTTTACCATTGTACTTCGTTTCAGTAACCAGTAAGCCTTCTCTTTCCCATACCTGATAATGCCCTTATAACTTAGCATCAGAATGTTTTCAAATACTATTTTTGACATTATCATCAATGCACGCGTTTATTGATATTGATGCACATTCAAGAGTAATTATGAAATGTAAATCACTCAAGATCTTTTTTAGGACATGAGATGAAGAACATTAAAGTGTCTTCTAAATCATTTTATCACCTGCATTAGCTGCTTGTTTCTGTATTTACGAAAGTGTATTTTACCATTGTACTTCGTTTCAGTAACCAGTAAGCCTTCTCTTTCCTATGCCCGATAATGCCCTTATAACTTAGCATCAGAATGTTTTCAAATACCATTTTTGACATTATCATCATATCATCATCATCTTTATTAGACCACATTTGAAGCATATATTAACTGTCCCTCTATTTCCAGATGAACGTCCGTGTGACGACGATGGACGCGGAGCTGGAGTTCGCGATCCAGCAGACGACGACTGGCAAACAGCTATTTGACCAGGTCGTCAAGACCATCGGCCTGCGAGAGGTCTGGTTCTTCGGCCTCCAGTACACCGACTCTAAAGGCGACCTCACCTGGATCAAACTCTACAAAAAGGTTAGTACCTAGTTTTACCCGAATCAAAAGAAATTAAACGTCACAATTTTCAAAGTTGACCATTAATCTCAAAATCTATAGAGAGAAGATAATCATGCGAGAAAAGAATTTACGGATAGAAGATTCATCTATTAGTCAACAATTTCATAAAAATGCAGCCTGATTACATAATAAGGTTATAATGAATGCGGCCATAATAGAAACAAGATTCGCGATGTAGTAGTAGCGATAGCAGTCCGAAGTAGACCAGAATCACAAATAGTTGGTTAATATTAATTTGTAAATATCAACAATATTTATAAACTTCAAAAGCGGTGAAAGAAATCTAGCTGTAGCATCGTTTGAATCTGCCGCTCGGATTACATACATTACAGATGAATCTGTGTTTGTTTGCGTTGCAGAACCATCACTAATCTGGCTGGATACTGCACTAACGTATAAATTGTGTGTGTTTACTGCAAGTAGTGGGGGGGGGGGGGGGCTATTCCCCGCGAACCAAAATGCTATGTAACGATTATTTTTAGAACAACCAGTGCGCCTAACAAGTTCAAGTTCGTTTTGTTTCTTATTTGTTTCTCGGCTATATTTGTGAGATACTCGTTCGACAAACTGATTCTTATCTTTCTTATTAACTATCTCTTTGATGAATGCTGATGCTGCGATCATTATTTTAATTGCATCGATTTCAAATTATGTTCTCCAAATAGTCTTGGTCGATGTGCACAAACGTCAATTTCCTTTCGCCTGCCTTGGCTAGTTCAATTCTCATTCATTCGAAACACGTTTCCGCCATGCTGTGCTACAAACAAACGATTCTGTGAAATTGTTTTCCTTTACTCTTATCCTCAGCGTGACACTGACCCCGTATTGCAATGTCAACGTGTGCTCAACATTACCGAATATATCATTAATTCATTACAGAGCCTACATATATTTGACAGTAAGGTCGACTGGTGAATTTAAGTGCACAACTCTATAAATCATGAATATTCAAAGGGTTCATATCACTTTCTTTCCGTCCAATAAGCGTTTAGCGATGACATCGATGGAATATTCAGTAGGCAATTTGCCACATTCGAATCTACCGCTCAATCAATCCTCGCAGTAAATAGCTTCATTTTTTGCCGTCTACAGCTCTCAAAACTGCAAGGTTATCCTCGTTCGTTGATACATCATGATAGTATTGTATATCAATATATATTCTCAATGTGGAGTCACCTCTGTAATAAAATTGATTTGTTAATATTTTGTATGTCAACAGGTTTCTATTTTCGTTCTAGCCGGAATTAGGAGCGCCCTTTATCACTGTGCTATTAGCTTTACATGGTTTCGGATAAGATTACACAAACTAATAAGTATTGTCTATCCGGTTATTATTTCCCATACTTTCATTAAATTTGAGTGTGTTCATTAAATTAAATTCTACGTTGCCATAAGCCGAGAAGTAATTTATGAATAATGCTCTTCTAATAATAGAAGATTATGATATACTATCACTCTTTAAGAATTAATCATTTCCTTATTAATAACGTTTTTACAATAAATTGCACCTTGTGCCTTTGAATTACTTTTAAAAACTTCATTAATCGTTTCTCTGATTCGGAAAGAAAGCCATTTTTTACGCTCTCTCACTATGTTAACATTCAACACCTAGAAATTATTTCAACGCCAGAATTATCGTATTGGCGTGCTATAATTCCAAATACCTCCAATGTATTCAGATCAATAACACTTTAACTCTTGTTGACCGTCGGCAATTTATCTCCGTTCAAAGGCGTCCCACAGTCAAATCTTCGACCGTCCTGTCTCCGGTCGTTATCCGGCAGCCCACGTGCCTTAATGTAAACAACCTCATTGAGAGACCAATGTTTGATAAACCGAATTGTCGCACCGACAGTTGGCGTGTTGATAAATAATATGATTAGGAACACTGCTCACTGAAGTCATAACTATATCATTGATAGATGGGTTATCCAGAGGACACGTTGTCTTGTCTGTCGTAACAATTATGGCTGTGAAGGGTTCGTGTGTTTGTGCTCAAGAAATTCTGGTTCTCAGCCGAATTTGAATAGACGGTTTAGAATTGCTGAAAATCTAAAAAAGTTGTTGGAACTTACAAAACCTAAGTTGCATGGTTCCATATCCAGTCTTCCCGAGATACTGGGTCTACAAGTTTCCCTAACATTAAATTCAGCTCCTACTATAGTTAATCTTACTTATCTATAGCCCTATCATTATGCAGCGCAAGAACCAGTCTCTGGCACCTGGTATGTAGGCAAAATTCTCGACCTCCTTCTGTAATTTATGTTCCGAAGTCCTATGTCCTTCGTCACAAGGGCGGCGCGAAATTTGCACTGCTATTCGTATTGTTATAGGATGTCCCGACGCCATAAAAGCTCGGCACCATGAACTTTGGCACGCGTCTGGCTTTGTATGACAGCTCGTGTGTGGAGATAATTTGGATTTCAGACACGCAAGTGAGGTTTTAAACATATTCATTTTACAATATTCCCATGTTTATGATTCACTTTATACTAATATTCGCTCTCATTCAATTCATCCGCAGTTGACGATACGACTCAATGGAGACTCGGCCTTACTTACCTCAATCACATTTACAAACCTTTCGCTTGAACGGCTGCGTGTCGCTAATTTCTCCTATGCACACGGTCAGCAATGTAAACAGATGTATATGTGGCTATCCCTCTCTGTCATGCAGTCATCTTAACATGTGTGACAGGGTGCAGTCGTTTATCTAACATTAGCGATTTTCTCTGTTGGCAGAAAGAAAACCTGACTAAAACTATGTAATTGCAGCAAATACTTGTCATGGCAATAGAAATCTTGGACAATTGCAGTATGTGTAATGAATTTGGTTAAAGTGTCACTGTCTGAAAGGATTGATGTAGCATTTGGAGATAAATAGGCTAAAAAGCATTTTGTAGCTACAGAAATAAGCTTAAGAGGATTTTGTACAATTGAAATACATAAAACTGGGAATAAAGTACGGACAGATCATAACATCAACATATTATTGCCATCGACCTTTAATACTTATTGCGAGCGATTGTTGCTCTACACCTACATCTTATATTCTATAACCAATAGAGGTGTGAGTCAGTGGAACGTGAGCAAACGGCTTTCCATTCAACCGAACAGGTAGAATAAATGCTTGGTTTGAGTAAAAAAGTATAATTTATTGAACTCCAGAATGCGTCTCTATTCCTGGTCAGGTCTTGTTGAAGCATGATATAATACCCGTTGAAGTGTAGCCTGACAACCATTTTTTGCTGAGATTTGTAGATAAAAAAAAAAACATTGTTTGTAACTGATACATAGATTATATTCTGATACTTTGAATAACTATTGAAAGAAATAGAGCAAAACTTGAGGAATTAAAAATATCTGAAATTTTCTGGAATATTGTAACGCACATCTTGATGGAGTGTTACAAGACAATCCGTTAAAGTCTGATTTAAACCGTCATAAACTATGATGTAATTTATAAAGCATTGTTAACAAAACGGTTGGATATTCCCACAAGGACTGGCTGGCTGTAGGCAAGCGAGGTAGTATGAGTCATGGTCGGAAGCCGGCAATCGCGTGGTTATCGGATCCTGACTATAATTGATACATGTGCGAGGCAGACGGAAAACTTTTGGTAATGTTAATGACGCTGATTATTATAAAAATAATCGTAGTTTGAGCCTAAATATAATGTAGATAACCAATCTCTCTATTTTCCGTCATCACTGGGTATTTTGCACAAGTATCGATATTTCGCGTGCCGTGTTGGCTCCGGATTGGCTAGCATCAAGAATTTAATAAGCTACTTAATTCCGTATTACTGTTTTGCATACCATATTTCTCAAATAAAACCTTGTCAATATAGGTTTCAAGATTGAAACAATTTTAGTTTTGAAACTGGCTGTTGAAATCATTTGCATTTCTCTACTACGAGTGCTCATTTCTAAATCGGCAGTGGTGTGACTAGTTCGAAAGCAAATTAACAGCTATCAATTATTTATCATTTCTAATATACTTAATTACCAAAGAAGGCCGATGTGTAATTTTGTTCTTTCGCTGAATTTTGTTACTTTTCACTTGTAATATTTGTTCATCATCATTGGAATGTTTATTCATACTATAAAGATTATAATTAAAAGGTTTAAAAGCTGTTTGAATAAGAAACTGAATATTTTAGTTAAAACTAGTTAATCAAATAAAAACTTTTTTTATTGCTCTCATCACAATAATTATATCGGGCCATAGAAAAATCCGTGGCCGCAGCTTGGTTCATTTATTTTATACATTTAATAATAATATTTTAGTATACTTCCTTTAGCAAGCAAAAAAAAAAATGAATGGATATAATAAATAGACCAAGGACAAAAAAAATACCAATCAAAATTATCATTTGGTCGTTATTAATGACAATAATGACCTTTGATAATCATCAATAGATAGTAAAGTTAATCCTAATGTTGAAATGGTTTCAAAACAGCTACGTGCTAGATAGAAAGATTGCAGTAGTATGCAAGAAGTGACAACTTAATATCTGTTGCCTACAAATGCTTTGACTCTATTCTATTACATGCGCGGGAAAGCTAGCTCAGGTTTTTCTCTTCGCTAAATCATCTAGTAACACAGGGTGCGTAAATCAGAATAAAGTACCTTTTGAATCGATACCATGGGATCCGAGTATCTCAATCTCAAAGTTACTTTGTAGGATATGTCAGCAGCTTGTTTAAGACGAGCTAACTCTTTTGATCCATCTAAATTTAAATCATCAACACCGTTGAAAGAAAGAAAATATTTTATTTGGGACACGCACAGGAAATATAACAGTAAAAAAGGAGCATATAAAACATAACAACATTTACATTCAAAACAAGAAAAAAAAAAAAAAAAAAACTGCGAGCCCAAAAAGGCTCCTATCTCAGCATAATGCTGCGATATTTAAAAAATAAATAACGCAACGCTGGTATTCTGATAGTGCCCGAAAAAATTGCTCCGTCTACCTTGAACGATTCTTAAAAATCCATACAATTTATTAAGGTCTCTAAAACAAATAAACCTGTCAAACTGGCCTCTATACCAAGCTACAAGTGCTACACGTTACAGCCTAGATTCTCCTAGACATGTCACTCTGTTTAAGGGTTTCCGCTGTTACGTAGTGGAGTCACATACTACATACTATATTATAAATACATGTCGTGTATTGCACTTACGTAACCGGTACCTGCGGCCTCGCGCGACATGTGATAATCATTATGTAGCAATCGCTTTTCCACTCGACATATTAACGTCCCCACCCTTTGGAGTTTTATATGACATAATTATGATCTTACCGTGATTGTGTCTCTATTCTCTGCCTGAGTAGTAGAATATTTACGATTTTTAATGAATCATCAACCTCGGTTTTCGCATATTTTTCAATGCCAACTTCCAAGGACCAATATTAGTCAGTAATAATTTTAGCATCTCCAAATTCTGCTTCATTTTGTAGATTGTTCCCATCTCAATTAAGCCTGTTTATATAATCTGTAATCTTATCTTCCTTAGCGTCTTGTTAATTTTCATCAACACTCTTCATAAAGGCTCGTACAGACTCGCGCGATATCGCGGCCGCGACAGGCACCGACAAAGAAATTGCCTTTACACGGCTCAATAAATGACTCAAGATGTTTATGATGATGACGGCCTCATGATGTCACCCCCATATATTAGTTGTGCTGAGGGCATTAAAATATAGAATTTAGTAGGAAAATAACAAATAAGTAGGTACTGCTTATTTCCTCAAGTTTTCCTGTTGATGAGGCATTGTGTATCTTGCTGTGTGTGTTAAGAAACTTGTACCTTTCGCTTTCTTTTCTTCTGCCAACTTGTTTTAAGTGCTATTAGACGTATATGTGTTGATTTATTATTGTGTCAGTTACATTATCATATTTTGTTTCTTCAAATACTTGTGTCTTGCCTTTTTATCTGCATTTATAAGCCACTGTTGGCCTTGGCTAGAAACAAACCGAGTTCCACTTAATATATTAAACAATACTAAATTTAATTGCTTTGAATGATTTATTTCAATTTTATTTTCATTTTAGTTAATTATTTCAATTTTATTTTCAACTAGCTGATGCCTGCGGCTTCACCTGTGTGGATGTGGGTTATCGCGACCAAAAGTAATCATGAAATTTTGATCCCATTCCCGCAACCCATGGGAACCTATTCCAGGGATAAAAAATAGTCTGTCTTATTCCAGGCTATAATCTATTACTGTACTAAATTTCAGCCAGATCCGTTCCAGACGGCTTATTTTTCGACACCTCCAACAAATCCATACTAATATTATAAATGTGAAAGTAACTCTGTCTGTCTGTCCGTCTGTCTGTCTGTCTGTATGTTACGTTTTCACGCCTAAACCGCTGAACCGATCGTCATGAATTTTGGCAGAGATATAGCCTGGGATATGGAGAAGGACAGGCTACTTTTTTACGCGATAACCGACATCTATGCGGGCGGAGCCGCGGGCAAAGGCTGGTATAATTATATTTTAGCCAATGTATACAAAAACTTGACAAATTATATACTTAAACCTTCCTGGAAAACCACTCTATCCATTGGTGAAACAACATGAAAATCGGTGCAGTAGTTTTTGAGTTTATCGCGAACAGACAGACAGACGCGACGGAGGACTTTGTTTTATAATATCTAGTGATTATTTATTTGGTTATCTAATGCATTAATTGATCGCGTCATGACTAACATAGTTTCAAGATAATGGATGTAATACTTACTAACAAAATATGGACAAAAATTTGTCTGAATTAAATTATTTTCATAGTCGTGTATCTGGTAGCTTCCGGCGTGAGTCGCTGTGACTAAACGGTCCTTGATAACTTTAATACTCCGAACTGTATTAATTAATCAAATTCCAAAATGATTACTCACGATAGTTCTTCAGTACCAGTAACTGATTGTACAAAGAATTCTAAAGCCTGAGTATTAATAGAGGAAGTAATATCGATAAAATATACATTTATTTCCAGTTAGGCTGCACTGTACTTTACAAGTATAGGCTAATAACCCGGTTGAAAAAAAAAAATCGTTACTCGATTTGTCTAATCAATTTCTATTTCAACGCTCTCTTGGCATTCATGATCATCATCATCATCCTCCACAGTCCGACTTCACCCACTGTTGGGCATAGAGGCTCTCTTTTCTTGTGCTAATCCCCTAGCAAAAAGCACTAGGTCATCTGCAAATCTTAAGTGGGACAGGTAGGCACCACTGATGTTAATACCGCAATAGTCTCAATATAAACTTTATACGATGTCTTCTAGGACTATGTGGAAGAAAAAAAGTTTCTATGAAATAGCTCACTCCAGGCTTGAACGGTACTGGTTTAGATGCGGACCTACAGAGCATTAGTCATCGGTAATTACTGTCATTTAAATATCTGCCTGCATTATTATCCATAAATACTTATTGGCCGAATATCTCAGATAACACAGCTTAATTTTATTATAGTTTTATCAACAAATCTTCTATCTGCCATCGATTATCTTATTTCTATCGAGTGTTTCTCATGAAACCTATCTGATAGCAAACTTAATAGTAGCAATTTTATATGTAAGTTGCCACTGCACTCAATGATCTAATAGAACTCTAATGAGTTTAATGATAAATAATAGCTGAAGTTCTTCCGGCGGCATATTATTTAAATCGATGAGTCTTATCATTGTCGCAAATCGCTTTTGCACGTGTTTAACTTGCGAAGGTTTGATCAGATTGGGATTACACGCGCATTCCAGTTTATACTTTATAGCTTGCAGAGATATTGTGTATAAAGCCTCCCACACTTCGGTTTAGTCATCGGTATCTTCATATTATATCACCCATCTGTCTCGTGTTTGCCATAGTCATTCATGTGTCAGATTCCGGTTCTCATAGGTAAAATGCCACGGTCGAACGCCTACCTGGCTGGTGTGCCTTCGTACGACTTATAATTAAGTTTAAGAATTGTATCAAGTACTCTTCCTGAGCTATTGTCAAATGCTTGAATTTCATTTGATGATAATTTTTGACCAAGCACAATGATTCTACCAACTGTTGCGTATGTAAATCTTTAATGTCCCTAGTGAAGTACCGAGAACACGAGATGTTCAAGAAGTAATGCATGCAGGCAATAACGTTGAATTTAATGTTCATCATTATATATGAGGGACGTTAAGTTGCCAAGTCATTGTTCTATAAGTACTCGAACTATACGTATGCATCTTATTGCGTTCCTCGTTGTCGTATTGCAATGCACTAAAATAGGTGAATTTAGCAACTTGCTATTTTCTTCAATATTTGCATGAGTAACATTACCATTATGCTTACTGAATTCTCAGTAGTCTAAATTACTTGTGTGACTTACTGAATCATTCTATTGCCTGCATATTTTTTCCAAGTCATCCAATGAGACTTTATTTGTTATAACAATCGGCTTACAATGTCTAGCCAAGTCCACATGGCGGTGAGATCATTTTCATACAAAAACGATTCTACTTACACATTGTTACAAATTCTACATGTATGCAAATAAGATTCATCAGCTATATAATCTACAGTTTGCTATTCGCAATTCGCTTTCTAAGAGCAATAAAAATCTTTAAATCATCATAATTAAACCTTTATTCTGATATCATTTCGTCATTAAAGAGTCGTTGTGGCAGCAAACGGTGTTTGCAATGAGACACTGCAGTATTTTTGTTGGCCATTACGCATCATTAAAATAAATTGTTCATTGTTAGTCTTTACAATTATCTCAGGTGTGTCACGTAGTAACACAGATTTTATAAATAAACATTATCTATTTATCTAGTCACTTACATGCCATATTATTTTGCGATTGGTGAAGTGGTTTTTTTAACTTGGTTTATTCGCTAATTTTCGAGCGTCTTTTTGGGGTTACTTTTCGATGGTGCTTGTTGATTGCTTTAGCTAATTATTAAAATATGAGTTAATAGTAAAGACTATCTCGCACAGCAGCATGACTTACGTCGGCACGCGATCTCGTTCTCGACGTGCCAGGAATGCTGCTTTTTGTCGCACCCGATCATTATGATTATCGTCGCGTATGAGACATGGCCCCGATATCTGTAGGGCTGCCTGAACTGTATGTCATCGGGTTCGCAAGTTAAGGTTTGGACGACCCATTTCGGCTCAATTTAAAACTAGTAAAGCCAATTTTCCAAATTTTTCGCATTAGAGCCTTGAATTATTAGATATTTTATATCAATTCCTACTGAATTCATCTTGGTATTCTCATGACTTCAGCGTTTAATATTTGTATTCGTTGCAAAAGTCATTGGCAATTTATCTCAAAGCGTATCATCAAAATGTATAACGTGGCCAGGTGCCGTCCCTGCTCAGTGTGATGACGCCGACCCTCGCGTCACGACACGACACGATGCCGACCGTCGGCGGAATGTTATCATAGATACTGAAGAGTGCCTAGAATCCAACGATTACTTAATCATTTGCCTCTCTATCGGCTTAACCTTGAAGCATATCGTTGTGAATCCAGAAAACGTTTTTGACAATCGGTTATGTGATGCCAAAGTTGTAGGTTCGACTGTGTCTTGAGTTCTAATAAGTCTTGCGATATTGTTGTTGAAGTGGCTAAACACATCTCGACCATACTTTGAGTATTTGCAACAGACTCAATCCAAAAATAATTCATTGGCCTTTTGACCTTTTCCTTCCCATTCCCCAGTTTATTCAACTTCTGTATCATCAGAACCTGGTTTGATTGATTCTTATACAGAATTTCCTGTCATGTCTGCCTTTTCTTTGGTTGTTCCCAGTCGTCTTCTCTTATTACACATCAACGCTGACTCGTTGCTAGGTCACCAGGTTGCTAACTCGCGGAGTTCCGTTTCGACCGCTCGCCGACATTGCTTGCCCACTTTCTTTACACTTGTCGGCGGAATTCCTTTTGACGTTTGACTTGACTTGAGAATATTTGGTTGTACTATAGAAGTTACCTACTTGTTGGTACTTGAAGAGTATGTTTGTTATTATCTCGGGGCTACAGTCGACAGGTTCAAACGTACATGAAGCGCGGTCAGCCAAGCGCAACAGTGCGCCCGCCTGACCTCGTTCCCACGCCGAATGCCAGGCACCAGGTGCCATCATCACGACTATCCACCATACAATACCATGCCCTTGAATACGTTTAACAGGTGTCCATTATGCAAAATTTAACAATGTAAAAGTTTATTCACAAACTCATGGATGACACGTCACAGTAACATCAAATAATTATCTCCTGAAACACAGTTTTGATGATTTCATTTAGTAGGTTAACGAGGTTTTCTATAAATTGGTACGGTAGACGGGTGAAAGTACCATGACAGCATCTGTAGACGACCTTGCCTGACTCCTTAATGCATAACAATAGTCTCGGGTGTCATACGCAGTGTATAGAGAACCCGATTTGCGGTCGACGTGTACTTGGGGCGAGCTGTTTACGACGTTTGTATGTTGCAGCTGTTGCTTTTGATGATATATTAAATTGAAAGAGCAGAAATATAGAGTTAGCATTACGGCTGAGTAGGCAGAATCTATAAAAAATGTGTTTGCAATTCTGGTTGTTTCCTTCCAAAAGGGTTTTTCCCTCGTTAATAATATATTTACTTTTACCAACTCTTCAAGGAAAGACAAAATTCCAGCTAAAAACCACATTAAAGAATTTATGAAAAATTAATGTGCGCAATTGTGCCAATGCAACACTTAAGAGAAGGGTCGAGCAAGGTGGCGGGCCATGGCGTCGTCCGCGAACTGGGTTATGTTAGACGAAGACAACGGCATGGTCATCTCTGTCTAACACCTCGCCTATTGGATGACATAGAGATGCGTGTGCGAATGCATTCGTGATTAGACGTTATTGATAAAATCCCTAACTATATTTTTTCCATGATCTTCTTACTTTTCCTTGTACTGTAACCGCATCATTGAAATTCTCTCGAAGTATCTGTAGTAAGAAGTCACAATCGTGATCAATGTAAGGACTGATCCAATTATTATACAGTTACATAGGTATTATGACTTCATCAGCGTTGACGTTAATCATTTTTGCTGTTTCCTTATCGGGGCGAGAACACACACACATCTACACGTAGTTTGAGGAGTATCTAAGAGCCGCTTTCGTTTTGCAATCTATCGTTGATGTAATCACGTACGCATCACGTTTGCGGGGAATTCACGCTATATCAGCGTCTTCGTTTATTAAACTTTATGTTTTCCCATGGAAAACATTGCTCTGAGGTATTGGATATGACAGTTTTGATTTGTTGTCGAACAGAAAATCAATCGAAAGCAATGCATCCCCATACGTCCAGTATTTGCACCATAGAATCAACATGTGCTTGATTGAGTATGTTTTATTTATTCAACTGATACCGCATATGCGACAATCCAAACCTTTCATTAAAATTGATCGACACCAATGCAATCTTTATCATCGGTATTCGCGCACAAGAACAGCTGATTGTGCGCCGATCATTGACGGGGTCGACGACCGTACTTTCGCCGCTCCCACGACGCTCGTTGCTCAACGCAAGAGCCTCTAGGACAACGCTTAGTCGCTGATCTCAGAACACATACATATTTGTGCTTAGCCATTTTAGCGGCCTTGTATTGTTAACTAAAGTGTCGTGGCAGATGGCCATTGAGTATTCTCGTAATTTTCGCATCTTTTTGACATTGGAGAGTATTCTTGCCACATTTTTATCTGGATGTGTTTCGAAACTGCAAGCCGGAGTAATAAATGACGTAAATATTGGATTGTAATGTTATACAGCACTTGCAAAACTTGATTTGAATATATCTGGTGGACATCAAACACGATTTTAAGACTCGGTTGATAAAATTCTTACTGACAATTTATGTGGTTCCAAGCCTGATTCAATTGTGGAGAAAACGGGAAAGGTTCTCTCGTATGCCGTAAAGAAACTAATGACACCCGAGGAAGAAGATGAAGAAGCTGCTTACGACAGAGCAGACGATCTGGTAAGACCAGGTCTTGAAGCTAGAGGAAATGAAGACCTTGCTAGAACCACAAAAAACACTATGTCGCTGTAGGTATTAAAGCTAGAAACAGTAAATAAAGTATAGTACTGCTACATCAAAATAATGTACTCGATGCTCTTGAATTTGAAGGAGCTATATCTGGGGTGTATCAAGTATGTGGTAGGAGTAGAATTTTATTATCGTAAGTGTCCGTGACGTCAATTCTTACGTCAATATTATTTAAGGCGGATTTATCTACTGTTTTCGAAATAAATCCTGCCTCTCTGTGTTTCGAAATTTACGTACACGTAATCTTTAAATTTTCAAATTAGTTAACAAGACATCTTTACCTTAAGAGTCTTAATTCGCGTTTTGCGTCTTTGATTCAATTTCAAAGGTTTCTATAAGTTCTAATATATTATGTAATAGTAGTAGCTGTACCATTACTCGCTACAGTATATTAAATTACTTGTAATCTAATATGTATCATTCTCGTTTGATCATAATTCAATAGTACCAACTCATAACTGAGTTGATTAGTTACGTTTAGTTAGGCGATTCTGTTCGCTCAATCTGCAAATCTATGGAATGCGTTCAGAAATGGAATACTTTTAGAAAAATGTATTGGGATGTGATGAAGTAATTAGTAAAGTTATTTATGGTAATAACTACGTTAACGAGTGTTATTGTTAGGCACAGAATATTAGGGTTTTGTTAATGCATCAGATAAAGCACCGATTGATTTGAGTCCTGTTGCAAAATTATGATACCACTAATTCCGGGCTAACATATTCAAATCTATCTTACAGTATGTTTACATTGCGGTATTAGGTACATAGGAATAACATGAGTACGAGTAGGATTTTATTTATTTCAAATAAATAAATTAAGTAACACGTTTACGTGGCCTATGTCCAGCAGTGGACGTCTTTCGGCTGAAATTATGAACACGTTTTCATAAACAAAAGCATAACAAAAACTTCACCATTCACTGGAATTTAACCTGGTAGCAGTGGCGTAACCGTAGCGCGCTAACAACTCTATAGGATGATTTCCACCAAACGGCTCGCTTCGCATCGGATCGGAAAGGATACGATCGGCTCCGTACCGTCGCTTGCGAACGTATCCGTTTCTGCGTCAAATAGTTTCATTCCTACCATGTTGACGTGTTCTAATTTTTGAAAATGGTTGAAGTTGACGTAGTATTGTTGGCTATTGCATTAGAAGAAGAAGAAAATAATCATAAAACACAGAAGAAAAAAAGAAAAATTTGGATTGATGATTTATAGCAAAAACGACAGCCGAAAGGATCCGATCGGATACGGCAACAGGCGTACGGAGCCAATCGCGCGTCGCAGCAGACTTTCAGCTACGATCGCGTGTCGCGGAAGACGCCCGCGGTCAAGCTGCTGTGCGCGGCTTCGTAATGTAGACTTTAAACACTGTACACAGTGTTTAAATATCGTTTATAGTTTGTAAACACCGTTCCGATCCGATGCGATACGAGTCGTTTGGTGGAAATCATCCTTATTCCTACCGGCTTTTCTTCGGAAGATCGGAAAGAGCAACTACACCTACCATCATTGAAAAAATAGCACATTAGTGTCTGCTTGCGATTGCCAAATAATATAGATATACTACAGGTATTTAATACACCATAATATTCAAACAACAAAAACGCCCATTCTTGGCTTTAAATTCCAACAACAACACAAATTGTATTGTTCTAAATTTTATTATTATTATTATTATATAAAATTTGAAGTTGAGTTTATTTCTATAAAACATTGAAAGTCTTGTTTGTATATTAATAGCGTCTCTTTGGTTGTGCTGCTTGACGACAGATGGTGTTAAATTCAGTAAAGTAATGATTTTTATTTCTGCGTAAATAAATTAATTTTGACGTAATTGTATGACCATTTATAGTATTTAATTTATAGAACTGACCAATTTCTTCTTCGGACTTCCTCCTACGAAATGTCAAGCCTTGTCACTGCCTGGTAGCAATTGCTTCAAAATTATTCAGTACCTACAAGGTCATATTTGCGGTTGAATCTATGTCAACGAGAGCATATTCCGCAGAATTAGACAAAAATGAGGTTACCTCGACACCTAAGGAAAATTAAAAGAAAATCCTATCAAAGACTGTTTCCTACCGCTGCGCAGCCGCCGTTCAGTTTCGCGCACGGATCGGGCGAGCTTGTGGACGATCGACCACATGCATGTGTATTGCCATTGACATTATCAAAATATCTAAAGATATTTTAATTGCACCTACCACTGTTTGTCTCTGCATCACCCAAAGGTTGACTGGTAGAAAAGTTGAGTAAGTTAAGTCCGTCTCTGTACATTTGTGTGAGAAAGTGTTAAATAAATAAATAAAAGCACAAAAATTCTTTCAGTGTTACTATAGTGATGACAGATTATGATTTCGTTAATAAACATTATCACCGTGACATGAATGAGACACGTATCTCCCTCCATACGTGTCTTGGTCATGCTGAAGCAAAATATATTTATTGTTGATAACTGCAAAATTTTATGATGGAAATAACGAACTGCCCCTTTACAGCTTTATTTTGATGGACAGGGTATAATATCAATGATAATAATATCATTTATTGTAAACATTCGTTACTATGAAGGTTGCTACATATGAAAAAGTTGTCTTATCACAAGTACAAGTTATTTTACGCGAACGTGCGATTTCTCAAAGATTCTTAAAACATATTTAGAAAACATTAGGACAGATGTATTTGTTTTGTAAACTTACTATTGTTGTTTCTACACTCACGTCTGCAAAAATAACATTAATTTAACGTTACCTATGGAAAATATTAAAAACGTAACTTGTTTTATTGACTAATCCTTGACGTAGTAACAGATATCTAAAGTATATTGGCATGAACGGCATGACTAAGATATATTATCCAAGACAAGTTATCAGCTCTTTTTTCCTTCTTTGAGAAATGTATTAAGTCTGGGAATGTTGATACTTCGTTAAGGCTCCTACAAACAGAAGCCTTTAGTGCAAAATCCGCTTGTTATTTTTTTTTTTTTTTTTTCTATGAGTATGTTCGACTGAACTGGTGCTTCGGAACACAATGTTTTGCATTTTCCATTCAAGTATTACGTAAGCAGAATTATAGTAATTTTGAACCCCACCGTGAGAGCGAGTAAGCAATATCAATTATTTTGGAAAATCCCTGAGCAAGGGGTTGCCATTTTTGTTCAAATCAAAATCAACTAAATTTTGCAGAAAAATCAGTAAATAAATAAATATTTCTGACGTAATCACCATCCAGACCCGCCCATGTCATCAAAAATAATCAAAGCAAGGAGACCCCCCCACCCCTTGGAGCGTACGTAATACTTGATGGCCCATTACATGTTTCTTTTATAATTTCTAACATTACGATATTATCAAGGAAGTCCACGTCCACGTCATCGCATCACGATGACACACGGAAGTAAAATTTTTAGAAATATATGAAGACGCTTTTAAATTTCCGTCCACGATAAAGTTAAACGTGCGATGATGTTATAAGGGGCTCGTGGCTAAATATTAACAGCCGCACGGGTCGATCTTCGAGGTTAAGCTACGTTTGCCGGTCGGTCCGTGGATGGGTGACCATCCGTTACATACCGAGACCTCTCCGTGCTTCGGAAAACATGTTAAGTCGTTGGTCCTGGCTGTCATTTGTAGATCTGTGACAGTCGTAATCAGATTCAGAAGCCCGAAATTCTGAAAACCAGTCTTTCTGTCTTTCCAAGGAGTATCGTGTTACCCACTTAGTTGTAGAAGTCCGACAGGCTGTCGCTCCATGTAAAATACTGGTATTCAGCTGCATCCGGTTGGACTAAAAGCCGACCCCAATATAGTTGGGAAGAGCCTAGGCAGATGATAAAGTTATAACATGCACGTTATACGGTTTATGGACGTGGACGTTTACGATAATGTCGTCACGTTAGAAATTATAGAAGCGCGCATTAGGTATCGTATTTTATGTCAACTTAATTTTATCCTACAGACTGACTTATGTTCTATAGAACTTAATATACGCTTTATGCTATTCGCATATTCAGTTTTCCTAAATTAATCCCGGTATTAACCCAATTTGTAAAATATTAATTAGGTGAACCCAAGGACGTATGTAACTACATACAGCGTATCGTCCAAAATCCTTGGGTCACGAATCACGATCAGCGGCTTTCCCATAGTTTCCAATTGGGTGCAAAGTGGAGTAAAATATATTAGTGATTAACACTTCGTTGTAGTCGTGTTTCATATCTCGCCACGCTATATCTTATCGCTGATCGCGGTTATTTCCGTGTATGTTATTAAGTATTTCTTTAAAATATTGGGAAATTAATTTTCCAACATTTTGAAGGCATTTTACATAAAATGTAGGAGTTTGTCGTCGACTCGTCGTGTAGTAACAATAGTATTAACAAGTTATTACATAGCCGCCTATGTCGTTCAGACGTTATTGGATTATACTCGTAGTGTAGCGAACTAATGTAGTAGGTAGGTAACTCTGGTACATAGACTTTATTCTGTTTCGAAATGCGAAAGCTGAAGTTATATGAAAACCCTGCTTAATTCACAGCACTATAGGATCAATGTCGGTACATTGCCGCTAAGAGAAAAAAAAAAAAAAAAGAAATGCAACTTTGAATACTCCTCTAAAAAAATTTGGGTTGTCAATGAAATTACAGCTGTCCCATGGTGGTCACTAACCTTTCATTAATAGAAATCTTAAACGATGAAATTCTATTAACCCACTTAGGAATGTACCTTCAAACAGACGTAGCCATAGCTGGGTGTAAAATGAGTACCCATTTACAATTCGTTCTACATTATTTAAACGGTTCACTGGCAATTATAGCTGTTGTTCATATGGGCTCGTTTGATGGGATGATTTATTAAGACGGTGGTCAGTATGGCCACCCTTTTGGTAAGCTGAGATAGTTTATTAAGTGTTCTATAGGTCTGTCAAAGGTCCTTGCAGTACAGTGACTCGGCAGTTAAACTAACAGCTTTAATTGGTACAGTTTATGGAACGCCTCTTGGTCATGTGACAAAGTGTCGGTTAAGTAGTTGAAGATTAATTGCTGATGATGCTAGCTAAATAAAGATTTACAGATGAAATAATAATATTAAATAATCTACGGTCTAGATTGCTAATAAGTATGAGCACAAAAAAGTGTTACTGCATAATTATAACATTTTTATCATCGTGAGAAAAAGCTAAGAATAAGCTGCCTTGAATAAGTTGTCCTTCCGTATCGTAGCAACATTTTTATGGCTAATTTTTATAGAATAGACGAAAAAACATGATTTAATTACATTTTGATGACGTAGTATTTGCTAATTATTATGCTAAAATAAATAAATACGTACTTCCTTTAAATATTTTTAGTCAAATTCCTAGTTTTTCTGTGTGTATTAAAAATTAAATTGAAGCCAGAAAATGACGATGAATTGTAATTAATTGTTGCCTTTTTAACGCTTCCCCTGGATTACGTGGCACACAACGAAGTCAGGGTCGCTACCGTTCTCGAGATGGGTAAGATTCTACGTGCTTTGGTTTACCCTTATTTTGTGTGTGTGTCTAGTGTGCTTTACTGGTGAACATAGAAAGACAGCAAGCTTACCACGGTCCAACTGAGTTGTCTTTCAGTCTCAAAGCGGTTTATCTGTGTTCATCTTTACAGATTTACACCATTCCAAATGTTATTTGAAATATTAAATAGGGCAAAATTATACATTACAAAAACATAAGTTCTTGCAGCAGTATGTGCAGAGAACTTGATGTATTTGATGTGCCGATAGCGTAGTTTCGAAATATTTCATTATATAAAACAACCTTAACAACCTCGTCCTACTGGCTTTGTGGCCGTACCTAGGCCTCTTATCTGTTGTCCTAACATTCTATGTACATTACAGGTGATGCAACAAGACGTAAAGAAAGAAAACCCGCTGCAGTTCAAATTCCGCGCCAAATTCTACCCCGAGGATGTGGCTGACGAACTCATCCAGGAGATCACACTCAAACTGTTCTACCTTCAGGTAAGCATTAAGGCTCGTACAGACTCGCGCGATATCGCGGGCGCGACAGGCACCGACAAAGAAATTGTGCTACTAGTGTCGCGTCGCGCCCGCGATATCGCACTAGTCTGTACGAGCCTTTCCTATAAATTGTACTGCTCTAATATATTAAGGCCCTTTGTATACGGCACGGTTTCTTTACGGTACGGCGTATAAACCGCGCCGTAGAAAAAACGTCTGTCAATTACTATTGACAGACGTTTTTTCTACGGCGCACACTATGGATCACACTATGGCAGCTTGTACTCAAGCTGCCATAGTGATCCAGTGTGATCCATATCATCCATACTACACTGACAACCGTGCCTACACCTACACACGCCGAATAAACCGTAGTTTTTCACAGTAAGAAAAACGTGTGAGTACCTACAAAGGGCCTTACAGTACCCGGCCAAATATGACACTTTGAAGTTTAGAAAAATATCTGTTGTGTAGAGCGTCGTTTCTGTCAGTCTTCATGTGCGACAGTCTCTAAACGTAGATGTGTAGTTTTTACGCCCGCATAACAGGAAGTTATACGGGCGTAAAAATTACACATCTACCTGATAGAAATAAGCAAACAACGTATAGTTTCTCAAAACATCTGAAATAGAACGCTTTACTGCCGATAATTATAACGTGGGATCTATGAACGTGGGACAGCACGTGGTCGGATTGCAAAACTACTTGCAATCATTATGATGAATACTGTCAAGCTGATAAGAGTTTTGACTTTGTAGGTGTGACTCGGTGTTTAGTTTATCTAATTATTATTTGCAAAGATTTACGTGACGTAAAAATATGTATTTTTATTTTTTACTTTATAGTCTTCATTTAGTTATTAAGCAACGATGTTATGACTTAACCGGTTTAGTAGTAGCCACTGAATAGTTCCACTATCCACCTCCTGGCTCCTTCATTAGATCAGCTCCAAGATACCAAATTATAGTAGAGTCATCGTTCCTTGAGTTGATACTTGTGCAAATCAAGTTAATCGGACGTCTTGAAGTTGGTGAAAATTACGTTGAAAGATTCCGTTACATAAATAAGATACAGGTCAAGCTAATGAAAGCGTTGCTGTAGTCTGCTAACGTTGTTATATTGGGCAATACAATCAGCAAGCATAGAAACATCTTACTTACATCTGTAAAGCAAACTTAATAGAATAAATGTGGTAAACCACCTATGTGTTTACCGACACAATAAATTATAGTTAATGCTTGAAGGGTCAGGGCTACAACCTGCCATTACTTCGATTGTAGTCTTTAGCCCTACTTCCCATTGTTGGACAAAGGCCTCCAAGTCTAAGTATTTCTATATTCTTTGTAATTGCCTACTTGTTGCCATTTCCGTGATCACTGAGGCACGGAATGGTATGGTGGGTCAATCGCAAAGGTTAGACTGCACGGTAGCAATTTATGTAACCCCTTTCTCAGGATAGCACGCTATTTGGCGACTTAAATTGGAACCCTTTAAATGCGAAAAGGAAGTCCTCAATTTAAATGGGAATTAATTCGATATCAATGCGGGTGATTGTTGAATCAACTTTGCGTTTCGCGTCAAATAAAACGTGCCTAGTAATGAAATCACGAGAAACGAAATGAATTAAGTGAAATATGAAATGGCTAGAAAGGGTTTAAAGCTGAGATTACGAATGATTGAAATGTATCATACATCTCAATCATCCGTAATCTCAGCTTTAGAGTCTGCACATAATTTTCTTCTTCCATAATGGAAGAAGAAAATGATGCGCAGACTCTAAATAAATTGGGATAAGGGCACGACGATGACTATACATATGATGCAGCGTATCTCCTGGATCTTCACAGAAAACAGACGATCTAAGATTTACTTGGTTGATTTAGGGTCTTCGGAAGTACCTTCAGAAGTGCATAATTTTTGACCCTGCTCTATCTAACATATTCCTATCTCCCACAGGTCAAAAACGCGATCCTATCTGACGAGATATACTGCCCGCCGGAGACGTCAGTGCTCCTGGCGTCGTACGCGGTACAAGCGCGACACGGCGACCACAACCCCGCCGTGCATGGGCCCGGCTTCCTCGCCAACGACCGTCTGCTGCCGCAGCGAGTCACCGACCAGCACAAGGTGCTTATAGTAGTCTTACATACAGGTTGTACTAAGGGTACTATCTCCTGCTTCCTCGCCAAAGAGCAATACTAGTCCTACATGTGTTAAACTGCCAACATATGAACTTTGCTCCAGAGCTGCTGCTGTTTGCTTTGTTTTTTATTTCATTGGTAGGACATAGAGCTCAACTAAAGTGTATACATAAGACCTTTATTGTAATACCTGTGTTCACAAGTAAAGATTGATTGATTGATTGAGAAGACAAGGGCATGACAAACTTTGCTCTGCAGCTGTTTTGCGAAACACCTTAAATGATGTAAGGGTTCTGCAAAATTACTATCAGTAGAAAATGGAAATCTTACTTCTTAGAACTGTAATATTCTATTTTGTTAAAAATATGGTTTTTAAGTACGGTTTTACATTTTTTATTATTTTATATTACATTCATATAAGTACTAGTTTTACATAATACGTTGACAGGTATTTTGACAAAACTGTGTATTTTCTAAAACTCCAGGCCCCCATTCAACAGATAATGCAAAAGCCTGTCACCCCCAATACATATTCGGAGGGACTTTTTTTTCGTTGCATATAAAATAGTCTGTGCGCATACCACACTGTCTGGGGAAAGGACACTGTCTAGACCAAAAGAATAACTATTTGTCCAAACACTTATTTTTCTAATCAATTAATGGTAATTATCTCGTGTCCAGATGTCCCGCGAGGAATGGGAGCAGAGCATCACAAACTGGTGGCAGGAGCACCGCGGCATGCTGCGCGAGGATGCCATGATGGAGTACCTGAAGATCGCGCAGGACCTGGAGATGTACGGCGTCAACTACTTCGAGATCCGCAACAAGAAGAACACCGAGCTGTGGCTAGGAGTCGATGCTTTAGGGCTTAATATCTACGAGAAGGATGACAAGTTAGTACTTTACTTTTTACCTTGAAGTCCGACTAAAACTTTTATTTATGGCAAAAAACGAAAATGAAAAATAATATTTTGTTGTTCTTCTTTGGTAAAAGTACAGTGTCCGTCTTTTAATAATTATATTTAACAGTTTAAACTTAAATCACACGAAACTTTGTACTTTTCTCAAATACATAATTATTAATGATCAAATAATTAATCTATGTTTGTATGCGATAAAAAAGCATATATTTTTAGCAAGTATTTTTACAGTTTTGTGCTTTTATTTGCTAAAGCTTTCGATTTTCTCTGAATAAATGAATTAATAATTGTTTTTGTTTGGACGAAAATTAAAATTGCCGGAAATCGAAAACGAAATTCGACGGTCGGACTCTCCTTAAAGTTAGTTCAGTGAATGTTCCCCAGCACGTACATTTTAATCTATCTGCTGTGGTAAAGTAATATAATCCATGGACTTTATTCGAGTGAAACACAATTTTTTTTTTAACCTTATTTGCTAAAAATAATGATTGGAAATATTTTTTTAACTACTTTAAGTATTCAAACAAACTTCAAATGTTGGCCACAATGTTTGGTTTGATTGGATGCAAGTTTAGGTTGCTTCAATTTATTGTATGCAAGAAACTTGCATAGTGTAAATTAAGTTTTGTAATTTAGAAGTATTCAACTCTCCCACCCACCGATGAGCAATCCCAGTTTGCAAATGAAAAATTCGCAACAAACGTTTGAACAAACCTCCAAAAACTGACATTGCACATGTTTTACATTCCAGACTGACACCAAAAATCGGTTTCCCCTGGTCAGAGATCCGGAACATTTCGTTCAACGACCGCAAATTCATAATCAAGCCGATCGACAAGAAGGCGCCGGACTTCGTGTTCTTCGCGCCGCGCGTTCGCGTCAACAAGCGCATCCTGGCGCTGTGCATGGGCAACCACGAGCTGTACATGCGACGCCGCAAGCCCGACACCATCGACGTGCAGCAGATGAAGGCGCAGGCGCGCGAGGAGAAGCTGGCCAAGCAGGCGCAGAGGTCAGTTTCAGATTTTGCGTCATTTTAGGTGTTGTACACATGGGAACTACGAGCTGTACATGCGACGCCGCAAGCCCGACACCATCGACGTGCAGCAGATGAAGGCGCAGGCGCGCGAGGAGAAGCTGGCCAAGCAGGCGCAGAGGTCAGTTTCAGATTTTGCGTCATTTTAGGTGTTGTACACATGGGAACTACGAGCTGTACATGCGACGCCGCAAGCCCGACACCATCGACGTGCAGCAGATGAAGGCGCAGGCGCGCGAGGAGAAGCTGGCCAAGCAGGCGCAGAGGTCAGTTTCAGATTTTGCGTCATTTTAGGTGTTGTACACATGGGAACTACGAGCTGTACATGCGACGCCGCAAGCCCGACACCATCGACGTGCAGCAGATGAAGGCGCAGGCGCGCGAGGAGAAGCTGGCCAAGCAGGCGCAGAGGTCAGTTTCAGATTTTGCGTCATTTTAGGTGTTGTACACATGGGAACTACGAGCTGTACATGCGACGCCGCAAGCCCGACACCATCGACGTGCAGCAGATGAAGGCGCAGGCGCGCGAGGAGAAGCTGGCCAAGCAGGCGCAGAGGTCAGTTTCAGATTTTGCGTCATTTTAGGTGTTGTACACATGGGAACTACGAGCTGTACATGCGACGCCGCAAGCCCGACACCATCGACGTGCAGCAGATGAAGGCGCAGGCGCGCGAGGAGAAGCTGGCCAAGCAGGCGCAGAGGTCAGTTTCAGATTTTGCGTCATTTTAGGTGTTGTACACATGGGAACTACGAGCTGTACATGCGACGCCGCAAGCCCGACACCATCGACGTGCAGCAGATGAAGGCGCAGGCGCGCGAGGAGAAGCTGGCCAAGCAGGCGCAGAGGTCAGTTTCAGATTTTGCGTCATTTTAGGTGTTGTACACATGGGAACTACGAGCTGTACATGCGACGCCGCAAGCCCGACACCATCGACGTGCAGCAGATGAAGGCGCAGGCGCGCGAGGAGAAGCTGGCCAAGCAGGCGCAGAGGTCAGTTTCAGATTTTGCGTCATTTTAGGTGTTGTACACATGGGAACTACGAGCTGTACATGCGACGCCGCAAGCCCGACACCATCGACGTGCAGCAGATGAAGGCGCAGGCGCGCGAGGAGAAGCTGGCCAAGCAGGCGCAGAGGTCAGTTTCAGATTTTGCGTCATTTTAGGTGTTGTACACATGGGAACTACGAGCTGTACATGCGACGCCGCAAGCCCGACACCATCGACGTGCAGCAGATGAAGGCGCAGGCGCGCGAGGAGAAGCTGGCCAAGCAGGCGCAGAGGTCAGTTTCAGATTTTGCGTCATTTTAGGTGTTGTACACATGGGCAACTACGAGCTGTACATGCGACGCCGCAAGCCCGACACCATCAAAGTGCAGCAGATGAAGGCGCCGGCGCGCGAGAAGAAGCTGGCCAAGCAGGCGCAGAGGTCAGTTTCAGATTTAACGTCATTTTAGGTGTTGTACAATTTAAATACTATCGAATATTTCGGTGTACATATTATTTTTTATTTCAAATTTATAGTCTTTGTCAATCTCCATTGTAGGAAAAATTATCAATACGACTTATAGGCCGATTTTTCACTCTTTTCACAATTATGTATTAAATAATTATCTGAATAATCGGTTGGTCGGCGGTTTGAGCTTTTGTATGGAAAATATGTCAAACTGTCAACTGAAAAATCAACCCTTAGTCTACCAAATCTCTCTCTAATACATTGTCTTTTACACATCAATAAAATGCTCCAAAAGACAATAACCACAACATTATCATTTCAAATTTCAGAGAAAAACTTCAACTGGAGATAGCAGCACGCGAACGCGCGGAGAAGAAACAGCAAGAGTACGAGGACCGACTACGACAGATGCAGGAAGAGATGGAACGTTCTCAAGCGAACCTTTTGGAAGCGCAGGACATGATCCGAAGGCTGGAGGAACAGCTGCGTCAACTGCAGGCCGCTAAGGAGGAGCTGGAACAGAGGCAGAATGAACTTCAGGCTATGATGCAGCGTCTTGAGGAGACTAAGGTATGATCATCATCTACATATCCTAAGCCTGGCTAGCTTTTTCCCAACTATGTATGTTGAAGTCGGATTCCAGTCTAACCAGATGAATATAATACTGCTACTCTAACGGCTATATCTATGGCTAACGACTCTTTCAGTAGGGTTTCTCCTCGATTATTGACTTAATAGGCTAAAGCTAACCATATAATACTCCAATACTTCTAGCATACTAACTAAATGAATGTCCAACAGAACATGGAAGCCGCTGAGCGCCAGAAGCTGGAAGACGAGATCCGCACAAAGCAGGAGGAAGTGTCCCGCATCCAGCAGGAGGTCGAGATCAAGGACACGGAGACGCGCCGTCTGCAGGAGGAGGTGGAGGAGGCGCGGCGCAAGCAGGTGAGGCGATGAGCTAGATGATGCTTTACTCATGTATTTGGTGCACCCACGGAATAGATAAGCGGTTAGAAGGGCCTTATAACCAAACGCTCGTAAGTCAACCGAAATTTGCTTGACCGGCAACAATCGCGCTCTTATTGTGACGGCGTACGAAGCTCCGCGAAAAATTAAGAATTATGCGTCTAGCGCTATTATAGCGTGTCGGAAAAGAAGCCAGGTGTGTAGTGTATTCCGAGAAAGGATTTTTTTTTTTCACTAGTAAGTCCAAAAACCTTTAAATACCAAGCGTTATTTGTAATTATTATAACAGTATTATGTAGTTTGTAGACAAAAACGATACAATCGCAAACAGATCCAAATTATACATTGCTTGCAATACATGGGTACCATCTTGTACTGCGTGAGCGATCGCGCAATGTGTTGCGTTCACGAATCTCGCATGCGGCGAGCTAAAGCTTGAATTCAGCGAAATCCTTGCGTATCGATAGTGTTATACCAAGTTGTAATCAATGTCGATATTAAGTATGTGTGTATGAACACAAATGCTTATTATCAGTAAAATTTTAATTAAAATAACTTTGTTTATTACCTACATTTATTATTGTGACATAATTATGACTTAAAACAGATGCAATTAGCTAAAAACGAAAGAAAATTTGAATTTCGAAGCTATATCGGATGTTCCCCCTTATGTATTTAGGAAGTCCACACTATTAGTACCCCGTCCTCCCGAAAAAATGCAAAACTGAAAGTAACAAAATAACAGTAATTTTATCTATATAAATAATCGGCCTTTTGGTCGCCGTAACATGTATGAGAAATTCATTGCGTTTACGCGTGTATGAGTGTTCGTCAAACGCAGTGTTTGCGTTAGTGTGACAACCAATAGCAAACTCGCGATCTAAATGCGTGTGGTTATGTATGAGAAATTCATTGCGTTTACGCGTGTATGAGTGTTCGTCAAACGCAGTGTTTGCGTTAGTGTGACAACCAATAGCAAACTCGCGATCTAAATGCGTGTGGTTTATTTGTGTGCGCAATGCGCGTACGTATTGGTCTCTTACTTGTAGAGACAAGCGGTGACATGCGTTTTAATATAAATTAGGAACTATTTCCTTTCTAACCTCTTTTATCTGTTCTGTGGGTGCACCGACAGCAGTACATACAAGGAATTAATTGGGAACAATATAAAATACACTGGAATGTATGCCATTTATAGCCCACATACACAGCATTCCCCATAAAGTATCCATTCTGCATTAAAAAATCAAAATGTTTTATTTCACATAAACCTACATGAGCACTTATGTTTCCTATGGAGAAGAGACGGCAAGAAACAACAAATCTGAATAAATATCATGTCCACAAAAGCCACAAACAAAGAGTTGAAATAAGAATTGTACGTACCTATATAATGTCAAATGTGAAGGTGGACCTGGCAGAGCCAAATGGTGCAACAAAAAATGACATTGACTTCATTATGTCGACGAAGAAGCAAATCTTCAATGATGTCTCTGTGACCTACGCGGTGAAAACCGGAAGTGATCACCGCATGGTAAGAGGCACATTGAACTTAAATACCAAGCTGGAAAGTTCTCGACTGATGAAGTCCACGCTCCGCCCAGCACCGATCCAAGTCCAAAACCCCGAGAGCTTTCAGCTCGAACTTCAGAATCGTTTCGAGTGCCTAGGGAGCTCCGTGGACGATTATAACGATGGGTTCGTGGAAACTGTCCATACGGTCGGGTCTAAGATCTTCAAGACCCGTCGTACAGGTAGAAATAAGAAGCTCTCAGATCCTACTTTACAGCTCATGGAGGAGAGGCGCGAGATGATCCTGCAGTCTTCAGACGATGCGCTCAAGTACTAGCTCAATAAACAGATCTCTAAGTCCTTGAAAGCCGATCTTCGCCGCTTTAATGCAGAATGCATTAAGGACGCAATAGAACGGAATAAGGGCTCCAAGGTCTTTGCCAGAGATCTGTCTATTGGGCAGAGCCAGCTTGCGAAACTGATGGCAGGATCGTATCCGCCAAACCTGAGCTGTTGAGAGAGATCGAGAGGGTCTATGGACAGCTATACACGTCAACAAGCAACCCCGTTACAAATCTGGCTAAAGACCCAATAGCTAGACTGACCCGACACTACACCGAAGACATCCCGGACGTCAGCTTGAACGAGATTAGGATGGCTCTGAAGCAGCTCAAAAACAACACAGTGCCTGGTGATGGCGGAATTAAGACTGAACTCCTAAAGGCCGGCGGAAAACCCGTTCTTAAGGCCCTCCAGAAGCTGTTTGCTTCCGTCATACTCGAGGGCCACAGGCATGAAACAGAGGTGTGGTGATACTTTTTTTTTAAGAAGGGCGATAATGCCCTCCTTAAGAATTATAGGCCCATCTCACTTCTGAGCCATCTCTACAAGCTG
Source organism: Dryobota labecula (assembly GCA_947523025.1). Taxonomy (NCBI): domain Eukaryota; kingdom Metazoa; phylum Arthropoda; class Insecta; order Lepidoptera; family Noctuidae; genus Dryobota; species Dryobota labecula. The sequence continues at coordinate 2,071,370 of OX383289.1, read as the reverse complement.
TTTTCAAGAGTCATCACGAACCGTCTCGCGCGCAGGTTTGACGACTTCCAGCCCCGAACAAGCCGGATTCCGTAAAGGCTTTAGCACCGTAGACCACATACATACGCTGCGGCAGATTATACAGTAGACCGAGGAGTATAACCTCCTCTATGCTTAGCGTTTGTGGACTACGAAAAAGCCTTCGATTCGATAAAAACATGGTCTGTACTGCAGTCTCTTCAACGGTGCCAGATCGACTATCGGTACATCGAGGTGCTGAAATGTCTGTACAAAAACGCCACTATGTCTGTCCAACTCCAGGATCAGACCTCGAAACCTATCCTTCTGCAGCGAGGTGTGAGACAGGGAGATGTTATCTCTCCGAAACTGTTCACCGCTGCACTGGAGGATGTCTTCAAGGTTTTGGACTGGAAAGGGGTTGGCATCAATATCAATGGCGAGTACATCACTCACCTTCGGTTTGCCGACGATATAGTTGTCATGGCTGAGACTATGGAAGACCTCAGTACAATGCTCGATGACCTCATTAGAGCTTCCGAAAGAGTGGGTCTTAGAATGTACATAGACAAGATAAAGGTCATGTCAAATGCCCATGTAACACTCACTCTCATGAATATCGGAGACGCTACACTCAAGTTGTGGACGAGTATGTTTACCTCGGACAAACTGTCCAGTTAGGTAGGTCCAACTTCGAGAAAGAGGTCAATCGTCGAATTCGACTCGGCTGGGCAGCGTTCGGGAAGCTACGCAATATCTTCTCGTCCCACATACCGCAGTGTCTCAAGACGAAAGTCTTTGACCAGTGCGTGTTGCCAGTGATAACATATGGCACTGAAACGTGGTCACTCATTATGGGCCTTATTAGAAGGCTAAAAGTCACCCAAAGGGCAATGGAGAGGGCTATGCTTTGAGTTTTCCTACGTGATCGAATCAGAAATGAAGAGATCCGCAGGAGAACCAAGGTAACCGACATAGCTCGAAGAATTGCCAAACTTAAGCTGGTCGCGAAATGTACATAAATTGTGTTTGTGCATCAAGTCGATCTTAGAACATAAGTTTTGCTATAGGTTCCCGTTTAGGGGCCGACTCGTCATACTTATCCGGCTAGACCCTTTAGACCCACTTGGGGTACATTTGGTAATAAGACATTTCGTTTTGTTCGCATTAAGTAAAAGATTATTGACTGCGAACCATTTTGAAAGAACAGCCAGACTATCGTTGACATCAGAAATAAAAAAGTCAAAATCAGAAAAGATACGGATGTCTTACCGTATCTTTTCTATCTATTATAAAAAATAAGAGAAGTGTCATCAGCGAATAGAATTGTATCCGATAAGTAAGCCATCATAGTCATTAATTTAAACTAGAAATAGAAAAGGGCCAAGAATTGAACCTTGAGGCACGCCCATCTTAACTAGAGACCCCGAGGACGTCAATCCGTTAACGTTTACTTTTTGCTGCTTGTTTGATAGAAAGGAAAGAACAAGATCAACAGCTTGTCCACGAATTCCGTAGTAGTGAATTTTACAGATCAGTGTATTGTTGTCGCCGCAGTCAAATACTTTTGTGAGGTCAGAGAAATGCTAATTGTATCCTAGGATTTCTCCCAGGATTCTAAAATTTTACTGATAAGTTTTACTCCTGCGTCAGTCGTCGACTTACCGTTCGTGAAATTAAATTGGCGATTATGTAAAATCCCATTTGAATTAAAATGTGATAACATTTCGTCTAGTATGATTTTTTCATATAATTATTTTACTCTATGCTGGTAGCACAGATAGGTCTATAATTAGAAGGACCCGTAAATTTTATATCGTTCGACGTTATAGTACCTAAGTGAAAATTCAGTATTATATCTTTATCGCGGTAGTACGTTCCCGTGGGATAATTTCCGACTTCCACGCGGGCGAAGCTAAGCAAAAGCTAGTTTGTCAAAATGGTTTTGGAATGCTTGTTTATGCGCGGTCGTTTTCCAGGACGAAGCCGCGGCCGCCCTAGCCGCAGCCACGACCCCGCAGCACCACCACGTGGCCGAGCGCACGGACGAGCGCGGCGAAGGCGCCGACGGCGACGCCGCGTCCGACGCCGGCTCCGAGTCCGGCGGCGGCGAGCTGGCGCGCGCGCCCGACGACCTCGTGGACCCCGTGGCCGACCGCCGCACGTTGGCCGAGAGGAACGAGCGCCTGCACAACCAGCTCAAGGTAGGGTGGCCGAGAGGAACGAGCGCCTGCACAACCAGCTCAAGGTAGGGTGGCCGAGAGGAACGAGCGCCTGCACAACCAGCTCAAGGTAGGGTGGCCGAGAGGAACGAGCGCCTGCACAACCAGCTGAAGGTAGGGTGGCCGAGAGGAACGAGCGCCTGCACAACCAGCTGAAGGTAGGGTGGCCGAGAGGAACGAGCGCCTGCACAACCAGCTCAAGGTAGGGTGGCCGAGAGGAACGAGCGCCTGCACAACCAGCTCAAGGTAGGGTGGCCGAGAGGAACGAGCGCCTGCACAACCAGCTGAAGGTAGGGTGGCCGAGAGGAACGAGCGCCTGCACAACCAGCTGAAGGTAGGGTGGCCGAGAGGAACGAGCGCCTGCACAACCAGCTCAAGGTAGGGTGGCCGAGAGGAACGAGCGCCTGCACAACCAGCTGAAGGTAGGGTGGCCGAGAGGAACGAGCGCCTGCACAACCAGCTCAAGGTAGGGTGGCCGAGAGGAACGAGCGCCTGCACAACCAGCTCAAGGTAGGGTGGCCGAGAGGAACGAGCGCCTTGCACAACCAGCTGAAGGTAGGGTGGCAAATTATAAATATTTTCTTAAATCTAATTCTGTCACAAATACGCACAAATATTTTTATTTTTATTTATCGTACTTACATATTTGTGACAGAATTAGATTTAAGAAAATATTTATAATTTTCAGAGCATAAAGTGCTACTCGTATATGTTTATTCTAAAGGCGCACATACAATGGTTTTAGAGATACACGATTCTGCAAAACGTTACTCCTGCAGGAAATGCTATATATCTCGAAAACCTGAAGACGTACAAATTATATTTTTGGCGCACATTTTTGCATAAATATAAACTCTCTGCCCATGCACAATATTTCACTCTCCGATCATTCGTTTAGAATTTTCCTGCTGGAAAAACGTTACTCCAGCTGGAATCGTTTCTTCCGTTTTTTTTTTTCCAAAACGACAAAACGCACAATTTTTTTTATGCGGCGCTCATTTACAGCAGTTTACGCACTAATTATACGTTCCACTATATTACTCTAGGAGACATTTTCCTGCTGGGGTAACGTACACATCTGTCACCTGCACCAAGCTAAAACGAAAATACTGTAATGAAGCATAACATTTTGCACAAGTGCTTGTTTTGCTCGTTCTACCTACTACGCAAGTGAGCACTAACCAAGAATTCTTAAAAATTCAACCTGGGGGGTTGAATTTGAGTGGTTAAAGGGATCAAAGTTAGTAATTTTTACCAATGTCAAATCCCATTGGGCACAAGGCTTATAATAATAATATTTCACATTTTTGGGTTGCAATAACAACTTCGATTAAATCAGTAATGTTATTTTAAATTGTAAAAAGTATTTCCCTATAATAAAACTAAAACTGTTATACGTAACGTAACATCACGTATTTACCTAAGGGGAAGGCAGAAATGTGTTCAAAGTACACTCACATTTCGCCATTTATGTTTGAACCAACTAATTTCTCCCATTTTCCAAAATAATTGTAATATAAATGTAATAAATAGTGAAGTGTGTACTTTTATTATTTTGTATTTAACCTAGGCAAGGGCCTCCCCAATAGCATTCCAGTCTGTACTTACCTTAAGTTAGTTATTACTTTTTACAATTATTTAAACTTATGTTTGTTTTCCACAGGCGCTAAAGCAAGACTTAGCGCAGTCTCGCGACGAGACAATGGAGACAGCTATGGACAAGATTCATCGCGAAAACGTGCGCCAGGGCCGCGACAAATACAAGACTCTGCGCGAGATCCGCAAGGGCAACACCAAGCGACGCGTCGACCAGTTCGAGAACATGTAGACACCTCCCCTCGCGACACCCGGGCTGATCACTCCACCTCCTCCTCCCATCCTTTCCTCTCTCCTACAACTCGCCTTGTTCTTGTATAATAACATTGTAATTCTAACTCTGTAATTGTCTACGCATTCATAGATCAGCTCTCGAGTCGCCCCAGGTCGTGGACGGCCGTCTTAAGATGTAAGCGGATAAGTATAGCAATTATAGGCTTTACTCCGAACGCGTAAAGCTTATAATTGAGTCGCGCTCTGCACGCGGCCCGACCCATTCATAAACTGAAGTGCCAAAAATGTATTTTCAAACATTCCGTTATATTTCGCGAAATCAAAACGCTCATTGTAATATTGAGATTGATTAGTGACAATGACGAGCCGCGCGTCGGGCCGCGTGCGGGCCACGATGTGATAGTACGTTGATGATCGAACGATATTTTTATATAATTTTATACACCGTCCAGGCAATATGTATCTTTTGCCGTCGTCAAGAGATTGTCAACTTATAAAGGGTCAAATGATTCAGCGGTGCTTACATATATGTGTGTACGAACACTCGCACTTGTCGGGGGTCGTAGTCGAAACTAACTGTAAATATTGATTATTATTACTTATTAGTAATTTTATTTTAGACCGTTGTGCTATAACCTATCAAAGTGAACATTCTAGGAATCACTTGCTACAGCGATGTATGTTTAACAATAGCCAGATAAATCATAAAATCAAAGCACACAGAATTGTTTTTATTAATAATAATCATTTTTGAAAATAATTTGATTTTTATTCCTCTAAATGTATAGTTTAAGTGTCGTACCGGGTGGATCTAGTACGAGTCATATAGTCGCTGTGTGCTGCGGCTTAAATTTTATTTGTGGTAGTTGATTCGGTTATTATAATTTGTCTGTTGATTATTTTAGTGTTTGGCGGATGTGTGTGTGAAGGTGTGGACAGACGGGAGCGTGGCTCGCCGCTCGGCACTCGGGACTCGCGTCTGCGCTAACTGTGCTAGCTGCGCTAAGTGCGCTAACCTGTGCTCAGTGCACTAACCTGCGCTCAGTGCGCTAACTTGCGCTCAGTGCGCTAACCTGCGACCAACACCTGTAACGTTGTTCATTCACAACGTGACGAGTTTTGCTCAAACTATAACAATGTCCTGCGTGTGTACTCGAACGCGACGCGGTGAAAGGGAGGGGGCGACGCCCCTTATTTATTTTTATAATCATTTATAATCTAGATGTAGGAGTTAGAGCTGCAAGTGTAATTATTATTTTCAGTTCAGTTTCAACGGTCATTACGTCGGTCTGTTATCCTGATATTATGTTTATATACGAGACAGTGATCGCGCGACCAATATATTATGTATGTTATATTATAGTCGGTGACGTCGAGTGGCGCATGCGCAGACACAAATGTATCGGCGACGAAACTGTTCCCACTTGTTTCTTGAACAAAATTTGAAATAGATACTAAAATGTATGCTTGTAGGGAGTATATAATTTTAAGTGAATAGAAGGCATTCCATAAGTTACAATGCGGTGGCGTCGACTTGGTTTTTATGAAAATTAAAATGTTATGAAAATATAGTTGTTCGTGTTTTGTTTAATATAAGTGCCATCCGTCACATGTCCATGTCTGAGGTCCGAGGTCGGCCCGACGGTCGGCCGGTCGGCCCGACGGTCGGTCGGCCGGCCCGACGGTCGGACGAGCGGCGCCGCGGCCTTGCACCAGTATTCCGATATTTTCTTGTCATTATTTTCTTAAAATTTTACAATACCACGTTGCCTTGGATTTAATATAATTTTTTTTCCAATATAAATATTTAAGTAAATAAATTATAGTGTTTTATTTCTAAAAATATTCCTTTTCATAACAAAATACTGTATGATAACATACATACACTTCATATTGCATTTATCCACAATACATTTGAATTAAACTTACATACTAATATAATTTGATATTTTACTATAATATTTTGAATTTTGATTTCATTTGTCACAATAAATTCTTTAATACGAATTACATTTTAGATCACGTTGAACGTACGAACTAAATAATAATTAGTTCATCAATTCGATATTTATAGATATTATGATAAGCGTCACATCGAGCTAACCTCCCGCCATCTGCGGTCTGCTGTAGCAGACAGCAATCAACAATAATACAAAAAAATTAGAAATACTACATTTGCACTTTGCAAAAGTTTTGCTAAACAGGCGATCAAATAGTGTAGTTCTATCACAAAAAACAAATACGTGTGAAATAATTAAGTATTGAAGCTGTAAGTCATCCCAGAGGTGTCATCAAGTGGGCGAATGGTCTCAAGTCGTATGGTTGGCGTTCTTCAGGTGTCTCAGTAAGGAGCTCTTGTCTTTGAACTGTCGCTCGCACGCGCCACACACGTACACTCGACCGTTGTGCATCATCATGTGACGACTGAGACCTGGCGGGTAGTAATAATGATAATTTATTTTGGAACAAAAGAAAATTGCAATTAAAGAAAAACAATGTTAAGGCTGCAGTCTCGCAAAATTCACTCGCGGTGAGTTATTTGGTGTACGTTACCCCAGCAGGAAAGTGTCTCCTAGAGTGATATGAGTAGACGTATAATTAGTGCGTAATCTGCTGTAAATGTGCGTCAAATAAAAAAAAAAATTGCGGTTTGTCGTTTTGGAATAAAACGGAAAAAAAAGATTCCTGCTGGAGTAACGTTTTTCCAGCAGGAAAATTCTAAACGAAAGGTCGGAGAGAGCAATATTTTGCATGGGCAGAAAGCTTATATTTGTGCAAAAATGTGCGCCGAAAATATAATTTATGCGTCTTCAGGTTTTCGAGATATTGCATTTCCTGCTGGAGTAACGTTTTGCAGAATCGTATATCTCTAAAAGCATTATATGTGCGCCTGTAGAATAAACATATACGAGTACCTCTTTGTTTGTGCGTATTTGTGACAGAATTAGATTTAAGAAAATATTTATAATTTTCAAGTAATCGCGCTTTTTTGAAAACTCAAAAAAATATCGTAGCACCTAAATGAGAAAACGTATAAGCTCGCTGAAAACTATTCGATCCTGCTTGGCGCTTTTAATAACCATAAAAAGTTTCAAAAGTGTACATGCATGCGTTATTGAATAATATTGCTAAAAGTCAAAACGACGGTGTCATAACTTTGACGGCAAAATACAAGAAACCGGCTCAACCCAAGATGTGTGGGTCTAAACCAAGAATTAGTGCGTTTAGTCAAAAATATATAGTGAAAATATTCAGCTTGGAAATGTTCGCATTAAGTAGATATAAAAGTAAAGTAAAAGTAAAAGTTTTTATTTTGGAACAACAACAAATTGACATAATTACAATAGAAACGGTGATAGCTACAAAAGTTAAAAACTGTGTCGCAGCTATCAACGCCCGTCTAAACATAAGAAACACATTGTTCCAGACTTAACTGTGATATAGGTACAATTTAGCTAGCTTTGGAATAAGGTAAAAATTAAAAATGCAAGAAGAAATAAAGAAACAAAAGCCATGCAAACTTTGCATCTTGGTAGTTGTGGTGCAGAGTGGTGTGGGTGTGTGTAAGTGTGGGTGTGTGTAAGTGAAGGTGTGTGTGAGTGAGGATGTGTGTGAGTGTTTGGAGTTGTTAAGATTTAAGTTTCCACAATTTTTTCAGTTGCATCATATGATAGATTTCAACCAGTCGGTCAACTTTACTCTTAAGATATTACGAGGTAAGCGGTAAATGTCGATGCTCTTATTGACTTTATTGTAGACCTTGGAGCTCAAGAACCTGAAGTGTCTTCTCGCCACAGCTGCTCTACAGGGCACAATTTTACAGACTCTGTCGGAGAGTCGTTTCGCAGTACTATAGATTGGGTCGAAGGGTACGAGCATGTGCTTTTTGAGTACAGTCTGTAGTACGAAAAGCTGCCTAACCGTGAGAACTTTGCATAGTGAGTAAAGGTCAAACGTCGGATAGCGGATAGGTTTTTTAGAAAGGACTTTTAGTACGGCCCTCTGCGCCCTCTCTAGTCGCAGCATGGTTGTTTTGTGGGCACCACCCCACGTGGTCACGCAGTACCCAAGGACTGATTGAGCGAGAGCAAGGTAGACAGTTATAAGACATTTAAAATCAGTAACAACCCTAAGTTTTTTGAAAATGTAAATTAATCTTCGCACTCGAGTCACCATAGAGTTTATCTGCTTTTTCCATTTTAAATGGTTGTCAATGATGACTCCGAGATATCGTATGCTGTCAGTTACATCAATGGGAGTACATTTACAAGTGGAAGAGTTGGTGAGTGTGCACTCGTGAGCTTTAATTACCATGGAAATGGGGGGCTGGCTTAAAATTCCTGGGGTAAAGGGAATAAACTTCGTCTTGCTGATGTTAAGCGTGAGGAGGTTGGTACTTAACCATTTCATGACCATACTGAGAGCCATCTCCGCTTTACAGAAAGTATCAGACCAATCTTTGCCGTGAACTATAAGAGCTGTATCATCGGCATATGTGACGATTTTAGAGTTAGGAGAAGACAGTTGGCACAGTTCGTTCACGTAAATGAGGAAGAGAGTTGGTCCAAGAACACTTCCCTGAGGGACACCAAAAGTAACTTTCTCTTCCTTGCTAGTGTAACTTTCTATTTGAACTACCTGGTGGCGGTCTTTAAGGTAGCTGCGGAAGATGTCGTGCGCAATACCACGAATTCCAATGCTTTCCAGCTTGGACAGCAACTTCGGGACAGAGACAGTGTCGAAGGCTTTGGATAAATCTAGGAAGATTCCAACAGTTTTTTGCTTACTATTTAAATGACCAATTATTGTGTCTGAGAGTTCCTGAACTGCGTCGTCTGTTGATTTTCCAATTCTGAAGCCAAACTGATTTGAAGACAAAACGTTGTTTTTTGTAAGAAAATTTACAAGTCTAACATTGAGCACCTTTTCGAAAATTTTGGACAATGTTGTAAGGACAGATATAGGTCTATAGTTAGAGACAGTGCCCTTGTCTCCAGTTTTGAATATTGGGTGAACTATAGCGGTTTTAAACACGTTCGGAAATACACCTGAAGATAGGCACAGGTTAAATATGTGGACAAGAGCGGGAATGACAGAGTGTCTAGCAGCTTTAATAACGGAGGCCGAGATACCGTCACATCCCACGGCACACTTGTCTTTCAGGCTTAGGATGATTTTGTCGATCTCTTCCTCATCCACGCCATACATAACCATAGATCCCGATGGGGGCGGCTTGGCATTGCCCAGTGCTACAGGTTCAGGTTGAATACCTGGTGCATTGAATGAAGGTGGAATAGGTTGGCGGATTTTAGAGGCTAAATCACTGCCGACACTAGCGAAATATTGATTTACCTCGTTAACTGACTGAATGGGATCGTCACAACATTTCAGTAGCTCCGAGGCAGATGCTTTGCTAGCCTGATTGAGGTTCGCCACTTGCGTAAGAAGTCGCCATGTCTCTTTTGGGTTATTCCTGGCCTTCCGAAATTGGGAGGTTTCATAGTCTTGTCGGAGTTTTTTAAGGAGATTATTACAGTAATTACGATAGCGGAGGAAAACAAGTTTGTGAGAGTCATTCTCAGGATCTTTCAAAAAGGTCCTGGACAGTTTGTCTCTATGACGTATACATCTCAATAGGCCAGGTGTAATCCAAGGTTTAATAATACGTAGTCTGCTAGGAATGATTGAAGAGTGAGTGTGGGAATTTATGGAGGATGACAAAAGAGATACAAGGTATTCAGCAGCAAGATTTGGGTCATTACACTGAAAAATAGGAGAAAAGTCTGTATTACTCATATCGTTTATAACCTCAGGGAAAACAAAAAAACAAAACATGTACACAACGGCTGGTTAGCCGACCAAATTCGAATGACTAGAAAAATGCGACGATTTCATACTTAACGATGACCATCTGTATTGGACTTATTAAACCTATTATAAGCTGTTGTCCGTACAGTCGCGTTCAAACGTTTATTGGCAATTATATGACCTAACTTTGGGGGGGCTAATTAAAAATATTAACATGGGACTTAAACATAACTGGCGAAATGTGGGTTTACTATAGGTACACCGCTGCCCAACCCTTCGGGGAAAGGAAGCGTGATATGATAAAATAAAAGCGTATTGATAACGAAAAACTTAATTATTTTATCTAACCTACGGCTTAAATCAATATAATATATTGATTTAAGCCGTAGGTTAGATAAAATAACAAATAAAAAGTAAAAAAAGACATGAGAGTATCTACATATTATGTAGATACTCTCATGTCTTTTTTTACTGTTATGTTAATTGGCTTTTTATTTTTAATCTATAAACTGTAGGTTCTTTTCACACATTTCTTGAACTACTTTTTTTTTTTTAAACATCTCATATCATATTTTTGGTCTTTATAGTACTTTTTTTCTACTATAATATTATAAATGCAAATGTCTGGATGTACCTGCCTATGTCCGTCGTTCACACACAAAACACTGAATGTATTTCAATGTTTGGAAATAAGAAGATAACATATACCTTGGAATAGCACTTAGGCTACTTTTAATAATGTACTTAATCATGTGCAAAAGTCACGGAAACAGATAATGGAATATAATCTAATAACAAGTTCATTTTTAGGGTTCCGTACCTCAAAAGGAAAAAACGGAACCCTTATAGGATCACTCGTGTGTCTGTCTGTCTGTCTGTCCGTCTGTCACAGCCAATTTGCTCCGAATGTTATGGACCGATTATGTTGAAATTTGGTATACATATCAATTTGAGTGTCCCAAACACGAACGTGAACCGTAAATAAATGAATTTAGAATATTGAGGTCAGTTTTGGGGGCAAACAAGAAAATTAAAAAATAAAGTTTTACAAACTGTACCGTGTGACATGACATATCAAATGAAAGGTCTAGCTGTGTGGGTCTCAAATATATATTTTTTATAATTTTAAAAGGATTTTTTTTAAAGTTATAATTGAAAATAGACGAAAATTGACCATTCCCCCCCCCTTATATCCGAAACTACTGAGCCTAAAATTTTGAAAAAAATACAGAAAATAGTTCTATACTTGTAGATTACAGGAAAATCCATAAGAAGTCTATGGTCTTAAAATAACATGGTAAATCTCTTGATATTGTGCGTACAAACTTACATTGCAGTTGGAATGTGTGGGAGAACATGTTTTTCAATTACAATGTTTAGTTTGTTCTTGGGATACCTAATTTCTTGCTACTATTCGTTCGACTTAAGAGTCCATGATTGGTACCTCAACTTATATTCAATCTTTATCTCTCTTACACTACTGCTCGCGGACTGAGTGGTGTCTTTGACGGCAGGGAGCGTCGAAAGTTTAGGTAATTTCAGTTTACGGTGAAAAAACATGTAATAAAAAAAAACACACATTGTATCTGCTTTATATTTAATTCAGTTATTATGCATGTTTCATGATCTAATGTGAAGTCTTTTTATTTTAATACTAGTGGTTTATTGTTTGGTTTGTAGGTAACTTTATATTTTTTTTTTCTATAGAGGAAATTTTATGGAATATAATTAATGCTATAACGGAGGATAATAATAAGCAATCTGAGGAAGAATAGGCCCTTAAGTAGGTGAGGGATCCGTCACTTGTCGTACCTTCTGCGCTTAGTACCTACATACAGCTTTTTTTTTTTTTTGTAGTTGGCATCTCAGACTGTAACCACGAGGGGTTCGGACTCTTTAACCGGGATATCCTGTGGTGCCTTAAGCCCCTAAAAGAAATTTAAGGCCTCCAACCAGGGCATACTTATAAACTACTATCCGACTGCACGCTAAGGGCACCCCCTGTGGGGTACGAACCTCGGCTTAGTGCAGAGTCGGCGGGGGGAGGGTGGCAAGGGACCGTCGGTGGCTGGATAAAATCAGTGTTTTGATTATTATCAGGGGGATTTTGGATTACATGCTGCTCAGCTAAAGCGCGTGCTGGCGTTTCGTTTGAAAGCAAGGGTCGGGGACATACAGCTCGACGCACAGAGTACTTTATACAATCTCAGTGGACACCTCTAGAAATTTCTACATACACTGTGAACAATGGAAGTCGTCAAACCTAAAAGTACATCGGTCTCAATTTCCAGTAGTACCAGCTGAAGGAATGACGATTCATAAATCTCGAGGCTCCACTATGGAAAAAGTAGTTGTTCATATAAGTAGAAACGTAAAGCGATCAATGCTATACGTAGCCTGCTCTCGAGCTACATCAGCAGCCTTTATTTGGTTACATCAAATGGTGATTTTAACCCCCCCCCGCAAAGGTATCAGAAACAAGTCCAGTTCATTTGGAAATGATAACACTAATAAAAAATAAATTGATACCCCAGTTTGAATTTTTGCAGTCACCAGGAGACGAAATTCAAATTATCTTTCACAATGTACAATCATTACGAAAACATTTACTACATGTAAGAGCTGATTGTATAATCATTTCATCTCATATACGAGTAACCTTATTTGTGGAAACTTGGGGTTCCCGAAGCGACAATTTTGTGCTGGAAGGTTTTGAGCAAGTGTGCAGAATAGACGGCCCTAATGTATCGAATGCAAACCCGGGATGGGGCGCTATAGCATATATAAATTATAAATACATTAATGACTTAGATAATTGCTCCATGAAAGGTTTATTTGTAGATAGTCCCCCTGGACTATCTACAAATAAACCTTTCTTCACAATGCCCACCCCCTGGTGGGCATTGTGAATGCCTCCAGTTCAAAGCATTTGGTGTTCAATTCTTAACTGTATATAAATCACCAAAATGCCTTCCGAAAATTGCTGTCGAATGCATTGAGAGTTTTATCAGTGAAAGATTATTATAGCAGGAGACTTCAATATTAATTTTAAGGACAAATAAAAAAATAAAATATTAGAATACCTCGGTCTTAGTCCACGTATTCAAGAATATACAAAATACATACAATAGATAACATTTTCAGCAATTTCCCTCTACAGTCCGGTACCATACATACTTTTTTTAGTTACCACAAACAAATTTGGGTCAGATTAAAAAAAACATGGTAGATAAAATATTCATCGTACGGAACCCTCTCCACGCGAGTTCAACTCGCACTTGACCGGTTTTTTTTACTTCTTTTCTACTTCAGCGTACTCGGGCACAACACGTGTCAACCGGTTCGTTCACATTGATTTCACCAACAAGAATTGTGATTACCACCCTATCTTCATAAGTGGCCAACAAGTGCCATACTCAAAAACAGCTAAATATCTTGGTATAACGCTTGACGCGAAACTGCGCTGGAAAAAGCACGTCAAAAAGAAGAGACAAGAACTAGACATGCGTTTCAAAAACATATATTGGTTGATTGGACGGAATTCCTGCCTATCGATACATAATAAAATGTTAATATATATGCATATTTTCATGCCGATATGGACGTATGGCATCCAACTATGGGGCTGTACTAAACCGACCAACATCAAAATGATACAGACATTCCAAAATAAGGTACTCAGGAGTATTGTAAATGCGCCCTGGTATATAAGAAATGATGACCTCCATCGTGACCTAAAAATGGAACCCGTCATCAACATAATTCAAAAATTAGCTGAGGCCCATGAACACGACTCCACCGACATGTGAACGTCGAGGCAATTCAGCTTCTAGACAACACAAATATAGTGCGAAGACTTAAACGAACAAAACCCTTTGAGTTAGTGTAGTGTAAAAAGTGTAGAAATTAAAGTGACATTGACACACATATAACACATGATCAAAGTGTTTTTATTATTATAACTATCAGACTCTAAGGCCCGTATTACAGAACGTCACTCAATACTCAAACATTACTTAAAACTAGTTTCAACCAATCGAACGGCTTGAATCTAGTTTTAAGTAATGCTTGAGTATTGAGTAACGTTCTGTAATACAGGCCTAAGGCCCGTATTATAGAACGTCACTCAATACTTAAGCGTTACTTAAAACTAGTTACAACCAATCAAATGGCTTGAATCTAGTCTTAGGTAACGCTTGAGTATTGAGTGACGTTCTATAATACGGGCCTAAGAAAGTGTAACGGACTTGTGTAAAGTGCAACAAACACTATTCTAAGTTTTAAAATAATTATCACGTAAAAAGTTAAGTTAGATTAAAATTGCTTATTAGTCTTAAAGGCTAGAGAGATTAATTATTAAGAACCTAGTTCTTTTTAAAAACATTAAAAAAAACCGGTTCGTGAGTAAAGTTAAGAAGGTCATCGTTAAGTATGAAATCGTCGCATTTTACTTGTCATTCGAGTTTGGTGGAATAACCAGCCGTTGTGTACATGTTTTGTTTTTTGTTTATATCTACTTAATGCGAACATTTCCAAGCTGAATATTTTCACTATATATTTTTGACTAAATGCACTAATTCTTGGTTTCGACCCACACATCTTGGGTTGAGCCGGTTTCTTGTATTTTGCCGTCAAAGTTATGACACAGTCGTTTCGACTTTTAGCAATATTATTCAATAACGCATGCATGCACACTTTTGAAACTTTTTATGGTTATTAAAAGCGCCAAGAAGGAACGAATACAGTTTTCAGCGTGCTTATACGTTTTCTCATTTAAGCGCTACGATATTTTTTCGGGTTTTCAAAAAAGCGCGATTACTTGAAAATTATAAATATTTTCTTAAATCTAATTCTGTCACAAATACGCACAAATAAAGAGGTACTCGTATATGTTTATTCTACAGCCGCATATATAATGGTTTTAGAGATACACGATTCTGCAAAACGTTACTCCAGCAGGAAATGCAATATCTCGAAAAGCTGAAGACGCATAAATTATATTTTCGGCGCACATTTTTGCACAAATATAAGCTTTCTGCCCATGCAAAATATTTCTCTCTCCGACCTTTCGTTTAGAATTTTCCTGCTGGAAAAACGATACTCCAGCAGGAATAGTTTTTTCCGTTTTATTCCAAAACGACAAAACGCACAAACTTTTTATTTGGCGCACATTACAGCAGATTACGCACTAATTATACGTTCCACTCATATCACTCTAGGAGACACTTTCCTGCTGGGGTAACGTACACGTTATTTGAGCAACTTTTTTTTTTTTTAAACAAATTAAAGAAATAACATGAAATATTATTATTGCACAGAAATAAACATAATATAAGTAATAGCTAGTTTTTTTTTTTAGTACATCGATATGGATTATGTTAGGTAAATCAAGCGTTGAATACAGCTCTTTCTGCCCAACAACATTTCGAGGTATGTTTGTGCTCCTACTTTAGGGTAATTAAGAATTATTTTCAAAATCTGTTCAGCGCATAATTAGCTGAATATTCTCGTCTTCAAAATGCGCTGATTAGTTTTTTCTAATTATCTTTCATTTTCTTATTTTGGAGGTCACAAAGTCATCAAAATTCTCTGTTTTTATCTCTTAATAAACGGTTTGTTTCTTATATAAAATAAATCGTATGTATGTAATAACTAAATTATTTGAATGCCAAGAGTACAACGAAACAAATACTAAAAACTACTACTTGCACCTAAATCACCTTATTCTAACAATAATAACAATCTCCAAATACCCAAAAAGATGCTCGGCGCGTGGACTCACCGCACGCGATTCTTACATTGCGCTCTATACCCAGTCTCAAATTCAGATAATTTATGTAAACAAAGGGGATAACATATCAAAAAAATATCTTCGTAATGGTAATTCATATAAAATGGCGAAAAAAAGGTTCCATTTTCTTTTAAGTACTGATTTTAAGAAATAATAATTAAAAAATAATCATACCGTAATTATTTTTATCCATTTTCGGTTTAAACAAAGTTATTAAAAAAAGGAGATTTTCTGGTATAAAATATTTTATGATACTGGTAACAATGCAGGAGATCCAAATATTTTAAATTTTTTAAATCTTTGACAACACTAATATTACAACTCTCATTCATGGATTCTTATTGTAAGTACCATATCTAGCCACATTTTGGATGAAAACGGCTGTAAACTGTTTCGAGAGGAAATCGATTTTGGGAGGTTTACGTCTATCAGCGGACTTAAAGGGCTGATAATGACAATCATAGGCCGTGTCTCCGACACACTACATAAAACATTGTTTGGCAACGGTATTTTGTTTGCATAGTTCTTATAATTAATTCGCTTTAATTTTATAGATGATTCATTACAAAAAAATTAATGATAAAATGTTTTGAACCACTGTCCTGTCATTTTGACACTGACATTTCTTGACATTACTTTGTTTACATAAATTATCTAAATTAGAGACTTTGGGTATAGAAGATTTTTAGGTCTTTTGAGATTATTATTATTGTCAGAGTAAGGAGATTTTGGTTTTTTATTTTAGATTTTTTTGTATTTGCTTTATTGAACCTGTGGCATCAAAATAATCTATTTATTACATACATACGATGCATTGTTATTATGAAACAAACCGTTTATAAAGAGATAAAAACAGAGAATTTTGATGACTTTGTGACCTCCAAAATAAGAAAATGAGAGACAATTAGAAAATACTAATCAATGCATTTTGAAGACGAGAATGTTCAGCTAATTATGCGCTGAACAGATTTTGAAAATAATTCTTAATTACCCTAAAGTAGGAGCACAAACATACCTCGAAATGTTGTTGGGCAGAAAGAGCTGTATTCAACGCTTGATTTACCTAACATAATCCACCTCGATGTATTAAAAAAAAATTAGTAGCTATTACTTATATTATGTTTATTTCTGTGCAATAATAATATTTTATGTTATTTCTTTAAATTGTTAAAAAAAAAAAAACAAAGTTGCGCAAATAATTCACCGCGAGTGTATTTTGCAAGACTCAGCCTTAAGCGGTGATAACTGCAAAAGTTAAAACTGGCGCAGCTACCAACATCCGACTCCTAATGAGAGTAGGTAGTAGTTTATTAGTAGAATAGCTGCTGCCCGCGGCTTCGCCTGCGTGGCTTTTTCTAAAATAAAAGTAGCCTAAGTTACTCCTTATATCATTAGTTATCTGCTAGTGTAATGCCCAAATACTCAAACGTTACTTAACTTTAAGACGTTCTTATAAGTGTTTCTGTCGCTACAAAACAGTTTAAAGTGACAGAGACAGCATTAGACTTAACGGCGACTTAAAATTGAATTGCGTTTGAGTATTCGGCAGTTGGTCCCGTCAAATCGGTCCAGCCGTTTCGGAGATAAGCGGGAACAAATAGCCTGACAGTTTTTTTTTTACCCGACTACGGCGAAGCAAAGAGGAGGGTTATGATTTTGACCGGGTTTGTTCATCTGTTCCCTCATAACTTCTTAACTGCTTGTCATAATTTGACAAATGAGGTATTGTTAGAAGCGTCTTAATTGTTCGCTGGTTATAGGCTATGTGACGTCACATTAAATTGTATATGACGCCCTCTAGCGGACATAAAGTAATGACCTAAAAATTTTTTTTTTAATCATGCCGTGTTTGGTATCAATTGAAAGAACGTAATTAGCACATTTCAAAAATATATATATTGTCAAGTTTTGCTCACGGATTTGCTTGCATGCACCCGATAATTAGGAATAATTTCTATAACATCATGCCTCAGTTTCTCTCCAAACCTACCTAAAATACATATGTAATAAATACGTTATTTCAATGTCGACTATATAAAACAAAAACAAAACGTGTGTAATAATAATGAAATAAGCTGGGAGTACTTCCACGCGGTGATAGCGCTAACAGTAATATTACTGGCTAAAACTCCCATTTAATAATGAGAATGCCTTCGGGCTTATGTTGTTTATTGCGATAGTCAATACTGGTTGTGTCGTTGTGTCTTTGTATACCCGGTAACGCAGGGGAACAAACGCAGCAATCAGTTTACTTACAATCTTCGTTTCGATATTTTAAGTTGATACTTTAAGTTAAATTTTTATTATAAAACCTAAACAATTTTTTTTTAAATCAGCACAGCAAATACTATATCACGAAATTATAACCCCAAATAATTTAAATAAAAAATAAGTTCAAAAACTAAAACCCGACTACTGAAAAAGCACGTTCTAAGAAGTATGAAACAAGAAAATATTCTCACCTGAAATTGTTATGTACAAACTATACAATATTTATTATCGTCTATTAAATATACAACTTACACGTAATATATTTTAATGTACATAATACATATTCATAGTGATGTTCAGAGGATAGCCGTGATCGTATGCCACCTACCCTAACAAAACAATACATTCTAACAGTAGTAAGCAATCATAAGCTTTAGGGCAAAGTGGCATACGACCACGGCTATCCTCTGAACGGTTGCATATTAGAAAATCAAAACTTTCCTGAGCAAATTTCAAAAGAACAACGTACAAATCAACAAAGTTTAAAATGACGATGGTCATTTGATGAAAAGTTCAGCTGACCAAAGTCTGGAATATCAATGTTTAATTATTTATTACACTATTGACCAAATCGTTTAAAGGTCAAAATGGATTACTGGATAAATTATTAATTATCAAATGGATTAACTGAAAAGGGTACGTATTAAAATCCCGAAATTTCATAATAACCGTGACTGAAATACCGACGTCCAAAACAACGAAATTCAAAATACCGAAAGTTTTAAATGCCGATAGCCGTTATATCGAAACATAAAATACCGATGTCCAAATGCCCGAAAGGATGAAACCATCGAAACATAAAATACCGATGTCCAAATGCCCGAAAGGATGAAACCCCGAATGGACGAACTTGGAAGTAGCGTTCGCCGGCCGCTGCCGCGGCACCGCTCGCTACGCTCGCTCGGCTCACGCGTGGTTGGTCACAGTTCTAACCTAACCTAACCTATTTCACCCAGTTAAAATAACGAAGCATAGGTACCTACAATCTGCCGCAGATTTTTTTTCACTATTGTCTAATTATCTAGGTGCAGGCAGATTGTATGATTCATCATTTCATTCGAGCAAATTAACAAAAAGACATGTGGGTTTTTATAGATTTCATATTCTAAAATTACATCTAGCAACTTTTGATCAGTCGTTCATTTGATGTCACATACATTGGGATTCTAAAATTTTTCTAAATAAAACATTTGTTCATTTAAATTTTGTTATTTCGTTTATTGTTCTTTTGAAATTTGCTCGAGAAAGTTTTGATTTTCTAATATGCAACCCTCTGAACATCACTATGAATATGTATACATTAAAATATATTACGTGTAAGTTGTATATTTAATAGACGATAATAAATATTGAATAGTTTGTACATAACAATTTCAGGTGAGAATATTTTCTTGTTTCATACTTTTTAAAGCGTGATTTTTCAGTAGTCGGGTTTTAGTTTTTGAACTTATTTTTGTTATACATTACAGACACTACAATTTTAGCTTAGCCCACTTCACCCATTCCATTTATTTATCACCGAATAGGAGTGCCTATACTCCTATTCGGTGATAAATAAATGGAATGGGTGAAAATCCCAGAGGCACCGACTCTTTGCTTTTTAGGGTTCCGTATCCAAAGGGTAAAACGGGACCCTATTACTAAGACTACGCTGTCTGTCCGTCTGTCACCAGGCTATATATCATGAACCATGATAGTTAGATAGTTGAAATTTTCACAGATGATGTATTTCTGTTGCTGCTATAACAACAAATACTAAAAAACAGAATAAAATAAATATTTAAGAGGGGTCCCATACAACAAACGTAACGTAAATAATGGTACGGAACCCTTCGTGCGCGAGTCCGACTCGTACTTGGCCGGTTGTTATATTATTTATCTAGCGACCTGCCCCTGGCTCTCAAGGATGCAATCTAGTATTGTGGCGACGCTTATTTATACTATTTATACATATAGTAGCACCGAGCGGCCGTGCATACAAGGTAGTTACATATACTTACATGTTACTTGAGCGAAAAGAGAGAGCATCTCACCTGAGGCGTAGAGGAACACTTTGGGACATCGGTCGCAGCGATGCAGCGCGAGCGGCCGCGCTGGGTGATACACAGAGAGAGCATCTCACCTGAGGCGTAGAGGAACACTTTGGGACATCGGTCGCAGCGATGCAGCGCGAGCGGCCGCGCTGGGTGATACACAGAGAGAGCATCTCACCTGAGGCGTAGAGGAACACTTTGGGACATCGGTCGCAGCGATGCAGCGCGAGCGGCCGCGCTGGGTGATACACAGAGAAAGCATCTCACCTGAGGCGTAGAGGAACACTTTGGGACATCGGTCGCAGCGATGCAGCGCGAGCGGCCGCGCTGGGTGATACACAGAGAGAGCATCTCACCTGAGGCGTAGAGGAACACTTTGGGACATCGGTCGCAGCGATGCAGCGCGAGCGGCCGCGCTGGGTGATACACAGAGAGAGCATCTCACCTG
This sequence comes from Dryobota labecula, assembly GCA_947523025.1. NCBI lineage: Eukaryota > Metazoa > Arthropoda > Insecta > Lepidoptera > Noctuidae > Dryobota > Dryobota labecula. The sequence continues at coordinate 2,050,970 of OX383289.1, read as the reverse complement.
AGGCGTAGAGGAACACTTTGGGACATCGGTCGCAGCGATGCAGCGCGAGCGGCCGCGCTGGGTGATACACAGAGAGAGCATCTCACCTGAGGCGTAGAGGAACACTTTGGGACATCGGTCGCAGCGATGCAGCGCGAGCGGCCGCGCGTTGGGTGGCGCGTGCGCCCGCGCGTGCGCCACGAGGGCCCCGCGCTGGGTGAAGCTCTTGTCGCAAACCGAGCACTTGTGGGGTCGGTCTTCTGTTTACGAGAAATATGAGATATATTACAAACTTATGTAATACAGGTAATTCATTCATAATAAGTTAGGCATATTAGGTACTTAGAAAAAACGTAGCATCCATTATCATAAACATGACGATATATCACGCTTGTTTACCCTAAAGGGGTAGACAGAGAACTTAAGTTTATACATAAATCCTACGCGGTTACAGCCATATTTCAGCAGAAAATTATGTTTAACTCACTTAAACATAACTTTAGCGCGAAGATAGCCCGCGAAATTAGAATATTCTTACGTTTTTTGCAATTTGCAGGTCAGTGGCAGGATATGTTGGTCAAAATACGATTCGCGACTGTAACAAGCACAGAACAGATAAAGGAGGTTAGAAGGGCCTTGTGGGTGGGGCCGGCGCGCCGCACTTATGAACAAACGCTCATAAGTCAACCGAAATTTGCTTCATCGGGCAACAATCGCGCTCTTATTGTGACAGTAAGAGAAATTAATTGCTTTTCCGCGTGTGCAAGTGTGTGTGTTGTCAAACGCAGTGTTTGCGTTAGTGTGATAGCCAATAGCAAAGTAGCGATCTAAGTGCGTGTAGTTTATTTGTGCGTTATGCGCATACGTATTGGTCTCTTGCTTGTAGTGGAGTTAGAGAGTGGGATACAAGCAGCGACACGCGTTTTAATACGAATCAGCAGGACTCATTCAACGTAGGACTCATTCGATAAATTTGACAATTATTCTTGATAAAATGAGTTTTTATCTAATCGAATCGATGTCGCAAGTATGTAACTTCTACTTTAACGATCGGTAGATAAACTCTAAAGTTTTAACGAATTTAACGAAAATGCACGAAACGACAATTTTACCGTTGAGATCGCCAATTTACGCTGTCAAGCTCGGTAATTTATCGACAACTTGTAAAAGCCCGATAAGCATAGCGATCATTATGTACTAATAATGGATTTAGGGCTCATGACTTTATTGCGGGTTATGAGGAAGAACGGGATGCTACAAGATGATGATAAAATATTGTAAAAGTTGGTTGAATTGAATAAAGTACTGGAATTAGTGCCTGCACGCACTGCCGTGCGTTGCGTTTTTCTACCGCACCGGTAGAACAAATTCAGTCTCAGGCAGTGCGCACACTTCTAAGACATTCCATACTTCACCGATTATGCGGTAGAAAAACGCACAGCAGTGCGCACAGGGCCTTAGGACTGTTAATAGGATGTATTGCTTAACTAGACAGTAGTCCCAAGATTTTCTGTCCATAAATTCGACAAGCGATCCTTATCGACTCGAATTGGCCCACGATAAATCTTATCGTCGCGTGTCACGTAGGTACTTCCAAATTCGTTAACAAGATCGATAAAAATGCAATCCTTAGCGATCTCGATGTCTTATCGAGATATCGTGGGCCGATTCGAGTCGTTAAGGATCGCTTGTCAAATGGCAATACTGAGGACGTCCACAGACAAAACATTTAAGGTGGGATTTCTGTGGCACGACTAATGTCCGAGATATTTAGAAAATCGTTTTTTTTTTAATATACGTTTTTGGCATTTTAAACAATATTTATGGGTATAATTGAAAGAAGCTACACTGCAATTTAAGCTACGCTTATAATTTTAAAATTGCTTGAGACATTTTGCAAAAAAACCTTTACTTACTTATTCTATGAATGACCCGACCGGACGCGGCGACTATAATGGCGGCACGAGTGCGGTGAATTTAGATAATTAATCATCATATTTTAACAAGTAATTTTAAATTATTAAATTTTTTAAATAAAGAAAATTAAACAATTTTTTTTTATCGTTTCTTTGGTTCGTATTTGAATAGATACAACCTATATATATTTGTTCTTTTCTTTTGCTTATAGAATCTCGAAAATGGTGCGGCATATCGCAAAAATAATGAAAATTTCGACCCCCTTTAGGATATCCTTAAACCCGTAATGTACATGTAGGTAATTTTTTTAAATTAATCTTTTAGGGGATGATTTTTATAAAATTCTTTCCGATGACAAATTCCATCGTGCACACGGCTTGTATGCAAACAAAATATGAAGATTGGTAACGACAGTGGACATACCTTCATGCACCAGCACGTGCCTGAGCATGACCTCCTTCTGCGCGAACCGCCGGCCGCACGTGAGGCAGGCGAAGGGCCGCTCGCCCGAGTGCGTGCGCATGTGGCGCGTCAGCGCGCCCGCGCTGGCCAGGCGCTTGCCGCACTCGCGGCACCACGCGCCCGGGCTGGAGGCCAGGCACGAATACTAGTCATTTATTTGCCTATCAATGAGCAGAGCAGTGGTGGCTCAGTGGAAACGGCTGCGACTTGCGAGTTGTGGTCGTAGGTTCAACCCAGACAGACGATTTCATCACCACTGACTTGAGTCTGTTAGGGAAGATGTTTTGGCAAAACTTGCAACTGGTAATAAATCAGTAATTATCTGTGGTGACTTTAACATTAATATTTTAGAAAATAATTCAAATACCAGTAGATTATTAAATTTGTTAAAATCATTTAATTTGTCAAATGTGTTTGTAGAACCAACCCGAATAAAGCCTCGTCCTCACTAGGAACATTTGTCGAGCGACATGTGTCCCCGGTGACATCGGGCGATGTCGGGCGACGTCATCAAATGGGTGTTCGAAAAGGCTCGATGTTGGGTCCTTTCCTTTTTTTAGTGTATATAAAATTATCTACTCCACTAATTAAAAAATCAACCACAAATGGTGTTATTTGCTGATGACACTTCCTTAATTTTTAAGGTAGATAGACGTGCAACAAATTTTGACGCTCTACTGCAGGTCCAAAATTGGTTTACTGCTAATAATTTAGTATTAAATAGGAAAAAAACCAAGTGCATACAATTTTCTTTCCCAAATATCAAAAGTAGTGATTGTGAGATAGTATTGAATCAAGCTAAACTAGAATTCGTCGATAAAACTGTTTTCCTGGGGATCACAGATCACGCTCGACTCAAGACTACAATAGGTCCTCATTTAACTTCTCTTGCAGGACGGCTAATTTCAGCAGCATATGCTGTCAGAAAAATCCGTCAATTTACTGATGTAGATACGGCGAGGCTAGTCTATTTTAGTTACCTTCATAGTATCATGTCTTGTATTTCACTTTGGAGACGAGCTGCAAACATCAAGTCTATTTTTATTCTGCAGAAAAGAGCCATCAGAGCCATATATAATCTCCGCAGGCGCGATTCTCTAAGTGAACTGTTTAAGAATATTAAAATCATGGCGGTATCTTGTCAATATATCTACGAAAACATCATGTTCGTAAAGAAAAAAATATTTATTTTTAGGAAAAGAGGTGAAAGACATAATTATAGTACTAGAAATATGGACCTATTAGTTCAACCAGGTTTCAGACTGCCTGTTTAAAATGTTACAATAAAATTCCTCCCCACATACTTCAACTGGATGAGACTAAATTTAGCACACTATGCAGGCAGGCGTATAACAAGTTGGGGATTACATCGCTGAGAAAAATGCTTGGCTAAATACGGGTCCTGCTTAACAACCGCATCTAATTGATTAACATTTGAAAATAATGTTGGAGCTGCTGAAGATTGTAAGACTATCTTTGCACTGTATAAACTTAATCTCCTTTGTATTATATAATTGCATAGCACAGGTGTGAGTACTATGTACTATAGAGCTACCATTTACCGGGTGATATGTCTTTCATTGACTTGAATGTGCCCAGCTGCGGTGGCTGAGAGTATGTCATGATCATTGAGCTCCCTTCAAAATGGTTGAGCTTAATGGTGCTAATCCACGCGTCATGTTCGTGAACGGGCGCCTTCAGTTGGGACTGGTCATCTCTTAGCTGCCACGGCTTATTTTTTAATTTTGGTTTTTTTTTTTTTTGTTTTTTTTTTTTGTTTCTATTTGTTGTACCTACTCTGGACATTTCTAACGTGTACGTTTTTATTTTTACATCGTTCTCACATTTAGTTATAAATTCCACATTATAGATGTAACAATTTAATTTAAAAGAGTGTCCATGGAGTTTTTTCCCGTTCTTCTCCATAGGTTCCTTGTCGGGGTACGTAGCAAGGTGTCGGTGTTTTTAAGGAGAAACAAATGTTTATGTTGACCACTATTTATTCATTAACTCTCAAACTGTTCTTAGTGTTAAAATTTTAATGAAATGTTGATGAATACACCCGGCTAACGCGGTAGACAAAAGTGCACTGAATCTAATATAAAATAATAAGTAATAAAATTAGGTCAACGCGTCGCGCCGATATTGCTAAGGTGTTCGGTGAAAACACCGAACATACCTACTACGCTTTGGAATGGATATGTAGCTTCATTTTTCTTACCGACTCCTTGACAATTCTAAAGTGCCTGTAAATGGTTTAATAGAAATAAATTATTCGAGTTTGAGTTTGACTGTTCTCAAATTGATGAAGGAAAACATTGTGAGGAAACCGGCATGTCCTAGAACCAAAAATTCGAAGACCAACCCGCACTGGGCCCGCGTGGTGGATTATGGCCCACTTCCTATCTAATATTTGATGGCTGATGCTATGCTAAGTGTGTAGGTAAATTGTAATTATTATGTTAGCATAAGCATAGCATAATCAGCCTATAATGTTTCCACTGCTGGGACAGAGGCCTCCTATCTGTGAGAGAGAGTGGGGCATAATCCACCGCACGGCAGCTGGACCTAGACACACAATTAATTAAAAAAAATATCATTTGGCATTCACCCCCATCATGTTGGGTTCGACATCCAGTCTAACCGGAAGCAGCTGAATGCCAGTATTTTACATGGAGCGACTGCCTGTCCCCCATAACCCAGTTACTGGGTAACACGATATCCCATGGTAAGACTGGTTGTCAGGCTTTCGGGCTTCGACTACCCGTAACGACTGACTAAAGAACAATTATTAAGAATGTGTGTGAACTTACCCCTTTTTCTCTAATTTCTTGGGGAGACCGCGGCGGTTTGATGATTTTGACGTAATATATTTTATGATGCACTGGTTTTCTTGCGATGACTCATCTACTTCTTTCGATGTATTTTGAGGTTCCTCAATTGCTTCCTCTTGTGCCTAAAATTCAGCAGACATGAGAGAATGACAAACGTAATACAAGATGACTCCAAAATAAATATTGAGTACAATAGATACCACCCCATTCAAGAATAATATGGTTCACGGTTTAAGAAAATTTATTTCGCTCAAAAAGAATATAATTATTCCCTCCTATGATGAAAAACATAATAATTAAGTTAAGCGACGGTTTCGCTTGGTAATAAACTAAAATTAACTTATAAAAACGGTGGTGCTTTAATAGCCTTTTAAAAGTTGGAAGTGATTTGATAATCATGAGATTATAATATCTTTACCACAGCAAGAGTTATAGCTGTTTATTTCTTACTAACGCGAGTGAAGATTTAATTGTACAGTGTATTTAAGTTTTAACATTCACCCTGGGTCCCCTGCCCATGTTGTGGAATAAATGTATCGCCACTAGTGAAATCGAATTAATTAATGCTGTAAAACCTATATCTATACATATTATAAACTAGCTGCTGCCTGCGGCTTCACCCGCGCGGCCTTTTCTAAAATAAAAGCGTAAATTAAGCGTAAGTTACTCAGCATCAAAGAAAGAAAAAAAAAAAGAAAAGAAAGAGGCAAAAGAAAGATTAAGTTAGATGCATCAGCTATCTGCCAGTTAAAGTCCCGACAAAATCGGTCCAGCCATTTCGGAGATTAACCGGAACAAACTGACAAATAGACAAATATTTTATAATTTTTATATATGTATATATATATATTTTTTTTGTTTTTTGTTATTACTACCGTATATACAAAAAGCCGTTATTATGACATTAAAAACAGACACTTCAATTTTATTTATTTGTGTAGATTAAAGTCACTTTTCGAGTCTGTGTGACCGCGTTGTTCTCCTAAACTACGCAACGAATTTTGAAGCGGAACATCATTTAGAGAATGGTATTCCGGTATATTTTACCATCATTTAGAGAATGGTATACCAAGTTGTTTAATATCTACATGAATAAGCTGATAGAGGAACTCAGTAGCACTGGCATCGGATGCACAGTAGATGGTGTTTCGTTTAACAACATCAGTTATGCTGACGATGTGGTGCTGCTGAGTCCGTCGATCAGTGCTCTCAGGAAGCTATTAAATATATGTGAGTCCTATGATGGAGCTCATGGACTAAGGTATAATGCCAAGAAAAGCGAGCTATTAGTTTTTATGGCACAAAACAAGACCTATGAATTGGTACCACCAGTCTCGCTATGTGGTGCAACTCTTAACAGAGTAAAGCAGTTTAAGTACCTTGGTCACTGGGTTACAGAGGATGGCACTGATAACTGTGATATGGAGAGAGAGCGCAGGGCATTGGCCGTTCGATGCAACATGCTGGCCCGCAGATTTGCAAAGTGCGACAATAATGTCAAGATAACACTATTTAGGGCATATTGCCAGGCTTTTTATACCTGCAGTCTGTGGACCACATACACGCAAAAAACGTATAATGCCCTGCGTGTGCAATACAACAATGCTTTTAGGATACTGTTGTCACTGCCACGTTTCTGTAGCGCGTCAGGGATGTTCGCAGCAGCGCGTACAGATGATTTCTTTGCGATCATGCGTAAAAGATCTACATCACTACTGCGTCGGATGCAAGACAGTGACAACAGTCTCCTGAGCATTGTTGCCAGTAAGTCTGAAGGCCACCTGATGGGGCATCTGTGCGCAGTGCAGGTACTGTTGCCTGGTGTCTCCGGAAGATGGCAGAATAGATATTATGTTCCTTAGGCTGTGTTGTATTGTTATTGTTGTTTATAATATGTTTATGTTTGTGTCTTAATTAATTTAGTCTAACATAGTTTAAGTAATACTTACAAATTATGGGTACTGTGCCTGAATTAAAGATGAATAAATAAAATAAAATAAATATTTACAATTTAACGTATTATTTTTCGATAATTTTTAAATAATCTGTCCATGGCCTAGTGGTACCTATCAAAGTTGCAAGGGACGAACGCACCTTGTGTTATTACTAGTTTTTTAATAATTTGGTCGGGGTGCCCTGGCTTGTTACTGCGACCAATTCGGCCTAATTCCTAGGAAATGTAGGGGAAAAGATTTTTGCGATTTCTAACTTTTCTAGTAATCAAACCTCAGTTGGCCCAATAGGGATTTTTGATCCTTATAAGAAACAGGATCGATTGGCATCAAAAACAGTTTTTGTGAAAATGGCCTATTTTCTTGCCGACTGTATTTTTATTTTAGTCTGTGAATGGGTATCAACATTTCACAAAAAAATAAGGATAGTCTCCTAAGACCGTTTTCCTGTAGCTACAACGGTTAATGTACCTGCCCCTACTGCCCATCTCAAAAATCTACCCTGTATAATAAAGAAATTCGTAAAAACCATGCGAAGCACTCACTAGTAAAACTATAAAATGCAGTCATTACGATTCTTGCCACCACTAGACTGCAGCAGGGCAGGAGTATTAAACATGAGGTAGTAAATTAATAGCTTGGAAAATGCATGCTTAAAAAAAGTAATAAGTACCTGTTCCTCCACATCATCTTCCTCCATCAGTTGCAACATGACCTGACTGCCATCCCCGGTTTCCAACTCCAGAGAGGTAATGTTCTGGTTTGAGTGCACCAGCCCATCTTCCTGCTGCGTCAGAATGCCCAGTTCTAAGAGCATGGTTGATAAGAATGCTGTTAAGTCAGGACTGTATGTTACTCCATCTTGAGATTGCTGAAAAAATAGAAGGCTTAATCGAAGAATATTGAATAAACAATTAACATTGACAGGTAGTGCAACTGTTGTGCAATTGTAGTGCAGGCACGTGATAGTTGCACAACTTTCATGGGATTATGTTTCAACTGTTGTATGTTTGCAATGCAACCAACAAGGAACGTTATTGATTGTATAGCATAATTGTAGCATAAGAAAAGACAATGGTTGCAATCACATATCAGAGGGCTTGTGGCTTTATCTACCATTCAGAATAGTGTATGAATATTTACTTACTTGTTCAGTTTCATCTATTACATTTATTTCTATTACTGAGCTGTCTACTTTTGTGGGGTCAGGTAATTTCTGCTGACAAACAGAAAAAAAAATTAACCTTGTATCTCTCACCACCCAGAACAAAATTTCCATCAAAATCATATGAACATACGTCTGCAAGGTTATTAATTTGCACTACACCATTCAGATTCAATACATTGACTTCAGGAAACTGATCCTTTTCAAACGTGACTACGAACTTCAATTCATTTTCATTTTCATCTTCTAACTTCTTTCTCTGTTCTGCTTCTTTCAATAATTTTTGTTTGTACAAATTCTCTTGATAGGCTAGAACGTGTGATTTAAGTTTCTGATATGTCACTTCACATCTCTTCCTGAATGCATAATATTTATTGAGTTCGTTGAAGCACTTGGTACAGATTACATTTGGTAAGCATTCTTCTTTTTTCACCTGGAAATTTGAAAAGGATTGTTGGTGTAGTGTAGAATGTAGATGTAAAATTGCAGACTTTTATTAAACAGAACCACACAATAAATCATTCGTTTTTACATCACTCCAATGACTTCAAACTTAAAATTAAAATCATTTATTTCAATTTAACCAATTACAGGCAATTTGAATTGTCAACAGTTTGGTCAGTCAGATGAAGCTAGTTGCTCATTCCAAGGCGTAGTAGGTTCTTAAGGAGAAGAATGGGCATTAAACTCCATGGACACTCTTTTAAATCAAATTAGTTTTATGTTATGCTGGAGTCTTAATTTACTTTCATGAATCTCAATTTAAAACTAGTTTCAAAAGTTGAGATTCAAACCTATTCAAGGTTACTATAGATTTTTTCTGTTTAAATCAAGATTCAATCTTGAACATAGATCCAGAATAAAGGCTAATAAGTGTATTCCAAATGAATTAAAACAAAATATAAAAATTATGATAATTTTGAATTTTATTCAATGAAAGGATGTATCCTAGACTAATAACACTGTTACTTCTTACCTCCAGTCCCACACATATCATGATCCTCAGTGCTAATGTTGCGCAAATGTTGTTTGCGTCCTCAGTGAATATGGGGATAGGTTCTACAGCCTTGTTCAGGCACAGTCTACATAGCTCTTGGACATCTACTATCAACTCGTGGTGCGGCCTCTTACGGGTATACGTTCTCATCATGGTAAAAACTAAAGAAAGATGCACACAGCAATTTCTAACTGATTTTTAAGAATAAATTTTCTTCCTTGGAGTTACTGCTGGTTAATCGTTTTTTTTTTGTTCTCGCGTGGTCTCGTTCAAAAACGTTAGGTAATACTTTTTATTTTATAAAAATATTAAATTGATTCCAGTGCACTGCTGATGTTTTGGATTTGAAACAATAATATAACCTAAAATATTTTTTTCGATATTAACTGATATTTTATAACAAATACTTGTTTAGACAAAAAATTAAGAGTCTATTTACAAAACACTAAATAACCAATAGATTTATTTTGATATAATTCAAAATCACAAGAGCCCTTTTTCAATAGGAAATGATTGATTTGACATTGACTTGACACACACAAACAACACAATCCTGACATTGACACAATGACAATGCTTTGACATTTTATTTATTTATAGACGTTTTGTTCTCCTTTGATTTCTAATTGAATTAGCAGTTCAATAATGATTGTACGGTGTGACTGTCTGAGACATAGGTGTAGGTGTGGACCATGTGCATTTATTATCAGAATGCAATGCCAGAACCAGTCTGGGTTAGCTTAGTATGACTATTTATTTTTTATTTTATATTGCATATAAGGCTACGTTCCGATATACGTCGTTATCGCTTATAGCGCTCACATCGATAATTTGCGTTCCGATTTAGAATAACGCAATTATGACAGCTGAGAGCTGTTCACAGACCTTATAGTATTAAGCTGTTTGACAGCGCTCAAGGGGGGTGCGTTCCGAGTTGCGTTATTATCGATATTCACGTGCTAAAGCCCGTACCGAATTAGCGTGAGCTCGTTAATGATGCCCCGTGACTCGTCATAGATGACGGCATGACATTCGCAATCTTGCGATAACGCCGACCATGCCTTTTACTAATATCACCGTGAGCGCTGTCGAAAATGACAGGTACTTTGTTTTTCGCATCATATCATAACGTGGCATTTTCAAAATTGTTCTTCTGGCTACAGTTGTAACCTAACCTAAGAAATTTTTGGTGTTTACACAGAGAAATACTCTAATATCGTTTTGACATTGAGGGGTTTATTCATAAACGTTGTTATGTGACGTACAAACGTCAAAAAGTATGGTTAATGTATGGTTAAACAGTCGCTAATCATTACATAACTTTAAGCAGCGTTTATAAATAAACCATAAAAACATGCTCTCTGATAGTGAAAGTCCCGTTAAATCGGTCCAGCGGTTTCGGAGATTAGCCGGAACAGACAGACAGACCGAAGAGGAGAACGAAACGATGTTTTTTTTAGTTTTTACAATCGAACAACAGAAATAATATCAACATCCAACAATTTTAACAATTTTCGACACCCAACTTCCGACAATATTGAAATAATAAATCGAGAGAGTCATCAGTCTACGGAAAGTCTTAACACCGTGATTCAGAAAAATGACGTTTTGTAACGCCATCTATGAACGTTTTGTGAATGTTGCGTTTTAGTAATTTTATATTATCTCCGAAACTATATGACCAATTGACATCCTGTAAAGGGCAAATCGTAGGTATATCTATGATGTCCTTATGAAAATAAAATAATTTATTTTGGTAAGAATTAATATTTTGTTGTTTAACTAATCGTCCATACGAAAAATGTCGAAAAAATACTTTTTTAAACTTAACTTAAAAGCTAAAATATGAAAGATAGAAATATGGCGTGCGGACTTTTTTGTAGAACTATCTGTAGTGCTATTCTGTAAAAATCTCACCGTGAAAACTCAAGTGAAGTGAGCTAACAATGATAAATGATAAATGATTTTATTTCTGTAAGTAGGTTTTTACAAACACTTTTACACGTCAATCATATTTTAAAAATTGATGAGGTCGGCGTTTCGTATCTGACTACTCTGAGAAGAAAGACCGAAACAAACTCAGAGATCACAGTCTCTTTTAAAGTCCAGACATAATCTTGGTCAAATCATGTGAAGACCATGTAGATTGGTGTCTGAAATGGTCTTTTGAAGAAAGAACCACACAGATTGAGTGGACCTATCCATTCAGTGCACGCATTTGTCAGTATTCGTGCAGCTCAACTCAGAACATAAGGAGCTCAACGATTCGACGAACAATACCAAAGAAAGGACATTTGGGCAGGCCGCATAAATTACTCAAACTGCCACACCATGATCAAAAAAAAAAAGAATACTGAGAAGAAAAAAAAAATTAACAAAGACCCACATAGTCTTCACATTCACAATAATTAAAATAATAATATTATACTTCACAAGTAAATATTCATGTCAATGTGTATAAAGCAATCACAATAAAAAAAGTTTCAATATGTAAAATTTGGAGCAGCTCAATCCCAAGCCTTTTTACCTCAATATAATCTTTAATGGTATATAAGGCTTTCCGGCACAACTTACGTTTAATGAATGATTTGAATTTATTAATGTTTAGATCTTGAACGTGGCGTGGAAGTTTATTATAAAAGCGTATACATTGACATCTGAACGAACCAATCTCTAGCGTCAGGTAGGAAGGCAGTTCACTTCACGCTCACTTCACCTACATTTTTACGGTGAGAATCGACTAGCAGGTTGCCATACATTGTTTTCGATTACATACAATTGTTTAGGCAGCGCATGCAAATAATTATATTTTAAGAGGTGTTCTTTCCAACTTGCTAGACAAAAATTGTGATAGCTCGGCCAATAATGTAGCTTTCTAAAAGTTTTTTTTTTTTTTTTCAAATTGATTCATTAGTTCCGGAGATTACCCCCTACATACATACAAACAAACTTTGCCCCTTTATAATATTAGTATAGATAAGTAGTATAAAAGTTAGGTTTTATGGCCATGTGTAATCTATACTTATATTAATATTATAAAACTGAAGAGTGTTTGTTTGAACGCGCTAATCTCAGGAACTAGATCCTGGTTCGAATAGAAAAATTATTTTGTTGTTGGATAGCCCATTTATCGAGGAAGGCTATAGGCTATTTAACATCATGCTACGATGCTTAGGAGCCAAGCGAAAAGAACAAAAGTCAGAAAGAACACTAAGTGACGGGATGCGACTCGATGGGTGGGCCGAAATTTCACGCGGACGAAGTCGCGGGCAGAAGCTAGTATTATAAATATTCGTATGCCGCTTTTAGCGGCGGATGTGTCCTGAACATAACTGCACTAACCATAGATTTGTACAATACCTACCTACCATATCCGACGAATAAATGTCTTTGTCTTTGTCTAACATGAACTTCTTACCCTACCAGTCCATGAATGAGGCCTAATCATGGTCCAGTATTAATGTATCATCCCTCTGGAGCTCCACTGCAAAAGCACTCCCGTAGGATAGCGGGTGACCTATATTTACTACTTGGTTATTGGGGCTTGCTCACTCAAGGTTCAACACTAGGTCCATCTCTTGATAAATCGTGTTAGTCAGATTAATCTAGTGAGTCCAGTTACTAATCACTAGTGTCTATCCACGCACGTATTAGGTACAATAAATTTAAGATACATCAGCTTCCTTATTCGAATAAAGTTTATTGATACTTATTGTGTTTTTTTTAAGTTAGGGGAAAGGAAGGTAAGGAGCGCCCTGCAGGTACGAAGGTACACCTTATGTACAATGGCCAGCACATCAAGTTACCACAAACTATCAAACTTTCTCGTTCGATTTTGAACTTAATAATCAACATTTTAAAGTTTAAAAGTCGTTTGGAGAAATTTGACGGTTTCGTGTAGCTTGATGTGCTGGCCACTGTAGATAAATAATAATATTGGAAGGAGTAACGCCATCTCAGAATGAGTGGTGTCATGAGGAAACTCTTCATGCTCCCTGTCTTGGTAATAGCGTTTGCAACGCCCCCGTCTCCGTTACTTCTGTTTTAGCAAGGAAAGCTTGTTTTTCCATGTTCTGATGTAAAATTCCAGAGATAGGTATCCTGATTTTTCATACCAGCTCCATACATTAAAAAAAAAATAAGTCCTATAGTCGGGGTACCTTACACAAAAGAAATTCCAAACTATTGTGCGTGTAAACTGTTTAATGTTATAAAACTAAATGTAGGTACGTGAAACTAGTATGTTAGATCATATTATTTAACTTAGAACTGAGTTTAACAAAATGGACGGCTCGCGAGGCGCAAGAGTCTACGTTCGCCGAGCGCGTGCGCTGTTAAAGGGTGTTTGCGACTGACTGCCATGGCAGGGCGGGGCGACATGCGTAGTTGTACCGCATGTCACTAGGACAGCATGTAATGGACTACTTAAGAGGTGCGGGGAGTCGATGAAGTAGTGATCGCGCTATTTCCTCCCCCTCCAAGTCAGCCGAAGGTTCTGGAGCTAGCTTGGCAATCAATTGCTTACGGGGTCTGTCCTTCGCTCTACCATGGCTGAGAATGTTGGATACACCTACATACAGTGTCCGACTCGCATGACACTCACCGCGAGGTTCGTTCTCTTTAAACTTCGGTCCAGGACGGTGGTTTATGTCTGCTGCATCCTTACGGATATTCTTCTGCCTCTCGACTAATGGGAACAACTTTACCCATCTGCTCGCAGTATCTTCAACCATGAAGATTCCCTTATTCTCACCCTTATTACCTTCAGGTAGAAGACCAATCAAGTCCACGTCGAGGACTTCAAACCGTTACTGCGAGTCAGGGGTCTGCAGTAGACCAGAGACTTCGTCTACTGACGGCTGGTTTACGGGACGACAGAGTGTGTCCGCTACCACATTCGGTTTTCTGGAGTGTACCGGTCGACAGCTGGATTCTGATTCGTCGTCGAGTTATTTTTCTCTGCTGCCATTAATAATCTACTGGCATATTCAATAGATTCCTCAGACTTCAGATCTGGACCTTGCACGTGCACTGCAGCCACGGCACAGGCACTGGTGTCTGGTTCAGGGATAAAAGGTTGCTCGAAGTCTGGAGTCGTGGCGCCTCTCCGCTTGGGCTCGTTGTAGGCAACTAGCTTTTTTTTTGGCGGGTGTGAGTCTATTAGCAGGCGTTGAAAAGTGCTCAGGCCCTCCCCCTGCACTGAAGCTATCGGTATTTTCCAGCAGTGTTGGAGGTAGAATGCCCTCGCATTCGCGAAGGCCATTAGTCGAACTGACCACAACGCGTTCCTCGCATTCATATTGGAACTCATAAAACCCCGTAGCGCGTAAAGAGAAACGATTCCGTTCAAAATCGAATATCATGCCAGCGTCCTTTATAAAATTCATTCCTATACCCAAAGTCTCTAATTCAGATAATTTATGTAAACAAAGTAATATCAAGAAATGTCACTGTCAAAATGACAGGACAGTGGTGCAAAACATTTTATCATTTTTGTTTTTCTAAATAATCATCTATGAAATTAAAGTGAATTAATTATAAGAATATACTCGTATGGAAACAAAATACCGTTGCCAAACAATGTTTTATGTAGTGTGTCGGAGACACGGCCTATGATCGTCATAATCAGCCCTTTTCAGTTTACTGCTAGACGTAGGCCTCCCAAAATCGATTTCCACTCGAAACAGCTTACAGCCGTTTTCATCCAAAATGTGGCTAGATATGCTACACACATTATGAGTCCATGAATGAGAGTTGAAATATTAGTGTTGTTGAAGATGTAAAAAATGTGAAAATGTTTGGATCTCCTGCATTGTTACCAGTATCATAAAATATTTTATACCAGAAAATCTCCTTTTTTAATAACTTTGTTTAAAACCGAAAATGTATAAAAATAATTACGGTATGATTATTAATTAATTATTTATTCTTAAATTCAGTACTTAAAAGAAAATGGAACCTTTTTTTTCGCCATTTTATGTGAATTACCATTACGAAGATATTTTTTTGATATGTTTACATAAATGATCTGAATTTGAGACTTCGGGTATAGTAAGGAATCAGTTGCGACGGGCAAGACCTTAACAAGAGGGCTTATGGCAACTCCCTGCACCTTTAAATTTACTACAGCTGTTTCTACAGTTTGGAAGCGTGGGGTTCCGTCCGCAAATCTTAACTCTGTTACGGAACTACTAAATTTGGTCCATGAGCTCTCAAATGTTTCGTTAAACTTTCACTACCAACGCATTGCTGTGCTGTGGCGCGCACCTGTATCCAATAACGCGGTACCTACAGCACCGAACACTTGCACTTTGAAAATAGGGCACTGATTGAAACGCGGTCATTATGGGCGTCGGTACAGTGCGGTTCATAGGAATCTTTTTTGACTGCGTAAATCACGAAACCTTACTCTTGAAACTGGAGCATTACGGACTAGGTAAACTTGCGCTCAGTTTAGTAAAATCTTATTTAAATGATAGACAACAGCAAGTTCAAATAAATGGAGTCAATTCACTCGGCTTAAGAGTAAAAATGGGTGTGCCACAAGACTCGATATTGGGTCCTTTCCTCTTTTTAGTATATATTATTGATCTAGCCCATTTATTAAAAAACCAACCACAAATGGTGTTATTTGCTGACGATACTTCCTTCATTTTTAAGATAAATAGACGTGCATCAAATCTTGACGACGTAAATAACGCCCTATTGCAGGTCCAAAATTGGTTCACTGCTAATAATTTAGTATTAAATGGGAAAAAAACTAAATGCATAAGATTTGCTTTACCGAATGTTAAAAGTAGTGATTGTGACATAGTATTGAATAGGGAGAAACTAGAATTCGTCGATAAAACTGTTTTCCTAGGGATCACGCTCGACTCAAGGTTGCAATGGGGTCCTCATTTAACATCTCTTGCAGGGCGGCTAAGTTCAGCAGCACATGTGAGAAAAATCCGTCAATTTACTGATGTAGATACCGCTAGGCTAGTCTATTTTAGTTACTTTCATAGTATCATGTCTTACGGTATTTTACTATGGGCACGGGCTGCAGATATCGAATCTATTTTTATTCTACAGAAAAGAGCCATCAGAGCAATATATGGCCTCCGCAGGCGCGATTCTCTAAGGGAACTGTTTAAAGATATTAACGTCATGACGGTACCTTGTCAATACATCTATGAAAACATCAGTACGTAAGGAAAAATGTAAATATTTTCAGTAAAAGGGGTGAAAGACACAATTATAGTACCAGAAATAGGGACCAATTAGTTCAACCAGGTTTCAGACTGGCTAAAGTAAACTCATCCTTCATGGGGTACTGTTTAAAATGTTACAATAAAATACCTCCCCACATACTCCAATTGAACGAAACAAAATTTAAAACTTGTATAAAACGCACACTATGCAGCCAAGCATATTATAAATTGGGGGATTACATCGCTGACAAAAATGCTTGGCTCAATGCTGGTCCTGTTCCATAAGGGCGCATAAACTAATTGATTAGCATTTGAAAATATTATTGGAGCTGCTGAAGATTGTAAACTATTTTTGCATTGTATAAACTCAATGTCCTTGAATTATATAATTGCATAGCACAGGTGTGAGTACTATGTACTATAGAGCTACCATTTACCGGGTAATATGTCTTTTATTGACTTGAATGTGCCCTGGCGGCTGAGAGTATGTCATGCTCACTCAAATGTCTCGCTGGTGGTGGCGTGTGTGTTGGATCATTAAGTTCCCTTCAAAATGGTTGAGCTAAATGGTGCTGATCCATGCGTCATGTTCGTGAACGGGCGCCGTCAGTTGGGACTGGTCATCTCTTAGCTGCCACGGCTTATTTTAATTTTTGAATTGTTTCTATTACGGACGCTTCTAACGTGCACGTCTTTCTACATTGTTCTCACATGTATAACTTCAACATGAATGATGTAACCCATATTTTGTAACAATATTTTGTTTTAAAAGAGTGTCCATGGAGTTTCTTGTCCGTTCTTCTCCATAGGAACCTACTACGCTTTGGAATGGGCAACTAGCTTCATCTTTCTGACTGGCCGACCCCTTGACAATTCAAAAGTGTCTGTAATTGGTTTATTTGAAATAAATGCTTTGAGTTTGAGTTTGAGTTTGGTCGCGATTGTCAAATTCGATTTTAGTTGTGTCAAAGTTATTTTTAAATTTAGAGAATTTTGTTTGCAGAATAGCTTTAAGATTCTCATAGCCAAAAGTAAGGAATTTTAGTGATAGTTTAGTTATAGTTTAGTTCGGTGCATGTACAAGAGAATCGGCACCACTGTACACGAATGTTCATAGGATTACGACTTGTAATAATACGACTATCCTAGGTAACCTAAACTAAAGCACTATAACCTAAGCATGACTAAACGTACACACTAAGATCAAGTTCGTAAAATATAAGTATTGTAAACAAAACTGTTCGAGAATGTTCCACTATAATGGTCGTTGGATTTCGAACTAGGTATTACACGACTGTTCAAGGAAGTACATATAGGCACTAGAACGACTTAAAACGTGAAATAACTAGTTCGTAACACTTAATCCACTGTACAGTCACTATATTACACCTAAATATGCTAAAAGTTCTTTAAAAATAATGGAATAGAATCGCTTTATTTCGGACACAACATATCCATATAGTGTTAGTAACATACAAAAAATAACTTATTGCCTAATGTTAGTAAAAATCAACTTCCGCATAAACTGCTGTACAATCGGAGAACCGAAGCTCTCGGCTACAGTTTTCAGGATGCTGTTTTGACTGCCCCTCACTCTCCTCAGTAGCGACGCATTGTAGCCATTGGCGTCGAAATTCTGCTCAGAACATCACAATTATCGAAAAAAAAAAAAATACGACATTAGATACTGTCTTGTTCAAAATAAATAAACAAATGAAGTACTAATTTGCGAAGAATTTTATTGGAAAGAAGAATTTAGCACCTAGGTATTTAAAATATTAAGCATCGAAGGTTAGAATCTTACCTACCACGTCTTTTTTATATTTAATTAATTAATTAAGCAGAATATATACTAAATTAATAATTAAGTTAGGTACATAGCAAAATTAAAATATCTAATATATATTTAAAAAAAAAAAACGAAAACGTTTTGTACAATACAGAGAAAAGAAAATATGACATCTTCACAATCTGAAACAAATGAATTCTGAAATTAATAAACGTATTTTTTTCATTACCTTGTTTAAGTTCAAACCGTACTCACCGAAACATAGGTTTCATAGGAGAATGTCAAATGTCCAAATGCTTTCAGTTCGATAGGTCTCTGCAACAAAACCTTTTGTTATTTAAATAGTTATTCTTGCGCTTGGTCTTTGGTCGTGTTGGATTGCCGTCCCATCGAACCACCTGTGTTTACCTGTGTCTGCACACACACTTGTGTTCTATTATATCTCCTGTGTAAGGTACCTCTTTGGATAGTCTCGTTGACATGGGCCGCCGTGACCGAAATTCGGTCAGTTGGGTTTTATTAGATAGCACCGTGGTTTGCACTCAGCAGGTTTTAAATCTTCAGGACATTGTTGTTTTGTTACGGTTCTAACATCGATCAACAGCTTTTTCATGTCTGGTTCGATTTAAAGAAATTCACTCACATCGTTTTAAGTTACTACGTGAGAAAATGTTAGTACCTGTGCTTGTATCATAGCCAACACGACTAGCTTTCTGATTCGAGAGGACCTGTCGTGGCAACTCTGCCAGCCGGAACCGTACATAGCGTGGGGCAGATTAGAAGCCTGGAATTTTGCCCATTATTTAAAACAAAGTAAAGTAATTAAAGCAACAAGTTTATTAGGCTATAAAATGAGAATAAGTTAAAGTTCACCACGCCATGTTGTGTGCGTTTTGTTTTGCTTAAATTAAAATTGAAGTAGGTACACACTACTAGCCTCAACAGTAATATCCCCGGCAGGCCACATGAAGTAGCCGAGTCCGACGAGCGCGGCCGCCACCCGCGGCGCGTTCGACACCAGCATCGTCAGTGAATGAGTATCATTGTTCTAAGAAACAAACAGGATTACTGTATTTGATGTTTGAGCCCGTGTAAGCGATCATTAATAGTTGTTTTTTATTGTTCTATAGTCCATACCTCAAACTTAAAAAACGGAACCCTTATAGGATCACTTCGTTGTCTGTCTGTCAGTCTCAGAAACGCGTGGAGGTAGGTATCAAGTTGAATTTTATATCAGAGTGAATTTCTCAGGCGATAAAACGCGTCTAGGCTGAAAACGCAGTGCTGCTTTACAAATAATGCAACGAATTTTTTTTGCAGAATTAAAGAGACGTGAATCTAAATGAAGCCACTTAAGTTATGTTTATAAGACTAATACTTTTTAAGAAAAACATCAGTAAATGATGAATTATCAATTTCTGAGTTTTGTCCACAATCACTTTCATACACAGCATTTACATCTCACGAAGATAATCTCCATCAAATATAGGAAAAAGTATTTTGATTGCGTTAAGTAATAATTGACCTACAAGAAGCTAATTATTTTTGAATGTTTAGACTCATAGTTAATGAGTACATGTCAACGGTAGTTTTGTCCAAGTGAAATTACTAATTTCTATGGTCATTTTGTTTCGCCGTCCTGCAGGCTTACTCTCGACACTCGATTTCAACAGGATTTGGAAATTGGGATCGAGATATTGTCATTTGGCACTCTTGAATGCAACACTAGCTCACGATTGGAATTGTATTAGGTGGATTTTAATGGAACTAAATGAAATTGAGTATCCTCGATTGTATACAATTTTAGCACTCTTGACTAGATTTTGACATTGACTTATCGAGTTGGGGATTGAGTTTGGGATCGAAGTTACACAGTTGTAGAGAGTTTACTTTTTTGTGTTCGAGTGTTACGATAATTACGAATATATTAAAAATAATGGCACGACTAGCGCTTATTTTGATATTTTGGAAAGACCCAATAATTTAAATAACAGGAGGAGGCGAGATTTAAGGAGAATGGCGTGTTATGCCGATAATGCTTTTGCCATGACCGACGTCGAGTTTAAAATAATTATCGGATAAGTAAAGAACTTTTTGAAGTTGTACATGACGAATTGCAACCCTTATTGCCAAGGCCTACTCGTCGCACAGTGGAACGAATGTATGGGAGCGGTTGGACGTAGACATGTCCGAAAAATAAGAGTAAAATTATGACAAACTAATGATGCCATCTTATTCGATTACTTAATGCCTTCATAAATTGTGGTGATGAATTTCTTCATAACTCCCATATTTCGGGAGTAATTTGAGAAAATGTGAAATTTTACTATGAAAATGAGTGTATCGAGCTCTCTCCCTCCTGATTCCGGGCTTGTTTCAAGTAGCGGTCTCTAATATCGTAATGCTATTACTAAGAGCTATATTTAATACTAAGACACATAGTGCGCCAAATGTGCACTTTCTGGGATAAAAGGAAATGAAAATTTAAAAAAAAAAACGTTTTTTCCCCATTTGTATTTACTTTAAACCGCAGACAGACTTATTAAGAGGTCTATAAATATATTATATATATACAGAAATATATATTAACAAAAATATTCACAAGAACTGATGAGAGTATGACTTTTAAGTAAGTTGATAATAAATTACCTAGTTTCATTAAAAGTACAATAAATAATTAAGATGTAAGCTCTAATTTACTAAGTTACACATTTTAAAACAATAACATCATTTAATTATCTTCGTCATCATCATCATCATCAATTAATTCAAATTCAGAATCGATGTCCGCTAAATCATTTATGTTAACAAATTCGATATCACTTTTCTCAGAATCCGTAAGCTCATAAAATTCCTTAAAAGAAGATTTTTTTACAAACTTATTTCCTTTTGGACGGATACTTGTAACAAGTGGATCAGAAGACAGTAAAAGATTGTGCATAATATCTTCATTGCATGAGATACTGCTATGCTTTCGAGAATGCCCCTCTCTATATTTTCTAAAATCTTTATTTCTAGCCTCAGATGCCTCTTCGGATAGAAAACCAATGGGCACAATTGACATGTTCTGAACTATGTCTGGCCCATGCATTAAAATTTTATGAAGTGAAGAAGGCATATAATACCATGGGTATAACTCCACGTAAAGCTTAGCAGTATCAAAGCAGAACTCTCGGAATTTAGTTACGTTGATCTTCTCTCCTGATGAAATACACTGCAAGATCACACAGATTTTTCTTAAAAGCATAGCATCTATTCCGGTCAGTTCAGCAGATTTAGTGTAGTTTTCAAAAAATCTCCTTGCCGAGTTGCCATTGTTGGTGGATCCACTGCCTTGTTTCACAACATCGAGAAGTAAGCCCGTTTCTCTTCTTACAGCCTCTTGAACTCTTTTCTTCCTGTCATCAACTTGCCTTTTTGCTATATCACCCCTTACTTGCCATGATTTTATGTCTAATTTGTAGGAAATGTGTAATAAGCATTCCATTGAGCGAATCCAAGCGTGAAGGGTGCTTAAGCTATATTTATACATGTCCTCGTTTGCGTGTTTATCTTTGATTAACTCTAAATTATTCATTTCTTTAGGACAAGCCTTGCATATGTCACACACTGAAGCTGCTGTATTGGATATAATGGAATGAATTTTACCATCAATCATTGTCAACAGCAGTTGGTGTTTGACACTAATTCCATCAGTGATGGTGGATGGAGTTAAGGCTTCAATCTCTGCTTCGATTTCAGCCATCTCTCTCTGCACATTTTCTTTGGTTTCCTTTATAAACTTAAACAATATTGGCCGGCAAAATGAAGTGGAAGATGGTCGCTCGTTTTCCCAAATTGTTACACCTTTTGAGACGAGCCGCAGTGGTACAAGACTAATCATAAAATTACTAGCAAGATCGATTTGCTCATCTTCACTCGTCCTTTGATGATAAATGCTTTGGCTAGATGATCCGTCAAAACCCCATTTGCTGGTCAATACGAGCTGTTGATTGGGATCAACAGGGGTTTCTAACGACCTAATAAGTCTTCTTGAGGTTAAATCCATCAAGGCTTGTAATTTGATTTTTGCAGAGCTCTCTGTAACTGTGAGATCTTCTTTGGCCGGATAGCACTTAATTTTTTCTTTAACCAACATGTAGTAACTCGGGTATTGAAGAGCTCCTTCTTGAGTGTTGAAATCCCGAAGAGTGTTATAGCGCCATTTCGATAAGTTCATCGATACATAAAGAGCCAATGCCTTCAAAGGGGATATTTCCCGTACCTGAATTGATTTACCTTCAATGAAGGCTTTGATTTTTGAGGCCTCTTCTGGATTCTCCGTCAAGTATTTCATAACATAAGCTGTATCGCTTTGTCCTGCCTTTTGAAGCGCCCTTTCGGCCGAAAACATAATTTCAGCGCTGCTACTGCTGCATGAAAGACTATCTTCAGTGCGTCTTCTTTTTTGCCGGTTACTAAGGTCCTCAAAAGATTTACGAGGACTAGGATGTGTACAAGTTGAAGCATCAGATTTAGCAGGAGAAATTATGGGCTCGATGACGTCACTTATATTTTCTGTAGAAGGTTCCATATTTTCATTCTGTAATTCCGGCCATTGAATTGCAGCCTGTAGCCAAATCTCATGTTTCTTCCGAAACTTATCTGTGCTTCTTCCAGACTGTGTCCATTTTGCATAAATGCGGTAGCAAAATCGACGACACCAGTCTTTTAAACTTGTTTCAGCACTTTCACATAACTGAACACAACTGTTATCTTTTAAAACACTGAACAAATAGTTAAAGTCGCGTAAATCTTTATGTGCGCGTGCGCATAAAGCAACGTGAATATCAAGATTTGTATTAAAATTTGGAAAATACATTGCGAGATTAGCTTGGATACAACGAGGTGTAAATCAACACTGATTTTAAAGTTACTAATAGTGACCTATTTATATAAAATCCAGGTATCCCAGGTATCCTTTGTTAAATATTGCAAGGTAATTAGTTATTGTGATAATTAGTAAATGATGCATGCTAAATTAGTGTATTAAGAGCCATTTAGTAATTAAATAATAGCAATGTTCTTATCAGTAATCATTAGTGCATCAGTTTTATATGTAAACCTTAAGTCCCTAATTATATATCCTAATTAGCTTATATCTTCTCTAATTGGCTGCTCAGAAATGTTATTGTAATAAGGTAAACCTTTAGAAAAACGGTTTTAATCAACAAAATAAACAAAAAATAAAAAAATTGTGTTATAAAATAAACATCACTCTTTATCCCAGAAAGTGCACATTTGGCGCACTATGTGTCTTAGTATTAAATATAGCTCTTAGTATTAGCATTATGATATTAGAGACCGCTACTTGAAACAAGCCCGGAATCAGGAGGGAGAGAGCTCGATACACTCATTTTCATAGTAAAATTTCACATTTTCTCAAATTACTCCCGAAATATGGGAGTTATGAAGAAATTCATCACCACAAGTTATGAAGGCATTAAGTAATCGAATAAGATGGCATCATTAGTTTGGCATAATTTTACTCTTTTTTTTCGGACATGTCTACGTCCAACCGCTCCCATACATTCGTTCCACTGTGCGTCGTCGCGACATAAATACACGTTAAAAGGTACGTAGATAGTATCATGAAGGTATAAATTTAGTCCTGTAAATCTTGCCATTTCTCTAACCAATTCTTAAATTTTTAGGTTTAATTGACAATCTCTTTTTACGCCACTGCCTGGAAGTTATCAGCGTTTGATGGGAGCTAAACACGGGACGATGATGTCTCAACAATCGGTATAATGAGCCTTAACTGAAGTAACAAATGCCCTCAATGCAGAAACAATGGTCAACAAATGGCTTAAATTAGCAACTCTCAGAAAGCCGACCAACAGGAGGTTTCTATACAAATTGATTTCTATATTGGTTTAATGTTGATCCACTTTACCTTGCCCAAGAACGGTGGTTGTTGGTTGTTTGTGGTTTATTAATTGGACTACGCTCATGGTCTCGTCGTGAGATACAGCGTGTTGTGTGCACTGGGGAAAAAGCAATTGATAATAATTAGACTTTATATACCATCATGTCTATATTCACAAAGAGATAGGCTGACCCACACAAATGAATGTCCAACCTAGGAATTTAACCCAGCGACCCATGGTTTCAACCGCATCAATGCAGTAGTTAGTATTATTTTATTTCTTATAGAAATAGTAAAAGTAGGTTTTTATTGTTGATTGTAGATGATGGTAATTTAAAACAGTAAAATTTTTCACACACCTGTCATAGTATCTGCTGTCTGCACAGCAGAATCAGGCACCAATATTATTTCCTCATTCCTGGGGTTCTCCTCCTCCATTGGAATAACTTCATGTTTCGATTTCCAACTAAATGTTTTGATTTGTAATCTACACTCCTTTTTGTGAATTGTTTGGCATGAGCGGTGCGCTTTGCAATCCCTGGATTCATTTGCAAGCCCTAGGAAATCTGCAAGAGCCTCCAATGTTGAAAAGTGGGCCTACTCAAAGTTTATTTTACTTTCCGTCGTGGTCTCCACCAGTATCACGCGCTTAAAACTATATTTGTTCTTTGTACAAACACAGCAAACACTGCACCAGTACAAAAATGTTACGAAGTAAATTGAAATATTGAATTTCGAACTATTTTATTCTATTTACAGACCGCAGGGTTTTTTTTTTTTGTCACTTTGATTTTGACATTGACACGCACTTATTCTGCCGTAACGTAACACTCTTTTTATATTTTTCTTGAAAAATACAAGTCAAGTTTAATTATATGAGACCTTACAATACATATGTACTTATTTATAATAGAAGACATATTTAAAAGCTCGTAAAAATATAATTTGACGAGTTCATTCATTTATTGTATTTTGGTAGATCATGTTTTGTCATAAATGGCCACACCGATTCTCGATCGTTTATTCGAGTTCAATTTCAATCCAATACGATACCCGATTCGTTCAAGAGTACCCATATCTTCCAGATTGGAATTGAAACTGTTTCGAGTTCGTGTTAGCTTGAGATTGGGATTGATTTCCAGAGTAAGCCTGCTGAGCTTCAACCAATGAGTTTAAACGATAAATTAATCCCTGCCCGGCAAGAGACAATCGTGCGCTTACGCACAGTGAGAACGGTAGTGCACCATGTTATAAAACCTGAAAATGAAAATGTCCATGGAAATTAGGTAAAAAATCGAGTTGTTGAAATTGACTCATCAAATACGTAGGTCTACAGTCCCTTGGAGCACTAAAAAAATCAAGCTTCTAAGTCAACGCAATAAATAATATACCCATTAATGTGACATATTTTGATACTCGCAAATAAATCAAAACCTTATAGGGTACCTCCTGTTGACCTAGAATCATTAAATTTGGCAAGAAGTAAGGTCTCACAACAAAAATAAAGAAAAAAGTCCGAAAATTGTTAGTTTGTTGTTTTATCACAGATTTTTATTTTGTGATTACTTACATTTGCAGTTAGAGAATTGACCGTGGTTTAAATATCGATGTATGGGAGAACATGTTTACAACTACAATGTTAAGTTTGTTTTGGGATAAATTAATCCCATCCCAACTACGGAACCCTTCATTGTGTGTGATCCCACACAGACTTAGCCGGATTTTTTACTCTATCCACAAAATAATTTTCACAAAAACTTTTTTTATCTCTAAGTTTTTGTAAAACGCCCAACAATATTGACTTATGTTTTAGTTTTAATATTCTCATATTAGTGAATTATTGTATTCAAATGAGAATAAAGTTATCTCAAACCTCAAATTTTGAGAGCATCTGTTTAAATACTGCTGCAAACTATACTATACTAACCATCACTTCAGGGAGAATAGGAATAAGCAGGCCACACCAGAGCAGCACGTGAGTGCTGAACGTTATTTGAAACACGCGCTAAAACTCATTCAAACACCTACAAGCATTCACGTAAGAGTTAATTAACACTACTTAATAAAAAAATTGAATTCATTTCACTGACAGACAACGCACAGCCTAACTGGGTGGGTCTAGAAGCAGCAAATTTTACACAAGAGTTCCTTACATGTAAGCGTCCTTAGTGGAAGGATTTTTGAACATTTCTCCCCTAATGGGGTATGGGAATGAAAGTATGAATAGAAAATCGTTATTTTTGCCAATGGGAAATCCTATCGGGCACACGGCTTCAGGCATAAGATGATAAGATATATGGTAAGTAAACAGGGTGCGCTCCGCAGACTAATTCAGAATATCATACTGAGATGCGGTCATCTCAGCATGATATACTGAATTACCTGTTTATCTTATGTACCAGTGTGCATAAGAGTGAGGGAAGAGAGAATGCACCTCTGTCTGCGTACACACTTGTGCTCTATAATATCTCCCGCGCCGAAGGCTGGTCTCCACTGAGATTGGTCGCCATTGCCGATATTCGGTCTGGAGGGCTATTATTATTATACCGAGACAAAGGCGAAATATCTCTTGTCCTTGCTATTTACAACGGCATATAATCACTTGAAAACGAAATGCAGGAATGCTGTTACTGCTTAGTTCCTTACCTAGATGAGCGCCTTCATACGAACACAATTTATTTGCTAAAACACGTGACAGTTGTTAGGACTCCTACATATTTTACAAGGTATCTGGTAAGCAAATCTTAATTCAAAGTTTTCAGAAAAAAATATTAAAGACATTACATATACAAAACTATTTATACCGACACAAAAACTCACCACAGTGTAAGCGCATGCTGTTCAATCCCCTTCTTAAACTGTACTTCAAACTCCAATTCCTTCTCTTGCTGAGTTAACTCTCTCTCTTCAAAAATCTTGTTCAAATTCTCAAAGTAGCTCTGAAGGTTCTTGTACTGCTGGCTCAAGCACAGGAGAACAGTGTGGATGATAAGGAGCACGCCCATGTTGCGGACTACGCAGATGAAGTACGCGACGACCCGCGTGACCCCAGCTGGGGTTGAGCGGTCCTCGATGTCCGGCCATGCTGATATACAGGTGATGAACGTTGCGTCTGATAACCAGAAAACCAGTTCTGGTAATTATTAGTAATATTCTTTTAATTTTACGAACTACAACGTAACATCTTTCTTTACAGCTACGAGCTACAAAAGCCGTAGTATCGTCCAATGCAGCTATGAGCTACAACAGCCATAGCATCTTCCTTTGCAGCTATGAGCTACAAAAGCTGTAGCATCGTCCTTTGCAGCTATGAGCTACAAAAGCCGTAGCATCGTCCTTTGCAGCTATGAGCTACAAAAGCCGTAGCATCGTCCTTTGCAGCTATGAGCTACAAAAGCCGTAGCATCGTCCTTTGCAGCTATGAGCTACAAAAGCCGTAGCATCGTCCTTTACAGCTATGAGCTACAAAAGCTGTAGCATAGTCCTTTGCAGCTATGAGCTACAAAAGCCGTAGCATCGTCCTTTGCAGCTACAAGCTACGCCAGACAAAGCATCATCCTTTGCAGCTATGAGCTGCAACAGTCGTAGCATCGTCCTTTGCAGCTATGAGCTACAACAGCCGTAGCATCGTCCTTTACAGCTATGAGCTACAAAAGCTGTAGCATCGTCCTTTGCAGCTATGAGCTACAAAAGCCGTAGCGTCGTCCTTTGCAGCTACAAACTACGCCAGACAAAGCATCATCCTTTGCAGCTATGAGCTGCAACAGTCGTAGCATCGTCCTTTGCAGCTATGAGCTACAACAGCCGTAGCATCGTCCTTTACAGCTATGAGCTACAAAAGCTGTAGCATCGTCCTTTGCAGCTATGAGCTACAAAAGCCGTAGCGTCGTCCTTTGCAGCTACAAACTACGCCAGACAAAGCATCATCCTTTGCAGCTATGAGCTACAACATCTGTAGCATCGTCCTTTGAAGCTTCGGGCTACGTCACTATTAGCATCGTCCTCTGCAGGTACGACCTACGACATAGCGTCGTCCTTTGCAGCTACGATCTACGACTCACGTAGCGTCAACCTTTGCAGCTAGGAGCTACAAGGTAGCGTAGTCCCTTGCAGCTACGAGCTGTGGCGTAGCGTAGTTCTTTTCAGCTACGAGCTACGACGTAGTGTAGTCCTTTGAAGCTACGAGAAGTGACGTAGCGTAGTTCTTTGCAGCTACGAGCTACGACGTAGCATCGTCTTTTGCAGCTACGAGCTAAGCATCGTCCTCTGCAGGAACGAACTACGATGTAGCGTTGTCTTTAGAAGCTACGAGCAGCGGCGTAGCGTAGTTCTTTACAGCTACGAGCTACGACGTAGCGTCATCCTTTGCAGCTACGAGCTACGACGTATCGAGTTCTTTTCAGCTACGAGCTGCGGCGTACCGAATAAGGAAGTTTCCAATTATTTTAATTTATTTTTAAACAACCATACTAAGCTTTCTTTAAAAGCCAGTGAAAGAATTTTTGAAATCGCTTCATAAATGACGAAGTTATGATTTTTTTTCTCTTCCGTTTCCAAACTGCAAGGCGCGCTGCCTGCCGACACGCGTGTGACGTCACGGCTTCCGCCCGACCCCCCGAGCGGGAGCTCGGCTTGGCGTTTGTTCGTTCATTCGCGTGTCGGCCGGACGGCGGCAGTCAGTGGTGCCGATTCCCTTGATCACAAACGAAACTAAATTTAAGTTCAGTGCATCTTTTTCTTTCTAATTCATTAAGAAAAGGACAGAAGATAAATTTTAGTTTAGTCCTGTCAAATTAATCAGCGCCTGTCACTACTCCTTACAAGTTTAGACGTGATTAAAAACTTGCCGACTAAAATTACGTCAATTTACGTCAAGCGCTGATTAATTTGACAGGATTAAACTAAAATTTATCTTCTGTCCTTTTCTTAATGAAATAGAAAGAAAAAGATGCACTGAACTTAAATTTAGTTTCGTTTGTGAACAAGGGAATCGGCACCGTTTTCTGTTTAAATACTCGTCGTTTCGTTGCTATCAGTATGGATACAACTAAAAAAAAAACAGTCAAGCTGTTTAGTCAAGCTCTATGATCGTGTCAGTGTCAGTACACTTTCTCGCACTAAGAAGCGGTTTTGTGTGGGACAATGGAGATAACGGTGCGTACAAACTATGCCACAAAACATTGTTTTAAAACACGTTTTCAAACAATGTTTAGTTTTGGACGTGCCACATGTTCACTAAACATGCCACATGCATACATTTGACATAATGTTTTACAACAATGTTGCATAGTTTGTACGCACATTAAGTACTAGTCTACGATTTGTATAGGTACCTAATAGTAAAACATGCATGCATAGGTACAAACATACTGCAATCACAATCTCGCAGGCAGATTGCGCCCGCCCAGTGTGAGAATGTAAGTCACCGGCTGTTAATATAGGTACCTACCTACAACCTACAAGCGCGCGCGGGCGAAGGGAAATCTTATTAATGCGTTTATATCAACTTCTGTTACGATGTCTTATGTTTATATTAGATATACTACTATCTACTAAACGAATTACAAAATAGATTGTACTGAATTAAGTCCTGAAAACGATTAAAACCACCTCGAACCGAGGAGAAGTTACCAGGTAAGTAGGTAGGTAGGTATGTGTATGTTTGATGATTATTAAGTAAGTACCTTACCTTAGCTACCAGTACCACATATAATCACTTAGTACATACCTTGAAAGCTTGACGCCTCTGATCTCTGCACTTGTGTACAAAGGATTGTTGGATAAAAAATCAAACACCATTGACATGTCGACTTTAGGTAAATTATCTGACCCCGCGACGAAATCCACTCTCCATCGTCAAAAACTTATCACCTTAAACTCGTATTATCTACTGAGAGCACGGAACACAAACGCCTTGTTTGAGATTGCGGGTCAAAATGCACTGGTGTGCTTATTATCCGTCTCATACGCCGCGGCCGGCCACCCGCGCCCCCGCTCTCGGACGGAAGCCGTGACGTCACACGCGGAACGAGCGACTAGAATTTTTGATTTTGTACGCGTTAAATTGAAAAATTCATAACTTCGTCATTTTTCAAGATATTGAAAAAAATCTTTTAGCATATTTAATGTAATACTATAATCTTATAATTAAAATTATAATTTTTAGTTTTCGTGCTATTGGACACTTGCCTATTCTTTTCAGCTACGAGCTACAACGTAGCGTAGTCCTTAGTACCTACGAGCAGCGGCGTAGCGTAGTTCTTTGCAGCTACGAGCTACGACGTAGTGTTGTCCTTTGCTGGTACGAGCTACGATGCAGCATCGTCCTTTGCAGCTACGACGCACGTAGCTCGTCCTTTGCAGTTATGAACTCCGTCGTAGTTTGACTGTTGTTGCGATGAGCTACGATAAACCTAGCGTATCTAGTTCCACTACGAAAATCTCTTAATTCTTGTTGAAAGTGAAGATTTAAAACAATCGTGTGCATCTGGATTGAGTGCTGTTTTTTTTTTTTGTTCCTACTTTTTCGATATAAGGCACGCACTTTAGAGTTTAACAACATGCTTACAGTATAATCTCTGCTGCGACCAAGAGATGGCAAGATTATTTTAAGAAATCTCTTTTATATAGGAATAATGCATACCCGTAGTAATAGCTTGCATAAAATTATACAACCCGACCAGCACCATATTGCAGACGCATGGCGAGAAAAATATCCCATTGTGCAGTTTAGACTTCTTTATCATGTCCTGTTCAGCTTGCTTATCATCATGATCGACTTTCAGAACCACCGCCAGTTGATACAGCACCCGTCTAACGTCATGAGTGTAGAACAAGATCACGAAATGGTAGAATACTGTGATTATGGGAGTGGATGCTGCATAGGCCAGCCTATCAGACTCCTGGCTTTGAGACAGGTCGTGTTGTGTCCACAGGGACACGAAGCAAGAGGTACAGAATATCACCATGACTATGTGAATGGGGATCATTGCTGGGCGGTACATTTTGACGAAAGAATCGGAGAAGTTGACCTTATCCACCCAGAAGTTTGGACAACAGCATAGGAACCAGAACTTGCTGTACTTTTTGATCAATTTCGTTGAATCGGTCTCTGTGTATATCAGAGGCTCTGCCAGTACTGCAGGTTTACTTTTAAAGATGTTCATAGCAAAAAATAAAGATTATTTTAAGTTAAGATGCTTTCTTGACAACGCAGTCACTTAATTATAAAGAAAACTTGCTTGGAAGTTGTTTTATAGTAACAATTGTGTTGAATAATTAATTACTTGGAAGAGGTCTTGTTTATACAAGTATGCTTTTTTATTTAACGCTAAAGGGTTAAACATTTGTATTGATTCAGGATAGACCTCATCACCTTTGTATCTTTCAGTAAAGACGTCAATATAACGGATAGTGCAGAGGATGAACAGCAACATAATATGGTATAGCGAAAACATTTGCCAGTTGAGGTGAAAATAGTAGCTTCCTGTGTGGAGAATTAGTGGGAAATTACTTGCCACTAATTCTCTACCCATGTTTACAAACAAGGCATTCTGATTCTTTAGAGAGGTAGTAAAAAAATCAAGATATTAAGGTTCTTCACTAATCAAAGCCAAAAGATTTATATTGATATTTTCAGTTCTGTTAAATTGTTGAACAAAAAATTACAACATGGTCTATATAAAGTCCAATAAAAATGTATAATTTCTGAGTAGGCTCGAAGGAAAACCTACAACAAGGACAGTTAATGTTTACAACATTGTTTATTATAATTCCATAGCACATGGGAATCGAAGTGATGCAGACAGTTACCTATATTTTATTTGCGCAGCAAAATAGCAATAAAGTATTATTTAATGTGGAAATTAATTGTTTATTCGTTAAAGGAAGACTTAAGCAGGCTAAGTAAGATAAGTCTTTAGTTGCCTTAAACATAGTATAAAGTTGTTACAGTCTGGTTACGATCATAATGTCCACATGTTTAGCTCTACAGAATACTGTATCAATTGCATGCAAAATAATTAAAAAATAGTTAAAGGTGAACTACAGTACTTATGTCGCATATTAATTGGTAATACAATAATAGTTATTCCGAGTATACATCACAAACATTTACATTAAACATATTTTCAAGTTAAAGAAATCTTTAATGTCATAAAAGTTATGTCCATTCAGCCATTGATATAGTTTTTTTTTAATGTTTTTGTATTATTTAATAGCCCAGCTAGATGGATCGACGATCTCAAAAAGGTGGCTGGGATAGACTGAATACGGAAGGCGGAGGACAGGGTATTGTGGCGCAGCATGGGAGAGGCCTATGTTCAGCAGTGGACTGCGATAGGCTGAGTTGATTGATTATTTAATCATTTAAGTTCTTTTGGTATTTTATTATTGTATATACGTACACACATCACAAAGTAGTATTTACGCTACTAAATAAAAGACTATATTTATAGATATATTTATTCACTGAAATGTGTGTATACACGGCTACACATCAAGCTATACATTTCCAGTATAAGCTGATCTCGCATTGTATAGGATTTCCATTTAATGAGAGATCAGCTTATTCTAGAAATGTACAGCTTGATGTGTAGCCGTGTGTACTAGTAATATTGTACAATTTTTAAACAATAATTTTATTGTTAACTCACAGTTAAGACTTCAGACCAACGATTTTCGGTGATGTTTACGAAAAGTAAAGAAATTGCAACATGTACCGACTTATCCTTCCAAATGATTTTCGCTGAAAACAGATAAATTGATGAAATTCTTGAAACTCTGTGTAAGAAAATTGCATTATTACCCCCTTGATCGGCTCACTCATCAAATAGTTTCTAGATAACTACATAAATTGTAATTTTCCATGAAATAACAGAAAATTGCTCTATTACGAAGCTCTTGAATAATTATCAAAATGTATCAGTCAAATGATTTAATATTGAAAATATCTAACAACCTACCTGGATAATTTGTTTAGGGTTGTAAGTTGTATTTCCCATTTTTTTGTTGTTGAATTATGCATTAAAACAGGGTCTCATTTCTGCCCGTCTGGGGTGTTTCTTTAATTAAATACATTTTGTGGAATTTTTATTAAATAAGTCTAATTAAATACTATTCAAATTCTAAGATAATGATAATAATATGTGTACAAGTTTATAAAAAGGGAGGGGAAAGAATCATAGGGCATCATGTGGAAATATCGTCATTAATGCAGTCATTAATGACGATATTTCCAATTTTCCACATGATGCCCTATGATTCTTTCCCCTCCCTTTTTAATTATGTATTTTAAGCGCTGTATCATGGGTGTCGTAAAATGCGACTAAAGGACTTTATAGAGAATGAGCATCAGCGTTCTCTATTCACTTTTAATGCCATATTGCGATCGCCAACCCGCCTGCCAAGCGTGGCGATTATGGCAACCCCCCCCCCCCCAATTGGGGGAGGCCTATGTCCAGCCGGCAGTGGCAGTCTTTCGGATGAAATGATGATGATGATGATAAGCGCGGTTTTGCGTGTTTTTTTTTTTTATAATCAACTATGGGCTCCGTGTCCCATTTCAGTAATAGCAATAGAAGACACACTACACCAATATATTTTACAGAATTCCGTCAAATAGTAAACTATGATTTCGATAGTTTTTGACAACCCTAAAACCCTTTGATTAGAAGCCATTACAAAAATGACGCTAATTATTTCAATAACGAAATTCACTTTAACAAAATGTGAATTTTCGTTACCTAGTCATTCGGACATAGAAGATCAACCATGGAGACCACGACGATCAAACGCAGCAAGACAACAGACTTCTTCTACAAAGTCAGCTATGTAGTTTACTTCTTCGGTCTTCCTAACTTCTGGTTAGAAGACCTGAAGTTATCCAAAAGATTTGTTAGATTCTACGACAAGTTTACAATATTTAACAATGGCTTGATATATTTCCTGATACTTTTTGAGTTGGGTTCGTTCTTTACGCAGACAAATTTGACGGAGAAGCAGAAATCTAACTTGATGGTGTATGCTTTATCGCATCCGATGCTGTTCAGTTTTCGCCTGATGATGGCTAGGCTGCAGGACAAAGTGAGGCTGGTAATGTACAACCTGACCGTTGGGCTAAAGACGGTTTACAATGACCCGGAGGTCGAGAGGCAGATGCTCACTAGCACGTACATGTACTTGTTTGCGTTGCTGTTCAGCTGCGTGCTGTCTATGGTCATGTATGCGGCTGCAGGAGTCTGGGAGGTCTATCGATACGGTACGGCACGCCATTACTTCCGATGTCCAATACTCTTGGCTGCTTCAAAAGAGCTAACTCCTATTTTACTGAACATCCTTGTGTTTGGTAACCTGTTTGATCATTAAGCTTATTTTCATGTTGCGGCAAAAACGATCCAAACTAAACTAGAACTAAAGAAAACATTATAAGAAACCAACTAGATTTACAATAGAAAAAAATATGATATCACGTTGATCACAAAACTACAGCAATAAAAAAAAAACTATTTAACAAACACCAAAAATCTATAAAACAACCGACTTCCAAAAAAAAAAAGCACTAAAAAGAGAAAAATTACTTTGATTTCGGAAGTCGGTGTCTGTAGTTCTGTATTTTCGTTTTTTTGCCACCGACTTCTGAAATTAAAGTAATTTTTCTCTTTTTATTGCTTTTTTTGTAAGTCTGTTGTTTTTTTGTTAAAAAGTTTTTAATTTTTCACTTTTTAGCTATAGTACCTACCCCACAACAGTTCGATTACCACTACTTGCTACACCGCACAAACAAAAGTGACACAAAATATATACGAAGTGGATTAAATACGTATTATCGAAGCTAACTCAAAAACTACCCAAGCAAAGTTAATAAAAATCGGTTAATAACCATTTATAGCCCGAGTGCATCTCATGACAATTCCAATAAGCCCAAACACGGCTAGGATACATTGTTTTATTACGGAGTTCCGGTGCATACCTTCCGGCTTCATCTGCAGATCAGTTCGATGGTACCATTTTCATCAGAATTATTTATTTAAATTTACTTCATAGTCGCTTAACTATCTTAATTGAGATATCTTATCGCCACCCGTGAAATACTTATCATTGAGGAGTTCCGGTGGCCATTTGTGGACTTCTTCATCAGTTCCACTTCATCAAATGGTACTTTCTGAATGCAAATGCTTAAGTTGTTGATGAAAATATAAAAATCGCTATATCTATGCCTATAATATTTGAGGAGTTCCCTCAATTCCTCATGGATCCCATCGTCAGAACTTGATTCTGATAAAAATGGGACCAATCTGGAAGTACGAGTATAACCAAACAAACAAAAAAAAATTCTATTCGGTTTATAAACGACGAAGTTCTGAGGTAACAAACCTCCTCCTTTTTAGAAAGTCTGTTAAAAATAGAAAAAGACGCTTATTTTTTACATCTCTGCTTCCATTTTCAGACGTTACTTTTACGACTCTAGTGACGGCATATCCAGATGTTGAGGACAGGTCTGACCTGGCTAACGTCGTCAGAGCCCTCTGCTTCATAGTTTGGTGGATCTTTCTCACCAGGATCGTAGCAGTATACATGCTGGTCATCCCCCTGACTACTTGCCTCAGTCATCAGTACAAAAACCTGCAGAGCTACTTCTCAAGTCTTAACGAAATATTTGAGAGAGAAGACTTGAGTCAAGCAGAGAAGGAAGAACAGTATGAGTCTGGGTTCAAAGTTGGGATTAAGCTACATTCGGATACATTACGGTAAATATTGAAGAACTCATTTTCAGAAGCTTAATCATTTTTAGGGTTCCGTATCATAATGGTAAAAAGGAACCCTTATGGTGTGACTCAGTCTGTCTATCTGTCTGTTACAGCTGAATATCTCAAGAACTACTGATGCTATCAACTTGAAATTTAGAATAGTTTTAGATGACGTTTGCCCAACTATTTTGCAAATAAGAACGAAACAAAACATTTTTTTTTTCAGCAGGGACTGAAAGGTGGTCTTAAAAATTCGAAATGCGGCTACTAGGGCATGTGGGAAAGAGCGCTATTTGCAAATTCTCAAAAAAAAAGCTTTTTTCTTTAGGCCGCATAGTTTTCGACTTTAGATGAAAAATGTAAAAAAAAAAACCATTCCCCCCCTTATCTCCGAAGTTTGCATAGAGAAAAATCTGAAATTATTCTATGTGATAGAAGCTTATGTAAACGTTACAGGAAAAATAAAACTATATCTCTAAATAGCACACTTTTTCAGAAATCAACAAAAATTACATTAGTTCCTTTATCTGAAAAGAGATAGCGATGACCTAAAACTACAATATTCTACACCGCAGTGTTAAAATTCTCTCTCTCTCTTTTTCTCTTTGTGTTTTTTTCTCTCTTTTTATTCACTTTTTCTTTTTTTTTTCTTCTTTCCCTCGCTGATGAAAATTTAAAAATATTTCACGTTTCACAACCAAAATGTCCTCCTTCCTACATATTAGCAGGTAGCAGGTTGCTTTGGGCATGGGATCTCAACTCGAACAAATTATAATTTGTCTTGAAAAAAATTCACAGACAACATAGGTAACAATTATGAAATTAACGATCAATAAAAAGCGTTATAAGGCCGATTTTGGCTGAATTAACAGTAGTAAAAATCAAAACTTCCTTGTCTAATGTTGAATTATCTAATTACACTCATAAATCACGATAATGATACCTAGTATCTAGGCCGACTCCTAGATGGCGTTGTAAAACTACAGTCTCTGGCAATTAGTCGCTGATGCTGCCATGTGTTAAAAAATCGAGGAAAAAAATTGGTTGTCTGTAAAGTTGGTTTATGGACGATATTTTAACGTGACAACGTCATAACAAAAACATTGATGCGGCGCAAGCGTACAATGAGCGTAACGGGACAATGAGTCATCCTTTTTCGTGCATGCAGCCGGCGTTCATCGATTTATTAGACGTTGTCACGTCAAAAATAGCCAGCTCAATAGCCTGCCTTAGAAAGGTGTCATTTCTTTGTATGGGATTGGGTATCTGTACGTAGTAGGTTTATATTATGTGTGCTTTGGGTGAAAGCACAGTTGTAGTTTTTCTGGGCTGGTACGGAACCCTCGGCGCGCTCCTTGACCGATTTTTTTATTATTATTATCTTTATTTTATCCCTTACTTAATACACGTTCTTATTTATTTTATGTATTTCATGTTCTGTACTTATTTATTTATTTGTTAGTAATGTTAGTTTTGTAATTAAATAAGGTTAATATTGTTAGGAGTAAGAGCCGCCTTTAGCGGTAGAAGCTTCCTCCAAACCGTTCCAGATGGCTCTATTCTTTGCCCGTCTGGGCCATAAGTTTCCGGCTATTTGTACAATATCGTCACTCTATCTTTTAAATGGTTTACCCTTCCTTCTTTTTAGGGTTCCGTACCTCAAAAGGAAAAAACGGAACCCTTAGGATCACTCGTGTCTGTTGTCATTGTCATTGTCCCGTTACGCTCATTGTCCCGTTACGCTCATTTTCCCGTTACGCTCATTGTACGCTTGCGCCGCATCAATGCTTTGTTATGACGTTGTCACGTTAAACTATCGTCCGTAAACCAGCTTTACAGACAACAAATTTTTTACTATGTGTTTGCTCTTGACTCTAGTCTAGGTCTGGGTGACAGAGACAAAGTCTACGATGGAGTGAGCTTACCCAGAAGAACCCTGTTCACTCTCACTTTGAATAGATTAGGGTTGTATGCGTTCGGAAACACAGACGCATGCAGAGAGTTCCACTCCTTTGTTGAGCGCATTATATTCATTGCTTAATGGCATTTTCTTTTATGAGTTATGACACGTTTTCTTTTCGTTCACTGTTTCTGCTTTACTAGGCCATAGTTATAATATCTACGAGTGAAAATGGCACTATTCATGGTTATTTAATTTTCAGATGCACTCAGCAAACACAAACTGTGTGTCGCGGTGTGTTCAGTGGACAAATCATCTTCAACATCTGCCTCCTGGTTGTGCTAATGGCCCAAATGGCGGTATGTACTCAAATCTCAAAGTTTATCAACATTAATACATTCACGGTGTAGGTATGGGTCATCGCGCAAATGCACATATAATACATTCACGAGCCATCGCGCAAATGATTACCACGAGTTCTGCACATGATTCTAGATTTTATGATCAGAGTGTCTAACTTTCAATTTGTCTACGAAGCAAAATGCCTAAAATTAATGTCTACACAGCAAATTGCCTAAGCTGTAAATCGCCAAATGCCTAAAATGTAATAATTTCTAAGTAGTCGAGATGGTTAAAATAAACTCAAGAAACGGTACTCCCTTTCTTCTCCTAAAATAATAGACATTGCAAGGTAGGCATTTTGGTTTATACTCGTAGTCAGAATAAGGAACTGATATTAAATTTGATCTCAGATTCTCGGCAGCCATCATCTTTGTGCAGGAGATGCGGATACTTCACTTGCAAAATATACGCCTACATCTTTCTTTAGTAAGTTATCCCGTACTGTTGTTTTGTTCAGAATTCGGAGCGCACGCTTGTGAACTTATGTTCCGCGGTATCCACTGCGACCGCTGTGCTCATCAGCACTGGCTTTTACATGTGGAACGCTGGAGACGTCACCGTGGAGGTAAGCTCAACACAATCTAACTGACGAATTGTGTAGGCATTTTTATTGTCGCAGTATTTACAACAACAAAAAAATCGGCCAAGTGCGCGTCGGACCGCGCACAATGAAGGGGTACAGAATAGCATACAATAATTGTTTGAATAACAAATAATATTAAAAAATACAGTTTTTAACGTATGTTTTCAGGCGTTTTTTAAAATACCTATTATACGATATTTGTATGATTTACAATAATCTATAAATATTCTCAATCATTTTTTATCAAAATATAGTGTCTTTAAATCCGTGCCTGAAAGTAATAACATGGCTATATTTTTCATTTGAGCCACATCTGGCGGCAATCACACCTATCAACAATTGGTTGTCTGTAAAGTTGATGGTTTACGGACGATAGTTTAACGTGACAACGTCATAACAAAACATTGATGCGGCGCAAGCGTACAATGAGCGTAACGGGACAAGAGTCGTCTTTTTTCGTGCATGCAGCCGGCGCTCATCGGTCTATTAGACGTTGTCACGTCAAAAATGTTGCACATAAAATATACAAAAGGCTGAGATAAGTTTCTTTTGCGCCGAGTCTGGGGCTTTTTTGGGTGTTCGCCTTATAGTTATACGGATTGTGGGAGAAAATAGTGGTCACAATACGCCCTACGTCTACGCTCGCACACAGACGCACACTTATAAGGATCTAGCGTTGTAGGTCCTGTACTTCGTCCATTTTGGTTTGTTTTGACTGTACAGCGAAATTTGATTGTAATTTACGGGGTTTTAATTATTTAAAAAAAAAAAAAAAAAAAATACAGAATCTATTCATTAAACGATTCTGAATAAACAGCTTGAATGCTTTTGACGTGACAACGTCTAATAAATCGATGAACGCCGGCTGCATGCACGAAAATGTCCCGTTACGCTCATTGTACGCTTGTGCCGCATCAATGTTTTGTAATGACGTTGTCACGTTAAACTATCGTCCGTAAACCAACTTTACAGACAAACAAATTTTTTTAATGTGCATTAATTCAGTTACCCATTGTATGTACATACTTCAAGATTTTATAGTACCACTTTGTCGGCGTGATTAAAACCCATGCCAAATTACAGCTTTCTAGTCCTAAGAGCCTCTGAGCTAAGCCGCGGACAGACATGGCGAAACTATAAGGTTTCCTTGATGACTACGGAACCCTTAAAAACGCTCGATTAACGCTCTCGCTCATTTTGACTAGACCCAGTTCATTAAGGGCCATTTAGATGGAGAGAGCTTCTCGAACGTTTCTAGGCGAGAAATCGTACGCTACTATTGCAAGCAAATAATCGCCATAAGACTATCGTATCATAATGTTTACATACAGGCAAGAACTAAATTCTCACCTACGATTATGTCATACGAGATTCGCAAGTAATTTATCGCTAGGCGATAATTTACTGCGACTGTTTACACAGCGAAATATATAGTAAGAAGATTTTTTCTTACGAGTTCTCGACTATGATCTCGTATGACATTTTATCAAGTTCATACGAGTATCGTACAAATCGGTTTGAACCGTTTTTGTGTGCGAGATTTGCCATTCGAGTTCAGTGATTACTACGGTATTGTTCTCAAATGACACAAAAATCATTTAAATTTGGTACTGCCGATAATGTTAAGTTCATTGAAATTTATATAAATTACGAGTGTTTGTGGAATACGGAGAATTTGCTCCAAAAGTGTTTCTTCTCGCTATCCATTTTTTAACCCAACATCTTTATTTCCGTTTTTGTTTTATTCATTCTTATCTTAAAAGAGCAGATATAATTTAAACACCCTCGCGCACTGCACTCATAGTAGCGACTGGAACAAAAACTCGAAATACAATTCTCGCTTTGTAGTTCTGTTTACACGGAGATAGATATATTCTATTGCGAGGCAATTGTCGCCCAAGGCGCAGGGCGACAATCGTGAATGTTACACGAAGAGACTTTTTTAATGTTCTTTCGATAATCGTATCTTCGAGTCGAGAAACTCTCTCCGTCTAAATGGCCCTTTAGTCGCACGGAGTTATGGAGTTATCAATGATTCAGTAAACCGAATAAAACTGGTGTCTATAGGAGGTCCTTGCTCTGCAGATCCTGCCGATCGAAAACGCCAGTTTTTTGCGCTACCATTCCTTCTGGCTTTTGACTTTCAGCCATTGCATGACCTTATCCTCGTCCGCTACAATATCCCCTTCATTT
The DNA here is from genome assembly GCA_947523025.1 of Dryobota labecula. Taxonomy (NCBI): domain Eukaryota; kingdom Metazoa; phylum Arthropoda; class Insecta; order Lepidoptera; family Noctuidae; genus Dryobota; species Dryobota labecula. The sequence continues at coordinate 2,009,949 of OX383289.1, read as the reverse complement.
ATTTACAATACATCCTGCTGATAATCCTATTTCCTTCCGATTTTAACCCAAACTATCCTACAAGGTGTGGTGTTTCAGGCTTCCCATCTGGGCACGGCGATATATTTCTCTGGATGGTACCACTGCCAGGGGCAATGTTCAGTGCGCCTCCGGAAACTCATTGTAATCACTATGTCCCAAGCCCAGGTAAGCTGGAACATTAATTAGTAAGTTAAATTAATTTAATGTTACTTTATTGCGACATAAAACAGTTACACATTACAATTAAGGCTCGCGTAGACAGGCGCGACAGGCAACGGACCTTTGTCGCGCCAGTCAGCGCGAGCCTTTAAGTGTGACAGAATAAATTATAAACTAGGTAAACGTGTAACCCACACCAATATCCGCGAAGTAATTGTTTATACTTAGTTAGTTTAATGCGTGTGTTGATTTTACACAAAAGTAAGAAGTACTAGAGTACGTTTTTTGGAATAACAGGGTTACGATGGCTATTTTGAAGATTCAATAGCCATCTTTTTGAACTTATACTGTGTAAGCGTGAAAATATCCAATTCGATGATGTGGGTATTGTACGTATCTACGATGCGTCGCAAGGCGCCCGTGCACCAGCGTGAGTTTGCAACTTGCGGTGTGGAACAGCCGGGGCACGCGCGCCTCTCGACGCATCACAGTTCTGGGTCTAATTAGTAACTAGGTCTCTCGTTTCACACATTCCCATAAATATAATACTAAGTCTAGAGTTAAATCTAATAATGTTCGCAGCGTCCTGTAGTCCTCAAAGGCCTTGGATACATAGATCTTTCGTATCAGTCATATATTAAGGTGAGTATATATACCTAAACATGATTGAGCTATATTAATTACCATTACAGAAGAAAACAGCCACATTCATTAATAAACTATACTAACACTATAAAGATATATAATAATTTATACTAACTTTTGAAATATCAATTAGTGCCACCTTATTATTTTTATTGCAGATCGTAAAGTCGTCGTACTCCGTATTCTCAGTGCTGTTTTAACTTAATAAAGAAGTAGATGAAATATTAATACTTAGCTACTTATCAGTATGTTAAAATCTATCTTACTGGTTTCAAAATAATAAAGTAATGATAAAATAAAAAGTGGTTAGTACCCACATTATCGTTCTTTACACCGGCCATGGAATTATGATTTCCAATACCATTTATTTTTGCCTATAGGTACCTCCGTGTTTATCTTAACTAAAGGTATACAACATGTATTCTACATTTTATGTCCACTGTTTTCGTCTATCGTGTAGTACACATAAAACAAGTTGTTAAGACAGTTGTATACAAAACTTGTAGAAAACTTGGCAAAAATATAAAAAAGCGAACAAAATTGTTAACAAAACATGTCTGAAACAACGTCAATACATGTAATGATACAGTATAGGTGTATTCCCGCTGTTCCCACCGCCCGTGTCCCCATTAGTGGTAATTCACATAAAATGGCGAAACTATAAAGGTTTCATTTTCAAGTACTGACTTTAGAAATAATAATAAAAAAAACAGTACTTAAAAGAAAATGGAACCTTTTTTTTCGCCATTTTATGTGAAATATAATATGCATACCATTACCTAATGGGCACACGGGCGATGGGGACAGCGGGAATACACCATGATACATGTTTACCTACACAGCATGATATAAGACTTGAAAACAAGTATCAAAACTTGCTTATGGGTATAATAAGCGCGGAGTAACAAGGTTTTATGATGGGTATTAATATAAAGGTAGTTTGCTACTTGAAACTCTAAGTCATTATATAAGAACAAATAAAGTAAAATTCAACGTGCAATAACGTCTTTTAATTATTATCGCACATTTTCTCCGTATGAAGTGGTGAAGAGCGGTAGCGGGAAGTAAAACTTATTGAGGTTCCGGCGCAAGCAAACTACTGATTTCATAAATAATAGAAAGGATGCGGGATTCATCAAACTTAGGTATCTCCGTTCGCGTCGTACCTCATTCACAGTTAGTCTCGCGTAGACCTTTACCTACATGAAAACAATGGTGCCGATTCTCTTGTACACCGAACTAAACTATCACTAAAATTGCTTGCTTTTGGCTATGAGAATCTTAAAGCTATTCTGCAAACAAAATTCTCTAAATTTAAAAATAAGTTTGACACAACTAAATCGTATTTGATAATCGCGACTCCACGTGGTATTTTTTTTTTCTTTTTGCTTCGCAACGTTGTACTTTTTTGCCTGATGATTTTTTTTTAGAGCAGGAGGCGCGCATGGGGGGCAGCCGCGACTGTTTTTGGAATTTTTCACGATTTGTATGGAAAAAAAAGTTTACCTACATGTAGAGTTTTAGGGGTTTCACCGTTTCTAAAAGGGGGTAGAAATTTTCATAATTTTTGCGATTGGACGCACCATTTTCGAGATATAAGCAAAATAAAAGAAAAAAATATATAGGGTGTATCTATTCAAACACGAAATATTTTAAGAGATACACCTATATGTGGTAAAGAAGCCATGGAAACGATTTTTTTTTTAAATCTGAGTATATTATTTATAAAATTAAATAATATAAAATTACTTGATATGATGATTAATTATCAAAATTCACCGCGCTCGTGCCGCCACCGTCGCGGCGTCACCCCGCAAAATGTCTCAAGCAATTTTAAAATTATAATAATTATGTAAAAAAAATAATACACTTAGATAAAAAAAAAATATTCGCAGCTATGGCTTTTTTACGACCTAAAGATGTTTCTCTTAAAATATTTCGTGTTTGAATAGATACATCTTACATACAGTACTGTTTTTGCACTAGAAGTCGAGGTGATTGGTGTGAATTTTAGTTCATGAAAACTAATTTTATTCCACACCTTTTTAATCACGATTAAAAATAGTCTGATTTAGTTAGAAAATCTAAATTTTAGTTTAAAAACGTCAAAATTCAGAATAGCAAAAGTGCCCTTTTCACTAAATTAAAAACTCAGTACCATCTTAGAGCTGTCAAACTAAAATATTGTTAAGTTGTGTCACTTTAGTCAATTTTAGAATAGGAAATGGTCGTTTGACACGAATAAACTAAACTTTGGTGATTTTTAGTCTAGTTTAGAGAATTTTGTGACAAGAGAATCGGCACCAATATCTACCAAAATCAAAACTCATTTATTCAAACTAGGCTGAGAATCAGCACTTTTCGAACGTCAAAATTACATAAGACAGTCCCCCAAAACACCCGCCCAACACCACTTCCTAGTGCTTTAGCTGGGAAGAAGAAGTGGCGCAACAAACTCCCCAGCAGCACAGCTGGAATTCCTGGACATTGTGTTTGTGTACGTAATCTTATTAGCTCAGCAGCTATCAGACAGCTCCTATCTTAAGAGCTACTTGACAATAAAAAAATACTTGAAAATTTTGTTTTGTAGAATGGCTCTGAGTTAAAATAATAAAACTCAACTTAATTTTATAAATAATTTTAGATTACAAAATATTTTTGAGAAATCAAAAATAAAATTAAGTCCATGACCACGTGACATTGAACGTGAATCAGAGAGCGACACGTCAATTCTTATAATTGACTGTTTCAAATTGTAAATAGTAACTTTACATAATATAGTTTCTTTTGCATTACTAATGGTCGTACGAAAATAATGGGTTTGAAAGAAACAACACTGATTTGTAGTGTGTCCTTCTCGCCCAATGTGGCACTGTTCAATAATCTACAAAATTAGTAGTACCATTCAGTCTCATTTTAATATCACTAAATTTAAAATTAGGAAGTGTTGTAGCAAATATTATTTTTTAAATACCTAGGTATTTTAAAACCTTGTTAAATAAGACTACTGAATATTATAATATTCCGAGACAAGTATTAAATGAAGATTGTGTGCAGACAACACTGTAAAAAAAAAACCGGCCAAGTGCGTGTCGTATCACGCACAATGAAGGGTTCCGTAGTTGGGATGAATTTATCCCAAGAACAAACTTAACATTGTAGTTAAAAACAAGTTCTCCCATACATTCTAACTGCAAATGTAAGTTTGTACGCATAATATTGAGAGAATTACCATGTTATTTCAAGACCATAGACTTCTTTTAGGTTTTCGTGTAATCTATAGGTAAAGAACTATTTCTGTATTTTTTTATTTTTCAATTTTTTGGCTCTGTAATTCGGAGTTAAGGGGGGAAGTTAAGAGGGGAATGGTACATTTTCACCTATTTTCTTAAATAACTTTAAAAGTATTTATTTTTAAATTATGAAAAATATATATCTGAAATTCTTACAGTAAGCTCTTTAATTTACCAAATATTCACATAGTACAGTTTGGAATACTTTTTTTTAATTTTCCGTTTTGCCCCCCAAAAGTGACCCCCATATTTAAAATTCATTTAGGTATTTATGATACACGTCCGTGTTTGGGTCACAGAATTTCACATGTGTACTAAATCTGCAAACTGAGTTTGTAAACGCAAAAACGATTTTTTTATGTGATAAAACTACAAATTAACAATTTTCGGACTTTTTCCTTTACTTGTGCTGTGAGACCTTAATGCTTCTTGCTAAATTTCATGATTCTTGGTCAACGGGAAGTACCTTAAAGGTTTTGATTTACTTGCGAATATCGCATAAATGGCTGTATCTTTTTATTGCGTAGACTTTTTTTTTTTTTTTTTTCAATAAAACGTTGCCCCTCACTAGGAATTTCTCCTGTATCGTGGGTGGGTTTACAAACATTTAAACTCACATACACAAACAGCCATACCCGGAACAACTACTTGTAGATCATACAAATATTTGTTCCGTGCGGGGATCGAACCCGCGACACGCAGCGCAGCTGTCAATCGCTTAACCACTGCGCCAACCGTGCCGTCATTTAGAAGCTTGATTTTTTCAGAGCTCCAAGAGAACATAAACTTTCGTATTTGATATTAATTTCAACTTGATATCTTCACGCGTTCCTGAGAAAAAGGGTCTTGACAGACTGACACACGGATGAACAACGAAGTCCTATAAGGGTTCCGTTTTTTCCTTTTGAGGTACGGAACCCTAAAAAGAAGTACCTACTGACGAGAAAACAAAATATGAAGACACTCGAACCGCAATGATAGTAGCTATACCCCGTTTTGACGACCAACATTAAATTGCATTAAAAAAAATGGAAACATGGGTTCTGTCAATATTAATATTACACTGAAATATTCATATTTTGAGAAAAATAAACCACAAGGAACATTACTAATTAGTTCCTCAAAAACTGACCACTAGTCTATTGTGGACACGGCCTTATATGCTAATAGGTAACGAAGCAAGAAATTAGAAGCAATCACGTAGTTAAATATAATTGACCGCGAATGGAGCGGCTTTTCTAATCATCAACCATTTCCATATATGTAAAATGTATAATAAAATGACATGAGTAATTATACAACCTACCGTTATTACCGTACAGTCAACCGCACATCCATGGTAACAAATTAATATTGACAGCAACTTTGTGTGGTAGCAGTAACGGCGATTTTTGTAAATCAAGTGTTACCACGGACGTGTGCTTGAACTTACATTAGACTAATTAGCGCCTGCATTTATATCTATGATCCAACCAATGAATTGATTTCGTGTTATTAGAATATCGCTTGATACGTATGAATTACAGGGACGTATCTAGAATCTTTTTCCTCCTAATTAATTTTAAATGAAATGTCTGGTTAGGTTAGGTCACTACCAGTGGTGGAGGCCAGCAGGCAACGGGTGCGGGGGCACGCTTGCCTGTATTGCACAGGCCTCCAGTGTCGGACGGGAATGACCAGGTGTTCGCGGCCATACCCGAAGCCCCCCAGCCTGGGGGGCATGCGGGGCCCGCCAGCTAGGCGGGCATGCGCCGGGAGGGTTGTGGAAGTAAAGGCTGAGCCGGTTTCCCATGGCCCTTCTATCACGGCGATGTGGGAACACCGCTGAGTTTTAGTGGGTATACTGTCTGTCCGACAGGAGTCCACATACCCCGTCTCGTCCCCCACGAGCGGGGATACGTAATGCATTTCTCAGAGTCAAAAAAATAAAATAATGGTCACTACCAATGGCGAAGGGTGATTTTAAGAGAGAGGTATGCCGGAGCAAATAAAAATCGTTTCTAATCAACATAAACTCGTCATGAAATCACTTCGGAGTTTCATTGTTGCCGCGAACAGTTACTTCTTGTTTACCTAACAAAATAACGGTGTCAATAAACCGTTTGATTAAATTCCTATTTCGATCTACTTTTATAATTATGAGCTTAATGCGAATTAGCGATAAATGATTCTATTCGAAATTGTGTGCCGAATTACTGAAGGGAAGCCGGTGGGGATCGTGTTATACGGTGCTTTCGCTACTAGTAAGTACCAAGTACCTATTTATGTTCCTTTTGGTTTCTAAATGTCGCCTTGTTTGTCAGTTTCGAGCAGCAACCAAAAGAATCACCTTAAAACGACCACCCTTCATCACTTTCTACTATTAAGTACCAAAAGAATCCCTAGTGTGTAGTAGTTTCCTAGTGTGGGGAAAACTTAAAAAAAAAAGTTGCTTGAGATTTTAAAAGAATAGGTAGGTAGGTACCTTATAGGCGTTCATAATAAATTAGCCTCGATCATTAATTCATTTCCTAGCTTAACCAATTCGTATCTGTTTAGAAATGGAATTGCAGTAATTATGAATGCGGTTCTGCACCTACATACTTTGTAAATTAATGTCTACAAATTCGCAGACACAAGACATTCTCAACCTCTAACGCCTCTAACTCTTAAAAATACTACATTTTCCAAAACCAAAATGGAAAACTATACTGGCAGCTATAAGCCTACAAAAACAACAGAATTTCTGATCAATCTGAACAAATTCGTTTTCATATTCGGCTTGCCAAACTTTTGGGTGGAAGAATTAGATTTTCCGAACGCGTTCATGAAAATTATGCGACCTATAAGTAAATTCGGAAACTGGTCAATTTTCGCTATGATTCTTTCGGAATACTGTGCTTATGTTACGCAGAAGAACTTGACAGACCGACAGAGTTCTGATCTGGTTCTTTTTATCATCTCTCATTCTATCATCACTGGGTTTCGAGTTCGTATGACTCATCAAGAGAGCCAAATAAGAGATGTCATGTACAAGCTGGGGATAAAACTGAAGGAGATCTACAATGATGGGAAGGCTGAAAAGAAGATGATCAAGAGGTCGAAATTCTTCTCTTGGGCTCTCATCTTCAATTGTGTGATGGCCCTCATTATGTACACGATTGAGGCTGTTCTAAGGGTTATACGCACGGGTGAGTGACTGCATGATTTTAGTCATTATTTTATAGATTCTAAGTTAAAAGAGCATTGAGTAACTTTCCATTGTAAGCTGTACATGAAATTAAGAAATGTTGGACGAAATCTATAAGGTTACCAAAAGAACAGAAGTGAGGTGAGATAAATATTTCGATCTTACACTTTTTTCAGGAGAAACATTTAACACAATAATCACAGCTTGGCCAGACGTCGAGGACAGATCTATACTAAGCAACATCGGGAGAACGGTATTCTACATATTCTGGTGGATCTACCTGTCGCGAATCTTCGCGGTCTACTCGCTGGTAATATGCCTGACCATCGCTGTTAGCCATCAGTTCAAGAACTTAAACAGCTACTTCCGAAGCCTTGACAATATTTTTGAAGATGATCACTTGACACAGAGGGAGAAAGAGCAGGACTATGAGAAAGCTCTAAAAGTTGGCATCAAAATGCATTCGGAAACGTTGAAGTAAACTTTTATGTTTTTATATAGTTTTCTTTTGAATATTAGACCAGGGTCAATAATTTTTGAAACCAACCAAAAAGAAATAATAGTAGGATGAAACCCATTGGAAAAGGAAGAGAATATAACAAAAATGAAAGGAAAAATAATTTACGGGCGATCTGAAGTCGGGAAGTTGATGGTTGATGGTGAGTTTTTAAGGGTATAAAACGGTTTATCTCGATTTCCGGCAAAACAAGTCCTACCTATAGAAAAAAATTAAATTGCAAAGTTGTAGGTAATAAAAAAATCTGCAACTTTTGTATTGACACTTTATTCACATAACGTCAATATTTTTGTGAAAAATAAATTGATTAAATATTAACTTTATTAACTTATTTGGTTGTTAATTATAGTAGTATATTTTGATTTGTAATTTTTTTGTTTATCAATGTAACATGGAATCTTACGTTTTTCGAGTAATTAAAGTCTAAATTTTAATAAATAGCTCAAAATTGTACATAATGATTAAAAAAAAAATCGGATCGAGTTTTTTTTTCGTTTTTTGCATTTTCTGAGAAAATTTACCATAGTAATGCATTTTTTTACACCATCAAAAAGTAGAGATTTCAATAAAGAAAAGTCCACCGACTTTAAAAAAAAAGCAGATAATTAAAAAATGGTATGTTTAACGTAACATAACCTAAAAAGTTAAAATCTAATGATTTTTTAGTACAAGATTTAAAAAAAAATAATTTCGTTTATTTTGCACAAACAAATTTAGTTATACTTATGATAAAACTGTAAAGGCATTATTAATTTGATTTTGTCTTTTCAGATTATCAGTATGGATGAATCTGTTTGTATAATATGCAATAAGGCAGATGATAAGCAAGTGTATGAAATAAAAAAAAGACGTGTGGCACTCGGGGACTACCGCGGTAAAGCTATTGCATAGCATTTTGTATCAACTTATGCAATTATAATTATTTATTTATTTTATTTATGCAGTATTTCTTTTTCTTTGATATTAATTCAAGTTACACTTTTTGAGCGTGGTGACCGATAAGAAAAAAAAAATTCTTTTATTAAATAAACAAAGAGTATATAATATTAAGAGACGGGAGTCCCATAGATAAAAAAACGTGAGCTAATAATGAATACCAACATAACAGAAATGACACGGACTGCAGACATGACATAAAGCTGCCAACATAATAACAAGATAGGGATGTACTACTACTCACTCGTAATTTTTATCGATATGTTGCTGTAAAAAATTTCGGGTTTTAGGATCCTGACATTTTTACGGTTTCATTCTTAATAAATTTAAGGCAAAGGTCACTTAGGCTAACGGTAACTTTCGATTTGAACTAAGGTTACGTGGTAATTTTCTTATAAAAAGAAACCAGCTACGGCTGTGATTCCACGTTGGCGTAAGCGGGGTTCAGAGACAAATCCCATTGTATAGTCTAGATCTAATCCGAGGTAAACTTGACTATAAGATGAGATTTGCTGTGATGATAATAAAATAAAACAAAACTTTGGACTTAAGTTTTTTTATAATAATTAGAACACCTTTTCCTTTCTATTGATCATTCAATTGGCAATGGTTCAGCAGTTGATGTTGAAGGTACTGAAATGTAGAAAATACGTTGCTTATTAACTGACACATGAACAAGTGAATTCAAATTTAATTCTAATCTTGAATAGTTACTTGGGCTTAGTCTCATTCTTTTTATCACATTTTCATTTGAAAAAGGGTCTGTAATAGACAAAAAAGTATCTGTAATATTTACAATTGATACATTCAATACAGTTAATCAAATAGTAAAGTGAATTTAATAAGTTTAAAATAAACATAAACCTTACCCGCAATAGAACATATTTTCCTGTCTTGAACATTCTACTGGCAATGGTTCAGCAGTTGATGTTGAAGGTACTGCAATAAAAACAAAATGTAGTCATTCACTTCTAATTCCAAAAACAATGAAGGGTATCGTAGTTGGGATGAATTAATCCCAAGAACCGAATTAACATTGTAGTTGAAAAACATGTTTTCCCATACTTTCCAACTGCATAATAATAATGTAAGTACACACAATATTGAGTAATTTACCATGTTATTTTAAGACCATAGACTTCTTAAAGGTTTTGCTGTAATCTTTAAGTATAGAACTGTACACTGTATTTTTTTTAATGTTAGGATCAGCAGTTTCGGAGATAAGGGGGGAAATGGTAAATTTTCATCTATTTTCTTTTTTTTTAATGTTAGGATCAGCAGTTTCGGAGATAAGGGGGGAAATGGTAAATTTTCATCTATTTTCTTTAATAATTTTCATTAAAAATGTAAAATGAAATGAAAGGACTTGTCAAGAGAATTTTTTTTAAATAATTTAAAAAAAAGTTCTCTTGTCAAGTCCTTTCATTTCATATGTCACATGATACATTTTGCATGTGTACCAAAATGCAAGTTAATCGGTCCAGTAGATGAAGGTACATAAGGGTTCCGTTTTTTCATTCGGCCGTACAGTACCCAAAAAAAAAAAACTTACTAGATGTACCAGTCCAAGAATCGCAGTAGTCGAAGTAGAAGATAACTCTGCAAAATATAATTGAACATGAGTTACTAAAGTAATCGGAAAGGGTGAGTTAGGATGAATTACGACTGGAAAATAAAGTCTTACCTGTTTGCTCACTTTTCAAGATATGTAGTGGGAATCCAACGAACAGCTCATCTGCCATTGGTTCTGCAGTAAGTTCTACAGACGGAGTAGCATTTTTTCTTAGTTGTGTCTTCTTTTTATTGAAATCCTTTGGTAGAAAATGACTGCCACAAATATGTTCCAATTGATGTAGCTTTTCAATGGGTACATACACCAAGTCTTCTTTCCCGTAACTTTAACCCATTTTTTACATCTAGCTGGAACATTTTATTACATTATTATGATTATAATAGTAGTGTATTTAAACTTATATCTTTGTTATTTTGGTTTTGCAGTATTAATAGAATAACAGAGAAAATGAAATGAAATAGGAATATTATAATAATAAAAATATCGACAGTCGATACAAAAGTAACATGCGTCAAGCACTAGCATATTGATAGGTTACTTTGTAATTTTGTAAATTTTGGACTTTAAATCAAGTAATTTATTTTCTGTAAGAGCTTATCAATGTTTTTTAACATAACATTTGAAAATATATGCTTACCTATCTTCATTCAAAGGAAATTTGGCTATGAAGATTCGCATTTGACCATCTGACCGGCCGGATCTTATAACACATATTTCACACGTTTTGTAATGCATTGCAACTTAAATTACGTCACACGTACATACATAAATACAACAATAACTCTAATTTACGATAAATATCCACAAAACACAGAATAAAAACAAAAACAGCGCTTTGTTGACAAAGTTCTTGACAACAAACAAGACAAGAATATGGCAGCCGGTAGCTATGGCGGCTGAGTAGCGTAGTGCGATAGAGTCGAATAGATGTTAAAGCGAGACAGCGATAGCGTGAGGTTTTTTCGTTACGGAATTTCTGGATTCGGTCCCCGCGCTCAAGGCCCGCGATACAAGCTATGCAATAGCTTAAAAAGCAGCTTTGAATCTTATAGTGGGGTATAGCAAGAAAAGAATCGTTTTTTTCGTTTTTTGCATTTTCTGAGAAAATTTACCTATATGTACCTATATTTTACTTACCTAATGTACCTATATTTTACTTACACCATCAGAAAGTACAGATTTTAACGAACAAAAAGCTTACTGATTTTTTTTTAAAGCAGATATTTTGATGTGAGAATTTTCGATTGAAAATTAGGGTGCTTTTTCGATATTAAGTCAAAATAAGGTGAAAAAATAAATATTTTAGATCAAAAAATTACAGTGTGTTTGGGACATAAAAAGGTAAGTTTTCACCAAATTTCGTGAAAAAAAGTATAAATACAAAAGTTGCAGATCTTTTTATTACCTACAACTTTGCCATTTAACTTTTTTCCGTAGGACTTGTAGTTTTGCCGGAAATCTAGATAAACCGTTTTTACCCTTAAAACTCAAACCTTTCCACTTCCCGACCTCAGATCGCACTTAAATTATTTTTCCTTTCATTTTTGTTTTATTCTCTTCCTTTTCCAATGGGTTTCATCCTACGATTATATTTTTTTCACTTTTTACCATTTTCAAAGTCTTCAGCTCTGGTCTATATAGTCTTGCGGTTTTCTATTCATGCAAGTCATTTTGGACTACTGACATGGTAGCTTTGCGCGAAAATTAGGTGGTATCTACTTATACATTGCAGAAAGCTTAATTGCTTTGCTTCTGGTCTCCAGAATGAACAAATAAATTGAGTTGGTATATCTAATTATAATTCCACTTACATTTTGTATTTTTCGTAGGTGTACCAGTGAGATACAAGCAATATGCCGCGACGTATTCAGTGGTCAGATTATATTCAATCTGACCTTGCTGATCGTGTTGATGTATCAAATGGTGGTAGGTATTAGAGAACTTCGTTTGAGTACCTACCTACAAGATCTCTTACCCTCTTATTATTATTACAGAACGAGTCTTTACTTAAGAAGGCTGTCTCGGGTCCACTAGCGCCAGCCCTTTAAAAAAATACTATATCGTGACTGAAAAACGGCTCAATCAGCTGCCTCGGTGTGTCTAGAATTGTCTATTGTTTGTTGTTATAGTTTCATATTGAGACACGAAGCAACCAAATTCGATCTAAAGAAAAACGGCCACATTCCTCTAGAATCTAGAGGAATGTGGCCGTTTTTCGTTTTTCTTCAAAATACGATCTAGAGTCTAGATCGTATTTTGTTGCTCCGTGTCTCAATATGAAACTTTATAAAAGGTATTAGGTAATTCTAGACACACATACCGAGGTAGCTGATTAAGCCGTTTTTCATAATTCCTTCTCAGTCACGAGATAATATTTCTAGGGTTCCGTACCAAAATGGTAAAAAGGAACCCTTATGGTGTGACTGTCTGTGTCTGTCTGTCACAGCTGAATATCTCAAGAACTACTGATGCTATCAACTTGAAATTTAGAATAGTTTAAGATGACGTTTGCCCAACTATTTTGCAAATAAGAAAGAAACAAAAACTTTTTTTTTTTTTCGCAGCATGGCCTAAAAGGTGGTCTTAAAAATTCGAAATGCGGCTACTAGGGCATGTGGGGTATCATATGAAAGAGCGCTGTTTGCAAATTCTCAAACATTTTTTCTTTTTTCTTTAGGCCGCATACTTTTCGACTTTTGATAAAAATGTAAAAAAAAAATCCGTTCCACCGTATCACCGAAGTTTGCATAGAGGAAAATCTGAAATTATTCTATGTGATAGAAGCTTATGTAAAGATTACAGGAAATATAAAACTATGTCTCTAAATAGCACACATTTACAGAAATCAACATAAATTACATTAGTTCCTTTATCTGTCAAAAGATGGCGATGACCTAAAACTGCAATATTCTACACCGCAGTGTTAAAATTCTCTCTCTCTCTTTTCACTTTTTGTGTTTTTTTCTCTTTTTCTTTTTTATTCTTTTTTTTTATTCTATTTCTCGCTGATGAAAATTTAAAAACATTTCACGTTTCACAACCAAAATGTCCTCCTTCCTACATATTAGCAGGTAGCAGGTTGCTTTGGGCATGGGGTCTCAACTCGAACAAATATTAATTAGTCTTGAAAAAAATTCACAGATATAGCATAGGTAACAATTATGAAATGAACAATCAATAAAAAGCGTTATAGGGCCGATTTTGGCTGAATTAACATTAGTAAAAATCAAAACTTCCTTGTTTAATGTTGTTTATCTATTTACACTCATAAACCACGAGAATGACACCTAGTACCTAGGCCGATTCCTAGATGGCGTTGTAAAACTACAGTCACTGGCAATTAGTGAGTCGCTGATGCTGCCATGTGTTAAAAAATCGAGGAAAAAAATAGATTTTTAAGATCCCTGTGCAAAAAAAAAAAAAACTTTTTTGTTTCTTTCTTATTTGCAAAATAGTTGGGCAAACGTCATCTAAAACTATTCTAAATTTCAAGTTGATAGCATCAGTAGTTCTTGAGATATTCAGCTGTTACAGACAGACAGACAGACAGACTGAGTCACACCATAAGGGTTCCTTTTTACTATTTTGGTACGGAACCCTAAAAACGATTATCTTCCAAAAAAAAAACACTTATTATACAGGGCGTCCGACGACTTTGCCACATGGAGGGAAAGTACCTTAAATACTGTAGAACATTTACTGAATGAAGACTTCATTTTCTTTTAAAAACGATACGAACTGCATTCAAAGAATTTTAAATAATCGCCTGTCTGAACTAGGAATCGAACCCACTAAATTGAAAAAAGAAAAACCTGTTATTTTACTGTACCGCAATGTAAAATTAATTTAAAAATTTGTTCAGAATAATGAATAGCCTTTTCTCTATGTCATGCTTATAACAATGGACTTTATGTAGGTACTACTTAATCCTTTATTATCATTTCAAATATTACTAATGAGTACACACTTGAGAAACTTTATAATTAATATAATACAAGTAACAAAATTATATAATAACATTTTAAAAGAGTAAGTATGGAGTTTCTTGCCAATTCTTCTCCATACGTTTTTCCACCTTTTGGAAGGGGCAACTAGAATCAATTAATTATTTTTGGCTTTTATGTGCCTATTTGAAATAAATGATTTGACTTTGGCTTTGACAAGTGGATTATAAAATAATAATGTGATTGGAACATAAATTTTTCTAGTTACTTATTATTTTTAATATGTGTAAAATTTCATGGTCTTCCTTTTATTTTAGATGCTATGTTATTTAGAAGAAATAATGTATATGATTGAGCCTTTCGATCGGTACAGTATTTAGCGGGTTCGTTTCCCGATTCAGACAGGCGATTATTTAAAATTCTTTGAATGAAGTTCATATTGTTTTAAATATAAAAATGAAGTCTTCATTCAGTAAATTTTTCTATATACTACAGTATTTAAGGTACTTTCCCTACGGTGCAAAAGTCGCGGGACGCCCTGTAGACCAGGGTCGATGTTTTTTTAAACCAGTAAAAATAATAGTAGGATGAAACCCATTGGATAAGGAAGGGATTATAACAAAAAAGAAGGGAAAAATAATTTACGGGCGATCTGAGGTCGGGAAGTGGATAGGGGTGAATTTCTAAGGGTAAAAAATGGTTTATCTCGATTTCCGCCAAAACTACAAGTCCTTTGGAAAAAAGTTAAATGGCAAAGTTGAAGGTAATAAAAAGATCTGCAACTTTTATATTTACACTTTTTTTACTTAACCTCAAAATTGATGTGAAAAATTCAAATAACGAAGTTTTTTATTTTTTACAAAACATTTTTTTATTTCACAAAATTTGGTGAAAACTTACCTTTATATGTCCCAAACAAACAATTTTTTTGATTTAAAATATTTATTTATTCACCTTATTTTGTTGACTTAATATGGAAAAAGCACCCTAATTTTCAATCGAAAATTCTCACGTCAAAATATCTGCTTTTTAAAAAAGTCGGTGGGTTTTTTGTTCGTTGAAATCTCTACTTTTTAATGGATTTAAAAAAATACATTACTATGGTAAATTTTCTCAGAAAATGCAAAAAAAAAAAAAAAATATTTTCTTTCTAGACCCTACTAAACGATTTAAAGCTGCTTTTTTATTTCGTACACTTGCTTATCATCTGCCTTATTGCAGATTATACAAACAGATTCATCCATACTGATAATCTGAAAATACATTATTAAATAATGTCTTTACAGTTTTATCATGAGTACTTATAACTAAATTAGTTTGTGCAAAAAAATTTTTTTTTTTTAAATCTTGTACTTAAATATCATTCGATTTTTATTTTTTAGGTTATGTTACGTTAAACATACCATTTTTTAAATATCTGCTTTTTTTTAAAAGTCGCTGTGCTTTTTTTTTCTTTGTATTCTCTACTTTCTGATGGTGTAATAGTTATTTATGATACTAGTCGAGGGCTTACCATAGTCACGAGTTTGTAAATACCAATTTCTGCACGTGTGTCATACAATGTTTTTCAACACATTTGCGAGAAAACAGTACAATATGTAATGAAACAAAATAATAATATAAAAAAATTATGTTAATAAATTATAACATTATGATAGACATTTATGTTTTTTTTAGTCAAGAGACTCATTCAAAATACCAGGTGGAGTAGATTGCATATTAAATAATTCCTCGCTTTAACTCATATTATTATTTTGTTTATAAATATCAGCCGGAATATCGCAACAATCTTTGACGTTTCTAATATGAAAATGGCGCGAATTTGCAAATGGCGCCACATGCATGTGGTGAAAATGAGAACTACATCTTTCGTCTCATTTACTCTTTAGTATTAACGTGAGACAAACGTATTGAGCAAAAGCGCTTCTAAGGAGGTTCTATCAGTCAGCTTATTTATTCTCGTAATGTGAAACTCCTTGGTGGAATTCTTATAATACTTTTTATGGAAATTAAAAAAATACCGTGCTATACAACGGACATATGCGGTAAAATAGGTACTTAGGTAAAAGTACATATTTTACCGCATGTTCCGTTGTATGGTGCGTAATTTTTAACTTTCGAACAATGTATACAGGCTTCGTAATTGCAATTTTTGAGCAAATGTGTTGAAAAATACATTACTATCAGTATGGATGAAGCTGTTTGTATAATCTGCAATAAGGCAGATGATAAACAAGTGTATTAAATAAAATAAAAACAGTTTTGAATCGTTTAGTGGGGTCTAGCAAGAAACGAATCGTTTTTTTCGTTTTTTGCATTTTCTGTGAAAAATTACCATAGTGATGTATATTTTTTTACACCATTAGAAAGTAGAGATTTCAGCGAACAAAAAAACCCACCGACTTTTTTAAAAAAGCAGATATTTTGGTGTGAGAAAAAATTACAGTGTTTGGGACATAAAAAGGTAAGTTTTCACCAAATTTCGTGAAATAAAAAATGCTTTGTAAAAGATAAAAATAAAAAACCAAGAACTTGGTTATTTTAATTTTTCACATCAATTTTGAGGTTATGTGAAAAAAGTATCTATAAATACAAAAGTTATTATCTTTTTATTAACTTCAACTTTGCCATTAAACTTTTTTCCATAGGACTTGTAGTTTTGGCGGAAATCGAGATAAACCGTTTTTTACCCTTAAAAACTCACCCCCATCCACTTCCCGAGTTCAGATCACCCGTAAATTATTTTTCCTTTCATTTTTGTTATATTCTCTTCCTTTTCCAATGGGTTTCATCCTACTATATTTCTTTTTAACTTTTAACCATTTTCAAAGGCTTCAGCCCTGGGGCCCAAGTCTGCTATTTTTATAAATTCGTCACTCCAACACGATCCCATTGTCATTTTGCTAAAAGTTCGTAATCTGCTAAATTCATAACGGTCGATCATTGGTCGGTCAATGGTCTCGTAATAGAATTGTATTACAATGGCATTTTGAACATTTATTCATGCCAGTTTTCATTTATATATATTTTTACATATTATTTATTAGTGTTATAAGCAATCTGAAATAATAGGGAGTTGGAAGTGTAGTAGGAAGTTTAATTTGTCATTATGTACGAGATTACCAATTCTTTCAATGGAGTGTCAGTGGCTGACCATTGGAAAGTCATAATGACGCCATTATATAAGTAGATTACCAAACTTGTCAAAATCATCAATTATGAAATCAATGATAGACCAATGATTGATGATGGTCTCTTCATTGTGAGTTTTTGACAGTGTTTGTATGGCAAATCTGTCAAAAACTCACAATGAAGAGACCATTCTGACACTATTGTAATAGCAGACTTGAGGCCCTGGTCTACTGTATACTTAGTGAAGAATAACTTTAATTTCGGTAGTCGGTATCTTTGGATCTGTAGGTGTTTAAGTTTTTGCCACCAACTTCCGAAATGAAAGATATTTTTCAAGTTATAGTGTCTTTTTGAAAGACGTTTTTTTTTTTTTTTGGAAAAAGTTTTACATAGGTATTTCACTTTTTAGTTATAACCACACCGATTCGTATTCAGCAACAGTGACAGGAAGTATTATAACATCATCAACGTACACAGTGGATTTAATCCATACTAATATTATAAATGTGAAAGTAACTCTGTCTGTCTGTATGTTACGTTTTCACGCCTAAACCGCTGAACCGATCGTCATTAAATTTGGCAGAGATATAGCCTGGGATATGGAGAAGGACATAGGCTACTTTTTTACGCGATAACCGACGCAAAAGCTAGTACATAATAAGGAAGCTAACTGAAAAACTACCCAAGCAAAGTTAATAAAAATTTATATGTGACCACCGCGTAAGCTTCTTCTACCAAATGGTAAAATCAGTCAAAATCAGTCCACAATTGACGAAAATATCGATGAACATACATAAAAATAAAAAGTACACACAGACGAACATTATCTCGTTTGTATGTATGTTTTTGTCAATTGTGGACGGATTTTGATAATTCTATTTTCCACCATCCACCTCCTCCTTTTTTGAAGTCGGTTAAAAATGGCTTTATGGTTTAAACCTGGGTCTGAAAATAAACTTTGTTTTTTTAATTTAAACAACGTACCTTTTAGAATTCGCCCCGGAACCTGACGAATGCTTTAACATTAGTGGTGACGGCGCTGACAATCCTGTGCAGCACTGGGTTCTTCATGTGGAACGCTGGTGATATTACCGTCGAGGTAAGACGCTGCTTAACCTCTTGTTTTTTAAATAAATATTTATACCATCATCTCACAGGTCAACCGGGCTTGCCTATGGGTGCCTCAATTATAAGATACAAAACGTATTTTAAACGTTTGGTTTTATACAGTCTTTTTGGTTTAAAACGATTTAAAACCACACTTAGTGGTTTAATAATGGTTTAAAATGTTTTTTTTTTTTAAATAGAATGCATTGAGGCTTCACACGAAGTGATCTAGACCACACCTACTTCCCGAGATAGGATATATCAAAGGAAATTATATTTTTGTATATTAATACAAAAATGATGTAAAAAAAAACCATTCACTGTTTTAAATTTAGATTTTTCTATTTAAACAGAGAAACAGTTAACACAATTGAAATTATTGCTTAATATCAAGTACCTAATTAAATTTAAAAATTAAATTATTTATACGTATGACTTTACTTAGATTAATAAAAATGATAAATGTTCAGTTAGCCTTTTAATCTTAATTTTTAAAGTACCTAATACGTAATCAATTTACCGACGGCCCACATGGTCGTGGTTTTAAACCGTTTTAAACAAATTTAAAACGGGTTTTAAACCACGGCATTTGGTTTAAAACGGGTTATTTACAACTATAGCCTCAATAAAAATAAGGCCTCCAGCCAGGGCATGCTAATTCTCTCAAGATGAACCAAAGTGCACACTGGATCAGAAACCTTTTTAGTTTCGAAACATTTAATAAGTAACGGTCATCATTCATCATTTCAGCCGAAAGACGTCAACTGCTGGACATAGGCCTCCCCCAAAAGGGGGGGGGGATTTGCCATAATCGCCACGCTTGGCAGGCGGGTTGGCGATCGCAGTATGGTGTTAAAAATACATAGAGAACACTGCTGCCCATTCTCTAGTAAGTCCCTTATTCGCCTTTTACGACATCCACGGCAGGAAATGGGGTGTTGATATTCTTTACGTCTGGCACCACACGGAACAACTTCAGTTTTAAGAAATAAATAAACACGGCAGTAAAATGAAAATAACGTTTATAATAAAAACTTAGGTCTTACCTTGTTTTCCTTAGGCCGAAGCCCTCCCGACCGCCATGTTCAGTTCGGGCTGGGAGAACTGCTGGCTCGAGTCGTCGGTGCGCGTCAGGAAGCTGATCGTCACCGCTATGTCGCAGGCACAGGTATGATCATGTACCGTCACTTAAAACAACCACTTCTTCCACGGAGTATATAATCACTATGTTTCAACCTTTCAACTTTTTCAAAAAGGAATTTTGACACGTTTTTTTCCCGACGTTTATTTAAACCGGCCGTGTTTACCGGTAGACTGGCTTTAAAGCCAGGTATCTACAGATTATTTGCAACACATCATGCAACGCAACGCGAACCTAATGTGGACCGTCCGGGCGCACGCCACGCATTTTAACTGCGGACGGCCGTACCCAGGAGTCTTCAGCGTGCACGCTCGATTTTGAAGTGTACGTAACTATTTTCGGTGTTTCAATTTTATTATTACACCAGTTGAAAAAGGTCGCAAAACTCAAGTCAAAGCATTCGTCCAAAAACCGACAATCGGTAGGAACGACGAAATATGTATTAAAATAAACAGATTTGTTTATGCTTTAAAAAAAGTTAATGATGGGACATCTAAACCGACTGCGTTGATGGTGTACACGCCTATATCTGTTCCAATATTCGTTATGGTATCATTGTTTGGGGAAATTCTCCGGAAATCTCTAAAATACATCTAGCATAAAAAAAAAATGTATTCGTGCAATCTTTAACATGGCCTGGTCTGAGTCATGTAGACCAGTGTATAAATCACACAAGCTGCTTACCGTTCCTTGTAATACATCTACGAAATTGCAAAATTTGTTAAAACTAAAAACTCTAAACTTTTTGAAGCTTAAAATAATTTGAACAAACGAAAAGTCACCCAGTATTTATTGAAAATCCCTGTACCTAAGACAGAATTATTCAGGCGCAGTTGCGTGTATATGGCGCCACTTATATATAGCTCATTACCTAACTGGATAACAGAACTACCTTACAAAAAATACTGCGTGGTTTAAAAAAAAATGGTTGATATCGCATGCTTTTATTCAATCGGCGAATTTCTTAACAAAAAATCATGTCAGTCCTACCACTTTAGGAATGCCTTGTAGTCCCTTTTATAGTTATATAAGTTATTTTGGTAAGAAATAGCATTGTAGTCACTTTTAGTTATTTAAGTTACTTTGGTAAGTAATCTTACCCTAATATTTGAAATAAGTAATGTATGTTTAATTTTTTTATTTTTTTATATCGAATTGGTCTTGTATAAATTGTTCTTTTCTTTAAAATTCTTAACGCTAAAACGCGAATTAAATGCCAAATACCAAATTGTTATTAATTTGTCTATGTTTATGTTTAACAGACTAACATTAAATATTTGCATGCCATTACTGCATGGCAGAATGTGTCTTTGCACTGAATATTATATTAAACACCTTTTGTACCCACCACATTTTATGCAAATAAATGATTTTGATTTGACGAGCGCGGTGCTAAGCGCTTAGTTACTGTTGTTTTTAGATAGATAGATAGATAGAATACTCTTTATTATGTACAGCATAAAAATTACAGATATAAATGTAGAACTGTTAGGGTAAGAGCACACGATGCGTTGCGGCGCCGCACCGCAAAGATTTCACCGTATCAGCGGACACACAATCGGTGCGGCGCCGCAACGTTGTTATGTCGCAGCGGCGCCGTAGCAGCGTTGGACAGTCCAAGAATATAAAGAGTTGCTCGAGATTATTGAAATCTTTAGAACCACATATACAACTGAGCGGTGCCGTTCCGACGTCGCAACGCATTCTCCCCTCCCCGCCTCGTCTCGGTGGTTGCAAGTCCGGTGCGGCGCCGGAGCGCATCGTGTGACATGCCACAGATATTTCTGATATTTCTATGGAAGACGACGCAGCGACACCGCTCCGACGTCGCAACGCATTCTCCCCTCCCCGCCTCGTCTCGGTGGTTGCAAGTCCGGTGCGGCGCCGGAGCGCATCGTGTGACATGCCACAGATATTTCTGATATTTCTATGGAAGACGACGCAGCGACACCGCTCCGACGTCGCAACGCATTCTCCCCTCCCCGCCTCGTCTCGGTGGTTGCAAGTCCGGTGCGGCGCCGGAGTGCATCGTGTGACATGCCACAGATATTTCTGATATTTCTATGGAAGACGACGCAGCGACACCGCTCCGACGTCGCAACGCATTCTCCCCTCCCCGCCTCGTCTCGGTGGTTGCAAGTCCGGTGCGGCGCCGGAGTGCATCGTGTGACATGCCACAGATATTTCTGATATTTCTATGGAAGACGACGCAGCGACACCGCTCCGACGTCGCAACGCATTCTCCCCTCCCCGCCTCGTCTCGGTGGTTGCAAGTCCGGTGCGGCGCCGGAGTGCATCGTGTGACATGCCACAGATATTTCTGATATTTCTATGGAAGACGACGCAGCGACACCGCTCCGACGTCGCAACGCATTCTCCCCTCCCCGCCTCGTCTCGGTGGTTGCAAGTCCGGTGCGGCGCCGGAGCGCATCGTGTGACATGCCACAGATATTTCTGATATTTCTATGGAAGACGACGCAGCGACACCGCTCCGACGTCGCAACGCATTCTCCCCTCCCCGCCTCGTCTCGGTGGTTGCAAGTCCAGTGCGGCGCCGGAGCGCATCGTGTGACATGCCACAGATATTTCTGATATTTCTATGGAAGACGACGCAGCGACACCGCTCCGACGTCGCAACGCATTCTCCCCTCCCCGCCTCGTCTCGGTGGTTGCAAGTCCGGTGCGGCGCCGGAGCGCATCGTGTGACATGCCACAGATATTTCTGATATTTCTATGGAAGACGACGCAGCGACACCGCTCCGACGTCGCAACGCATTCTCCCCTCCCCGCCTCGTCTCGGTGGTTGCAAGTCCGGTGCGGCGCCGGAGCGCATCGTGTGACATGCCACAGATATTTCTGATATTTCTATGGAAGACGACGCAGCGACACCGCTCCGACGTCGCAACGCATTCTCCCCTCCCCGCCTCGTCTCGGTGGTTGCAAGTCCGGTGCGGCGCCGGAGCGCATCGTGTGACATGCCACAGATATTTCTGATATTTCTATGGAAGACGACGCAGCGACACCGCTCCGACGTCGCAACGCATTCTCCCCTCCCCGCCTCGTCTCGGTGGTTGCAAGTCCGGTGCGGCGCCGGAGCGCATCGTGTGACATGCCACAGATATTTCTGATATTTCTATGGAAGACGACGCAGCGACACCGCTCCGACGTCGCAACGCATTCTCCCCTCCCCGCCTCGTCTCGGTGGTTGCAAGTCCGGTGCGGCGCCGGAGCGCATCGTGTGACATGCCACAGATATTTCTGATATTTCTATGGAAGACGACGCAGCGACACCGCTCCGACGTCGCAACGCATTCTCCCCTCCCCGCCTCGTCTCGGTGGTTGCAAGTCCGGTGCGGCGCCGGAGCGCATCGTGTGACATGCCACAGATATTTCTGATATTTCTATGGAAGACGACGCAGCGACACCGCTCCGACGTCGCAACGCATTCTCCCCTCCCCGCCTCGTCGGTTGCAAGTCCGGTGCGGCGCCGGAGCGCATCGTGTGACATGCCACAGATATTTCTGATATTTCTATGGAAGACGACGCAGCGACACCGCTCCGACGTCGCAACGCATTCTCCCCTCCCCGCCTCGTCTCGGTGGTTGCAAGTCCGGTGCGGCGCCGGAGCGCATCGTGTGACATGCCACAGATATTTCTGATATTTCTATGGAAGACGACGCAGCGACACCGCTCCGACGTCGCAACGCATTCTCCCCTCCCCGCCTCGTCGGTTGCAAGTCCGGTGCGGCGCCGGAGCGCATCGTGTGACATGCCACAGATATTTCTGATATTTCTATGGAAGACGACGCAGCGACACCGCTCCGACGTCGCAACGCATTCTCCCCTCCCCGCCTCGTCTCGGTGGTTGCAAGTCCGGTGCGGCGCCGGAGCGCATCGTGTGACATGCCACAGATATTTCTGATATTTCTATGGAAGACGACGCAGCGACACCGCTCCGACGTCGCAACGCATTCTCCCCTCCCCGCCTCGTCGGTTGCAAGTCCGGTGCGGCGCCGGAGCGCATCGTGTGACATGCCACAGATATTTCTGATATTTCTATGGAAGACGACGCAGCGACACCGCTCCGACGTCGCAACGCATTCTCCCCTCCCCGCCTCGTCTCGGTGGTTGCAAGTCCGGTGCGGCGCCGGAGCGCATCGTGTGACATGCCACAGATATTTCTGATATTTCTATGGAAGACGACGCAGCGACACCGCTCCGACGTCGCAACGCATTCTCCCCTCCCCGCCTCGTCGGTTGCAAGTCCGGTGCGGCGCCGGAGCGCATCGTGTGACATGCCACAGATATTTCTGATATTTCTATGGAAGACGACGCAGCGACACCGCTCCGACGTCGCAACGCATTCTCCCCTCCCCGCCTCGTCTCGGTGGTTGCAAGTCCGGTGCGGCGCCGGAGCGCATCGTGTGACATGCCACAGATATTTCTGATATTTCTATGGAAGACGACGCAGCGACACCGCTCCGACGTCGCAACGCATTCTCCCCTCCCCGCCTCGTCTCGATGGTTGCAAGTCCGGTGCGGCGCCGGAGCGCATCGTGTGACATGCCACAGATATTTCTGATATTTCTATGGAAGACGACGCAGCGACACCGCTCCGACGTCGCAACGCATTCTCCCCTCCCCGCCTCGTCTCGGTGGTTGCAAGTCCGGTGCGGCGCCGGAGCGCATCGTGTGACATGCCACAGATATTTCTGATATTTCTATGGAAGACGACGCAGCGACACCGCTCCGACGTCGCAACGCATTCTCCCCTCCCCGCCTCGTCGGTTGCAAGTCCGGTGCGGCGCCGGAGCGCATCGTGTGACATGCCACAGATATTTCTGATATTTCTATGGAAGACGACGCAGCGACACCGCTCCGACGTCGCAACGCATTCTCCCCTCCCCGCCTCGTCTCGGTGGTTGCAAGTCCGGTGCGGCGCCGGAGCGCATCGTGTGACATGCCACAGATATTTCTGATATTTCTATGGAAGACGACGCAGCGACACCGCTCCGACGTCGCAACGCATTCTCCCCTCCCCGCCTCGTCGGTTGCAAGTCCGGTGCGGCGCCGGAGCGCATCGTGTGACATGCCACAGATATTTCTGATATTTCTATGGAAGACGACGCAGCGACACCGCTCCGACGTCGCAACGCATTCTCCCCTCCCCGCCTCGTCTCGGTGGTTGCAAGTCCGGTGCGGCGCCGGAGCGCATCGTGTGACATGCCACAGATATTTCTGATATTTCTATGGAAGACGACGCAGCGACACCGCTCCGACGTCGCAACGCATTCTCCCCTCCCCGCCTCGTCGGTTGCAAGTCCGGTGCGGCGCCGGAGCGCATCGTGTGACATGCCACAGATATTTCTGATATTTCTATGGAAGACGACGCAGCGACACCGCTCCGACGTCGCAACGCATTCTCCCCTCCCCGCCTCGTCTCGGTGGTTGCAAGTCCGGTGCGGCGCCGGAGCGCATCGTGTGACATGCCACAGATATTTCTGATATTTCTATGGAAGACGACGCAGCGACACCGCTCCGACGTCGCAACGCATTCTCCCCTCCCCGCCTCGTCTCGGTGGTTGCAAGTCCGGTGCGGCGCCGGAGCGCATCGTGTGACATGCCACAGATATTTCTGATATTTCTATGGAAGACGACGCAGCGACACCGCTCCGGCGCCGCAACGCATCGTGTGCCCCCGCTCTTACATAGGGTGTCACAATGGGCGGTCTTATCACTAAAAGCGACCTTTACAGACAACCTTTGGATGGATCAAAAAGTAGAAGGAGAGACAATACTGCAGGTAGTCAGTGGTGTACCACTTACATATATATAATAAATACATACATACATAAAGCATATAGATACTTATCCACATATATATATATACTAGCTTCTGCCCGCGGCTCCGCCCGCGTAAATGTCGGTTATCGCGTAAAAAAAAGTAGCCTATGTCCGTCTCCAGATCCCAGACTATATCTCTGCCAAATTTCATGACAATCGGTTCAGCGGTTTAGCCGTGAAAACGTAACATACAAACAGATAGACAGACAGACAGAGTTACTTTCACTGTTATAATATTAGTATGGATATATATAATAATACTAGCTGACCCGACAGACTTCGTTCTGTCAAAAGCTATTTGACTGTGGCAGTATGTCTACGCGCAAAGGAAACTACCTACCTACCCTACCCTACCTTACCCTATCCTACCCTACCCTACCTACCTATCTACCCTACCCTACCTACCTACCCTACCCTATTCTACCCTACCCTACCTACCTACCCTACCCTATTCTACCCTACCCTACCCTACCCACCTACCTACCCTACCCTACCCTACCCTACCAACCCTACCTACCCTACCCTACCTAACAAAAATCTTCAATTTTTTTTTTTTTTTGTTTAAAATCTATTCTCAGACCTACCAAATGATGACTGACACGTTATGTCAAACGCCATAAAGTTACATTAGAAGATAGAGTTACCTACTTATTATTATAATAAAAATGTAAATATGGTCGTTTTCTTACAATTTTTTTTTTTAACTTTCTTAAATTTTTCTTACATAAGAACCTTCTCCTGGCAATAACAAACTCAACAAAAAAATAATTAACGAAATCGGTCCAGCCGTTCACGCGTGATGCCGTGACCAAGGGATATAGGGATTCATTTTTATATATATAATATATATATATATATATATATATAATAAACATGATACAAGAGCAAGGAACTTTAAGTAGTGATGATGTTTAAGAAGAGAGGAAGTGATTTTTAACCCTTTTTTTTTTTTTTGTTCGCGAACATATCAAAATGTATGGAAAATGTTGCAATGCGTGCTGCATTGCATTTTGTGTTGCCAATAACCTGCAACCGGCTTTGAGTTACTGCACTTCGTTTCGTTCGTTCTATTTTATATTTTATATAGGTAATTATCGTGAAATAGACCCGAGTCTCGGAGTTAGAATAATCAATCATCTTTTGGGTAAAAATCTAGAGTTGTTTTAAATTTAGTTTCATTTTCAGGAACCAGTGGTTCTGACGGGTCTCGGTATTATTGCGTTGTCGTACCAATCCTACGTTTCTGTGAGTATAATTTGAAAATTATTAAAAATATTTAAAAAAAACCGGCCAAGTGCGTGTCGGACCACGCACAATGAAGGGTTCCGTACTTGGAAAGAATTTATCCCAAGAACAAACTTAACATTGTAGTTGGTAAACATAATCTCCCATACATTCCAACTGCAAATGTAAGTTTGTACGCACAATATCGAGAGATTTACTGTTATTTTATGACCATAGACTTCTTATAAATTTTCCTGTAATCTATAAGTATAGAACTATTTTCTGTATTTTTTTTCAAAATGTTAGTTAGGTTCAGTAGTTTCGGAGATAAGGCGGGAATGGTCAATGTTCGTCTATTTTCACTTATAACTTTAGTACAATTTATTTTAAAATTATAAAAAAAAAATATTTGAGACCCTTATAGTAAGCCCTTTCTTTCATTTCATATGTCACACGGTACAGTTTGCTAAACTTTTTTGACGTGACAACGTTTAATAAATAGATGAACGCCGCTGCATCAATGTTTTGTTATGACGTTGTCACGTTAAACTATCGTCCCTAAACCAACTTTACAGACAACCAATTTTTTTAATTTTCTTGTTTGCCCCCCAATACTGACCTCAATATTCTAAATTCATTTATTTCCGGTTCACGTCCGTGTTTGGGTCACTCAAATTGATATGTATACCAAATTTCAACTTAATCGGTCGAGTACATTCGGAGCAAATTGGCTGTGACAGAGGGACAGACAGACAGACGAGTGATCCTATAAGGGTTCCGTTTTTTCCGTTTGAGGTACGGAACCCTAAAAACTACTTTTTAAGTGACTATTGATAATTATGTATGTTGTTTTTCCTCTTTCAGATCGTAAAGTCTTCTTATTCAGCATTTTCTGTGCTGTATTGAGAAAATCGAGTCGCTGCACATTCAAACAATTCTACAACCTTTTTCACAGATATGGGCAATTGCAAGAAATCACACAGCTTTTTCACTTTTGCAAATTTTAAGTAGGTAGCACTGCAAAAAAAGAGAATATTTTGTTTTTATTTACTTAATATTTTAGAATAAAAGATAATTTACAATATATATAATTTTTTCTTTAATTGATTAACATTAACAGACAACAAACATATTAAATATACATTTTTACATTAAATATACATCCAAAAGAAGTACATAGTTTTTTTTGTATAATTTTATTACAAAATAAATGCATTAATAGTATATTGTATTGTCCTTACAGTTAGTTGATTTTACTGATTTACTTAATCATGAGATATTATCTGAGAGAAAAAAACAATACGGTGATTTTAATTTACCTTCCACACACCTTCTACATAATTATTATTATGTATTAACAATTATAAAACAGCATTACAAAAAGGCACATTTTCAAAAGTTATACATTATTTTTTCTTAGCGACTTAGCTAAGTTATCCATTCTGATACACAGCCTAGTTGCCTTTTCTATATTCAACATTCTTATTACAATATGGCTTCTACATTCCATATTAATTTACCTACGCAACATTAAAGTATAAACGGTATAAAAGGGTTAGTACTGGTCACTTACTAAGGACATTCATATTCCAATTGCACTTGGAAACGAATTATTAAAGTATATAATATACTTCAAATAAAATGCGATTAGCTTATTAGTCAGGCCGAATCAAACGCAAAGCTTGATTGTGTGACACGGACGCAACTTCTACGTTAAACAATTTTTTGTCTACCAAAATACAAAGTGCATTAAACAGAAGTAGATTTTTATAGAAATAATAAAAGAAAGTACGTTTTAGACGTAACGATTAAATGAGCAGTCTCTGACCTTACGAGACTCAAGATCTCTCTATACCCGAGTGGTTTGAGCGTGGCAATAGCGGTTATTGACCCACCAAAATTTTCTAGCATTCTTTATTTCAAAAACTTCCAAATTGACGTCCTGAATAAATATCTATCGTGATCTTCAAAATGTTTCAATAACGAAAAACCATACATAGTTTATTGCTTGGGTTCCTACGGAGAGATATTAGGGAAAGGGCAGTGACCGCTATTGCCAAGCTAAAGCGACTCGGGTATAGAAAAGAGTTGTCTGTAATAGCATTTGTATAGTCGACCTCGTAATTGCTACCACTTTTGACAACAATTCCCAGTAAATTAAAACTTAACTAAGGTTGAAACTATCTAATTGTCACATAGGCAAATAGACCTTGTCGTTTAGTGAAGTGCATGTGACATTCAGCATATGCCGGTATCTACAACGCCACATGCGAACAACGCATCAAGACCTGACGTCACCAATCCTGCATCGAGCAATCCGAGTTTACCGCGCGACTAGCATATATACAACATCCTGACATCAACCGTCGGGCAGTTTCCCACCAGACAAAACATCCGTCTGGCTGGAGGATCTTCCCTTTACTACGCCACAAGCATAATAGCCGGGTGATAGCCTAGCCTAGACATGTGAGGTCTAGAGTTCTCACCAAAGGTCCTCTGACTTTTCGGATTCATGTGCGTATTGTATAATTATCACATGCTTAAAAACCAGTGCAGGAAAACATCGTGAGGAAACCTGGATGCCTGATAGATACTTCATGACGGCATGTGTAGCCAAGTCAGAGGCCCATGGGCGACATATAAACTCTGACCCCAGGTTAGTCACTGTATAAAAATGAAGGATCTTCTTAGGTAATTTAGGGAATTAAAACTCAGGACGTAGCACGCAGAGAACGACTTTTATATTGTGACAGACATGACATTGAAAAAAACTGCAGGACTATAAGATCAACGCCTGATAAAACACTAATAATTAATCTGCTTTCTGTCTTCTAACTGCGAGTTAACATGAGCCAACATTGGGATTAACAGTCACTAACCACACGAAAGCAGAAGGGCGGTAAAGCAATTACGAGGTTTCTTATACACTACCGCTGGCAGAATAAAATATATACAAATGTATTATGTCTTGCGGAAGTGCAGGCGGTAGGCAGTAGTGTCCCAAGAATATAATGAAATACAAGCATTGCGCCCGTGTCACATAATCTTCTTCAAATGTTTTTCGCCTAACAACTTTAAAACATGATATATAAAAAATTAAGGAACTCTCATACATGGAAGATTTACAAATAAACCTGGTTCTATAATTAAATGGCTATAATTGCATTACCTTTTGCACCATATTTCTTATCAGTCGAAGCCAGTGGGTACTGATATGTGTTTATTTATTTACATAAAGACACAGGAAACCTGGTATCCGAGATGACAGATTAGATTTGATATCTTCTCGACCAAAACGCGAGTTTTAAGCCTCCATTTTTTTTTTCCTAAAATTATTTCCACATTTTAAAACTTAAAAGCATCTCAAGATCGAAAAAGAACGCAGATGTATACCAGACACTATATATGCCATTATTTATGAATAAATTGAATTTGAATTGACCAATTTGAATTTATAACAATGCTCTGCCATACGTTACGCATCACAATGACAAATAAAGAGATATGGTATCCTCACTGCCTATTATGCTATGCAAATATTATTATTCAAATACCGCATGTGACGTCGGGACAAAAAACAAGCAAACTAAATGTATTGGTAACCATTGCTGTGGACACAGGCATTCTATTACGAAAATTTAATGACTACACTGTGTCCTTAAAAAAAGCCTCTTCATTTTTGTTTCATTCTACATTCACACAACACTGACAAAGCTAAAGAGGAATGAAGGTTCACCTGCTCCTTTCACTATTTTTCGATTATTCGGTACCGTGACACTCGCCTAGTGCCGAAATCCAATATCGTTGGATCACTAATGAATTAATTCATTTTGTATAATATGATCGAAATAAATTTTGTTTGCAATATTGTTAAAAACAAAACTGTTCTGTTCTGTTTGTTGTTGTATGTTTTGTTTTTGTTTGTTTTAGGATATAATTTAGCTTCGATTTTGCTTGTCTTAACAAAAAATCTTTTAAATTGTAATTTCGTATTTGTACGCGGTTATCAGCAAAATATTGAGATCTCTGTGCCTATTTTACTTAAAACACCTGGGCATAACGAACAAAAACGTTGACTTTGACGTTTCACTTCGAGTGAAAGATGCCGAATGAAAGGCAAAAATGAACATAAAGGATAAAACATCTGATATCAACTTAAGCGATCGTTCGACGCATTGTGTGCAGTTGCAGTCCTGCTACCTTCTTTCTGATTGGCTGATAACTTATACCTACTTTTTACTCTTCAAATAAAACCTAATACATCACATATCAGCACCCACGATTAACAAAATAATATAAATTCGCTTACACCCTGTAGTGACAGACCAGCCTACAGCTTGGAGTCAAAGAACTGCAGTTCCTTCTCTTGAGGCAGCTTCTTGAAGTAGCTCTCCACGTAGTCATCGGTTACTTCCGCGAGGGTCTTGGGTTTCCATTGGGGGCTGTTGTCTTTGTCTATCAGGAGGGCGCGCACTCCTAAAAAAGGAAAACAGATTTTTTGAGATAATTATTCTAATTTTAGTCCCCATTAATTTCTGTTAAAGTTGTAAGTTAAAATCTTCTCATAACCAAGCCTGGACTTGCCTATCAAATAAAATCAGTGGAAAGTGTTTCCAAGGCTATCTTATTTCTCGCAAGCGATCGTACGAAACTATGAACATTACAGTGCTATCTCGTACGTAATGCTTGTATCAACAAATTATTATTTTTAAACTGCAGCATGCTTCTCGGCACATGGAGTTTTAAGAAAGAGTCTGCCACATAGGTGAATGGCGGAAACGAAGTTCTACATTGTCTCTGAGGAGAGACATTGTAGAACTTACTTTCCGCCGTGCGGCGGGCCCTCTGTATGAGGATACAGAGGGCCCGCCGCACGAGATCTGATCGCCACGCTTGCTCAAGACGGGTTGGTGATTTCAGACTTTTATTGGCTGTAACGTCCATCACTTGCGTAACACTACAGAACAGATAAACAAAAGAGGTTAGAAAGGAAATAGTTCCTGATTTGTATTAAAACGCGTGTCACCGCTCTTGTCTCTAACTCCACTACGAGCAAGAGACCAATACGTACGCGCATTACGCACACAAATAAACCACACGCATTTAGATCGCAGATACTGCGCTTGACGGACACTCACACTCGCGCAAAAGCAATTAATTTCTCATATACGTTACAGCGACCAAAAGGTCGATTATTTATATCGATGAAATTACTGTAATTTTGTTATTTTCAGTTTTGGAATTTTTCGCTTTAATTTCGGGCGGGGCACGGGGTACGAATAGTGTGAACTTCCTAAATACATAAGTGGTAACATCCGATATTATGAAACGAACGAAATTCAAATTTTCTTTAGTTTTTAGCTAATTGCAGCTCTGTTTTACGTCATTATTATGTATAAAAAAAAACAATTAATAGTAATAAACAAAGTTATTTTAATTATAATTTTACTGACAATAATCATTTGTGTTCATACACACATATTTAATATCGACTTTGTTTACAATTTGGTACAACTCTATCGATACGCATGGATGTCTCTGAATTCAAGCTTTGGCTCGGCGCACGCGACTTTCGCAGTGAACGCATTACATTGCGCGATCGCTCACGTAATACAAGATGGTACCCATGTATTGAGAGCAATGTATAATTTTGCATTTGTTTGCGATTGTATCGTTTTTGTCTACAATCTACATAATACTATTGTAAAAATTACAAATATCACTTGAATTTTAAGGTTTTTGGACTTACTGGTGAAAAGAAATCCCTTTTCGGGATACACTACACACCTGGTTTCTTTTCCGGCACGTTATAATAGCGCAAGACGGCATAATTCTTTATTTTTCGCGGAGCTTTGTACGCTGTCACAATAAGCGCGCGATTGTCGGCCGGTGAAGCAAATTTCGGTTGACTTATGAGCGTTTGCTCATAAGTTCGACGCGCCTGCCACGCCCACTATCGATCACAATCTGAATGGTTTTGAAGGATATTGCTAATCCATTGTTCGAAAAATTGATTAACGAGATTAATGAATGTTGTTGAACTGTCAAAATAAAACCCATTGCTACTGTAAGTGAGTTACGCAATTACCCCGCTGGTTTCCTCACGATATTTTCCTTCGCCGAAGTCAGTAATGGTGCCGATTCTCTTGTACACCGAACTAAACTAACTAAACTATCACTAAAATTCCTTACTTTTGGCTATGAGAATCTAAAAGCTATTCTGCAAACAAAATTCTCTAAATTAAAAAATAAGTTTGACACAACTAAATCGAATTTGACAATCGTGACTCCACGTGGTATTTTTTTTTTTGGCTTCGCAACGTTGTACTTGTTTGCCTATGATTTATTTTAGAGCCGGAGGCGCACATGGGGGGCAGCCGCGACGTGTTTTTTTATGGAATTTTTCACTTTTTGTGTGGAAAATAAAAAAAAAGATTACCTACATGTAGCGTAATAGTGGTTTAAGGCTTTCTAAAAGGGGGTCGAAATTTTCATTATTTTTGCGATAGGACGCACCATTTTGGAGATATAAGCAAAAGAAAAGAAAAAAATATATAGGGATAAACACGAAATATTTTAAGTGATACACCTATAAGTGGTAAAGAAGCCATGGAAATGATTTTCTTTTTTATTCCGAGTATATTATTTAAAAAATTAAATAATTTAAAATTACTTGATATGATGATTAATTATCAAAATTCACCGCGCTCGTGCCGCCACCCCACCGCACCGTTCGGCGTCACCGCGTCGAGGCGGGTCATTCATAAAATATGTAAATAAAGGATTTTTTCGCTTTTTTACGACATAAAGATGTTTCTCTTAAAATATTTCGTGTATGAATAGATACACCTTATATACAGTACTGGTTTTGCACCAGAAGTCGAGGTGATTGGTGTGAATTTTAGTTCATGAAAACTAATTTTATTCCACACCTTTTTAATCGCGATTAAAAATAGTCAGATTTAGTTAGAAAATCTAAATTTTAGTTTAAAAACGTCAAATTCAGAATAGCAAAATTGCCATTTTCACTAAATTTAAAAACTCAGTACTATCTTAGAGCTGTCAAACTAAAATATAGTTAAGTTGTGTCACTTTAGTCAATTTCAGAATAGGAAATGGTCGTTTGACAGAAATAAACTAAATTTTGGTGATTTTTAGTCTAGTTTAGAGAATTTTGTGACAAGAGAATCGGCACCAATGTCTAAGATAAACTCGGAAAGTAAGTAAATAGCGGCTGAAATACATTGTCGTAACATTCAACGGTAGCACAAGCTAAAATTTCAAGTGTAATATACATTTAAATAGCGTAGGTCTTTAAAACAATCCTTTTGAGTCATACCTTCAGGGAAGTCATGGTTCTCAGTGGCGCGGCAAGCGGCGCGGTACTCCATCTTGAGGCACTGCCCCAGGTCCAACTGTGCGCCGCGCTGAAGCGCACGGAGCGTGATCTTCAGGGAGCCAGGACACA
Source organism: Dryobota labecula (assembly GCA_947523025.1). Classification (NCBI taxonomy): domain Eukaryota; kingdom Metazoa; phylum Arthropoda; class Insecta; order Lepidoptera; family Noctuidae; genus Dryobota; species Dryobota labecula. Next base: position 1,975,776 of record OX383289.1, on the reverse strand, counting down.
TCTGGTTGAGGGTCTGGAAGACATACAGGAGTTGAAGATGTTAGTATGGAGGAGGACCTGCTTACTCAACTAGAGGATGTTATGTCGAAGTTTATGTGGACTTTCCCTTCTGTACAAATTCCTGCACACTGACAACTATGCAAATATTAGATTTTAGTCTAATATAATGAAGATGGAAGATATTGGTGCCGATTCTCTTGTACACCGAACTAAACTAACTAAACTATCACTAAAATTCCTTACTTTTGGCTATGAGAATCTTAAAGCTATTCTGCAAACAAAATTCTCTAAATTTAAAAATAAGTTTGACACAACTAAATCGAATTTGACAATCGTGACTCCACGTGGTATTTTTTTTTTTGGCTTCGCAACGTTGTACTTGTTTGCCTATCATTTATTTTAGAGCCGGAGGCGCACATGGGGGGCAGCCGCGACGTGTTTTTTTATGGAATTTTTCACTTTTTGTGTGGAAAATAAAAAAAAGATTACCTACATGTAGCGTAATAGTGGTTTAAGGCTTTCTAAAAGGGGGTCGAAATTTTCATTATTTTTGCGATAGGACGCACCATTTTGGAGATATAAGCAAAAGAAAAGGAAAAAATATATAGGGATAAACACGAAATATTTTAAGTGATACATCTATAAGTGGTAAAGAAGCCATGGAAATGATTTTCTTTTTTATTCCGAGTATATTATTTAAAAAATTAAATAATTTAAAATTACTTGATATGATGATTAATTATCAAAATTCACCGCGCTCGTGCCGCCACCCCACCGCACCGTTCGGCGTCACCGCGTCGAGGCGGGTCATTCATAGAATATGTAAATAAAGGATTTTTTCGCTTTTTTACGACATAAAGATGTTTCTCTTAAAATATTTCGTGTATGAATAGATACACCTTATATACAGTACTGGTTTTGCACCAGAAGTCGAGGTGATTGGTGTGAATTTTAGTTCATGAAAACTAATTTTATTCCACACCTTTTTAATCGCGATTAATAATAGTCAGATTTAGTTAGAAAATCTAAATTTTAGTTTAAAAACGTCAAATTCAGAATAGCAAAATTGCCATTTTCACTAAATTTAAAAACTCAGTACTATCTTAGAGCTGTCAAACTAAAATATAGTTAAGTTGTGTCACTTTAGTCAATTTCAGAATAGGAAATGGTCGTTTGACAGGAATAAACTAAATTTTGGTGATTTTTAGTCTAGTTTAGAGAATTTTGTGACAAGAGAATCGGCACCATTGTCTTTATTATGAATTTGGGTTAGTTACAAAAGAGGCAATAACCAAAATAATAGTAAGATAATCAGGGTTGCTTACAATAGCCTACAAGCATTGACAGATAACAGTATGATATTGTTACACTCACCTTCAAAGTTTTCACAGACCAATCATTCTGAACTTTCTCCAGCCTTTCAACAATCTCTTCTATTGATGAAGCAGCAAAACAATAGTTAATATGTTTGATGTTATCAGACAACGTGAACTGATCTGATGGCTCATGGAACTTGTTGAGGAGATTGCTGATTTCTCCTTCATCAGCAGACCTTGATAGCAAAATTTCTAATTCGTATAGCCTCTTGCTGGGTACGTAGTGTGTGGCAATGCCTGATTTAACTACATCCCATCCTTTTAGTCTATCACCTGAAAATGTTACGAAAATTATTGACTTATGCTTAACCTGTAAACAAGTAACATAAAGGCATTTATTTTAGGTCATTTTGTAGGCTCTTTAGTACTGTAGGATTTGTACAGTATACGTATGCAAATAGGTCACAAACGTGCTGCTGCATAATTGGTCAATTAAGGCTAATTTAGATGCATCCTCATTTAGCAGATCTGCCACAACTCTATCTATTCATAATCATAATCATTTGTTTGCAAAAGGTACTGGTACTAGTTAGGTCTTTGGTAATACGGTAATTAAATTACCAAATACACAGCCAGAAGTTTGAAATGCAAGTGCAACTATACAAAGTATTTAATGCTAGAGTTATTATACAGTATCTGATGTTATGCTTTAAATGCAAATTTTCATTACTCATTATTTTCACAACACATTCATTATCCTCACAATATAATAACAAATTAACATTACTTGTAAATTCATTTACCAAATAAAATTGTTTTTCTCGTTGCTATAACTTTCATTTAAAAAAAATATTGTTAACTCTTAACAGTTCTTTGGTATTTTATTGACCTGTGAATGAATGAAAAATATTTAGTTCATGAACTTTACTCACCAGTCAGTCCCAAATATAAACCTAAATTGACCTGCAACCTTGGTAGGAAATATGATCCTCCAACATCAGGGAACAGTCCAATTTTCGTCTCAGGCATGGCTATCACAGTCTTCTCCGTAGCTATCCTGTACTTCCCATGAACCGACAGTCCTAAGCCACCTCCCATCGTAATGCCATTCATGACAGCAATGTACGGAATCTTGTATTTTCCGATGAGATAATTCACGTTGTACTCAGTGTGGAAGAACCTTGGGCCTTCAACTTTATCTATGGCAGCTTTTACGTCACCGCCTGCACAGAATGCTTTGTCACCAGCTCCTTTGACTATCACCAATGTCTTTTTACTTTCCCATTCTTGGAGCTGTGGTAGCAGTTTTGATACCATGGAAGTATTGAGGGAATTGAGTGCCTTGGGTCGGTTCAAAGTGATGATCCCTGCATTGTTAAGTGTTTCAAACAGTACGTCTTGCTCTTGACTAGACATTGTGCGTTTTATGTAGTGTGACGCTGTGCGTGTTAGATTGATATTGAGCTTAAACATCTGTGGAAAGAGTTTGTATTGTGATTGATTACATTCAGTGGAATGAGACACATTCACGTAAGAACCAAAATATATTTTACATAATGGCCATTATCCAATGGGTGCCATCACCAAGTAATTAAGTTTTATTTGAAATTTACTCTAAGAATAATAATTCTATTTGTAATCTGGATTGATCTAGCAGAACAGCTGCTTTGTTTAATTTCTAGAGAAAAAAAATTTTCATTACACTGACCTCTTGCTTTTACATAAGAATTTAAAATGTATTAATTGTTCAAGTACTAAGTTACTACACTAGTATATAGATTTAATCCAAACTTATCTTTAACTTAATAGTTGGAATGTAAGATTGATACAGGTTCTTGATATGCTCTAAAGCAAAAAATAAACCAGTTTATTATTATTTGTTTGCTTATACTCTGGCATAATCTGCAGCAGCAAAAATAATATAGTTTTACAAGCATTTTTACAGACTGTGAAAGTACTATGAAACTGACAATTTTATCTTTCCTATTAGTATGCTAGTAGGAAGATTTCTCAATAAGAACATGTGTGAAACATAAAGTTTGATAGGTTCTCATAATGTCAAAAAAATGGAGTTAGTAACCTTTTATCACAAACAGGCCGAAAAACAAAGTTACAAAAGTTCAAACGAACAAACACTGTATGGACATTAATTAACAAAATACCTTTTATTATACAATTATAGACGGCACATGGAATACAATTACGTTACAGATAACATAAATTGCATAATTACTTACTTTGGACCTACGAAAACAGCGTTATCTGTAAATATAACTTGCCGAAATAACTTCTCTTATCTAGTGATAACACAGTAGCTCATTTAGAAGATCACCGACACTCGTAAAAAGTAGTTAGCGATCAATATGCTGCTCCGTATGAAATGATAATGAACAGTGAAGGAAGATAGAGTATTAAAATAAATAAATCTAACCAGAAACCGGTCGTGGTCGTCCGGTACGAAGACCAAAATTCGCTTTTACATATTTTCCCGTGTCAATGACATGTCAAATGTCAATACATTTTTCATCAATACATCCCTCTGTTACACGAACGGTTTGTGAACTACTGAACGAGTATGGCCGATTGATCCAATTGTAAAGTCCTGTATTATAGAACGTCACTCAATACTCAAGAATTACCAATAGCAAAACCATTACCAATAGCAAAATAGCAATACACAACCAATCAAATGGCTTGAATCTAGTTTTAAGTAATGCTTGAGTATTGAGTGACGTTCTGTAAGAATCCTAAGTACTTGGCAATAGCCACTTAACGATGTGCTAAAATCAATGTTGATTAATGTAAATACTTATCGATTCAGTACTAGCGCTGCTGCTAGTTGCTACTTTGCCTCTGAACGAGTCAGGCCACCATCACCAAACCAATAAAAATTACAATAACAGAAATAGAGTGAGAATTCAATTACACATTTTGTTTTCATCTGTCACTGTCAATCATGCGCGGATAAATTATTTATTTATTTATTATTCACAAACACAACACCACACCACACCACCATTACACCATACATACACCATTTATAATTTTGTGATCTAGGTTGCTTCTCCAATCCGTGTGAACGCATCTCTTCAATCATGAAAAAAAAGTTTTCTCTGTCTACGAAAAAAACGTTGTGGGAAAATTAATAATAACAAATGTGACACAAGATTTTGTGGTATAACAAATCTTAAAAACATGGATTTTATTGAAATAAACTGATGACTTTAAACGGATTTACTTTACCTATGGAAAATAAGAAACTGATGAATTTACTTATGGATAAATACTAAAGACTTAAATTGAAATTACTTACCTATAATATGGATTAACATACTGATGAATTGAACTGGATCTACCTTACTCAAGAAAAAAATACCAACTTTTGACTAGGCAGCATGGTCTCAGACCTTAGCCTGTTCCGTCAGGAACAAATAATAAAAAAATAAAAAATAAATAACAAATGTCAAAACATGTCAGTTTTGCTTTTGGCAGTTGCAATAACCAGCTGATTTTATAACCTGAAAAAGTAAAAACATTGATAAGCTTATAAAAGGCTTCGAGTTGTAAACTGCGAATATAAACTGTATTAGCATTTTATAACATGGGTGTCACGAGAAAAGTACTCAATTGGTATGCCAGATTAGCCCCCGCACACGGCAAATCAACTCCACCGTATGAACATGTTGTGCAAATCGGTGACCCAATATTACGTAAAGTTTCTGAGTCCGTTCCTCTCGATAAAATTAAAACGAATGAAATACAAACCATTATCAAGAAACTAGAGTATGTAATCAATAAGTACGGTAGTCTCGGTATGTCGGCGCCTCAGATTGGAGTCAACTTGAGAATATTCGCTATGAGACACACGGTGAAGCAAATTGCAAATGTACCGAGGGAAATAGCTGGACTTAGGGGCATGGAGGTTGTACCTTTCACTGTAAGTGAGTATTCTGTTTTAATAATGTAAAAGATTATGTTTTTGAGATGATATCCAGTAGGTAGCGTGCCTTAAACTCAATCATTTATATTCATATCCGGTTTTTTTTTTTTAGGTGTTCATAAATCCCGAACTAAAAGTGGTTGACTACCAGAAAGTAATTCACAGTGAGGGGTGTGAAAGTGTTCAAGGATACCTGGCTGAAGTACCCAGATATAAGGCAGTTCAAATTACAGGTATAATTATATCAATTTTAATTCAAATTAAATCACCTTGTTCTCCCCCTATTTTTATGAACACTGATAGCAATATTTGCAAAAAAATATATAATACCTAATAAAATATAATATTTGCGAGATTGAGGTCAAGAGCAGCCAAAAACAGCAATACAAATTAAAAAAAAAAAAAAAAAAAACTCATAAGCTAAAAAAAACTTATTTATTTATTAACTTTGAATAAAGTCAAAAAATGCCACACCTCACAGGAATTTCGTTGATTCTAATATGTGATAAATTATTTTACTCATCCTAGGTCTAAATGCACTAGGAGAGGAGAGTTCACAAGTGTTCAAAGACTGGTCAGCACGGATAGCCCAACATGAGATGGACCACCTCGATGGCAAGATCTATACAGACATTATGGACAGGAAAACATTGACATGCTTGTGTTGGGAGGAAGTAAATATGTCTAAAGGGAAACTTGTTATACCATTTAGCCCACAGTAAACTATATTGAACATGAACTTGATCTTTTTTTTACATAAAAATAGCATCCTTCTTTTTTGAAATTGGTTAAACTTATGGAGGTGCCTTAATATTATGTAGTTTTTAGTGCTTATATATACTAATATTATAAAGCTGAAGAGTTTGTTTGAACGCGCTAATCTCAGGAACTACTGGTTGGAGTTATTCCAAAAACAGGAAAAATTATTCCTTTTTGAGAGCTTCCGTTGCGTGCGCTGCGTAAACGGTTTAAGCAACGCAAATATCATGTACATATGATGGAATGGTTCCTCTTTAAAAGTTCTAAAAAATAAAAGTCTGCAAAGGCAATGTCTATCTTTTAAGATTGACTCACTATAACCTTTTTTTATGGTAATCAAATTTGTTCGAAATTTATGCATTATTTGCGAAAGAGTTTTATCAACTTAATATTAGTTCTTATCCAAATAAATGTTATTAATCACAAGTATTTAAATGTCAACAAAATTGTCCTTGACATTACTTGATTTCAATCAACATCTTAGGAGATATCATAATTTAAAAAGATAGAGAGTATTTTTGGTTGAACGCGCTAATCTCAGGAACTACTTACTGGTTCGAATAGAAATTTTTTCAGTGTTGGATAGCACAATTATTTAGGAAGGTTATAGGCTATTTAACATCACGCTACAACCTTAAGGTGCCGAGCAAACGACAAATATTTTGAAAGAACGCTAAGCTAAATCGGAGTAATTGCGCGGGAACATCAGAGTAGTTGCGTTTCTGACGTTTACATAAGTGCCCATGTAGGTTTATGTGAAAAAAAAAAAAAAAAAAAAATTTTGGGCGGGCAATGCGATGCGGGGCTGAATTTTATGCGGACGAAGTCGCGGGCAGAAGCTAATAGGGAAGACTACTCTTTTTGAAATATCTGTGGGGTACAGATAATAACAAAGGAAGGTACACAAAATAACAAAAGGTACAGAAAATAAAAAGTAAACTAAATTTTTGACTTTTAGGCAAAGTTATTACCTAAAAGTGTGTGTGTGTTGTGCAAACTAATTTAAGGGCTAGATCACAAGTAAATCAACAACTATTTTATATAAGCAAATGTTTATTTGATTTAACTTTTACAATAAAGCAATATCTGTTTAGTTCTGAGTAATACTATAAATAGGTACCTGTATTTAATAAATATTACGATATGAATATAGATAACTAAGTTATATAACACAAAACTAAACTAACTTAGCTTTACCCTTTTACATTCTCATGTTGTCTTTAAGTTAGCAGTAATAACTTTAATAAGAAGTATTCCTACTTGCTATACTTGTAAGATATGATGACACAAAATAGAGGTGGCAGAAATTATAGATTTAAAATGTTAAGTACTTAATATTTCTTCTTCTCAAATAATCATAGATACCAGAGGCAAGAGGTTCACACATCTCGATATATACTGGCTTCCCTTTGGTACAACCACTACTAGTCTACTATTGCCAAATGCAAAACAAAGTCAGTTACAGTTAGGACATGCTCAGATGTCATAACTATAAGTTACAAACGATGCGATGAATTTTTCAAACAATTTATTTGGACCGGCTTGTCTGTTACAAAAATGTACCCTTCGCCACTGCTAGGTACCTTACACTTACGCAACACTCCAAAGCGATTTTCTCATGAAAGATCGCGATTTTGAAAAAATAAAAATATCTATTTCATAATAGTATTATTTTGAAAAGTAAAAAATAAATAGTATTATTTTACCATACTTTAGGAGGAAATCGCTTTTGAATCTTGCGTAATTGTAATCTCGTAGTAAGTATTATAAAAAACTATAACTGTGATATATTTAAAGAAATATTGTATGAGCTACTCTAAAGTCAGAGAGACTATAATATTAATCTACACCTTTACTTTGTGTTATAATAACAAAGTTTACATAAATAAGGTTTTAACAGCTGCTTCTATTATAGGTTCTAATATACATATCATTCAACATTTAAATTATTACCTTTCGTATTGTTCTTCTAACTATAAGAGAGAGATGTTGCTTTAAATAATATATAAGTATGTTTAGTTACAACATTCAACACTTACTATTTTTTTCTTAGTATAATAATACGAATTGCGTGTTATAATAGCTCCTGCAATTAATAAGTGATTGACAAAATACTCATTTATCTATGTATAATAAGTCTCTTATGGAGTAAGCAGAGTTAGAAGTAAAAACATTGCATAATAATATTCTATCTAACATTGTGCAGTTAGATAGACATATTGTATTTGTATATTGCAACTAAACATTTATCTCGCCTCCCATTGCTTCAAGAAAACTCTTCAATCTGTCTGTACATCATATCTATTCAGTTCTGAACAAGCTTTGAATATGTTAATGTAATATTGAATATCTTTTTTTATTTTTAGTACTCATCCTGTAATGGAGTTACAGGATGAGTACTAAAAATTAAAAAATATCATACATTTATTAAGTCGTGTATCAGCCATACAAAATTCAGCCAATTCAATCTTAAACCTTCTTTTTAAGACATTTCATACAATTCTTATTAGGTTATTTTAAATTGTGTTTCAAGAACATATTTGTTCGAAATGTGTAGCGAGAAGCATAGCTATTTTTTAAATAAAATTTCAGCAATATATAGTTAATCTCTTTTTGCTCATGCATCGCGCTACACAGGAGAGTAGCTATAGAAAAAAAAAAAATAATAATCGTGTAGTATAAAGCTACAGCCGGGGGCGTATGAAATGGCCTTCGCTTCTACACAAAATATTATTCTATGATAACGTTCCTTTCCATCAGTTACCAACATTCTTGTCTCAAAATCACACTAGCATATCCAAAGCGGCCACTCACAAGGGCCAGTGCGGCCTTGCCTGCTGACCCAGCAGTTACCTCAAAGGATTGCTGGCCAAGCTGGTGAGGCTGGTAAGCGACGATGGCCCACTGGCAGCCAGGCTCAGCCGGTCGGTTTCTTCGTCAGCTTGATTGTTGCGCAGTTCTTGAAGAGTATACACGAATTTCGACCATTCGTCGTGACGGGGTTGGGAGACGTGCTGTGTGATGGAAATTTGTATTTTTATTTAGGCGAACTTCATTGAAATACACAATTAAAGCTGTTACGGTAAACTACGGCTAAGGTAACAAGATTAGAAATAAGGTTGTCTTGTAATCTTTCTGTTGACAGTGCAGGTAGAAGCGCCAACGAACTACACCAAGGGATTATTAGGAAATACCTGAATGGTTACCTGATTGGTTTACTTGCGGATAGTGTTATTATCCAGCCGAATAAGAATGTCAGTAGAAAGAAAAAAGCGTCACCTCGGCTAGTTCGTAGACCCAGATCTTGCCGGCGTCGTCGCCGGCGGTGATGTGCGTGCCCGACGGCGTCCACGACACGCGGTTGAAGGCCGCGCCGCCCTCCGCCTGGATGGACGCCACGGGCACCTGCAATTGACATCAGGTCGTTGCGGAAACTAAAGTTTGTGCGCATTTTCTGAGGTAACATCGTCTGTCGGGTACTAAATAAAAACGCTTTAAAATCAACAGTGTGTGCCTCACGGCGGCGCCAAAAAGGTCCATTTCAGCATTAATGCCATACAGATGCTGTCTGACTCTAGTTTTCTAATAAACCTTTAGGGATGTGCCGTAATAATTAATTAACAAACAGTTTCAAACAAAACGAGTCGTGGTGGTCCAATGAGCACGGTGCCCCAGTGGTAACGGCCCCGACTAATGACTTGTAGGTCGTGGGTTTGACCCCAGGCAGGCGCTTTACTTTGTGTAAATAATTTTATCACCACTGCTCTCAAAACGGTGAAGGAAAACATCGTGAGGAAACCGGCATGTCCTAGAACCAAAAATTCAAAAGCATGTGACACCTACCAACCCGCACTGGGCCCTCGTGATAGACACAGATACAGCCCCCATAAGTAACCACAAGTAAAGATGTTCACGTTCGTACCTCAGTGTCCCTGTTGAGGTTCCACAGGTCGATGCGGCCGGCCGCGTCGAAGAGCGCGGGGTGCGTGGTCAGTGACCACAAGTAAAGATGTTCACGTGCGTACCTCAGTGTCCCTGTTGAGGTTCCACAGGTCGATGCGGCCGGCCGCGTCGGCCGCGGCGAAGAGCGCGGGGTGCGTGGTCAGTGACCACAAGTAAAGATGTTCACGTGCGTACCTCAGTGTCCCTGTTGAGGTTCCACAGGTCGATGCGGCCGGCCGCGTCGGCCGCGGCGAAGAGCGCGGGGTGCGTGGTCAGTGACCACAAGTAAAGATGTTCACGTGCGTACCTCAGTGTCCCTGTTGAGGTTCCACAGGTCGATGCGGCCGGCCGCGTCGGCCGCGGCGAAGAGCGCGGGGTGCGTGGTCAGTGACCACAAGTAAAGATGTTCACGTGCGTACCTCAGTGTCCCTGTTGAGGTTCCACAGGTCGATGCGGCCGGCCGCGTCGGCCGCGGCGAAGAGCGCGGGGTGCGTGGTCAGTGACCACAAGTAAAGATGTTCACGTGCGTACCTCAGTGTCCCTGTTGAGGTTCCACAGGTCGATGCGGCCGGCCGCGTCGGCCGCGGCGAAGAGCGCGGGGTGCGTGGTCAGTGACCACAAGTAAAGATGTTCACGTGCGTACCTCAGTGTCCCTGTTGAGGTTCCACAGGTCGATGCGGCCGGCCGCGTCGGCCGCGGCGAAGAGCGCGGGGTGCGTGGTCAGTGACCACAAGTAAAGATGTTCACGTGCGTACCTCAGTGTCCCTGTTGAGGTTCCACAGGTCGATGCGGCCGGCCGCGTCGGCCGCGGCGAAGAGCGCGGGGTGCGTGGTCAGTGACCACAAGTAAAGATGTTCACGTGCGTACCTCAGTGTCCCTGTTGAGGTTCCACAGGTCGATGCGGCCGGCCGCGTCGGCCGCGGCGAAGAGCGCGGGGTGCGTGGTCAGTGACCACAAGTAAAGATGTTCACGTGCGTACCTCAGTGTCCCTGTTGAGGTTCCACAGGTCGATGCGGCCGGCCGCGTCGGCCGCGGCGAAGAGCGCGGGGTGCGTGGTCAGTGACCACAAGTAAAGATGTTCACGTGCGTACCTCAGTGTCCCTGTTGAGGTTCCACAGGTCGATGCGGCCGGCCGCGTCGGCCGCGGCGAAGAGCGCGGGGTGCGTGGTCAGTGACCACAAGTAAAGATGTTCACGTGCGTACCTCAGTGTCCCTGTTGAGGTTCCACAGGTCGATGCGGCCGGCCGCGTCGGCCGCGGCGAAGAGCGCGGGGTGCGTGGTCAGTGACCACAAGTAAAGATGTTCACGTGCGTACCTCAGTGTCCCTGTTGAGGTTCCACAGGTCGATGCGGCCGGCCGCGTCGGCCGCGGCGAAGAGCGCGGGGTGCGTGGTCAGTGACCACAAGTAAAGATGTTCACGTGCGTACCTCAGTGTCCCTGTTGAGGTTCCACAGGTCGATGCGGCCGGCCGCGTCGGCCGCGGCGAAGAGCGCGGGGTGCGTGGTCAGTGACCACAAGTAAAGATGTTCACGTGCGTACCTCAGTGTCCCTGTTGAGGTTCCACAGGTCGATGCGGCCGGCCGCGTCGGCCGCGGCGAAGAGCGCGGGGTGCGTGGTCAGTGACCACAAGTAAAGATGTTCACGTGCGTACCTCAGTGTCCCTGTTGAGGTTCCACAGGTCGATGCGGCCGGCCGCGTCGGCCGCGGCGAAGAGCGCGGGGTGCGTGGGCGACCAGCGTACGTCCACCACGTAGTCGCCGCTGTCCTCGAACGAGTACAGCGCCTTATTCTCCTGAAATCACGAAACATGTAGTTTAGATACACTTTTGTTCGCAGAGGTTCTTTAGTTGGTAATCTTGATAGAAAAGGCTGAGAAACGGGTAATGAGTGTCTGAAATAAAGAGTCGGCACTAGGAAGTCGTGTAATAAGTTTTGGATATTATGTTTATAAAGAAAACTTAAAGTAGCACTACGAATAAAAATAAAAAAACCTCTGTCTAGTTAAAGAGTTTCAACAGTCAGTGAAAAAATCGGGTTGAGGTTAAACCTTGCAGTTGATTATTAAAAAAAAAAAAATTAATATCACTAAAAACGTGCAAAAAGCACTGCCGTATTTTGATAACTTTGGCGTAAATAAGAACTCACCTAATTCATATTATTCTTAAAATAATAAAGACAACATCGAACAGTTTTTTTCCCCACAGATTTTTTCTGTTTTCCATAAAATTACTTCTGTTTTGCGTAAAAAAATCAGTACCAAAATCTCCATACAAATAATAATGAAGACGTGCTTTATCCGATGTAAGGCCGAGAAAGGAATCGCGGAGCTCAGCCGTCTTCAATGTGAGAGCACGTCGCGTTTCAGTAAAACAAAATACGCGGCTAATAGTGGTCTGTTCGTGCACAAGATCATCGCACAGTGGTCGGGAGTCCGAAATTTTATATAAACAAGGTAAGTACTAAAATTGAAGATTTTTACTAGCGATTCTCTGTGCATGTATTCTGTCAATTTATTTAAAAAAAAGATCCATATATAATACATATTCAAATATGTCTTAAAAAACATTTAAAAATATAAAAAAAATTGTGGTCCGCCAATGTCGGGAGCAGGGTCCAAGCTACCGGTGGTTAGGGCTCCAGATACAGGAACCTTCTCACTATGCGAGCCGTATCGAGGAGTACTGCTTTCTGAATCAGGCCCTTGATCCAACCGCCTAACGAGAGCCTCGAGAGATGTTGGTGCTCGAGGCTTTCGGCTACCGGGCCAGTGGCCGTTACGACAATTGGTACAATGACAGCTGAGTTCACATTCCTGATGTCAGCAACCTATTCTGCTAAGTCGAGATATTTAATTTGTTTCTCTTTCTCAGTTCTCATGAGGTTCTTGTCATGTGAAATGGTAACATCGACCATCATTGCGCAGCGCGCTAATCGATCTATCACCACTATATCAGGCTTATTGGCGAAAATACTGTCAGTAATGATAGACCGATCCCAACATAACGTGACATAATATGGTTATTTTCGAATATCGGGCACATCCTTGTAATACGGTATCTCAGAATACATAAGTTTATATTTCAAAGCAAGTTGCTGGTGAATGATTCTGGCCACTTGGTTATGCCTGTGGAAGTAAGTACTCGCCGTTAGCCAGACGAGAACAACCATAGATAACTCACCCGATAGATGACCGGGTGATGGACTCACTCGGACGGTGGCATGCCCGACACACGTCAACCGTCCCGTCCTTCTAATATGTCTCCGGTAGTTATTTGTTAAGAAAACTTCGTCCATAATTGCTCAAACAAAACCTTCAGTTTCCCCAAAAAGGTCACGAAAACGTAGCCAGGATATAGACACTAAGAAATCTACACCGAGCTCATGGAGAGCCCGATAGAAGCGCCCGTAAAGCTCCTTGCTTTGCCATACCAACTTGCGGTCATCGGTAGTAAGTACTACAGGTTTGCGCCAGTTCTCGTTAGCCATGTAAAGCGGGGTGAGCCCCTTGTCCACTGCGACCACATCACAGTGCATACCCACGTTGGCTTTAAAAATATTCAGAGACTGAACACCTCGCGGTTGTGGAGGGTCTTGGCATTTCAAAAGCTTCGACCCCCGCACTTCCGCGGCATGTACAGTCTCATTACCGATGATCGTGGATGATGCATCCTGTTTGCGGTCTGCAGTGTACGAACCTTTCTATCCAGGGCGTCGAGTTCGGTCTGAGTCCATTTAAGTATGCCGAAAGTGTACATCAAAATCGTTCAAGGCGCGCACTTTGTTTCCGGCTGAAAGAAGACTTAACCTACCTACCCTTCTTCAGGCGACTAAAGAAGCGCTTCTTCAACGATTGTTTCATGTCAGCAACGTTGATGCCTAACGCTTCCGACATACCCAAATACTTAAAGCTTTCGGCTGAGGTGAGGGATCTAAGGTCTATGGAATCCGAGAGTTGAATTCCCTCGGATTTCATCATCTGCCCTCGCTTTACATGCATGACTGCTCATTCACTGCATTATGTCACTTTAATAGGTCTCTACACCTGTACAAGGTATTATCACGGTACTATCATCCGCAAATAGTGTTACTGGTTGCTCAATGCAAATAGGTAATTCATTAATATACAATATAAATATAATGAAAACCGGCCAAGTGCGAGTCGGACTCGCGCACGAAGGGTTCCGTACCATTACCTATAAAAACGGCAAAAAAAAATGTATGTTGTATCGGAGCCCCCCTTAAATATTTACTTTTTCTGTTTTTTTTTGCCGTTTGTTGATATAGCGGCAACAGAAATACAGCATCTGTGAAAATTTGAACTGTTTAACTATCACGGTTTATGAGATACAGTCTGGTGACAGACAGCGGAGTCTTAGGAATAGAGTCCCGTTTTACTCTTTGGGTACGGAACCCTAAAAAAGGACCTAGTACACTCCCCTGCGGTACTCCAAATTTAAATTCACGCTCTGACGATCGAAATATCTCTTACTTCTTATTTTCTGTTATTTGTATTCTATTTTTTAAGTAATTATTAAAATTAGATTAAGAACATTATATCAAGTTTTGTTAAAAGAGTAGTATAATGTACGTAATCAAACGCCTGGGTCATATAGCAAAATATGCCACAGACAGATTTATGATTATCGACATTGCTAATAACATTGTGTACAAAGTAATATATGGCCATATTAACTGTCGGGTCTTCATACAGGCTCATCATTCCCCTGGATCTGTCGACACCCCGGATAGCGAAGTACCATTCTCCATTGCCGCATATATGACTCAAGGAAGGTGCGTATAGTTGCATCAATCTTTTACAATTCCGGCACCTTCATGAGCCATGTATGTGGCACCAAGTCGTAGGCTTTCTTATAATAATACTAGCTTTTGCCCGCGACTCCGCCCGCGTAGATGTCGGTTATCGCGTAAAAAAAGTAGTCTATGTCCTTCTCCATATTCCAGGCTATATCTCTGCCAAATTTCATGACGATCGGTTCAGCGGTTTAGACGTGAAAACGTAATATGTATACAGACAGACAGACAGACAGAGTTACTTTCGAATTTATAATATTAAGTATGGACTAGCTTCTGCCCGCGACTTCGTTCGCGTGGAAGTCTTAAGACGACACGATGTACTAAAATACCAGCCACATTTTAATAAAACTTCCCTGAATACTACGTTTGTAGTTTTGGTCACAGCAGTCAAAATAATACAGAGAGTCAGGACTGGTGATGCGGGAGCAAGCGACGTACAGTTCCATGTTCTATGGTAAAGGGTTTGATTTCCGCACTTAGTGCTTCAGGTGAACCATTGTACATGGGCCATGGCGGCCATCAGTGGTTATTCCAACCAGCCCACCTCCCTCCAGAAGATAATTACGTTTCCCGGTCTGTTTAAAACATCTGTGAAAGATCTGGTTGCCCCGAGGGTTTCTGTTCTAATCTGAGTGACGCCTATGCATTCAAAGAGCACATGCACGACGGTTTCCTCAGCTCTACACAAAGGATTGTCCGCTATGCCTATTGTGTGGAAGTGTATGTCTAGCACGAATTGACGGGGTCCGCCAGGCCCGATGCCTGCCAGGCTTGTGGGTTTGTCCGAAAGGGATACTGTGGCCCTGGCACAAAGGCAACTGAAGTAACACGGGTGGATTTTAATCAGTAAAAGTCCGACATGCCCCGAAATTATCACAATTAGAGTAAAAAAATGTAAAAAAAAACCGGTCAAGGGCGAGTTGGACTCGAGCACCGAGGATTCCGTATCATCATAAATATAGCATATATCATTCGTATAAGTACCTAAATAGTTCTGTGCCCAGAAAAAACTACAACTGTGCTTCACCCAAAGCAACCTTTCCTAGTAGGTAGGAGGACATTTTGTTTGTGAACCGTGAAATGTTTTTAAATTTTCATCGGCGAGGCCTATATTCGTCAGAGAATTTTAACAGCGGTGTAGAATATTGCAGTTTTTGGTCAGCGCCGTCTCTTGACCGATAATGGAACGAATAATAGTTTATGTTGATGATTTCTGAAAAAGTGTGTTATTTAGAGAAATTGTTTCAATTTTCCTGTAATATTTTCATGTTTGAGCTGCTAAAAAAAAAAAAAAATCCTTATTTGCAAAATATGTAGTTGGGCAAACGTCATTTAAAACTTCCAAATTTCAAGTTGATATCATTAGTAGTTCTTGAGATATCCAGCTGTGACAGACAGACTGAGTCGCACCATAAGGGTTCCTTTTTACCATTTTGGTACGGAACCCTAAAAAGAAGGACAAAAACTATCAATTCTTTCGAATCAAAATTAGATTTCATTGCTTTGTTGAAAGTTGACTGAAACAGAATATGTCATAATTGACTGCAAAAGGTATGATTATCATTTAAAAGATTAAATCTGTAACTAATCTGCTATATTTGTTTCCTATTCAACGGTTAGTAGTTTAGCTACTGGTCGTTTTTGCGTGATGCTGGAACATACATTCAGACAAAAATATTTTCGGCATCAGAATCGTTCCCAGACCTCGTGGCATTTACTTTTTTTCAAAAATATTCAATGTACAGTTTTGACTTCGCTACGATTTTATTATAATTATGTAAAGATTATTATTAAAATAATTTGTTTGACATATCTCGGGACCCTGGGGTCCCGGACCTTTGGAAGGCGTACGAGGGGCCGAAGCCAACTCGCAGAGGCCCTTACACAATTTTAAATGATGAGGAGGCACCAACCGACGACTATCCTGGATAGATGTTTGAAATGAAGACATGTAAAGTAGTAGCGCATCTACTCGTACCTTCTGGCTCCACAGCTTGACGCTCCAGTCCATGGAGCAGGTGAGGTACAGGTGCGACAGGTCCACGGAGCCCGCGGCCGCGTGGCACGACACGCCCGTGATGGGCCCCGCGTGGGCCTCCACGCACTCCGTCACGCCGGCGCGCTGGCCGTACAGGCAGCCTGCGGGCCACGGTACAAGGTACACGCTAGGCACTGTGCGATTAGGTATTTATACAGGGTTATTTAAACTCCGCAGACGCGATGGATAAAAAGTTTTTCTTAAGGGACTTACCGCACTTATTCAGCTCTGTTCAGCTGTTGTCCATAGAAAACAACGATTTTGTACGGAGATGCGTACGCATCCGTTCAGCTTTCCGCGTCTATTAGATGCGTACTCATTTCCATACAAAACGTTACCGTTTTGTTTCCTATGGACAATAGCTGAACAGAGCTGAATAAGTGTGGTAAGACCCTAACTCATCCTCATCGTCACAAAAAAAAGAAGGGTTGTTGACCTCTCCAAAAAAAAAAAAAATCTCTTGTTTAGAAATTTAAAATAACCCTGTATAGATATTGAGACCATTTTGGTTATTTGGCTGACTACTATGCGAAATGGCTCGTGTTCTAAACTGCTTCTTTCGTCTCGGGAACCCTTTAGAGTTAAAAAATGGGAACAGCCGTCAGATATACCCTAGTGGCCCAGCTAATAGTAAAGCCCAAGCCTCACAGTAAACTAACGTCTCCCGAGGCTGAGACGCTGGTCCAAAGATCAGGAATATTATCAATACTAACTTACCAGTATAAATGTTCCCATCCTCGCTGCCTAATACGAAGTTATTAACATCGCCATGCGGGAAGCCCATGGAAGTCACAGCGACTGCCTTGCTCTGCCGATGCTGCAGGTCCAACGTCTCCTGAGGCTGAGACAGCATGTCTAAGGACCAGGAACACATGCGGCCGTCCGTTGATACCGAGATCAGGTTGTGAGCGTTCTGACTGCCTACTACGGAGAGGCAGTATACGGGGTGCTGGAAGATAAAAGATAACATTTTATAGTATAGTTTAGTGACAAGAGAGGCATGTTTAGAAATAAGATTTTTTTTTAAAGCAGATCGCAGAGTAAATTCTAGTGCTGCGTTTCAACTGTGAGATCTCATTGCTGTCTGTTAGGTTGGCAACACATCAGTGAACATAATGATGAAGGTATAACTTCTTTTTATCTGGAGACCTCATTACCAGTTCATCACATAAAACAGCCTTTCCTAGTGAAATAGCCAGCTGCGTCTTCGAAGTTAGCGTCAACTTTGGATGAAAACTAGTGATCCGCTCCTGCCTCGCGCGGTCTTTATTATACTATCAACGTATTATTCACATTAATATTCCCGAATAAACTCTCAACATGATGGCGAGTATCGCATCAAAATCCGTTGTAAAGTTTGGAAGAAAAACGCGTTTACACAGACAGAAACCAAAAGCGAATTTATTTTATTATAATATGTAAAATACCATTTAGGAAACCTAAATCTCTCGTAAAGTTTCTCCTTAACGCATTACTGATCTTTGATTATTAAACAATGATGTACTAATCCAATAATCTATACGTACCGTGTGTGCGAGTGAAGACAATGGTGTCCGTTGTATGGGCGTGCGCTTTTGCACGCGGTTGTCCCACAGTACTATCTGACCCGAGTACGTGCCTCCCAGGATCAGATTAGGGTGGAACCTGGTTCAATAAACAAGCATTATCTACACTTCCCTATACATTCAGAGGTGGCTGAAGTAGCACTGCTGAAATGTCGTACAAAATTAAATTTTTAACAGGGCTGTTTCAGATATATGCGTTTGTGTGTTTTAAGCTTAAGACGTATTGAGATATTACAGATTGTATACATGGAATAGATCCAGCTGGCTGAACTGGACTAAAATCAAATAATAGTCTTATTTTTACTGCCTTATACAATTTATAATCCAGCTTCGTTATGTGATGTCTTCAGGATGACAGAGACAGAATGAACCCCTAGTGGTTCTGCGGTCACCTAGCGAAAGTGGCGCTCATGACCGGCGACTGGCAGTGGAAGATGTCTTCGGGCGTGGCCTTCTTGAACTTGGTGTTCCACACCAGGCACACGCCGTCCGGGTCGTGCGGCGCGTCGTCGCTGTTGTGGTAGGACGCCAGCATGAGCTCGGGGTGCGCCGCCGACCAGTCCAGGCACGTGACGCAGCGCCCGCGCGACCAGCGCTCGTCGTAGAACGTGCGCACGAGCGACAGGCGCGCGTCGGACTTGTCGTCGCTGCGCCAAACAAGTGCTTCCTATTAGGTATACATATGACACAAGGATGTGCAAGGTAAACAAATTAATTTTGGAGCTTGTTGTGAAGGTCACACTTGTCAGGTTTTGTCATTAGGGGCAGTTTTTGTGTTAGGTTGGAATCGGAGACTTTCAACGTCATCGGTGAGTATTTCGGTTAAGTTGCAAATAATCAATAAAAGATCATTCCAAGTAAAATAAAATAAAACCTCTCAAAATTGTTATCAAATGTTTCACTCAAAGTTACAAAAGGCGAAATCCACAGAGTGCACTTACTTACTTTAATTTGATAAGTAATTTAAAGTTAAAATGCTGTTTGTAACTCTTGGCCACTGTTTGACATATCAAAAGACTTGTTAGCTGTTTCAACAAGTTGAATTATCTAAAACTTCGGAAAAGTATTATTATTTTTATTGAAAAGAACTGATTATAGATTTTCAAAAGCGGAACATGTTATTCACTTCTCATCTACGTTACCAATATATATCATACTTATCATCACACCTACAACAAACATTATTATTATTATTATGTAACAATTATATGGTGACTAATGTCAAAATAAGAATTCTTATTAAGGACCTTGAAAGAGACCGAACCGAGAATAGATATAGTGCTATCAGAATAAAATAAACAACTCCTTGAGCATCATTGGATTTAATTTCGATGAAGGATTTGAAGAGCATTAGTTTTAAATAATGTCTGCCAATCTATTTTATCTTTGTTTTATCTTTAGTTTATTCGAATCTTACTAAGGTACGGTACTCACAGCGCGTTCTCCGCGTCTCCCCCGCCGGTGTAGTCGGTGTAGATGTCGACGGACTCGGCCAGCGCGCGCTCGATGACGCGGCCCGCCTTCGACATGAAGCGCTGGAACTCCGACGACAGCATGATGGTCTGCTTCTCGTCCGCGCTCAGCTCGCGGACTAACAATCACGACATATTATAGCAAAAGAAGTGAGGTAGACATTTAAAGGTACAGTTTTGTAGATGATGATATTGCCGCCTGTTACCGTTTTTATAATTACACTAACTTTTGCCCGTGGCTCAGCCCGCGTAGATGTCGGTTATCGCGTAAAAAAGTAGCCTATGTCCTTCTCCATATCCCAGGCTATACTCTGCCAAATTTCATGACGATCGGTTCAGCGGTTTAGGCGTGAAAACGTAACATACAGACAGACCGACAGACAGACAGAGTTACTTTCACATTAATAATATTAGTATGGATAGAAACTAATAGTATCGCTGCGATTTGTCATTGTAATCGCAATGACGGATCGGAGAGGCAAAGCAGAGTCCGCTTCGCCGCTGCGGTTTTCGGTTACCATCGTCTTCGGAATTGTACTTTAAGAGGCAGTCACGGAGATTGACCGTCATAGTATCTAAACAAAGTCGTGGAAAACAACAATCTTTACAGTGACATAGCATAATCAGCCTATAATGTTCCCACTTTGGGACACAGGCCTCCTCTCTTCTAGAGGGAGTGGACAGTAATCTACCACGCGGGCCCAGTGCGGGTCGTTAGATGTCACTTGTCTTCGGATTCTGGTTCTAACTATACCCAAAGTCTCAAATTCAGATAATTTATGTAAACAAAGGGGATATCATATCAAAAAAATATCTTCGTAATGGTAATTCATATAAAATGGCGAAAAAAAGGTTCTATTTTCTTTTAAGTACTTAATTTAAGAAATAATAATTACAAAATAATAATACCGTAATTATTTTTATAAATTTTCGTTTTTAAACAATGTTAATAAAAAAGGAGATTTTCTGGTATAAAATATTTTATGATACTGGTAACAATGCAGGGTATCCAAAGATTTTCACATTTTTTACATATTCAACAACACTAATATTACAACTCTCATTCATAGATTCATATTGTATGTAGCATATCTAGCCACATTTTGGATGAAAACGGCTGTAATCTGTTTCGAGTGGAAATCGATTTTGGAAAGCCTACGTGTAGCAGTGGACTTAAAAGGGCTGAATATGACGATCATAGGCCGTGTCTCCGACACACTACATAAAACATTGTTTGGCAACAGTATTTTGTTTGCATAGTTCTTATAATTAAATCGCTTTAATTTCATACATGATTACTTCAAAAAAAAATAATATATATATATGATAAAATGTTTTGCACCACTGCACAGTGTGTTATTTTGCCTTAGTTGCGGACATGCTTGTTTTATGTGTTTTTTGAAAAGCTAACAATCAAACATCCACCACATTAAAACTCCGCCGGGTCTAACTACCATAGTTTAAGAGAAATTAAGAAAATCGAGAAAAATCCTTAAAAACCATAGAAACGCAATACCTCGTTTTTGGATTTAATTTTTGCACTAAATGTTCGAAGGTATGATAGGAATTGACTATAGGAACCAAATTTTTCTTGAAAACTTTAATAATCTTGCTCACCCAGGCGTGAATATTTTTTTTCTATGATTCTGAAATTATTATTTGGTCGCGTTTTTTTTTAATGCCTATATGTTGATTACTATAATAACCATCGCCACAAAAAAAAACCAGGTGCAACAAACCCAGGATCTCAGAAATATCGAATTTTTAAATTGTGGGCTAGGGTTGTCAAACAAACCTGTGTGCAACATACAAGTCCGCAACACATGTCCGCAACTAAGGCAAACACATTGTGCACTGTCCTGTCATTTTGACGGTGACATTTCTTGACATTACTTTGTTTACATAACTTATCTGAATTAGAGACTTTGGGTATAGGACATGCCGGTTTCCTCAAGATGTTTTCCTTCACCGTTTTGAGAGCAGTGGTGATGTAATTATTTACACAAAGTAAAGCGCCTGCCTGGGTTCGAACACTTCGAACCCACGACCTACAACTCGTAAGTCGGGGCCGTTACCACTGGACCACCACTACTCTCACTACAGTGACATGTCAAGTAATTTTTGGTTGCTGAGGACATTTTTTCCCCATCTTGTAATTGAATTATTAAGAAGCCCTAAACCATCAGTTTATGCCTGGTTCTAGAACTGTTGAACATCAAATAAAATTCCTGATTTCTTGATTTAATTATCTGGTTTAGTCAACTAATTTATGGTTTGACAAGTTAAATAAACCAGAGGGGTTGAGACTGAGGTGAGATTGCGACTAGATTTTAAACGTTTCTAATACAGAAATTGGCCTCCAGGATTTCAGAAACCGCGTGCAAAGACTCCACACTAACCTTTCTTCTCCTTCTCCTCATCCTTCTTCTCCTGCGGTTCCACCGTCACAGCCGGCTGCACCTCCTTGACAGTAGGCAGGCCATGCGGCAGTATGCCGGGAGGAAGCTTGCCGTGGAATGCTGCCTCTTCCTCATCGCCTTGCCGCGCGCCGTCGCCGTCGAATGTAAGCACTGGACGGTGAATAAGAATGGCCCTTGCCGGGGGGGTGTGTGTATGTGCGGTAAGGCTGATTTATTTAAGTGTACTTCTTTTTTTGAGTTATTGATTAAACTTTGATGCTGATACTTTATGTAGAAGGCGAGAAGTTGAACAATCATATCATTCTGAAGTGTATCTACAGTACACCAACATTTAACCGAGAAGTTGATTTGGCTAGAACTTGGTGGTGGCAGGAAACTTCTTATGTTAAAGTTGATGAGTTTCAAAAGAGAAAGTGTAAGTACTAGGAGTTTTCTTGCCTAACAGTATGGAAGAAATATTACACCGCATGGTTAAACACCAATATAAATGATTTTTTGCAGTTTTAAGTATGAAATTTGATATTAATTTGAGGAGACACCTTAACATCTTGCACACTGTGTTAACCTGTGTTTACAAATAAAGACTTGATTGATTGAGATAAAACCACTTAAAGGTTATTAATGCCAGTTATATAAAATAAGTATCAGCAGCTCAAATTGATATTAATCTAAAAAAGATGACAACGTGCTCGAAAGAGCGTTGGTTTATAAATCAGCCGTACTTTAGAGTTGAACTTGAATTTCATGAAGTTATTTATTTCTTGTTTTTTTTTTTTTCATAATTTTCTAGCCTAGTTTCTTTTTCATTGTCAATAAAAGTTATTGTAATCTCCCTCATTTTCATGAGAAATATATGTGTCTAGTATATAACTTCATGAAACACATAATGTAATGAGTTATGAGGATAGGTATAACTACTGCTCTACTGGTGTAGCTAATCCTAACTACTGAGTGTAAATGGATGTCTTACTAGTTCGTTATAATACCCAAAATATAAGCAGCAATTTTGATTTTCTGAACACGGAACGTATATGTATTGGTCTTCCAAAGTTCGTTTATTTATTTTTTATTTACATGTTAATGACAATCATTAATAATTATTTAATTTGTAGTAAAAATAACACAGCGGTCAGTAAGGTTATATTTGATTAAGAATGTATTATTTTTAACAGAAGCTGCTTATATTTAAGGCAGTGTACACTGATGAGTACGATAGCAAAGGATGAATAGAAATATTGAACACATATTTTTTTTTTAATACCATGGACACTACGTTATTTTCACATGTTTTTATTTTAAACGATTGTAAATGGTTTAATTTAACTGTAATAAATTCACGTGGAAAACAGTCATTCAATTTTATATTCATCCTTATCGAAAGCTCGTACTGTTACTTAGAAAAACAATACTGTGAGTCAATGATTTAATTTGAATCTGTTCCATGATTATTAGCTATTATAAGCGTCATCACTACATGTTAAATGATCACACGACCACATGACACAGTTTGTTAACACTTCAAATATTTTAACAAACTAAAATCATGTGGTTTTCAAACCTAAAGCAATGGCATGAGACTACAGTTACAGCAAGTTTCTAAATTAAATTTGTTTTAGAAAAAAGATAGAAATGCTTTTAAAACAAGCTATGAAACTTAACGATTCTATACCAACCTAAACTTTACTATCACGTTAATAGAGCTTATTTTGTTATTTCCGCTCTGATTATAAAAACCTAAAACGCTAGGACAAATAACGTAAATCATCCTGTAACTACCAGTAAATACTGAACTAAACCCTAGAACCAGAACCATAATTATAAAAATAACTGTCGCATATTATCAAAAAATCTATAAAATTTCGGGATGCATGCTGCTAAACAGATAGGGTTTTTACGCTAGACATGACATGTTACCCCCATTTTTCTTAGGTCCGTCGATCACGACGCTACTCAAATTGTAATTAGTTACAAACTCAAATAACCAATGAGTAGCCAGAATGTCACACAACTAGTATTTTAATGGTGGTCCGTACGCGCCGCGACTTACTAACGCCCCATTAGCTCATTACTAGTTTGTGATTTGTCCGGTCCGTACACGATGACCCGAACGCCAGAAATACTAGTGCTTAGACATTCTGGCTACTCATTGGTTATTTGGATTTGTAACTGGTTACTTTTGAGTAGCGTCGTGGACGGCTTTAGCGTAAATCTAGAAGTATCTACATTAATTATCTAATTTTATCAAAATAATTTCATGCACACAATTTTAGGACCTCATATTTCATACCACGTTCGTTAAAATACCTTCTATGTGCAGCGTAGAGAGAGAAAAGCTTTACTGTAACTATATTCTCAGAGCTTTCAGTTTCTCGAAAAGAAGTAATTTGTGAAGTGAAAATGACTATGTGTGACACTGATATCCATACTATTTCTGTAGTTGTCGATGTTATTGGTAACAACATACTATAATTACTAATCTGTATGCCAACGTGAGAAATACGCAATAAGATTGTCATGATCACGATCATGGTTAATGTTGGATGTTGCCAGAGGCCTTTATGCATATTTTGATTGATAATTGTCACGCTTTTACCATGCAGTTGCAACACATTTGAATTGATATATTCGCAGGAATACTCGTTTTTTAAGAGAAACTGAAAGGTTACACATATACAAGCTAGTAAATCAACATGTTTTAATGAACGATATGTGATCTACTTATTTCCTCTAATACTGTGCAAGTAAAACACACAAATTCCTAAAAGCGTTAAACATTTGGTGACAGAAAGCTTTGGAATATTAAAAAAAATGCAAAATAACTTCCCGAGCTCTCCACAAGAGAGGTACATGTTTCATCATAATAAAAAAATAAATAAAAATAATACTTGTCTATTACAAACATATGGATGACGTAACTTGTCATGCATACTTATACACAACATGTATTTCTGTCACATGCATTATGGATTTAAATGTATTATTTATAAATAATGAAGAATTAATTCGGAATGTATGTAATGTAATACAGGGAGAATTTTGTGGGTTATTTACAGCTGACTGTCAGCAGTAAAAGTATAGTATTTTGCTGTGGTATTACTTCAGAAAAGCACATTTTTTCATTTATATATTACGTTTGATTTATATTTTAAAGTCTTTTAAGGGTCCAGATTTTTTATAAAACGATTATTTACTAGCAAGTTACTGACTGACCGTCAACTAAGTTAGAAATGAAGGATCCTGTATTAAAACACACACACAAATATATGCTACGTTATGTTTTTGTTAGCTTTGTCATAAATAGCGTTACATAATAGATAAGATAGACAACAAACCATGCTAGGTGATAGGCACAGGCTCTACGAAGGGCAATATTTAGTTAAAATGATTGTTTGTATGATTCGGAATTGAAACCTACCTGTGAATTCGTCCTCCCACTCTAAACCCGGGTTTAGATTGTACTCATCTTGAAAAGGGAGGAAAAAAACAAAAAAACAATGTCAGTATCTTTCGACCATAATATATAAATAAAAATTTCAAACTATACATAGAAATAGCTAGTGCTTATATATGTTACAGCATGACCGTACCGCGTTGCGTGGTCACGTAGTTGCTGTACCGTTTGTTGCAGCAACAGGTGCGGCCACGCAGCGCGCGTCCGTGTGTTAGGTCCTGTGCAGTGTATGTTAGTCGACTCGAAGGGTAAAACAGCGTGAAATGATACGGCGACCCCATAATACCACCATAATTCATATACACATATTATATTCTGTATATTTCTGCGGCCGTTATGTAGGTCTCCCGTGAGAGACCTAGTGGAGAACTCTGGAAGGCCACAATTCCGTGTAAACTCTTAAACGTGCATCAAATGATGATTTTTTAGTTGAGTAGTCACTCAAACCCCCTTTAAAGACTAAACGTTACAGATTTCTTGATAAAATGAAATGGATTAAATGGTCTAGATGTTCGGCTAAACTGAGTTTATTTATCAAGTAATCTGAGTACCGCACCTAATTGTTAGTAGGAAATAACTAGAAGCGTGATAGTAAGGATAACCTAGACTAAATATATACAGATCTAGACCGAGATGAGGACTAATATACAACCGACACCGTGTTAACCGACATGATAAGAGAGAGGTAGTGTTAAGGGTAAACGACAGAAAGCGTCCTGGCGGAATAATGACTTACCGTAGTAGTCGGTTGCGTGTGCTAGAAAAGGACAAAAAATAAAAATATTCTGTCAGTTATAGTTCAGTGATAAAATACATAATATCTTTACAATACTATCTAGATATAATATTTAAGAACCGTTGAATATTTTTGTTTTGATAAATATTTTATTCATATTTACATAAACGTATGTAAATGATTCTTGAACAAATGGTATGGATGGTATTCACAATGAATTGATATTAGTCCATTAAGTTTGTAGTGAGCACATGCAATTCCTGTGTGGCCATGGCCTAGATGAATACGGCAAGTTCTGTGTACAAAATACGGAACAAACGGACAAACAAGTCACGATTGAAGTCAAGATGCCCTTATTCCCGAATCCACGGCCTTATTACGTTCAAACTAGCGTCAGTTACATCATCGGTCAGTGTTTAGTAAAGTGCAGCACACTGTGACATTAGTTTGACGGCAAACATTAATACATACATGCTCGGACAAACTTGGTCAAAACCCACACTTGAAAATGAACGTAGCCAGAGGTATTAACATAACTTGTTCAATTTTCAACTCTATGCCTCATTCATAGAATTTATTTTACAAACTGGCTACGCTCTCATATAATATCTCAAAAAGGTGTATTAGTTACAAGTTCAAATGGAACAAAACTTATTACATTTACTTTTATTATAAGTCTAATACCATTTAATCCATTTCAAATAAATGAAATCCAATTAAAATGAGAACAAAATATAAACAGTGTACATTTTCTACGGCCAACGACGGTTTACGGTTTTCAAAGTAAAAAATAATAATAATATGGTGTTCTTTTAATAAGCCAATGGAATCGTTTCGCGAATAGAACATTTTGTACGTGTCTAAATGAATATATTTTGTTCCATTTCACGTAAACAAATATCTGTGCATGCATTGTATATTTACGCCCTAGTGAGGGACTGATTGATCATACTGTCCACGAATATGACACTAAAATAAAAATAAAGTGCTGTAAAATCTATTTTATATGTGCAAATGATCTACTGTCAAGTACAAAATACATAAATCAATTCTCAATTTTTCTAAAGAGAATTCAACAGTGTTTTGAAATCATGCAAACAACTTCATCTTAATTTTTTTAATCATGAAAAATTTTATGATTTCTCAAGGATAGTACCTCTACAAGTAACTCACTTTAATTAACTTTAAAAGTCTATAGTTCAATTATTATTTTGACATTGACAACTATATACACAAACAATTATTAACGTTAAAACAATCACAGCGCCTATTCGTGGACAAACAAATATATATTGTAAAACAATGTTAATAAGGTACAAGTTACCTTTGCGCGGCCGCCACCAGTCCTCCATGTATCCTGCAAGCGGTGATGCATTGGAAGAGCAGCCTTTTTTTATGGTAGCACAAACACAAACATTGCACCACAAGTCTCATACAGTATTTACTTTTAGTTTATATCATTAATTCATTAGAAGGGTAACGGAAGACGACACAACATGTTAAGCTGAGAAAATAAATAAAAATTTCGCAAATAAATGCAGCCTGAATTTAATTGTGTTGAAATGTAGTACAAACTAGATTTGTAGATGAAAATTTAATAGAATAATAGATATAAGAAGCATGTTTGCTTGTTATTCAGCATATGAACGCCTTTAAAAACTCAAACCAAAAATAATGTTGTTCAATATTTTGATAACAACTTGGTATGATTAATTTTTATAATCTTTTCTTACGACGATGCATCGCATCACCCATTTCAACTCCAAATGTTTTTATTTTCTAAGAAACAAATGAACTCATGATAAACTCAGACAGCATATCAAAGGCCAAATCAAAATATATGAGTGAAAAGTAAATACTGTTTTTAAAACTACAGGGATGTCATTGGTTACAAGAGGCTCTTGTCATTTGCAAATACATATCAAAACACCTTGATCATTTTGATTAAATTGTGATACTGAATAAGATGTTGATTTCTGAACTACCAGAGGAGTGGTTATTGTGGACTCATCATCTGCCAAGCGTTTCCCAACTATGTTAACTATGTTGAGGTCGACTTCCAGTCTATCCGGATGTCGTTGAATACCAGTATTTTACATGGTTTTTAGTGGTTATTGTTGACTATTGAGTAATAAGTTTTTGGGCTTTTTATTTTGTAATTAAGGGAAATTTTAATTTGGTTAAATGCAGTATATTAAAAAAAATCTGATAAACAAAATTTATTATCTGCAAATGACAATGTATAGTTAAACCAACACCCAGACATCACAGTTAAACGAAATTATATTATGTTTCAAATGGGTATGCAAATTCTCAAAATATGTTATTGGACAAACATAAATAATTATGTGAGTACACACAAAAACAATCCAAAACCCACTATTAATTTATTTGTAATGTTTTTATCTGGAGTAAATAAAAATATGATATTATATATAAATGGAGATTCCCATTGTAATTAAAATCTATAATCTATATGTTAATGCTTCTAAATTGTTTGCAAACTGTGATCACTAATCCTATCGAAACTATGGTCTATGTTGCCAGCATTAGTTTAAGTTGGTTAAATAGAACTTATCAAACACTCACCTCATAGACCTTTATATAGTTCCAAAAAAAAACAAACCATATATTTATTGTTTGAAAAAACTCAGAGAGAAAAATAAACCAAAGACAGTCAACTCAAAAAATATAAACAAATAAAAAGTCTGGCAAAAATGTTAGCTACATAGACTACACGTAAAGCTTACCATCGCGCAGTTCGCTGACGCCTGTGGCCGTGGTCTGAGTTTGCTTCGCGTAGGTAACATTCTCTTTAGGCGGAATGTCTGTGGACTGGACCGATACCACTTGCAGGGCAGGCGCTTTCTTCGGGCCGCTGGTTTTGAATGTGAATATTTTATATATACTGTACTATACTGACGAATTTTTTCTTGTAATGGGAATATGGTAGGAGAACTGGTACAATTTATTTCTACAGACTTAGCTCAGAAACATATAATTTTTTCTTATATTGCTAAGTCTGATATTGATGAGGAAATAAGAGGAGTGTATCTTCTCAGTTCAATTCATAGGGGTCCTTTCATAACACTGTCTCTCTTGCCTCACTGCAATAATAGTTCATGAAGATGATAGAGATAACTTATAACTTACCCATGTGCAGGTAAACTGGACTTATCAGTGTGTGGCAGACTTGCGTCAGGTGATGCGGTCTGCGGTGGAGTCAATGATGTCATTGATGAGAGAGAAGAGAGTACATCCTTCACGGGCGCCACTCCAAGAGAAGACAGCATCTCGTCCAGGTCGCGTCGGCTGTCAAGGCTGGAGGCCGCTGAGGCACGTTGCTGGAATGAGATAGATAAATTGGTGTATATACATCATGATAAATTGCCTGTACAGGTTTTTTTCAACTCTGACAAAATTTGCTTAGTCACAAGGCTGCTAGAGGAGCTCAGAGCCTAAGGTGCAATTATTATGTTATTTATAACTAGCTTCCATTCTCCAGATACATTATAATGGAATTGGAATTCAGTTAAAATAAGAAATGCCATAAGCCACAATGTATTTTCTACTGGATAGCCAAAACACTGCAAAAAGCATGCAAAAAGGCCTGACTCTACCAGGACAATAAGTTCACGGATGCTTGATTTATTTATTTGTTTGTTGCAAAATGTGCACAAAGTTAAGGCAGTCTTAACGAATGAGTACATTAACCTCTTATGGTACAGCAATTTAACTTATAACTAGGTTAAAATATAGCCTAACTAGCTTTTGCCTGCGGCTCCGCCCGCGTAGATGTCGGTTATCGCATTAAAAAGTAGCCTATGTCCGTCTCCATATCCCAGGCTACATCTCTGTCAAATTTCATGATGATCTGTTCAGCGGTTTAGGCGTGAAAACGTAACATACAGACAGACAGACAGAGTTACTTTCACATTTATAATATTAGTATGGATATGTAATATCACAACATTTTTAATTATAGGTTAGGAACTTTTATTGGCAATTATTTATATACATATCCAACTTATACTATAGACATCTAACTTTATATAAATTTATGACTAATACATATTGACATATATATTTTGTTCTTTATTTTTTGACTTGCTCATGAAGCCCTGTTATAAACTGCCCATTAAATACTGACCAATAGTTATTGCATGAGCAGCAGAAACAGGAATGTTTCAGTTTTGCCCTCAAACTAATCCACCCTGTTTCTTTATGGGGCATGAAGTCTCCAAAGTATCAAATACATGATAGGTGTATTTGGACAACCTCAACAAAAAATAAGTTTAACGTACCAGGGCTTCTTCAGCATCTTTCTGTTCTTTTTCCCTGCGGCGGCGATCCTTCTCGTCTCGGAGAGCTTGGAGCTTCGCCTTCTTTCGCTCCAGCTCCGCCTTACGGTCTGACATGCTTGACATTGTTGCTGCTGATGAAAAACATTGTAAACAAATGAAACTTGATAAAAATAGGTATCTATTTTATATTAGGTCAAGTTTTTCCTACATAAGTTTACGTTAATAGATTAATTTATAATTCAGTTCAAAGTTGTAGGTAAGCATAACCAAAAATGGAAAATGGTAACAATTTTACAAGTTTTATAGTTAGTTTATTGTTGTTTCTCGTGGTAAACATAGCAGGCTTTTATTTCCTACAGGCGAAAGCTTGTCTTACTATGACATGTCTGATGTCATGTCATGGAGGCAGGTGATTCATTGTCAACCGACTGTGAAAAAGTTTTTAAGTATAATCAAACATTTACCTGCTTATATAATTGGTTCCTCAAATAAAAATAAGCATTTTTATACAAGTTTATAACAAAATATTCAGACAAAACGTGGCAATAATAAAATATGTGTAACGGGATTTCACTCCATAAAATAACAACAAATGGCCCAGTAACGCCGTGTAATCATATAATAAATAACTAACTACGTTTGTTCCGTACTGTTATCACAAACTTTTCACAAAATACGCATAATTCTCTTTATTATCGAAAATATATCGATCAACACAATTCCCGTTTCGGCAGAAAATGTTAGTGTTGCAACTATAGTTGTTGTAATTTCCTCACATAAGTAATTTCATGAAAACATAAACAGTGAAATGTGGAAAAAAAGAATAGTATTTATGGTAATAAAACTTGCGTTTTGGTTACATTCATATTATTTTATTTTGTTATCGATTTAACATTCATTAATTATTTGGAGATTAAAAATCGCAGGAAAACTCCCACTTATTATCGGAGTTTTAGATATTTGAACTTGGCAATAAAATCTGATAATGTCAAGGTAGCGTTCGAAAATCGTTTCTGAAGAAAGGTGTTTGCAAAGTGTATTTGCCGTTCCTGATTTTTCCTCCTTCATTGACTATAATAATAAAAATCAACTATTAATTTGTAACAAATCAATTAATTATTGATCTTTTGATTACGTTAATTTTGAATTGATAGCATAATCTAAAGAATGTTTAAATTTTAGGAACGTTAAAGTCACAGACCTTAGGCTATAGTTTTAAAGCGCATGTAAAGCAAGTTTGTTCTCCCCTTGTTTTAAATGTCATTGATGCTATTGGTGGATAACTACTAATTTAGCCCATTGAAACAAAATGAGCCAATAAGAATATGACAATATTACTGAATCTGACGTATTAGTTTTCTGAAACCTACTTGGGTGTTGTCCGGCTTGATGATTGTAACAACGCTAACGTAATGATCAAACAGTTTTATATGATTTTTTGACTGTTAGATTACGTTCTTATTATTAGTAGTATTTCTAAAATAACTATGAAATTATGATGAGTGGTTTCGTGTATTATTTCTTTGTGTTGCTTTGCCATAGCATTACGAAGTCTGATGCAGGTTAGTTTAACGATTATTTCCAATACAAGTTTTGGCTGTATTCCCTGTTAATATTCAAAAATTTAACGTATAACTAGTAGAAGAATAAACGTGGCTTTGTGTTACAAATAAATTCTTGAATGAAATGTATATTTGAGCTTTGTTTGCCAAGAAAGTGTTACACGTTTCAGTCATTCTTGTTTACTTCGTTACAAATGCATTTAACCCTGAAAAGAACTGTGCCAGTTACTATTTTCGTACTGTAAAAGGCCGAAACAATGTTTAAACTATGTAATTGTTTTCAGACTCGGTAAGATATTATTACGACTACGAATGTAATGAGCCCCTCGTTGCCAACGCTAAGTTGACTGCTACCTCCAGCCTAAGAGACAGAGGACCAGAGAATGCTAAGTTATATGGTGAGTATGGGACATAAGATGAAAATAATCACCAAATTCTGGCTTGTATGAAGAGAGAATTTTTACTGGACACTAGCTTAATTCAGATTTCCTAGAATATTTAATGCCTATATTATTGTTTTAAGTAGTGATTCTCCCATACATATCAGAAACAGTAATGTTTGAAGTAGGCAAAATTAAAAGAACATTAAGAAATATTCTCTGCAGTTTAAAGTCATGATTAGAACCTGCAATGAATGTTATTGAAACATGTTGACATGCTGATAATGGCTATTATATATATATTAAAATGAAATGAAACTTATTATGCAAAATTGTACTGTAATTATCTCAGGCTATCAGACATATTAACTGTATGGTCTTGAATTAGTACTGTTTATATTTGCATTAAAATAACTTAGTACAATAATCTGTTTATATAGCATTGTCAGATCATGTTAGCATGCAAATTCTAATTATAATGTTGAAAATATATTTGTTTTGTCACTATCATTTTGCCTTTGCTGCACCTGTAGTGTTTCATAACATTTGAGGATTTTTTAAAGTAGTCTGTATAATTCTATTCCTAAACTATAATGTTATGGACCATTACAAGTTATGACAATGCTAGAGAATGCTGTAGGACATGTGCCAGCTATGATGGCAACATTTAGATCATTTGATTTTGTTTTCACTTGGAGATGAAGTCATGCCATTATTTTTGCATGCTGTGTGTTGTGTTTGTGATTCAGTTGCCAGAATTATAGTTTATGCTTCTTAACCTGTGAATTGTAAAAAAAAAATATTCAAAAATAAATCGAAACGAAGACAGAAAGTAACAGGGTTCATTCGTCTGCAGGTCCGTTATCAATATAAGACACTATATAGTTGGACCTCAGTAACAATACTAAATAGAGACTTTAGTACCAAAATGGCCAGTTCAAATGTCAGATGGGCCTTCAATGCCACTGAATGGAAACCTACCCAGGAGGAAATAACAGCTGCCTCAAGTTACATACAGCAAGAGGAGAAGCAAAGAATTGCAAGATTTGTGTTTCAGAATGATGCTAAGTCGTCACTTGTTGGACGCCTGATGCTAAGGAAGTTTGTTTGTAAAACAACTACAATTCCTTATGAGGAAGTAAGATTCAGCAGAGACGAAAAGGGCAAGCCCTACTTAGTAGAGGGTGGAGACATACCAATAACTTTCAATGTGTCTCACCAAGGAGACTTTGTAGTACTGGCTGGCAATAAAGAACGAAATATTGGCATTGATGTTATGAAAGTAGAACCACCAGCGAATAAGAACATCCCCGAATTCTTTCGTATTATGTCGCGTCAGTTTTCGAGACACGAATGGGCAACGATACGAAGTTTTCCCACGGAAATGGAACAGATTGCGTGCTTCTATCGCATTTGGTGCCTCAAAGAAAGTTATGTAAAGAACATAGGGTTTGGTATAACTGTACCCTTGGACGAAATAAGTTTTTCGCTAAGAACACGCAAGTTGGAAGTGGGGAGGCTCGTAACTGATACAGTGTTGCATGTGAAAAATGTTCTGAAAGAAGGGTGGATCTTTGAAGAGACATTATTGGACGACAGACATGCTGTGGCTGTTTCTTTAAAAGTCGAAGATAATGGAAACTATGTACCCTCGCCTTATACTTATCTAACTTTTGATGAAATAGTGGAAGAGGCTAAACCCTTAAATGAACCGGACTTTAATTTCAGTTCCGATTTTGTTGAGAAGCAAATGAAACACTTTTAGATCTAGAAGGGCTGAAAATGAATCTCGAATTTATTGTGAAACAAAAAACAATATTTTCATAATCATGTAATGTTAAAAGTTCGCTAATTTACTTCTGTTGTGTTATATTTTTACTATTTGGGTTGCTTTTGGATTATATAGATGTTACATAGGTGTAGGATCATATTACTTAGTTGTTAGAAGTTCAATAAATGGCAAAGGCAAATAAATGATTATTAAAATAACAGTAACGTCTTATTTAACCGACTAACAGTTTGACTTACTAATGAAAGTAAAGCAAGCATCCTTGAAATAAAGATGGCAAATTTTCCCGCACTGAAAAGGTTTGAACGCTTGGACGGCGTCGGAGAATGACTTCGACCAGCAGCTGGTCATTGACCTCGGTAACGTAAAGAACATCACGCGGGTGGCCACTCAGGGTCGCGCACACTCCCAGGAGTTTGTCCAGGAGTATCATATCAGCTATGGCTCCAACGGGCTCGATTACGTTCAGTACAAAGCAGCTGGAGGCGAAGTCAAGGTAAAAATTATAAAATGAAATAATTAAAATATGACTAACAGGTTGAGAGGTTTGGTTTGCATGTGATAGCTTCTTTTATTTGTTCGGTTTTTGTGTTGTTGTCACGTTTTGATAGTAACATTCATTTTGATTTGGGAGTAGTGTTTAGTTTGCTTTCTTTCTCTTTGTAGATATTTTTCTAGATGAATATAATTTAAAAACGATCTCTTTTCCATTGTGGTGGTGAGGACATTTTGCTCGGTTTAGGGTTGGTCCGATAGGCAGTCGGTCCATGTAAAATACCTACTGGTATACAGCCGCATCCGTTTAGACTGGAAGCGGACCCCAATATAGTTGGAAAAGGCTGGGCAGATGATGATGAGTGGTTAAAGTAAATAATACACCATTTCGAATTTGCCTTCATAGATGGAAACAGTATGTAGTAGAATAATAAAATAATATTGTGAAGAACTATGAGTAGAGATCGGATATTCGGATGCATAGTAAATTATGCATCCGAATATCCGATCTCTACTACACTAAAGTGAATTTTTATCTATGATAGTATGGAAGCGCCTACTTAATTTTTTTGTAAATTTAAGTTGGCGCTTCCATACTTTCACAACTTTTTTTCATACTTTTACTGTTGTAAAAAAAAAAAAAATATTCCAGGAATACCGGGAATGCACTAGGTACTTAGGTGTAGGTATAGTATGGAAGCGACTTCTAAAAAAATAACCCTAAATAAATATTCAGATGCATATTTATTTCAAATTAATTTTTAAATCAAATCTAATCAAAAAAACTTTATCTCGAACCAAGACTCATAAAGGGTCTCCAGGCAAATGTGTATGTAGGGTGTAAGAGGTGGTGTGTGTTAGTTAAAACAAAAAAACAACATATATTATTTTATTAAATTATATCCAGATTTAAATATTACCTCGGCTACTTAAGTAGGTAGAAATGCATCAGATTCTAAAGTCAGAAAAAAAAAAAACAGAATTTGTCGATTCCGGAATCGCGGTAAGTATTTTTACGATCGATACAAAAGTGCCTTCCGTATAAGCCAACATTTGAAAGTAAGTAAATAAACATCCGATTCTATAATCAGAAACCTAAATTTGTCGATCCCGGAACCGCGGGATTTTTTCGATACAAAAGCGCATTCCATATAGCCAACATCTCAACTTTAGGTGAATAATATTATGAGGCAAAGTAAAATTTACCACACCCTCGGTAAATTGGCTCTTTGGCTAGTCCTTATGTCGTGTAGTATTTTCATAATGACTTTCACTTGTGAAAGCTCTTTTATTGTTTGTATCTCAATGTTTTTGTTTTGTTCTGACCACCATTCCATTTATTATTCCTTCTCATCGTTCAGAGGCTTAAATGAAAACACTGCTTCTTATCCCAAACGTGTCCTTTAGAAGAAACTGCTAACGCTGCTTAAAATAACTTGCGAAACCATATCTACATACAAAAGACTGCTGATATTTTCATTCTTTTCTCTACCTTAACGTTAACAATTTCGACTAATTTATACACGTCTATATGGTACGAATTTGATTGTGGTTTGCAAAAATAATATGTCCCTAACTAGTGAGATACTTATTCAAATGGTATCAAACGGTATCAAACGATGTATTGTGTGTGTTGTGATTCTACTCTCATTATGCATCCATTGTGGACCTAAACAAAACCACGGCTTTGATGTTGAATCTTGTTATTCAATGTGTTTAATATCCTTGTTATTGAGTTGCATGGATTCAGTGCTACAGAGTTTCATTCAGAGAATTAATTATCACCTTAACCACAGATCTGGTACACTCCGAAAAATCATTTAAATAAAAAGCGACTTGCTACGACAAAATAAAGTGCAATTCATGTCGCACAACGCTTATTACCTACAGTTATATTTTCCTACAAGTGTTGCCTCTCTTTCTATCGCGTAACTCTTATGCCGGCGGCACGCGGCAGTCTTACTGAATTAGCCCAGTGAGATAGGCCCGCCGCGACCGCGTACTTGTAGCTTCATACCTATACTACGGAGTGTCCCATCTGTATTAATCTGTGCCTAAACTTTAACAAACGAATGATTTTTGTTGGCTCAAAGTCGCGATGTTGGGGTCGGCCACGGTTAACACATCCATTCTCATACACGATTATTAGGAACATTTATCTCATTTAATTACGTTATCTTCAAAATGCAATCCACAATCACCTTGGTACAGTCAGCAAAAGAGGTAGGTATACAGGCAAAAACAATAATTGTTCCATTACACTAGACATTTATAGTTCCATATTTCAAATAAACGCGCCCTACTAAGGCGTGCCATCAAAATATATATATTCGATATTGCCGCTTGGCTATGCCGAATTATGCCGACCCTAGCAACACAGTGTGTAGCACCCTAAGACACACTTGAACACTTGAATGTCCTACAAAAAGTAGTTCCAAGTTGCCTGTAAACCTATTATTTTTTATGACATTTGCAAGAGTAGCACTAACTAACAAATAACGGTGAAGGGACGGCAGCTTGGACGGCCCGCGAGAGCTCGTATTACCAACACCTGACGATTCAACTGGACAAGCGGCGGGAAATGCGCGGGATCGCCACGCGGGGCCGCTTTGCCACTGACGAGTATGTCACCGAGTACATGCTGCATTATTCTGATGATGGGGAGAGCTGGCGGCCTGTGACCACTGAGGATGGGTATACACAGGTAGGGTGGCTTGGGAGATATTTTTGAAGTTCGTTCGGAACGTAGTTTTGAAGTTCTAACAATCTCTTCCAGATATCAGACGCTTCACTTTTTGTTCTTTTCTGGTTTCATTCGGTATATTTCTCTCGTTGTGAAACGAAATCAAAAGTGAAAAATTAATTAGTTAGTGAACTGATCCAAGTTGGATCCAACGAGATGGATTTCGGCACTCGGCAACGGCATCTTTCACATGCCAAAAAATTAAATGATATAAAATATAAAAGAATAGATGAACGTCATCCATATGTGGTTTTGTCGGTGTTATGTGAGCGTGGAATGAAACAAAAATGAACAGTTCGAAATCATTTACCGTGAAGAAGTGTGAAGCGTCTCATATCTGATTTATATTCATAGGTACAATTTCTGGTTTCATTGATGCTATGGGAGACGACGGCCGTGATTTGTCATCTTCATCAACTGATAAATGTTGAACATAAGTATCTTTGTGAATGCATTGGCTTAGCGGAATTACTAAGGACTAAAATGCTCGGTATGCTTTTAATATTAATTACGTTGGTCTGTCTATGGCAGCACGCAACACATAATATACCTTCAAGATGAGTCGGTAAAGTGTATGGATTTTTTCAGTCATTGGTGCCGATTCTCTTGTCACAAAATTCTCTAAACTAGACTAAAAATCACCAAAATTTAGTTTATTCCTGTCAAACAACCATTTCCTATTCTGAAATTGACTAAAGTGACACAACTTAACTATATTTTAGTTTGACAGCTCTAAGATAGTACTGAGTTTTTAAATTTAGTGAAAATGGCAATTTTGCTATTCTGAATTTGACGTTTTTAAACTAAAATTTAGATTTTCTAACTAAATCTGACTATTTTTAATCGCGATTAAAAAGGTGTGGAATAAAATTAGTTTTCATGAACTAAAATTCACACCAATCACCTCGACTTCTGGTGCAAAACCAGTACTGTATATAAGGTGTACATACACGAATTCACGTATTCATACACGAAATATTTTAAGAGAAACATCTTTATGTCGTAAAAAAGCGAAAAAATCCTTTATTTACATATTCTATGAATGACCCGCCTCGACGCGGTGACGCCGAACGGTGCGGTGGGGTGGCGGCACGAGCGCGGTGAATTTTGATAATTAATCATCATATCAAGTAATTTTAAATTATTTATTAAAAAAAAATATAATATTCTCGGAATAAAAAAGAAAATCATTTCCATGGCTTCTTTACCACTTATAGGTGTATCACTTATAAATATTTCGTGTTTATCCCTATATATTTTTTTCTTTTCTTTTGCTTATATCTCCAAAATGGTGCGTCCTATCGCAAAAATAATGAAAATTTCGACCCCCTTTTACAAAGCCTTAAACCACTATTACGCTACATGTAGGTAATCTTTCTTTTTTTTTTTTCCACACAAAAAGTGAAAAATTCCATAAAAAAACACGTCGCGGCTGCCCCCCATGTGCGCCTCCGGCTCTAAAATAAATCTTAAGCAAACAAGTACAACGTTGCGAAGCCATAAAAAAAAAATACCACGTGGAGTCACGATTGTCAAATTCGATTTAGTTGTGTCAAACTTATTTTTAAATTTAGAGAATTTTGTTTGCAGAATAGCTTTAAGATTCTCATAGCCAAAAGTAAGGAATTTTAGTGATAGTTTAGTTAGTTAAGTTCGGTGTACAAGAGAATCGGCACCATTTGCAAACTATCGTGAACATTGTGTACTCGTATGTTGACATCATTGCATAGAGATATAGTAGGTAAACTAGTACTTACACTACTTGTTTACACTTAAACCATATCACTCAATTACGACATAATAATAGTTATTTTCCATTTCACATACAAGCTAAAATCGTACACACCTGATCAATAGAGCTCCTACACGCCAAATTGAACTAAAACATCTGACCAATATACTTCGTATTCCAACAGATGTTCGAAGGCAACCACGATGGCAACACGGTTGAGAAGAACGAATTCGAAGTTCCTATTATAGCGCAGTTCATACGGATCAACCCGATGCGATGGCGCGACAAGATCTCCATGAGAGTCGAGGTTTATGGATGCGATTATGGTACGTATTTTAAGAGGTGTCGACAACGCCACATGCAAACTACGCATCAAAGACCTGACGTCATAAATCCTGCATAGCGGAATCAGAGTTTACCGCGCGATTAGCATATGTACAACATCCCGACATCAACCGTCGGGCAGTTGCCCACCAGACACAATACCCGTCTGGGCGGAGGATCCTCCCTTTACTATAGAGTATGATGAACTTTACACCCTGTTCCTCATACCTCTATAAGATCATTATTGTGTCAATTTTTTGCATCCATTTTGATGGTCACAGAATCGATCTGCGACTCTATTGACCTCTAGCGTCTTGAGTTGTTAAAAACATGCGCAAAATAATAAAAACGTATAATTTTTAGTCCGAAAATAACAGCTCTATAAATCGTTTCGACTACTTTAGAGTGCGCTATAAATATGAAAAGTAAAACACGTTCCGCCCGATGATATTCAAATGTTATATTTTACAAGTTCTTAAAAATGCGCTATGAACGTGCGTCTAGCTAGACTCTTAACTATATTCAGGATCAAGTGGACACCACCTGCTGAAAGGTTAAAGCTATAAAATATCCTAGCACTGCCCATTATGTTGCAAGATACGGAGTAAAAGGCCTGAATCAGGCATGCTAAAATAAAAATTACAATAATAACATGATAAGTATCTTGGTTCTAAAATTCTTTCATTTAATTTCTGTACCAACACAACACACACCATCACACACACATCATCACACACACATACAATCACACACATACAATCACACACATACAATCACACAAACACACCCAAACACGGATAATCCAAATGTCAAATAAATAAATTGTAATTTGTAATTTCTGAATTCTGCAATTATGTATAAAAGTTAACTTTAGATGCCACCAGATACCACCAGATGTCAACTTATTGTACTCGTATTCTGCTTGCACATAAATATTATTCGTATTATTATAATTCCCCCAAAGTTGCCGACACTCTCTACTTCAACGGATCCTCCATCGTTAAGATGGACTTACTCCGTGACCCCATCTCGGCTTCCCGCGAAGTCATCCGGTTCCGGTTCAAGACCAGTACAGCATCAGGAGCCCTCATGTACTCCAGGGGAACGCAAGGAGATTATATGGCCTTACAGCTGAGGGATAATAGACTTGTGCTGAACATTGATTTGGGTAAGTTTTTCAGCTTATGTTTTTATGTAGTTTATGCTGCTGAAAAACTATTGCATTTTGCCAGGTGATTTGTGTATTTCTAATTTGTTCTACACTTCTATTTCTTTGAAAAAATGATTAAAAAAATATTAAGTTACTACTTATGATATATCATATTTAATCTCTGCATTTCCTAAAGTTCGACTAGTAAAGAATCAAATCTGCCAAAAAGGTTTCTTGTGCATTACATTAAATAAATAAATATGATATGCTTTTTTGGAAAAGTGTTTGGCTTTAGAGGTTGAGACTTGAGAAGAATTATCTATCAATATTATGTAACTGGTTACTGATACCGTAGATCAAGAATTTGATGTGATTATTAACAAAATATCTTTCAATAGGTTCAGGAACATCAACATCCTTATCAGTGGGTAGTCTCCTAGACGACAACATCTGGCACGACGTGGTGATTTCTCGCAACAGACGCTCCGTCATCTTCTCAGTAGACCGAGTAATCGTGCAGGACCGTATCAAGGGAGAATTCTCGCGACTCAACCTTAACAGGGCTGTGAGTATGACTCACTTGCTGTAGTCTAGTCTACTAGACAACCTCTCTCAATATTATAAAGTTTTAGTGGAGTTGGAATTGCCTTCATTGAATGGGACA
The DNA here is from genome assembly GCA_947523025.1 of Dryobota labecula. NCBI lineage: Eukaryota > Metazoa > Arthropoda > Insecta > Lepidoptera > Noctuidae > Dryobota > Dryobota labecula. Next base: position 1,934,179 of record OX383289.1, on the reverse strand, counting down.
CACCACAACTCCCAAAATCTTTTGGTCTTTGGTCATAGTCAGTCATAGTACTTCTGTCCTTTCTCATTAAAAAAATCATTTGCAGTCTTTATTTTATAGGCTTTAAAATATTTTTTTCTACAACCATATCTTGTTCCAGTTCTACATAGGAGGAGTACCAAACTTCCAAGAAGGTTTGGTAGTGAACCAGAACTTCACCGGTTGCATCGAGAACATGTACCTGAACGCTACCAATGTCATACAGGACCTGAAGCAAGGCTACGAGACTGGGGAACCCTTCAAGTTCACTAAAGTTAACACTCTTTATGCTTGTCCGGTAAGTGTGACCTAAAACTTCTTTCTGATCTTCATTTATATTTTAAGCGGAATTTTATAAGTTTTCCTTTAGCTCACGACGTATTGGGTGTGTTAAAATGCATTTTTCGTTACTTTATTTGCGGTTTTTTGCGAAAATGTAAAAACTAAGACAAAAGGTAATTTTAGTGAACAAAGTTACAAGAAAATCTAAAATTAACTTGTCATTCTAAAACAATCTATTTACGATATCTAAGGGAATATGAATAACATCATTTGTATCTTACATGAATAGAAAGGACACAAGAAAACTTTGTCCTTTAAAACTTCATGTTGTCTTTGACGCGGCCACATAAGTTTCCTTAGATATATGTCATAACCCTATTTTGTGTTACAGGAGCCACCGGTAGTGCCCATCACCTTCCTAAAGGAAGGCTCCTACGCTAAGCTGCGCGGCTACTCGGGAGGAAACACGCTCAACATCTCGCTCGAGTTCCGCACCTATGAGCAACACGGCCTGCTCATATACCACAAGTTTAACACAGAGGGACATGTGAAGGTGAGATTTATTAGTTTTCAGCAGATAGGATTTTAAAGGATAATGGGTCGTTTGATAGGCACGTGTCCTTAACACAACTTACAGACCTGGCGAAGTTGTAAAAAATAATCAACTTTGTATACTTGGAAATAAAGTTCATTGGAAATAAAGTTCAAAATAAATAAAACAAACCGTGATTACCGCTGTAGTCGATAAGCTATCCCCATATTTTTTTATATCGGTGGATCTATGTTGTTTTCTTAACTAAGCGTAACGTAGATAGCTGCTGAACGAAATCTATTTTAGAAGGCCTTGCGATAACATCCGAATCGTTCTAATTAACAAGTAAAAATTCCAATGGTCCCTGGATATCTCGTTTTATGGCCTAGTTATTTCTTCCTTCCAAAGATTGTTCGCTAATTTTGCATGCCGTTAGGTAAAATGTATTGGGACTATTTATAAAATTTCATCTTATTTGTATACTGTAGAATAGAAAACACTCAGTTTTTTTGATTCGAATATTTAATTAATAAGAAAATTACACAGAGAGGCATACTGCATAGACGTAGCAAATCACACGCGTCCGCGCACCGCTAGGGACTGCGTAGCCAAAAACAAACCAGCATAGAGCGGGGATACAAATTTCGATTCCCGCTCAGAGTAGTGCTGCACCATACACGACGTTTTCTTCGTATTAATACCTACATTGAAGGGGCTTGTGGCTAAGTAATAACAGCCATATGGGTCGATCATCAGGTTAAGCTACGCTTGCCGTGGTCGTTCCGTCAATGGGTGACCATCTCTACATACCAAGACCCTGGTCCCGGCTGTCATTCGTGGATGTTTAACAGTCGTTACGGGTCGTCAGAAGCCCGAAAGTCTGACAGCCAGTCTTACCAAGGCGTATCGTATTAACCAGTAACTGGATTGTGGAGGTCAGATAGGCAGTCGCTCCATGTAAAATACTGGTATTCTGTTGAATCCGGTTAGACTGGAAGCTGACCTCAACATAGTTAGGAAAAGGCTCGGCAGATGATGATCTGTGTACCTACATTATAAGCAAACTCAAAACAAATTTTCTCCAGGTATACATAGAAGAAGGCAGGGTAAAAGTAGAACTAGAAACACCAGGTTCCCCCCGCGTCAAACTGGACAACTACGCGGAAGACTTCAACGACGGTCGCTGGCACTCGCTGCTGCTCACCATGGCCACGGACAGCCTGACCCTGGCCGTAGACTACCGGCCTGTCAAGACGCTGAAGAAGTTGCGGTTTATGACTGGCAGTACTTATTATATTGCTGGTAAGTAAATATGGATCTAAGGCGTGCTGCACACTTTTCGGACGGCATGATTTGGCACGATTCGGCGTGGCGAAATCGAATATATGTATACTTTGCTGCCACCTGTGCCGAATTGATCACGTTTTATAGTCACACATTTTGTAGCTATGTTAGAACTTTTAGCTCAAGCCTGCATATTATGTTCTTTTTTATTAAAAAATTGTCTCCATTCAATCCATACTAATATTATAAATGTGAAAGTAACTCTGTCTGTCTGTCTGTATGTTACGTTTTAGCGCCTAAACCGCTGAACCGATCATCATGAAATTTGGCAGAGATGTAGCCTGGGATATGGAGACGGACATAGGCTACTTTTTTTACGCGATAACCGACATCTACGCGGGCGGAGCCGCGGGCAAAAGCTAGTAAACTATATAACTGAAAAATGCTTGCACTGACTGGACAGATCCACTCAAATTTTTTGGTTTTTACCTCAAAATAACATTTCAGACACGGATCTACATAGTCCTCACATGAGGTCCTCGGGAGTCCTCACCGACCAGGATTATGTCTGGACGTTAAAAGAGACTGACCCCTCAGTTTGTTTCGACATTTCTTCTCAGGTAGTCAGATAAGAAATGTCGACTAGCTTATTTTTTAATATAACGTGTAAAAGTGATTCCCGATATCCTATTAACAGAAAACACGATTTAATTCCTTTTATTTCACAGTTACAAGTCGTTGTAAAACTGGATTTCTGTATAACTCGAGGACAAGCAATATTGACTGAATCACAGGAGCAATTCCCATACTTTTATGAATGTTTGCATTCTAATCTCAGTCACAATCTGTAGTCAAAAATACTTCTAATTGACCTACATTTTGACAAGATCTTAACATTAATTGTCGCTAAGATGAGATTGTGAGAATTGACTTGAATTTGAACGGTTTTAAGGGGGATACGCTAAGGTAGCCCGCGAAATTCAAATTTTCTTAAGTTTTTTGCAATTTGCTGGCCAGTGTCAGGTTGTATGTTGATTAAAATATCGCGACCGTAACAAATATGGCTTTACAGAACTATTATAATCATAAGAATCAAAACTCCTTTAGTTAGAATAATAAATAATAAATTTCATGAAATAGTCATTCAATAGGATTACAGGGTTATTGGTAAAACACTTACAGCCTCTCAGGACTATATTAGTAACATCATAAACAACAACATTTTTTCTATGACTTTAATAATTCATTAGATTTTAATTCATCACACTTTTATACAAAAATTAAAATTCAACGCTCTAAATGAATAACCCTGTATATAAATAAATAAAGAAGTGTGAACTAACAATTTCTCTAATCCTTCAGGTGGAAAAGCACCTCCCCGCGGCTTCATCGGCTGCATGCGCAAGATTGCTGTAGATGGCAACTATCGCCTCCCAACAGACTGGAAGAAGGAAGAGTACTGCTGTCCTAATGAAGTTGTATTCGATGCTTGTCAGATGATTGATAGGTAACATTCCACTCAACTGATTAAATTTCCCTTTTGATCCAATGATTAGGTGTCTTACAATGGCCAGATGGGCACTGTCTACATATACATATTAAAAATTAAAGTCGCATTTCGTGTCTGTCTGTGAGACCGCGTTGTTTTTCTAACCTAATAAAAAGGAAGGTTTATGTGTTAAACACACATTATAATAAAGAAATGTCGATGTATTTTTAAGTCGCAAGTCAATTGTTTTTTTTTTTATATTCAAATTTGAAAACAGTTGATATGTAACCGGAATGTATGTGGGAATGGAAGGGCAAATAAAATTCAGGATATAACTCTGTAAAACTATATTATTTCAAATACATAAAAGTGAACTAAAAATAACACAACCGTCTTGGCTCACCTTCGTTGGGAGAAAAAAAAAAAAAAAAAAAAAATACAAATTACAAATTCTCTAACTATTCCAAAATCAAATTAATAAAGCATCCACTACCGTTCGGATACACAACATACAAAAAAAAGCTTCCTACTCATTTCCTACATGTATTATTTTACAGATGCAACCCTAATCCTTGCGAGCATGGAGGAGTGTGCACTCAAACGGCAGATGAGTTCACATGCAACTGTCAAGGAACAGGCTACGCGGGGGCTGTATGTCATACTTGTAAGTAACTTTTTTCTCACTATATTATTACTTAATATTTAATAATGTTTTATTCGATACTTTCTCTTGGTTCAATTTATCAAGAAAACGTTCTCTCAGACTGAAAAATGTATCATTTTGTGTTATAATAAATTGTGTAATTAAATACATAAGTGCAGTGAATCGTTTGGTTATTTCCGCCTCGCGATGATCTAGAAACTGCCCTCGTGTAAACGCGCTCCAGGCGAGCAACAGTAGTGGCTAAGGATGCTCACCGAAGTTTGGTTGCAGCCGTGCACCCGCTGTCGTGCCAGGCGTACAAGAACGTGCAAGCGGTGTCGCGCTCAGCAGACATACACATCGATGTGGATGGCTCCGGACCGCTCCCAGCCTTCCCGGTTACTTGCGAGTTTTACTGTAAGTATATCATTGAATTATGTAGTTTAGAAATAAGAAAAGTTATGTGATATCTATTTTTAGCAATGACATCGTTCAATTTAAGAAATAAAATCGTTTTATAAATCGAATTTGAAAGTTATTTTTGAGTTTGAGCTATAAAGATTTTCAATATTTAGTTGAGCTTAATAAAAATATCTTGAGGGCCGTGTTAACCTGCACTGCAGGCTGAGCACGAGCATCGTTTTGTCGACGGAAGAGTAGACAAAAAAAAACCGGTCAAGGGCGAGTCGGACTCGCGCACCGAGCGTTCCGTACCATCATATATAGCTTCATAAGCTTCATTCGTATAAGTAGGACCTAATTATAGTTTGTGTATTGTTATAATATTGTAGTTTTAGGTCAGCGCCATCTATTGACCGATAAAGGAACTAATGTAATTTTTGTTGATTTCTGAAAAAGTGTGCTATTTAGAGACATAGTTTTATTTTTCCTGTAATCTTTACATAAGCTTCTATCATATAGAATAATTTCAGATTTTTCTCTGTGCAAACTTCGGAGATAAGGGGGGGGGGGGGAACGGTATTTTTTTTTAAATTTTTCATCAAAAGTCGAAAACTATGCGGCCTAAAGAAAAAAGAAAAATGTTTGAGAATGTGCAGACAGCGCTCTTTCATATGATACCCCACATGCCCTAGTAGCCGCATTTCGAATTTTTAAAACCAAACACCAACACACAGTAGTTTTAAATTGTTATTTTTTATTGTAATCATTAAAACGGAAAATAGTGGCCACTAAGCTCCGTTTTAATGATTACAATAAAACATAACAATTTAAAACTACTGTTTGTAGTAATAATAACGTATAGTCTTGTAAAGCACAACATGACGAGCTTATTTTCTGCACTTTCATTCTAAAATAATAGGTTGGGGAAAAAGTTTCTTCGCATTTTTTAAGAAAATTCAAAACATTTTTTAATATAGTTTATTTACATTTTACTATAGTATGTAGGTACCATTTTGTTCGATAACTTTTTGCCATCTTGTAGGTAGGGACATGATCCCATTGCTATAGAAATTTTGGGACTTCTGATCAAAATACCGCGACAAGTGGTTCTGGCAGTCCTCTCGTGATGTTAACCTGACACTGCCTAAAGAATTCTGAAGAGACCGAAACAGGTGGAAATCTGAAGGTGCAAGGTCAGGACTATACGGCGGATGCATTAACACCTCCCAGCCAAACTCATAATTTCTGCTGAGTGGCTAAAGATGTGTGAGGTCTAGCATTATTATGATGAAAAATCACACCCCTTCTGTTGATTAATTCCGGCCGCTTTCTCTCAACTTCTTGCTTTAATCTCATCAGTTGTTCGCAGTAGAGTTCAGAATCGATGGTCCTGCCTGGTGGTAACAGCTCATAATGAATAATGCCCTTCCAATTCCACCACACACACAGCATCGCCTTGTTGCGAGTTAACTCGGGTTTCGCCACAGTCTGTGAAGCCTGACCGGCCTTTGACCACGACCTTTTTCGCACGTTCTTGTCGTACGTGATCCACTTTTCATCACCAGTTATCAGCTTCTTCAAAAATGGTTCGGTTTCATTACGTCGTAATAAAGAATCACAAATGAGTACACGGTTCATTAGGTTTCTTTCAGTGAGCTCGTGAGGTACCCAAATATCGAGCTTTTTTTGTGTACCCAGTTTTTTTCAAATGTGCCAAAACTGTTGTGGTCAATTCCCAGTTCTTCAGCTACGTCGTAACTACTGATATGCCGATCTTGCTCCACTTTTTCAAAAATGGCATCCATTTTATCCGTAATAGGGCGACCAGAGCGACGTGCATCTTTGACATCAAAATTTCCGGATTGAAAACGCTTAAACCAAGTTTGTGCTACTCTCACAGACACTGCACTAGGTCCATAAACATCGCAAATTTTTTTCGCGGCTTGCGTTGCATTTTTACCTATTTTGTAGTAAAATTGTAAAATGTATCGAATTTCTTCATTAGATTCACTCATCTTGACAGTACGAAAAACAAATGAAAATCACACTTTTTCCTAATTTGAATTTGGAATGATGTTCTTTAAAATTTAAACTTTCAATGATACCAAAGCCAGATACAAATAGAATAGCCAAAGAGATTTTATTACAAGTTCATACATACTATAATGCGAAAAGACTTTTTCCCCAACCTAATAAAAGAAATCACCGAAATAACGATGAGGGCGCCACTGTGCACTCGGCGCAGTCTTAACCATTTCCTTGGTATGAAATGATTAAAGAAATGAGAAGTGAAAAAAAATATCATGCCTAGGGATGAAAATAGCCGAATGTCTCCGAAACTTACCAGGGGGCCTATTACGAACTTTAAAAAAACCAGGCAAGTTCCAGGCAATTCATTTCACTGGTTGGTTAAATTTCGTATTACGACATTCCTAATTCTAACCGACTTCACGCTGGGTAGTTTGTCTATGGCTGGCTTGTAATTCTCTGCCGTAACGTTCAGAAACACAATTAAATATTTATCGGTAAGTTACGGTTTTATTTAATCACATATTTTGTGGTAAAAATAAGAAATTTATATTAATCTAGTTACTTTAGTATACAATTAGGTGAAAATACGAACGCACTTCTGTTATGCTACTTAGATAATTCATTCATATTATAATTTTTTGAATTTGTAAATTGTCACGCGAGATTAGGTTTCTGAACGAACTCCACTTGAAGGTCAGCGGAGAATTCGACCACATGGAAGATTATTGTTTCATTGTTTCACAAACTAATATGAACACTATCTTATTGTTTGTTTAATACTTCCATTCGTAAGAATTTTCGGGGTATAAACAAAAATATGGCGTAAGCTCGTTATTGAGTATTTTCCTATTCAGTGTAAGAAAGTTCTTAGATTTAAAAGTTGTATCCGGTAAATCCGTGAATTTTGTATGACAGTCCCTGACATGTCTCAACTCCTCACTTGATTAAGTTGATATCGTTCAATGAATGGCACATCATCCATGTCGAACGCATTAAGGCTCTTACATACAGGCGACACGCGACGCGACACAAAGGAACCGCGTGTCGCGCGACGAGCGGTGCCTTTGTGTCGCGTCGCGTGTCGCGCCCTGTTTGTAGGAGCCTTTAATTTGATCACGAAGTCGTCTCCAACTCCTCACTTGATTAAGTTGATATTGTTCAATGAATTGCACATCATCCATGTCGAACGCATTAAGGCACTTGCGTACAGGCGCGACATGCGACGCGATACAAAGGAACCGCGTATCGCGCGACGAGCGGTGCCTTTGTGTCGCGTCGCGTGTCGCGCCTGTTTTGTAGGAGCCTTTAATCTGATCACGAAGTAGTCTCCTTTTGTTCCTTGATTCGTTATTTTGATCAGAAAAGTCACTTTCCAGGAACTCGAAACAGTTCATATTCGTCGCACATAATATTTTCTTTTGTTATTTATTTATTACTCGTACTCGAGTAACTTCGGCAAATACTCGTAAACCCAAAACAATTCAATAAAAGCTCTGAAGTAACGTAAACTGAATGGATTGTGAGGTTACTTTTTGACAAGTTGTTATATGAAAAGAAATGTCAAACGAACGTTCGTAATACGGTATTGCCAGGCAATATTCGGGCAGAAGTCGGCCAGGGTGTCACGTGACCGCTGACTGGCTTGTTTAACGAGTTCATAATACGAAATTGCAAGGCAAGTTCTGTTTACGCTGTAAACTGCCTGGAAATAAGAGTTCATAATAGGGCCCCAGGAAAGTTTCCAATATTGCCGGCAATGTTGGGAAAGTTGCCAAAGTTGCCAGATTACATAGGTTTTTCAAATGCGCTCATGAGGTTTTATGTAATGGTGTAATTTTACGTATTACTAGTAAGCCTGTATAATTAATTGTTTATTATAATTAATTTATAAGTAATTATCCATGCATTTATGTGTAGATAAAGTTAAACTATGACATTGGTAACTTCATTATAGCTGACCCCATAGTTTTTTAAGAATTTCACTAATACATTTTATAAAACAAGAAAGAGGGAATTGGTACCGACTAAAATAAATATAAATCATACAACTGTGTAGTATTATTTTGTAAATATTTTGGGCTTTTTTTTAAGTAACTTTATCTATTTGTAATAACATTGATTTTAGTCCTATTTCCTGAAGTCTGATAGTGCTGAAATTGTACATACTTATGTAAGTCTATGTCACTGTGCCAGCCTGATGATGGAGTTGAAAAGTGGTCATAGGATCTACGCATTGGGTAACGTGAACCTACCGAGATTGGGTTTGTAAGATTGGTCTCTTGTAGAGTACAGTGGTCAGCACATCAAGCTACACGAAACTGTCTTTCTCCAAACGATTTTAAACTTTAAAATGTTGATGATTAAGTTCAACATCGAACGAAAACATTGGACAGTTTGTGGTAACTTGATGTGCTGGCCACTGTACGTGAGTTTTAGATGTATTGTGTCTGCTGTCTGCCAGTGAATTTACCGTGTTATGTATGTTATTATTTAAAAATCAAATAATACACCAGCATTTAATAAAAACTTTTGATTATCGTGTTCGCCACTGTTTTGCTACCGCGTACCACAATAAAAATAAGGACAGTACAGAAACAATGATAAAACGTTCAAAACGGTACACTCACCCAGACGAGCGCATCGACGAGACACCAAAGCGAGCATGGCAGTGCTATCAGTCGCGGGTGCCGTGTCGTGACGAGTGTGGTCGTGTTATATGTTAACATGTGAATCCAAGATGGCGGCTGTGAAAATGCTGAAATTTTTGTCATCGGTGTCGTTTTCATGGTTTTCGAGGGTGCTAGAGTCGATAGTGAGGTCAAAATGTAAATCCAAGATGAGAAGATTTGTGCGCTCCCCAGCGGACGGGCGCATCATCACGGCGGTGTCGCACTCGGCGTCGCAGAACGCGGTCGTGGACGGCTACCAGGAGCCGGGCAGCTTCCGCCAGGACATCAGCTACGACGCCGGGCGCCAGCAGCTGGAGGCGCTGCTCAACCGCTCGCACAACTGCATGCAGCACCTCGAGTACATGTGCAAGCATTCCAGGCTGCTGAACTCGCCTAGTAAGTGTCTTTTTAATCATGCAGGAAATTATTTTTCCATTCACTCGTTAGCCATCCTATCAGAAAGGTATGGTGTAGGTTTAGTTCGCACCGTAATGGAGAGTTTTCGAAACAGGCCTATTTTTGTTCGGATGGCAGAAAGTTCATTATAATAATCCATGAAAGTTAATAAATGCCTTATCTCGGAAATAACCTAATCAAAAAACTCTGGAATTTAAAGGATTTGTACTGAATAGCCAACCACTGTATATTGTTTTGCCCTTTGCAAATCCCATCTGATTATTACCATTATTTAGATATTATTCAGAAAATATACGATCGTGTGGCAGGCAACTGGTCAATGCGTGCCTAATTGTAACTGTTCGCTTAACATTGGCAATTATTTTTGACAGAAGATACATTTCTGGTTTTATTTAGCAGACTCAGGTTTCAGTTTTTATAGCTGTCAAATCCTTATTTACTTGTCGATAGCGTCAGGTATTTCATCAACCCTTCCGTGACAGTACACCTACAAGTCATCTGCATACAGATGATATGCACACAGAAGCTCGGAAGTTATAAGATTAATAAAAATTAAAAAACAGAAGAGGAAAAAGAATACCGCCTCGAGGAACGCTAGCTTTCAATTCACACCAGTAAGATGAAGAAACCCTAACAAGAACGGACAGCTGACGTTCTTGAAGGTAAGAGGAGAACCATTCCAGTGCTTTGGTACAGACCACAACATAGGACAGAATATCTAACAGGATGTCGTGACTGACGGTATTAAAGGCATTCAAGAAATCAACCGACACTAGAGCAGTAACTGTATTCCAATCTTGCCCTTATATCTTCATTCACTTTAAAGAAAGCTGAAACAGTGCTGTATCCAGGCCTGAACCCAGATTGAAGAGGGCTAATTAGTGAATTACGATGAATAAAATTGGTTTTCCGCTATCTTAAAGTTGACTATAAGTTGGTTTTATTTCGCAGGCGAGGAGTCCTCGTTCCACCCGTTCGCGTGGTGGGTGTCTCGCACTGGGCAACGCATGGACTACTGGGCCGGCGCCACGCCCGGCTCGCGCATGTGTCAGTGCGGGGTCCTGGGTTCTTGCGCCGACCCCACGAAGTGGTGCAACTGTGACGCGGAGCATATGAAGCCGGATGGTATGTAGCATTATGAAAATGGGGAAAACATCACTTTCTTGAGTTTTCATTTCAAATATATGTTTTTTTATGTGACATTAGATAGTAAATATGACAGTGGGTGCCATTCCATAAATAACGATCAACTGCTTGTTCTGCTACGAAATAAAGGCGCTGTCAAATGATAACAATAAACTTTTGACTGGACAAGAAACTAAAAATGCCTAACTGACTGCGCAAAATTGTGCAGTTTCGCAATTTAATATGCGACCTGCAATAGCAGACTTAGACTTACTTGCACCTCAAATAATAATCAATAAAATTATTTATTCAATCCTATTATTATTATTATTCAGAGTTCCAAGTGGACGGCGGTGAAATCACAGAGAAAGAATTCTTGCCAGTAAAACAACTGCGATTCGGTGACACCGGCTCACATCTCGACGAGAAAGAAGGACGCTACACACTCGGACCGCTGTTGTGTGAAGGAGACGGTATGTAGCTTGTGGATGCATCTGTATATTTATTACTTACATGGCTCTTACAAACAAAACTTGCTTTGACCGATAACGACCCTACGGGTAGACTGGCATTTATGCCGCGGCTAGGGGTAGCAAACTAATAAGACTAAACAAATTGATTATTGTGATTGTTGATTTTCCGAGACGACGTATTAAATAACAGACAGGAAGACACGACAACATTATAAAGCTTACTTGTTTGACTATGGAACACTAAAATCACGACAATCTAAGAAGTCGGATTTGACAGCTATAAAAATACATTTATACATTTTAAAACTAGATGAGGTCGGCGTTTCGTATCTGACTACTTTGAGAAGAAAGGCCGAAACAAACTCAGAGGTATACCACCAACGAGGTCGTGTTTTCAGATAGGTACTCTCATCTCATCATTGTAAATATCTAAAGACTCTGTTTTCACAACAGATTTGTTCAGCAACGCAGTAACGTTCCGTATATCTGACGCGATCATCACTCTACCGATGTTCGACCTGGGACACAGCGGAGACATCTACTTCGAGTTTAAGACTACCAGGGAAAATGCTGTGCTCCTACATTCTAAGGTAAGGATCACTGAAACATTTGCATTTTATGATTGAGGTTTTATCGTGTCTTGGGGAGCATATCCACACCTGTAGTAAGCGTCCTTTCGCGTTCGCGCCCGTCAGCCGCGCGCGTTATTTATTTGTAACATACATTGGGAAAACCGTGAGTACGAGCTTTTTAAAAGTTTCGCTAATTAGTTAAGTTTAGCTAAGGATTTACGCCCTAAAGATAGACTAATTTCCTTTTAAAAAGAGCGTGTAATTAATTATCTTTTATCTTCTATTCAGGGTCCTCAAGACTACATCAAACTGTCTATCATCGGAGGAGACCAGCTTCAGTTCCAGTTCCAAGTGGGCGACACTCCGCTGGGCGTGTCGGTCGAGACCAGCAACCGGCTCGCGGACAACAATTGGCACTCCGTCAGTATTGAGAGGAACAGGTATATTGTAACTTAAAACGTTGTCATTAACTACTTTAGGGTTAAAAACAACGCGGCACGCCTGGGTTAAATAAGTTTCGGTCACTAGAAAGTACCTCGTGAAAGTATAAGTCAAATAACTGGTTTCTATTTGATTTTACAACAGGCACATTCGGAAGTATTTCATTGAAAAAAAAAAAAAAAAAAATATTGAGTTCATCTATATTTTTTTTACACGATGTTGTTTTATAGAACGTATTTTTATTTGTATGGTCTGTTCCAAACCTATCTGATCAAAGTATAAATCCTCTTTAGGTTACATTCTCACGCAATCATTCAGTAATAGTAGATTGTTATACAAGGGATGAGAGGGACCTATTTAGGCACGAGAGAGTGTCTAAATAGGTCCCGCTCATAGGGAAACACTGCTTTTCATTTCGAATATGAGGAAAGTAAATAAAAACCTGATTAGTTAAACAAATACATATGTATCTGAATCTGGTGAACTCATTTTATACCAATATCTGTTTAGGTAAATAACACTCGACAGCACTCGAAAAAACAACTGAAGATCAAATTGCCGCTTTCCCGCCTTTTTATGTTTCTTTTTCTGTGGCATTCTACCAGCCATTATTTTTTATGATGATGATTTTGTTAGCTCAAATATATGTAAATTAAATAATAGTTAAGTAAAAATTAATTATAAGTATAAAGTCATGTTACAAAATTGTTGATAATATTTTTAAATTACAATTTTACGCCTTGATTTAACAGAGTGGCTGTATAAAAATTGGGGCATGGCTTGCATAGTTTTTAAATTTTTCGACAGCAGGGAAAATCGTTTCCCAGGGAAGAAAAGTAGTGTTTCCATCCCTCTGATCAGATAACTTCAAGCGTACTTTCCAATAAATAACACATAACAATTTTTCCAACAATTATTGTTAGAACAACATTATTAAATTGTAATTGAAAAATTATCGACGAAAATGAAGGTTACGAAATTAACCTTAATTGTCAAATGAAAAACATCTTTAAGGTGATTTAAAAGTAGAATTTTGGGTTTAAGTATTCAAATAATCAAATGAAAGCACTCAATTTGTAAGTGGCACCACCAACTGCCATTCACTGGAAGATTTTCTGATCCTTAGAGTTTACATTTTCATGAGATACTTTTGTAAAAGGCAATAGGAACGGTTATTTCACATGGTTTTATGTTAGAACTCTAGGTTCTGACGAGTTTAAACATCTATTTTATTTTCGTTCTCCTAGGAAAGAGGCACGCGTCGTAGTAGACGGCGCTCTAAAGAACGAGATACGCACAGCCAAGGAGCCCGTGCGAGCGCTACACCTCACTACCGGCGTCGCATTAGGAGCCGCCTTAGACCGGAAGGACGGCTTCGTGGGCTGTATGAGAGCTCTACTGCTCAATGGAAGACCCGTGGATCTCAGGGGATATGCTAGAAGAGGTATGAAATATTCTTTTGTTTTCTTAGTAAGACGATGATTTTATTTTTGTTCATTTTCGGTCAGGGTTTATTGTAGCGGCCAGTCTATCCATCATAAAAAGTAAGTTGGAGTCTTATTTCCTATGAAATGTAGGGGAAAAGTTTTTTTTTGGCGATTTTTGACTTTTCTAGTACTCACACCTGAGTTGGTCCAATAGAATTTTTTATTTCTTATAATAAACAAGATCGATTGGCATCATAAAAACTTTATGTGAAAATGGTCCATTTTCTTGCTGACTGTAATTTTTTTTTTAAATCTGTGAATGGGGATCAATATTTATCAAAAAATTATGGAAAGTCTCCTTAAACCGTTTTTATGTAACTACAACGGATAAGGTTGTACCTACCCTTACTGCCCCGTCTAAAAAACTCACCCTGTATACGGTACTAATCACAAAAAAAAACTTTTTTTTGTCTGTGTCATTGTCCGGGTAATCTCCGAAACGGCTGGACCTATTCTGACGGGAGTTTCACTGGCAGATAGCTGATGTTATAAGGAGTAACGTAGCTTACTTTTAAATAATGAAAAAAAAAAAAAAAAAAAAACAACGTGGGCAAAGCCGAAGGCAGCAGCTAGTAATTAATAAGATTAAAAAAAAAAACCTTTAATAAAATGTTACATTTACACACAAATACAAAGCAACTATACTCGAAAGTCTCAAATTCAGATAATTTATGTAAACAAAGGGGATAAACATATCAAAAAAATATCTTCGTAATGGTAATTCACATAAAATGGCAAAAAAGAGGTTAAATTTTATTTTAATTACTGATTTTAAGAAATAATAATTAACAAATAATCATACCGTAATTATTTTTATAAATTTCCGGTTTTAAACAAAGTTATTAAAAAAAGGAGATTTTCTGGTATAAAATATTTTATGATACTGGTAACAATGCAGGAGATCTAAACATTTTCAAATGTTTTACATCTTCAACAACACTAATATTACAACTCTCATTCGTAGATTCATATTGTAAGTAGCATATCTAGCCACATTTTGGACGAAAACGGCAGTAAACTGTTTCGAGTGGAAATCGATTTTGGGAGGCCTACGTCTAGCACTGGATTTGAAAGGGCTAATTATGACGATCATATGCCGTGTCTCCGACATACCACACAATACATTGCTTAGCAACGGTATTTTGTTTGCATAGTTCTTATAATTAAATCACTTTAATTTTAGTGATGACTATTTACAAAAAAAGAATATGATAAAATGTTTTGCACCACTGTCCTGTCATTTTGACAGTGACATTTGTTGACATTACTTTGTTTACATATATTTCCTTGTCAGGACTGTACGGCATATCGGAGGGCTGCCAGGGCAAGTGCTCGTCGTCGCCGTGCCTGAACAACGGCACGTGCCTGGAGGGCTTCGACTCGTACTCCTGCGACTGTCGCTGGACCGCCTTCAAGGGGCCCATCTGTGCTGATGGTACGTATACGTCAGCTTTTACTGAGTGCTATTGCAATACAACGCTTTGTTACACCGAGGTAGACCAAAGCCAAGATGGCGAGCCGAGCTTTTCCTCCTACCAAAAGGACTGGTCTGCTACAGAAGTGCGGAAAAGGGAGAGCGAGGCCTTTCGCCCTGTACTGGGAAAGCAGATTACTTGATAACAAAAAAATCGTCAAAATCATTGTCAAACGTTGTTGAATTCAATACCTATAGCGACAAACTGAAAATGTTTTTAATCCACATAAAATACGATCTATGATCACCTGTAATTCAATACCAGTTACAAAAGCACCAAGCTTCCCATCGCTCTTTGTCATGGGGAACTTTAGCGAGTTTGATTGCTGACTCTGACTCAACCCAACCTAATCTCGTTCTCCCCACAGAGATCGGCGTGAACCTGCGCCCCAACTCTATAGTAAAGTACGACTTCCTGGGCTCGTGGCGCTCCACCATCGCTGAGAAGATCCGCGTGGGCTTCACCACCACCAACCCCAAGGGGTTCCTGTTAGGGTTCTACTCCAACATCTCTGGAGAATATTTGACGCTGCAGGTTTCAAATTCTGGTGAGTCTTGACTTGTTTAGTTAAATTTAAAAATATGCTATAGTATTGACTGCTAGTTGTGAATGAATATACAATATAAGTAATGCACATTATGAAAATAATCCATATAATCCAAAAATAAAACTACGTAAACTTCAGTCACACTAATTCTGCTGTACAGTCAATACAAACTAAAATAGTATGAACTACGCTAGACCCTTATACATGTGCGAATGTGTGCGTGCGTAGATTTGTAATGTGACTAAAATGTTCTCCTACAATCAGTATAATTATGTAATTAAATAAATAAATAAGCAATTTTTAAACATAATAATAAAGATTCAGTGTATGTATTATGATTATAACTAGGAGTGGGCGTTGCGACGACGAACCGTTTTCAAGGACCGTTTTGTGTTCTGCGACGATGAAACCGTTTTACGTCCTGGGTTCAAACAGTCTTCGTTGCACAAACCAGTCTTCGAATTATTTAGTGCGATTTTTTATTTTACGTCTATGAAAATACAGTCGAGAACGCAATGAGTCAACTATCTCGTTCGTCGCGTCGTCGTCCCGCGTTCGTTTACAAAACAGTCCTTACAATAGAAAGTGAACTTTATGTCAGTGAAATACAGTTGATAATGTAACCTTACCTTACCTACCAGTTTTCAATGCTGTCGTTCGTGATGCGACGATCAAACCCGTTGATAGTTGTAAGAAACTGCAACTATTACAGTCGACGCAAACGCAATTCTATTTCATGTTGGATAAGTTTCGTCGTCCGTCTTAAAACCAGTTGCAACGACGACCGTTTTTTGCAACCGTTTTCATCGTCGGGAAAACGGTTGCGTTTCGTCAGTCAAAAACTCGACAACGAACCACCACCAATTATAATATTTTAATTGGGGTTATTGGTGGTGTGCGTTAGTTCCGGGACATGTTGTATAGATAGAGGTGTATTTTGAGGAATGGTTATTGTTACCAAAACCAAGTGGAGACGTAATATTTTTGCCTATGTAACATTTAGATATCAATTATTTATGCTAGAATGAGCTTGTTTGGACTTATGCACAGTCACAAAGTCGAGGGAAGGAAGGACATGTAACGCTACATATGTCTTACATAATAAGGACAATTTAGCGGCTTGGATGGGCTTCATTTGTAAGAAATTATGAAAACAGTACTTTTTGTCCCTGTGAACAGATTTTCCCTGCTGTCATTTTAACTTTTTTTTACAGCCACTCTGTTAAATCGCGGCGTAAAATTGTAATAAAAAAAATAATATCAACAATTTTGTAACATGACTTTATACTTATAATTTTCTTTTCACTAAATTATTATTTAATTTACATGGATTTGAGCGAAATATTTACCATCATCAATGATAAAAAATACTGGCTGGTAGAATGCCACAGAAAAAGACACTTAAAAAAGGCGGGAAAGCGGCAATTCGATCTTCAGTTGTTTTGTCGAGTGCTAATTGTTTACATAATATACAGATATTTGTATAAAATGAGTTCATCAGATTCAGATAATTATGTATTTGTTTAACTAATAAGGTTTTTATTTACTTTACTCTTATTCGAAATGAAAAGCAGTGTTTCCCTCGGGTGAAAGAACCTATTTAGGCACTCGAACTATTGGCGCCCTCGTTACGCTCGTGCGCCAAACGATGTCGTGCCTACATAGGTTTCATCCCTTGATTAACAATCTACTATTAACGCACAGGTCATCTTCGCGTGGTGTTTGACTTCGGCTTCGAGCGTCAAGAGATCGTGTTCCAAGGGAAGCACTTTGCGTTAGGACAGTACCACGATGTGAGACTTTCTAGGAAGAACAGTGGAGCAACTATGGTTTTACAGGTACGTGCAACACTAGTCCGCCGACGCCGACCTCATCTAGTTTTAAAAATATGATTGATGTGTAAATGTGTTTGTACAAACCTACTTACAGAAATATGATCAATTATCATTTATTATTTAAGCGAAATCAAAAAGCAAAAAGATAAAACAACTAAATAAAAAATAAAATAAAAAAAACCACAAAGAGAAAAATTACTTTAATTTCGGAAGTTGATTTCTTTGGCTTTGTATTTTCGTTTTTTGTCACCGACTTCCGAAATTATTATAACATCATCCACATAGACTAAGTGAAAAAAGTACGTGTTATTGAAGCTTACTCAAAAAATACACAGGCAAAATTAATAAAATATATATATGTAACTACCACGCAAGCCTCCTTCCCTTCCTTATCTAATGAAGAAAGAAATTTCAAATAAGGCCCACAATTGACGAAAATATCGTTGAACATACATTAAAAAAAAAAATACATGCAGACGAGCATAGAAAAAAAAAAAACTTAACGGTTTACCATTAAATTATTGAGCGATCTTAAATTACTACAGTATTTTCGTTGCAGCTTGGTGCGGGTGACATTAGACGATTAGATGAATCGTTCCTTTTCAATCATGAACGTCACAGCGATTTTCTTTCTTCTTTCTTTATTTCTTCTTGCATTTTTAATTTTTACCTTATTCCAAAGCTAGCTAAATTGTACCTATATCACAGTTAAGTCTGGAATAATGTGTTTCTTATGTTTAGACGGGCGTTGATAGCTGCGACACAGTTTTTAACTTTTGTAGCTATCACCGTTTCTAGTGTAGTATATGTCAATTTGTTGTTGTTCCAAAATAAAAACTTTTACTTTTTTTTACTTTTATTTACAATCATGACTGAATATTTAGCTGCACCCTAAATATAGTCGTAAAATACGGAATCAGTTATAACTGTAGTAAATAAAATAAACGTACCCTGCCACAATGATGTTGTCTAAAAATAAAATCTAAGTGAAAGAAAAATTAAGATAGTGTTATTCGTCTATCGTAACGTAAGCGCAATGGGGTGTATTGCTAGATGTAGTGGTATAGTAATTTTATTCTAGGTAAGTGCATCGTCTTCACATATCGCACCTTTGGGAACAAAGGGTCACTTCTGCATGTTTTCCAACTTTACAGAAGTGACGCTTTGTTCCCAAAGGTGCGATATAATTAATAATTAATGTATACAAAATATTGTTAACATTTTAAAAGAGTAAATATGGAGTTTCTTGCCCATTTTTCTCCATACGAAACTACCTTTTGGAAGGGGCAACTAGAATCATTTTTTTTTTGTAATTTTTCATGTTCAAAAGTGCCTTTATGCGCCTATCAATGATTTGACTTTGACTTTGCTATGATGGATAATCGATATTTTTTTATAGAAAAAGAAGTTTACTGTATGTATTTTCAAATATTTGTTGTTCTCTTTCAAAGTAGTCTTGGAGGCGAACGACAAACTCCGTTGCCTGATTAACCAAAACAGTTTTATTTGTGCGCTTAGGCATTTAATTACCACAACCAAGTAAAACAACAAACTTAACAAACAATAATACATTAATTAATTATCACAAAAGAAAATATACCACGGAATGGCAAATGGCAATGCGTGTCGCATACAAGGCGCTAGCAATATACTGACGCAAAAAGGCCGCCGAAGCACGGCGCCACGTGGCAAAAATATTACCACAAATATTTTTTTTTTTCTAAATCTCGGTTGTGCTTTGAATGTGTTTTGTTTTAATGTTTTGCATTAAATACATATTTTAAAATAAATTACATAATAATAATAATAATAACCCGACCGCCGTATCTCTACGTTGACGTCGTGGTGGGGCTTGCGCGCTCCGAACTCTGGGTCTGTGCCGGTAGAGTTTACTTTACCGGAACATGTCTAGGGTGAGGAGCCAGACCAAGAGAGATACAGAAACCCGCAGGGCAGCATGTGGCGAGCTGTTGGGCAGTTGCGACCCCACGGACCCTATCTCCCGGGAGAAGTCATGTTCCTCATCTCTAGCTTGCCTTTATTGGCCGGCTGGAGTGAACACTGACGAGGAACTGAGCTCCCACCTCATTCTTGCCTTTATTGGCCGGCTTGAGTGGAGATTCGCAAGAGCAAACGTGCTCGGAGGAAGGAAGTATTCCAGTAAGTGCTTGTAGGGATCTTGACCATCTTCCGGGCTCTGGGATTGTTCTGAGAGCCGTGGAATACCCCTCCACTCCTCGAGCACCTCAGGACATGTTGCCCCCTTGTCGCTACGTCACTATGTGCTAGCGACCGTTTCCGGGGGCCCATTAATGAGTGTGCAAGTCACCCCCTGCCATTTTATCCATGTGTAATAAAACATTGATCAGGCAGGGGCCATAGTCCTTCCATAGTTTTAGGTAACCAGTCCATTTTAACCACCCAAACCCATAGTCCAACATCTTTGTTTCCATATCTTGCAATAGTCCTACACCAACCGGGGGTTGTCCTTGGGTGCACTTGCATAGTGCGTACAGGGATAATCGTCGGTTGGTGCCTCATTTAATTAAAAAGCGTCTAACGGGCCTCTGCGAGTTGGCTTCGGCACCTCATACGCCTTCCAAAGGTCCGGGACCCTAGGGTCCCGAGATATGTAAACATTAAAAAACAAAAAACAAAATAATAATAAAGAGAACGAGATTTTAGCTGTGAGAGTCGTTATCGATAAAATTGAATTAAATAATGGGACCTAGTCATGCAATACTGACATCTGTCACCCGCACCAAGCTATAACGAACATACTGTAGAGACTAATAATTAAATCAATATCACATCACCAAATCACATCGATACATTCATATCACATCACTTGATAATATTGATATGATTCTTATTACACCACTACATAAAATACTCTAGCGATATTATTTTATCCAAAAACGATGATTAAATAATAATACTTTTCTAGGTCGACGGCTATGAAACTCAGGAATACAACTTTGACATCAAAGACTCTGCGGACGCACAATTCAACAACATCCAGTACATGTACATCGGACGCAACGAGAGTATGAACGAAGGTTTCGTAGGCTGTGTTAGCCGAGTCGAGTTCGATGATATCTACCCGCTGAAGTTACTGTTCCAACAGGACCCGCCGCCTAATGTTAGGAGTTTGGGAGGTGAGAGAACTTTGTTACATTTGTAGTTAAACCTGATAGTTAATGTCTTCGTCCATAAACTGACTTTACCTAAAAAAAAAAGACGTACTTGCGGAGTTTTTGAAACTGATCAAGACTGGTCTGGTTTGTTGGTAGTTGCACTATTGGCTATTGATTTATCGGGACAACAATGGCCTATCAAATCATTTAATTAGAGTCATAACCACAGATAAAAAATAGGCTTTAGAGATTGTTAAAATATTAATGTTGTGTAATGTTTTCTTGATGGATAGTATAAGAGCCATGACCCACCAGGACGACATGATGACGACGTCGCCAGGTCGCGCTGCCAAGAAAATGTACACAGTTACATAGCGGGTGGGTCAGCTGGCGTGCGCTCGGTTACATTTAGTTGGCTCCGCGAGCTGGCTGCGCCGCCATGTCCCGGCGAGGTGTGGCTCTCTGTTGGTGGCACCGTTGTATCCTTGAATCGATTTGGTTTTGGCCAATCGTAGTGACGATGAATGAAGCCTAAATAGCAAAAACGAATGATGTGTAGGTGGCGTGCTGAACGAGGACTTCTGCGGCGTGGAGCCGGTCACGCACCCGCCCGAGCGCCTGGAGACGCGGCCGCCGCCCGACCTGGACCTGCAGCACGAGCTCGACATGCACAACACGGACGAGGCTATCCTGGGCAGTGAGTACTTGCCCATATGCCGAAAATACACCATGCAACCCAAACCTATACAGGAAAAGTTTTTAAACAGTGCACAAATTTTGACAAATTAAACTTAAACATGTTTTATTATACACCTATTTCTTAATTTGATATGTTTTAGTATAAAAAAACGAAGTTATCGTTAAGTAAAGATGTTTATTTTGAAACTGGTATAATGGATACTCGTCGCGCAACGCGCGAGCGGCGCGGTCAGTGAAGCGGAACGTAGTAGTAGATACCTCAGCAGCAGCAGTAAATCAGCTGTGCGTTTGCGCAGCTGGTTTCAAGACCAAAAAAAAAGTATTGAACAAATAATGGAAATGTGTTCTATTACTGATACTGAACCACCAACAATTGGCGCACTGGTTAAAAACTTATTCTGTATAGAGTACTGTATGGGTTACCAATTTACCATAATAATCGCATCGTCGTCCAATGGTAAACGCCGCGATTTACGAGTTGTAGGTCGTAGATTCCAATCCTGAACGGCGCTTCACTCGGTGTAAATTGTTTCATCACCACTGCTCTCGAAGGGAAACAGTGAGTAAACTGGCATGTCCTTGAACCAAAAATTCGAAGACATGTAACATCTACCAAACCGCAGTGGGCTCGCGAGATGGATTACAGCCCACTCTCTCTCACAGAGAGGAGGCCTATGTCCCAGCAGTGGTAACGTTACAGGCTGAATATGCTGCATATTTTTGCGGGCTGGAGGCCAGTGCTGCATACTGCATCCAAGCCTGGATCTTGTTATTGTGAAATTAAAACTAAATATTTTTACGTCACACCTGGCCATAATGTGAGTTTTACCGCACGCTACGCGTACAGTAAAACTCGCATTGTGGGCAGGGGAAGACTTACAACTGTGTACTCACCACGAACAGTAAAAAAGAAAGCCCTCTATCGCATATTTACAACCCTCGCCTGCGGCTCGAGTCACAAATACCTGCGTTTTCGGGCTTACTTTCTTTTACAGCCCTTGGTAAGTAATGTACTATTACATAACATTATACTGTAATGGATTTCTACAAAGTAACGCCTGATACCAAAACTTTAGATATTTTATATTCCATATGTTCAAATCCGTAACCTATCGATGTTTTTGCCACTTAAACAAATATCAACTTTATGCTAGTGACAATTAAGTTGATTTCAGAATGTCTATACTCCATTTATTATAGTGTTAGACAAATAACGCTAAATAACGACGGTTATTGTGTAATCTTGTCGAAATTACTGTGTGGCGGCATCTACAACGCCACATGCGAATTACGCATCAAAAACCAGAGTTTACCGCGCGACTAGCATATATACAACATCAACATGTAGTAGCCCACCAGACACAACACCCGTCTGGTCGGAGGATCCTCCCTTTTCTATGGAGAATGAGTGAACTTTACACTCTGTTCCTCATACCTCTATATCTGCATTTTAGAGTAATTTTTTTAATGTAAATGATAAATCGATAACATTGTTTTGCATTTATCGTGAAATAACGGAGCTTATTATACGTTTATATCGAAATAACGAAATGGTTATAACCGTCATTTGTCTAACTTATAATAAATGGAGTATAGTACTATTGAATAAGTACAAAAAAACAATTGAAGTTGTAGCGCAAAATGCCTAAGGTATTTATAAGGTATTTACATATTTTTCCAAAAACACATATTTGTTTACATGTTTAGCAGTTAAATTGCAAATGCAGGACAGTATTCAAAATTCAAAAAAGTGTAAAGTTTATTATGATCACAGTTTTTTTGCTTCAGTTTTCAATTACCTTTTTTATTACCTTAATTAGCAATTATATTAATTATATCTAACTTGGCCGAATTCGATTAGGACGATTGCTTATTAAGGTTAATAAAAAAACTTCACTTCTCATGCTCTAAAAGTACGCCAATATAGCCCTACGAAGCGGGACTAAAGTGACCACTTTAGTCTCTAGGAATTGAAAAGTAATTAGTTTTTTAATTTCCTTCTTGTGACATAGACAAACTCAAACAGACAGTAAATATCTGTGGAGTGTGGACCATCTTTATTGCGAAAATGTTGAGAGTTTTACTTCCATGGTTTTTCCGCAAAGAAGGTGGCGCCATGCGTTTTAAATTGTTAATCTGTGACTGGTTTAGAAGAAAAAACTGACCGCGAAAATTTCAGAATTTTTGTCGAGTGTTTTGTTCGGTTTTAAATAAATTTATTAAGAATGTCCAGTGACAGTGAAAAGTTTGACGGTGAGCAAAGAGCAAAAGACATAATAGATAATTTTTTGTCGCCAAAATCGGAAGATTTACCTAAAAACTTACGAAAGTTTTATGGACTGGAGGAATCATATTTATTAAATGTATTTGTACTAAATTGACTATTTTTTCGCACTCAAAGTGAAAAGTACAGTTTGAACTTCGAGACTAAATGCCAACATAATATATCCTGGTATATTATGGCTTTGTTTAGTCCCTCGATACAAAATATAGTATATTTTGTCTGTGTTTGTATTAACTAAGTTATTTATTTACAGCGGTTCTGGCGTTTATATTCCTGTTGCTGATCATAGTAGCCATAGTGCTAGTGCGAGCACTATCAAGGCATAAGGGAGAATATCTTACACAGGTCAGTTTACTTTAAACGAGTATATAAATGAATTAAAAAAAAATAATGTGTCAGTTTGTAATGTCAAAATAATAGCTTTTATTAAATGTATAATATGAAAGTATAAATGGTACTTATAATAAAAAAAATATTTCTTAATATTTCTTTAAAAATATTTTTTTAGTCATCATAAGTCTGTCAGTCTGTTTGTTCCGGCTAATCTCTGAAACGGCTGGACTGGTTTTGACGGGACTTTCTCGGTAGATAGCTGATGTTATAAGGAGTAATTTATGCTCATATTTTAGAAAAAGCTATGTGGCTGAAGTCACTGGCGCGTATGTCTTCACAAGTTTGATTTGTCAATATAAGCAATGCGATTGCGTGCCATGCTGTGTTGGGCAGGAGGAGCGCGGAGCCTTGGGCGCGCCCGACCAGGACGCGGCGGCGCTGGCCGCGGCCACGGGGCCCCGCGTCACCAAGCGCCGCGAGTTCTTCATCTAGGCCCGCCTTCACTGCTGCTCAATCTTCGTGGGATCCAGGAAACTTACTCATCAGCGGCAGTTCTTTATTCTTTTCGATCACTTTTGGCAGTTTCTTCCCTTTGTTTTTCAGTGGACCCAATGCGTGCTGAAAATAATTACATAATATATTTATACTTATTATGAACTATTTGTAAGTACCTACACCCTTCACAACGGAAAGCATCAATCTTTATATATAAGCGCCCGCACAAAAAATATAAAACATTGCTTACTAAAAAGCCTCAAACGCTGCAATTAACACATAAGGTCCGATACCTTATAAAATACTGTTACACAATTTTATTTAGCTAAACATTACATGAAATATATAATATCTAAAATATTTATCCTGCTCGGAAAACTATCAAAATTCACGTATAGAATAGTGCAAAATTAGTACAACACTAAACATTTGTATGGACAATATTTGAGTATGTCATGTTATGACTAAAAAACGTAGACTTAAATCAATTCTTCCTGTAATCTTAAATATCTTTAAGAGATCTATAGATGAGTACGGATTTGCTCATGCGCATATTTCGATAGTGCCGAAATTCTTTCGGAACATAGACTTCAATTCGAAAAATCACAGAAAAAATAGAGTAAAGCCGTTCACATCTATAAATGTTATCCACGTAAATTATAACATAGAAATGTCCCTCAAAATATCTTATTTCCTATCAGAAATAATTAATCGTATATTAAATTCTAAAGTATTTCTCCCACTAAGTGCCATCTGGCTACTTGCTGTCTCCCATCTAGGCTTCAAGCTATCTCTAATGAATCTCTTACTTTTTACACTCTCAATTTGTTTCAATGAGTATAATAAGAGTAACAGTAACCGGCCATATATATGACAGGTACTGTGACATGTATTTCATACAGACTGTGGTACACATGAATCTCATTTTCTTTGCTTTCGTTTTTTTTTTTCGCAAAATTAAAATGGATAATAGTATTCGGATGTGCACTAGAAATATATGATCTATTGATGATCCTGCATGTACCGAATTATTATACAGCTATATTTCTGTAACTATAAAATTTTCGCGCCTTCTATTCTTGTTACTAACCAAAAAGTTTGAATTCTTCCATGATCCATGTACCTATTATAAAAACAAAAGATACTCATATATATTTCACACGACGTTAGGATAAAATTGAATCTAATAGTTCACGCATAAGGTCGTTTATCGCTTTAACAAGACAAGAAAAAAAAAATACAATAATACAAATTAGTCGTAAGATTTATGATTAGGTTCTTTATAGTTTTATAACTTTTTTATAGAAGTTTATTTTACTTAGACTGCTTACGGATAAGCGAATAGAATATTATTAGCTTAAGTCAAAACGCGTTGGAAACATTTTTTTATTTTATTTCCGTCCAAAATGATATTTTTCGTTACTTAACAATGATGTGATCATTTTCTTTCCAATTGGCAAGGCTTTTTTGTATTTTGACTAGTAGTGACGATTACTACATACATTAAATAAACACGATATGTAAACATACTATTGTTTAGTATGTAAGAAAAATGTAAGTACTTTTCCTAATCTTTCATACTAATTAAAATATACAAGGTCTTCAATGGTTTTTCTTTTAAGTAACTCATGTAAAAGTTACGATGTGTATAATTTTTATTTTTAATTTATAATTATACAAATTATTTAACACATTGTGTATGTTTTTTGTTTTACAATATAAGTTTGTGTACTCCACTAGTAAGCTCCTCTTGAAAGTTCCAAATAAAAATATGAATTGATGTCATTGCTTTATCGTCGTTAAGGAATGTTATATGACGTCACATAAACTGCGGTCTCTGAAAGCTTGAACAAATCTGAATGGTCAAATCTCACATAAACTGTTCCGATTGGCTATCCAAACAGCTAATCATTTGCAAGCTTTCAAAATCCGGGGGTAACGTTAATTTAGGTAGTGTGCTCTGTTTATGTAATGAAAGAAATGGAGACGAAATTTTAATCATGTTAACTATACAAACGTTTAAAAATCGTATCTTTTAAAAGTCGAAATACATTCCTATATCTCATGGCTATTGGCCCAGATTAAAGTGTTAAAAAAAAAAATGCTATTGGGCCATATAAACCAGGGAAACAGCGATTACAGTTCCTTCACGTATAATTGACATGATTATTCTTTGCTCTTAAAATGAATATCTCTTGGTCGTAGCGGGTGAACAACACTACAGTAGTTGCATTTAAGATGTCTGAATCATTCCAATTTGAACCTTATCTCGGTGCCATAAATGTACTTCGACGTTGACATCAAATGCAAATACTCAAAATACAATGTAACGATATAAAATCGACTTAAGATGTAAAAACTATTCCAAATGTCATAACCGTCAAAAAAGTTAAATTGGTAAAGTTCAAATGCCCGATTAAGTGTTATTCAGGGTTAGAAATGGGTTTGTGCGGTAATGTAAGGTGTTTGTGCCTTATCAGTAATCACAACGGAGCCGAGGCACATAGAGTTAAATCACTGATAATTATGTAGCGTGTTAATAGTAGAGTTTTTATTTTACTACTTTAAATCACGAATAAATTCACAAATACATTATTTTGTTGTTTTTATTGTAACCTACAAAATTACAGATCTGTGTAAAAGCGTCATGTTGCAGTTTCCACAGCTTGCCTACTTTAAAATCGCAACTATTGACAATTAAATTGTACATGCTACAGTAATGGACATCTACTAGTGTTGAGGCAAATTGTGCTTATAGGGCAACCTTTGCAGTCAGCCCTACAATCACTGACAGGCTATAAACATTTACCACCTTTTTAAATCAAATTGTTTAACATAATTATGTCGATTCGAGAGAAAAAGCAATGCTTTGTTTATTGTTCGAACGATTACTATACCAACGTATACACACACCACACTGCTGCAACACGGTTGGCGCAGTGGTTAAGCGATTGACTGCTGCGCTGCGTGTCGCGGGGTCGATTCCCGCACGGAACCAATATTTGTATGACCTACAAGTAGTTGATCAGGGTCTGGCTGTTTGTGTATGTGAGTTTAAATGTTTGTAAAACGCATCCACGATACAGGAGAAATTCCTAGAGTGGGGCAACGTTTAAAAAAAAAAAAAAAACCTATAAAAGGCACAGTAACCCCAATGAAGCTCTCTTACGTGGCGCGGCCCATTATCGGCTTGTCCCACATCCGGCCACGCGCCACACTCAGCCAAGCACCTGGACACTCAACCCGTTTGCAAAACGCTGACTGCCGCCCCTCTAGCACTTAGACAGCGATCGGGTAGGGGTGTGTCGCAGTATCGATATTTTGAGGTTAGGAATCAAGGTTAAGATAGGATACCGATGCTCCCCCCCGGTGAGTTCCCGCATTGTCGAGGCGGGGGGGCTCAGTAGCCGTGGCTTGGAGAGCCACGGTGAAGCTAAGAGGAACCCGAGGAGGGGGCCGCTCGTCAGGGCTTTTGCGGCTAAGCCGACGACGTAGCGGCCGTAGGTTGCGGTGCCGCTTTGGCGACATCGCAACTGAGGTGGGCCGCGATGTCAAATGGGCGGCATCGCGGCTGAGTGTGGGAGGCCGCGGCGGGAGAGGAGTGCCGGTATTGCGGTGAGCCGTTCTCCCTACCTTCCGCGGCCTTGACGGGGTCGCCACCGTTGAATGGCGGACGCGGTGGGGCCGCAGAGGAAGAGGAGTGTCGGTATTGCGTTGGCCGCTCTCCCTATCCTCTGCGGCCGAAAAGTGGTAGGCGGCGGGGCCACTGACCTGACCCGTCGCGGGGGACCAGGGGCGCCTGGACGCGGGGTCGTCTGGCGCGGGGTCCCAGGTGGAGGCCAGCAGGCAACAGGTGCGGGGGCACCATTGCCTGTATTGCACAGGCCTCCACCAGTGTCGGACGGGAATGGCCAGGTGTTCCCGGTCATTCCCATATCGCCCCCAGGCGGAGGGGCATGCGGGGCCCGCCAGCTAGGCGGGCATGCGCTGGGAGGGTTGTGGACGTAAAGGCTGTGCCGGTTTCCCATGACCCTCCCATCAAGGCGATGAGGGAACTCCGTTGAGTTTTAGTGGGTATACTGCCATTTTGGCAGGGAGTCCCACATACCTCGTAATGCATTTCTCAGCGCCAAAAAAAAAAAAAAGGATACCGAAGCTGTGAGTCTATAAATTCAGCCGAATTTGAAGTTCGAACATTTCACAGAAAATAACTGGGATAAGACGGCCAACTGTCGGTATTCATGTTTTTTTCTACCTAAATCATTTGACTACTGCCTTATTGCGTAACACACTATCAATAGAAATCGGTTACATTTTGACAGATCAACAACATTCATTGCGTTATTTACGTTGTTGAGCAGACACATTTTTCGAATATATGAAGCAATGGATTAGCAATCTACTTTAAAATCGTTCAGATTGCGATTGATTGTGTGTTACCTACGCAATTAGGGTACAGGTTACGTTTGAGTCGAGATTGAATTGATTTTTTATAAATCGTTGAGTAACACCTAAGGAGTACCTATAAGGAGAACTTAACAAAAGGACGACTAGCAAAAAAAAAAAACAGTCAGCTGGCGCTACCGGCCCCCCCGTGCGTGCTCCTGCGACGGAGCACTTTTGTATGGTACCGCGCGGGCGTCCGCTTCACGCAGTTTCAGCCTTAACCTTAATACAGTCTTCTGAACACCTGTCACTAACTCAAACCGGTAATTACCTCATCAAAACTATCGATACCACCCCGTCCCTACTTCCCACATCAAGTCGCACTCAGTGGTCGTTTGACCTGAAACGTCGATACATCGACTGTCGAGCACGCGCCACCACTCCACACCTTTTAGCGAGCATCTAGTTCTAGTGCACATTACTGGGTCACTAGGTTGGAGGGCAAGCCTTGGTGCCTTTGATAGACGCTTTTTTATAATAGCAGAGAAAGTTGTTCGTTGATCGATACTTTAGTTGACCTTCGGTAACGATGTACCTCACTAGTCGTCGCCAAGGTTAGATTCATGGTAAAATTGGGTCTGTAGTAAAATGTTATCATACGAAAGCTCTAACGTTCATTTTTACTAACCATCGTTAAATCCTCGCCTAACTACGAGCCTCCCATCGTCAGTAGTTCCTAAATACAACCAATCTGACATTCATGCTCTCTGATCCTCACCAAGCCAGGTGACATCTAGCTCGTGAGTGTCTGACACTTCTGCGTAGGGAGTCGAGAGAGTATCTGACACATTCGGGTGGTAAAGTAAATTGACGAATACCTGACACTAGAGAGTCATGAAAAAAAAATAGAAGAAGAAAAATACCCTGGCGTCGAGCTGTCAGGCTGTGCCCCTGGTCTGGTCTGGCTGGCAAAAATAGTACCTATAATATTTACACCCACGCCATATACCTACATATATAGCCATACAAAACTCGGTTAGCATAATTACCTACATTCTATGTAATGATGGTAACCGAGTTATGAAGATGAGGAGATTTTAGCCATCAGTAGCCATCGTTACTAAGCTTACAAGTTACAACAGCATAGGGTTCAAAGCAATCAGAAAATTATAATCAAAAACTTCCACCAATAAATACTTCGCACTGCACACCCATCGCAATCCATGGTGTATTCCCGCTGTCCCCATCGCTTGTGTCCCCATTAATGGTTATTCACATAAAAAGACGAAAATCAGCACAAAAGTAAAATGAAAGTTAAATGGAACCTTTTTTTTCGGCATTTGATGTGAATTACCATTAATAGGGACACGGGCGATGGGGACAACGGGAATACACCTAATCCATCACTCCGTCATTAAATCCATCAGCCTTCTAATCCAATATTAAACAACAATTCAAACAATAAGCAGGTATAATAATAAATCTTCGCAATTGCCCCTGGATGTAACCCACTCTATATTTTAAACTACCAGATTAACCTGACCTACGTTTATTCAAAACTCGGCTTTATAAACAAGAAGGTAAGGTCCTGTGATTAAAGGTGTTTAAGTAATGGGGCACAAAATGGCCGGTGGGTTTAGCCAGCAGACGGGAACACGGTTAGATATTAATCCGTCAGATTGTGATTAGATTCAGTGGCACGGAGTAATATATTCGAAGGTGTCAGCTTTAGTGATGGGCTGTGTCGATTGTTGTGACGATTAAGTGATCATTGTTTTTTAATGAGTTGATAAATGTCGAAGCTTTTAAGTTAGTCTTGAACTATAAATGTGTATTGTGAGTAATAACGATGGGCTCTTGGCAATGATCCATTCCTAATTAAGTACTTTATCTATATTAGGTATCATGATCTCTATGAACTGTGTGTTGGATAATTAATCTGCTTGTTTATCGTTAACAGTAATCATAGACATAACGAAGAAAATTAAAGTAGGCAGGTAAGTTTGAAATGGGATTAGTCCAACGGTTTAAAAGTTGAAAGTGCTCGTGACGGGCAAGAGGTTATGATTTCGACCTATTACAAACTTATTTGGTCATTGTCTTTAGTTTAATTTAGCTATGTGTAAGTTGCAATCCACATTTAAAAATCGAAATATTTAAAAACCACAGTCCCTTTTGCTTCAATTGCTCTTTCAAATCATATTAGAAACATCCTCAAACAAAACAACATCAAAACTTACGGCCACTCAATATTCATCGTAGAACTATAACTGTAAAACAGAGATCAATAATTGTCGATATTTCACCTCCCTACACGTTGGGCGGTGTCGATAAGCGCGCGTGCCGCGGCAAGCGCCCGCCGTCTTAACGTGGAGCACCTTCCCGCGTCGATAACTTACACAACACTAAAGTAAACGGAGACGTTTTCTTTGCAGTTATGCTGAGCTTTCATGTGGAATATTTGAGGCTGAAATGTATCGGAAAATAATATGTACTTCGTGGGAATACCTACGTTGCCATTATCTTACTCTCTACCATATGCAATAAAAATATAAAAACATGCACGTGTAACTTTAAATGTCAAAACATTTATAACAAAATAGGTCAAAAATCTTAATAAAAAATTGGCAGGACATTGCAACACGAACGCTACTACGAGCTACGCAGCTACGCCGTGCTGCGACTCCATTGTTCCATCCTCCATGTTTATTAATTTTTATGACGTTAGTTAGCTTCTTCTTCTTTTCGTGTGGTTAGAGACTAACCTGGTGTCAGAGCTTTTATGCCGCCCATGGGCCTCTGACTTGGCTACAAATTCCGTCGAGAAATATCTCTCAGGCATGTCCGGTTTCCTCACGATGTTTTCCTTCACTGTTTTTTTTAAACAAGGGATTTTTTTAAACAATACGCACATAAATCCGAAAAGTCAGAGGTGCGTGCCTTGGGATCGAAATCGAGACCTTTGACTTGGCAGTCCGACGTCAAACCACTAGGCTATCACTGCTTAGCAGTGCTTGCTTAGTTCCTCGTTAGTTAGCTATAGCTACAGTAATGTTAAGTAATCTAACTTACTGTTCCATTCACTGCTAACATTGTTTGGAATTCAACAAAGCTTAAATCTTCAATCTCAAATCAATCAGTTCGTTAAACACCTCTCTCCAGTCTCTCTCAAATCCTTATCACAGTATTGTAAAGTTACTCAATCATAGCTCATTTACCGTCACTTCGACGTCGCAACGTAATTACCAATAGTCGGCACTCGGCAACTCCAAACAGATTTAGCTGGGAATTTAGCATCGCCAGGCCGCGGCCCTAACTTCGGCACTGTCGCTTCATTTTAAACTTCGCAATCCGCTTTACGACGAGCGCCGAAATTAGTTGGAAATTAAAATAGCATCGACGTGGTACACCTGTCTGAGCCGATTATGTGAATCGATGGAGTTTGTGAGGCTTCGGCAATTTTTGGTGTAGAGTTATGGAAAGTTTGCGGTGGCTTTTGAATTTTAATTGCAGATTTGTGGTACTGATTTTAATTAGGACGTCTTAGGTGTTTTTGGATTTTACGGTAACCTTTGACACTGTTGATTTGTTGGAAAGTATATAAATCATACTATAATAGCTCAACACAACAACACCCAGACTCAGAATTCAGAACTGTTTTGTCCACGATACACGAGAAACCTTAGCACCACTTAGGTTTCTTCGGTGTCTCAAGAACAAACACCCAGGGGCCTAAGTCTACTAATTTACAAACGTTGCAATGGTCTCGCCATTGTGAGTATTTGACAGTGTTTGTATGGCAAATCTGTCAAAAACTCACAATGAAGTAATAGTAAGTAGTAGACTTGGCCCTCTGATTTAAAAGAACTTTCCTATTATGCCATACAAATAACTAACTATGACATACATGGTGCCCATTCGAGTATCGCAACCACAATCATCATGTCAACCTATCCTACTAAACCTACCTTACCACTCCATGGCGTAGCCACACATTCACCATAATTACGTATTATGTGGTATCTAATAATTACCCTCGTATCTCCCACGTGCCGTCTGTAATCACTAATCAGTGAAATTAAAGGGCGCCGTGATTACAGGGCTGCTTTGATTCTGTATTGTGTCGCAAACACACCTTGTGATTTGGCAGAATTGGCAGTGTGATCCTGAGTATACATGCGTTCATCGTTTGTTTAAGTACCTATTCATTTATTGAAAGGCGTACAGCACAATATAATGTTTCGTGTGTTATGACGTGCGTACCAACAAGTGTTACGACATGTGAGATGTGAAACAGAGTCAAAAGAATGCTTAATTAAATTCAGTTAAATACCTGATTGTTGCTTGAAACGAGGTCAATATCCTTTTTTTTACTGTTTTAAAACATTCATATCAATATACTAAATGTAAATTGTGTCCAGCTGAGTTGAGCTAATTATAAATATAGAAGATTAAGATCGAATCGCCCTAAAAAGAAATAACGCAATTTGAAGATGCAATATGTGACACGTCATTTTGCCTGGGTAACCCTTAGATAGACAGTAGAGATATAATATTTTTACTTTATTGTAAACCAAAATTGTAACACACCTTAGCATTCTTCTTAAATGATACTTAAATTATTCTATAATCTACTCTTCACGTGCGCAGTTTAACTTTTGTAACACCGCTCCTTCCCTTAAATCCCTGTCTTAAAAAGGGCAACCATCCCCTTTAAATGTGCCTCTGAGGGCCGTGTTCAGGTGTCACGGCGTCACGTCAGGTGTCGTAAACACGCTGCAATCAGTTTTTATCGCCATCACGCCCCCGAGACGGAAAGGGTTACTTTCAAGAGTTTTCGGAGCATCTAAGGTAAACGTTTGTGGACATACGATCTGTTTGTGAGCGCGTATTGTGTTTGGGAATGGTAATGTGAGTTTTTGTTGGCATTAGTAATGGTCTAGGTTTGATATTTTAGCGATGTGGTGAAATTTGTTGTATAATCAGCATATAATGTTCCCACTGCTGGGACACGGGCCTCCTCTCTTCGAGAGGGAGTGGACTGTCTTCCACCACGCGGGCCCAGTGGGGGTTGTAGATGTCACAGGTCTTCGTATTTTTGGTTCTAGGACATGACGGTTTCCTCACGATGTTTTCCTTCACCGTTTTGAGAGCAGTGGCGATGAAATTAAATACACAAAGTAAACCGCCTGTTGGGGTTCGAACCCACAACTCGTAAGTCGGGCCGTTACCACTAGGCCACCACTGTTCATAAGTTTGTCGTACTGTAGAGCAACTCTGGCAGTGAGTTGTTTCTGAAAGCTATCTTCCTAGAAACTATCAATATGAGACAGTAAGTTCGTGTTTTCTTACATCGATTCTCGACCGATCCGATATAACCCGCTTGCATACGCAAACACGTTATTTCGGTCCTCCAGATGTTGTGCAACCCTTTAATTCTTGCGAATCTATACAATTCTTACACCCCTACTTATAAATGATTTTCACAACGGATTCAAACACAATCAGTGCACATCTCAGCGGCATAATCCGAACTTTTCTTAACAACCGCTAAGACCTTCTCAACATCTAATAAAGTTACTTAAAAAAATCTCCCCGTCACGCTATTATCTGCACAAACTCTTAAAAACAGATTAGCACACTCGAAGGGCTCCACAATGATCTTGTCGTAAAATCCTATCTGTTTCAGTTCCACATAAAAAGATTTTCTCAACAAAAGGTGCCACTTTTTATCCGAAAAGAGCACCTGCTTCGCTCGAAACTTGCCGAAAGTTTGCCGAAAGTTTACCGAAAGTTCGGTGGAACTTCGTACCGGATGTTGTTATCGGCCGGAAGCGCTTTAGGCGACTTCCTGTTTTGACGGACGTAAAAACTGGAGGTTTTTTTCTTAGTCTTAAAAAAGTTGTTAAGTGTTTTTTTTTATTAACTTGTGCCAGGTCTTAAATTATTTTAAAGAATTATGATGAAGGTGTAGCTAGCGCCTACAGTTAACTCATAATGAGGAAAAATTCTGTACCCTAAAAACTTGCTGAACTGAACGCCTGATGACGAATATGTAAACTTGCCTATATAGCATTTAGCTTGGTACACTACCGGCTTACCGGTAGTGGGGTATCGTATCACCTAGTGACTGGGTTGTGGAGGACAGATACTCAGTTACTCCATATAAAATGCTGGTATTCAGCTGCATCGGGTTAGACTGGAAGCGGACCCCAGCATAGTTGAGAAAGGTTTAGGCAGATGAGGATCACTATCGGCTTACCGGCTACCCTATTAAACGAAATAACAGCTATTTCTACACTGTTTTAAATACTCAAATTCAGTTTCAGTTCGTGTGTGGGATCTACTGAATCATCTCCCACCCTATAAGAAAAAGATCCCTACTATTACTTTTAATACAGGGAGACACAAAAAACTCGTAAAACACAAGTTTTACCGCCGGCGGCAAGCACACCTCAGTTGCGAGAGAGTTTTGAAAAATGGCCGCGCACCCGGAGTGACGGCTCGGCCTCAGATAAAAGTTTCTGAGCAATTTCCTATTCCCTTCCAGAGAGATGAATAGGTGATGTAATTGCGTACGAAAACTTAGTGTTATGGCGAAAAAATTATGTAGGAATTTTTGAGTGAAGTTTTGCGTGGTTACTAGTAACGAATAATTTGAGTGTCATTGAGGTAGAGGTGAAGAGGCTTATGTCCACGATTAGAGTGGTTAATAGATTGAAGGTTAATGGATTCTTTATGGTTTTTAGGGTTCCGTAGTCAACGTATCGTATCGTCGGATAGGCCGTTCAAAAATATTGTGGGTTTGTGAAAACCATTTTTCGATTCAGGGATGCAAGTGCAAGTAGGCAAGTGTCCGCGCCAGCTAAATGTTTGTATTTGGATATGTGAAAAAATTCACAGCAATAGTATACAGGGTGCTAAAGAAATTGCGTGCCATAGCTTAGGGGTAGGTTCAGTATCAATAAAGGAATCCAGGAAAAAAAATTGCAAGACAACCTAATTTAGTACCTACTAATTTAAAATAGCAAACGTGTGGAATTAAAATTATTTTATTTGTTTAAGTGTTTTAATTTTGAAGAAGATAAGCACGCTAAAGTAGGAAGAAGAAATACTTGGAATTATAATTTACGTACCTAGTTACCTATCCTTCACCCGGCGCGCGGCGTTATCGAAGTGTTCGGGCGTAGGTATTTCATTGCGTTCGATAGTAGGTAGGTAAGTCTAGGAAATTTAATTAGCATTTAAACAAAATAAAAACCTATTTTATGCAATTTTTTTATCAATTCTAAACGATTGCTATTTAATTAGTAGGTAAAACATTAGGTTCATCTTATGATAATTTTCTGTTTTTTTTTTTAACTTTTTTAAAGGTATTTATTTTTTACGGGTTCTTTTATCGATACTGAACTCACCCTGAAGCTATGGCACGCAATTTCTTTAACGCCCTGTATAATAACGAAGTTAAAAGGAAAACTATCACAGCTCAATAAGCTTTATAAGTTACCGAGTAATAGTCAACCAACTTACATTTGCAGTTGAAAAACATGTTCTGACAATGTTATGTTTCTTCATGGGATAAATTCATCGTAACTACGGAACCCTTCATTGTGCGTGATCCGACACGCACTTGTTTAATTTTGATTTTTGTAGTTTTTAAATTGCTTTTTTACCTGTGATTACCGAAAACTGCTTTAGCTAGAAGCAATAACAGTCGAAGGTGTAGCCCTACCTGGCCCTAACTGGTGCCGATTTTCATGTTCGTGATGGTCATCACTTTATTGATAATAATTGTTGTGCCAACCTTCGTTAACTGAACTATGGCTAATATAGTTACCGTCTAGATAAAATATGACCACTAGTTGTAGAGAAATGTTTTGAAAAAGAGATCCCACCAAAAACATTTTCTTGTAAAATGTTGCCAAGACGAGACCATATGGCTCGCACTGTCAAAAAGTTATCAGATCTCATGTAGAGCCAAGCTTATAACTCTACACGCCCTAACTTTACAAACTCTACACCTTAGTCAAAATATTACGTGGCTTGGCCGTTTCGTTACCGTCACATGGCCGTAAAGTGAATTTATTTATCAGCAATGCCTATAGCACCATTGACAAGAGCCAAAGAAACGTCTATATTTCGTTTAAGCATTACTTTCACTCCTTTTTTAATAATAACCCATGCAAACTTCCACCCCCCCGATTTAAAGAGTGGGGGGTGATTTACTAAAATCCTGAAATATGTATTTTCATACCTCTAGCATCAAAATTTGCGGAAGTTTGCGGGTTGGGGGGTAAAAGTTCCTAGTTTTAGAATTTTTTATGTTGTTTGTGTACTAATACTAGCTTACATACCAAATTTAAGCTTTCTAGGATTTCAGGAAGTACTCTAAGAATTTTGTGTCAATCATCAGTGAGTGAGTGAGTGAGTCAGTGACGAAATCGGGTTTTTTTAAATATCAATAAAACCTAAATCATAAGAGCTATGCAATTGAAACTTTATACGTTTAATAAGTCCACTATTGTCATCATATCCCGAGAATTTTGTTTATCTGGTATAATCCAAACCCAAGTTATGAGGGTTCAAAAAAACGACGAATCGCTTCGAGAAAAGGCGCTTCGCTTCGGTCGTCTTGGCGGGGGCACTGCCATTCCCGTAGAACGCAGACGTAGTCTTAAACTTGACTCGTTAAAATGAGAGCACCATCACTTTCCTAAAAATATGCACAAAATCTTTCAACTTTTCTTGACCCCAAAAAATCTAAACAAGCGAGGGATAAATACGCAGATTCAGCGCCAACATAACAATTTTCATGAACACCCCGTGGTTATAAAAAGTCGACAATATCATGAGCAAGTGAGGTGGTGTAATTAATGGGCCCTCTCTGCCCACCCCCGGCCGACAAGGTGCCGACCGGGGAAAACACTTTTAAAAACTTTGCCACCCGCAAATTATTAATAGGTTTCTTCGTAGACATGGGTAGGATGTCCATAGGAACACCTTTAGAAAGTTATCGATATTATTTTGATTAACTAAGCTAAGACGGTATTGTAGAATTTTATTTCAGTGGTCACATGTCATGTATAATTATAAATACTTGTTGAAAATCTAAATGTAAATACCGGCTACACTCGGTAGTCTGTCATTAGTGCGTTAGGAGACGCCTTTTATAGCCTATTAATCATTATATTAAGACAAAAATAAAGCAACAAGTTATTTATAATAATTATGTTCTAAATAGTAAACATGTAATATTATATTAAAAGAATTTGTTTTTATTATTGTATTTATATGTATTATTGTAGTTATTTTACGTTCAATCGATATATCGACATCCCACGTCAAATTGCCCCATCCCTTCGCAAGTAACACCTTGCAATGATGTAAAAATTAAGAAAGAGAGATTTTTAAAAGTGCGCCGGCGTCGGCCGAGTTAGTGACGCCACATTAATTCGAGTGTCGATTACTCGTGACTCGACTTGAAGCTGATAAAAAATCGTACTTACCTGAAACTTAGCAGTGACTGACGGGACTTTGTTATTAGTTTGACAGTCTAGGCAGAGAGGGTTTCAAGGTTTTTTATAGATGAAGCTGATAGTAAAAGTCGAAGTACTTTTGATAGAGTTATTTGATTACTATCAAAGTGAAAGAAATGAAATTAAAGAAGAAGCTAAGAAGTTATTAATTTTTCATCCTATATGTACAATAGCTACCCATAGGTTTACGAAATAGAAAAGGGGATTTTAAATTAAATTCTACAAAAAACTTGGGGTGCTGCAGGTTTTGCAATATATCGTGCGACAGTAGAATTCATTTTCCACCATCATGGGCTGTTCACAAATCTACTGCATTACCTAAATAATGATATTAGGTAAAAATAATGGTAACTTAATAATCTAAGCAGTACCAGCAAAATCTAGTAATTCATAGAACTAGACAGTCTTAGCTGGAATGTGCGAGAAGGAAACGGTCGACAAATCACTGTCGTTTACCGTTGAGCGCGTTTTCAATTTGTACCGTCTCACCGTAAGTGCTGGCTGAATGTGTGCACACTGTGTCACCAGGCATGCAGCTACGAAAATAAATATCGAGATTCTATTGTTGAAGATTTGGAGGAGGCAAGTGGGAATCTGTGAGAAAGGTAGAAAAGCATATCAAGCACATTATTAATTGAATGATGCACGAGTACCCAAAGCAGTAACCAACTTCTGCCCAAAGTTACTATTTCAGGGTGTGATGAGCCCTTTTTTAAAATACCTGTTCAATATTCAACAAATGGTCAGGAGCTGTGATAGCAACGTAGTGACGCAAATGGAAAAAGTATTTTACACCATCGATTACTTCCTTTATCTATAGTTCGTTTGTTATTCGGAGAGATAGCTTTCGATTATCACTTTTGCAGTAGATAGGTATACATAGTATACATGCATAAAGCTGTTGCGTTGCAATCCTTAGCGTAATGCAATACACAATCAATTTCAAAGTCGGGCGAGGTTTCCCATGGCTTGTGTCCATCAGTATCAGGTAATTGTAATGCAGTTTTGTAGCATACCACATCCACGTTATTTCTCGTCTCAGCGGCGAGTGCATCTGCCGTGAGCTACATACACTAATGATAATTTATTTGTTCGCGTTGTCTAGTGCGCTCAGTTCAGGAATCCGCTGCACATTGGAAACGAAAACTTTCAACTGTACGAGTATGTACCTCTGTCACTATTTGTTTGGAACACAGTTTGCTGGAATGTTGATTGGGAACGAAAGAAAAATGCAGCGGACGAGATTCTCTATACATTTTTACCAATGTCTCATGTGCATTACACACACTAGAAATAATTAATATTGCGTATTTATTATGTGGCCAAGGTCTAAGCTCTATTGAAAAGTTCAATGATCTTAAATAAAAAATAAAAAAAAAAACTATACACCACCTAATTTACATAGTTTGCATGTTAGTATAAGGAAACTACTGTTCTTTGAAACTAAATTGGAAAAAACATTGTTTTTACCTTAACATAGCGATGTCCTCATTATTGTATGAGAACACAACGCACATCGCTTTCGAGAACGTTAACTGAAGTTAAACTAGAACTTATGTGTGGGGTAATCCCCACACATAAGTTCCAATGTAAGTTCAAAATCTGCAGCAATAAACTCCTAGTAAAAAAAGCTAACGCTCTCAGAATCTGATCGTCAATAACTTAATATAAAAGTATAAAGGTGAATAGCAGTTTGATACTGTCGTAAAAGGGCCGCAGTCATCTTGAGATCGCGTAAACCTCTCACGAGAGGGCGCTCAAATAATCCCGACAATAAAGAAAAATTCCCTCTAGCCCTCTTTATGAAGAGGTAAGTCCTTGGCAAATTGTGCATTGTGGGTGGTATGGAGTCGGTGTTGGATGCTTTCAGTTTCTGTGCTAAGTAATATGAGTTCTTTTAAGCTGCTGGTATTTGAATGTAGAATTCAATCTTAGCATTATTATAGGTGTCCAATTGGTCGAATGCGAACTTGACCAAATGGTGGAGAGATCGTTTTTGAGGGACAATTTGTTTCTTCAGCAATGTTGGTTTTTACAATGAACCTGCTAAAAATGCTGGAAAGTAAATGAACTTTAAAAGTTTTTTTATTATTTTAATAGTGTAACTACTGAATTGATTTTGAAGGTAGTGAGATTGTTGCTGGGGTTGATTCCAGCTTATTCAGGCGGCGCGGCGATGGCTGGTCAGCGTTTTGGATGGCGTATTTTAGATGAAAGAATCTTTAAGTCTCAACAAGATAGAGCGTTGACCAAATCTGATACCTTCAAAAAAACCTAATAAGTACAGTTCGCTTCAAAACCTGGAGCGCGACATGCCATGCGCATCGGACCGCCTGGTTTCAGAGCGGCAAACTTACGTGACGCAAACTGCATATTTCCTGACTGTCGAAATTTTACATTACAATTCGTCTCCACACCTTCCACTATCCATCTGTAAGTAGCAGAATGTAACAGACGAGCATCGTGCAGGTAAGAGACGCTATAAGTGGATTGCTCTTCTGCTTTACATACAAATATTTTGTGCAAATGGACACCAACTCCTACTATGTTATGACTGAGACAGTAAGAGCTAAGATTTATGGACATTTCATATCTGGAGGGCAAAGAGTATTGGAGTAGTCTGGTCATGAGATTGGGTGGAGTGGTAATAATAATTATTTTGTTGGTACCTTTTGTTGGGTTTGGTAGATTGATTACAAACGTGAAGTAAGTTATTAAGGTTGGGAATCCGTAAGTAACCTTGATCTTAGATCTTCTTGATGACCGTGATTATAGAAAGATGGAAAAAAAAGACCGTGGTTGGAGGAAAAGTACCCTTAATATTGAAGATGGCAAATTTTACTGAAAGGAAACATTCCTTTATTTAAAAAAAATAATTAAAACTGCATTTAAAGATTTTTGAAAAATCACCTGCTTGAGCCGGGAATAGAACCGGTGAAATGTGAAAAAAAAAAAAAAACATTCTGTATTTTATGATACCCACCGAAAGAGTCATTCATAAGGATCAATTCCTTTGAAATAACATAGTATCTTACATTAAAGAAGGACCAAGAAAAATATTTTTTTGTTGTAAAACTTACTATCTAAAGAAAATAGTTAACTTCTGAATTGCTCAAAATGAGACCCACTTTTACGTATGCACAGACGTGTTTTTCGATTGAATTCGCCACGTGTCGCCTTTTATATCGAGTTTTTATCGTCTTTCTTTCATTTAAGATACTATGTTATTTAAAGGAATTGATCCTTACGAATGACTCTTTCGGCTGGTATCATAAAATACAGGCTGTTTTTTTTCACATTTCACCGGTTCTATTCCCGGCTCAAGCAGGTGATTTTAGAAAAATCTTTAAATGCAGTTTTAATTATTTTTGAAAATAAAGGAATGTTTCCTTTCAGTAAAATTTGCCATCATCAATATTAAGGGTACTTTTCCTCCAACCACGGTCTTTTTTTTCCACTCTGTATAAACAACAAAATATTTTCGTACGTCAATATGAACCTTTAGCCAGATTTTAAACTAAGTAGCAAAACTCCTAACATTCGTATTTAGCTCACCACAATATATTTTTTTATTGAGGTTTCAGAAGCAATGACCCTCGTGGCAATAAAACCTCTAGCACCCGTCAAGGTGTACAATAGGTAAGTCGGTATAATCCTGATAGATGACGCCGCAAGAGTAGTCTCACAGAACATCTTCATGCCATGCATCATCTCTTGATGACTCAACTTGATTGATTGTTGGATTTCCATACTATAAACTTTTATCTCTAGGTGTGCGAATTGAGATGATATCTTGTGGAATAAGGGCGTTATATGTTTATTAACTCAATAAAATAGATGTGGTTGTTTTCTCACTTGGAAAATATTAACTCAGTTCAGTAAATAAGACGTCAATGGAAATACAGGACACAATGACAGATAACAACATCCATTGCAATTTATTTGCTTGCTGTACTTAAAGTGTAAACTAAAGCATACAGCAACCCAACATATAACATAACATCACACCAGGTAATCTCCAAAAGGTTAGGCAGAGGTGTACCTATAGTATCCCCACATTTACCTAATAAAGTTGCAAATATTAAGCATGGATTTACAGTAATATTAACTCAAAATCAAACCATTTATTTCAAGTAAACCAATTACATGCACTTTTGAACTGTCAAAGGATCGGGCAGTCAGAAAGATTAAACTAGTTGCCCATTCCAAAGCGTAGGTAGGTAGGTACCTATGGAGAAGAACGGGCATGAAACTCCTCGGACACTTTTTATTCAAAGTATGTCAACAAAGTATTAGTTACATTATTCATGTTGAAATTATACATGTGAGAACGATGCAAAACGTTAAAAGAGTCCGTAATAAATAGATTTAAAAAAAATATACCATATATATAAAATATTAAGTCTCTATACTTTGTCAGGAGATGGTTGACACAAATGTGGCATGGTATTTAATTCTACCCGAAACTCTCTAATCTCTCGTCTTAATCTAAACAAATTCAAGATGCTAATTAAATAGTTTTACTACGAACGTAAACGTCCCACGACCTCCAATAGTCCCACAATCTCAAGCTCACACGCCTTTACCTGGCGTTACTCTGCATTACCCTGGCATACCCTGGCACTACCCTGCCACCGCCACAATGATCCCATAAACGCTTTCAAGTATAATAAGATTAGTTTAAACCGTTCATCTGGCCGATCCTTGGACGTGTCTTGGTACAAGGCAAGAGGAGGAAGTAGGAAATTAAAGGTTTTAAATGTAGTAATAGGCACTATTTCGTCATGTCTATATATGTCAATAAATGAACGACTGTTATTTATTTTATCAAAATTATCCCGTAAAGCGAATACGCAATCGCTCGAATCGACCAGTGCGCAGTGACTGGCGATCGAATCTCACACATTTTTTTCAAACATCAAACCGTATAACATATTATCATTCCAATTTTTTTTTTGTACCTATGTAAGACTTTGTCGAGAACTTGGGAAAATATAGGCTAACAAGTCGTTAGTCGTTATTCCCATCGACGAAAATAGCGAACTTCCATACAAACTTTCATCCTTCCTTAGTGCTCACTTTCAAGTTTCTAGACCAGCAGTTTAGGCTGTGGATTGTCGGTCAGAGAATTAATGACTTTAAGATTTTTATTAAGTTCGTCCATCCCGCGCGGGCTGGCAACGTCACATTTTTAGAGGTTTTTCGTGATTATTTTATTAAATTAAAATCCAAGAACTATTTTTTTTCAGCCTAGCGCTAGATCTTTGCTATTTTGTTTACAGTTATTTTGGTATTTACTCATAAAAATTTACAAATTGACAATTATTTTCTATTTGCAGTATTACGACTAAATATTTGTATTTACTATAAAGTCAATGTTAAAATTAATTATAAAGTACAACGACAAGTGCTTCGCCGAAATTTTTAATTTTTAATTTTGTTTTAAATTTAATAAAATAATCACGAAAAACCTCTAAAAATGTGACTTCTAGAAATGCGACGTTGCCAGCCCGCGCGGGATGAACGCTCTTAAGTAGAAGAAGTTTCGAACAATGGACTACGTGGACGTCATGTGCGGCGTAGCAGCCGGGAGCGGCGGAATCGCTCTGCACCAATTTAAATGTTTGGCAGTAGTGAACAGCGTTTGATTCATAGGTACTTTACTGAGTGTTGAGCTGAGATGTTTATCAGTGTATTTCAAGCTATACCTAAAATATGCCGCTCGTTAAGCAATAATAAATACCTACTTACACCTTGACCTCCTGTACCTGAGTGTTGAGCTGAGATGTTTATCAGTGTATTTCAAGCTATACCTAAAATATGCCGCTCGTTAAGCAATAATAAATACCTACTTACACCTTGACCTCCTGTACCTTTGTATTAAAATTATAATTATGTCGTATCTCTATGTATTTAA
This sequence comes from Dryobota labecula, assembly GCA_947523025.1. Taxonomy (NCBI): domain Eukaryota; kingdom Metazoa; phylum Arthropoda; class Insecta; order Lepidoptera; family Noctuidae; genus Dryobota; species Dryobota labecula. The sequence goes on along the minus strand of OX383289.1, from coordinate 1,889,670 downwards.
CTGTTTGTACATAAATAAAATAAATAAAAAGTTGATTAAATTTTCTTAAAAAAACAGGCAAAATTTTAAGAAGAGTAATAATAGGGAGCTAGGTTAAGGATAAAATTGTAGAGTACGGTTTTCACATTGTTGTCCGTGAATCGCTTCCGCCTCCTCTTATATCTTACGTCCCGTCTTTAAGGTGTGCGCACACTGGCGGGTCGGCGGGTCAGATTAGCCGCAGTTACTATGAGACGACTTTATTAGCGCCGCCACTTACAGACGATCTGGGGTGTACGGTGCGCTTTTCCACTATGTACGATTGTTTCCAATGATTTTTCGCTGCTAGTTGGAAGTTTAAGTACGAGTCTAATACGTTATCCATTGTTCTGATACGGTCGTGCCTTTACAAAAACGCAAACGGATTAAATTAAAGTAATTTTGTTTGGACAAAGAAGCTCGAAATCTGATTGCAATGTAATCTTAGTCGCAATTACTCGTAATGTATATTTTTACTTGTCTATTTTAGGTCAAGCTTTATAAATAATCACCAAAGAGCAGTCAGTGTAATGTTATTTTCTTCTGATGCACTGTGACATAGTAGCAGAAGTTTGTATTTAGGTGTATTTTTTTATTCAATCATTGCTTTTCCTTGATTCGGCCAATTCGTACTCACTGGAAAACTTCACGCGATCGGCAGAGACGCCATTACAGACATAATAGACGTGGGACAATTAAATTCACTTCAGAGGTGACGTGAAGTTAGCCGCACTAAGCTGGAAATACTGGTAAGTTTGTAAAACTGTAAAGAATGGAAAGTCAATGTAATAGGAAGATCTGTGTTTGGGAGAATAGATTTTTCAAATGTTACTCTTGTCTCCTGTTAATTTGACGTTTGAACGAATTAAATCAGTCAAACCTTTAAATATTTCCTATTCTAAATCATCGGTTTTTGTTTTTTGGCAATTTGTACAGTAAGATGGCAAGTGATTTTATGGTGAGACCAAATAAACTTAAAGTACAAAATTGTTGTCCCAAAGCTCATTTCCTGAAACTCTCAAACTAAAAATATTTCCTTTCAAAGTCTAACAACGAACCCCCCGTCATCGGAACCCATTACCTAATATCTTCCCCGTCCACCTGCTCTCCACCAATAACTTAAATGCCACGTAAGATCCCATAAAAGAGCCGCCATTGTTGTCAAGAAAAATGTCGTGTTTTTTCCACGACGACGCCGGGCGGGCATTGTGCGCAGGTATTCAGAAAATTAACTCGGTCTAGACGATAGTTACATAGGGTAAAACATGCAGAATTCTCACTATTAAAAATAGAGGAATTAAAAAAAAAAAGTATGTAGATACAGCGGCGAATCGTGGAATAAACGATATAGTCCTTTCACAGATATTTTACCTCTGAGAGCAGCAACAAAATAGCGACCTTATTGCAATAAAAAAAAGATCACAGTGATTTTGACAGTGATGCAAAATCTGAGGTAGGATAGTTATCCAACTTCAGATTGTATATAGAATAGAATAGATTTTTTATTTATTAGAATAACCTAGACTCAACAGGAATGTTAGTACAACTTATGACTATGTTAAGTATGTAAGTACAGACACTAAATAAAAAAAACCGGCCAAGTGCGTGTCGGACCTCGCACAATGAAAGGTTCCGTACTAAGAAATAATTTATCTTAAGAACAAACTTAACATTGTAGTTGGTAAACATAACCTCCCATACATTCCAACTGCAAATGTAAGTTTGTATGCACAATATCGAGAGATTTTCCATGTTATTTTAAGACCATAGACTTCTTATAGATTTTCCTGTAATCTATAAGTATAGAACTATTTTCTGTATTTTTTTTTCAAAATTTTAGGTTCAGTAGTTTCCTTCATGTAAATTATATGTATGTACCTACTTGGATGTTTAATTAAATATACGTAGTATACCGAATGTTTTAAAACGAGCGCTAATCCTGCCGACAAACTGTCACGCAGTTTGGCAGGTTTATAAAAAGTGTACAAGTGTTTGGTTCAAATAAATGATTTATTATTATTATTATTATTAGATAAGGGGGGGAGATAAGGGGGGGAATGGTCAATTTTCGTCTATTTTCACTTATAACTTTAAAACAATTTATTTTAAAATTATAAAAACAAAAATATATTTGAGACCCTCACAGTAAGCCCTTTCATTTGATATGTCACACGGTACAGTTTGCAAAACTTTTTTTTAAAATTTTATTGTTTGCCCCCCTTAAACTGACCCCAATATTCTAAATTCATTTATTTACGGTTCACGTCCGTATTTAGGTCACTCAAATTGATATGTATCAACTTAATCGGTCCATTACATTCGGAGCAAATTGGCTGTGACAGAGGGACAGACAGACAGACACACGAGTGATCCTATAAGGATTCCCTTTTTTTCCTTTTGAGGTACGGAACCCTAACAAGGAAAACAGTAAGATTCCTAAGAACGTTTGGTCACCGTTGCGACATCCCATGAGAGACAGCACAACAGTTACTATAGACAACAGTGACTAGTGAGTGTATGTATATAGTGTATAGTTTTACGTGTTATATAGTGAAAATCTAGTCCTTTATAGTTGTGAAGGACTAGATTTTCACTCAGCTTTCAGTAGGTTCAGCCCCAGGCCGGTTCTTAGGCTAGATTGAACTGAGGTCACCCACCAGCAGTCATCGTCTCACTTGCCCAATTTCCTGCACGGAACTTGAGTGGCTTATGATTAATGGCTATGTTGATAAGTTAATACTTATTATGGAACAGATTTAAATAAATGCAGCTGCCGAATTTTTGCTAATTTTGGTTTAGTGTGGTGGCTGCTTTCGTAAGGTTTCGGGCGCAATTGTCGTGCGGACTGAACCTTCTGTGTTTATTTTCATTATGGTGTCACGGTGGTATAGAAGATGGCTTTATGAGATCGGTCTAGTTAAGATGATTTGTTGGTTAGTGACCGGTAAATGTTTTCATATCGGGGGTAAGGAGGGTTAGGAATTTCGATAAAAATATATTAAAAGGTTTTGTTGAACATTTTTAGTAGTAGCTGGACGTAGCTGGACACAAACTAACCTGTTCAATGACTGCGTTATCTGAACAGAATTGATTCTCTCAATTAGGTCGATAGGTCTGTTTACTAACACGTTATAATTATGACATGTAGCTTATTTCTCTATGGAATTAGGCATGTAGAAAACTTCTAAGACATGAGTCGCTGCTTCACATCAGTGCCTATTTTGCGCCTACACCGTCGCCTAGATCTCAAAAAGGAATCACTCCTAAATTTGATCTTTACAGAGATTTCTATGATTTTTTCAATCAATTCACGAACAAAGCACAAAAAACGTGTTGATGTATGAAATTCAGCGACACCGGTGACCGCGCAATATGCATAGCGTTGATTTGTTGGGCTTCAGTGCCATAGACTAAGTTATATAAGGAATAGATGTGACACTTTGTTATGAGTTTTTTGTTGTATTGATTGAGTTGAAATACCTGTCTTTGATTAAATCAACTTCCCGTTTGGTTTTTTCTACCACTTAGGCGGTTGTACTACAAATCACGAAATGCTTTTAGCGCAAAATATTTATGTATTTAAAACATAATTCTCTCTCTGTTATCTTCAAACGATTGACAGTACGATATTAAATATTATAATTGTTTAGCGCTAAACGTATTTACTGCTTTGTGGTGCAAATAGGCCTTTATCTAAAAATACAAAACTTAGATAAATTAAAAATAGGAAGCTGGTTTAAATACCTTTTAAATACCACGATCTGTTGAAAATCATCATCATCTGGTTAGCCTTTTCTTTTCTTTTTTTTGTCTTGGTTTTTTTTTTTCGGCCTCCAGTCTAACCGGATGCACCTGAATACCAGTATTTTACATGGAGCTACTGCTTATCTGACCACCACAACCCAGTTACTGGGTAATAGGACACCTTTTGGTAAGACTAGTTGTCAGACTTTCTAACTACCCGTAACAACTGTCAAAGATCCACAGCGAATGATAGCCGGGGCCAACGGCTTAACGTGCTTTCCGAGGCACGGAGGCGTCTTGGTTTGTTATGATGGTCACCCATCCACGGTCCAACCGCGGCAAACGTAGCTTAACCTGATCGATCGACCCGTGCGGCTTTTATTACTTAGCCACAAGCCCCTATCTGATGTTAACATTCCATTCGCTAATGATTAAAAAATTATCATCAATCATTTAAACAAAAGTTCAGTCATTTTAATTGTGAGTACTGGCTAACTAACAATCAAAATAATACCTATCATTACTCTTGTGTAAGAGATGGCGTCACACAGGTTGTAGAGCGTTGTCTCTTTCTAATAGGTAGAATGACTGATACATTTAATTGTATGACATTTGCACTTGACCGTGTCGGTCTGTATGAATTAAATTAATTATTCGTTTTTTATGGTCTAACTTAGTCTAGATAGGTCTAGGTCACGCCTGGTCGAGTAATGTAATTAGAAGCAATGTGTTTTTGTACTATCGTTAGGGCTGTAAGTCGTGGGAAATTGTGTTATTTTAATTAACAATACTAAATGCCTTATGTTTAAACAAACCTTGCATATGACAGAGATTAATACAGATTTTCAAAGCAAACAGTTATTAATACATACTGCAGCGATATAAAAATGAAAATTCACCACTAAATGGCGCCCGAACATGGCTCAGGCTCAATACGCATCGAATCTTTCTTCCCTTGCCAAGGTTTATGCGAAAGTCGCTGATAATCTTTCTACGGCTTTTCCCTGTAATTCACGAGCGTACAATACGGACTCGTTCCGCTATCACTCTCAAAGCTGGCGACACTGTATGGAGACAAAACTTCTCCAGATCAGATAACTTTTCAATAAAATAATTATAAAAAAAAAATCGGAGCTAATAATTTTTCTGGAACTTCAAGGATTCCATGGGGCGGGAAAGGATGAAGCAAGGGTACGCATGCCTGGTAGATAGTCCGAAACCCGGAACAAAAAAGCCGAAAGCGGCCCTTTTTATCTGGTGTTATACAAAACTCGAAACACTCTGACACCATTGGCACCAGCATTTGCAAAAATCAATAAACGATAGAATATTTATATATAATAGTTTTTACTCTTATTACAATTACACATTATGCGTCTAAAATATATTCCATGACTTGATTTAGGTTCACATTTTTTATAAAAAACTGACAACCTGTATCAAGCCATATTCAAATTAAAAAAAATCAGAAATTTACCAATAAAATAAAATAAAAATTGATGACCAGCTAGAAAAAAGGAAACCATTAAGTTTAAACCGCAAAGGCCACGCTGCAATATAAAACGATTCAGTATTTTAAGACGTTTATTTGTGGATTTTGAAAGCATGTTCTTTTTTTTTTTTTTTTTTTTTTTTTTTTTTTTTTTTTTTTTTTTTTTTTTGTGTATGGCATCTCGGAGGTATAACCACTGGGGGTTCCTGCTCCTTAACCGGGCTTTCCTGTGGTGCCGCAAGCTCCTAACGAAGTTTACGCCTCCAGCCAGGGGGTTTTTACTATAATCTACTTAAGCTAGACGACTGCTCGCTAAGGGCACCCCAGGTGGGGCTCGAACCTCGGCTTAGGGCAGTGTCGGAGGGAGGGTGGCAAGGGACCGTCGGTGGCTGGATAATATCAGGGTTCTGATTATTAATCGGGGGAGTTTGGATTACAGGCTCAGCTAAACCACATGCTGGCACATCGTTAAGCGTCGTCGTCAAGGGACGGGGAGGGCTACTATTATTATTGACGATAATAATAGTGGATCGGGGTGGGTTTCGCGCGGGACCTCTAAAGCGAGGTCGGAATTGTGATCGTGTTCGTGTTGTGTGTACTCTTCGAGCTGTACTAGTTTCCCTACGACTCTCCTGGATGAGAGTGGTGGGGTCGTCTGGGTCGGTCAGTGCGTGCCTTGGACGGCGGATCGTACTAATGCGGGAGGGGGTATAATTGGCGGCCTGCACAACGAGAGTGTTGCGGTGGGTGGCGGCAGAGTCAAAGAATCGCTTGGAAGAGCGTTTCAGAAATTGGGCTATTGTAGGCATTCTAAGCTCTACATGGAGGTTTGTGTTCCGAACGAACCAGGGGGCTCCCGTGCATTTACGGAGGAAACGATTTTGAATGATTTGCATCTTATGGATGATATGTGATTTTGCTTGGGCAAAGACAGGACTCGCATAGGTCATGATGGGGCGGATGCACGCGGTGTACAATCGCAATTTGCACTTGAGTGACAATTTGCTATTTTCGTGGACGAGGGAGTGAAGCCTATAGAGAGCGAAGGCGGCGCGCGAACGCACCTTACTTACATGCTCAGAAAAGGAGAGGTGATGATCGAGAATGACACCTAGATATTTGGCTCGCTTCTCCCAGGGGATAGGCTTGCCGAACATGGTGACAGGTTTGGGCTTTGGGGGGATTTTTCTCGGTTTTACGAAGAGAACCGCTTGGCTTTTGTCAGGATTGACTTCGATCCGCCACTTTCTAAACCACTCACCGAGCTTGTCGGCTGCAGTCTGGAGAGTGTTGGCAATGACATTATGACACTTCCCTCTGTAGTAAACGGCCGTATCGTCTGCGAACAGAGCCAACTGAGCCTTTTTAAACTTCGGGATGTCGCTGGTGTAAAGCGTAAAAGCCAGGGGGGATATCACAGAGCCCTGAGGGACTCCTGCGCGTATGGGATGGGGGGAGGAGAGGGCTCCCTCTATGCGATAGCGAAAGGTGCGATTCGACAAAAAGTCTCGTAAGATGAGCACGAGACGCTCGGGCACACCGAGTTGGTACAGCTTGTAAATCAAGCCGTTGTGCCAGACCTTGTCGAACGCTTTCGCTATATCAAAGAAGATAGCTCCTGTCATAAGGCCGCGTTGAAAGCCGGCGCTTATGTCCTCGACTATACGGTGGACCTGATGGGTCGACGAATGTTTGGTACGGAATCCAAACTGTTCGTGGGGGATAAGGCCCTTAGTCTCGGCGTAGTCTCTGAGACGCTTATAAATAAGCCTCTCGTAGAGTTTGCCCATGACTGTGAGCAGGCTAATGGGGCGGTAGCTCGCGGGCTCCTTCTTGGGTTTACCGGGTTTGGCAATACCGATTACTGTGGCCTCTTTCCACACTTGCGGGAAGACGTTATTGTTCATGGCTCCATTGAAGATGGTGGCCAAGAGCATTATCAGGTGGGCGGGGAACAATTGGACCACCCTATTGGTGATACCATCAGAGCCAGGGGCTTTACGAGGTTTCAGACCCTTTATGAGCTCGTGCACTTCCGCCGGTGTGACGGGAGCCAGAGGATACTCAGGGTCTTCGACGGGCGGGAGGGAGGCTCTACGTTCGACTTCAGCGTCGACCTCATCGAGGTGAGCTTGGTCTACTGGTTGAGAGCTGGGCGAGCACTGGGCCTCTAGACTGTCGGCTAAGCATTCGGCTTTGTCGATGTCTTCGAAAGCGAGAGACGCGTCTGGGCGGATCAGTGGGGGCATTGAGGCTGAGCTACCTCCTCGGGGATTGAGTTTCCTTTGGAGTTGCCAGAATGCTAGATGGTTCGGCTCTAGGCTGCTCAGTAGCTTATCCCAGTCGGCGTCACGAAATTCCTTCACGCGTTTACTTACAGCACGCTGCAAGTAGCGCATGTGGATTTTGTTAGCCGTGCAGGGAAAGCTACTGTACGCACGGACGGCTGCGTTCTTCTCCGTCATCAGTGCACGTACATCGTCCGGCAGTTTCCCGCGACGGTTATCCGTCGCCGGAACCTCCCTTGAACATGTGTTCAGGACAGATTGTACGTGCTCTGTGAGAGAGTCGATCGCGGTCGTCGTGTCTGCGATAGAGTCGAACTGGTCGGGGATTGAATCCAATTGGGGGGACGTGTTAGCTTTCAAGCTTTCGCCTACTCGCTTCCAGTCCGTTATCCTTTTGGTGCGCGGGGGGATATTGGGGTCGTGAAGACCTATGCGAGGGGCCATTTCTACGAGAACAGGTCGGTGGTCAGAGTGAAGCTCGTGATGCACCTCTATAGAGACCAACCGTAGGTTGATGTTCTTTAGAAGTGCCACATCGAGCACGTCAGAGGCATGGTCAGGATTATGCGGATAGTGGGTGTGACTCATCGGGGCGATGATATCAAAATTGAGGAGGGGGCAGAGGTCAAAGAGGACTTTACCCCTATGGGAGGTGAGTCTACTATTCCAGGCTGGGTGCTTGGCATTGAGATCTCCCGCCATGATGACGGAATCACTCATGCTCAAGAGGGTATTAAGGTCGTCGGTCAGTAGTCGATCTTGGATAGGATCAATTGTAATGGTAGGGGGCAGATAGGCTGATATTATTGTTATAGATGGGTGGCCCGTCATACCGATTCGGCAGATCGAGACTTCTAATAGGGACTTTAGGACAGGAGGGTCTATGGGCATGCAATAGAGCTCTGATTTATAATAGATTAGAGTACCTCCCAGGTGGCACCGCGACCTATCATTGCGAATTATACGATAATTCGCAATTGACGGGTTTCGGTGCCTGGGTTTTAAAAAGGTCTCTTGGATGAGGAAAACGTCTACCTTATGATCGCCGAGGAATTCGGTGATCTCTGAGTTTTGGCCGTCCAAGCCATTGGCGTTAAAATAGCCTAACATTAGGGATCGGGGTTTGTTTCTAGCGGGGGACCTAGTATCCATTAAGTGGTCTAGGGGTGTTGTTCGCGAATCTAGACAATGCTTGCGTGATCTCGGGATACGCATTGTAGATTGCCTGAATTTGGTATAAGTCACCGGCGTTGGTCGCGGCGACTATCTCGTCGGCCATCCTCCTCGCGCGGGGGGTGAGGAAGACCATGTAGGTGGAAGAGATCACCTGGAAGGGATCTACTTTGTTGACACCGGCCACGGGAGTGGGGGTGTGGTTAGGAGGGGGGCGCGCGTACGGAGCGGCGGCGACGGGCGCGGGCGCGGCGGCGAGGGGCGCGGGTGCGGTGGGGGGCGCGATGGTCGCGGGTCTCGATTACGAGTTCTCGAATCGGGTTCGCGGGTCCATTAATCGGGGTATACTGGCCTGGGGGGCCTGGGGAGCGACTGCCTGAGGGGCGGGTCTAGCCTGGAGGCTTGGGAACGCCTGCTGATGGTGCAGGTAATTCCAGGGACTGGGTCTCTGGGGACTCAGTCTTACTGGTTCCAAATAGGACGGGCATTCACGGGATTGACGCGCGTCGGTACGCTTCGCTAAGCGAGGGGGCGCGGATTTTGGAGCTTTAGCGCAGCCACGGTAGTTCGCGGGGTGGCCTGCCTCGCCACATAGCAAGCAGCTAGGTGGCTCGGTGCATAGTGCGCGGTCCTTGGGACGTTCGCATTCCGCAGTGCTATGCGAACCCAGGCACTTTACGCACCTGGGTGTCGCATAACAGTGCTTCTGCGTATGCCCGTAGAGTTGGCAACGATGGCACTGGGCAATCACGCTTGACTTGCGGGGTCTCTCGATTTCGAGACCCGAGAGACTACAGATCGATTTGATCTGGAAGATCGGGTTATGACCCTCGGAGGGTGGGCAGATCACGAGGATCATGTCAAAGGCCTCACCGCGTCGCGCGCGATGCATACGGTGGACCTCGTTTACAGGGACGTTTTGCGACCTAAGATCGGCTATGATTTCAGAGCATGGGATCTCCCTTGGGATTCTGCGGATGACTACGCGTGTTTCCTTTTCCTCGGGGAGGCAATACGTGTGGAAAGACACGTTTTTAGAGCGAAGCATTTTGGTTAGGCTCCTGTAGTCCGTAGACGTGGGAACCGTGACCTTGATGCCGGTCTGGGTGGATTTGGCATGCGAGTAATTTATCCGGAGCTCGACACACCATTTTGATATGTCGGTCCATTTGGACTTGTCCTGGATAAATACAGGCGGTGGGGGGGGGGAATTTCTTAACGGGATTGCCGTTTATTAGAATGCGCGGAGTGGGGGCCTGCGACGTGGACGCGGACGCGGAGGGCGCGGGCGCGGCGGAGGGCGCGGGGGTGGGGACCTGCGACGCGAGGGGCGCGGACGCGGTGGACGGGGCGGGGGTGGGGATTTGCGACGCGGAGGGCGCGGACGCGGTAGACGGGGTGGGGGTGGGGACCTGCGACGCGAAGGGCGCGGACGCGGTAGACGGAGTGGGGGACGCAGGAGGGCTGAAGGCCTCTGCTTTCCCTTTCTTGGCGGCCTTTCTCTGGGCTTTCGTCTTCTTCCTCTTGCCCCCCCGTCCCGAGACTAGGCTGAAGCCTTCGTCCGAGGTGGAGGGGGAAGAGGCAGAGGACGCTGCCGACCGTGTCGTGACGGTACGGTCCGATTCTGAGTCGGAACCGGCGGGACGCGGGGTGTCGGCTCTTCCACCACTGACTGCCTCTTCTGTTTCCATGTCGGAAACAGATGAGCCAGCCTGTGACAGAGGCGAGCGAGAACGCGAACGCGATCGAGAAGGAGAAGGAGAGGGAGAGCGGGGGCTATCCGTCGAGTGGGTGCGAACGGACGCCGAGAGGGTGGCAGCCGCGAGGGCTCCGTATTCCTGTCCATATTTGGACTGGAATACGGGGTCCTTTAATACAACTCCGATCAAAAATTCTATCAACACCGTCCCGATGACGGGGTTTTTCTTATATTCGGGAGGGGCCATGACGGTGGCGGGGAAGTTATCCCTACAACTAATATCCCTAACTCCCCGGGTGGGTTTGCCCGGGGATGAGTGAAGCCTCCCTGCCGGGTCAGGCAGGGAGATGTGTGCTAATGGTGAGCCCTAAGCTTGTAACCCGTCGCCAGTCTTATTGTGCGAACGGGGCCCTACAAATCCGGTGCGAAGGGTGTAGACACACCCTAAAGACACCGGGTGAGTAGCTGCGAAGGGAAAACTGTCACCAGAGCCGACTAGGAGATCCCCCAAAGCCGGTTAACTCTGGGACCCGTCCAATTGACTGCCTTGCCCTGATGGGGTTCGGCGGGTGTGATTGGGTCAACACCCCCTTGGATTCGTTAGCACCGTTAGGTTTCAACCAAGGACCACGAAACTGTGGTTTTTCCCTGACGGGGTAAAAACGCGCGCAACGTTTTAGACGACAAGGTTTAAAGAAACCAATACCAACCTGTCTTGAAAAAGACAATAGTTGATATTATTGTTAGTAGTCGGACTACTAGTGCAATCGTTACGACTGGGCGTAACGATTACCGGATGGCGGCGGCGGCGGACACTTGACACGGCACGGGCGCAGCGAGCCGGAGCTGCAGCACACGACCGTTCCGAACGGGTGTCGCGACGCGGAATGACCGAACAAGCGCACCGGGGCGGGCGCAGGGAGCGGGAGCAGCGTAACGACCGTCCAGGGCGGAGGTCGAACGGTGAGAGAGTGAGCATGTTCTTTAGAAACCTAAGCATACATAGTTTGATGAGGCACACATTGACATTGGCTTCAATGCCTATATAATCCAGTCCAATCAATCTCCATATATGTAGAAACGCCTGTTTTCACTAACATTACGAAACACCTAAATGGACGCCTAAATTGCACGGTTGTGCTACTCGTATCAACTCTTGGCGCTCGGTCGAGCGTTGAAAAACCAACGGTGCACTTTTATTTAGACCGCATTTAGTGTTAGTGAAAACGGGCACGTGACTTATGAAGTCTGTATAGATTCTTTCTCTCTCTGACTTTCTTTAGGCGTCATTAAGATAGCTAATGTCTAAGATGCCATTGCTCGTCTAAGGTACATGGCCTGGCATCTTAGTTAATCTCCAGTATATCGCAATGTCATGTCTGCGCTACTAATCTATAGCACTGAAGGACAGCACTATAAATCAGAAGGCGCGTGTGTCGACTGTCAGTCGCACCTACACTATGAGTTAGTGCCGATAGTGAGTGTGAGGTGTGCCACTCACTACCCTACTACCTACTGCTGATAACTGAAATAAATATTCAGGAAAATAGTCGCTGATCTATTTTGGAAATAAAATTGTTCCAACAGTTGTTCTGCACGCACAGTGAAAAAAGAGAATCAGAAGAGGTAACTTTTCAGCGTGCTGAACTCACACATGATTAGGAAATGCAATCCGGTCTATCCGTAATTCGAAAAATCCAGATAACCGCACATTTTTACTAGATTTCCAAATCCGGATTTGAAAACCGAACGGATTTTCATTCCCTACACATGATAGCAACGGAAGGTATACCCAAGAACTATTATAGAGAGCGGTCAAACAGGTCGGGGGTTGTCTTTTTTTTAACTGCCTCTGTGGTCTAGTGGCAAGACCACCTGTCTCAGACCCAGTGGTGAGAGAAACCCGGGTTCGATTCCCAGCGAGCCAAGTCCGCCTGGCTAGCTACCACCATCTTATCCAAGTCTGTTGCCATAGCAAAAATGTTAACAGCATTTGTTGCTTCGGCAGTTAGAGGTAAGACAGCTAGTTCCCCAGACCGTCGGTATTCTCATCACTTACCATCAGGTGAGATAAAGTTTAAAAGCTTCACTTTTGTGCAATAAAAAAACTAGCCTTTTTAGACTGAACTATATGAGCTGAACTAGTGAATGTTATTAACCAACATACTACTTAATATAAAAATAATCCTTTTTAATACTTATTTTTAAACTTATGTACATCTAAAGGCAAAACTGTTCCTAACTTGGTAAATGCACAAAAAGTGTCTGAAATTAAGAGTAGTAACAGGTAAGGAGTCGTTGTGAAGTCTGGCGGCCTTCCAATTTGTGTAGTGTGAACATACTCATTTATTTTGTGTACTTGTAGTTTGGTGGCTAGGGTGCAGATAACTATAGTGTTCTGTACCAGGTTTTAGTGTTACAATTGATATTAGTAAGGAATTAAGTGAGTGAAAAACAATCAGACAAGTCTAAGAAAAAATCAGACAATACTCAAAGCAACTAATTTCTCTTTTTTGTGTCTAGCTCTGAATATGGCTGCTTTTGAAGCAGTGCGGGGTACCTAAATAGCAAGGATAATTAGAAATAGAATTTTCATTCGTTTTTTAGCTTCGAACGACATTTTGAAACATTTTTTCATCCTCATAATAATTTAGGAATATGCCGCAGATGGATTGTCGAATCCGCTGTTTTACATAACCGCTGGCTGTTTTACAAAACAGCTCACTTTATGATCAGTGTCTAACTTTCAATTCGTCTACGAAGCAAAATGCCTAAAATTAATGTCTATACAGCAAATTGCCTAAGTTGTAAATCGCCTAGTGAAATGCCTAAAATGCAATAATTTCTATGTAGTCGAGATGGTTAAAATAAACTCACTTTAGGGCCTCTGAATTGTAGGTTAGGTTAGGTTAGAACTGTGAACACATAACGCCAGAAACGGTACTCCCTTTCTTCTCCTAAAATAATAGACATATTGCAAGGTAGGCATTTTGGTTCATAGTCAGAATAAGGTTTAGTTCAAATACTGTATAGACATATTGCAAGGTAGGCATTGTGCTTCCTAGTCAATATAAGGTTCAGGCAATACTTGGCATAGACGTTTTGATTTCTAGTCAGCATGGTCATAAAGGAACAGCTCCGTTATATAAAAAAGCTCAACAACGAACGTTCAGCTGGATTTACCATTGCGTTACGTTAAAAAAAACTGCTACCCACGTTTAGACGTAGTTCAGAATGGCTAATTACTGCGATCGATCCGACATTAGAAGCTACACCAAACGCTTATTGTGACTGCAAGCTTCGGCACCTTGAGCAATTGTAAAACAGCTAGCTGTTATGTAAAACAGCGGATTTGACAATCCATCTGCGACAAATACACCAACATACCGACGTTTATTTTTTAAGGTTAAGATTGTTTCTCATTTCTATTAGTGGCGCGAGTTCTGAGTTACGTCCCTTTGTTTACGCTAAAACTTTGTTTATAGTGTTTTAAATTGATGAATTTTGTATACTTCCCGCCTTACTTATAAGCGCGGAATAAAGTTATACTAGGTATAAACGTCAAAAATGTATGGTTATACCGAAGTTATTCATAGTATAACTTTATTACGCGTTTATAAGTAAGGCGGTTATTGTTTTACTCCGCAATTAGAAAATAAATTCAGACTATATCAAGGTATTTCCTACTGTGTGATGATTACAAAACAATGGCTAATATTGTGTGCAATAAAGGTTCGTCTCTCTGTGCGTACAATATTATTACAACCCTATGCTTATGCATAGGGTTGTAATAATGTTGTACACTTATTACGCGTTTATAAGTAAGGCGGTTATTGTTTTACTCCGCAATTAGAAAATAAATTCAGACTATATTAAGGTATTTCCTACTGTGTGATGATTACAACACAATGGCTAATATTGTGTGCAATAAAGGTTCGTCTCTCTGTGCGTACAATATTATTACAACCCTATGCTTATGCATAGGGTTGTAATAATATGCTATGCTTATGCATAGGGTTGTAATAATATTGTACGTATGTTTATTTATTTTATTTTATATATTTATCTTTATTTCAGACACACAGTCCATAAAAATTGTTACATACAAAGAAGCTGTTAGTACGGTTGTTAGTAGTACACAAGTTTTTTTACAAACAATGAAATAAAATAAAATAATATGGTGTTAGATTTGTTAGTAAACAAAACAAGTTACACAATAATAAGTTACGTCTATTTCCTGTTCCTGTGTAGGTGAACACCTGACCAGTAAACATTAAATGGACTTCTTATTAAACGTTTTTGCTCTCCAGCAAAAAGTATAAAATCAATCTTTCTACCATATGAAACGAGTTTAAAATCACTTATCTCGAAGCGAAAAGCACCACCAAAGTCACTTAACAGGAAACGAAAGTGTGAAGACAGTTATTTTGTTCTCGGACATAAATCCTTTCAGCCCCATTCTAGCGGTCAAGTTTCAAGGGTCTGACCGGAAAAGACGAGGTGACAGGTGGGGGAAATGGCTCACGTTTCCGGTCTGAGCACCGTTCACTGCGCACGAGTGGCGTGAGCGATTTTACTGAGGTGAGTATCGAGAGCTTGAAGAGCATTGGAGGTGCGTTTGTGTCATTGAGAAAGGTTTTGTTGAAGAGGGAATAAAAAGTTGAAATGTCACACAAGAATGATCTTCACAAAAGTACGCAATGTGGTCAAGGGTTAAAAAAATGCCTATTTGATTTCTAATATTTAATAAAAAATCACACACAATAATAATGTGAAACATGTTACTGTCTGATTTTGTGTGTAAAAGTTGTTCTTCTGCGTAAGCAGAGTAAAACTGTCTACTTCTTTCTGAGATACTGCACCGGAATCACCCAGTCATTTGGCATTCGCTAGCGTTCGCCTCGGTGCGCGTCCGATCGCACTGAATCGCTCGATCAGGTGTGAAAATGAAAATAGTTCGCTTCGAATACTTGCAATTGGGAGGGAATCGGCAATTCTACGATGTAGTTTGAATGTAAAAGAGTATGTTTATTTTCAACAGTTTGGCTTTTATAAGCTATTTAAAGAAGGAAAAAGGGAAATTGTTTTGTAATTAGTGAATAATGTGATGAGGTGCATAAAATTCAGGGATTTTTCTTTTCTTCGTTTGAATTCTTCTCATTACAAAACGGATTCTTCGCTTTAATCAATTATACGTTAAATAGATTCATCCATTAACTAAGTTCCTTCAATTCCTTGAAGGTTACAAACACATACATTAGATATTGATTTTTTAAATTAAATATATACAGTGCCAAGAAAAATATTCGTCTCGTGTACCTGCGCATATTCCAAGAGCATTCGAACAGGGCAATAATTTATACGCTCAAGAACTATATCTCTAAAATTATCCAAAAAACGCTGGTGTATCTAAATTGAAAACACGTGGGTTAGGGCCATAAATAAGGCGCGCGACACACGGTCGTCTAGACGCTTAATCTAAAGTACCTGACTCATGCTCGGTCCAGTTTCACCCTTGTATGCCTTTAAGATGTTCCCGCGATGTAGGAAGAGGGTGCATCTCATGATCTTTGATTGTTATGTTTTATAGGTTTACAAATTATAGTTGCTGCAATACATACAATTCCCATGGGGGTAGGCAGAAACTATAGAACGCCACTTGCTAGGCTCCTTACATACTCCTTTTGCTTCGTTTATGTTCATACATCTGGTCATACACGGACTGCGGGTTGCGATTACTATCTACGCATCTGACCTTTCTGAAGAACATCACCAATTAGGTCACTATGTGTCCTAAGGCTTTTTCAATTTTGTCACTACATCTTATATATATACAGAAGCTGTTCGTGTACCTTTAGAAATAAATAAACCGCGCTGATGCCGCTGCCGTCGCCGTTGCAATTAAGTTTTGGGAAACCTGTAGATAACGTTTTGTCATGCACGGGTCATCAAGGGTCTTACACCTTTGGGCACTGATGCTTTTCATAGACGATCACAGATGGCAAAGCATAGGCGTATCATCATATGCCTAATAGCCTTTTCCCAACTATGTTGGGGTCAACTTCCAGTCTAACTTGTTAGATAAGATTACTGTTTAATAATGGTGGAGGTGAGACTTACCGGTCACTAGCCAAAGAGGTTCCAGCTACTTTTGAAGCATCTACGTATACCTACAGATAAATTAATAAAATAATAGTCAGAAAAGTTTTCAACTGACAAAAAAAAATATATTGTTCGTTATATTTTAAATTACTCATATTGTAATACTGTTTAATTGATGAATTACATTATCTATCTATATATATAAAAATAAATGTTTGTATGTTTGTTTTCTATGCGTCCCTAAATCATTGATGAGATTATGATGAAACTTTGGTAGATTATTCTGAAGAGCGAGGGATTGTGGCCCAAAAATCAAAATTTAAAAAGTTCGACCAAACACTTTTTGACTTTACGTGGCATTGCAACGCATGCTGGGTGCTGCTAGTTATCCATAAAAAATTGTTTTGTAGCAGGAATAGACGCGGTATCCATTCCACCATTACGTACATCTAGGCGCGTAGACAATGCATACCTACGTACGTAATGGGAGGGCGTGCTACCGGCTCACCTTACTCACCTCGGGTCTAGGGTGAATCAATGTGTTGCTCACTTGCACCCTATGCTCGCTTTCCGATACTCTTTTGTTTTAGTTCACTTTCGTTATTTATTGGTACATTTGTAAGGTTCAGTTGTGTGTTTTTGAAAGTTGCAGTTTTGATAGTGTTGGATTAGGTTATCGTTGAATTTTAGCGCTTCTGTGTGATGATATGGTGAATTAACTATGACTAAAATGCTTAATAATTCCTGCGACAGGTAAACCAAAGAGGCAAAGTTCATACATTTTGTATGGCCGCGCTTTGTAGTAATACACCTATCATTATCGTCTTGTGTCACCCAAAAGTTTAGAAAAGTTTTTTGGAATTGCATAGAGTTACTGTACTGTTTTTGGAATTGTATAGAGTGACTGTACGGTACTTCAACTGAATGAGTCTGAATTCAAATCTTGTATAAAACGCACACTATGCAGGCACATATTATAAGTTTGGGGATTACAACGCTGATAAAAAGGCTTGGCTCATTGCTGGTCAACTAACTGTTTAACATTTGACAATATTGTTGGAGCTGCTGAAGATTGTCAGACTATCTTTCCATTGTATAAACTCAATCTCCTTTGTATTATATAATTGCATAGCACAGGTGTGAGTACTATAGAGCTACCATTTACTGGGTAATATGTCTTTTATTGACTTGAATGTGCCCTGCTGCGGCGGTTGAGAGTATGTCATTCTCACTCAGATGTCTCGCTTATGGTGGCGCGTGTGTTGGATCATTTAGCTCCCTTAAAAATGGTTGAGCTGAATGGTGCTAATCCATGCGTCATGTTCGTGAACGGGCGCCGTCAGTTGGGACTGGTCATCTCTTAGCTGCCATGGCTTATTTTATTTTTGATTTGTTTTTTTTTTTGTTTCTATTTGTTGTACCTACTCTGGATGCTTTTAATGTGTACGTTTTATTTACATCGTTCTCACATATAATTATAAATTCATCATCAAAGATGTAACTAATATTTTTCTAAAAATTTAATTTAAAAGAGTGTCCATGGAGTTTCTTGCCCGTTCTTCTCCATAAGTACCTACTCGCTTTAGAATGGGCAACTAGCTTCATATTTCTGACTGACTTTTGAACCGTCAAGGAGTCGTCCTTGACGATTCAAAAGTGGCTGTAAATCATTTAATTGAAATAAATGATTTGAGTTTGAGTTATTAATCTATTATTGTGTAATTACGGTATAGTTTGACCGAAACCGCTGTGCCTTGCTTTAGGTATGTGCGCGGCGACACAGGGGGTCACCTCCCATCTCCTCTCCTGTGGTCCTTCCCGCCTTGCGGCATACGGACCATATTCCCGTCTGATTTTGTCGAGCCTTAAATAGATTTCCCTGCTCCCCGCACTGGGGCCTACGACTTCACATCACGTGACTTCGCCCCCGAGCAGTCATCTAGATACCTATTCTATATACATATCCAGCCGCATCTCCATCCTCTACACTATGCCGGATTCGAGGTCCTTCCGGCGGGTGTGCCATTTGTGAGCAAATGACCTCAGCCGCCGGAAGCCCTCTGCGCTGGCTACCAGCTCTCGGTGGTACACAGGACCGACCTCTTCCCTACTCCAGTCCCCCAACATTTGCTCCCTATCGTCAGCGTACAGAGTGCAGTCCCACAGGACATGGTCCCGAGTTTCATCCGCCAGCCCACAATAGCAAATAGCAGTGTCACATAGTGACATTGCGGGTAGGCGGCTCCTGAAACTCCCGTGTCCTGTTAGGATCTGTGACGTGACGTAGTCAGGGGGGCAGTGCAGGCCACTCAGTTCGTCGTAAACGCTCACGGTGTCACGCTGCTCATGCGTCACCGCCGCCCCCCACCTCGCCGCGCATTCCTAAGGCGGGGTACAGCTCTATACATATTAGATCTCATCATCGTTTATTCTTATTTCCAAAGATAGAAGATGATTCCCGAAGCGCATATTTTTCTTGGGATGTCTGTACATACCTATGTAAGTGATGTATATTCCGTTAATGGGGTTGTCATGACAAACCGGCTGTTAAAGGTAACTCACTCAGGGAAGGATGCAAAAGGCCATAAGTACACAAAGCTCCATTAAGTCCTTACCCCCCCAAAAGACATGTGGGTTCAAATCCGTGATAGGCCCAAGTAGGTTTTTGTATTTTGCAAAAACATGTTATTACAATTAATGTATTGTTTTAGTGATTATTTAAGTATTTTCTGTTTTAAATATTGTTTTTATTCAATAAAAAGTTAATACTTTTATTAATGCATATAATAACAAGCAATAATAAGGTTAACATTTACGAATTTTAACACCAAGTAGTCCGGAGGTTTCAAGACCGCTTGCCGAGCATAATATTGGAGGTTCGAATCCTACGCACAACATGTGTTTTCTGTCATGCAGTATACGTTTTTTAATATACAGTATTTTTCTATTTTGTTTTAGTAATATATAGAAAGAATTAAAAAATCAAGAAAAATAAACAATATTTATTATTGCTATTATTAAACAAAAATTTTGATCTTATTTTACAAAAAAAAAATTATATTGTAAAGATAATAAAAATTAATAAAAAAATTAATAATAATAATTAATATTAATTAATTAAATATAAATTATTATATTATCTTTACAATATTTTTATTTATATTTTCTTTTATATATATTTTTTTCTTTTTGTAAAAGTTCTGTTATTTTTTTTTATTGGATAAGATTTAATAATATACAGTTATCATAAGTCATTACATATTTTGCCAACGGACACAAACGGGTCCCTAGACAACGTTGTAGTTATAATTTGAGGGTATTTATTAATTTTATGAAGAAAACGTAAGTAAGTAAAATTAATGTATACCCTCAAATGATAACATCTATCGATTAGACAGAGACCCAAAGATAAACTACTTGGACGATAGT
Organism: Dryobota labecula; assembly: GCA_947523025.1. Classification (NCBI taxonomy): domain Eukaryota; kingdom Metazoa; phylum Arthropoda; class Insecta; order Lepidoptera; family Noctuidae; genus Dryobota; species Dryobota labecula. The sequence goes on along the minus strand of OX383289.1, from coordinate 1,869,725 downwards.
GGATAACAATTTCATCGCAATTCTCGTGGGCTCGCTGGCTAGTCTGTTAAATTGCCGGTATGAGTATGACGACATTCGATAATACGATGGTTCGAATCCAAGTCGAACTAGTAAACTCTTTTTGAAGTATTCTTTAGATTATTCGTAACGAATTCAATATTGTAACAGTGTAACATTTTAAAACTTGAGGGGTTAGCACATAATGACGCCTACTGTACCAGACTTTTACCCAATAGCGGCCAAAATCAAGTACGTGCTATAATATTTGAAACCAAATCAATGTCGGATAAGACAAACAAGAATATCCACTTTTTAAGGCCATATAACGTTATACATCGACTAAAACATCATTATCATTTCAGCCAAAAGATGTCCACTGCTGGACATTTGCCTTCCCAAGCACCGCCACTTCGACCGGTTCTGTGCTTCTGCATCCAGCGGATTCGTGTGGCCTTCACCAAGTCATCGGCCCACCTTGTGGGAGGCCTTCCAACGCTACGTTTTCAGGTACGCGGTCACCATCGCCACTCTAAAAAATAAACCCCTTAATATTTAATAAATACCTACAGAACTATGAGATTTCACCTCTATGATCTAATTACAAACATAATAAATGAGGAAGGAATCTTTAAAAGCTGAGACCCTTAATCCCTGTTCAAACCAAGTTCACTTAAAAAATTTAAAGAAAAAGTGCTCGAAAACTTTTTCAGTTAGTGAGATTTTTCGTCAGTTTGAAAGGCGTGCAATTAATTTTTAAATGCTTTCAAAGAGTACGATGAGATACGTTTTTACGATTTTAGGGGAATTTAGACCAGGTTGACGAGTGTCAGTGACTGTAATGTGAGAAATGACAGGTGTTTTATGGAGTGAAGTTTTTCATTACGATTAATGCCTTTACTTATTAAGAAATCTTGGGTTATTCCTCTATACCTAATGGTCGTTTAATATTTACATTACTTAAGTAGCGAGTTATGTTACCGCCCATTGTGTCATCCCTTGTATAATTTCTTCATATAAATCTGTAATTTTTATGGTGTGCAATAAAGAGTATTATATCTATCTATCTATGTTCACGACCGTACCGTGTGTATTGTGTGATGCCGGAAGTAAAGAATAGCACCACCCCATTTCCTCCCGTGGGTGTCATAAAAGGCGACTAAGGGACTTACTAGAGAATGGGCAGCAGCGTTCTCTATGCATTGTAACACCATACTGCGATTGCCAACCCGCCTGCCAAGCGTGGCGATTATGGCAAACCCCCCCAATTGGAGGAGGCCTATGTTCAGCAGTGGACGTCTCTTGGCTGAAATGATGATGATGATGATGATCTATGTTGAAGTAACAAGAGTTGTGTCCAAACGTCACTTCAAAAGTTACAGTTTTTCATTGTGACGTGACACGTACCGACTTCAAGGGATTTACCTCGCTACGTAACAAATAAAAATGTAAATTAAATAACAGTAGTACAATTAGTAAATAACAGATTTACTCGGTGCCATTTAATTGCGTTAATTGCATACTTATGTATAAATGCATAACTTGAAGCAACAATAAAAGTCGTAAGTCGTATTTTTGCTTCATTTTGTTGCATGTATGCCACAGGAAATAAACTGGCATCGTGTACTGACTTTGACTTTTTGACTTTTTATTAACAAGTAACACATTAAAGTAAATTGCACTAAGTTGTCATCTACCACTTGGAGCTACTCACCAGAAAAAAATCCTCTGCCTACCTCTTTCCAAAACTGTAGTGTGAAGTTCACATTAAGTTCACAGAAAAACCATTACCCTTTTAAACAGCTACATTAAAATAATCGCTCGCTACGAATCAGCGCACACTAACGCGCGAATATTTCACGCACAGCCCACCTACTTGCATCATTACTGTTTGTAATAAGTACGCCTAAAAATATGCGTACCTATTACAATGGCAGTTATCGTCGCTCGTTGCTCGCGGCGAAACGCATGGGTGGTGTAGCCCAGCGACTTTTTAACCTGCCTGAGATTCGCTTGATTGGGAAATTCTGATAAATTATTGACAAAAGAACGACCGACGAACGAAGTGCAACAAAGCAACAGATAAGGTTTTGTAAACACACTTCATACAGCAGTCTTGTCTGAGACTTGACCATAAAACACGACTACGAAATATTTGTTTTTTGTAGTCGTAGCTGACGATATTCATTTATTTATTTATTTATTTATTTAAACTTCATGTACAATAGTGGTACATAGGCGGACTTAATGCCACAAGGCATTCTCTACCAGTCAACCTTTGGGTTAAATATAAAAACAGTGGTAGGGTACAAAAATAATGACTAAAATACTAACTTCTTGATTAAGAGAATTTATATAGTTTTATTGATACTAATACACATATACAAATAAAATAAACTAATAGATATTTTAACAAATACCACCTATACTCCATTTACTATAGCATTAGAAAAAAGAGGCTCGTAGAAGCAGGAGTGCGAAACATTTTATTCAATGTTAAAAGTTTAAACAATTAAACTAAAAATGTTTTAACATAACTTTGATAAATAGGTCGTAATAACATCTTCATCACACATTACTTACAACAAAACGAATGAATGAAACAAACGATTACGTCGTGATGATTTAAATTTAATTAAGATTAAAGGAAATAAAAGTCTTTTTTTTACAATATTTTATTTAAAACAACAACTTTCAACACACAATAGTTGGTGTAACTTCTTCGTCTTCATCATATAATTTAGTCACTATCATCAGAGAATAAAGATGAAGAAGTTTCACCGACGTTACTTAATAATAAATCTTTCTACCACATCATCCATTATGCTTTAACTTTTCCTCTTCTTTAATTGCATGAGCAACGCAAGACTGCCATCGTTCTAGCGTAATACTATCCAGATCTTGTGGGAGTAATTGTTTCTCCTTGTCTAATTTGAACGTTTTGTTATGTTGAGCCACATCATTTGAGCCCATATTAATTCTATAGGGTTGAACTCGCAGTGGTAGGGTGGGAGGCGCAATACTGAAATACCCTTCTCTCTAGCCATCTCATCTACAACAAACTTTTGGTATAAATGTCATTGTATTTTTGCTTTTTCTAATAAAGTTGCCCTAAGATCTTTTTCCTCAAAAGGAATATTTTTGCTTTTAAACCATTCCTGTATATCTGCCTTTCGTGTAGCTGTGGTTGGCAGCTTCTCCAATGTCCTTGAGTGGTATCGCGCATTGTCCATAACAATTACAGCGCCACTCTCAATTTTTGTCAAAATTAACTTGAACCATTTTCACTTTTGTCTATCGCGCTTCTATAACATATTCCCTGTAAATTGCCTCTCAATTTACAGGGAATATGTTATAGAAGTCTTGAAGTGTAAATAAATACATTATTATTATTATTATTAAAGTTGAAGGCTTCCATTTCGGAGTGGTCATCTTCATCACCTTTCTTTGCATCAAATATTAATACAGCATCCATTAAAAACCCTTCACAAACCCTGTGAAATAAAATTAATACAAGTCAATTATTCCGTACCCCCTATATAATTTCACTGCCGGAAATAGGTCATAGATAAATACTATAACAAAATTTATAACTTTAAAAGTTCGTTTTGCATGCGTTAATTCATAATACAATATAATATGTATTACTTAATTAATAGTCAATAACAATGGGGTGTTCATTTTTTTATGGCGAGGACAGTCCATAAAATAAATACCAGTATGACCGATTATAAGTTGGATTTTTTAAACTAGCAGATAGACCTTCCCAATGTGCTTCTTTTGAAGACTTATTATTAGTGTCATGCCATATTAGGCTTTTCGTGTGACCTGTTTGTATGATAAAAGGTTATTAATATAAATACCATTCATTTCACGAACCAATTTTATGAAATTATGTTTAACTGTATAATTAATTATAATGTTATTGAATGCAAGAGGTCATACACTGCTTAGTGCATAAATAGCTGTTAAGAAATTTAGAAGCACAGTACCTGCATTTAGCCAAGTGTCATCTAAATAATAATATATTTTCCTTCCTTTATTCCTTAGCCTTTTTATTTCATGAAGATATTTTAATCTCCAAAGGACGATCTCCTGCTTGTCTATGACTTCTATGAGTGCACTTTTTCTGCTCCGTTTGATTTATGTGAACTTTAATGTTTATTTAATTATTTTATACAGACTGCTTTTTTTTAAATCTGGCTGTGACTCGTCACTGTTAACTGCTTCCAGCATCTTGTCCAAAGTGGGCAACTCATTAATAAAGAAGAAGGAATGAATTTTCCTGCATATTCCACTAAATGTGATGTCATCAAAATCATCACGTTTCATGTTCTGTTGGGGAGGGGGAGATTGCAGGCGACTTTTTATGTTGTACTCTTTGAGAATATTGGACAGAGTAGCCCGAGATACGCCTGTAAATAATAAAATCATGTGCGGAGTTTCTAAAATATAATACATTTTATCACAATGCATGTTAGTTTCAAATATTTTTATAGTAATAATTTTATGAATCATCCTTACCGGCAACTTCTGCGATTTTGTTTATCATCTCAGTCTTATAATGAGGAGTATCTGCAGGCCAGGACTCCAATTGCTTAAAAATATTTATCACAGGTTGTTTTTCTACAGCACGCAGCGTTCTCTTTTTTTTGGGAGACATTATTATTTCGTCGGAGTCAACTTTTGGACCACGTTTTTTTCGCCATTGGCTTTGGTCAGACTCAGCACTTATATTAAGCCACTCGGTCCCGCACCGGGATCACTCATAGCTCAAAAAAAAAGTAACGTTTTGTACAAACAACCCAATGACAACACTGATAACAATACAATAACAAAGAAATAACAAAATATTATTTATTATTTTAATAAATAACAACAAAATCACGAAAATTAAACAATAACAAACAAAGTATTCACAAGTAAATGACATACATGACAATCTTAGAACATTGTCAAGTCAATTTCACAGACGACATAAACCAGTAAAATTAGAAATCCCCGGCTGTCACAGCTTATGAAGGGATTAAGTAACATTTTAGATTTGGTAGGATTATAGTGAAACAAAAAGCGTTGCAGTATTGTTGACTCCTGCTTCTTTTAGGTTTTTAGCATAGGCACTGTAATTTTAAATTGGAATGAAATAATATATCTAAATGAAAGCCACTTAATTTCATATGGTTGTTTTTTTAAATGATTACAATTAAGTGTGATAGCTGATATATAAATTCATTTTAATCGATTTGGCGTCAATCGTAACTATAACAAGTTTATTGTACTTTTGTTATAAAGTGTGCATCAAAAATAACCTCTTTTAACTTCTGTCTAATGCTATTATAAATGAAGTATAATAATAATTACTATGACTAGACTATCATTTGAGAGTTATTTAGTCTGACTTAAGTAGTGGTTCATCTCTTCGAGACTTGATAAACTCAATGTGACACTGGGATTAAGTCCCAGTTTAACTTACTCAAATATGTTACAACAGATACTAGACTAATATACCATGCGACAAAAAGTCGCAGGTGTGGTAGGTGGGGCACGCGAGCTCAGATTGTATTATTTATTGTGCAGGTAGTTTGGCCGGCCGCCAGCAGATAGCGCGCGCAAGATTTTTAAACCACCCGCCATGTTGTATTTTAGGACGCTATAATTTTTAAAACATGAATCACAAAAAAGGTGGAAAATTTTCACGTACATTCCTGCGCTTCCACCGTGAAAGAAATAATGTTTCGCATTTTTGTTGTTATTGCGCAGATAAAATAAAAAGGAATTTTTTGTTGCCAATTTTTGTGGAATAATAAATTACAGTGTATTTGGGAACTTTAAACTTACCTACCGCAATTGCAATAAACAACTAAGAGGCATTTGTAGTTGGTCTGTCTAAAACACTGATTGAGATTAAGTAAACCCATAATATCAATTCGTTAACTGTACCTATAAATTGTTACAACAAAATAAATTGTTCCTGATTAATAAATTAATTAATTGCACGGTTAGATTCTGACCCTATCCATAGGAGCTTTAACGTTGCTTAAAGTTAAGTAATGGTTAACGTCGGCTTAACCATACTTTTTTGACATTTAAACGTCTCTTAACTTTAAGAAACGTTTATAAATAAACCCTGACGAGTCAGTTGGATCTATCTTATTAAATAGCAAATCTTTTACAACATTAGGAACTAAACTCACAAAGCTTAGCCGAAGCGATGAAACAGAAACGTTTAGAAAAAATCAAGCAAGTATTCGCCCTAAATACCACTAAAGCTAACTCCTAAACACTCCAGACAGTGTTACAACCTACTAACTGGAGCAAACTTGTTACCCCTGCCCTGCTAACTATGCTAAGTGTACCTGCGGAGACCTGTTTACGCTGCAAGCACCTGAACGTAAAAGTTAACCGGCGACGCGCCATTACCTCCCTCGTTTACCCGACTATTGTTGTGTCAGGACCGCTTTATACAGTGTTGCTAGTCAATTTGTAGGAAAGCTGCTTGGATTTAGAATTGGTTAGTGAAAATAAAGGTCGGTTTAGTGTGTTAGTGGAATGCAATAGCTAAGTTTTTGTAGAAATATTTTACATCCTTTTTTGTGTGCAGGGAATTTAAACATCGCCTCATAAGGATTAGTTCCTACTTCCCGCTGCAGACAAAAATAAAAAAATATTATTAATTTGTTTTTACTCAATGCCATAGAGTTGTTTTTTTCTAACAAAGGATTATTCTTACAATATTTATTTATTTATGCAAACGTCCATAGACTTGATGTTGATGCTATACTATGTAGGGTGATGGAGTCATAACTTGGTAGGTGCAATTCGTTTACCTTCCACTACATGCACACACACCCTCACACCCATATACATACAATCACATAAATTATTGCAGCGGTAGAACGACACCGTTAATCCATTGTTGTAACAGTAATAGTGTATTAGAATTTTTGTGGCTGGACACTGTTTCTCAAAATACAGGTTATAACCTAGTTTGAGAGAGGGTTTTAAATATTTTGGAACAGATCTTACAACTAATCTATAAATTAATTGTATAACTCTCTACCTACTGATTGTTGCTGTAACTATCTGTAATTTTCATGAATAAATTATTATTATTATGACATTTATTTAATTTTTAATCCATATGAAATACATTTTTAAATATTTCTTAAAAAAGATATAAAAATCATTTAAAAATATAAAAAATAGAGGTCCGCCGGTGTCGGGAGCAGGGTACTTATTATTATTATTATCGTCTACATATCTCGGGACCCTAGGGTCCCGGACCTTTGGAAGGCGTACGAGGGGCCGAAGCCAACTCGCAGAGGCCCGTTTGACGCTTTTTAATTAAATGAGGCACCAACCGACGATTATCCCTGTACGCACTATGCAAGTGCACCCAAGGACAACCCCCGGTTGGTGTAGGACTATTGCAGGATATGGAAAACAAAGATATTGGACTATGGGTTTGGGTGGTTAAAATGGACTGGTTACCAAAAACTATGGAAGGACTATGGCCCCTGCCTGATCAATGTTTTATTATACACGGATAAAATGGCAGGGGGTGACTTGCACACTCAATAATGGGCCCCCGAAAACGGTCGCTAGCACATAGTGACGTAGCGACAAGGGAGCAACATGTCCTGAGGTGCTCGAGGAGTGGAGAGGTATTCCAAGGCTCTCAGAACAATCCCAGAGCCCGGAAGATGGTCAAAATCCCTACAAGCACTTACTGGAATACTTCCTTCCTCCGAGCACGTTTGCTCTTGCGAATCTCCACTCAAGCCGGCCAATAAAGGCAAGAATGAGGTGGGAGCTCAGTTCCTCGTCAGTGTTCACTCCAGCCGGCCAATAAAGGCAAGCCAGAGATGAGGAACATGACTTCTCCCGGGAGATAGGGTCCGTGGGGTCGCAACTGCCCAACAGCTCGCCACATGCTGCCCTGCGGGTTTCTGTATCTCTCTTGGTCTGGCTCCTCACCCTAGACATGTTCCGGCAAAGTAAACTCTACCGTCACAGACCTAGAGTTCGGAGCGCGCAAGCCCCACCACGACGTCAACGTAGAGATACGGCGGTGGGGTTATTATTATTATTATTATAAACATACTCATTATTAAGAATTGCTCATTCGATTATCACCAGGTTAAAAAAAAAAAAAAAAGTCTTTTCACTTAGATGCATACAGTCGTCCACTGTCAGACAAGCCTTCAAGGGCCAATAAAGACACGGGAGGGCGCGTTGAGCCAGTCATCTTGTTTTTGTAAACAACCCCGAGCCGCTACGTCGTAGCCGGGGGTGCGCTACAATGCTACGGGCTACGCGCTACGAGCTACGGCATAGCTATTCACGGCGGAGTTGAAAAGTTTCTAGTGTAATTATAGTGTAGTCTTATTTTGTTATTTGAGATGTAAGGTTGAAAGGAAATGTGGGGAGATTAGCTGTTGTGTGTATGAGGAAAATGTTATGTGAATATTATTTGGTTGAGAATTTTACAAGCTCTGTTATGGAAGAAAAAGAGTTCGTCATGTTGAATTAATAATGGTTGTATAGGTGCATAATGGTTGTTAATGCATTCCATAGTAATCTCAAGAACGACTGGACTGATTTTTATGATCTTAGATTTTTGGATTTGTCTCCATCCGACTCCCACCATCTAACTGTTAAAGAATTGCGAAAAAAAATATATGATGAAAATTCATTTGCTTACACATTTTGTATGAAACGGACTTTTTTATGATATTTCGAGAACGGATTGGGGAGCGGGAAACAGAAATTTTACGCGGACGAAGTCGCGGGCTGAAGCTAGTACTTAAATAAATGGTTTTGAGAGTTGACCTACTTTATCCAAAGTGTGACGTTTTGGTATATATAGAGTACTGATTAATTAAGGACGACGATAAAATTCAATAAACAAAGCACTTATTTTCATTATGAACATGTTCAACAAAACCTCCCCACGTCTCCACTAACTAACACAGCGCACACATAAAAAAAAAACTACCGTCAAATTGTCAACAAAATAAAATTATTATGAAACTATGTAAAGCTCATCGGAGCGTAAGACAATAAAGCCGGTCGGCCAGTGGCTGCGTTATTTTTCCGTCGTTAATTATTGCCAGTTAACAAGGTGTTGTCTCTTCGCTTATTTATTGCTTTGTGAGCGGTGAGCGTGGAACCAAGGGGTTGGTACAGTATATGATATGAGCGATGCGAAGCTGTGGATAAAGTATCGCTTATCTGATCTTATTTGTAAGTGTGACCGCGTTGTTCTTCGAGTACAACGCGTTGCGTAGTTAGGCAACGGATTTTGATGAGGGGGTTGTGGCGGCATCTACAACGCCACATGCGAACTACGCATCAAAGACCTGACGTCATAAATCCTGCATCGCGCTATCAGAGTTTACCGTGCGACTAGCATATATACAACAACCCGACATCAACCGTCGGGCAGTTACCCACCAGACACAACACCCGTATGGTCGGAGGATCCTCCCTTTTCTATAGAGGATAATAATAATTTTACACCCTGTTCCTCATACCTCTGTAGAGTTATTTGTCTGTGGGTTTCACCATCATTTAGATATTTCAGAATTTTTTTGAAGTTTTATTTGTATAATACATTAATATTATACTTTATATATACTCCTAATATGATAATCTCGTTAGTGAAAGAAATAAAATGAAATATTCTGTTGAAAACGGCAACGAACAGGTTGCTGAACTAGATATCTAATATCAGTTTAAGACATCATGAGACTAAAAACATCAACGTCAAATTAGCCAGAATGCACTAATGTGCCAGAATGTACTAAATTCGTAGGTACGGATACACTTGACATCGTGTCCCGCAGCACCGCGTCGTAGGTTACTAAGGAAGCTGAACTACAGCGAGTTATGACAGGGACATAAAAGTACGTAGGCAAGAACGAAATAGAATGAGTGATTGTTTTTTTTTTTTTGTGTTTTTTCTTTACATCATGTTTACCGCAAATCAAATGTATTTCATTTATTTTCCTTTTCTTTAGTAATGTTCGATTTCGATGTTAAATAATTTTAAAATATTTTTAGTATCGTTTTATTTTTGTGAAACATTTATAATTCTGGTTGTGTAGTGATATCGTCTCTTTGGTTATGTTACTTCATCATAGATGGCGTTAAATTAAGAAAAGTAAAGGAATGACTTTAACTTTCATTTTGATGTTATCTATATAGAATTTATGAGAACTGAACCGTTTTTTCTCCGGCTTCCCTCTAATGATAATTGTAGCTACGCCGTTGCAACAGGCATGAATAATGTGGTTATATTTTACCACATACATTACATAAAAATTTGCCTGTACTGTTAAGGGGTGAGGAGAGTACCTACACCAATATTTTGCTAATTGGTTTTAATTCTGATTATTTTTGTAATACGTTCATGGTTTCTTTGAACAAGTCTGAATGAATGTTTAAGCCATGCTTGTAAATGGAACCCTGAAGCTACTAGAGACGATGAGCATAGCTTCATAGTATAGCATGGCATTGGTTGGTGCACAAGCTCTCGGCAATGTTTCAGCCAGGCTCGTTAGTCAGCCACCTCGCGAAGAATTAACTGCTGTATTTTGACACTTATTACTAACACTACACACGGCTCTTTTTATTTTGTTTCTTTCTAGATTTATGCTAAGTGCTCCGGTAGCGGACTTCTTGGCTAGTTTAGATTAATGTTCATTTGGGTTACAGTTTGTATGAACGCAATTTCTTTGTGAACGAGTAAGCTAAGTATTTACCTACTTTTGGTTCATATCTCGCTGAAATAACAAAAGATTCTTGTTGTCAACCTAAAAAGTTTGTTTTACTGTCTAGCAGATAAATCAACAAAAGGAATTCGTATATAATTATCTGCTAGATAATTAACCATAATATACCCAGAGGTGGTGACACGTGCCTAATTCTTATTTAAAGCAGTAGTTTTTACTCAAATTCACTACTTAACACTTAGAAATATGGTCGAACCAATAATTTTCTCCACCACAGCTGACCAAGAACATTATTTATCAAAAACTATGCCTCACACATCAGGCGCACACAATAGGAGGCAGTGGTGTTTTTTTCCCATAAATTCATAAGTTTTATAGCCGCAGCCTGACCCTCCATCATCTGTGACTTAGGGCTGTTATGGTGTGTTTATGGGTTACAGGATAGGCAGGGGGACAGGTGGGTGGTGCGTAGTTATTGGATGACTTTTTAGATAGGTGAAGTTTTTTTGATGGATGTGAAAATGGGACTTTAGATATTGTTTATCTCAGGGTTATTATTTTCCGAGATTCTCAGATGTAACAGATGTCCGAGATTGTAAGGTACCTGCAAATTATTGAAGACATGTCGGTCTAAGAAGCAAGCTTCAGCAGTTTCATCTAAATGAGGTGGGCAGAATAACATAATTATCTCTCAAACCTTTGAAATAATTCTGCTCTTGTATAGATGAGCAATAGTTCACATTTATAAAATGTTGTGGAGTGCACAACATGCCTCAACATTACGCCGCGTTCATTCAGTTAGGGGGTTAATATAAAAAACAGCAACGTGTAATAACACACACCGTAATTGTTAACATTATCCAACAAACTCTTAACATGTGCACATAATCCAGTCTAGCCATCCTCGCCACTTTTTACCTCGCATGCAAAGTTGTGAATCTAATAACACTCCACGTGGCGCCGCAAAAACTGTCGGACACCGCTGACACTCCCGACATCCGACACCAAACACCCGACACTCGGGTATCGGTGAAACTTTCCACCTATGAGCAGAAAGTTGGGGTGAACTAGGTAACAGTGTAAAAACTGTTCAGAGGGGAATACGGGTAGCGATATCCTGATTTTGTGTTGCGCTTTATCCTCTGGTTATATGATATTTTGTAAACGTTGAAATATTATGAAGCTTACTATAATAATCGGGGCTTTATCAGTCCATTCTTCCATTCGAGTACAATGTAAGAAACATCAACATTAGATAAATATATTTCACAAATAAAATATAATTCTTGAGGTGTGGTAAATTAATACATTCTTAAATATTATTTATTTCAATTACATTAAAATGATTATACACAATATATGACGCATGAGGTATTAAGTTAAAAGACTAACAAACTAAATATAAAAAATAAGTACACTTAGGCGTCGAAGTACTCGTTCGCGTCGCGTCATCCGGAAACGTGCCAGAAGACTGGCAGCATTGCATTGCTAATTCTTTGGCCAAAGAAAGAGCCAGCCCTCAGGGCCTCAAGTCTGCTATTACAATAGTGTCAGAATGGTCTCGCCATTGTGAGTATTTGACAGTGTTTGTATGGCAAATCTGTCAAAAACTCACAATGAAGAGACCATTCTGACACTATTGTAATAGCAGACTTGAGGCCCTAGTCACGTGAAGTGTCGACCAGTAATAATAATATAATGTATAATAATAATATACTATATAAGGTGTATCTATTCATACACGAAATATTTTAAGAGAAACATCTATAGGTGGTAAAAAGACCATAGCAGTGAAAAAAAAAAAAAAAAACTTTGTGTTTTATATTTTATATAATTATTATAATTTTAAAATTGTGTGAGACATTTTGCAAAAAATCCTTTACTTACTTTTTTTATTCTGTGAATGACCCGCCCGGACGGGGCGACGAAGGCGGCACCAGCGCGATGCCTTTTGATAGTTAATCATCATATCAAGTAATAAAAAATAAAAATAATATAGTCATATTTAAAATAAAATAAATCGTTTTCATGGCTTCTTTACCACCTATAGGTGTATCTCTTAAAATATTTCATGTTTGAATAGATACACCCTATATATTATATACAATCTAACGACATAAGAGGTGTCGTTAGATTCATCTTGTTAAAATCCATCAAGCCGTTTAGGCTACATAACGTGTCAAAGAAATAGACATACATACATACTCTCAAAAAACATTATCCTCGTTCTGGGGCAGTCGGGTAAATACAACGATCTAGTGCTTGGCTGATTTTATTTTGATTTAAATTTAATAAAATAGTCACGAAAAGCCTCTAGAAATGCGACGTTGCCAGCCCGCGCGGGATGAACGCTCTTAAGTAGAAGATGTTTCGAACAATGCTTACATGCGACGGTGACGTGGCTCGCGATACCGTACTACGCGGACGTTAGGTGCGGCGTAGCCCTCCTTCTGCGGCAGTCGGGTAAAAATAGCCTCGTTGGTCTAGTGGTCGCAAGCGCTACTGCTGGGCATGAAGTCCTGGGTTCGATTCCCGGCTCAGGTAATGTGTTATTGGGTTTTTCCATCGGGAACTTCTCAGTAGTACCTAGTCTAGATTTGTGCCCGGTTGATGGCAATGGGCTCGCCCTCTATTACATGGGACTTAAACATATCTGGCAAAATGTGGGTGTACCTCTGCCTAAACCTCCAGGGAATACAGGCGTGATGTTATGTAACAACTTAAAATGCACATACGCATACATAGATCGTAATCATGACACTTGACCGGCATTCGCACATCACATTACAACCACATTCCATCACATTACAACGTTCAACTAGCTAACACATTATGATAACGATTGTAAAATAATACGAAATGTATCTACATAGGTGATTACAATTTAATTCCTAGTTATTATTTATGAATATTTACGATAAATACCAACACGCAACGAGGGACCGTGAACTAGTGACCTCAACGTGATTTGTATTGTATTTTAAGGTCGCATTGTTTTAAAGGTGACTAAAGGATAATGTCAGGAGGATGGCCAATGTCATCCTTTTTGTATGATGAAGCCTGATTTAGGGATATTATCGTGGGTAAGCTGGATATAGGGCTTTTCCAATTCATTTTTTTTTTGGTATTTATTCAAAATCTGTATTAACTATAACATATATAAAGTCTGCCAAACTGCATAACAGTGGATTCATTTTTTTTTGTAAATTATTGTGCTAAAACTTAATTATGCTAAGTTACTATATAAATAAATATACCTACAGCCGATATCAAGAACCTCACATTTTACAGAAAGGCATTTTGCAGACGTGAGGCTTGTTCCAGACACTGACATAATGTGATCCTTAAACTTATTTCGTCACGATAACCGATTCTTAGTCTTTTGCGTCAGTCTGTAGCCTCTCAATATATATTTGAAAATCTATTGTATATACACAAAAATATATCAAATTTTAAGAAAATGTCCGATATTCATAGTCTAAATACCAGAAATAAACACAATCTTGCTGTACATCGCACTCGCCTCCACAGAGTAGGCAACTCATTCATGGGTCAATGTATACGCTTTTACAACAAACTTCCCATTGAAATTCGAAACTTACCCATTAAACGATTTAAAAGCTGTATTAAAACCAAACTTTGCAAAAAAGGGTACTATAACATTTCTGATTATTTAGAAGACAAAAAAGCTTGGGATTGAACTGTTCGCTCTGCTTAAAGCCGTTTGATTAAACCGTAAAACTTGACATTTTAATAATTATACAACGTTTTTATATACATACCTAATTATTGACATTATTAAATATTATATACAAAATGACATGAATATTTACTTTGAAAAGTATTACATATATTACTTTAATTATTGTGAATGTGAGCACTATGTGGGTCATTTGTTTTCTTTAAGATTATCTCTTTTTTCCAGTTTCTCAAGTAGTTTTAATGATGGTCTGGTTTTTTGAGTACTTTATGCGGCCTACCCAAATGTCCTTTCTTTGGTATTGTTCGTCGAGTCGTTGAGCTCCTTAAATCCTGAGTTGAGCTACACGTTTACTGACAAATGCTTGCACTGACTGGACAGGTCCACTCAAAATTGTGTGGTTCTTTCCTCAAAAGACCATTTCAGACACGGATCTACATGGTCCTCACATGATCTGACCAAGATTATGTCTGGACTTTAAAAGAGACTTTGACCCCTGAGTTTGTTTCGCCATTTCTTCTCAGGGATAGTCAGATAGGAAATGTCGACTTCCTCAAGCTTGTTTTTATATTTTTTATATGACGTGTAAAAGTGATTCCGATATCCTATTTACAGAATAAACGATTTCATTTCATTTCATTTTCATTTCATTTGTTTGCTCCGCCTTCTTCAGGTAGTTGATTCAGAGAGGATAGAACAAAAAGGGTAGGTTAATTTGCTTGGTAATTGACCTACTGAATGGTATGTAAGTTAATTATGTTATTTTATTTTTTAAGAAAACCTGTAGCTAGGATACAGATAGTTGACAGTTAGTGAAAGCCAATTAAAAGTTTTCACTGAACATTAATATGTTCGGTACAGTGTTGGGTAGCACAAGAAACAGCAGACAGGCAAGAGAAAGTAAGAATAAGTAAGCACTCGGAGATAATTAAGAAAAGACTGAACAGGTTTTAGTGATCTCAAATAAGTTTTTACAAAGTATTTTTTTTAGTTTAGGAACACTGGTGGAGAATAAATCAAGATCATACACACTCTGACACATTGAGTTGTATGCCCTGCTGGCTCATATCATATTATAAGGGTTTTGTCGATATATGCACCGCACAGAGAGACACACCGCACAGAACATACAGAGGTTGATGATTCTTTAAGGTGAAGGATGGAACACGCAGCTCAATATTGCTCATCAATTCAGAACAGTCGGTTGAACCATTTGCCAAATTGAACAAGAATACCATGTTGGCAATTTTTCTCGGCTCAATTAGTGGATGAATGGGAAACTTCCTGCAGCAGCTGTAATAATTAGGCAAATAGGTTTTGGATCTAAATTGAATGCACCTTAAGCATTTCTTTTGATGCGATTAACGTAAATATTATAAATAGGATTCCATACTGGTGACTAGTATTCGAGATGACTGCGTACAAAAGCACAATATTTTTTATTGAGGGTTTGATATTTAAAAAATAGGCTGATCATTAACCTCAAGATAAAAAAAAGCAACTAGATATTAAAACTAGAATTAGATATTAAAACCTAGTGCCTTAAAAGCTTTTTTAATAATATTGTCAATGTCGGTGTCAAAAAAAAAAAAAAGTTGCGAGTCAAAAGTGACGCCTAACCGCCTTACCCTTAACCGTCAAAAATTTATGGTTATACCGAAGTTATTCATAGTATAACTTTATTCCGCGTTTATAAGTAAGGCGGTAGGTCTCTAATCGTATTAACTCCTCTGGCTATAATGAAGTGTTGGCTAGTTTGTTATTATATTATTCAGTTCCATGATAACCAAACGAGGCTGGCGCTGGCGCTTCACTTACAGTCAAGGGTCGGGGAGTATTCGTTAGTCGGGGAATTCGCGCGGGGCCTCGGCAGCGAGGTCGGAATGACGATCGTGTATTGTGTGTTCTTATTTTGCGAACTGTACTAGTTTCCCTACGACTCTCCTGGAGGAGAGTAGTGGGGTCGTCTGGGTAGGTCAGTGCATGCCTTGGACGGCGGGTCGAACTAATATTAGAGGGAACATAACTTGCGGCCTTCACATCTAGAGCGTTGCGATGAGTGGCTGCTGAATCAAAGAAGCGCTTTGAAGTGCGCTTCATGAATTGGGCTGTTTATTAGTGTAAATATTTGTATTTGTATGGTCCAAACGTAGTTGTTCCTAGTCTCGGTGTTTGTGCATGTGACATTTGTGTTTGAAAACCTTCTGTCTGTACGGCATCTCTACGACAGCAGGGTGTGGATATAGAGCTGTGGCGCAAATTATGTTTCACCTGTTAAAAAATGCAGCCAGTGACCTGTGTCACTCTGTGTGCGGCCACGGAAGATGTCGTGGAAGTGGCGAAGTTTTTGGCCAATAAAATCTGATTCACTGTGGGACGATGAAGAGGATTCTATTTTACCTTATAAAATTATTGTCAACTCAATAAGTACTACGTCTGCCTACCCTTCAAGGTAATCACAGCACTTCCTCGCACACAATTACACGTATTAGCATCGTTAGGAGTGTAACGGTGACAATCAGCGGCTGCTCTTTGATGTCATGACGCGTGCCGCGCACAAAGTGTGCCGCATCCCTTTGTAGTTGATGTCTTAAGGGTACAGGGTGCCAGTTACTGTGCTTGTCTTTTTGTAGAGATAATGTTATGGAAGTGTTTGATACTTGGGTAGATGATTGAATGTGTCATAATCCCAACTATATAGTTACCACCGACGAACACTACTTTTATGATTATTTTATATAGTTATAGTTTTGTTTTAATTTAAATTTTCGTGTTTAACTTTTCTACACACTGTGTCTACATTTCTTATCCAACTTTCCTCTCGCAGGTCTGCTGGAAGAAATTTCTTTTGAAATAAGCAGTACCTTTGTGCTCTTTTAGAATTAGAATTAGATTTATTTTTATTTTTTTGTTTGAATGTAGTTTTACATAGTATGGTGTTAATTATTTTGTTAAGTTCTATACATTCTACCACAATATATGGTGTACAAATATTCAAATGTCATTCTTAATCAATAAATTTTAAGATTTGTGATTTACAATAAGTCCATCATGAATTAATATTATTACAATTAGATAATCTGGTTTTACATAGTATGGTATTAACATTTTGTAAAGTTCTATACATTCTACCACATCTTGTGGTGTACAAATATTGAAATGTCATTCCTAAACAAATAATTTTTAGATTTTGTGATTTACAATAAGTCCATTAAGAATTAATATTATTACAATTAGGCAATCGTTACTTTTTAATCAATGTCAAAATTAAATTAGTTACATGTCATCTTGGATTTTTACAATATTCTATGTATTCGCCAATTTCATAAAAGCAATTATCCAATAACCAACTTGTCAGCTTTTTCTTGAACATGGGGATGGGAAGTTCCTTAAATAAGTTAGGTAACTTGTTATACACCTGAATGGCATTAACATATACATTTCTCCTAAATATTTGTAATCTACATTGAGGTAGATTCAGTTCGTATTTATACTTATTTCTAGCAGAAGCCTTTTTGTGGCTTACTTCTGATTGCATGCGAAAATAGTGCGGATATTGTTT
Source organism: Dryobota labecula (assembly GCA_947523025.1). Taxonomy (NCBI): domain Eukaryota; kingdom Metazoa; phylum Arthropoda; class Insecta; order Lepidoptera; family Noctuidae; genus Dryobota; species Dryobota labecula. The sequence continues at coordinate 1,851,730 of OX383289.1, read as the reverse complement.
TACTAGCATACATAGTTCTTTGATATACATGCAGGGCAATGGTAAAATTTTAAGTTTTTTGAGATTGCCCTAACACACTTTTTTTGTACCCGAAATGCCATTTTAAGTTCCACTGAATTGCCCCATAGAATCAGACCATATGACAGCACAGACGATACGTATCCGTGATATGTAGTGACTGCTGCGTCTACGGACACAGTTGATCGTAGACATTTTATTGCGTATACGAATTTGTCTAGCTTATCGCATACGTAATTTATATGTGATTTCCAGTTACAGTTTTAGTCCACTATTATGTCCAAGAATTTTGTGTTTGCTACTTGTTCTAGGATACTGTCTTCATATTTTATACTAAGACTCTGACAATTTGATTTATAAGTTTGAAATTGTATTATTTTTGTTTTATTTATATTAATTTTTAAATGATTGTCATTAAGCCAGATAATTATGTCTTTGATTGCTTCATTAATTTCCTGTTCCAATTTATTTTTGTCACTACATTTTATTATTAGTGTCGTATCGTCAGCAAATAAGATTGTTTCGTGGCGCGTCGCATTGGGAAGGTCATTAATATATAGCAGAAACAAAAATGATCCCACCGCGCTGCCTTGGGGTACTCCTACTGCGTTTGTTTTAAAATTAGATTTATATTCTACTTTGTTTCCATCAATTACTTTTGATATTTGAACACATTGATGCCTATCACTTAGGTACGATTTAAACCAGTCATTCGCTTGGCCCCTTACGCCATATTTTTCTAATTTGCTTAGTAATAGCTTATGATCAACGTAATCAAAGGCTTTACTCATGTCTAGAAAAAATGCTACTACAGGTATGTTGTCATTCATTGCCTCAGTTACAATTTTTATTAAATTAAAACAAGCTAAAGAGGTGGTGCTATTTTTCCTGAATCCAAATTGCTCCCGCCTTAGCAAATTATACTTGTCCACATAGGCATATAGCCTTTTTAACATTGTCTTCTCAAATATTTTTGACATTATAGGAATTAAGGTTATAGGTCTATAGATCGTCATGTCAGATTTATCACCATTCTTAAATATCGGCTTGACTATTGATTTCTTTAATACACTTGGGAACATGCCTTCTGAAAACGATATGTTAATTAGGTAGCTCAATGGTTTGCTTAAGTGATTAGCACAAGCTTTTATAATTTTGGTGCTTATTTCGTCAAAACCGACGGACGCAGTATTTTTTAGGTTTTGGATAACCCTGAACACTTCTAATGGATCAGTCAGATTTAGAAATATTGTATTATTGTGATCAATGTCCATAGTTCTATTTATAGCGTCAATATTATACGTAAATTCATTATTATTTGTCAATTGGATATAGTATTCATTAAACATGTCACACATTTTTTGAGGGTCAGTGATGTTGTTGGTTTTTAATACTATTTGTTTTATGTCATTACTTTTTTGCTTGTCATCAATTTTTTTATTGATAATATCCCATGTAGCCTTGCACTTGTTTTTCATATTCTGTATATATCGTTTATTGTGTATTTGTTGAGATTTGTTAATACAACGTTTAAGTATGTTACTATATTTTTTATACCTTTTTGTTAATCTATGTTTGTTTGTTTTATTATGAATAGTTTTTAAACGTAAATAGCGTTTCCGTATACATGACTTTTTTAAACCTTTCGTCAACCACAGAGTATTATTTTTTCCGTTCGACTTTTTTATCTTTTGTATGGGAAAACATAGCCTATAAAACAGTTGTAATGTCCCATGGAATACCTGAAATGCATCTTCAAAATTGTCCATAATATACATATCAGAGAATGAAAGCGCCGAAATACAGCCACAAAACTGTTGTATGTTTTCCTCATGATAGTCCCTTTTGTACTCGTACAAACTTAGCTTAGATGTAGGTTTATTAGTCGTCACTGTTAGGGTCTGCCCTGTCTCATGATCAGATAGAGCCAGGTGATGAACTTCACCTTTAGTTTGTTTCATATTGCTCGCAAATAAATCCAAACATGACTGTTTTCGTGTTGGTGTTGTTATATGTAATTCAATATTGAAATTTTTCAACAACCCTAAGAGTTCTTGGCAACTTTTATTTGGTTTTATTGTGTCTAAATTCCAATCACCACAAATTCTTCGATTTCTTTGTGACTCTAATTAGTAATTTTTCAAATTTTTCTAGAAACACTTTCGAATTGCTATTTGGTGTCCTATAAATACAAATAATAATGATTTGATTAATTGTTAATTCAATTCCGGTACATTCAAAATTAAAATTACATTTATGTTAATATGTTGTTGTCCTGTCAAGTATTTTGTGTGTACATAAATAAATAAATAAATTTTATTTGCGTTTTACACCATTTCATTTGTGATTTGAACATAGCTACTGATCATTAGTCGTTAGTCATTTTTGTTTTTTTTTTTTCTTGGCATAAACATCTTTTTTTTTTAAAGTATAAAGTCAAAGTCAAAGTCAAATAATTTATTTCAAATAGGCACGAAGATGCACTTTTGAACGTCAAAAATTACATGAATAGTTAATTGATTCTAGTTGCGCCTTCCAAAATGTAGTTATGTATGGAGAAGAATGGGCAAGAAACTCCATACTTACTCTTTTAAAATGTTAACAATAGTTTGTATACATTAATTAATATTTATAGGTGAAGACTATGTACCTAGAATAAAAAAATAAAAAAAATATAAAAAAATTCATCAAAATTACTTACCACAATTGGTAAAAAGAATGAAAAGTGAAGTAATAACAGAAAAATTAATAAATGCGATAGGTACATGGTGCTCACATATTTACAAACATTGTATATGATTTCCCAAAAAAAATAAAAAATAAAAACAACATATAATAAGTCAGTGTGTGAGTTAAAATATTAATCACAGAAAATAAAATTAATATCAAGTCTCTTTAGTGTCCAATTTTTTGTTTTGTTTTGGCTTCTTTTTAACTTTTTTGTGTTATCATAAAACAACAAAATTTGTGTTTTTTTATCACGGGAGGACACTGGCTCCTTCAATACAGTTATTACTACCACAGGAGTCAGAGAATTCTATCTTTTTTGCGTATTTGTTTTATGTTAATAAATAATTGTTGTATTATTTAAAGAAAAGAAAGAAAGAAAATATGCTTTTGTTTTGTTTATTCGTTTTTGTATTTGTATGGGTGACAACCTGATTTGACACAACGTTTGAAGAAGCTACATTTTATTTTATTCTTGGTTAGGTACCTATTTATAAGCCAAAGGGAAGGTAGATTATAATGGAAATACAGTTAATAACTTCATCTGATCCAATTGGAATGTCGACTCATCAATGTATCATTTCAATCAGTAAACATTAACAAATCATAAAAACAATTCCCACCCTATAGGCTATATGTCAAGTCCAATAGGTCATACACTTGATGACGTCAGACCTAAGCATTCTGTACATCTGACATAATCAGGTCATTCCTTTCGAAAAAAGGATGAAACGTGAGCGTTGTGTGTGTGTGAAGGTCAAGTTCGGAGTAGCTGCAGACTGATACACATGCACATGTCGTGATGTTACAGATAATAGGATTATGTCAAGGCATTGACTATTATTAATATCTGAATGGGGAATGGTTTTTAGGGTTCCGTACCTCAAAACTAAAAAATGGAACCCTCACACTCGTATGACTCCTGGTTTATCCGCCGTCTGCTTAGTTTTAAAGTGATTTAAAAAAACAGATGAAAATCGACCATGACCATTCCTCCCCCTTATCTCTACGGAACTAAAGAGGATAAAAAAAAAAATATATATATACAGAAAATAATTATTTACTTATATATAACAGAAAACCTATAAGAAGTCTATGGTCTTAATATAACATGGTAAATCTCTCAATATAGTGCGAACAAACTTATATTTGCAGTTGGGAGAACTTGTTTTTCAACTCCAGTGTTAAGTTTGTTCTTGGGATAAATTCATTCCAACTACGGAACCCTTCATTGTATGTGCGACATGCACTTGTTTTACATACATACTTCCATGACATAATCTTTTTTATTATAAGCATTCTTTGAGTTTGCGCGTATGACATGCTACACTTAATTACTTAGGTACATATTGCGGTCTTGGGCCCCTCATAGCACAGCATTATGCTGAGTGGAAGCCTTCTTGTCACAGTCATGACGTGCAACTGCCGACTATTTTGGTATTGTGCTCGTGATTATAATGTAGATCTATTTTGTTCTATTTTTCTGTGTTCCTACTTACTCAAGTTAATTATCTTTTGCGTGCATTGTATGCACGTGTTTTTGTGATAAATAAACCTATTTTTCTTTCTTTCTTTCTTTATAGTCGCAAATAATGGGGCACTCAGCGCTATTTTTAAAATAACCAAAAACATTGAATTTTATAAAAACACGCCGCTTATAAACTAGAGAAAAGACAAGGATGTCAATCCTTCATAGAAAGAAGAAAGAAAGAAAGAAAATACGTTTATTTGCGGCAAACATGTCGCAGAGAAAGAACACAAACACGAAAATAACAAGTTGGGGGAAAATATGCGCCACATCCACGCAAAACGCCATCGCTCAGCAAAATGCTGCGACCCTATGCGAGACAGGGCCCCAGCGCATGATGCATTGGAATGTCACAAACGAGGATCTCCAAACCCTAACCTGTGTAATCTGCTAAAAAAGTAAACGTCAAACAACCGTCCCATGACTACAATCAGGGCAGGATTAAAAGGTGTGGAGGTTCTGGGGCAACCAAGAAGTGGAGGCCTTGATTTGTTTTTGGAAAAAACGAAAAAATAAAAACAATTTAATATTCAACTTATTATAGGTCTCGCACTAGACAAATAGATGGGCGTGCAACAATCACCGCGGTATTCAGAGTCCTCGTCAAATAAAATAATGGCGTCGTGAATGGCGCCGGGTCGTGGGATGTAACCCACCGGACTGCTATCATTGCAGGGCCGGTAGAACAAGGATTACACACATGTTCGTCAATACAAGCCTTTTTTTCTTAATTTTGCTCTTCTGTACACGATGTGACCGGGTTTTCCAGACCAAATTTGGTTTTGCTAGTTAGCTGGCTAAGTAGGTGTCGGACCACGCACAAAGATAAACTCGTTGTAGTTGAAAAAAATGTTCTCCCATATATTCCAACTGCAATGTTAGTTTTTACGCACAATATTGGGTGATTTACCATACTGTTTTAAGACCATAAACTTCATATAGATTTTCCTGTTATCTATAAGTAGAACTATTTTATGTATTTTTTTCCAAATTTTAGGCTCAGTAGATTGGGAGATAAGGGGAAAGAAGGTCAATTTTCATAAATTTTCTTAAATAACTATATATATTAATTTAAAAATTATTTAAAAAGTAATTACTTGAGACACTCACAGTAAGCCCTTTCATTTGTTATGTCACACGGTACAGTATGAAAAACTTTTTTAATTTTCTTATTTGTCTCCCAAAGTGTCCCCATATTCAAAATTCATTTATTTACGTAACAAGGCCGTGTTTGGATCACAGAAATTGATATGTATACCAAATTTCAACTTAATCGGTCCATTCGATTCGAAGAAAATTGCACGAGAACACACACGAGTGATAAGGGTTCCGTTTTTTCGTTCGAACATACGGAACCCTAAAAAGGAATTTAGTGTAGGTCGCTTTTGCTGGATACGGTGAAGAGGACTAAATTCATATATAGGGTCATTGGTAAAACACTAACGACTATATTACTAAAATCATAATCTTTCTTCATCATTTTCTTTCTTCCTGCCCATGTTACTTGTGGTCGGCGCTACATGTTTATTCTTCCTTTCTCCCTTGTCAACCGTCACGCTATCATTCACTCCCTTCTCTTTCATATCATTCCTCATCCAATCCATCCATCTTTTGTTCGACCTTCGTCTCCCTCCACCCATCTACATTTATGTTCATCACTCTTTTAGTCACACTTTGGGTGAAAGAATCCATACATTTCCTCCATTCCATGTATTCCTAAGGATGCCCTAACAATTTGCCATTCGTGTCAACCCTATCAAGACAAACTCATCTTCGTTCAAAGGGCAAACGTTAGATATATTACGGAATTTAATTCAAATACTTCCGAAGATCGCTCTGTTCCACGGAATAATAAGTACATTAAACTATGTATTTACGTTGACATTATTTTCTTTTGTGTGTTTTTTGGTAGTGTAATTTTATCATTTGAAGTTATTAAGGTTTGTCGTGCATTGTTGTTATTATTTACATTAGCTATTGCTCGCGATTTCGTTTGAATGAAACTTTTTATACCCAGGTCGCATTCCTTACACGGCTATATAGTTCCTCTGGTTTTGTGAGAGGGGCACAGAGTTTTTAATAAAAAGAAAGTAATACTTTCCAGATCTAGTGTACGATCAACTCAAGGGGCTCACCATATCTCCATCGACCACATTGCCATTTGTTTCAGTTAATTACGTAACGAAAAAATAATAGCGTTCATATCGTTAATAATGTGTTATCTAAACAATGTCATCTATGATTAAAATCACACATCACTCACAGATGACACGTATTGTTTGTATTATTTCAACAATTTCGCTCGCGGCGTTACCTTTCAACTTGTCAAATGTAATGGCGAAATATTGTTTTTAAAATATTTAAGCAATAAACCCACTATCATAAGCTAAGCTGTCCATTGTTTGTCCATTTCTCAATAAAAAGATTGAGCTATATATAAATATCGGCCCACTCTTAACGTAAATACACGCATTTCATAATAAATGAAAAATTTGCGCGTGCGCTGTTGAGAAATTGATGATTTCGGGTTTGAGATATCTTTATTTCCCATTAAAAAAATTACTTACATGAGAAATATTTAACTAATTTAAAAACATTTTTGATAAACGTACAGTTTACGCAAAATAATTACAACACACAAAATACTCCAAAAGTGTACCTAATCTGTAATAGTGTAGGGTAATCGCTAATATTTTAACACAGCTAAGATGAAAATATACACGGAACGCGCGCAACTAGATGTGGTGTGTAATGTACTTAGGTGCATTATTTTTATTAAACATATGTAATTTTAAGTGTTTCTTAAATATTGACATGGATTAAGCATTTTTGATGTTTTTTGGTAGTTTATTATACAATGCAGCACCTTCGTAGGTACATCACATTTTTTTATGAACGTGGTGAGTACAATTGTATGTCATTTGAATTTCTGAGCCTAATTTTGTGTATTTGATGTTTCTTTGTAAAATGTATTTGTGTGTGAATGCCTTTATTAAGTATTTTTCTTATTAAGATGCAATATCATATATCGTCGGCCTAATTCTAATAAAGCGTAAGTCCAAATTTGGCCTACCAACGGTTTTTTTGCGATTCAGGCAGAGTTTTGATCACTCTACCTGAATCGCAAAAAAACCGTTGGTAGGCTAATTTAATTTAATGATTTTGACAAATTTTGACTTACGCTTTATTAGAATTAAGCCGACGATATGTATGTTTGTGATATATTCATTAATTTCGTTTCATTATATATTTTTTGTGTTGGTATACTGTAATCATATTCGTCTTTATTAACTTATTTTGTGCTACTTGTAGCGTTTCAATATTGGTTTTTGCTGCTGTGCCCCATACTTCTATTAGATAGTCCTGGTGAGGTTTTACCAAAGTTTTGTATATTGTAGCGAACTTGGCGTGGAAGACATCGGACACCGTTAGCAAAGTCAGTTTAGATAAATACCTTTCGATGCTTCCAGTTCAGGTGGTTATCTAAAATTAATCCAAGGTACATTTCGTGATCAACTTTTTTGATAGGTTCGTTATTTATAGTTAGTTATGAATGGTGTGATATTTTTTTATTGTGCTGCGAAAATTATGTAGTTGGTTTTGGTTACATTTATAGTGAGTTGATTTGCACTGAAACCACATATTCACACAAAACAGCGCGTCACACATAACAGCGTCCAAAATAAAAGAAAGCTGAATCGTCAGCGTACAAAGATATATCGCCTTTTAGTTCAACTTCATGAATATTATTTACATAAATCTAGAATAATAAGGGTCCTAAAATTGATCCTTGCGGAAAGCCAAAACTCATGATTTTTGGACCATTTTGGGTTTCGTTAATTTGAACCACTTGGGAACGATTCGCCAGGTAAAATTTAAAAATATCAAGGGCACTACCAGTGACACCAATGTCATTTAGTTTCTTTATTAACAGTTTGTGGCTTATTGTGTCAAAAGCTTTTTTTAGTTCTATGAAAATTCCTAATGCTATTTGCTTTTTGTCGATACTTAGTTTAATTTTTGTTATTAGATCTACTGTTGAAGATAATTTAATAAAGGTGTTTCGGCGTTGGCTCCCTCGACTGTCAACCGACTGAAGATTATTTTCATCACCATGATCTTTTGCCATATTTGTGTAAAATAATTGAAAATGTCGAGTTAAAAAATAGGTACACATTATGCAGCTTGATGAATACATGTAAAATTTATATTTATAGTGTACCAAAATATTTTTGCGTTTGTCGAGTATCCAGTTATAATATGTTAATTTGGAGAAAAACCAACAGATTTATGTATCAGGAAATCATTTCAAGTAAACAATGAAGAGTACATTCGTGGTAATACAACGGAAAGCTTACTTAAATTCAAACCCACGTCACTACAAGAAATAATAATGGCCACATACTATTATCTTGTTCATTACATCCAAATAATTCGCAGTCAACATAAAACATCGTCTAAATCACTGGCAAAGCTTATAATTAGATGTGTAGCCCATAGTTAAGAGCCACGTGGGATCACGGTGTGGTAACGATGACCATAAGCCACGGGTGGGCGTCTACACGCTGGTCACATCTCGGACGACGTCCCCTGTTGGTCTATGGTTAATACGCGGCTACACTGTCATACGTTATTAAATCAGGAAGAACAAAAGGTTAAATTTAACGATGTAGGATGATTTTAAGAAAACTGTACGTGTCGACGTGAGAATCGAATTTTTTTCGTCGGTTAAAAAGAGTGGAAGGTGTCTAAAGAGATAAAGTGTGTCATGGAATTCCTCATAGAACACTTTCACGTAAGACACACTTAGGGCATATGTGAGTGTAAAATAGTTTCAAAACAAATAACACAAACATTTTCGATTAACTACTTTTATTAAGTCATATTAATGGTGAAACAAGATCAGTGGTGGCTCAGTGGTAACGGCTTCGACTTACGAGTTGTAGGGCATGGGTTCGAACCTAGGCAGACGCTTTACTTTGTGTAAATAATATCATCACCACTGCTCTCAAAACGGTGAAGGAAAAGATCGTGAGGAAACCGGCATGTCCTAGAACCAAAAAATTCGAAATCAAGTGACATCTATCAATCCGCACTGAGCCTGTGTGGTAGATGACGCCCACTCCCTCTCAAAGAGAGGCCAGTGACCCAGCAATGGGAACATTAAAAGGCTGATTATGCTTATGGTGATACAGAAAAATAACACTTATAAAGTTTTTTTTAAGTTTTAATTTTTTTCCGAGTTAATTAAATAAAATAACTTATCAACAACTCCGTGCTGCAGCACACATCGCACACACCAAACGACCACGCGTCCACCGAATGGATGAGTTAACAAAACGCGCGATCTAAGCGAGTTATACTTTTATTTTTATCTAATTATGCGAAGACGCGCGACATTAGGTCCGTGTCAAGGTAAACGCGTCGGATGCCGCGACGCGCCGTGAAATCGCGGCATTCCAGTGTGCCTTTAAATCGTGTTGTAAGAAATTTTTGATGGTATTTCTATATGCTGGAAAGCTTTCAAGGTGGTGTGTATACTGTATGCACTAGTCTTTTTTGTTATCATCAGACAATCAAGAATCTAAATTATGTTTTACGATGTGCGCGAAGAATTGTTAATTGGATTTTTTAAGTTTGCGGTTTTATGTGTGAAATAAGTTAGTACGTAAGTGGAGTGGCATAGAAATGATTTGTGTTACTCAATAATATGGGCGTTAGTGACTGGCTGACAGAATTACGTCTGTCATTGTCTCTGCCAATTTTAATAGTATGTTACTACTTTTGTAGACAGGCAATTGTATGATATCTGTGGTGTTGCCGTTGATAAAGGTGTGCAAATGTTGTATTTTGTCTTCATATGTGTTGTACATTCTGCGATGATTGTAGCAATCTATCGGAAAGCTGATAGTTTGATGATAATTAGTTATAACTTAAGTTGTAATGAAGCGAATCAAATCCTTTCCTTTTCTATAATGTGCTGCGTTGTGTTTCAATGGTTGCTTCATCACAGAGGAGAGTCTTCTGAAGCTGTTAGATGTAGCCAGTCTATTAGATGTTTTCTTTTCTGACACATCTTGCTCTTGTTTGCTATTTTGAGTAATATCTTCGCGATTTATTACATGTTCTTAAGTTTGAGTGATTTCAAGCCCGGAACTATTGTTATCCCTTCCGAATTTGTGGTCAGTTACTGTCTTAATTCCACATTATTATTAAGTATAACATTTATACGTAATCCATAAAATAATGTTAACCTTAAAAATATAAAGCTCCTTTTGTTGTTTTAATTGAAACTTATTCACAAATATTTTACGGCTTGATAAAAAAATAAGCAGGAAGTATTTTGCATTGACGTGTTCTAAGTTAATAAACTAGTTTGCCGTACCTACCAATAAATATTATGGCAGTGTGTTTGCGAACATTTTATCAGATTCCAACATAAACTGTGCAGAAAGGAGATCATTCGATTACAGTCGATTTGTTAAGAATTATCTAAGTTTTATGTAAGTAGGTGCGAATTTCAGATAATTTCTTTTATTATGTGCGAGAATTTAATCAAGTACTTATGCATATCGGAATGACATCAATTCAACAAGATGCAGTTTTTTGCATTGTGGTGCTAATTATTTATTTTATTAAAGCTCATTCATCTTATGACCTAGAGATGTCTAAGAAGAATTTTAATGTAATTCTTAGTATAAATAGTTAGTTTTATATTCTATATATAATATTATAAAGAGGAAAGATTTTATTTTTTGTTTTTTGTACCGAATAAACTCCGAAACTACCGGACCGATTTTATTTTTTTCACCAATAGAAAGCTAAATTATCAGGACGTAACATAGGATAAAATTTATTAAAAAAAAAAAAAAATGAGATACTTAAGAAAATTACAATAATGTAACCCAAAGTAGCAAAATCTTGCCTATATATAAACCACGGAATCGAAACTTACGCGGATGAAACCGCGGGGAACAGCTAGTAATTGTATAAGCATTACCTGTTCCTAAATAGCTTAAATAATTTATTCAAATCGAAAGTATTATAGAAATGCTTCTATGGAGCTGACCGATTAGAACTATGGACATGGATATATCCATAAAACGGACGAAGACACGGCACAGATTGAACCAAGGACCTTGTGGCAACCAGGGCACTAGACCCACTACACCAATAACACTAAAGATATAATGAAATGTAAATAATGTGCAGATTAACCTTTTAGCGATTGCTTTTAGATTATTTATATTGAAATTATGTCCTTTAAGAGATATTTGGAATGCATATTGTGTGGGTGAAGATTGACGAATGAGATGATACCTAATTTAAATCTTTTGAGCATTATAATAAAATATATATATATGAGGTAACAACGTGGGATAAAGCTCATTATAATAACTGTTTTTAAATTATTTATAGTTTCTAGTTTATAGGCCAAGGTTCGAAATGAAGCTGGAGGACACTTCCAACATGAAACTTTGGCGAAGTGAGGTAATTGCAGCAGAACAAAACGTACGTGGCTTATGATAAGGGTTTCACGCTTTAGTTTCAGACTTGAGCGTAGCAGCCTATTCGATTATTTTTCAATCGGGCTGTTCTCAAATGTGGAAATACTTATCATAATCCTCGCATATATTTTTGGCTCCCCAATTCTGAGAAGGTAACTAAGAGATCATGAATGACACAGAGTTGTGCACTTGCAACAGTCTGACTTTCATTTCAGATGGAAAGAAAACTAGGTTTATTTGTCACAGAAAAACGCTCTGGCTTGTGTGGCGCAGTGGTTGCTAAACGATTCTCTTCTACATGACAAAAGGTAGCGTATAATATTCTAGGAATGGATGAACAAATGGGTAAATTAAAATCAAATAATTGATTTAAAGCTTGAAACTCTTTCAGAGGTCTACAGCAGATTAGCTGCGCAGCGTGCACTGGACATGCTGACGAACGAGAGACGAATGAATGTTTTAGTGCCATTAGTAAGAATACAGAAAGCATCGAAAAATATACAAGCATAAGATACTATCAATCAATTTCATGGTCTACCAATTGCAGATTAAAACAAAACATCATCGGTAATGCTGAGTTCCAGAAAAAGTGTTAAAATCACGGTTAATATGCGATATGGTCTTGCCTAACCTTTTGGAATTAAGGACCACAAATGGCTTGCCGTTCGAAATATCAACCAATATTCCATACAATAACTCTTCCTACACAATTAAGTGTAATAATGGTGACGTGATCTATCATAGCGCGAACTATTAACCATGTGGAACGCGTGTCATTACTAGTTAGTGTTTGCGACACCTGCCTGTCGAAACGGCTGTGGCATTTGGGATGAGTCAAGTGCAAATGTCAAGCTTTCACGATACCGTGCGCAAGCGCAACTCTATATTGTTTGTTATACATAGATCTTATAGTTAAAAATAAAAGTGGGTGCGTGTGAGATTTGATTTTATTGGTAATTGAGACTCTTGTCTGGGTAGTTAAAATAAAAATATAAATATATGTCACTTATTTGAGAAAAATACTAGAACATACATAAATTACACAAAGTTCGTCATCATCAGTTACAAAGTAGATACATGAGTGTAAAAGATAATATATTTAGTGTAATAAGATATGATACTCGCGCATTTCTGTAAGGATTGCTAGACTTTCTTTATTATTTCTTAGTTTCATTAACAATGTAGATTTTACATGATATTGAAGGAATGCTTAGTGTAATTAATGCAAGTCTTGATAATGATTTGATTATTGAAAGAATGCAGATTTGTACCTCTCTTCGTTAATAAAAAGATAAGATGAGTTACTTTGATAATACTAGAACTCTGATGACTACAATAAAAGACAAATTATACTATTGTACCTTCTCATACATTATGATATGAGTCACTGTAGACTGGTTAGTAGACAACCTGTAATGCTTACTTGCACACTATTACATCAGGCGAGATCATTCGTGAAACCAGTTAGCCTGAACCAGACGTAGGTAATGGACGCGTAGCAGGTATTTAAACTACTTAGTTCCTGGTGATTTTTCATCAGAACTCACGAGAAGACTATATCATTACGTAGACATTAGGTAGTCCATTTTTAGGGTTCCGTAGTCAACAAGGAACCCTTATAGTTTCGTCATGTCCGTCTGTCTGTCTATCTGCGGCTTAGTTCAGAGATACCCAACAATGTTAATTGTGTAAATGTTATAAGCATGCACTCAGCAGCGTTACGGGTGGTCGCTTACCACCAAATACTAAAAGCAACTTACATAAGGTACATAAACAACATAACATAAGGTTACATAAGGCTTACATAAGGTTATTAAATATTATCTCGAATGAGGTAGATATATTTCACTGCAGCCTAATGAAGTTCACAGAAGTAGCACTGAAGTGCATTGAAGGTGTTGACATGATATTTTAATTGTTTTTAATTGATTTTTTAATTATATTTTGATTTGTATTTTAATGGTTTTTTGATGGTATTTTGATTGTATTTTTTCTTTTTAATGGATGTGAGTAACTTATATTTCTGTGGTAGTAACACCGCATTGGCGTTATAGCTGTTAAGGTGTTATGTACGTAATTTTGAATAAATAAATAAATAAATAATATACATAATTTAAGTTAGTCGTTAAGTTTCATAGCGTCTCTGTCACTTTACGATGTAATGTAAAGACGAAAATACTTTCAAATCGTCATTCTGATGATTTTGGCGATATGAAAGTTACGAAATATTTGCACACAAAGCTGTGAGTTCGACCTTGTTAACATTAGCTACAAGTAATCCTCACTACTTAAATATTTGACACGCGTTCAAAGGAAGCGGTTAACCTTTCGGTAAATGCGTTCTGCGTATGAGCGAATAGTAAGTTGTAAGTTACCTTACTTGTTCCAGGTTTAATGCAACTTATGGACACAAGAATATTGCAATACATTATTATTTTTGCTCAGAAAATGAGCATGGTGCCTTTAAAACTGAAATTTTCAGTCAAAAAATACAATACATGTTGACTAGTCCAGAATTTAACACTTTAGTCTTAGAATTTTCAGGATATCGATTCATTATCATCATTTCAGCCGAAAGTCGTGGACGACTTTTGGCTGAAATGATGATAATGACATAGGCTGCCTCCCCCAAACGATAAAATAAAGAATGTCCTTCAATTTTATGTATTTTTATGGTTTAACGATGCGTATAAAAATTAATAAATAAATTAGTTAAAATAGTTATAAACGGCAGTAGTAGTAGTAATAATCTTCCATTAACATAAAATTGTCATTGGAACGCATAATATTATTCGAATTCGAAGACATATTAAATAATAATTGAAGGTTGCCATTATAAACAAGATTTACAACCGCAAAATCGAATGAATAAAATTACTAATGCAATAACTTGTTATATTACCTTCAGTCGCATCAATGTTTGAAACATAAAAAAGATAAAATACTACAATCGCTGAGACAACATTCAAGCCTTACATTTAAAAATAATAATCTAACGCATAAGATTCAAACGAATGATATATGTATTTAAATTGACATTGCATTCATAATTTAACATTAGATTATGATCTGCAATTAAGAAAAGCTTGAGAAGTGCCACTTTATGCAATATTGCGAATGAAAAGTTGAAACAAATTATTTTCTTTGCTTTTTTGTGTCATGCAGAATTGAAACTGAATTTTTGTCTGTGAACCTCGTGTATAATGCATCTGGAGATTGATAGTCAAGCGAATAATGTAGCTTTGGCAAAGCATAGCGTGAGCTTAAAAGAGTTAGTTAGTTAGAGAATAGTTTAAAAGAGTTTCAAACACACAGTTTTAATAATGAAACTCCAATATCTACCTACCTACTGGAAATTCTGAGGAAAGAAATTCCGGTAAATCAAGATACCTCTTTATCTGCTCCAAAATGATTACCGATACACGTGTAGGTGCAAGGAAGTTATGTCATAATTATTATGTGCAATGTTTAATAGCAGTTGTGACTTCTCCATGTTTCCAGAGTGAGCCTTCTGATCTCTTTGCATCATATTCCTAAGCTGTCAAAGTTGCTCACAATCACCTTTGATAACATCTCAGATAGTAATATAATCAGCCGATCAAAATCGCATTACCATCACTTTATCTCGTTGAGATTAGCGCAGATTATGTCATTAGCATTACAGTTAGAGATTATTGACTTGCGGCTGATTGAGCTTGTATGCTGTTTAATACGTTCATGTTGACTGAGAGGTGTATGAGTACGTACATTATAGTTACTTGGAGCGAGCTGGGTGGAGTCAAAAGTTCCTGCTTGAGCTTTTAAAAAGTTTAGGATAACATGACATATAACATCACGCCTTATTTCCCCGAAAGGTTAGGCAGAGTAGGACGTAGTACCCATAGTAGGAACACCCACATTTCGCCAGTTATGTTTAAGTCCCATGTAATGGCCTATTGCCATCAACCGGCCACAAATCCAGACTATACTGGCTGCTACTTAGCCACCATCACCTATGTTCAAGTAGTGTATGTCAAGTAATGGTATACAAATTGGTGTCGGCTATAACCCACACCAAAATAAAAAAAAAACAACCGACTTCCAAAAAACCACTATAAAGTGAAAAATAACTTTAGTTTCGGAAGTCGGTGTCTTTAGATCTGTATTTTAGTTTTTTTGTCGGTTGTTTTTTTTTTTTGTAAAAAAGTTTTTAATGAATAAATTGCTATTTTACTAAATTAATGAATAAACCTATAAAAAAGAAACGTTGTCCTTCGTTTGCTATTTTAAAGCAAAATACTTTAAATAAAGCTCGTTCATCACGTTGACGCAAAAGCCGAGCTATTGGCACTTATTTAGCTTGCGGAAACATCGTGCATCGCACGTCACCAAATAAATTGCATCTCAACTTAGAATTAGGTTGATTACGTTAAATGTTTTATTTATTAAGTCTTTATTTGTATACAGCTTGTTGCTATCAACAAGGTTACAGTGATTTTGTGGTTTAGTTATAAGTGGATAATTGGTAGTTGTAATTGGATTGAAAATAAATGAAACATCAATAACAAAATCCATTAGATTTAAGCATGGTTTGCGGACAAAGAAGATCAAAAGGTTTTGTTGTTAAGTTACTAAATTTGATTGCACCACAAATCACAGCAGAAACAGAACGTTTTAAATGCGTTTAGCGCTACACGTATTAATTAAAACATCGTTTTTTCAATCGTTTGAAAATGACAGAAAGAATGATGTTTAAATGTGTATTGCGTTTGGCGCAACCACAAGGTGTAAACGATTTATCTATCTATCTAAAAATAGTAAAAGAAGGAACTTCCTAATTTTTGACGTTGGTTAAACAAACCGGCCAAGTGCGTGTCGGATCACGCACAATGCAGGGTTCCGTGGTTGGGACGGTTTCCAAGAACAAACTTAACTTTGTAGTTGAAAAAATGTTCTCTCCATACATCGATATACGTCACGGTCAATTCTCCAACTGCAAATGTAAGTTTGTAATCACAAAAAAACCTACATATTTGATGTTAATTTCAATTTGATACCTCTACGCCTTCCTGAGAAAAACAGAAGAACTGAGAAGGACTGAGGAGAACAGAAGACAAACAGATGGACAACGAATAAGGGTTTTTTCCATTTGAGGTACGAAACCCTAAAAATTACTCAAAATATTCAACTTTCGTCCTTCATCGGAATCATTTCAGTCTAATCGTGACTGACTAATACAATGTTAATAAAAACTATCAATTTGATTAATAATAATTTCATTTATTAGTTGTTTGAACTCGTGATAGGCATCTTCAGAAGACCAATTTTTAGAAAAAAAATACTTAATACAATGAATATCTTTTCAATAAAGAAATAGAGATGTAATAGCCTAGTAGTAAAAATATAACATTTACGGCCTGTACAAATAGTTCCGGGGTCGGAAAAATATATTTGGTATGTTCTTTTGGCTTTGCGGTGTAAAACTATCCCTAATTTGTTTAAAACGACATAATATTATGTGCTGATTAGCAAGCAGGTGGCAAGTTTGACCGACTTCCATTTGACCTTTGTTACCTTAAGGTATACAAATACCATTATTACCTATAATAACACACTTGTCGGCTTTCTATTGACAGCACTTGACATAACACGACATAATGCAACCGGTTGTCGATCGCAACTGCTAATATCACGGCGACTGCGACCAATTGCCAGGAGTAGATAGCCAATAGAGGCCTAGCTTCATTTCATACAATCGTTAGCTACATTACATGTAAAGGAGCAGAGAAAAGAAGCGTAAAAAGGTGTTATTTGTATGAGCTGTCGATAGTGCATAGTGGTCAATTTAATTCAAAATTACGGTTTGGTCTTCTTGATTCAAAATAAATCGTAACTTAAAACTTGGTCCAACGTAACTTCGGCTACGTAATTTGAGCGATGCGTTTCTGCCGCGTTACGCATTTCCGGTACCCTCATTATGGGTTGGTTTACATACCCGTGCCATATGCAACGTCTCACGCCTTTCATAGCCTTGCCATGAACTCTAGTCAAAGCGCCGATCAATGAGCGATTGAGTAAAGTTGGATCTCTGTTGCATCTACTCATGTACCGTTGCGTTACCGATTGCAAAAAGATGGTTCTAAATAGATCACGCATACATCTGTCGGTAATAATATATTTGGTGACGTATAGATGGTACGACAGGTAAGACGTAAACTTTTGCAAGATTTCAATATGAGCTAATATGATCTGTTCAAGAGACGGTACAATAGTCCTTTAATCATGAAGCTTTCCGGCAGTGCTTGACCGTGTTTGCGAAATTGACACACTGGGCAATTTTGATCTCATGATTATCTATTCATCCTCATAGGAATAAGGTGGGGCTTTTTCTTCACGTGGTCGTCGTCTTCTTAAAGTTGCGCGCCGATGGCAAAAGTAACAAGACGAGGAAGTTCAAAGCTTGCCCCGCGACCTCCGGTTATTGACACAGTCATTAAACCCTCTTGTGTCCAGGTGTAATGGCATACGGCGCAAGATGGAAAGTGGCCCATTATCTGCGAAATGACACCCTATATACAGCTATCTCGGTTCTCTCAGAATAAGTGGTTCATGGTCAGCGTCAGTCTCTTTTGGGCTAATATTACCTATAACAATCAAGCCTCCAACACGGCAATGTTTATCGCCATCGTTTGTTTAATAAATTATCAGTGCACTCTTACGGCCTCAGATAAATTATAAATGGATCATTGACAAATTAGCATATCGCATCATCATATTTTTTGCGCTTTTTGCAATTACTTCGGAATGCATACAGGAAGTAACCTCAACTAATTGACAGACACTATTAATATAGTTACGATTCGAAATACTTTTGATTTAATAATCATTGTTAGGTTGGAATATTTGTTAAATAAATAAATAGTAATATAATCTTCAATCAAGTTACATTGATATTTTTAATTCAATTCGGTCTTCACGCTTATGATTTTTGTGTACTATTTATTATGGGTCATATTTTTATTAAGGCCAAGACGGTTTTAGTAAGTAGTATGGTGGTGTTCCTAGATATTCATATATGTTTGTGATGAGATGAGTGGTAAAAAGCCCGAAGTTTTTGTTTCAGATGTGGTATAGGTAGGTACCCGAGTACCTACTGGAGTCTACTCCGGGATTGCGTTTAATAGAGGAACAGTGATGGGCTTCGTCCATGTATTCTACGAAAAAACGAATTAACTTACACTAAGTAAGTATTATTACAAACTGAAGTCCTATCATTGTCTTAATCACACACTCATTCGTTTACTCGCTCACACACGTGTACATAATTATGTAGGTACCAAAGCAATAGCTCACACTTGTTGAAAGTATTCGCGGTAACTATCTGCAGGAGTGGGAAACTTTGCAATAGCACGCTTTAATAGGATTGATGCTAAAGTTAGAGGTCAATAGTTTGCGTCGGAGCAAATTATAGTGATGGCATGACGTAGGATTAAGATGTGTGGATAAGTTTTTTAATTATTAATATTTTTACTAAAACTGACTGAATGTGACGGATGAATTTCTTGTTACTGTAATAAAGTCTTTCTTTGGAGTAATGTAATGTTTTGATTTTTGGAAAATATGGACCTAAGTACATTCATTAGTTTACTAGTCTAGGTTCCGTTTTTCCTGTCTGGCTTTGATGCTACTTTACTACTTATTATTTTATATGCGCCCGTCTTGTCCCACTGCTTGCCAACGTACCAATTATTTCTATTCCTACTTACTTAGTTCCACGAATTTATTTCATTTGTTAAGATTTATTTTTATTTTTAGGTAGTATAAAATGGTATTTAGATAAATGTTTCATAAAGCGGTTTTTTACCATATAGAGAAGATCACAGCTCCAACCGGTTGCAAATAGATGGTCTGTAGGTATACATAGATAATTAATAGGTTGAACAAGAACCGATTACCATAATTAGTTAGGTACACGTTTTACTATGATAGCGCGGTATATTTTTCCACATAAAGATGAATGATAATCTTTGGAGTTTGTGAAGAACTGTATGAACTGATGGATTAACATTGGGCCGTATTTAAATATAGTCACAACTCAACAATGTTCTATTCAATGTAACACGTAAAAAAGTTTCTTTGTCAACATTTTTATGACAGAGACGAACGGAAAGATATTAAAAAAAAAAAAAAATATATCCTAAATCCCGTTTACAACGGTTGTGTTACCTTTATGATGTGAGGTTTTAATCGTCATTGATGAAGCTGCAATCGAAATTATTTTAAATATTGAGATTTTCAGTGACGATTAGATTTAGTGCAGAAAAGGTTAATAGGTTTAGGTTTCAAACATTCTTGTGTTGTGATCTTTCCATTTAGAGCCCTATATTTTTATTCATTGTATCTCTTACACAACAAGAAAATGGTCATCATTTCAATACGCTCCAGATAAAAAACAAAAATTCGTCGTGACCTTAACATATTTTATACCTGGTCCAATTTTACATCTAATCCACTTTTTAATATTATAATAATATAATAATTTAATATTCTTAAACCGATAGTTATACCTACGCTAAAAAACCGCAAACATAATTTATAGTAACCAAACACGTTAGTGGGTTAATCCGATCACCGATCATTCAATAAAAACTTCAACCACATGTTAAAAAAAAGATTTAGATTTTGTAACAAATTCTGTTGAATGACGCTAACAATGTGTATAACGTTTAAAAAAATGAAATTTCCAAGGCCTAAAGCAGGGATGGGCAAACTACGGTTAGCGGGCCAACTCCGGTCCGCAAAGGGTTTTAATTTTATATACAATTTTTTTAATTCGGCCCGCCAACGTCATTTGGACATAAGAGTGTATTGCTCTCAGAAATTTAATTTCTGGCGTTCGTGCACGTTTGATGAATGACCCTCATTATGAACTTTATTAACTAAACATAACCACATTCGAAATACTGTACGATAAAAAAATTGCGCTGGTGCACTCCACGATTATTTTCACGGTGTGTGGAAGCATTTTAGCCTTCGAAGATTCTTACGATAAATTGTAACTTAAAACAAAATGCATTTTTTTTTATTCTGGACCCCTGAACTCCCTACGCTTTTCTGGCCACTGATGCAAAAAGTTTGGCCATCCGTAGCCTAAAGCCTTCTTATTTATCATGTTGATGGCAGAACAGGGTGTTAAATTTAGTTGGCCCGAAACTTCGCCACTTCCACGGCATCGTCGGTGGCAGCGCAGAGGTCGCTATGGCTGCTTTTTTTGGGACAGGATAGGTGGTGGGACATAGTTTACGCCTCAGCTCCATATCAAGGACAAAAGTAATGTGCGTAAGAAAGCGTAATTCTTCGATTTATTAGTTACATCATCTAGAATTAAATTCATGCCTTAACACACATGTCGCGATTGCACACAGTGACGATTTGAATTGAAATGTTTAGGTAAAAGTTACTAAAAATAATGAATATTTTTGAACGCAGTTCTTTAACGCGGCGGTAGGAGTAAACTGCCAGAAATCGTCACGTAACGAAAAATTGGGCGTTATGCCCGAAAAAGTCAGTTTCAAGGGTCAAAAGTTTTTGTTTCTTAATACAAAGTCATCTAATATAAGTTATTAGCAAGCTAAAAAACAAAAACATAAACTTTTGACACTTGAAACTTGAGACCATACTAAATATACAGCGAAAGGAACTGTACGAAGTTCCTTTCGCTGTATATTTAGTATGGTCTCAAGTCTACCGGGTGTCCCACGAGACCTCCCGACTTTAATTTTTCACCATTCCGTTTAAAGAAATTTATTTATCAAAAGAACATACATAGTTCACTTAAATATGAGAAATTTAACAAAATATCTTAGTAAAAATCATTCTTTCTTTCTTTCCTATGTTTTTAACCCCTGACGGAAAAAGACGGGTGGTTTAAATTTAAAGACGAGTGTATATGTAATATATGTCTGTGTAATTGTGTATCTGTGTGTCTGTCTGCGCCATCGTAGCTCCCAAACGGCTGAACTGATTTTGTTTTTTTTGAAAGGTAATTTGATCGAGAGTGTTCTTAGGTATGATTCATGAAAATCAGTTCAGCCGTTTAAAGATTATCAGCTCTTTTCTAGTTGATAAATGGATGTGAGCATCTTCCACAGGGCTGATCGAGTCGAAATTTGGTATTCTTAGACTTCAATGTTATTAGAACATGGTTACCTTGATCTAATGATGCAGCATCATCTGGAATTTACAGGATGCCCAACTCCCTCACAAACTTACAGCAGAGGTATCGTATTCGGGCTCATTGGAATGCTCTCAATGAATAGGTTATAGATAAATAGATGATGATCAGGGTCTGATGATGGAGTAGTAAAGAGAAATGAGGATACATTAGTAACTAGCTTCACCGTGGAAAAAATACAGCCGCGCAAACGGCGAGCTTCGTGGCGATCGTAGCGCGTCTACTAGTAATATATAAAGTTTAAAAGCAAGCAATAACAGTTAATTTAAAAACACCTGTCACAAAAAAAGAAAAACTTCTAAAAAGTAAAAAAAAATAATATGACATGTGTTGGCTCTTCAAGTTTAATATAAGTCAGTTTCTTTTTAGGAATAAAAAAATAAAACATCATTATGTGGGGGCAGTTAATAGACACTTACATATTTATGCCGTTGAGAGTTGCCGAATGAGTTACCAGGGAAGCCACATGTGCAGAAGGAATTATTGCCAAACTTGTCTTCAAAGGCAAACTATAAGATTAAAGACTACTTTAATCTTATAGTATGCCTTTTTGATAAGAACACGTTTTGAACTTTCCATCGCTAAGTTCTGTATCTTTGGCAACTTGTTATAAAAGCGGATACTGTTTATAAGAAATGACTTGCTTGTTTTAGTTAATCTAAAGGGTATGACAATCTCATGTCTACTGCGTGTATTTATGTTATGGGAATCGCTTCTTATTTTGAAAAAAGTCCGAACATACAAAATACTTTCTAATTGTAAGATATAAAGAGAAGGCAGAGTCACTATATCAATTTCTTTCAATATGTTGGTCTCATGGAGAAAGATGTTCATACATGATGTTCATCCTCATAGGCACAGCTTTCTACATGCTATATACAGGACTATTGAATGAGGAATTGAATGAATTTCACATACAGCTATTTATCACGTATCCGGGTACGTAACGAAAATTAAAAAGAGATTTTGTGGTCTAAAATATGAAGGAAAAATAAAGTACGGAAATCCGTTAAATGTGATGAATAATTCAAGTCGTGTGATGCCTGAGAATAGCGACAGGTGTACAATTTTGATGTTTGCCGTGAAATACCGGTTCTACGTGGTCATATGGAAAATTATATC
This sequence comes from Dryobota labecula, assembly GCA_947523025.1. Classification (NCBI taxonomy): domain Eukaryota; kingdom Metazoa; phylum Arthropoda; class Insecta; order Lepidoptera; family Noctuidae; genus Dryobota; species Dryobota labecula. The sequence goes on along the minus strand of OX383289.1, from coordinate 1,828,614 downwards.
CATGCTCATGCAAGTCTGTAGCCTCTATGAGTTTCAAATCCTTCTTTTATAACCAGGCATAAACTTAATGTTATATATTGCAATAATGTCTATTTACAGAAGAACAACAAAGAAGGGTTTCAACTTGGCAAATATCAATGGGACCTGATGATTTATTTTGTACCCCTAAAGTATCATTTGTATCAATGGCTACTCCATTAGTGTACAATCAAACACATTCTATCACTCTGAATGAAAAAGACCATCAATGGCTTAACTCTTTATTTCGAGTGCCTCGTTGGTCTAGTGATCGCAAGTGCTACTGCTGAGCATGAGGTCCTGGGTTCAATTCCCAAAGTCAAAGTCAAATTATTTATTTCAAATAGGCACTTAAAAGTTACTTTTGAACGTCAAAAATTACAAAAATAATTAATTGTACGTATAGAGAAGAATGGGCAAGAAACTCCATACTTACTCTTTTAAAATGTTTACGATATTTTGTGTACCTACGTTAATTAATAATTATATGTGAAGACGATTTACCTAGAATAAAATACTAATAATAAAATAATAAAAAATAGTAAAAAATGTATTATTATTTTTACCACAATAGGTAAAAAGAATGAAAAGTGAAGTAATGACAGGTAAATTAATTATGCGATAGATACATGGTGTGTATTGTGGGTGTGTTTACAAACATTTAAGCTCACTTATACAAACAGCCAGACCCGGAACAACTACTTGTAGTTCATACAAATATTTGTTCCGTGCGGAAATCGAACCCGCGACACGCAGCGCAGCAGTCAATCGCTTAACCACTGCGCTAACCGTACCGTCAAAATAAGTAATAATAAGTGAGTGTGTGAGTTAAAGTATAATAAAAAATAAAATAAAGTATAAGAAAATAAAATTAATATCATAAAAATTATACAATTAAATTACCAACCAGTTTGATTTTGTCTCCTGGGTCGCGCAAAGTATTTAGGTATGGGTTTTTCCATCTGGTATTTCTCAGTAACATCCCGGAGTCTGGATTTGTGGCCGGTTACATGGGACTTAAACATAATTGGCGAAATGTGGGTGTACTAAAGATACACCCCTGTCTGACCCTTCCGGAAAAACAGGTGTGATGTTATGTTATGTTTATTCCTTTCCTCCTTGAAGAAATATTTCGTACGAAGACGTGAACAAAATTACTACTTAGATGAAGAAATCTCAGCCACAAACCGAAGGTAATCTATTGATCCTTCCACTGTCCTATTAGTAATATATAATATTTGACATATTACTAAACGTACGTATAAATAACTCAGTAATTAAATGCTTCAAAAATTAAGTTTGTTGAATGAACTCGGTAGATGTATGTGTTCCAGTGTAGGAAGCGAAGCTATGCTGTGCTATTAAAAGATAGTACTTGGCGATGAGCAAGTTTTCGTAGGATAAGGATAATAAAGAAAGAAGGAACGCAATGGAATCAGTAGAAATATTTAAGTCTAATGTGGAGTTTAAAGTAAAAAATAGGACTTAAAGCAAATTTATATCTGTAATGCTACCAAAGGCATGTAAAGAAGAACTTTTTCTATTGAACGCTCTGGAAGAAAATTCGAGATAAGCTGGATGTAAATTGAGTGTTTCGTCATACAACTAGGTACAACTTGATGGACCTAAGTCCAGTTCAGGCGACGATAGTTAATATTAAGTTATTATCATTATTAACGGATCGTGTTCGAAACACAACACTGCGCTCCAACTTACTTGGGGCTAGGCAGGACATGTCGGCCGACAAACTGTGGGCCCAGATATCATAGAACTGGTGCTCCGAGGCAGTGAAGCAGGGCTGCGGCAGACCATGTAGGTAATGGCGGGATGAACTGGACATATTCCGCGGAAACTGGAAGGAGGACGCGCCGGCTCGCGAACGATGTAAGGAGGGGAGGGAGCCCAGGAGTGGGACAGCGCAGGCTAACAAATATTATTACATAAGGTGATGTTACTAATTTATGGACCAAAACGTGTGTGGCCAAGGTGATTCGGTCGTTATAAAAATAATGGAATGTGGTTGAGGTCTTCAATTTTATAGATCACGAATTAAAATTGATTTGAAGTCAACACTAGTTATAGTCGTAAATTGTTCTTTTTATTATCGCATATTAAACTAGTGTTCGTCGCTAGGCTCTGTTTTGTTAAACAAATTGCGGAATAGGTTATCATTATGTAAGAATTAAAACCATTGATAAACTTATATTTTACCATGAATTAAAGTTAATCAATGGAAAATAAATTATCATAAGTTAATTTCGAAACGTAAATCAAATGGTAATTTATTGCTGTAGAAAATGTCAACTATTTTTGACCACAATTAAGTGTGTTTGTGGATCAGGTAGACACAGATGAAATAATTAAATTATATTTTTTAACGTAGGTGTTTAGATATTTCCCTCAGAAATTGACGGATAGAAGTGCAATAAGGTCGAGAGAAATGGATGGTATAGAGATACTAATACATCACGTCCGTATTCCCGGAAGGGTTAGGCAGAGGTATACCTATAAGTACACCCACATTTCACCAGTTATGTGTAAGTTCTATGTAATAAGGGGCGAGCCTATTGCCATCAACCGGGCATAAATAAACCTATGAAGCTGCTCTCAAAATGGTGAAGGAGAAAATCGTGAGGAAACCGTCCTAGAACCTAAAATTGGAAGACATGTGACAACTACCAACACTGCCTCTTGAAGAGAGGAGGCCTGTGTCCCAGCAGTGGGAACATGATGACTCCGGGCTGCTACATAGAAATTTCAATTAAAAACCCTATAATCTTTACCCGACACGGGAATCGAACCTTATCGCGAAGGCTTATCAGCAGCGGTTTGCTGGCTTGACACAACAGCTACAATGTTTTAATGATACATACCTCTTTAACGCACTAAGCGCTTCATTATATTGTAACATATCCTTGAGTGTGCTACAAACTCAATGATGGGCAGAAGTAAGAGAGCCCCGTATAGTAATATAATTACAATTATTTATATATATATTAATATCCGTTCAACATTGCAGTGAAGTATTCACGCTGTTTCTTTGAATTCAGCCTGGAACTTAAAGCATGAGTATAGTGTCTTCACGGATTTAGTCTGATTGTATTCGTTTTTAAAATAATGTTATGTGGAGTTTCTATGTTGTCAAAGGAAATTATTTAATCTAATATTGAAAGCACAAAAGCAGGCAGACGCGAAAGTTACTTCTGTAATGTCTTGTGGTTACTTATAAGTTCTAAGTTAATATATATTATTTAGCCGACTGCGGCGAATCTCTAAAGGAGTTGTAGGATAATATTGGCCACCGGTAGCTTGGACCCCATCTACCGATCCCAATAAATACAAGAAAAAATAATAAAGGAAAGTAAATCCATGTTGCAATGTTACGTGCTTAAAAAGACTATCTACTTACCTACATGTTTAAAAATACACGAAGAAGGCGTGAATGAAACGATTATGCTCATAACTAATGATTCATAACAAGAATAATTTCATAAGCCTTGTACTCTTCACACCACGCTGTTAAATAATAACTTTCTACAGGACAATAGCGACTACCCTTGAGGGATTTCCTTTAATACTTATATCATAAAGGTATTTCTGAGAATATTAACAAGTAAAAAACCGTTTTGTAAGAGATGACCTAGAGTTACTAAAGATGGTGTAAAATAAACTTACGTAGATATTATGAAAGAACTGGTGAGTGACAAGTTGTGATGGAGTGACGAAAAAGCCAATTTAAATAATTTTACATTGTCCTCTTTATCATCCTTTGCTTTTTACGAAATCCTTGAGTAGCCACCAGTTGCCAAAATAATAAACATTATTTGTCACACGACTTTTTTTAGTCCGGAAGTTATTTGTGTGCAAAAGAGGCACTGGTACGTTCCTGTACCGATCCTGGTTCCTGCTTATGTTGTGAGAGCACGAAGGGCCGATCGCATCGTTTTAGCCGGGAGAGACCAAAATACTATTAAAAACTCCTTCCTGAGCATAATTCTTATTATTTCTGAATACAGTTTAGGTAAGCCGACTACTTGATTATGTTAAGTGGAAGCTTTCATCCGTTTCCGATTTCGTTGCCATTTTTACTTTAGCTTAAGAATATTGAACTTGAGAATATTTTCCTGTATTGTCTTTTTACACACTGTTTCTACGTCTCTCATCCGACTCTTCTGTTGCAGGTCTGCTGGAAGAAATTTCTAATGAAATAAGCAGTATCTTTGTGCTCTTCTATCTATCTGTACTTTTGTCTATTAAGTGTTTGTGTGTACATTAATTTAAATAAGAGTAACTTGACCACTTACCATAAATCAGTTATTAACACCACCGCAATACTGTTGACAGTTCAACAGTATCCCTCCATTCATCTTATTGTGAACATGACACATTTTACAATGTACGATGCAAGTGCGATGAACATTGTTAACCTGTCAAAATATAAGCTATTGCGATTGCGATTGTAACCGTGTAATGCAATCAAGGTGCGGTTCTGATCAATTTGGGAATGCGGTTAAATCTTCTTTATGGCGTTTAAGTTAAAAGGGTCAGCAGCCATTTAACTGTTGGTTACGACTAGATATTTTAATCTCGAAATATTTTAGCGATCCTACATTGTAAAGAGGTTGAATACTTAATTTGGTAACTGCTTATGTTAACCTTTTAATTACATTATTTTATTTTTGTCAAAGACGTAAAATTATTATTACAGTAATTTGTTTTTACGACGCGTAAAGAAAATCGAACTAACGCTGCTACTCGTAAGAGAATATGGATTTTGTGCAGAATTTTATTAGATACCTTATAAGAACAAAATATACAGATACACATTGGTTTATCGTGTGCTCTACTGTAACTCTTTTTTCCCTCTATTTAACTGACACGGTAGAAAAACTGGTAAAAGTTAGTCGCCATTGTCAATATCTAACAAACAACATTATTTAGAGTCTAGACAAAATGAAACTGGTTGCTAATTTAATTGTATAATTTATAATTTTTATGATTTTTTTGTGATTAATATAGGTACTTTAACTCACACAATGATATAGGTTATTAAATGTTAAAATTTTTGGGAAATCATCTACTTTTACAATGTTTGTAAATATGTGAGCACCATGTATCTAACGCATAATTAATTTGTCTGTCATTGTTTCAATTTTCATTTTTTTTACCTATTGTGGTATAGTAATTTTATTCTAGGTAAGTGCATCGTCTTCACATATAATTATTAATTAATGTATACAAACTATTGTTAACATTTTAAAAGAGTAAGTATGGAGTTTCTTGCCCATTTTTCTCCATACGAAACTACCTTTTGAAAGAGGCAACTAGAATCAATTAATTATAGTTGTACATTTTGACGTTCAAAAGTGCCTTTTATGTGCCTATCTATATCTATATCTATACATATAATAAAATCGTAGCGAAGTCAAAACTGTACATGGAATATTTTTGAAAAAAAGTAATTGCCACGAGGTCTGGGAACGATTCTGATGCCGAAAATATAGTTTTTAGAATTTTTGTCTGTTTGTCGGTTTGTCTGTTTGTCTGAATGTATGTTCCGCTAAAGCTAAACGCAAAAACTACCGGACAGATTTTGTTCAAATTTTGTATAGATATTCCCTATAGGTCTGGTCAAATTACTACGTATAAATTATCACGCTATTTGCTATGGGGGATGAGCAGTATTGCATTATGTTTTGAGATGGGTCCATAAGGGCCCCAACCGCAAGGGCCTTAACCGTGGTCGCTACAAGAAAATGGTCTTAAGAGACTATCCTTAACTTTTAGAAAGAAATTGATCTGCATTCACAGATTTTGAAAAAAATGTACAGTCAGCAAGAAAATGGGCAATTTTCACAAAAAAGTTTTTTGATGCCAATCGCTCCTGTTTCTTACGATGATCAAAAAACTCATACAGGTCGTAGGTGAGACTAAGATGAGAACGAACACAATGTATCAGTGTATGACAGCAGTCGAATTATTCCAATACTACTTCGCTGGGTTGAATAGGAAACGAATATTGCAGATAGTTACAGATTTAATCTTTTAAATGATTATCATACCTTATGGATCTAAGCAGTCAATTATGACATATTACGCTATTTCAGTTAACTTTCAACAAAGCAATGCAAATCTGATTTCGATTTCAAAGAATTGATATTTTTTGTGCTTCTTTTTAGGGTTCCGTACCAAAATAGTAAAAAGGAACCCTTATGGTGCAACTCAGTCGGTCCGTCTGTCTATCACAGCTGGATATCTCATGAACTACTAAAGCTATCAAATTGAAATTTGGAACAGTTTTAGATGATGTTTGCCCAACTATTTTGCAAATAAGAAAGATTTTTTTTTGCTTCTATGATTTTCGGGGGTTTTAAAACTCGAAGTCGGGCTACTAGGGCGTGTGGGGTATCGTATGAAAGGGCGCTATTTGCGCATTCTCAAACATTTTTTTAGGCCGCATTGTTTACGACATATCACAAAAAAAAAAGTATCACCAAGCGTGATACTTTCTAAAAGAAGAAAAAATGTTAACTTCAGCACCCAGCTTAAAATAATAACCCATACTTTTCCAAGAAAACCCCAGATTGGGCTAAGACACATCTAAGAAGCAATAACTTTAACTAAACTACAATAACTTCCTATCTCATAGCAAACATACCTTCAACCGACCAAGCTGTATGCATCGTGTTCTGAATATACAACACCAAAATGATATCATCAACACACAAAAATTACAGAATCAAAGAAAACCTCAAGTTCCGAATAAGAAAGAACATTATTGCGTAATTTAAAACAAGGTCGGACGACCCCCATATGGTAATAACGTTATAGAACTACAAAGTACGTCTATACCTCTATACATTTATAAACCAAGACATTATGCTTAGATAATTACCTTAGACCCAATTAATAAAGAAACAGGAATTTGATCGTTTTATGTATGTGGGGTGTGGGCCAGTGGGCTCTACCGCAGGTTCCGAAGCTGTTGTATTTGTATAACTACCAGAAGAAATGGGGACCTTAGCATTTAGCAGAGTTCATTTTTATTCCTGTCTGATGTTAACAGGAGCAAAACCGAAGGCATTATGCTCTGCAGTAGTGGTGTACTTGTGTAGTCATTTGTTGTTTCAATTATATTCTATGTCACAGGCAAGAAACTTGTCTTGTGTACATGGGGCATAAGTCCAGCAAGTTTCGTATGTAAAGTGAACAAAGCTATTAGCTATTTGTTACTCTCTTGTGGACCCAAAACTAAGGAAGGTATACAATTAAAAACTTATAAAAACTGCTATCCAAATCATGCGGCAGACGTAACTTAACGTCTATGCTGTATCGATTTCAAATGGCTCAATAGATCATCCACATGAATTAATTATTCATATTAAAGATATTATTAGATGTTTAGACAAATACGATATTAGGGTCAGCTCACACCGAGACGCGACGGGACGCGACGCTGCGCGCACACTTTAAAAGAGCGACTCAAAATAAAACATTATGTTCTACACGAAAAGATACACATTTCATTGTGAAGATTCAGAATAAGTTGTACCATGCAGCGCTGCGCCTCGTGATGCCTCGCGGCGTAGAGCGATGCATCGCCACGCAGCGGTGCATCGCCAATACGCGCGGCGTGCTAAGCGGCGCTGCGCCTCACGAAGCCGCACGACGCAGCGAGGCGCAGCCGAGGCCGCCGTGGCGACTTGTCTCTATTATTTCCGTCCAGACTTCGTGTGGAATTGATGCAGTTCGGTTGAGTGCTCGAGTGAAATTATAATGATAGACTGGGATCTTGTTATAATCGGACTTCTTGCAGAAGAGAAAGAGTAACAAGAATACAAAAAAATAAAAAAAAAATAAAAGAATACATCACACATAATACACGGTGCATAATTTATATATAATGTAGACACGTACCGGCATCTCGCTGCGCGAAATCACTGGCCTCTTCCAGTATCGTCGCGTCGCGTCGCGTCTCGGTGTGAACTGACCCTTAATGTTATGAATTCAACTTATTATATGACAAATGAAGCCTGTTGTAGTTCGCATTACGGATGAAAGAAAAAACAAATCGTTTTTATTAATTAAACTTTTAAAGGTTAGCTGTAATTGATAATTTGGAATTATAAAATGATAACTGAATTAAAGCTGATATTAAGTCATTTTTTTATATTGGGAATTAATATTATTTATTTTTCTATAATTATTATAGTTAATTAATTTTCAAGTAATAATAATATGTACAAGTATATAAAAATCCCTTCGGCAAGCCGCAGGAGGAGGTAGATTTCGAAGAAGGTTCCACGAAGAAGCTTTCTTCGCGCTGACATTCTCATCAAATTACCCTTATTCTAAAATGGAGTGATATGGGTTCTGGGCAGCACATTGTAACAGAACCTTGCACACGTGTTCTGTACCCGCTGGATTAGCAAAGAGAAAAAAAAAGAGGCCTGTCACGTGACTGCCTCCATGTTGCGACTAAATACTATTTAGAAGTACCTCCATTATGAATATTAACAAAAGACTTGGTCGTCAAGGCAACGAGTTTAGCATGGAAACGCCCTCAATTTTTCAGTTATGATTTTTTATTTCGAAAACTATAAGTTTTATCGCTAGACTTTTAAATTAAAAATTGTGGAGTAAACAATTTACTTTCAAAATAAAAATATTTACGACGGTAAAAATGTTTATCGTTTCGGAGATAAGATTTTTTTTCCAAAAAATTTGGAAATTTCAACCCCTCCCCAAGTTACGTCATCGGGTACTCGTATATCGTCATACGGGTTGCATCAAAAAAGTTTCAATTTAAAAGTTGTCCGTATTCTTACTCGAAATGATAAAAATGATAAACGGTTCAAAAATGTTCCATAGGAAAAAAATTACTGATTTTCGAAAAACCGCCCCCGCGCCGCCCCCCATGGACGAATTCCGCCCATTCACGAACTCAACCTAAGTTTTGATCCTTTCGATTTTTGCGCCAAGTTTGAAAACAATCGGTGCAAACTCAAACTCAAACTCAAAGCATTTATTTGAAATAAACCAATTACAGGCACTTTTGAATTGTCAAGGGGTCGGTCAGTCAGAAAGATGAAGCTAGTTGCCCATTCCAAAGCGTAGTAGGTTCCTATGGAGAAGAACGGACAAGAAACTCCATGGACACTCTTTTAAAACAAAATATTGTTACAAAATATGGGTTACATCATTCATGTTGAAGTTATACATGTGAGAACAATGTAGAAAGACGTGCACGTTAGAAGCGTCCGTAATAGAAACAATTCACAAAAATTCAAATAAGCCGTGGCAGCTAAGAGATGACCAGTCCCAACTGACGGCGCCCGTTCACGAACATGACGCATGGATCAGCACCATTTAGCTCAACCATGCATAATTGCGACCTGTAGAGTGTGGCTAAATTTTGCTTATCGCCCCACCAACCAACCAACATACATACGTATACATATATATACAGGGTGGAAAAAAAAGGGGTGTGTAACGCTTGATATAATAACAAAAGTTCTAATGATCATATGACCTAATTTCATTTACTATAATTCTTTTTTAATATAACGATCAAATGATATAATGAATTATTGATATAATTTCATTTTACCTAATTTCATATGGTATAATGAACAGTTTATATAATGCACATTTGAAATAATATTCAATTAATATAATATTCAGTTCCTATAATATTCAAAATCTATAAGTAACGTTTAATATAATTTGGAAATATCTACTTTGGGGCTACGTAAGGGCGAAGGTGTTGCACTGGCTAAGTTTCGCTTTACCATCCCACGATTTGGGAGTTCATTTTTTTTTTTACAGAAAGATCATATTATTAGAAGCCTACACGTAAAATTTTAAGGTACGGAGATACGGGATAAAGTACGGTTTACGAAAAAAAAAAGAAGAAAAATCCTAGAAATATAACAATATTTTCTTACTTTTGACATTTTGTCTCGCCACTGAACGTTTCGTTTTACGTAAAATGTTTTACTCCATATTAATAATGAAATAAATACGTACATTTTAGTGATTTAGATACTTTTTTATATACATATTATTTCTATTTACATATTATATTACATATATATTGCTGATTTAAATTAGTGCTATTAAATTAACAGAATAATTTACCGAGTATTGCCGTTAGTTGAAACCAAACGTAAAACGACGCCATTTTGTTGTCACTTCACGTAGTCTGTCAGTGAGGCAAGTAAAAACTTAGGATGCAAGAGCGAAGGAAGCGAGCTCTGGACTTGGGGCACCCCGACTCGGACGGGTTAGGTCACAAGGGGATGGCGGGGTCAAGTGAGCGAGCGAAGCGAGCGAACAGACCCCGCCATTCCGTTCGTGGTTATTTTTTTTAAACCACCCAGAAGTAGGAGCCCCGCTGAGCGGGGCTCCGTCGACCACACCTTACTTCGAGACGTCTGTTATCGAAAATACCTTTGACCTCAGAGCTTGTCACAAAGTAATATTCCAAGATTGAGTATTGTTACGTTGTGTTTTTTGTGCCTACCACTAATTGGTTTTGCACATCTAAATCCTTAATAAGTAAAGTGGCATTTACCTGAAAACATACGTAGTCAATTATAAAGTTTCCCACAGGATTATTTTACAATGAATTATTCATTCCTTAAACTGTATTTCGTCACTGGACTTTTTAGTTTCACTTTCTGTAAAGAAATCACTTTTCTAAACAGGTTTGCACAATTAATTAGACCAAATATTGTAAATTAGTTTGATTGCAAAATAGAATAACAACACAAATGTCATTCATTCAAACGTCAGCTTCTGTCAGTTATAAGCGACATCTGTTGTCGCCGATTCATGGTTGTAGTTTTAATCGATAACAGTTCATTTTAACATATTGATTGGTAATCATCGAAATAATATCCAGTGACCAGTCCTTAATTATTTCCGGCTTTCGGTAATAAAATTAATAATAAACTAAATAACCGAAAACGGAAATGAATAAATTTTTTCATTATAAACTTTTTTCTAGAACTTTCATTGTCAAACGAATACATATTTAATCTGTGAAGTGTCTTTGACGTAATGTTTCTGGTAATTATTCTAATTCTCCCTAATTAATATTATGGGTAAATTACCCCATTCTAGACAAATTTTGGCATTGCAGACTGCCAAAGATTTGTTTTAATTAGTTTTTAATTCTGGATCTGCAGGATTTTTAGTGTTTCAGCGTTCAAACGTCATGTTGGATAGTTGTTTGTGAATTTCAAGAGTTAAGTGTCGTAAGTGATGTGGATATCTTCCGTGAACTGGTAATAGTTTTGCCTGAAGTAAGGGAGATTTTCTGAATGCTCTCATCCAGTTCCGGTTGGCTTCTAGGCCATAAATATTTGCCGAGTTGAGCGTCCATTCGCTCTTGAACACGCTTGAGAAGTGACTGCAAATGGTTAACACTTCTAAAAGGTGAGCTTCGTTGTTAAATAGTGTTTGGAAGTAATATGTGAGTCCTCCCCTGGTTAATATAGGGATTCGTTGTGAAGTATTTGATATTTATTACAGGATTCTTAGCTGCGTCTACGCAGGTTGCTTTCCGGCCGGTCGAAGATATTGAAGTCGAGTGTTTTCTCCCTAAACCAACCGTGAGTATTTCACCAGCTAACTATTTACCATAGATATGCCATAGGAGGTTACTCATGGTATTGGATTAGAATGTTCAAGGCAGTGTATTGAGGTTTTTCTGTGTAGTTGATGGACGCCGCGTGGGTAATTCTTATTCCTATTGTCCCACCACTCAGGATAAGGCAAACAGAAGTCGGAGCTCATTATGTTGTGTTTGCAACAGGCTATATTAACCGGCTAATGTTTTAGCCTTCTAGATTTTCTAGCTCGGTCACCTCAAGTAAAGTAAATTAGATTCTCATTATATTATTGGGTCTCCGTATTGTCAATTCCAGGTGAGGCACCTCGAGTGATTCGTCTTGCCGCCAGGATCTAGAGTGGCGTCTGGGGCCTGGACGCGAGACCCGTTCCTCGAGTCAGCTCTAAGCCTCTTGCGGAGACGACTGTGCGGCTGGTCAAGTCCGCCTAGCGTTAGCGCAGGCGGGACGGTTTTTTTTTTTACCCTTACATTTATATTAATTCATTTTAATACGGTATCCATATAAACCGGATATTGGGAACCCGGACTAAAGTAATATACCGGTTTATATGGATACCGTATTAAAATGAATTAATATAAATGTAAGGGTAAAAAAAAAAACCGTCCCGCCTGCGCTAACGCTACTCGGGGTCCTTATTTAAATTTCTGATACATCAGAAATTTAAATAAGGACCCCGAGTTCGACATCCTCAGTTATCTGAATCTGGAAGAATACTGGACATCTTCGTCGGCTCTGGGATCCGGGATTTTCTAAATCCCTGGCGCCCATTTACTAATTGTTTATTTACAAAATAATTGGAAGGTTACACCTTAATAATTTAATCTTTTATTATAATTTAATCTTAAACTTAAAATCGGAACAGTACTGGCTTTATCTCCAACTCCCCACGACCTTAGTTCTTTAAGCTGAAGTTTGAGCTGGCTGGCAATAATAAGTGACAGTTTGTCACATTCTTATTATACAGGATAACTTAGTTTATGTGTTTGAAATAAGTAATTAATTATTAATGCGGTAGACCCTTAAAGGCTACCGTATATTGTTTTAAAAAGGAGTATTCTTTTTAAATATATGTTGTTTCAAACAGTGTTTATTGTTTCCTTGTATTTCGATACGTAACCACCTTGCATGAAGGCTTTGTTCCATTACCTCTAGAGGGACAAAATCTTTTATGTAACAGTATATTTTGGTTTGACCTTGACTTTTAGGGTGTTAACCTTGACCTTGGAAATTTCTTTGGAAACTAATTTAGACCCGCTCAGTGTAGTTTAAAGAAAATATATATATCTCATAAAGGGGGGGGCTTCGCCCTTTTTCCTTCACAGGGGGGTTCTACACCTCCCCCCCTCCCTCTAGTGTAGTAGCGTTACCTTAGAAAATAAGTTAATATGAAAGTTAGGTCAAATGAACATTATATAAAAAGAGCATTATACAATTTGAAAACTATATGAAATGAACGTTATACTAAATGAAATTAGAGAAAATGAAAATTATATCAAATATAACATTAGATCATATGAAATTAGGTTAAATGTTTTTATAGCATATGAAAATTATAGCATATGAAAGTTATGTCATCGTGAAATTAGACTATCTGTTATTATACCAAACATTACACATCCCTTTGTTTTCAAAAATAATTAAAACTGCAGTTAAAGATTTTTGAAAAATCACCTGCTTGAGCCGGGAATAGAACCGGTGAAATATGAAAAAAAAAAAAATACTATGTTGTTTAAAAGGAATTAATCCTTATGAATGACTCTTTCGGTTGGTATCATAAAATACAGGATGTTTTTTCGTTTCAAAGCAATAAAGTAATTAAAAATAACCAAATCGGAGCTGATCGTAGCCATACTAGGCAGTGTATAATCGTAAAAATATGATGATGATGAGCTCCAAGAATTTAAATTATTCCAATAATTTAAATTCTTGAAACTCATCAAAGTTCGTTTCGAATATTTTATAGCCACTATACAATTGACATTCAAAACCTTGCATTATAACATCAAGTTCACGTGGTCACCTAGTGATGGGCAGATGTAATTTAATTTATTTTTAAACGAATAAATGAATAAATGAGCTGTTAATTAATGAATTGGGAAATTAATGTGAAAATTATAGATGTCGGTATTTTCGGTACAACGAGCGAAGAGTCTGAAGGTTGTCATTTGTTACTATCATGGTCAACGGTAATATGATAAGTATAGTATCTGTTTATTACAGATATGGTGAATTTATCACTCTACTTATGTTTTTCTTTCTATTTATCATACTTTTTTATTCGTTTTTCATCATTTTACATAATTTTATTCTTGAAAAGACATTTACGTCTAAAGAGTCAAACTGAAGTCTATTTATTTCATAGATTTTCTCACCAGCCTATTCAATGAAGGTTGCATTAGGTTTGTATTTTCTCAAAATCATTTACTTATATAATTTTGGAGTCTAAATCTCTTTTATACTTAAATACGTTGTCTACTAAATAACGAAATTCTAAATTATTATAATTATAAGTTTCTTAAACGCACTCTCAGAATTTGTCAAGGAGGTTTTATACGTTTCAGAAGACTACAACTGGCTGGTCAGATGACTGGCAGGTCAGAGGACATAATTATGTCATCAGCAACAACTTGAAATCGAAAAAGGAATTTTCGAAGAGAATTGAAGAAGAGGATTTCTACGAGAGGCAATTTCATTAGTTTACGTCTGGGTTCTAATAGTGAACCATCTCCACTGCGAAGGGTCTACTGCTTGATTCCTTGAGAACCATCAAGTTCACGATAACTCTAAAGTGAACAGTGTTGGGATCGCCGACGCTCTGCCGCGTCCCTACACTTCTCGAAGTTTCCTTCTCGACACTGCGGAGATTGCGCTGACATCTTTTCTTCGGAGCTGCCTTGACGCCTGTTCTTCGGAGCTGCCCCTGTCTACTGAATTGCGGAGCTTTCCTGACGTGTAGGGAATGCCTTCCAAGTATTATAAATCTCATCTTCCTCCTTCTTGCCTCGAGAGTGCGTGTTAGGTAGGTCCTTCTAATTTTAAATCTAATTACTGTATTTTTTACTTTCCTCTATAAATGTATTAAATTGTTCAGTCTACTTTTACCTTTTTATTTGTTAGGAATAAGTAACAACGGAGTGTTCGCAATCACTCCGTTGTTCAACCTTTAGTTATAAAATCCGTATTAATTTTAAACGCATTAGAATATAAAATATGTAGGCAATATTTTTATTTAATTAAAAAACAATTACCTCAGTTGTTACTTGGTCTCCTTCTTGTCTCGTTGCGGCTTAAACTTTTCAAGATAAGCTCATGAATCCTAATTAAACCTTTTACGGTTTATATAATAAAAATAATATTGAAAATTAAAATTCATTTTATTCAGGTCCTTGAATACTAAAACAATACACACAGTGATGGCAAAAGGAGTATGTAAGGAGCGTAGCAGGTGGCGTTCTGTAGTTTCTGCCTCCCCATGGGAAGAAGGCGTGGGTCTATGTAGGTATGTGATGGGGTGGCACCTGAATTGTCTTTTTAACCGACTTTCCAAAAAGAAGGAGGTTCTCGATTCCGTTGTATTGTTTTTTTTTTTTATCTTTGTTACCTCAGAACTCCGTCGTTTATGAACCGATTTGCATTTTTTATTTTATTTGAAAGGATTTACTTTCAGATTGGTCCCACTTTTCAAAATCCAGTTCTGATGATGGGATCCATGAGGAATTGAGGGAACTCCTCAAATTTTACAGGGAAACATATAGAGATTTTTGCATTTTCATCAACAACTCAAGCATTTGCATTCAGTTAGTATCATTTGATGAAGTGGAACTGATGAAGAAGACCACAAATGGCCATCGGAACTCCTCAATGATAAGTATTTCACGGGTGGCGATAAGATATTTCGATTAAGATAGTTAGGCGACTATAAAGCAAATTTATATAAATAGTTCTGATGAAAATGGTACCATCGAACTGATCTGAAGATGAAGCCGAAAGGTGTGCACCGGAACTCCGTGATAAAACAATGTATCCTAGCCGTGTTTGGGCTTATTGGAATTGTCATGAGATGCATTTGGGGTATAAATGGTTATTAATCGATTTTTACTAACTTTGCTTGGGTAGTTTTTGAGTTAGCTTCGATAATACCTACCTACGTATTTAATCCACTTCGTAAAGGTATCTTGTGTCACTGTTGTTTGTGTGGTGTAGCCAGTAGTGGTAATCGAATTGTTGTGGGCAAGGTATCATAACTAACAAGTGAAAATAATTTTATTTTAACAAAAAACAACCGACTTTCAAAAGGAAATGCCTCACTGAAAATCTCACACTGAAATTAATGACATTATATTTCAAATATATAAGCCCGTATAGGTATTTTATTATATTGGTCAATCTTAACCTCATATAAAAGGGAGTATGTACAAAATAAAACATACATATTTATAACCTCTAATGATTCTTGATCTTTAGAACTGTCAGTGAATTATATTATAATCCAAGAAACATCGCTAACAATCTGAGCAAAAAACATAAAATAACCGCGGCTTTAGTCCTCGAGAATAAAGTATAAGGTATAATTAGGATTCCGCAAAAAAAGAACGCTTTTAGCTTGTATTCAGATGACCGCCTAACGATAAAATTATTAAATTAATTGGAGTACTGTTTAGTTCCTGTGTTTTTACCGGCGCTGGTGCTGGCGCCGGCCGGGTCACAGAGAAGGTAGGTTTAGGTAGATGTTTTTTTTTCAGATAATAAGTATAACAATCAATTATGAAATCGCAAGCTAACATAACAATCTATATATATAAAATTTATAGTCCTGACTGACTGACTGATGTATCAACGCACAGCCCAAACCACTGGGTATAGAGATTCCAAATTTGGCACAAAGGTTCCTTATGAGGTCTAGGGGTGCACTAAGAAAGGATTTTCGGAAATTCCACCCCTAAGGGGATAAAATAGGGGATGAAAGTTTGTATGAAAGTCCGTCAGTTTTGAAGTTAGGATCTTCAAATTTTGTGTTTAGGCTAACAAATGAAAATTAATTTATACGTGTCTTAGCGTTTTTGATAATTCCACCCTCGAAGGGTTAAAAAGGGGGATGAAGTTGAAAAGTCCTTAATTTTCGAAGAAAAATCACTTTTACTATCTAGGCTTATGATTGGAAGCTAACGCAACGGTGTTGTTAGAATTTCAACCCTTAAGAGAGTGAAAAGGGGGATAGTATTTTGTTTTTAATTAAAGTTCTTTATTTTTTAAGTTCAAATCACTAATATTTCGGCTTATGGTTGGAAACTAACACAATGTAAATCGATGTTATTTTTTATTTCAACCCTTGTGGGTTGAAATGAAAACGACGGGTCTGAAAAGGGGGATGAAGTTTTTTATTGAAGTTATTCATTCGCTAAATTTTGTATTCAGTTAAAAATAATATAAGTACATGTGTATTGTTTCTAACTTTACAGTATTTTTACATGGAACGACTGCTTATCTGACCTTCACAACGCAGTTACTGGGTAATACGATACCCCTTGGTAAGAAAGGTTGTCAGACATTCGGGCTTCTGACTTCCCGTAACGACTGTCAAAGATCTACAAATGACAGCCGGGCTTAACGTGCTATCCGAGGCACGGAAAGGCCTAGCTGTTTTCTTTTGAAGTGAAAACTTCTTTAGGCGCGATTTTTGTAGGGGAAAACTTATGGATTCGCGATCGTCGCCGAACGCTTTCCATGAGCTATATGTATACCGTGTATATATTTACTACTTTTTGGGTGAACAAAAATCATGGAACTTGCGTCATCGTCACCGAACGCTTTCCATGAGCTATATGTATACTGTGTATATATTTACTACTTTTTGGGTGAACAAAAATCATGGAACTCGCGTCATCGTCACCGAACGCTTTCCATGAGCTATATGTATACTGTGTATATATTTACTACTTTTTGGGTGAACAAAAATCATGGAACTCGCGTCATCGTCACCGTACGCTTTCCATGAGCTATATGTATTCTGTGTATAAAATTGCGTGAACAAAAATCATGGAAATCGCGTCATCGTCACCGAACGCTTTCAAGTTCCTTAGTTTTCACTTCTATCGGCAGTCCCCAAAGATTGCCCCGTTTTTTTTTTAAACTTTGCTCTACACTAGGATTTTCCCCTGTACCGTGGGTGCGTTTACAAACATTTAAACTCACATACACAAACAGCCAGGCCCGGAACAACTACTTGTAGGTCATACAAATATTTGTTCCATGCGGGAATCGAACACGCGACACGCAGCGCCTCAGTCAATCACTTAACCACTGCGCCAACCGTGTCGTCAACACCACCGTGTCTGTGGCGTCGTGTGTCATGTGTCTGTTATTGATATAGATATAGCAGATATTTTGTAGTGTGGAGGGCTAAGTAAGTAATTAGCCACAAGCCCCTCCAAGCTACCAAATATACACCTAAAAATATATGTTTTTACCTCATTTAAAACCACCATAGCTGATTTCTCACGACCTTGAGTTATTTCTCGTTCATAACAGTCATCAGTTGAAAGCTGCAAGTGTAGATGAATCAGCAACATTGTCGCAAGATGACTGCCGCCTACCTTTGTCGGCGCATGCGACACCTGTATTTATGCTGTTCCAGAGGTGGGGAATCTTCGGGCGTGCAGTTCAGAGGTAGTTAACATTTTTTACATGACATACCATCACGCTTGTAATCCCCGAAGGGTTAAGCAGTTGTACCTATATGGTACACACACATTTCGCCAGTTTTGTTTAAGTTCCATGTAATAGGAGGCGAGTCTATTGTCAACAAAAAAAAAAAAAATATAGGTAATTAGGTGGGTAATTATAGGTAATTATTTTTATTTTGACGAAGGTTCGACTTTTTTGCAATCGATTTCAGGTAGTTTGGGTTTTTAGAGGTTCTTGGTTTGATTTTAGCAAATAAGTAGAATTTGTGCCTCTCTTTTTTTTGTGATTTTCCTATGCCAATGGCTCTCGCTAAATAAAATGCCGCCTTCCATCGCCTATAATTATAGGTAACTCTCAGTTGGTGTAAAACGATGGAAGCGAAATCTATGTATCTTTGTTGTGTTTTTGTCCATGTGTGTGTTTGTTTTTGTAACATGACCGTTATTACCACCTTTTTTGTCACCAACTCCACCATTTTATATCAGTCATTTTCACGAGCCTAACCTCAAAATATTAAGTAGGTAAATAACAAATAAATAAGAATTGCAGAAATCTATGTATAAAACATTAAACAATATAGGTAGAGCATGGAATTGTCCTCCAAATATACTGGGTTTGGTTGTGACACCGGACTTTTCGTTTGGTACAGAGTGCCCTATATTTGACGGCGTTCTCCTTTAAAATTTTACTTTATTACTGGGGACAACGTTTCATTAAAATCAAAACATTTGTTTACCGATGGGTTAAGTTGGTCTAAACAGGATCTTTATATTTTTTAATTCTACTAAATAATTTCCATGCCAACACACTTGTATGACCATCTACGCAGTGGTCCGAAAGGTTCGCGACCCCTGTCTCACCAGTTGTTACCCAGTTGTTACAACTTACAACCAGTTAACGTGCAATACATCAACTAGTAATAAAAATGTCTGATGTTTATGATTTTAATTAGTTTCAGAGTTCACCACGGCCATTCAGATCATTACTATAAATTACTTGTGTTCGGATATTTGACATACATTTTTAATTTGCGATATAAATTTTTTTTTTACTGCCGCGTTTGTCTAGTGATCGGAAGCACTACTGCAGTGTCCAGTGCAGGGTCCTGGGTTTGATTCCCAAGTCGAGCAAAGTATTATTGGGTTTTTCCATCAGGAATTATTCAGTAGCTGCCCTGAGTCTGGATTTATGCCCAGTTGATGGCAATAGGCTTGCCCCCTATTACATGGGACTAACATAACTCGCGAAATGTGGGTATATTATAGGTACACCTCTGCCTAACCATTCAGGGATTACAGGCGTGATGTTTTTATGTTGTTCATTTATTTTTGACGATGAGGATGAGGATCTATTTTAGACCTCATACATGAGAGGCGGGGCCTTAACACTGGGCCATCAAGAAAATATTAAGTGATAATAAATTATTAAAACAAATCATATTGCATCAAAATTCTTTATTTATAGGATATTTCTTTAAAAAAAAGGAAGATATAATATTAAATAAAACAATACAGTGTACACGACGAAAAAAGAAAACAAAAAACGTAAAATCAATTGAGCTCCTTATGTTCTGAGTTGAGCTGCACAATTACTGACAAATGCGTGCACTGACTGGACAGGTCCATTCAATCTGTGTGGTTCTTTCATCAAAGACCCATTTCAGACACCAATCCACAAGGTCTTCACATGATCTGACCAAGTTATGTCTGGACTTTAAAAGAGACTGTGACCACTGAGTTTGTTTCGGCTTTCTTCTCAGAGTAGTCAAATAGGAAACGCCGACCTCATCTAGTTTAAAAAATATGATTGACGTGTAAAAGTGTTTGTACAAAACTAATAACAGAAAAAAAAAAAACAATAATACCGTGGCAAGAATTTTCTATCGCATGACAACTGTAGCCCTCTTGCCGTAGGTTGACCATCCCTGTTCTATGCAATCCAACCGACTCGTCCGTTCAAATCCACGCCACATGCTGCATAGGTTGAAAGGTCATCGTTAGTGCATCTGTAGGTATAAAACACGGGACCATGTCAGTAATCAATTCCGTGGATATTTCTATAACTTTTTACATCGCAATCGTAGAAAACCTTTAGGCTTGTTAACCTATGATCAGTTGGTTCTGAGCCTTTTGATTTCTTCCTTCGTATCGCACGATCTACATAAATATAAGCATAGTTCATAAGTTCAGTGGTAAAAATATTAGCCAGTCAGCGTGTACCAGAACAACATATTAAATTGTATAACTGTAAAGTATGAGAAGGTTGGTAAAAGTGCACTTGTCGCATAACTTAGTAATAAAAGTGTGTCAGACAACAAAAAAATATGAGAACAAAAGGGTAAAGCTCATCTTCGTACCACCAACAATCGTCAACTACGACGTCCTTCTCACCGCTCTGGTTTCATTAACATTTCTTTCTTTATCCAAGCGGTCTTTCTTTGGAATGTACTCCCTTTGAATATCAGGATGACAACTAGTTAGTTATCATTTAAAGTGAAGGCACGTGAATATTTTCGTAGGAAACCATATTGGCAGAATCATCCCAACGGTGATTGACACTGTTTATTTTGTTTATATGTATGTACCTATATATAAGTTTTTTATTTTCTTTTTCGAGTTATCCGTCCCTTATATTGCACCTGCCATGTTTTGTCTCTGCGTCACCCTAAGGTTGACTGGTAGAAAATGCCTCAGGCATTAAGTACGCCTTTGTACAGTATTTTTTTACTTGTGCATAAAGTTTTAAGAAATCCATACTAATATTATAAACGTGAAAGTAACTCAGTCTGTCTGTCTGTTACGTTTTTACGTCTAAACCGCTGAACCGATCGTCATGAAAATTTGGCAGAAATATAGACTGATATGGAGAAGGACAGGCTATTTTTTTACGCGATAACCGACATCCACACGGGTGGAGCTGCGGGCAAAAGCTAGTAAATAAATAAAGCTCAATTTGCACGGTGCAAGTTTATTGTCTGTGGCATACCATAAAATTAAAGCAACAATCAACTGGCACCGTCTAAACAACATGTACAATTGTTGCACGAAACGGGCAAGTAAGTTTCCGTTCAAAACTAGTATACTCGTAGGCATACAATAAAATTGCACGTGAAATAAAATCGCATCCAACTCTACAAGTACGAAAGAATTAAATAAGTTAAAAAATCCGACCTGAATTGGACCTGCGTGGTCGATTGTAGCCCACTCCCTTCATAGAAAAGAGGCTTCTGAACCACCAGTGGGAACGCGATTATGCTGTTGTTAGAACTGGGCCTTCCGTACATTCTCGTTGGTGAGAACAGGCGCGGGCGCATCAAAAGTTTGTTGTTTTATATCGTCTTGTGACATAATGTTACACTAGTTGTCGCCCGCGGCGGTGCTCGCAATCATGATATATTATGGAGTAAATTATGCACATGGTATGAAATTCTTTTGTTTAGTGCTTGCTTTCTCTTTGCAGGTTAGTGGTATTTGTGACAACATTTTGATGTTGTTTAGCAGCTAGATTTGTTACATAATGGACGCCTATCTGATGTGAAGTGGTTACCGCCTTCTATGGCCACATGTAACATCAAGAGGTTTGGTGTCGTGTTGCCAACAATGAAATTTTTCTAATTTCATCGGCTGTCATGTCCTTACCAAACCAGAAAATACTAAAATTACATAATATAACATCACAATAATCATCAACTCGCGAAGGGTGACGCAGAGATGTACAATCGGGGACATCCAAATCGGACCACCATAAGGACTATTCTTGCTTGCAGCGGTCGGCCGCTATAATAACGCTCATCAACCAATAACATCGAAGGATCACATTTTTGCTGAGCCCGCTTTTTTTTGTAAAAAAAAAAAAGATCTTAAAAAACCAGCCGAGGTGGTCAGACATCTAGTGCCTGAGAAACGTATTTAAACTTTTTTTAATAGTTTTTTTTATTGGTCGTCGCAAAATGGGGCGGTAAACAGATATGGACGACCGTGAGCACGGGATTTTGTTTTGAAAGTGTGCCGGTACAGATGTTCCCGATAGTACCTACCTACATAGTACCTTCACCCACATTTCGCCAGATAAGTTTAAGTCCCATGTAATAGGGGGCGAGCCTATTGCCAACAACCTTATACCAGATTATTGTGTACCTACATAATAAAGAGTAAATCAAAATCAAATCAAAAATATTTATTTGGTCTCATATGGTACATAAGGTGTTACAGTAAATTTGTTTCAGCATATCCTGCCATAATATGGTGTGCAAATGTATTGTCAATCAGCGATGACAATTATTCAAAGTTACAAATTACAGATTCTATTGATTTGTCTTCTATCTCTCTATTCTACAACAATGCAGAAATAAGGATAGGTTATAGATGACATAATATTATCGAAATTATAACAAAGAAGAGTTTACTTTAGAACAGATAACATCAATAATGACATCAGATCGGGAGGCATGGCAGAATGTCAGGCGCGCTCGTGAACTTTTGTTTCTTAATTTTACCATCCGTAAAATTGATTCATCTTGTTTCAAGGTCTCCAAATTTTTTGTTTAGCATGAAGATCTATGTGGTTTTCCGTAGAGGACAGTGATCCAGGAAGTCTACAATAAGACGCAAAATTCTGTGGAAAATGCAAGGCTAGGTTGTAGTTATTATGGTAATAATATGTAATAAAGTAAAAAAGTTGCATGGTAACACTCTGGCTGTACCTTTTTTTTTTTTTGGGTGGGAAATTATCACATAACTTCTCCCGCTCTGGGCGGAGCGGGAGGGCGTGTCAGACTTTTACTGACTAAAACCCACCCGTGTTCCTTCAGTTGCCTGTGTGCCAGGGCCACGGTATCCCTTTCGGACAAACCCGCAACCCTGGCAGGCACCGGTCCTAGCAGACCCCGTCAGTGCGTGCTGACATCTCTTTGAGGCGCGCGTGGAACACAACGCGCCATCGACCCGGGCCTGGTCCTTACCGGACGGCGAACTGCCCATAGCTCGCCGTCCGCAAGCCCGCGCCTACGGTGGCCGGGAATCGGCTACCGATTCCCGCCGCCCAGGGCGTCTCCTGCGGCGACTAGGGGCGTGAGGGCGCATAGACTGCCGCTCCCTCACGCGTTCCGCCTCCTCCTTCGCGAGCATTACTACTTCGCAGAAGGAGGTGACTGCTTCCCATGCACTCTCGCTCCGGATCATGGCCTGGACCAGGGCCGGACGCGAGAGATCGCCGCCGCCAATCGCCTCCGTGAGGACACGGCGGTGCTCTGCCCAAGCCGGGCAGACCTCCACCGTATGCTCCACCGTGTCCTCCGGGCGATCCACACAGTGGTAACACCCGGGCGTTTCCTCCCGCCTAATCCGAAACAGGAACCTCCCGAAACACCCGTGTCCAGTGAGGACCTGTGTCAGGCGAAAGGTGAGGACGCCGTGGCGCCTCTCTAGCCACTCCTCAAAGAGGGGACTTATCGCCACAATTGTGGCGTGCCCAGCGCTGGGTTGCAACAAACGCACCCTCCATGTCGCCATGAGATCCCGCCGGAGCTCTGTCCGCTGTGCCGTGATTTCTCGCGGCAGCGGAGTTACGCCCCGGCGTTTCACCTCCTCACGCCACTCCCATAAGTGCGCGAGAATTT
The DNA here is from genome assembly GCA_947523025.1 of Dryobota labecula. NCBI lineage: Eukaryota > Metazoa > Arthropoda > Insecta > Lepidoptera > Noctuidae > Dryobota > Dryobota labecula. Next base: position 1,804,656 of record OX383289.1, on the reverse strand, counting down.
TTGCCTCCAGATCCCATGGCGGCAATCCGGCAAGGAGGCTCGCTGCCTCACCGGAGACCGTGCGGTATCCCCGTACCAATCTGATGGCCATGACCCTTTGGGACGCGTTCAACCGGCGGGCAGGTCGCCGCTTCAAGGAACGCGCCCACACCGGTGCCCCGTAAAGGGCCATGGACCGCACGACCCCAGCATAGAGCCTCCGGCAAGAGGCGTTTGGACCCCCTAGATTGGGCAAGAGCCGCTTCAAGGCAGCCCCGGCCCGCTCCAGTCTGGGAGCCAAACGTCTGAAATGCTCCACGAAGTTCCACCGGCTATCGAGGACGAGTCCCAGGTACTTCATCGTCGACTCGACTCCGATGTGAACCCCTCCTACCGTTACTTCAGAACCCGTCGGTGGCGCATTCCGAGGACCATGAAAACACATGGCCTCGGACTTGTGCAAGGCCACCTCGAGTCCCAGTTGCCGGATCCTCTCGACGATTGTCGCAACCCAACGTGTCGCTAATTCGGCCGCCGCCTGGTGCGACCTACCCTGCGCCAGGACCAGCGTGTCGTCAGCGTAGCAAACTACACTGACGCCACCTGGCAGGTCGGCGCGCAGCACCCAGTCGTAACCGATGTCCCACAAATGCGGCCCTAGGACCGATCCCTGTGGGACACCGCACGACATCTCTCGCCGGTTCCACTCTCCCTGGTGACCGGGGTATATGATAGCCCTGTCCTTCAAATAGGCCTCGACCACTCGACAGAGATAGGTCGGCATCCGGTGATACCGGAGTGCCTCCCTGATGCAACTCCAGGGCAGGGTATTGAAGGCATTGGCGATGTCAAGCGACACCGCCAAGACGACCCCACCCCGGACCACAGCATCCCCCGTCGTAAGGGCTCGCACGCGCATGATGGCATCTACCGTGGAGCGCCCCCTGCGGAAACCAAACTGGCTCTCCGCCAAATCCGGCCCCACCCGCACGAGCTGCCCGACAAGGCGGTCTGCAATGACTCTTTCAAAGAGCTTGCCCACCTCGTCGAGCAGCACGATGGGCCGGTAAGCGGACGGAGAGTCCGCCGGGCGCCCCTGCTTCTTAATGAGGACCAGTTTCCCCGTCTTCCAACGAAGTGGAAACTGGCCCCTCTCCAAGCAAAAAATGTGGAACGCTTCACGATTTTGCGTGTCATCCTTGCGCAGGGGCCATGCTAATCTTCTCATAATAATCTTGGCTGTACCTAAGGATCAAAGGAACGTGAAGGCGTATTGTACAATTATAACTTGCTTAAAAAACGGTGAAGCATGCTCCTCTCTCAGCTGCTCCACATCGGACCCGTACAATTTATCTCCCGGCGCCCTGCATATCCTCTCATCACAAGGCTTGAGCAATCTCCCAGCGCCCTGCATATCCTCTCGTCACAAGTCTTGAGCAACCTCCCAGCGCCCTGCATATCCTCTCGTCACAAGGCTTGAGCAATCTCCCGGCACCCATCAGCAACGTTCCTTTTTTGTCTTCTTATTTAATGTTTTCATCTCTTCAAACAAATTCTTCTATAAGGATTCTTCTTTAAAATCTTCTTCGCTTTCTTTCTTCTAATTTTCCGTCTTTACAATCATCTATTAGTAAAAATCTTCATGATTTCTTCAACTACAGACATCCTCGCTTCACTTATGTTGCAAAATTTTAATTGCTGGCTAAGGGTCGCCATGTATTGGAGTGACGTAGGCGAAATAAAAGAGAACTATTCAAGTCAACGATTCGTGTAATAATGCCAATAATTAGTGTGTGCAGTTACAAATATAAGGTTAAGCGAGCTGCACACTACATCATTAATAGAACACATTTCCATTATTTGTTTTATACTTTTATTTTATACTAGCTTCTGCCCGCGATTTCGTTCACGTGGAAGTCGTAAAACACCATAATATACTAAAATACCACCCACATTTTAATTTTGGTCACAGCAGTCAAAATATACAGAGAGTCAAGACTGGTGACGCGGGAGCAAGCGACGTACAGTTCTATGTTCTATGGTAAAGGGTTTGGTTTCCGCACTTAGTCCTTCAGGTGGACCATTGTACGTGGGCCATGGTGGCCATCAGTGGTTATTCCAACCAGCCCACCTCCCTCCTGAAGTTAATTACGTCTCCCGGTATGTTTAGAACATCTGTGAAAGATCAGGGTGCCCCGAGGGTCTCTGTTCTAATCTGGGTGACGCCTGTGCATTCAAAGAGCACATGCGCGACGGTTCCTCCTCGGCCTCCATGCTCCATGCAGCTCTGCACAGAGGATTGTCCGATATGTCTATTGTGTGGAATTGTTTGTTTAGCGTGCAGTGTCCCGAAATGGTCCATGGTACGGAGCGAGAGTGCATGGGAGGCCGTCACCTCCTACTGCGAAACAGTAATGCTTGCGAAGGAGGAGGCGGAACGCGTGAGGGAGAGGTAGTCTGTGCGCCCTCATGCCCCTAGTCGCCGCAGAAGACGCCCTGGGCGGCGGGAATCAATTGGCGATTCCCGGCCACCGTAGGCGCGGGCTTGCGGACGGCGAGAAATGGGCAGCTCGCCGTCTGGTAAGAACCAGGCCCAGGTTGACGGCGCGTTGTGTTCTACGCGTGCCACAAAGAGATGTCAGCACGAACTGTGACGGGGTTCGCAAGGACCAATGCCTGCCAGGGTTGCGGGTTTTTCCGAAAGGGATACCGTGGCCCTGGAACAAAGGCAACTGAAGTAACACAGGTGGGTTTTAGTAAGTAAAAGTCTGACACGCCCTCCCGCTCCCCACAGAGACCTAAAAAAAAAAGTCCTACAAAGTTCTTCGAACTATAACACAGTAACAAAATGTAAAAAAACCGGTTAAGGGCGAGTCGGACTCACGCACCGAGGGTTCCGTACTATCATAATTGTATAGATTTATTCGTATTAGTACCTAAATAGTTATGTGCCCAGAAGAGACTAAAACTTACTGTGCTTAACCCAAATCAATCTGCGAGTAGGTAGGAAGGAGGACATTTTGGATGTAAACCGTGGAATGTTTTTAAATTTTCATCGGCCAATATTCATCAGAGAATTTTATCACTGCGGTGTACAATATTGCAGTTTTAGGTCAGCGCCATCTCTTGACCGATAATGGAACTAATGTAATTTTTGTTGATGATTTCTGAAAAAGTGTGTTATTTAGAGAAATCGTTTTATTTTTCCTGTAATCTTTACATTAACTACCATCACATAAAATAATTTAAGATTTTTTCCATGCAAACAACGGAGATAAGGGGGATGGTTTTTTTTTTTTTGTCAAAAGTCGAAAAACGGGGCCTAAAAAAATGTATGTGTATGTGCAAATGGCGCTCTTTCATACGATAGTAGTCTTACTTCGATTTTTTAAGACATCCAGTTAAGTAACAGTTGCAAAACAAAAAAAAAAAATACGTTCTTATTTACAACATAGTTGGGCAAACGTCATCTAAAATTATTCCAAATTTCAAGTTGATAGCATTAGTAGTTCTTGAGATGTCCAGCTGTGACAGACAAACGGACAGACAGACTGAGTCGCACCAAAAGGGTTCTTTTTTACCAATTTGGTACGGATCCCTAAAAAGAAGCACATAAATATCAATTCTTTGGAATCGAAATCAGATTTGCATTGGTTTGTTGAAAGTTGACTGAAATAGCATAATACGAGTATGTCATAATTGACTGCTTAGATCCATAAGGTATGATAATCATTTAAAAGATTAAATCTGTAACTATCTGATAAATTCGTTTCCTATTCAACACAGCGAATTAGTAATGGAATAATTCGACTGTTGTCATACACTGATACATTGTGTTCGTTCTCATCTCAGTCTCACCTACGATCTGTACCCCTACCATGAGTTGTTATCGAACTTACTTACTCGCTATCGGTAAACTCGCTAGCTTATTAACGTGGATCGAATAGATTTCGATAATGCTTGCACCATGAGTTTTACGGAGTCTTACGCGGGTGCTAACGTAAGCTCGATAGATCCTGTCTAGGGCTTGCAATCCGGATATCCGTATTATCCGGATATCCGCCGGTTTTCAAATCCGGATTTTACTTGCATCACCATTCGGATTTTTCGTATTTTACGGATAGTTGTATTTCTCTTTTAAATTGAAGTACATAGCTGTTATTACGTTATTTATTATTGTAATATAGTTAATCACTCTTGCAATTATTTATTCACTTCACAAATCACAATAAGTTAAAATATAATTTAGTGACAGAGATCACAACAACATTGAACACTTGTTAACTTTATGTTTAAACTCACATCCATACTGCATGGATTTTCAAGATTGTATTGTATTGTATCGCAAAGATTAATTAAGATTATTTAGATCATATTACCAAAATTTCGCATAAAAATTATTTAATAATTACGTCATCATTCATCATCATTTCAGCCGAAAGCACCGCTGGACATAGGCCTCCCCCAAGCACTGCCACCTCGACCGGTTCCCTGCTTCTCGCATCCAGCGGATTCCTGCGGCTTTCACAAGGTCATCAGTGCACCTTGTGGGAGGCCTTCCTACGCTACGTCTTCCGGTACGCGGTCGCCACTCCAGAACCTTTCGGCCCCAATCGCCATCTGTTCTGCGAGCAATGTCTCAGCCCTTCTCATTGCCACTTAACTTTGGCAATTCTTCGAGCTATGTCGGTTACCTTGGTTCTCCTGCGGATCTCTTCATTTCTGATTCGATCCTTTCGATCTTCGATCTTTCCAGTCTCACAGAAAAGTATCACCACACCTCTGTTCCATGCCTGTGGCGTTTTGCCCTCAAGTATGACGGAAGAAAACAGCGGAGGGGAACGGTGGAGGGCCTTAAGAATTACGTAATATTATAAATAAAGGGTTATGTGGTTATTTTGAGATATTTTGTTCATTTTTGTTTTATTATATTTTATTTATACTATTGTTGTTTAATAATTGAGCTGTTTTGCCAGGGAAAGTGATATTTTTATTTAATTATATGTTTTAAATAGGGTGATTTGAGTGGGATGTTGTGATAAATGTAATATCACTTTTTAATTAGAATTGTTTTTAGTATGAGAAGAATAGATACGAGTACAAATGATTTGTACGGTATCGGTGTTTTATTGTATAATTTTAGAAAGTGAACTAGTTTTTTTATGTGATTTTATATTATAATAATAATATAAGTATTAATATAAGTATAATTTATTATTTCTTTATCATTTTGCTTGAGAGACTGATTAAAACGTGTTACAAAAGCTTATTAGTTTGATTTATAATAAAAACAAAAAAATAGCCGTATTATCTGTATTATCCGGATAATCCGGATAGTAAAATATTATTATCCGTATTATCCGGATAGTAAAAATGAACGGATTTTGCAAGCCCTAATTGTCTATACCCAAAGTCTCTAATTCAGATAATTTATGTAAACAAAGTAATGTCAAGAAATGTCACTGTCAAAATGACAGGACAGTGGTGCAAAACCTTTTATCATTAAATGTTTTTGTAAATAATCATCGATAAAATTAAAGTGAATTAATTATAAGAACTATGCAAACAAAATACCGTTGCGAAACAATGTTTTGTGTAATGTGTCGGAGACACGGTATATGATCGTTATAATCAGCCCTTCTAGACGTAGGCCTCCCAAAATCCATTTCCAATCGAAACAGTTTACAGCCGCTTTCATTCAAAATGTGGCTAGATATTTATGCTACTTACAATATGAATCTATTTATAAGAGTTGTAATATTAGTGTTGTTGAAGATGTAAAAAATTTGAAAATGTTTGGACCTCCTGCATTGTTTCCAGTATCATAAAATATTTTATACCATAAAATCTCCTTTTATTAATAACTTTGTTTAAAACCGAAAATTTTTTAAAAATAATTACGGTATGATTATTTTTTAATTATTATTTCTTAAAATCAGTACTTAAAAGAAAATGGTACCTCTTTTTTCGCAATTTTATGTGAATTAACATTACGAAGATATTTTTTTGTTATGTTACATAAATTATCAGAATTTGAGACTTTGGGTATAGCTAACTTCACTCCTATGTTTTTGTTTCTTTCTTTCTCAGTAATAAGAAGCGAGAACGGCTTAAAATGTAATGACAGTCAATATCACGAAATAATCCGACTAAACAGAAATGTTGGCGGTTAGTGGACTACGTAAGTTATTTAGTTGTTATTGAATTTTTATACCTTATACTATGTCATTGTCGTCTATTCAATTTGTAGTTTTGCTGACTATGTAGGTAATTTGTTGAATTACTCGGTTTGCGGCGTTTTTAGGGTTCCGTACCAAAGTGGCAAAAAGGAACCCTTATGGTGTGACTCAGTCTCTGTCTGTCTGTTTGTCTGTCTGTCTGTCTGCCACAGCTGAATATCTCTAGAACTACTGATGCCATCAACTTGAAATTTAGAATAGAATTAGATGACGTTTGCCCAACTATTTTGCAAATAAGAAAGAAACAAAAAAGATTTTTTTTTTGCAACACGGACTGAAAGTTGGTCTTAAAAATTCGAAATACCGCTAGTAAGGCATGTGGGGTATCATAATATGAAAGAGCGCTGTTTGCACATTCTCAAACATTTTTTCTTTTTTCTTTAGGCCGCATAGTTTTCGACTTTTAATGAAAAATGTAAAAAAGATTACCGTTCCCCCCTTATCTCCGAAGTTTACATAGAGAAAAATCTGAAATTATTCTACGTAATAGAAGCTTATGTAAAGATTTTTTTTCAGAAATCAACAAAAATTACATTAGTTCCTTTATCTGTCAATAGGTGGCGCTGACCTAAAACTGCAATGTTCTACACCGCAGTGTTAAAATTAACTGACGAATAAAGGCCTCGCCGATGAAAATTTTAAAACATTTCGCGGTTCACAATCAAAATATCCTCCTTCCTACCTACTCGCAGGTTGCTTTGGGTGAAGCACAGTTATAGTTTTTTTCTGGGCACATAACTATTTAGGTCCTACTTATACAAATGAAGCTTATGAAGCAATATATGATGGTACGGAACCCTCTGTGAGCGAGTCCGACTCGCCCTTGACCGGTTTTTTTATTTTAAAAAGTGATATAACTTAAAAAAAATTGAGTATTACAATGAGGACAATTTCAATTGTTGGTGGAGTTCATGGAAAGGTGTGATTTTACTTTATGTTAATTTCTTTTAAAACATAAAGTTACGAAATTATCAAATACATAGTTGCCCCTCAACCCATATTCCATGCTAAATAAGCTCTTCCAGACATTATTTAGTCTATAATGGACTAAAAACGTATATAATTTTAATTTAAACCTACGTTTCACACCTCAAAAAGCTAGTGAGCTACGTAACTACTATCGTAAGCGTAATTTTCGATAGCTTCTGTCGAATTAGTGACTCATGGTGACGTTTTGTATTGTGACAGCTGAAAAACGTTAGTGACTATCGAATAGATTACGGTAGGTTTCTTACCTATCGAAATCTATAGTGCTCATGTTACGAATTTCAATTCTTGCTGTGACCGCGAGGGGCGCTGTACAATATTTCATACATATCATTTACGGAGACGCTAGCGAGTTTTGGCTGTGTAAACTCATGGTAGAGCTACTGTATGCGAAAACTTTTTTTCGATTTCTGACTTTTCTAGTACTCAAACCTCAATTGGTCCCATAGAGTTTTTTGATCCTCGTAAGAAACAGGATCGATTGGCATCAAAAAACTTTTTTGTGAAAATTGCCCATTTTCTTGCTGACTGTAATTTTTTTTCAAAAGTTAAGGATAGTCTCTTAAGACCATTTTCTTGTAGCGACCACGGTTAAGGTACCTGCCCATAAGGACCCATCTCAAAACATAATGCAATACTGCTCATCCCCCATAGCAAATAGCGTGATAATTTATACGTAGTAATTTGACCAGACCTATAGGGAATATCTATATAAAATTTGAACAAAATCTGTCTGGTAGTTTTTGCGTTTAGCTGGAACATACATTCAGAAAAACCGAAAAACAGATAAAAATTCTAAAAACTATATTTTCGGCATCAGAATCGTTCCCAGACCTCGTGGCAATTACTTTTTTCAAAAATATTCAGTGTACAGTTTTGACTTCGCTACGATTTTATTATATGTATAGATGTAGATAAAAAAAATTGCGATTAATAACCTGCTTAAATGCTTACATCGGCGCATTGCGCGGGCACACAGCTGATAGGTACCTACAACTGCATTCCGCTTCACTGAACGCACTGTCGCGCGGCGTGTATCCAAAAAACTAGTTTCAAAATAAACACTTTTTTTTTTGTACTAAGACGTATCAAAATAAGAAATATGTGGTTAATAAAACTCGTGTTTAAGTTTAATTTGTCAAAATTTGCGCGCTGGTTAAAACCTTTTCCTGTATAACGCATTATTGCTCCAATTTTGGAACCACTGTCACCCACTAACACCCGTCGCCTTTTTATAGTAGCAATTTTTTTTAAGGTAGATACCCTGGTAGGAACCTCAAAGTGCACAAAATCATAGGTGCCTATAAATTAAATCGCCAAAGTTTCTTTAGAGATTTGTGGGATAGTGGGAGTATTAAGGGTGGAGAAGATCACGTGTTGGGTCTAAAGTTTCCAAGCAATAATAATGCGTAGTCGACGGGCCCCCGAAAATAACCACGAAGGGGATGGCGATGTCTTTGTTCGCTCGCATCGCTCGCTCACTAGACTCCGCCATCCCTTTCGAACCTAACCTGTCCGAGCCTGGGTGCCCCAAATCCCAAGCTCGCTTCGCTCGCTCTGCATCATCAAGTTCTCATAGGTAAAAGTAATAAAAAAATATCATTAACCACAACTGTATTTCATTACCATTAAACATAAAATTATTAGCTACATAAACCCAATCACCCAATTATGACTTTTTATATTTATGGTTCATGATTAATAGACAATTAAATACTATGCCTTAAAAATTAATGCAACTCCAAGTTATGGTACAAAACATTAGATCGAAAGACAGATAAGCTAATTATTACATTATGCCAAAGTAGTATTATGCCACAGTATTATTATGCTAATAAAAGTTATGCGAAGACGATACCAAACAATATTATAATATGCCTTAAATATGGTTTAACTGAACGTTATTTTATCATAGGTACATCTGATAGAAGCCTTACAGTGAAACAAGGTGTATAAGTATTGTAAGAAAAGTTTAAATACAGGTATGCGCCTGCGATCGTCTGATACGATTAATGTGCCAGGAGAGAAGTGAGACTTTACCTCTGCCTGCCCATCTGAGTCTTGGGATGATGATATAATATATTGTTATAGTTGCATAAAAGGGTACATGAGCTACCGAATATAAGTTTAAATTTAATAATCAGTTGGCATATTTCTGGGTTGAAAAATGTTAAATGAAGAGTAAGTATTACAAAAATCTAATAAATACAATAGTTACCTATTTATGCTTGTAAGCCTAAATTAAAATGTAGGAGTCTTATTTCAAAACTGAAATTTTCAGTTGTTTGACCTATTGAAGTAAGGAATGCATCACTAATAATAACATTCCAATCTAGAGTAATACCTTCATGAAACGCTTTGATGTGGAATGCTTTTGTAGAATATCCTTATGCAATAGTAAATAAGCCCTTCCCAATATCTGACAATTTTCTGTCATAAATGTTTAATCCAATCAAATATTTACTATATTAAAATACCATATCATTAAATGTATGTAGGTCAGCATATGATATCAATATGAGCCATCTAAGCAAGCCGGACATGTCACAAAGAACCTTTAGCTAAACATCGGTGGCCGAAGAAGATTCTAAGTTCAAATGTCAAAGCGCGTCCTTGCCGCGCAACGATGCGCCGGCGACTATAAATAGCCAGAGCGACAACACAGAGGCATCAGTCGCTCGATTGCCTTTCAATCACAAACAGTTCCAGAACAAACAAAAAAAAACCATCAAAAATGAAATCGGTACGTTTGAAGTTTAAAAAGAAAAAGTGTTTTTCGAGTCACCACTTCCAGTAAAACGAAAAAAAAAAAAAAAAAAAAACTAGATCCTTCCGATCGATCGTCATCAAGTTTTAGTGATAGCTGGTCTTCTGGCTGGTCTCTAACAGTAGTGTTTTCTGCCAACAGTTCATCGTGTTCGCCCTGTTCGTCGCCGCCGCCGTCGCCGCCCCTGCTAGCCCCGACGCTGATGCCCAGATCGTAGCTTTGGAAAACGATAACATCGGAGTTGGTCCATTCAGATATTTGTAAGTTTTCAAAAATAACCCTTGATTGATTTGATCTTTGCTAAAGTTATTGAGTTTAATGCGTTCTATTTCATCTAATCTATTGAAAAAAAAAAAAAAAGTTTTATCTATCTATCTATCTAAGATCTCATTGTTGATCTTTTTACAAAGTCCAGAACCTCGTAAAAACTGTTAGTTATATCCTCTAATATACTAATACAACTTTTTTCATGAACTATAGTGTCCAGACCTCCAACGGCATCTCACAGCAAGAGGAGGGCCAGCTGAAGAACGCTGGCTCCGAGAACGAAGCTATTGAGGTCAAGGGAAGCTTCTCCTACACCGCGCCCGATGGCGTTGTCTACACGGTCACTTACATCGCCAACGAGAACGGATTCCAGCCCCAGGGCGCTCATCTCCCCGTGGCTCCCCAATAAGCTAACACCCTAACCTACTAAAATCTAGTCTAAACTGACCGACCTTGCAAGAGAACTACATATGTTGTTGTTAACTGATCGTCTTATTTTGTTGGACTCTTGCACATAGAATTAAGGGGCAACGCCCTATAACTCTATTCCACTAACCCCAATATCTAGTCCAAAAAATACTCATCCTTGACCTTATTCCCTTCCTTTGTTAATTATCCACTCCAAGCGATCTGTGATATGATCCTGAACGATTTTGTTAATAAAACAATTTATGTTATAGTAATTTAAATATTCGTTTCATTACCTATACCAGCATTTACGACACAATGAACTTCTTCAGAAGATTCCGGTCAAAGTTACAAAATTTTAAAAGCTTGAAGGATTACTAAACTGTTGAAATAAAATGTAAGGTTGCCTTTTCATAACAATCAGAGATACCTCGTGTCATCATCTTGAAAAGCAATCGTTTTAAATAATATTTGATCATCTAAAGGTCGATTAATTTGATTACGCGATTTACAATAACGTTGAAACACCTAAAACACATAATTGCAGCAAGTAAATACAATTTCGAAATTAATTTAAAAAATGATTAAGATAGATAAATATAAAATGATTGATTGCAGTGAGAATTCAAATCCAAATGCCGTCATTAATGGCTAATTAAATTCGAAGGGATCCATATATGTGAAGATTCCACAATAGCTTGCTTAGAAATATGTTAATGTACGAGCAGCGCGGCCTTCGGGAGATGATGGCTCGTTTCGGTTTGATGTTCATCCTATTATAATTTTAAAGTTACCATCATTGGAATCTTAAATTGATTATGGTCAGATAAAAGTAAAGCGCAGATGCAGCATACTTATAAGGTTTTATTGGTATTTAACAAGTGACCGCGTGTTAACCATATAAGTTGATCGGTTTGGAACTGAAGCGTGTGATGTGTGTGTGTGTGCCCACGCCTTTTAGTTCATCCGTAGTGTTGAAACTATGAATAGATAGTGAAAGTATTTCTATGGAGACTGCTCCAGGGGCCTAAGTCTACTAATTTACAAACGTTGCAATGGTCTCGCCATTGTGAGTATTTGACAGTGTTTGTATGGCAAATCTGTCAAAAACTCACAATGAAGAGACCATTGCAACGTTTGTACATTAGTAGACTTGGTCTCCTGGTGGTGCTATTACTGAGTGATTCACGCTAACAGAAATATTATTTCTGTAAATTTCAACATTTATTTATTTTTGACCCAGATCGCTCTGAAAAAAAGAAAATACATTTATTTGTAATAAATATATCGCAAAGAAATAAAAACAAAGACAAAAAAAAAGAAGAGGGAAAATATGAAAGAATGCAGTCTAACACATCAGCTTGAGGCTAATAATCTTGTCAAAAAGTTCAAGCACCATTATTTAAACCTTGACAATCTATATAAATATAAAATTGACTGATATATCAGACCTTTCCAAACCGCTCGGTCTAGAGATTTCAAATTTGGCATGTAACCTACATACCCCTATGAGGTCTAGAGGTACACTAAGAAAGGATTTTTGGAAATTCCACCCCTTAAGGGGTAAAATAGGGGATGGAAGTTTATATGAAAGTCCGTCAGTTTTGAAGTTAGGATCTTTAAATTTTGTGATTAGGCTGATGATTATCTATATAATAAAATGGTAAACTGACTGACTGACTGACTGAGTGAAATATCATCTATAAAATATATATGTATAAAATTCAAAGTCCTGACTGACTGACTGATGTATCAACGCTCAGCCCAAACCGCTGGGTCTAGAGATTCCAAATTTGGCACGTAGGTTCCTTATGAGGTCTAGAGGTAAACTAAGAAAAGATTTTTGGAAATTTCACCCCTAAAGGGGTAAAATAGGGGATGGAAGTTTATATGAAAGTCCGTCAGTTTTAAAGTTAGGATCTTAAAATTTTGTGAAAAATAATTATCCCCCATGATGAATCTAAAATAAAAGTAGTAAATGGGTCATTAATTTATGTAGATGATTAAAATGCCTCATGTGACGCATCTGTTAGATTCATTGGGATATGTCGCATAGCTTCTTACGATACCGCTCGCCGCCGCGGTTTTTTTGTCGGCATTTGAAAGCGAACAGGGCACCGGACATCCGTAGGTACTAAGCCAGTGTTGACCTCGCAAATGAACTTTAGCAAAACAGCTGATCGGGTAGCCCTTTCGAGTTTTATTTACATTGCTGTTTTAAGTGAAACAAGTGAATTTACATTTTTTTTAATTAAAAATCTCATTGGGTTAGATATAAATAATGATTTTATACAGTTTACAGTAAAAAAAATTGCAGAAAAAACGTGTAAATTAAGAAAACGCCGACGAAAAATTTCAACGTAGGGGGGTCCAGAATCATGTACTGAATCCATGGTAAGCAGTTGCGCGTCGATGTCGCTGCCACCCTGTATTCGACAAGCATTAGCGTTACTAACACCTATGGATATATCATCCGAAATACATATATTTGATTTTGATTTGATTAGTCCGACAGAACATCTATTATATTCTATTCTATCAGGCCTCGCCATAGCACGCCATTTAGCTTGCTCCCCAGCTACTCACATCTATCAAAACTCAAACTTTACAATTGTCAAAGGAGTCAGTCATAATGAAGTTATTTTCAAAGCGTGGTAAGTTCCTATGAAGAAACACGGGCAAGAAACTATTTTAAATCAAAATATTAGTTCCATCATCCGTTTTGAAATTGTAGGTGCCTATATGCAATATACTGGAGCTTAGTGGCCACTGTTTTCCATTTTAAGGATTACAATAAAACTTAACAATGTAAAACTACTGTTTGTAATAATAATAACGTATAGTCATGTGGAGCACTGATCATTTTTTGCATTTTTATTATAAAATAAAAGAAATCACCACACAAACGAGGGCGCCACTGCGTGCTCGGTGCTTTCACATTGATATTTGAATAAATAATTTATTATTAAACAAAAAATGAAATAGTGCAATTGAAGCGCTATGGGTATTTCACGGTTAGAATTATCAATTTAAACCATAGCTAATTTGATGGCGGTCTAAACACGTTACAAGTAGGTCCTGCGTCTTATTGTACTGAATTCATTTAGGAGGTCACGCATGGTACTTACACTTAATCCTTGACTTTTGAACCTGTATTTGATGGCACGTGCGATACTAAGTAATTAAATAATTATTTAATCAAGATAATATTTCTTGAAAATGTTCTTGTAATCTGTAATGCTTTTCTTTTATTTATTAATTAACATCTGGGAAAAATATCAAAATCACACTTTTCCGTTTCCCTAATGAACATTTTATGTAATCATCGTAACCCGTTCTACATATCAACTTTAACACTGATTTTATAACGATTATTAAAATAGAAGGCAAGATAATATTTACATAATATATAAGCTAACAGATACACTAAATCAAACTCAAACTCAAAGAATTTATTTCAATTATACCATTTACAGGCACTTTTGAATTGTCAAAGAGACGGTCAGTTAGTCAGAAAGAAAGTTGAAGCTAGATGCCCATTCCAATACGTAGATCACTATGGAGAAGAACGGGCAAGAAACTCCAAGGACACTCTTTTAAATCAAGATATTAAAAAATCCTGGGTACATTATTCTTGTTGCTTCTATATGTGAGAAAATGTAAAACCTAATAAAACAATTAAAAATATAAAATTAAATATTAAAAATAAGCCCTGGCAGTCAAGAGATGACCAGTCCCAACTGACGGCGCCCGTTCACGAACATGATGCATGGATCAGCACCATCCAGCTCAACCATTTTGTAGGGAACCGAATGATCCAACACACGCGTCACCATCAGTGAAACATTTAAGTGAGCATGACATACTCTCAACTGCCACGCTCTTTCAAGTCAACATAAATCATAATAACATAGTAAACGGCTCCATGGTATTCACATTTACAAAATTGAAAAAATGCTGCTAAATTATACAGAACTATAGTTTGCAAAGTATTTGAGAGATGAATAAAAAATTACTACCAAAAAAGAAAGAAAATAATTATTATCTATTGGAGTATTCAACAATGAAAACATGCTTAAATAATGCTTATATGGCGTCGAAATATTCCTCCGTATCGCTGTCAGCTGGTAATGTAAACCCCAAGAGACTGGCAGCATTGCCACGTTGTATGGCAATACGTAGCCTCTGGCCGAGGTAAAAGCCAGCCCATGGGTCACGGCAAGTGTCAACCAGCCGTTTGGAGATTTCATTGTTCCGAGAGTTTTAATCCCAAACGATAAGGTCATTATATAATATCAATTCCCGGGGAAAATATCAAATGTTGAAGATCAAAATCATGCTTTTCCGATTTCTTAGACAACATATTATGTACATAACCACTCTTATGTTAGCTATTTTTGGTCACTCAACATCCAGAATACCCATTGTCTTTTCCCCGCGAACCTAAATTCCACACAATATTTTGTCAAAACCTGTCTCCAAGGCTGATGTCACAAATTCCCTGTGCATCACTAGCAAAAAGTCAGAGGTAAATGACGCAACAATAGTATTTTGTAATGTAATGTTTTGTTAATGTATACGATTTTAGAGGTATGAGGAACAGGGTGTAAAGTTCACTCATACTCTATAGTAAAGGGAGGATCCTCCGACCAGACGGGTATTATGTCTGGTGGGCAACTGCCCAACGGTTGATGTTGGGATGTTGTATATATGCTAGTCGCGCGGTAAACTCTGATAGCGCGATGCAGGATTTGTGACGTCAGGTCTTTGATGCGTAGTTCGCATGTGGCGTTGTTGATACCGCCACACGATTAATTTGTAACCGACTTCAAAAAAAAATTTGTTTTTGGGTGTCGGTGTCTTTGGTACCGTATTTTCGTTTTTTGCCACTTCCGACTTCCAAAACTAAAGTTATTTTTCATTTTATAGTGTTTTTTTTAAGTCGGTTGTTTTTTTTGTAAAAAGATTTTTATTTTTCACTTTTTAGTTGTGGTACCTACCCCACACCAATTCGTTTACCACAACAGTGACAGGAAATATTATAACATCATGAACATACACCGAGTGGATTAAATACCAGCTAAATTAAATTAATTAATAATAACTGCTGTAGGTAAATCGTTGAGAAATCCCCTCGACTGTCTATGGTTTCTATCATCAGACCTGTAATGGCACTTATAACCCATATGGGTACAAAGTTCTCATCAATACAAATTAATCAAGCCCAAACACCAAGTAATTGCTGTAAATCGTTGAAGAATTCCCTCGACTGTCTTTCGGCTCCATAATCAGATCGACTCCAGACCTTCATTAAATAGTAGTGCTTTAAAATACGTAATGAAAAAAATTAACAAACGCACTAGTCGCCACTACAATTTTCTAAGGTTTCCCTCGATTTTTCTGGGATGCCATCGTCAGATCCTGGTTTCCTTATCATGGTACCACCCTTGGGATATCTCCTCTCCAACAAAAAAAGAATCATCAAAATCGGTTCATCAACGACGAAATTATCCGAGAACACACTTTTTTTTTCTTTTTTTTCTATACGGTCGAATTGAGAAACCTACTCCTTTTTTGAAGTCGTTTAAAATTATGTGTAAGTCCGGTTGATGTGTGTGTAGAGAACCACAATGTAAAGACCACGACCACTTTGACTAGCTGATTGATATTACAATCTTTAGAATGGAATTTTAGGGAATAGATAAAATAACATTGCAGCTATAAATATTCTGCGCACTATTTTGGTTAACATCTAAAATAGGTTATTCATGTTTATTCGTTCCGGTGGCCTAATTATTAGAAGGCTTTTAATGTTCACTTTGTACACACTAGTCATCATCTGCCTTTCGATCGGCTTCCAGTCTGACCGGATGCAGCTGAATACCAGTATTTTACATAGAGCGACGGCCTATCTGACTTCCACAACTCAGTTACTGGGTACAACGATCACTTGGTAAGACTGGTTGTCAGACTTTTGGGCTTCTGACGACCCGTAACAAGTGTCAAAGATCTACAAATGACAGCCGGGACCATCGGCTTAACGTGCTTTCCGAGGTACGGAGGGGGCTTGGTATGTAGAGATGGTCACCCATCCACGGACCAGCCGCGGCAAGCGTAGCTTAACCTGATCGATCGACCCGCGCGGCTGTCATTACTTAGCCACAATTCCTTTGTACACAATAGCATGTTCTGGAATAATAGCGGTGGTCCTTAGTTCCATCCATTTACGATCGCTAATTAGTAACACTGGATTTTAAAAAATTACAAAAATATAATTTAACTGCCTAAATGTTCATAAGCAGAGACATTATATCACGATTATATAACCGGTGATATATGTATCACAAAGCTATAATTTAACGTCCATGATTACGATTTATGACGAAACGAAGATGATTAGCTAATTTTAGTCAGAAATCCGTACGAAATCCATATTTTATCAACAAAAGTGTTAATTTTGATCAATAATCCATCAAATGGTTTTCGCAAATAGTAACCTTTCGCGGAATGTTGTAACCCATTGAACTTCACCTTGTTACGACACCTGACCGCGCGCTAATGTTACATCGTAAGCCCCGTGCCAAGAAGAGAGCGGACAGCGGGGCGGCTTGTAATCGCTTCATTAGAGTTTTTTCTGTATGCAAAGTATGATTTATTTTAGAACTAGCTTTTGCCCGCGGCTTCTCCCGCGTGGATGTCGGTTATCGCATAAAAAAGTACCCTATGTCCTTCTCCATATCCCGGGATATATCTGAAATTTCTAACTTAATATTAATTTTAATGTGATTCACTATGTGAATAGAAACCGAAACATATGATTTAATATAATAAAAGTACATATGTTCTGAACGTCTAATGAGTCTTTACCTAAAGATAACAAACACAAAACCAAAATACGAAATTTCACTCAAATTCTTAAAGCAATCAATTGTACCAAATTGCAACACGAAATACACCAAATAGTACCAACAATGTGAAAACAAAACGAAATTAATCTCCGAAATGTCTAATGAACACCATTGGTGCATAACTTTTCCCAGGGTCACGTTCGCAATTGAACGAAATATTTGACATTTATTTTGAACTTGCAGCACGATCTGGCTGTAGAATTCGATTAATCGACTAATACTTGACCGGTATTAATACATTTTAGCGGGAACACCACTAAACGAAACCAAAATACGTCTATACTCTGTGATCGTGTGGCGGTGTCCGGTGTGGCTTATTGTAAACATTCATCAAGGTTATACGTGCGTAAAGTAATGGATTCAATGAGTAAACGGTTTAATCTTAGAAGAATCTTATACAGAATTACTGAGAAATAAGTGTAGATTTCGTATTGAGTGTTAGTTTATCGAAAAGTGATAAATATGTCAGTGAAAAAGTAACGAAAGTTTTGTAATGCACAAATTTTAGTCATATGGCCGCCGTGTTTAGTAATGTTTTTATGATAAATATTCTTGTATACTTTTTGAAATACACGTAAGTAGCTAGCTTATTTATCTATGAACATAATTTAGCTAATAGCTACTGATATTATAGCGTATTGTTATCGTAATCGTATTTCCAAGAGTAAAATTCGGCAAACAAATACCTACAAAAAGACAATAAAATGGATATAGTATGTTATCCTTAAGAGATAGACATATGCCATCGCGGACTTTTTTGAAGATCTTTATAAGATACATAATTCCACCATACATTATTTTGTTATATCTCAAAGGGTTTAGGCAGCGTTTTCGTTGAAAACTCCCAGACGGCTTATTTTTTTCCGACACCTCCAACAAATATCGTTATTTTATATAAAAATGTATACAAAAACTTAACAAATTATATACTAAAACCTTCCTCGAGAACCTCGCTATCCATTGGTGAAAACAGCATGAGAATCGGTGCAGTAGTTTTTTAATTTATCGCGAACAGACAGACAGACAGACAGACAGACGCGGCAGAGGACTTTGTTTTGTTTTATAATATGTAGTGATAGTGATACACGATAACTATGTCGTATGATACAGTTGTACATAATACCTACTTACCAACACACTTGTTTAAAAAAATTATTGAGTTACGCATTTTATCAACTACTAAACCTACAATTAAAAGTTTTCTTATAAAGTATTTTTAAAAGAGGTTTTATTGTTTTTGTTCTTTCGTTTTCTCTTTCTCTTTCTAATAATATATTCATTTAATCGTTGATAAATCGCTTCCACTTACCGTTTAGAGTGTGACATAGACTGCTAATCAGAATGTATACTTGCGTCAGCGAGACTAAAGCAAGTTAAGTTTGTAAGAGCTAAAACTAAAAATCAATATTTCCTACTTATTCACTTACCTATATATAATTACAATGACACTAACGACATACAAGTTATTTGAGGAAACTTTAAATATAGGACTTTGATGTAGCAGTTGGAATGTGGATGCTTAACAGTAGATGGAGAATACTATACTCAGTCCAGTTAAATGTGTGTCGGTCCTACTTCTTCCTCTGGGCAGTAAGCCGTGCTACCAACCTTACCGTCTGGTTAATCTTTTAACCACAGCCTGACGTATTCGTGTCAAGCTCAAGTTGACATAAGACAGAAGAAACCCTTTCTACTTTTTCAATAAGGTCAATGAACCAGCACATATATTTTGTAGCCTGACAGATATAATTAATCACCTGTACGATAAGTACCCGTAAGAATTACATCAGGAACCGCGACGTTTAACTATTCGATTGGGACTCGTGTAAATGCCATTCGGCCTCTACTTATCTTATTAGGGGCAAATACCATTGTGATACATCTCCTAAAGTATAATTAACTCAACGAGACGCATACATTTTGCTTAACTAAACCGGTTTGTAGTGATGTCCAAGTCATCGAATAGCAATCGATAAATCAATACGATTAATTTTTAATTAGATTTCTTATGGATGTGGTTTGAATAATACCAATTTATGGAATATGATCGAATTATCGTTTTTGGTAAAAATTGCTTAGAATTTAGATCAAGACCATCTCGGAAACAACTTCCGATTATGTTTTGTAATCTTATTGATCCATGAAACTAATCGAATCAGGCATTAAAAAAAGAACTTTGTTTTGAAAGCTGTAATCAATCCATACTAATATTATAAATGAGAAAGTAACTCTGTCTGTTACGTTTTCACGCCTAAACCACTGAACCGATCGTCATGAAATTTGGCAAAGATATAGCCGGCTATCTTTTTACGCGATAATTGACATCCACGCGGGCGGAGCCGCGGCCAAAAGCTAGTATTAATATAAGTATTAGTAAACGTGTTTTTGAAAGACACTTTGTTGTTTAAATAAATAAAAAAAAATAAGAAACCCGAGTCCTTCCCTGTATCCTTTCGTTCCTAAAGACCAGCTGTTACAAACACTTTTTTTTAAATTGCATTTTTCTTCATTGTCCGTCTTTTAAATAAAATAATATAACTGATTACCAACAACAATTTAATGATATCGATACTGCCATCGATTTCATCGATTCGTAGGTACAATCACTTGATATTGGTCTTGATGTACGAGTAGTCTGACATTATGATTGTCATCCACAAGATTCTCGGAAAGTGTAGGTTGAATATGAATATGATACCTACGTGACCACCAGTCACATGCGTGACACAATTTAAGGTGTAAAATTGTTTTGAGGTATATAAGGTGTATCTATTCATACACGAAATATTATAAAAGAAACATCTATAAGCCATAGCAGCGAAATTTTTTTGTTATCTACCTGTTGTTATTTTTACATCCATACTAATATTATAAATGTGAAATTAACTCTGTCTATCTGTGTGTATGTTACCTTTTCACGCCTAAACCGCTGAATCGATCGTCATGAAATTTGGCAGAGATATAGCGTGGGATATGGAGAAGGACATAGGCTACTTTTTACGCGATAACCGACATTCACGCGGGCGGAGCCGTGGGCAAAACCTAGTTTATTATTATAATTTTAAAATTGATTGCGACATTTTGCAAAAAACCTTTACTTACTTATTCTATGATTGATCCGCCCGGACGCGGACGCGAGAACGGTGGCGGCGCGGGAGCGGTGCCTTTCGATAATTATTCATCATATCGCACCTTCATTTCGAAACCGTTATGAAACAAAAAAAAAACCAAAATTTTACAGGAAGAATAATTTACGATTTTTAGTTAAAAAAAAAAATATATATATATATATACTAGCTTCTGCCCGCGACTTCGTCCGCGTTAAATTTCTTGTTCCCCCGACCCACCCCGTCGCAACACATTGCCTGCCCGTGCTTTTACTTCGTTTTCGCATAAACTTTCATTTTTTTTTAAATGGTGTTCTAGTTAATAGGAATGTAATTCTTCCTCAAGAATTGGGCTGTAAAATGCAAAAAGATTTTTTTAAATCCAACTCGCAGTTCCAGGGATTAGCGCGTTTAAAAAACAAAAAACCGGCAAAGTGCGAGTCGGACTCGCGCACGAAGGGGTCCGTACCATCCATACAAATCCTTATCCATACTAATATTATAAATGTGAAAGTATCTGTCTGTCTGTCTATTTGTCTGTCTGTCTGTCTGTCTGTATGTTACGTTTTCACGCCTAAACCGCTGAACCGATCGTCATGAAATTTGGCAAAGATAGCCTGGGACATGGAGAAGGACATAGGCTACTTTTTTACGCGATAACCTACATCCAAACGGGCGGAGCCGCGGGCAAAAGCTATCCATACTAATATTATAAATGTGAAAGTAGCTCTGTCTGTCTGTCTGTATGTTACGTTTTCACGCCTAAACCGCTGAACCGATCGACCTGGGATATAGAGAAGGACATAGGCAACTTTTTTAGACGATAACCGACATCCACGCGGGCAGAGCAAAAAAAACGGCAAAAAAATCATGTCCGTTGTATGGGAGCCATATATTAAATATTATTTTTTTTCTGTTTTTTTGTATTTTTTGTTATAGCGGCAACAGAAATACATCATATGTGAAAATTTCAACTGTTTAACTATCACGGTTCATGAGATACAGCCTGGTGACAGACGGACAGACAGACAGACAGACAGACGGACCGCGGAGTTTTAGTAATAGGGTCCCATTTTACCCTTTGGATACGGTACCCTAAAAACTAACTCTTCAGCTCTAGAATAGACTACCTCGCAGAGTTGATCATTACTTTGCTGCGGAGTTATTATAAAACAGTTATATCTCCTAAGCTATTCATTGAAATTAAATGATGTAAGGGCAACTTTGTTCAAAATTAAATACTTGTGATGAATAACGTATTTATTTGGATAAGGATTAATACCATGTTTATGAAAACTCCTTCGCAAATAATGCATTAATTTCGAACAAATTTGATTACCATAAAAAAGGTTATAGTGAGTCAATCTTAAAAGATAGACATATGCTGTCGCAGACTTTTTTTTAGAAAATTTAAAGAGGATCAATTCCATCATACATTATATTTGCCTAACTTAAACCGTTTACGCAGCGCACGCAACGGAAGCTCTCAAAAAGAATAATTTTTCCCGTTTTTGCAACATTTTTCATTTATGCTCCGCTCCTTTTGGTTGTAGCGTGATGTTATATAGCCTATAGCCTTCCTCAATAAATGGACTATCCAACACAAAAAGAATTTTTCAATTCCAACCAGTAGTTTCTGAGATTAGCGCGTTCAAACAAACAAACAAACAAACAAACAAACTCTTCAGCTTTATATATTAGTATAGAAGATATAAATTTAGATTTTTCGTAAAAATGTCATTTAGTAACGGTTTCGAAATAAAGGTTTATAATCAAGTTTTTTTTTTATAATATACTCATATATGGCCTACAGACTGACCGTCTGGTCAGTCTGTAGGCCACATTCTACCAGATAGATTCTGTAAAAAATTGCATAGATATTCCCTGTAAGTCTTTATAGGGAATATCTATGCAATTTTTTACAGAATCTATCCGGTAGAATTTGTGTGATGCTGGAACATAGGTACATTCACACAGACAAAAATTGTAATAACTATATTTTCGGCATTAGGATGGATTCCAAACTTCGTAGCTATTAATTTTATTCCAAAATACTCAATTACAGTTTTGACTTCGCTTCGATTTTATTATATCAGATATATAGAAAAAATTGAGTCGTGGTGTTTGTAAAAACCGGCCAAGTGCGTGTCGGACTACGCACAATGAAGGGTTCCGTACTTGGAAAGAATTTATCCTAAGAACAAACTTAACATTGTAGTTGGTAAACATAATCTCCCATACATTCCAAC
Organism: Dryobota labecula; assembly: GCA_947523025.1. Taxonomy (NCBI): domain Eukaryota; kingdom Metazoa; phylum Arthropoda; class Insecta; order Lepidoptera; family Noctuidae; genus Dryobota; species Dryobota labecula. Next base: position 1,781,745 of record OX383289.1, on the reverse strand, counting down.
TGCAAATGTAAGTTTGTACGCACAATATCGAGAGATTTATCATGTAATTTTAAGACCATAGACTTCTTATGTATTTTCCTGTAATCTATAAGTATAGGACTATTTTCTATTTTTTTTTCAAAATTTTAGGTTCAGTAGTTTCGGAGATAAGGAACGGTCAATTTTCGCCTATTTTCGCTTATAACTTTAAAACAATTTATTTAAAAATTATAAAAAAAAAAAAAAAAATTGAGACCCTCATAGTAAGTCCTTTCATTTGATTTGTCACACGGTACAGTTAACAAAACTTTTTTTTTTCTTTCTTGTTTGCCCCCCAAAAGTGACCTCAATATTCTTAATTTATTTATTTACGATTTACGTCCGTATTTGGGTCACTCAAATTGATATGTATACCAAATTTCAACTTAATCGGTTCATTACATTCGGAGCAAATTGGCTGTGATAGAGGGACAGACAGACAGACAGACACACGAGTGATCCTATAAGGGTTCCGTTTTTTCCTTTGAGGTACGGAACCCTAAAAATGGGTTAGTAACAGCGTTATGGTTAGTGTCCTATTCACGATACGACGAGCCGCGTGACAATGTTGAACTGCACAATTGTCCTGACTTTAATGCCCGTTTTCACTAACACTAGGCGACACGTCAATGAATTTATACATACTCGTAGTAACGAAGTAAAAAGAATAAATTTAAAGATTTAGAAAAAACAAATTGCTACTTATGAGGTATGCGAACGAGTCTGATGGCGAAAATCTTTTTTTTTTTAGAATTGTTGTCTGTTGGTCTGTACAAAACGGCTTAACGTATTTGGATAAAAGGCACTTAGATAGTTTATAGTCTGTATTAAAACATAAGGTACTTTTAATTCTAGTAGTACGTTCCCGTGCGATATTTTCCGAGGGCAAAAATGTTTTTGGGTTGGTCGGAGCGTACATAGTTGTATGGCGCAGGTTCGAACCCCCTCAGGCGCTTTATAATATTAGTATAGATGATAGCATAACCATAATCAGTCAATAGTGTTCCCACCTAGTGGGCCTTAATCAACCACACTGGCCTAGTGCGGTTTGATAGATAACACATGTCTTCGAATTTTTGGTTCTAGGGCATGCCGTTGCGCATGTTTGTAAGTTTGTATGTAGGGGGTAATCTCTGAAATCACGGAACGGATTCTGAAAATTATTTTTGTATCTGGTAGCCCAATTCCTGGAGAAGTTTTTAGGCTATTTAACAGCATGCTGGGACCCTAAGGAGCCGGGCAAAAAGAAAACAAAATCAGAAAGAACGCTATGTGAAAACGGAGTACCATTAGGTACTTCGTTTTCACATAGCGGGTGGGGGACGGGATGTGACGCTTAGGGTCGGGGGCTGAAATTTCACGCGGACGAAGTCGTGGGGCCAGAAGCTGGTAATTCAATCAAATTACAATTATTTGCCAACAATATTTCTGATCGTCACTTGAACAGCAAGCATTAAACGCTCACTACATATTATAAAGACGTATTTAACCGCGAGTATCTCCGAGATGCTGATAGTTGCTACAAGATGTTATTAGATTTGAACTTTACCAGCCATACTTATCTTGTTTAACGATAGTTTAGCTAGTTTAAACAATAGCGGGGTGACCTGGTAAAGGTGGAAGGTGAAGATCGGTATCAGGACTTGAGGTGATATTTTGATCGAGGCAGAGATTTGTCTGTGTAGGTTTAGCTGGAAATAGAAACGGATGCTGATGGAGAAGATTTTGTATTAATATCTGATCAAGTACCTAATATAGATAGTGCTTATTTAGGGTTCCGTAGTCAACGATTTTTTAATAAAAATAAATTATTACACAGTAAACAGTTCGGTTTTACAAGGGGTCGTTCAACTACTGATGCTGGTGTTGAACTTTTAGGACATATTTATAATGCATGGGAAGATAAATGTGATGCCTTGGGCATCTTTTGTGATTTGTCCAAGGCATTCGATTGTGTTCTTCATGAAACGTTAATCAGGAAACTCCGCCACTACGGGATCCGGAACACCGCTCTGGATCTTCTTGCTTCATACTTGAGTAATAGGTTTCAGAGCGTTGACGTTAATGGGAAAAGATCTCCCGGATCTTTAGTAACAATGGGAGTCCCACAGGGCTCAATTCTTGGTCCTTTCTTGTTTCTGATTTATATTAATGACTTGCCTTACCTCATAAAGGATAATCATGAAATAGTGTTGTTTGCGGATGACACTTCACTTTTGTTTAAACTTAAACGTCAGGAGCTGGTTACTGACGATGTAAATAGCGCGATCTCAAAAGTAGTTCATTGGTTCAATGTTAATAATTTACTACTTAATGAAAAAAAAACCAAGTGTATTAAGTTTACGCTGCCTCACGTGAGGCAGGTGAAAAATAATGTGTTGATAAAGGGCGAAGAATTGAATTCTGAAGATAGCACTGTATTCTTGGGCTTAACTTTGGATGCTAAGCTTCAGTGGGGCCCACATATAGATAAATTGTCTAAGAAGCTGAGCTCCGCAGCATACGCTGTTAGAAAAATTCGTAATTTAACTGACCTAGAGACAGCCCGTTTAGTGTACTTTAGTTATTTTCATAGTGTAATGTCGTACGGTATTCTGTTGTGGGGAAATGCCGCCGACATTCAGTCTATCTTTGTTTTGCAGAAAAGAGCTGTTCGATCAATTTATAAATTAAGTTCGAGACACTCTCTCAGAGAGAAATTTAAGGAAATTAATGTTATGACTGTGCCTTCTCAGTATATTTTTGAAAATCTTTTATATGCCCATAAAAACATAAAATTGTTTAAACAATACAGTGATATCCACAATATAAATACTAGGAACAAACACATGTATGTTGTACCTAAAACTCGGCTCAAGAAAATAGGTGGTTCGTTCAGATGTCAATGTATACGCTTTTATAATAAACTTCCAAGCCACGTTCAAGATCTAAGCATTAATAAATTCAAATCATTCATTAAACGTAAGTTGTGCCAGAAAGCCTTTTATACCATTAAAGATTATATTGAGGACAAAAAGGCTTGGGATTGAGCTGCTCCAAATTTTACATATTGAAACTTTTTTTATTGTGATTGCTTTATACACATTGACATGAATATTTACTTGTGAAGTATAATATTATTATTTTAATTATTGTGAATGTGAAGACTATGTGGGTCTTTATTTTTATTTTTTTCTTCTCAGTATTTTTTTTTTTTCTGATCATGGTATGGCAGTTTGAGTAATTTATGCGGCCTGCCCAAATGTCCTTTCTTTGGTATTGTTCGTCGAATCGTTGAGCTCCTTATGTTCTGAGTTGAGCTGCACGATTACTGACAAATGCGTGCACTGAATGGATAGGTCCACTCAATCTGTGTGGTTCTTTCTTCAAAAGACCATTTCAGACACCAATCTACATGGTCTTCACATGATTTGACCAAGATTATGTCTGGACTTTAAAAGAGACTGTGATCTCTGAGTTTGTTTCGGTCTTTCTTCTCAGAGTAGTCAGATACGAAACGCCGACCTCATCTAGTTTTAAAATATGATTGACGTGTAAAAGTGTTTGTAAAAACCTACTTACAGAAATAAAATCATTTATCATTTATCAACAAGGAACCCGTATAGTTTCACCATGTCCGTTGTCTGTCTGTCTGTCCGCGGCTTAGTCCAGAGAATCTTAGTACTAGAAAGCTGTAATTTGGTATGGGCATACATACCAAACATACCATACATATAATATGAACCACGTCGGCCAAATGATAAAATAAAATCTTGTTTTTTAGGGTTGCGTAGCCAAATGGCAAAAAACGGAACCCTTATGGATTCGTCATGTCTGTCTGTCTGTCCGTCCGTATGTCACAGCCACTTTTTTCCGAAACTATAAGAACTATACTGTTGAAAATTGGTAAGTAGATGTATTCTGTGAACCGCATTAAGATTTACACACAAAAATAGAAAAAAAAAACAATATATTTTGGGGGTTCCCCATACTTAGAACTGAAACTCATTTTTTTTTCCATCAAATCCATACTTGTGTGGTATCCATGGATAGGCCTTCAAAAATGATATTGAGGTTTCTAATATAATTTTTTTCTAAACTGAATAGTTTGCGCGAAAGACACTTCCAAAGTGGTAAAATGTGTGTCCCCCCCCGTAACTTCTAAAATAAGAAAATGATTTTACTAAAAAAAATATATGGTGTACATTACCATGTAAACTTCCACCGAAAATTGGTTTGAACGAGATCTAGTAAGTGCTTTTTTAATACGTCATAAATCGTAAACCGCAATTTACCTATTATATTATTATTATTATTTTTTTATTTTTTATTATTAAACATTGATCAAAGTTATTAACTTTTATATTATGTTACTTGCTGCTACGGATCCCTTCATGGGCGAGTCTGACTCGCACTTGGCCGCTTTTTTTTTGTTCCTCCCCTACACGTAAACAGTGAGGATTGTGAGGAAACTTGTATGGGTATTGTTGGATAGAAATATTTCGGGTTTGTGAAAAGCATTTTTCGATTCAGGGATTCGTTTGCGTAAGCTTAGAATGGTTGTATTTGGATATGTTAAAAAATTCACAGCATGTGCAACAGGTGCCGTATGTGGAATACCTCAGGTGCCATTTAAGCGGGTGCCCAATGTGTAATTCGTCGTTTTTTTTACTTATTAAGAATAGGTTGAAAAAACCTACAAGTATCATTCAAGATAAAGAAATAGCTATCAGGCAAAAAGGGGAATTTCTACTACAGACACCGTTATGATCGTCTATAGTGAAAGAAAAACAGAGATAACGTTACTACACCAGACATACAACTATTTAGATAATTAATTTACGTTTCAAACTAGAGGTACCTAATTATTATTAGATTTCAATGTTTAAAACATCGGTCGGTAATTAATGTTGTCGTGATATTAAAAGTTAAGGAAATAAGCCACTCTTACGATTTATATGAGAGCAGCCACTGAGGGGCCACCAACATTTCTTTACAACCTACGGGACGGGAGCGTTCGTGAAACGATTTTACTTTTTGTGTGTCACTATACTCCATTTGAAGTAATATTAGACATTTAAATAGGTTTATTTAAATGTCTAATCTTTTTTCAAATGGACTATTTTGAGATTAGGCATTTAAATAAACCTTTTTTACAGTCCGTTAGGCATAAGGATGACATTAAAAGCAAAACAGTGGTTACAATACCAACTGTTTACTGCAGCTACTATTTGTCATGCCACCAACGCAATTGAAGTCAAAATCAGTTGAAAGGACTGTAAAAAGATATTCCAAGAACAAACTTAACTGTAAATGTAAGTTGGTTGACTATTACTCGGTAACTTGTGACGCCTACTTGGCTGTATAGTTTTTCTTTTAATTTCATTATATATACTATTGCTGTGATTTTTTTACATATACAAGTACAACCATTTAGCTGGCAAGGGGGGGGACACTTAGCTCTAACAAAAAATTGCACTTTAAAGCCTAATATTTCAGAAATAGTTCCCTTAATCGAAAAATGGTTTTCACAAACCCGCAATATTTTTGAAGACCCATCTAACAATACCCCATACCATAGAGAAGGCGAAAACAAAAAAAAAACATCCCCACTTTACATTTACAGGAGGTACCCTAAATAACTATTTTATTCATGATTTTATTTTACCACTTTGTCGGCGTGATTAATATGTATATTCACGCCAAATTATAGTTTCCTAGTACTAAGAGTCTCTGAGTTAAGCTGGAGACGGACAGACGGACAGACGGACGGACATGGTTGACTACGGAACCCTAAAAAGGTTTATTTAAATGTCTAATCTTATTTCAAATGGAGTAGGTATAGATCACTAAAATATATTTTCATATATTATTAACAAAGTAAAACTTACTACCTACCTAATACTTATCAAAAAAGCTTTAAAATTAAGCCACACATACTGTCTTATAAAAATAAATAAATATAATTGAAGTATCTGTTTGTAATGTCAAAATAACAGCTTTTTAATAAATGTTTATGAAAGTATATTCGGTACTTAAGTACATGTAACAAAAAGCATTTTTTTTTTATTTGTCTGTTTTCGCTTGTTTGTTCTGGCTAATCTCCGAAATGACTGGACCGATTTTGACGGGACTTTCACTGGCAGATAGCTGATGTTATAAAGTAAAAGAGTAACTTAGGCTACTTTTATTTTAGGAAAAAGCCACGCGGGCGAAGCCGCGGGTCAGCAGCTAGTATATAAATATTTTGAGTGGAGGTACAAGAGGGCCTAACCGCCAAGTAGTAAAAATAACCAAACAGGCAAGTCGAGAGGCTCAAAAACTTGAGCTATTTCAACATTATTAAAAAACTCCTGACAAAGTGTCAGATCTATTCCATACATAACTTACTCTGTGGCACTGAAGCCCAACAAATCAACGCTATGCATATTGCGCGGTCACCGGTGTCGCTGAATTTCATACATCAACGTGTTTTTTGTGGTTTTTCATGAATTTAATGTAAAATCTTAACATCTCTGTTAAGCCGTTTTCGAGTGATTCCTTTTGGCTGATGTTTTAAGGAGTAACTTAGAACGCGGGCAAAGCCGCGGGCGGCAGCTAGTGTCAGATAACATTACAAACCAAGAGAATGTTGTAAGAATTTGCTTCACTTTCGTATGCTAAAGTCAATCCTTACTTCGTTACACTTTATAGGTATAAGTCGGAGGACTTGATTTGTGGTTACTATTTATAATATGTATTATACACCTTGGTATATATCTATACAAAATATTTTTCTGTTCCGTGCAAAATATAATTTAAAGTCGCTTTAACAGCATCGGACGAGTTGTTTATCGTTACCGACGGAACGGAATGTTGCCATTTTAAATATTATATTTATATTAATTTTTAGAACTAAGTATTGTATTTGTTTTATTTTTTATTTCTTATTTTGTTACTTTTATCTCATTATATTCTGCACCGGTTGACGTCATCACGTCAACGCCGCACTGTGGGCTGTGAATCGAGTTGCATATGCATTTAAATTCTACTTGCTTTTTTCTTATTTTTTTCTTTGTAATAAGCTTCTAATGCCTTCAGCAGTCATGAATATATATAGGGAATATCATTTCATAAGAACTTTTATAATAATAACTTTTATCCCCGATGAGCAGTTCGGTTTTAGAACCCAACATGCCTCGACCCGTCAGGTCCACCGTATCGTAGAAGACATCAGCGCTGGTTTCCAGCGCGGTCTTAAGACAGGAGTGATCTTCTTTGACATAGCGAAGGCATTCGACAAAGTCTGGCACAACGGCTTATTATACAAGCTGTACCAACTCGGTGTGCCGGAACGTCTCGTGCTCATCTTACGAGACTTTTTGTTGAATCGCACTTTTCGCTATCGCATAGACGGTACTCTCTCCGCCCCCCACCCATTACGCGCAGGCGTCCCTCAGGGCTCTGTGATTTCTCCCCTCGCGTTCACGCTATTCACCAGCGATATCCCGAAGCAAAGACAAGCATAGTTGGCTCTGTTCGCAGACGGTACGGCCATCTATTGCAGAGGGACCAGTCACGATAGGATCACTAACACTCTCCAGACCGCAGCCAACAAGCTTGGCGAATGGTTTAGAAAGTGGCGCATGGAAGTAAATCCCGATAAAAGTCAAGCGGTTCTCTATACGAAACCGCGCCACCGCCCCCCTAGCATCCGACCGATCACCATGTTCGGCAAGCCCCCTGGGAGAAGCGAGCCAAATATCTGGGTGTGATTCTCGACCACCATCTCTCCTTTTCTGAGCACCTAAAGAAGGTACGCGCTCGCGCAGCCTTCGCTCTCTATAGGCTCCACTCCATCCTAAATGCAAAAAGCAAATTGTCACTCAAGTGCAAATTGCGCATTTACACCGCGTGCATCCGCCCCATCATGACCTATGCGAGTCCTGTCTTTGCACACGCCAAACCATCTCATCCATAAGATGCAAACCCTACAGAACCGAGTCTTACGTAAAATCACGGGAGCCCCCTGGTTCGTTCGTAACACTAACCTCCACGTTGAACTCAAAATCCCCACGATAGCACAATTCATGAAGCGCACTTCAAAGCGCTTCTTCGATTCAGCAGCCACTCATCGCAACGCTCTAGTTGTGAAGGCCGCAAGTTATGTCCCCTCTCAAATTAGTTCGACCCGCCGTCCAAGGCATGCACTGACCGACCCAGACGACCCCACTACTCTACTCCAGGACAGTCGTAGGGAAACTAGTACAGTTCGCAAAATAAGAGCACACAATACACGATCGTCATTCCGACCTCGCCGCCGAGGCCCCGCGCGAAACTCTCGACTAACGATTAGTCCTCCCCGACCCTTGACTGTAAGTGAAGCGCCAGCGTTTTAGCTGAGCAGCATGTAATCCAAACTCCCCATGATAATAATCAAAACACTGATTTTATCCAGCCACCGTCGGTCCCTTGCCACCCTCCCTCCGACTCAGCTGCCCTAAGCCGAGGTTCGTACCCCACAGGGGGTGCCCTTAGCGAGCAGCAGTCGTTTAGTTTATAGTTTTAGTTTCATTAGGAGCTTAAGGCAGCCACAGGAAAGTCCGGTTAAAGAGTCGGAACCTTAGTGGTTACACTCTGAGATGCCCTAAATAAAAAATAAATAAAAAAAATCATAAGTAAACTAAATTATTAAAAAATTAAATTGTAAATTTTGTATGGCTTCAAAGTAATAAATCCAAATATCTTCAAAACCGCTGTCTTAACTGTTATATCCTCACAGTTGCCTATTCTACAAATTATTTGTAATGTTTTTATGTATTTTATATAACGGTGATAATTGCGGTTTTTTGCGGTTTTTTTTATAAATAATATATACGTTATATAAAAAATGGTTGAACTAAAATTTGTACTTTCATCCGGTAGATTTAGGGAACACAATTCGCGAAAGAAAAGCAGACAAAATTCGAATGAAGATATCCTCAACATGCTATTTCTTTCATCAGATCCAATTATTTCTGCAACAAGGCCCAGGATGAGTTCGAAAATAAAGCAAGAGCTTTTCACCGAGACCCTGGATTTGTTGAAACTTCAGGAGAGCTATTTCGAATTTTTAGATATTTCTCATTTAGATCCCGACTCTGAGTCAGATTCTGATTTTGATAACGATTTTGAAAACTAAATATTTTATTATATTATATTATGTATACCTATATATATATTTTAATTAAGTACCTAACTTGTAATATTATTTATGTATTAGTAATAAAAAACATAACAGTAATAATTTGTTTTAATATTTCTTAATTTTGCTAATGTAGTAGTGTTTCTCTAAAATACAGACCTCTCTGCAACATTCCAAGTTTATAAACCCATTGGTCCGGATGTAAGTACAAATTTTAGTTCAACCATTTTTTTAATATAACGTATATATTATTTATAAAAAAACCGCAATAAACCGCAAAAAACCGCAATTATCACCGTTATATAAAATACATCAAAAAATTATAAATAATTTGTAGAATAGGCAACTGTGAGGATATAACAGTTAAGACAGCGGTTTTGAAGATATTTGGATTTATTACTTTGAAGCCATACAAAATTTACAATTTAATTTTTTAATAATTTAGTTTACTTATGAAATGATATTCCCTATATATATTCATGACTGCTGAAGGCATTAGAAGCTTATTACAAAGAAAAAAAGAAGAAAAAAGCAAGTAGAATTTAAATGCATATGAAACTCGATTTACAGCCCACAGTGCGCCGGCTGTCGCTAAAAACCAGCGCTGGGGTTCCATCTCGCATAGGGTCGCAGCATTATGCTGAGCGATGGCCGTTTTGCGTGGATGTGGCGCATATTTTCCCCCAACTTGTTCTTTTCGTGTTTATGTTCTTTCTTTGCGTCATGTGCGTATTTTCATTCTTTTCGTGTCTGGCTGCATGCCAGCGTTATTCGTCTAAACTACACAATGGATTTTGATGTGGTAATCACCATCATTTAGATAATTAATTCCGGAAGGTTTATATGTATATGTATGCATTCACATTAAACTTACATAAAACCCATCAGCATCCGTGCAAAGCAGGGGCGGGTCGCTAGTTTGATTATAAATGAAAAGTTAGAATACCTAGTACTGCTATATGTATGTCGTATCGCTCCCGTCACGGCCGCTATAAACAGTCTTTTATAATAATAACGTATCTTCAAAGCCGGTTTCTTGAGCCGTTATATAATTTTATGAATATCACCTTCTTTTCGATCAAACGACATGGAAAGTGAATGTCAAGGCCGGTGTAGGTTGTTGATGCATTTATATTGTTCTTTATTGTGTAACTAAAGATTTTGGGGATATATTTAATAATAAAATAAAAATAATCATTTATAAAAAACAATCTACCTAGCCTTTTCCCAGCTTTAGTTATGTAAAGGCTAGGCAGTTAACTAGACTAGCTTCCAGTCTGACCTGATGCAGCTGAATACCAGTATTTTATATGGAGGGACTGTCTACTGACTTCCACAACCTAGTTACTGGGTAACTTGGTAAGACTGGTCGTCAGACTTTCGGGCTTCAGACTTCCCTAACGACTGTCAAAGATGCACGAATGACACCCGTGACCAACAGCTTAGCTTTCCGAGGCCCGGACAGGTCTCTGTATGTAAAGATGGTCACTCATCCACAGACCAACCGCGGCAAGTGTAGCTTAACCTGAACGATCGACCCGTGCGGCTGTCATTACTTAGCCACGAGCCCCCCTCGTTTAACGGACTCCACCGCGATGGATGATACTTTAAACTTGTCTATGCAAACTAAAAGACAAACAAAAAACACATGCGCAGGTAGGTACCGGTACCTGATAACGAATAAGTACTTAGTTAAGGTGAGAATTTAAGTAAAGAACTGATATAGGACCAGATAACCAAATACATATACAAAAACCACACTATGGAACCAAATAATATATGAATATCGTTGATAGAATAATAATGTTTGTAATGTGTAGCACTTGTAGAATAACCTTATAAAACAATAAAATCCCAGTTCCACATTCTAAAATTATTGATTTATATATTTATCCAATATATTTTGAACATTCTAATGTTCAAAATATATTGGCACTTATGTCACTGCTGATACGTTTATTTATTCATCACAAACGTTGACAATACTGACGACACAAAAACATTATTTCAGGTTCTTGCAGGATTCATTATAATATTACATTAATTAATAATCAGAAATTGATAATCCACCAAATGAAGAAGGCTTGCTAAAGTTTAACGTATTAGGCAAAAGCTAACATTCAAATATATGTAAAGTAGTGGCACCACGTATAAGTATATAAACGCGCGAAATTTTGAGATTGATCACAGTCACCGGTCCATCCTCTTCTTCTCCACAACGACCCATACCCACCTCTCCAATCAAAAATGAAATCCGTAAGTGTTCATTGAACTTAATCATTATATGGTTTCAATTTCATTTCGATCATCTTTACTTAAATTATATCGCATTTTAATAATTACATCCTGCTTTAAGTTTAACTTTTTCAATAATTACCGATGTTTCAAATGAAATTTTAAATATCAATCTTCCCCAATATATAAACTCCACTTTTAGCCAAACTGTAAAGGAAACCATAACATTTCATGAATGATGCTCAATCTTTCTAACAACGTTTCTAGTAAGACAAAAATGTTAACTGTACTTTAACGTGATGCAAATATTTCCAAATTACCTTGTATCGTCATTCTATTATATATCGAAGTGGAACCCTCCGGGTCAAGCGGCACAGGCGCAGGCGTGACACCATATGCGACTGTGAAACGATTGCGCGGCCATTCATTCTGTAATAAACCACAAATATGATCTACTCAATCAAGTGCTATTTAATATTACTTAGTAAATAATTCAGTGTGTTGTTAAGATGATTACTACAATGTTCAGAAACATCGTTTGCAGTTCGAAATATAGTCATCAATGTTATCTAACCGACATTGAAGTTAATAATGCAATCATTACCAATTATAATTGTTCTCACAATGTCATTCATTTTCATAAGCTAGTGTTTTTTGCTATTGACAGCATCCTTCAAATCGATTGTAATGTGCTCTGATAAGTTGTTAATATTATTATTATTAGTTACGGAGGTATCATAATATAGAGAGACCCAGCAGAATTACCCATCATACCCATGAGTGATAAATCTTTAATTATATGCATAATTCATATAACAAAAGATTTGCAATCGATACATTGTTGCATACAATTCAATATTGATACCTAGTTTAGAAATGTAAAAAATCCGCTCTTTCGTCTTTCAATATTCTTTTTTCTTTTCTTTAAAAAAAAAAACGTTGCTCCACACTAAGAATTTCTTCTGTATTGTGGGTGCGTTCACAAACATTTAAACTCACATACACAAACAGCCAGACCCGGAACAACTACTTGTAGGTCATACGAATATTTGTTCCGTGCGGGAATCGAACCCGCGACACACAGTGCAACAGTCAATCGCTTAACCACTGCGCCAACCGTGCCGTCAATATTCTACAACTTTGCGATCTTTTTCATTATCATTTATATGATTTTACGGATTGCTATCGGAATCACAAGTACGAGTAGCTTCACAACCTTGACATTTGCGTCTCCTTTTAATTATGTTAATTATTTTCTTAAATAATGTTAGAACTTAGAAATATTATTTTTAACATAAACCAAGAAAAAATAAAGAAATACCTAATGAAGATATTGTATAATTATGTTGCTATATATAAATGTCTAGTAAAATCCGATAGGTCACCAACGTTTTTGAATATAAATTGCGATCAGATAAGAATCTACCACTTCCTCATTGACATACAAAAAATAATTTGACTACTTGTCTGGCATACTAATGCTGACTACCGCATTTTTTGGTGACGTTACGTTTGGTTACGTTAATGGACTAAAGTCCATTAACGTAACCTATATTGCTAATACTAAGTAACGTGAGTTGGCAGTAACGTAAGTGATACTTACCGAGCAGGAACAATTTAGGTGTAACGAAACTAGAAAGTGGACTCGAATTTCTGCTAACAAAACAATTGCATAGACACATCGTGGTAAAATACCCAAAACAGTTCACATGTTTTTTTCAGAGTCATTCGATTAAACGGAAAGCTGCTAATAATTGTATGTTTGTACAGTTCATTGTCCTTGCCCTGTGCGTCGCCGTTGCCGTAGCCATCCCGGCCGGCGACAAGGATGCCGTCGTCCTCAATTCCGTACTAGACAACATCGGAGTGGACTCATACAGCTACGGGTAAGTTCATCACTCCTGTGGGAGTACTCCCGCTGTCCCCACTGCCCGTGTCCCCATTAATAGGGACAGTGGGACTTAAATTATAAAAAATTGGTCCCGTTGTCCCCATTGCTCTGTCCTGGTTAATGGGGACAGCAGGACTTGAATAAAATAATTACTCCTGTATTGTTTCACAAAGTAGGTACCTATGGCATTGTAGCTTATAATAATCTTTGATCAAACCATAGACAGAGTATATCAATAGACAAGACTTCTTTGGAAAATATTGCCGACTACATTTTTAAAGTACCTACTATCTTATAAGGTTTAAGCTGACTGCTGGTCTGCACAAAACTCTATATGATAATCTAACATGTAATCTGAAACTAGACATACATTTCGGTAAAAGATATAAGACAATCGCAACCATGAAAGGAGTAAAAGGAAAGAATAACATCAGCAACATCCTCAGGTTAGGTTGTTAGCCTGTTCTTTTGAATAAGCTATATTTAGTGGTATATTAATAAACATTGTCGCTTGTCTTACAGTGCGGAGACCAGCAACGGCATCAAGGTCGATGAGGTGGGTCAGCTGAAGAACGTTGGCACTGAAAATGAGGCTCTTGAGGTCCGCGGCCAGTTCTCCTACGTCGGTCCCGACGGCGTCACCTACACCGTCACCTACATCGCCAACGAGCTTGGATTCCAGCCCCAGGGTGCTCATCTCCCCGTGGGTCCCCAATAAGCTAACACCCTAACCTACTAAAATCTAGTCTAAACTGACCGACCTTGCAAGAGAACTATGTTGTTGTTAACTGATCGTCTTGTTTTGTTGGACTCTTGCACATTACTGGCGGATAGGATAGCGAATATACGTTTTTAATTTTATTATTGCAATTTCATTGAACCACCCTTTTAATATAGTTCATGATGTTGTATACAATCGTTTACAACCTACATAATACTCGTGATAAATACACAAACAACGGGAATAACAAAATAATTTATAGAAATCATCAGACACAAAGACACTAGCACAAAAACTGTCAAAGAACAGCAGCTCAAAGCAAGAAAAAGAATGTCAAAGGGTTTCAGGTATCGTTTGAAAGAACAACGAGCGTGTGTGAGACAATAATCCATTAGCTGATAGCAGACTACCTTCAGAGCACTCACCTACATCAAAGTTAATAAAAGCTAGCCCCACAAAGGACCGAAAAAGGAGTTCCATTGTGGTAAATAGTCCTGTGCTGCGGTATGATGGAAAGGTGCTCTACTAGCGAAACTTTTTGATTATAATTATTTGTATTTTTATTACAATTTTTAATTTTATTTATAGCCCTTTACGTGAATCATAATTATGTAATTAAGTGATGTGTCAGCTTCGTAAATCGAAAGTTTTAATACTTACTGATTTAGTTGCGAGACAATAATAATTATAGTCTTTTAGGTAGTCAATCTAACGTTGCCGTGATAGGTAGGTATTGTTGAGTTTAAAATAATTATTAAAACAATAATATTACAGAGTATCCATACTAATATTATAAATATGAAAGTAATTCTGTCTGTCTGTTTATCTGTCTGTCTGTCTGTATGTTATGTTTTCACGCCTAAACCGCTGAACCGATCGTTATGAAATTTGGCAGGGATTTGGCTTGGGAGACGGAGAAGGACATAGGCTACTTTTTATGCGATAACCGACAATCACGCGGGCGGAGCCGCGGGCAAAAGCTAGCCTACTATAAAGCTTCTATTTACTGGATACGTCTTTCATTGACTTGAATGTGCTCTGGCGGCTGAGAGTACGTATATATGTCACGCTCACTCAAATGTCTCGCTGGTGGTGGCGTGTGTGTTGGATCATTAAGTTCCCTTCAAAATAGTTGTGCTGATCCATGTGCCGTCAGTAGGGACTGGTCATCTCTTAGCCGCCACGGCTTAGTTAAATTTATTTACATTTTTTAACTACTTCTTTTATCTTTTTGCGTGCACATCTTTCTACATTGTATACATTGTGTTGTATTGTATTCATCGTTCAACATGAACGATGTAACCAATATTTTGTAACAATATTTTGTTTTAAGAGTGTCCGTGGAGTTTCTTGCCCGTTCTTCTCCATAGGAGCCTACTACGCTTTGGAATGGGCAATAGCTTCATATTTCTGACTGATCGAGCCTTTGTCAATCAAATCAAACAAAATAAAAAGTGCCTGTAATTGGTTTATCTATATATATAAAATTCAAAGTCCTGACTGACTGACTGATATATCAACGCACAGCCCAAACCGCTGGGTCTAGAGATTCCAAATTTGGCACGTAGGTTCCATATGAGGTCTAGAGGTACACAAAGAAAGGATTTTTGTAAATTCCACCCCGAAAGGGGTAAAATAGGGGATGGAAGTTTATATGCGACACTTATTTTTAAATGTCGCAGCATCAAGCTGAAATAGGAGCCTTTTGGACCCGTACAGGATTTTGTTTTCATTTTACTTTTGTTGTTTATATTATTTTTTATTAGAGTCCCAATAAATAGTTTTTCTTTCCTTTTTTATTTTATATGAAGGTCCGTCAGTTTTGAAGTTAGGATCTTAAAATTTTGAGATTAGGCTGATAATTAAAAATTAATGTATACGTGTCTCAGCGTTTTTGATAATTCCAGCCTCGAACGGTTAAAAAGGGGGATGAAGTTGAAAAGTCCTTAATTTTCGAAGACAAATCACAAAATTTACTATCTAGGCATATTGTTGGAAGCTAACGCAACGGTGTTGTCAGAATTTCAACCCTTAAGGGAATGAAAAGGGGGAAGAAATTTGGTTTTAATTCAAGTTCTTTATTTTTTATGTTAAAATCACTAATATTTCGGCTTATGGTTGGAAACTAACACAACGTAAATCGTTGTTTTATTGTTTAATTTCAACCGATAAGGGTCTGAAAAGGGGGATGAAGTTTTGTATTGAAGCAGTTCATTCGCTAAATTTTGCATTCAAGTAAAAATAATATAAGTACACGTGTATTGTTTCTAACTTTACAGTATTTTACATGCAGCGACTGTCTATCTGACCTCCACAATGCAGTTACTGGGTAATACGATACCCCTTGGTAAAAATGGTTGTCAGAGTTTCTGGCTTCAAACTTCCCGTAACGACTGTCAAAGATCCACGAATGATAGCTGGGGTCAACAGCTTAACGTGCTTTCCGAGGCACGGACGGGTCTCTGTATGTAAAGATGGTCACCCATCCACAGACCAACTGCGGCAAGTGTAGCTTAACCAGGTGGATACCGGTCCTTTACAGTAGGTATTTCTTTACAATATTCCTCAAATATCACACGTAGTGGAGGACAATTAGCCGTGAACAAAGCTCTATACTGTTATTGTTATAATAATTCATAATTATCTAGAAAAAAGAATTTTATACTCTACGCAGACGAAGTAAAATAAAATAGTAACGAAGTCAAACCTTACATTGAATAATTATTCGAATTTGATGCCGAAAATATAGTTTTTAGAATTTTGGTGTGTTTGTTTGTATGTATGTTCCGGTTTGCACAAAAACGGATGACTGGATTTAGATGATATTTGGTACACAGATAGTTTATAACCTGATTAACAAATAGGTTATTTTTTAATCCCGGTAGTACTCAAATCAAATCAAATCAAAATATTTTATTTCACATAAACCTACATGGGCACTTATGAAACGTCAGAAGCTAGGTGCACGGTTCCAATTAGTCGTTTCCTATGGAGAAGAGCCGGCAAAAAACTCCACGGTTACTCTTTTATAAATGAGAGTAATTGTACGTTCCCGTCGGCTATTTTTCGACATCCACGCGGGCGAAAACGCGGGCAGAAGCTAGTTTGAAATAAATGCTTTGAGTTTGAGTTTGAAATGGTCCTAAGTAATAAAATGTCAACTTAGGCTGAATATCACCAATGAAACTGAACGCGATCAGCACATCTTAACTGCGTTCAAGAGCTATCAGTGTCAATATTCCACAGAAAATAAGAACATAATAGAATAGCTCTTAAACGTGGTTTATGTCCTGATCGCGATCAGTTTTATTCGTGAAATTCACCCTTCGCTTTTAATCATCGATCGGAATAAAATACTCCACGTAGGTACAAGTAGAATCGCAAGTAGAGCACGTTGCCCATGGTTCGCAGATAACCAGACGTGTTGGCGAGATTACGCGCGATCTCAAAGACGCTTTGATTCCGAGGTGTTAATGCACGGCTGTATTACTGCCAGGCTTACCTATGTGAAAGATGAAGATGGAAATGTAAACAATCTTATAGTGTAAATGTAGGCTATGTTGGTGGATCACGTTTTACTTCGCAGTTACTTATTTTAGCAGCATTTGGGCTAGTTTTACAAGACTTGTTTTATTACAGAACACGTGATGTTTTTATGTTCTCTTGTACCTTGAAAACACGTTGCAAAATTTGGTACGATTTCATGTAGGTACTAATGTGGCAAGTATATTCATTGAAATATTCAGAGAATATTGAAATAAAATCAGACTTAATACTTAATAATTGAATACTTAGAGAATCTTCAATAAAAGCTTCCACGTCAATTTAGTGCACCGCAATGAGGGGATTGAACTCACAACCTCTTGCTGACTAGACCGCGCCAGCCTTATTATTGTCCCACTTCAGGGCTAGAGGGCTTCTTCTCATACAGAGAAGACAAATAAGCATTGATCACCACGCTTGCTCAAGACGGATTCTCAATTTAAGACTTCCAATCACTGATTAGTCACTGTTTTAAAGCTAATTCATGAGTTAGCTTTTAATCAATGGTTAACTTTTCTTTATAGAAATAGAGGTAAAATTATGCTTCCGGCACAGATTATAATCAAAATAGTCGACCAAAAAACAGAATTTTAAGAATAGAGTGGTCAAACTCACGATTTTTGTATCTGTCGTGATATTGACAGAAAAAAGGCAAAAAAAATATATGGAAAATTTGAAGTTGAATAAAATAATTAATTATGTTTATTTCATTGTGTTTGTGATGGTAGCAATGAAAATAATAATAAGCTCCGATAATTGAAGTTAATAAGAAAAGGTATTTATCTCTGAACTTATAATTATCTACTTACTAATGTAAACTGACCAAATTAATGTTAAAGCAGTAGCCGATAACAGCTATGTATTTTCATGTCCTTAATGCTTGTTTCACGAATATACTCATTTAGAAATGTATAATAGGTAAATACTTGTGTCTCTTTTATAATAACTTCCCTTTGCTTTTGCACCGGGTTTTCAGTGTCTTTTAATAACAATTATTGTACTTGTTTACTTAGCACCAGTACTATTCAACCTGGCAAAGACGGCAAGGGAGACCATGATACCTACGTGGAAAAGATGGGCAAAGAGTGGCATGACAAAACAACGGCACCCATGTCGTTGGAGGTAATTTATAACAAAAATGTAGGTTATTATGTATCAAAATAAATTGATTTCTATGAAATGTCACTTATTATTTTTGTGTGTGACTGCTACAACGTGGCTTTTGTTTAGTTCTGATCCTTAGAACTGGCGTCATAAGATGAGGGCACATGGGATAACAAATTGGATAATCCCTATCTCCCATGAGCTTCCTCACGAACTCATTCACTTCAGACCTCCTGAGCATCTACTGAGCTTCCCGCTGATTGAGCTTTCCCTATAAATCCTTACATCACTTAAACTTCGAATGAAGAATATGTAATAGGTATTCATTGTCGTAGCGGATTTAAACGACCTTCTACTTCCCGCCGGTGTTTCAAAATGATTTGATTCTTACACGTAGTTCCGAAATCCCGTAAAATATTACCGAAATCCATATTTACTAAGGCACAACTGGATATTAGGAATAAAATTATCTCGATGCACACAATAATCCTATTAAATCGATCAGCTGATTGAAATAAAATCCGCCATCTGGCCTCGTAGCATACTCTTAGCAAGCTTTAAACAGTAGACCGGTGGTGTTTAATTTGATAGCTACGTCGCTAAGCATTGAGCAACCCGCAGCAAGTTCGTCATTCTCCCTTAGATATCACTGCTTGCGGTAGCGTCGGGGCTTGGGTTGCCTCCTTCCCTCAAATATGGCGAGGGGTAATGGCTGATCTTTGTGTTATGCTCGTGAACGGGAGCTGCTTATGGTGACTGGTCGTCTTGTTGACCATGGTTTCGTTTATTGTTATTAGTAATTAACATACATACATACATACATAAACTCACGCCTTTTTCCCATGGGGGTAGGCAGAAACCATAGAGCGCCACCTGCTACGCTCCTTACATACTCATTAGTAATTAACTGTTTAATTCAATTCATTTATTGCATCAAATATGGTAGGTACATGAAGACCTTATATAAAATATTTAGTAACACACATTTGGCCAATATTTAGCATGCAATAGTACAAGTTTTACTCAAAATATATTAATTACTAGGTAACCACATTTTACAAATTTATGCATCTACTTATAAGTTAAATATGTCTGTGCTTTAATGTATAACATTTACAGGGACACTTTTGAAAGTACTCCTCTATCGAATAAAAACATTCTTGTAACAACCACTTCAGCAACGCACCACAAAACTTATTAAAGGGTAGTTGAGTAATTGATCTAGGCAAAGCATTGTAAATTAGGGGAGCCATGTAAACGCAGCTCCGTCGGAAAAGTTCTAGCTTTGGAACGGGCATTTCTAAATCTAAATGTGTAACTTTCCTTTTTTTTTTCTTTCCGTTCAAATAGTTCAAGATTGGACCTCACAAACCTGGTAATTTCGTAAATATAAATGCATGGGACAGTCAATAGATTGTGCGATTTGAATACAGGCCTGCATGAGTCAGACCACTGCATTTTGAATATTGCACGAATACACTTCTTTTGGGCGATGAACTATAGTGTGGGCAGTTGTTTTAACCGAAAATCCATGCTGCGTGGAGGTTCACTAATCTTAATCAAAAATTGTATATAATCAAAGACTCGTAAAGACATAGTTGAACTATCGGTGGAACATATCATTGAACTGTCCTGTGTTGAGCTAGATAAGCATTTTATAGTGTGCGTATACAGACCTCCAAATTATCAAAACTACTCTATATTTGAGTCAGTAATGGAAGATGTTTTAGCAAAACTTGTAACTGGTAATAAATCAGTTATTATTTGTGGTGACTTTAATATTAATATTTTGGAAAGTAATTCAAATAGCAGTAGATTATTAAGGCTCTTCAAATCATTTAATCTGTCAAATGTGTTTTTGGAACCAATGCGAATAACTACGGGTACTGCTACATGTATTGATAATGTTTTTTGTAGCTGCGACTATTTAGATAAAGCCATTGTAAATTATCTCCCTTCTGATCACAGGGGTCAAGCTGTTACTTTTGAGGACAACACACCAGTACAAAACGTGCAGATACAAACTAGACCAATAACATCGGGTAATTTAAATAAGTTTAATAGTACTTTAATTAGCAAATTATGTGCTCAGGGCCTAAATATGATCAATGGTAATATTATGTATGAAGAATTATTTTCATTAGTGCAAACAGAGTTCAATAATTCTTTTAAGAAGAAAACTAAAACTATTTGTTTTTGTCTATTTGTATAAGTTTTTATTCAGTGACTGGGCAACTAAAGGCATCAGGAAAAGTAGGGAAAGATTGTTTGAACTGTATGGCCTTAAGCCGTATATTAACACGGAAACTTTTCGTAAGTATGTTGCTACTTACTCTAAAACCTTTAAAAATATCTGCAAAGCAGCTAAAGCTTCATTCATTAGCAACAAGGTTAAATCAGCAGAAAATAAAATAAAGACAGTTTGGAAAATTATTAATAATGAAATGAACAGGAACAAAAGAAGAAATACTGATTACTCACTGGACACTTCCCGCGGTATCATTAGCGATAATATCGATGTTGCTCAGGAATTTGCAACTTTCTTTACCAATATTCCTATTAAAACTACAGAAACTTTAAATTCCTCGCCCACACTTGCTATTGAATTATTAAGAGCGAATGTTTCTGACTGTCCTGTAGAATTTAAATTTAAACATATAAACCCTGTGGTCGTCGTAAAGGCTTTTAAGCAACTTAAGATCAAAATTACCGAAGATCTGTGGGGCATGTCTACTAAAGTTTGTCAATCCATTATTGAGACAATTGCACCCTATTTAGCCTTAATATTTCATTTATGTGTAGATCAAGGGGTATTCCCGGATTTAATGAAATACAGTAAAATTATTCCACTTTTCAAATCCGGGGACAGCAAAGACACTAATAATTATAGACCCGTTTCGATTTTGCCAGTTTTCAGCAAGGTGTTTGAAAAAGTAATGTTAAATCAAATGCTCAATCACTTTAATTGTAATAACATCCTACACAATCAACAGTATGGTTTCACCAAAGGACGTTGCACAACCGATGCTGGGGTCACCTTATTAAAACACATCTATGAGGCATGGGAAGATGCACAAGATGCAATAGGCATCTTTTGCGACTTATCAAAGGCATTTGATTGCATGAATCACGAAACACTGCTCTTGAAACTCGAACATTACGGACTGGGTAAACTTGCGCTTAGCTTAGTAAAATCATATTTGAATAATAGATTGGAGCAAATTCAAATAAACGGTGTTAATTTATTGGGTTTAAAAGTCAAAATGGGTGTACCGCAGGGCTCAATACTGGGTCCGTTCCTCTTTTTAGTATATATAAATGATTTACCTTATTTACTGAAAAACCAACCCCAAATGGTGTTATTTGCTGATGACACATCACTGATTTTTTAAGTAAACAGACATGCCCAGGACCTTGACGACGTAAATAACGCTATGCTTAAGGTCCATTATTGGTTTACTGTAAATAATTTGGTATTAAATGAGCAGAAAATTAAATGCATAAGATTCGCTTTACCGAACGTTAGAAGTAGTGAATGTCACGTTGTATTGAATAAGGAGATACTAGAATTCGTCGAAAAGACGGTTTTCCTGGGGATTACGCTTGACTCAAAACTACAGTGGGGTCCTCACTTAACATCACTTGCAGGGCGGCTAAGTTCAGCCGCTTACGCTGTTTGAAAATCCGCCAATTAACAGACGTGGATACCGCGAGACTGGTCTATTTTAGTTACTTCCATAGCATCATGTCTTACGGTATTTTGCTGTGGGGAGGAGCTGCAGATGTTGATTCCATCTTTATTCTGCAAAAGAGGGCTGTCAGAGCTATCTACAACCTCCGCAGACGCGAATCTCTGAGAGAGCTGTTTAAAAAAATTAACATTATGACGTTACCTTGTCAATATACAGGGTGTTTGGCAGAACGTTGAACATACGAAAATGGTGGATAGGTGGGGTCATCTGCTACTTACTCAGCCCTAATTTATTTGGCCCTGGCCCCTTGAATATAAAAAAAAAATTGTTTGCTTTCTTTTAGTTTCACCACTTTCTTAACTTTAAAGTGTATTTTTTAATTAAAAATGGGTAAAACAGGCAATATTTTAGTTTATTTTTTTATCTTTAATATTGGCAGATTCTTATAAAATTATTGCTTTATTCAGATGTTAGCTAGAAAAAAAGTTATGACTCCTCAAACTTACAGAAAGATGTAATAAATAAAAATATTGCCTGTTTTACCCATTTTTAATACAAATTACACTTTAAAGTTAAGAAAGTGGTGAAACTAGAAGAAAGCAAAAAAATTTTTTTTTTAATATCCAGGGGGCCAGGGCCAAATAAATTAGGCCTGAGTAAGTAGCAGATCACCCCACCTATCCACCATTTTCGTATGTTCAACGTTCTGCCAAACACCCTGTATATATGAAAATATTATGTATGTTAGAAAAAATCTACATCTTTTTAGTAAAATAAGTGACAGGCATAATTTTAACACTAGAAATAGGAACAAATTAGATCAACCACGCTTCAGATTGTCTAAAGTACACACTTCTTTTATGGGGTACTGTGTAAAATGTTGTAATAAAATACCACTCGATATTCTTCAACTAAATGAGAAGAAATTTAAAACGTGCATTAAACGCACACTATGCAGACAAGCATATTATAAGTTGGATGATTATATCGTAGATAAAAATGCTTGGCTAAATGCTGGTCCTGCTCCACTGCCACTTGGGCTCACTAGATAAAATTTGAATACTTGGAAGTTGCTTCTCCCTTTTTTATTTTATTTTATTTTCTGACATTACGAACTTAATGTTTATTTTGTTTTTATTTAAGCATGTTTTTATTGTTGAATACTCCAATAGATAATAATTATTTTCTTTTTTGGTAGTAAATTTTTATTAATCTCTCAAATACATTGCAAACTATAGTTCTGTATAATTTAGCAGCATTTTTTCAATTTTGTAAATGTGAATACCATGGAGTCGTTTACTATGTTATTATGATTTATATTGACTTGAAAGAGCATGGCAGTTGAGAGTATGTCATGCTCACTTAAATGTTTCACTGATGGTGACGCGTGTGTTGGATCATTCGGTTCCCTACAAAATGGTTGAGCTGGATGGTGCTGATCCATGCGTCATGTTCGTGAACGGGCGCCGTCAGTTGGGACTGGTCATCTCTTGACTGCCAGGGCTTATTTTTAATTTGTAATTTTATATTTTGAATTGTTTTATTAGTTTTTACATTGTCTCACATATAGAAGCAACAAGAATAATGTACCCAGGATTATGTAATATCTTGATTTAAAAGAGTGTCCTTGGAGTTTCTTGTCTGTTTTTCTCCATAGTGATCTACGTATTGGAATGGGCATCTAGCTTCAACTTCCCGACTCTGACTAACTGACCGTCTCTTTGACAATTCAAAAGTGCCTGTAAATGGTTTAATTGAAATAAATGCTTTGAGTTTGAGTTTGAGTTTGAGTTTGAAGATCTTCGCCATTTCGGAAGAGTTTCCCCACACAACTATACCGTATCGTATTACTGAGCAGACATATGCGTGATACACCATTAAGGCGGTACGCAAAGACGTATATATATTTTTTTTAAAGCAAATACATACGATTTGATTTTTTTTTTTTGAAATTATTTCTATGTGAGACTTCCAAGTAAAATGCTCATCAACTGGTAACACTTGATGAGCATTGACCACCCAGGAACCAGGAACCCAGGAACTTTGCATTATGTACCTGTTCTACATTATTTTTGTTAAGTGCAACATTAAGGCGTACAGGTTTACTTTTATATGTTTTGCAATAAAGCACATTGGTTTTGGAAATGTTTATTTTTAATTTATTAATATCTAACCATTTTATAATGTAATTTAATGTCAAATTTTTCTAAATTTTTACATTTAATAATAATAGTGGTGTCATCAGCGAACAATACACACTGATGTTTTATTGACTGAGGCCAATCATTTATGTAGAGAAGGAACAATAATGGGCCCAAGATACTACCTTGTGGTACACCACAGTAATTAGTCCGTGCTTCAGAATCAAAATCTTCTAAAGTGTTACTTAATTCGTCCAACTTTGTGATCCTCGTTATCTGTTTTCTGTCGGTTAGATAAGATTCTTTTGTTGGACCTCTTTTACCGTTTATTTATTTTACTTCGATGGTCCTAGTTTATCATTTGTGTTACATAATCCAGCATTGCATAATACTCGTATATGTAAGCGGGCACGCCCTTTATGTCAGGAGACTTACTTAGGTATTAAATTTTGTTTGCACTTTTAATTTTTGCTTGAGTATAGTTTCATTGTATTTGCTGGTATGTTGGCTTGTGCTAGCTGACTTAAGGCCAATAATTTAAGTTACTGTTCTGTGTCTCGTAATGTTAATTATTTTGCATTTCTACTATTGTATACAATCAAGTTTATCTAGCTGAATAGACAGCTGTGCTGCTGGGGAGATTGTTGCGTTACTTTTCTTCCCAGCTAAAGCACTAGGAAGTGGTTAAGGGCGGGCGTTTTGGGGGACTGTTTTATGTAATTTTGACGTTCGAAAAGTGATGATTCTCAGCCTAATTTTAATAAATGACTTTTTGATTTTTATTTATCAATATCAATATTGCTAATTAGTTGCTTAGCAATTGTTTAATAAGAGACGCTTAATTGAAGATTGTTAATTATAAGTCCAGGTTTCTAGACGATGTTTTCTTTCACCGATGTCAATGGTGTCCAAGAAAGTACATAATATGAATAAAAACGGGAGGTGTAGTGGGAAATCCGCTTGGAACGAAGTTCCTTTTACTTTTGAGAAACATTTTGACCGTCACGACACTTTTGTTACGTAACACAAGTGGTGTCAACGGTCAAAATGTTACACACTTTTCGTTCTAGCTCTCATATCAAGGGTGCAGAGTATAACGTGAGATAAGAAACTTCGTTCCAAAAGTAACATCGGTATTTGCCCGTATTTTGAACCCACTACTTTGTGCATGAGAGGCGA
The DNA here is from genome assembly GCA_947523025.1 of Dryobota labecula. Taxonomy (NCBI): domain Eukaryota; kingdom Metazoa; phylum Arthropoda; class Insecta; order Lepidoptera; family Noctuidae; genus Dryobota; species Dryobota labecula. The sequence continues at coordinate 1,756,079 of OX383289.1, read as the reverse complement.
GGCCTTAACCATTACGAAACCTATTGCCACTTTTGAAAGCGCATCCACATTGGAATAATTCGAGCATCCACATCCAAACAAAACGCAGAACGCACGCACTGTACTCAAACAAACATCAGTGTGTGACAAATACTTTTTGTTAGTCGAGCGGCGACGTCGCCATGTGTGGCTGATAGTGAGGCGTTAATATTACAGGTGGACTTGATCTATTGCTGCTACGTGATTGGTGGAGCGAGTGAGAAGAGGCAGCGGATTGGAGGAACGCGGTGTTCGAATTGAGGAAGAATCTTCGGGAAATACTCATGGTCGTCAATTTTTTTCTTCAATATGGCTTTTTGTGTACTTGCTTTTCACGGGGTTGAAATACAAAGATATTAGTTTCAGTGTGACATCAATCGGCCTAGCCTTTTCCCAACTATGTTGAGTCGGCTTTCAGTCTAACCTGATGCAGATAAATACCAGCATTTTATATGGAGTGACTGCCTATCTGACTTCCACAACCCAGTGACTGGGTAACACGATACACCTTGGTAGAACTGGTTGCCAGACGTTTGGCCTTCTGACTACCCATAAAAACTGTCAAAGATCTAAGAATGACAGCCGGGACCAACGGCTTAACGTGCTTTTCGAGGCATGGCTCCTCCGTGCCTATGTAGTACCTAATAGATCCAAATAACATGACTGGCCGATACCGTTGAGTTTGTGGGTATACCCGCTTTGACTATTTAAATATTCACAGAAGTAAAGCTCCAATATTTTGCATTAAAATAGAACAGCTTAAACAGATCTTGTAACTTGTACCACACCCCGCCAACGCGTTCTTCCGACTCAACGTGTTCTTCTAACACGCGATATATTTGTTAAACACAGCCTGTATATCGGGCACGGCGCACCCTGTATATTGGGCACGGACGCGTGATTTATGAATTTCAATAACTTTACACTTTTACCTAACTTGGGTTAAATATTTTCTTTCTTTCTTTGTTCTTTACCTCTCAGTTGTTAAGGTTCGGGCTATGGTAACATGCCTTCCGTGTGTGGAGAACCTTTTCTTTTAAGGGAATGATTATGTGAAGAGACTACTATTGAAGGGAAAGCAGCAATGGTTTATTACGTACCATATAATCTGATTCAAGATGGCGATTATTATAATTTACGTCTCCGTGTGAGTTCGACTTGTCCGGTCAAGCTACGTATAATAGGGTGTCCTAAGGCTATGAACTCACGCAGTGATTTTCACCCGCGCAAACAGCTCAGCAGTAGCGGAATAGCTGTTTTATTTCTAAACTCACGAGACTGGTTGTTGGTATGGTTTCGCAGCCGTCACGGTTGCAATCATCGTCCGCAAACTTGGCGGGCGATGATCGCAAGACGGGCGATTATTTACGATCATAAGATTTTTCAGTTAAGTCCCAGACCGCCATGGACACACACCAAAAACGAGCTGTTGCGTTATACTTACTTGCAGAAGAATTAAAATGAGAAGGCCTAAAAGGTTCTGGGTGTATCCACTGATTCAGGACAGAGATCGCTATGGATATGTTACCGGCCAAACCCGATTTCAGGCCAAACTAGTTTATCCTAGGCCAAACCGCTTTATCCTACGCGTGTCTGGATATAATAGTTTAGCCCAGGACAATCTAGTTTGACCTAAATACTTTAGGCTTAACTAGTTTGGTCTAGGCTACATTTAATTCTTCTCAAATGACTATGTAAAAATAAATTATTTTTTAATGACCATGTTACTCTATTTAATTGCCAAATCTGAACGAATTTCGAGGATTATTGTTTTTATAAAAGCTGTTTTGTTTGGTCCAAAAAGCTTTATTAAGTACGTTATGTAATTTGCTAGCTGTACTGTAATAAGCTGTACATTTCAGGACAGTAGTCTGTCCCAAAATTAAGGAATCGTTTGTACTATTATTGACTATTTATCAAAGACATACTTACCTCTCCGTAAAACGCGAATAATTTTCTTTGCAAGTCTCTCTTGACCAAGTTTATCCAGAATTTCTACCTCAAAACACATCATTTGAACATTATCTGGGCAGCACATTTTTTACGACTGTTCCCCAACTTTTTCTGGTAAACGACGAAGTTTCAATTTTCCTGTCATTAAAGGCCTCTTAACACCGGTGCGTGCAAAAAGTGTGCGAAAGAGAAACAAGAACAATCAAAAATAGGTTTCGATTCGAGGGGAGATGACGAGTGTAGGTAGGATAGAAAAGAGAATTTGTATATGAAACATGTGTTAGAATAATGGTGGCGTAAAATATTGTGCCGGTGTCTTATTTTTAGGGAGAATGATTCAAATAGGTAAGGGATTTTAAATTGTGATTCCTAAAGGAATCTTAAAAGATTGCAAAACTAGTCTATACAGGCACCATGTATGTAATAAGTAGTAAGAAAATGGGCTGGACGAATCTTTAATTAAACAAAAACTAATGAATCTCAGTGAATAATACAAATAAAACATCAAACAACAGTATCAATTCGAAACAATAGCTTAAATATTGTCAACCATTTTGATGCATCGTCCCACATTGGAACAACAAAAATGAAATTCAATCTAAAATTATAATTGCAGTTTGTAATAAAGTTATTAATGAAAACAAAATACCTAATTGTCAATAGATAAATGAATATTTTTCGCAAGATGGAATTCGTAAGACCTTGAATTTTAATACCAGTAATCATTTAAGAATAATGGTTCTAAACATTCTAAATTATACCCTATTCAAAATTGATGAAATAGAAGTAAAACAAAAGTCATAATTTATTGAAAGAAAGCCATGAGACGCACTAAGTTATTTACTGAAACCGAGTTTTGATATTAATTTTAGCCGACTTCAAAAAAGGAGGAGGTATCTCAATTCGACTATATACACCGTGGCATTTTAGTCGTCTTACAAAGACGACTTCATGTATCCAATGACTACTAATCATTCATGTAAAAATAAATGTTTTTTTGATCATTTGATTTTGATTTTTGTTTTTATTAATTATGACGCATGACATAGTTTAAAACACCCTGTTACGAGTGCAGTTCGAGCCTTGTGATACAAGGGCGCCGCAGAATGGATTTAGATTAAGTTTAAGTTGCAATAGTAAGAAACACATTTTTGCGTTAGGGTGAATGAACTCTGATAAAGATGTCGCCGCTCCATTCTGCGGCGCCCTTGTTACACAACGCTCGGACTGCACTCGAAACAGGGTGTTTTAAACTATGACATGCGTCATAATTAATAAAAATAAAAAATTCTAATGTTCAAAAAAAATTTTTTTTTTTACGTGAATGATTAGTAGTCATTGGATACATGAAGTGGGCTGTCTTTGTAAGACGACTAAAATGCCACGGTGTATACAGGTTGGAATTTTATATAGTATAAAGTGCTCTAAATACTGGAGATAGCAAATTTTACTCAAAGGAAACATTCCTTTATTTTTAATAAGAAACAAATCTGCATTCAAAGATTTTTGAACATTCGCTTGCCACAGTCGGGAATGGAACCGGCAAAAATCCAGAAAAATAACACACTGTACTTTTATGGCATCAATCGATAGGGTAAATCATAAGGGTCAAATCTCTCTAATGGAGGCCATACACGTTAGGGTATGCATGATGGTTTTAGTCGTGCATGCATAACTGACAGGCAAACCCTAGCGTGTATGTGATAAAACTGTACAGTTTTATCACATACACGCTAGGGTTTGCCTGTCGGTTATGCATGCTAGGCTAAAACCATCATGCATACCCTAACGTGTATGGCCTCCATCACAAACATAATAAATGAAATGAAAGGAAAACCATAAAATCTTAACTTATCTTAATTGAACTAAAAAAAGGGTTACCTAACTAACTAATTAGTTTCTCGAAATGAGCTACATTTTGTTGGATACACTAATGTATTCATTTCCAGTAACTTTGAATAGCGAGTTGTGATGAATATTGAAAATCGTAATGTGAACCTCATTTCTTAACTCCTTTACAGTTGCATAGGTTTTTGGTAAATTTGATTTTTAACATATCCCCGTTAAAAAAATCTAAAGGAGTGAGGTCTGGTAATCTCGCAGGCCATCTGATTGTGCCGTTTGTACCAATTCAGGTATTGAAATGGTAATTAACATAGGCAGTGGTGATTCTGCTGTTAAGGGCTGGAGCACCATCTTGCTGTAGTTATTATACGGTTTCGTCTCGTCAAAGATAACTGTTAATTAGGTACTAACATAAGTAATTTGATGGACCTTTGAGTAAAAGTGCGTTTATCTTGTCCCATTGAATTTATAAGTTTAAATTTCATGGTTTTCCCTTCATTTCATTTATCATGTTTATTAGAGAAATTTGATCCTTATGATTGACCCTATTGATTAATGCCATAAAAGTACAGGTTGTTATTTTTTCGAATTTTAGCTGGTTCGGTTCCCGAGTATGGCAAGCGAATTTTCGAAAAACTTTGAATGCAGATTTGTTTCTTATAAAAAATAAAGGAATGTTTCCTTTGAGTAAAATTTGCTGTCTCCAGTATTTAGAGTACTTTCCCTCCAGGTGAGGTTACAAAATTCCACCCTGGTTATATATACATATTTATATGTATTCGCGGATAACTTCGTCGTTTATGAACCTATTTTGATGATTCTTTTTTTTGTTTGAAATTATATTTTCCAGATTGGTTCAAAATCCGTTTTGATGATGGGATCCTTGAGGAATTGAGGGAACTCCTCAAATTTTATGGGTATTTATATAGCGATTTTTGTATTTTCATCAAAAAATCAAGTATTTGCATTCAGAAAGTATCATTTGGTCAAACTCAAACTCAAACTCAAACTCAAAGCATTTATTTCAATTAAACCATTTACAGGCACTTTTGAATTGTCAAAGAGACGGTCAGTTAGTCAGAGTCGGCAAGTTGAAGTTAGATGCCCATTCCAATACGTAGATCACTATGGAGAAGAACGGACAAGAAACTCCAAGGACACTCTTTTAAATCAAGATATTACATAATCCTGGGTACATTATTCTTGTTGCTTCTATATGTGAGACAATGTAAAAACTAATAAAACAATTCACAAAATATAAAATTACAAATTAAAAATAAGCCCTGGCAGTCAAGAGATGACCAGTCCCAACTGACGGCGCCCGTTCACGAACATGACGCATGGATCAGCACCATCCAGCTCAACCATTTTGTAGGGAACCGAATGATCCAACACACGCGCCACCATCAGTGAAACATTTAAGTGAGCATGACATACTCTCAACTGCCATGCTCTTTCAAGTCAACATAAATCATAATAACATAGTAAACGACTCCATGGTATTCACATTTACAAAATTGAAAAAATGCTGCTAAATTAAATGGTGAACCGGAACTGATGCAGAAGACCACAGGTGGCCACTTGAATTCGTCAATGATTCGTATTTCACGGGTAGCGATAAGATATCTCGATTAAGATAGTTAAGCGACTATGACGAAGCAAATTTAAATAAATGTTGATCAAAATGGTACCATCAAACTGATCTGATGATGAAGCCGGAAGGTAGGCAATGGAACTCCGTAATAAAACAATGTATCCTAGCCGTGTTTGGGCTTATTGGAATTGTCATGAGATGCACTCTGGCTATCAATGATATAAAAAGGAGGAGGTTCTCAATTCGTCTATATGTATAAGGCGTTATAAAACAAAAATACATATAAGGTCGAATTGCCACACCTCCTCCTTTTTTTAAGTCGGTTAAAAACTAACTCAAACTTTAAGAGGTGCTTTAGACCATCGAACTGAAAAACTTTTACTATCGGACCAGCTTTGAAATCGCGAGAAAATAAACAGTTGTCTCATAAAGTTTAGAACAGTAGGTATTAAACTTTAGTATGGAATATCTGTTTTTTATTCATTAATTTAATTTAGCTGGTATTTAATCCACTCGGTGTGTGTTCATGATATTATAAGATTTCCTGTCACTGTTGTGGTGTACGAGTTGGTGTGGGGTAGGTTATACTACCACAACTAAAAAGTGCAAAATAAAAAACTATTTACAAAAAAAAAAAAAAGCAAAACAACCCACATCAAAAAAATTTAAAATAATAAAATAACTTTAATTTTGGAAGTCGGTGTCTTTAGTTCCGTATTTTCGTTTTTGCCACCGACTTCCAAAATTAAAGAAATATTTTTTTTTTTTAACTACGTTGTTTATTTTATAAAGTTTTTAAAAAGTCATATTCATATGTCGTTTATTTCATAACAAAATACATTGTTTTGAAAATAATATATTACAATGATGATAAATACAATAATAATAAAATAAAACAAAAATATTACATTCATAATTTTGAGATTCATTACGCATTTAAAATCCATACTAATATTATAAATGTGAAAGTAACTCTGTCTGTCTGTATGTTACGTTTTCACACCTAAACCGCTTAACCGATCATCATGAAATTTGGCAGAGATTTTATAATCTCTGCCAAATTTCATGATGATCGGTTCAGCAGCCTGGGATAAGGAGAAGGACATAGGCTACTTTTTACGCGATAACCAACATCCACGCGGGCGGGAGCCGCGGGCAAAAGCTAGTGTATCTATAATTTACTAATAAATAATTATAGGTATGTCAATAATTCAATAACCACCCATATTGCAATTCAATTTAATATTCATTACGTAATATAAAAAAAAAAAACATAAACAAATTATAATTCACAAATCATTTAATCGCGGGTCTCGTTTGTCATCTATGAATTCATTGATACTGTAATAGCCCTTCTTCAATAATCAGAGTAGCTGTAAAGAAATCAGTAAAAAAAAAAAAAAATACACAGAGGTCGCAAATCCAAGAAACGACGAGAGTCGGACACAGCAGCTACAAAATAAAGACACCTAAAAATACACGAAGGTAGAAAATAATAAAATCGAAACGACGAAGCCGAAGCAAATTGAATAAGAAAATTTTTATTTTTACCTTTTGAACAAATAAAAGAAAAAATAGAGAGAGAAGACCCTTTTATTACACCTCTATTAGGATCGGAATGAGCTTCGAATTGGCTAATAACCGTTCTATCAGGTGAAAGGAATTCACTCTCGCTTCCCTTTTGATATTTAGGGACGTGCCCGCGAGCTACCGATACCAATCAATATCGATAATTTGATTTAAGACTCGCGGAGACGATTCAATGTGATTCTGCTCTAGAAATTGTGTTTGTATATAATAAGTAAAATTGAAGTTGTGTTGAGCTGGGTGTGTGGAGTATCGAAAGGGCTTGTTATTATGTTGGATAATTTTATAATTTCTTACTTGTTTCTTATTTTAGCTATTTTTCTACGCTGTCTAATAATAATTTAAAATGCCAGCTTACTTTCTGTGCTGTTTTAGTAGAGATCTTTGAGGCAAATGAGGAAAAGACTGGTGTCGGTACCGATTCGAATTTAATCATTCTTTGCCCGTCCCTATCACGAGCGTCGTTACCAAAGTCCACCTTGATAGCAGTTTCAGTACTTCGGTAGTTACCGACGCACGCCTTAACGTGAAGATAGTAGTTTTACCAATTTGCTTTTATTTTTGTTAAGAATTTTAAGAGTTCTCTTCCTATTTTTTACCCGGAAAAAGAAACTGGTGGAATGCGAAAATAAAACTGTTTTTTACTGTTTCTAGGTGAATCTATTCCACAATAATTTTGCGTCGGTCAGAAACACAAGGTTAGAAATGAATATAATGTAGGATCATACGGCAAATTGATCTGCGTCAATGATCGTTGCTTACCCGATTTTCAGTAGATTTTCTTCTTTCAATTAGTACAGCTTTAATTTTTCTTTCAACTGTCCACTGAAAGATAAAAATGACATAATTTGAATCTGTTAATCAAATAGTTTTGTGCAATCTCAACGTTTATCATTGCTCACTTCGTGCATTTGTTACCGGTCCGTACCGTGCCGGATTCGTGCCGCGAGTGGGCCCACCTGCTGTGCCGCCGTCAATTTGCATACAAATTCGCGCTTACACGCCACATCGCATCGTATCGTACGTGGATTTCGTTATTTGGACAAAGGCTTGTTGCTTGTGTTTAGTAGGTACAGAATAGATTTTATTGGAGGTAAAATTATTCATAGTTGTTGGAGGTTAGGGAAAATGTGGGTATGGTGGGTAAAAGGTGCTTAGGTTAGGTGTGAAGGGGAGAAGTTCACTCAAGGAATGTATTGGCTGTTAAGTTAGGTACTGATGTTGAATTCAATCTTTGTCGCTGTCTTTGTGAGAGACACTGACTCAATACTCAAGAGCTTATGAAATGAACTAAGCGCGTTATGGAAACTTATTTAGTTAAGTTTTTTTCCTTCTAGTCCTAGTCTTATGTTGTGACCGTATCAAACGACATCTTCGTCCGACCTTTAAAAACAGCGTTGGTGCTTGACCACTCAGTGTATGAGACAAGATTTTAGTCACAGATTCTGTGCATTCTAGGCTACCACTATATTCTAAAACAAAAACCTAAACGCGCACAATAGTAAAATTAGAGGTATATTTGTTAGTCAGGTCTCGCGACCACGTCCGCCATTACCATATTTCAGGCGGTTGTTGTGTCCAGTGAATCAGTCACCTGCCGGGTGCCGTGGGGCGCGGGCGTGATGTATGGCGCGTGTTATTGCGCCGCTGTTTTACTGCGCCAAATAGTTTTGATAGCGGCTTAGATAAACGAGTCTCAATGGAATGGAGTCAATTATTTCATTTGTTTGCTATGTTGATGATTTTTTTCAACAGGGCACATTACATGACATTATAAAACATCTGAAAAATCCAACGTTCACGTTCGTTACTGAAAAATCGAATTTTTCAGGTGTTTTTAATTTTCTAATCATTGAGTTTATCTGTCAAATTCAATAGTTAAATTCTGATACGGGTACTTAAAATAGCAATGTAGAACTATTTTCAATGAAACAGAAAATCAAATCATTTAATTAAATCATTTATTTGCTTGAATATTGGTACATACAAGAAAAGTTCTTTAAACCATATCCTACCTAGACAGGTGAAGAAAAGGGCAAAGTTCAACTTTTTAAGGGCAGCGTGCAACAAACTCAGTCTTTTTTACCAGCAATGGGGTGGCGAACACAGGTAAACTTGAAGTTCGGGAAACTGGTTATAAAGCGTCTCCCTACATTACGATAATTCGTATCACGTTAATCGCACAGGAAAGATAAAGCGACCAGTTAGCGTAGTCGCTATCTCCGTCTACGATCTGCGAGCGGTGGGAACTCTTAATTTATTCGCGTAACATCTCGTCGAGATTAAAAATGTTAATTGTGGAATTATTCGGAGCAATTTATTCGGGTACCGGGGGACGAACTAGGACGTACCTTTGTGAGGTGAGGGTACACAAGTGTGGTTTTGTAGTAATTCGGGGAGTAGCATGACAGTTTGTTTGTTTATCAGTGTTTCATGTCAGGTAGGTAGATAATTGTCAAAAGGACAAACATTTTGGTAGTTTTGGAGGTTTTCAGATTTTCGTATTAAAGATTTGAAAATTATTGTAATCTGACCAGTTTTCCCGTAGTGATCAGTCACCTTGTATAGAAGTTACCTTTGTTTTGCCTTAGTTATAGGTCATACTTTTACCATGTCATTCAATTATTTTTCTTTCTGTCATTTCTATAGCCACAACCAAAAAGCTAACAACCAAAAAGTTAAACTGAAAGTGAAAATCACTGACTGTAAAATTCAGTTTTGACAATACTTTTTAGCTTCCATATTCCGAACATCCCGTATTTCACTCTCAAATGTAGAGTGATATTACCGTGGTGATATTTTCATTAATCTGGCGCAGTAAACTTAATTAATGCTAACTAATGCTACCATCGATTAATTACGACAACTCTTCACTGAGGCAGGCAGGTACTGAGGTGCCGACTGTGTCTCTTATAGTATATTACGTAGCCATTTTTTTTTGTTGTCCTTTTTAAAGAGAAGCTGATCCAGTTTTTCTTAATTAATACTATGTATTAGTAAATACATAGCAATCACCTATATGCGTGGTGATGGGAAGGTGAATGTATAAGTTTTTTGATACTAAAATATCATTTCAGCTGAAGAAACCGTTCCAGTTATGCATTAGACTTACTTGATCTCTCAAGTAAGTCTAATGCATAACTGGAACGGTTTCTTTAGGGATTTTTGTTGGCGTACTTTTGGGTTTTTAGTTATTTAGGTACTGCGAGAGATCAATAGAGAGAGATCTCTATTGATCTCTCGCAGTAAAAATCCCTATTATAAATCATACATTGCACTCCACAGGAAGCTCACATCATAAAAGTCGCTCGCACACAATTTATCACAGATAAAAATCAAAATAAACAGACAACTATTTCACAAACATCAGGTGTGCGCAACCTCGGGGAATATTTTAATACAGAGCCTTCGGACCCTTCGCAATCATTTTATTTTCATACGGGGTCTCTTAGCCCCCGAAGGTCTACCTCGTGATTTGCCATTCAAAGCGGGCGACGTGACGGCGCATCAGGTACGGGGATCATTTTGAACCACACAGTGAGCGCAGGGTTAAGATAATGCTGTTGACAGATAGTGGAACACTATTGGCGGAATCAATTTCTTTTTTTGGGGTTTCGTACCTTAAAAAAGAAAAAACGGAATCTTTATAGGATCACTCGTGTGTCTGTCTATCCCTCTGTCACAGCCAATTTGCTCCAAATCTACTGGGCCGATTAAGTGGAAAGGTACACATATGGTACCAAACACGGTTTTTCTCGGATGTGTAACGTAATAAATTAATTTTGAATAATGGGGGTCACTTTTGGGGGCAAACTAGAAAATTTTAAAAACCGTTTTGCGAACAGTACCATGTGAAATATCAGGGCTTGATGTTTTTTTTTATTATTTCAAAATATATACTTTTAAATATATTTAAGAAAATAGATGAAAATTGACCATTCACCCCTTTATCTCCGAAAATACTGAGCCTAAAATTTTGAAAAAAAAAAAAAAAATATAGAAAATAGTTCTTTACTTTATAGATTACAGGAAAAGCTATAAGAAGTCTTCTTCGAAGTCAGTCTTAAAATAATATGGTAAATTTCTCAACATTGTGCGTACAAACTTACATTTGCAGTTGGAATGATTGAGAGAACTTGTTTTTCAACTACAATGTTAAGTTTGTTCTTGGGATAAATTCATCCCAACTACGGATCCCTTCATTTTGTGTGGTCCGACACCCACTTGGCCGGTTCTTAGGGTTCCGTACTCAACAAGGAATCCTTATAGTTTCGCCATGTCCCTCTGTCTGTATGTCCGCGGCTTAGCTCAGAGAGTCTTAGTACTAGAAAGCTGTAAGTTGGTATCGGTATACATATTAATCACGCCGACAAAAGGTAAAATAAAATCTTTAAAAAAAAAATTGGGGTACCTCCCATACATGTAAATTGGGGAAGATATTTATTTTTCTCGTCTATCCCATGGTGTGGGGTATCGTTGGATAGGCCGTTTAGAAGTACTGATTGTTAAAACTATTTAACTGAGCTTGTGCTAATTTTTGTTAGAGTCAAGTGTCCCCCGCCTGCCCCTACCAGCTAAAAGGTTGTATTTGGATATGTTAAAAAATTCACAGCAGTAGTATATATTTATAACGCAGTTAAAAGGAAAACTATTACAGCTATTAAGTAGGCTTTACAAGTTATCGAGTAATACATATAACCGAGTAATATAAATGTTAAGTTTGTTCTTGGGATAAATTCATCCTAATCACGGAACCCTTCATTGTGCGTGGTCCGACACGCACTTGGCTGGTTTTGTTGTTTCGTTTTGTTGTGAATCGGACAGCAGTCGGAATCTTGGTTTTTGAAGTGATAAGGATTTTATTGTTTGGCTAAAGGTATTTTTGTAGGTCATGTTGTTCTTTTTATTCTGTTATAAACACAAACGCTATTACGAGTAGCTACGCCATACGCTGTGGTGTGTTAACACAAATGTATGTTTTTCGCGAAAATTTAATAATATAAACCAGAAGATTATGATAGAATAACTTAAACTGCTGGTAACTTAGGTTCTTCTGAAAGTTATAAAGCTGATACACCTTTCAGGCGAATAAATCAGGACACAAATTACAGGCTATAAATAACAAACTGATGCTGTTATAAGAAAACGGTGCGGTTTAAAAGAAGATCTGGTGACAGCAATTTAAAAGAGCAAAAGGAGTCTGTAAGGAGCTTAGGGGGTGGCGTTCTATAGTTTCTGCCTACCCCCATGGCAAGAAGGCGTGACTTCATGTGTGTTATATACGTAATTAAAATACCTTACCTTCATAATATTTTGTGATAGTGATAATGCACTTTCATCAAACATCTTTATCTAAAAAACTCAATTCCTCAACAAATCTGACCACAAGTTCCAAACAAAACACGTACGAAATCAAATCTATACGATTTCAATATACAGAGAGGGGCTCGGATAGAAAAACTTTATATCAAAGGGATAACTATAGGTAGGTACGTCCTACAGCCCCGTGTGCTACGTGTCTGGGGTGCTAAGGACGAACCCTTTAATAAATGCCACTATTTTTTTATACCACACACCTTGCGACCGAGGTCTCTGTTTATGACTACTCTGTGTACTGAATTTGCAAATGGCTGTATTTTGAATGGATTGTGGTCGTTTTTGAGGATGAAGGGAGAGGAATGTTATTGTTTTATAAGGCAGTGTCTGTTGTCTGAACCTTGTTTGACTTTGTAACTGCAATTTCTTTGTTGTTTTAAGGTGACACGCGGTATTTGAGAATACCTCGTAGTGGTAAAATGATTGGCGAATCAGCAAGGTTGACTAAAATATTATTTAAAACTTATATACATAGGAACTATAGAACGTCATCTGCTACGCTCCTTACATACTCTTTTTACTTTGTTTACATTCATACATCTGGCCATACACGCACGCCGGTTGCGAGTGCTACGCACCTGACCTTTCTGAAGAACATCACCAATTAGGTTACTATATGTCACCTAGGGCGTCCCCTCCCGGCGTTTCTACTCACATCTGCCTTGTAAGTACTTTTTGTAAGTCGCCTTTCATTCACCCTCTCCACATGACCAAACTATCTAAGCATACTCTTTTCAATTTTTGTTACTACTTCTTCTTTTAAACCACCTCGTAGCCTTAAAAAAAACTAAACTTAAACTAAACTTTTGAAACTTATACTCGTAATAACTGAAAATTGAAGCTACGAGCAAAACTATAGTCTAGGACGATTCATTCCCTTTAAACTTGAGACTACAATAGGTAATTTTCAAACTTATGATCCAAGACTTGATGAATTGCTATCGATATATTAATCCTTTTTATGTGAAACCTTTTTTTTTAACGAGTATATGGATGATTTAGGTTCAAAAAAATTTGATTCTTAATCCTCTGGTGACCTAAGGTCACACTATAGTAGCTACCTACGTCACTACGTATGAAGATCAAAAGCGTCACGATTATCACTGCACATCATACTCTATCATCCATCGTTACAGCCTTGACGGTGTTGAGAGATGAGATACTCTACCATAATTAATTAAAATATGGTGTAAGCAGCCTTTACAAAACAATTTAATCAATTGTATAATGTTAGAAACAGGACAAGGAAATTACACCTACATGGTAGGTAATAGATATTTTTTAGGTGTTTGAAAAATTCTTGGCGGGCTTCCGTTTTACTTTCTGAGAAATTCTAAAATAAAAACCGGCCAAGTGCGTGTCGGACCACGCACATTGAAGGACTGCGTAGTTGGCACGAATTTATCCCAAGAACAAACTTAAAATTATAGTTGAAAAACATGTTCATCCATACTGAATGTATGGGAAAACATGTTTTTCAACTGTAAATGTAAGATGGTCGACTAGTACTCGGTAACTTGTAAAGCCTACTTAGCTGTGATAGTTTTCCTTTTAACTTCGTTATATTATAATTCGCTTTGAATTTTTTCACATATCCAAGTTCAACCATTTAGCTGGTAAGGCGGGGGACATACTTGACTCTAACAAAAATTAGCACTTGAACGCTTAATAAATATTATGCAAACGGATCCATGAATTGAAAAATGGTTTTGACAAACCCGCAATCTTTTTGAACGGCCTATCCAACGATACCTCACACCATGGGATAGACGAGTAAACTAAAAAAATACAAGATTTTATTTTACCACTTTGTCGGCGTGATTAATATAATATGTATACCTATGCGAAATTACAGCTTTCTAGAACTAATGATATCTGAGCTAAGCCACGGACAGACAGACAGACGGACATGGCGAAACTATAACGGTTCCTTGTTGACTACGGAAACCTAAAAACCAAATACTCATGCAAGTTTGTTTTTACATTAGAAAAACCCTATCCATTTTTAATCGTTTGCAGTGCAAACAATATTTTGCCGACGAAAGGTCGATCTCTTGAATACCTAGATGAACAAGATTGATCAATACAAAATAATGTCCTTTCAAATAAAAACGTCAAGCCAACATAAAATCTGATTGAAGACAACAAACCACTCTAAAATAAATAATAACAAAAACTTGGGTTTGAAGAAAACCAATCTTAGACATATACCTACTGTTGAAACCAATACTATAAAGTGCTTATATTTATTGTGATTCTCAAAGATTGATAGGTTGAAATATATGGCCTGAAAATTGTTCTAAGGTAGGTATTTTGGAAGGCACAGTGATTTTTTTTTTCTTTAAGGAAAACATGCAGTAGATAATTAAAAAAAAAAAAAATTCGCAGCTTGTAACCTAACAAATATATTTTGCACAGTTTTTTTCAAATTTTTAATTAAATTAATAACAAATCAATGAAATGTGTTTGAGTTGAGTAGAAAAAACGTACGCAATAATAATTGGGCTATAGGAATACAAAAAGAAAAAGGAATTATCCAAACTTTCGGTTGAGAAATCCATGCCAACTTTGGTTTCAGACACTATTATATCATAGAATTATTATCCCAAAGTAAAAAATTTGAACGAGTAGACATTGAAATTGTACGATCTAACGCAAACGTGCTCTGAACCTGGATTTTTTCTGTATTTTGGACACAAATCTTCAGCCAACACGTCAGTCTTGTAGTCACGCGTCATCACTAGCCATACCTACATTGACAGAACTTCACTATTTATTTTGGATGTACCAGATGGTCCTGGACAGACTATGCCACATCTACTAGAGTGTTCCAAATGTCCGTTCACCTGCACCCTTGACGATCTGAACAACGCCGCTGACGCCACAATAAATTGGTCTAACATTATAAAAAACATAGTTGTACGCACGGCTACATATCAAGATAAACATTTCCAGTATAAGGTGGTCTTTCATTGTACGGAAACTCTATTCAATGCGAGATCAGCTTATACTGGAAATTTACAGCTTGATTTGTGGCCGTGTGTACCGTCGAAACGAAAAGAACATGAAGAAGACTATTTATTTACGATAATAAATATGTGGTCTTCTTCATCTTCTTTTCGTTTCTTTATATATAAACGTTTATGTCTTCAAAGTCGATTGGATTGATGAGTCCAATCGACTTTGAAGACATAAACGTTTAAGTCAAGGTTCTTCAAGTTAACCTCTAGGAAATGTAATTTTAATGTAATTTTATTTAGAAACAGTAATGAATAAACACGTGAAAAAATTATAAGTTGCTTTTGAGACCTTTTTGTAGGTACGTCGGGTACTCGTTACATAATTGGATAAAGTTCACTCGATAGAAAAAAATCCAAACATACCCTTATTTTGTAGATTAAAATCATTTTATTTCAATATCATACCACATTATGTATTAAAAATCACATCAAAATAAACGTCTATGATGACGTAATGTCAGTCGGGTTTAACATTGTTAATATCGTAAAACATAATTTTCAACCTAAAATTAAGGAAATTCACGGCACAATTTACTCGCGCCCAGCTGCCACCTCTAGAACAAAAATGCATGCTCGAAGAACCTCGCTTAATTCAACAAGCATAAATAAAACCCGAAAACATATTCTTCCTTCTACCCAATACTTGTCAAAATTTTCCGCCTCGCCAGCCCCCCTACGCACTTTGAGAACCACTGGCGTGTATTATAGTGCGTGTATCAGCCATAAAGCTCGTCTAGACAGGTGATTTACGTTCACCTGCGCGCCCTGAAAAAATACGCGGCATTTGACCTTTTACAAAGCTATTTATTGTTATTATAGTTTAATGTTTGGGGTCGACATGGTAGAAACGTAGGATACGCTTTAAAGTTTTATGTCTGTATAAAACAAAAAATAAAAAATAATAACAGCCGCTCCTTTAGGTGAAACTCATGAATACTCTTGTATACATATGAATACTTTTCCAGAGTTACAAGAGTATTCATGAGTGTAATCTTTTTTTGCGTTAAAATTGCTATTAAAAAAAATATAAGTCCAACAAGATTATGTTTGGCTTTGGCTCTAAATTAACTTGAATGCATCTTTCTTCACTTAATACTTCACTAAACAAAAGCTCACCGTTTTATTAGTGAATCAGTTGCGCCATCAAGGTGGGCACTTAGCGCAATACTTTGAGCCACAAATCTCGCACACAATACGTACGAATACGTACGGGTTCGTACGGACCCTACAGGAAATCTCTTAAGACGATAGTGTTGCAAATAGGTTCCGTGGGGCTTCTGCTTCAGCGGAGATAATGTTGAGAATAGTTAGAAAAACTGTTTGGTGAAAATTATAGGTAATTAAGAAGATTACAATGACCAGCGTAAAGTCATACATATATAAAATAATAAACTATAGAAAAACCCCGTTAAAACGTACCCCTTAGCAATTAAACAACGAGCAAAGAGACTTTTAATCACTACGTTACTTTTTCATTCATAAGGTTTTCCCCACATACCACAGAAGTAAAATATAAATAACCATGAAAAAAACTTCTTTTGCATGAAAACTATATAGAGCTGATGCCTTTTTTTGCAAACAAAAGTAAACTAATTTTAAGGGTTCTGTAGTCAACAAGGAACCCTTATAGCTTCGCCATGTCCGTCTGACTGTCTGTCTGTCCACGGCTAAGCTCAGAGACTCTTAATACTAGAAAGCTGTAATTTAACTTATAATATTAATCACATCGACAAAGTGGTAAAATAAAATATTGTTTTTTTTAGGGCTCCTCCTCTACACGTATGATGATATATTTTTTCTGGCCTATCCCATGTTGCGGCATATCATTGGATAGGCCGTTCAAAAATATTGCGGGTTTGTGAAAGCCATTTGTCGATTTAGCAATTCGTTTGAGAAATCTAAAAAAAAAGCTTTAAATTGCTAAGATTTGCTAGAGTCAAGTGTCCTGCCACCACCTGCCAGCTAAATGGTTGTTTTTGGATATGTGAAAAAAATCACGGCAGTAGTATATAATAACGCAGCTAAAAGGAAAACTATCACAGCTAAGTAGGTTTAGGTAGGTTTTACAAGTTACCGAGTTATATTCGACCGACTTAGATTTGCAGTTAGAATGTATGGGAGAACATGTTTATCAACTACAATGTTAAATTTGTTCTTGGAATCAATTCATCCTAATTACGGAACCATTCATTGTGCGTGGTCCGAAACGCACGTGACCGGTTTTTAGGTTATTTCTATGTTGAGAATTACTATAAAAACAGTAAAAGTAATTTCATAGAGTATACTGTTAATCAAAAGCATTCTCGTATTTCGTGGCCATGCAATGAGGTGCAACGACTAGGATTAGCTCTGAGGTAGACACTAATGCCACGTATTTGTCCACATTGTATCGACACATAATATAATCAACATTAGATACGTAAGTTAAGGATAACTATTGTATGATGAACTTGGTTATGCTTATGTGCTAAAGAAACGAAAGAGAATATATAGTACAATTTTGAGCGTAAAAGCCACGCCATGGACATTTACAAACTGTTCAGTTTTTTGCATCTATCTGATATTTGATTCTCATGCTGTATTTCTGACATAAGTAGGTTTTTTTTTAAAGATTTTTAATTCTTAACAATGTTAGCATTATACCTCCTGCTGGTAAGCGATATTGCAATCTGCAACGGTGCACGATTGCAATGAAGAAACTCTTGTGACATTACATTTTTGTTTTGTGGAATCCAAGTCGACACAAATGGAACGCACCTCCAATGAATCTTAGGAGCCTCGTTCGGACAACGCTATTAGGGGCTGAAGAGATACGCCGCCGACCGATCTCATTGACTTTACCTTACGTTAATAGTTTGTAGTTTAACTTTAGGCTCATCTTAGTACAGGAGTTTGCCTCCTGTCAATTGGTTACAGTGGTTTTGAATTGATTGAATTTAAAGTTTCAGGCGGTTGGAATTATTAGTTGAGAAAGTGAGTAGATTAGAAGGTAAATGTTATTATTAAAGACTAGCGACCTACTCCTGCTTCGCACGAATCTTACGACTTGACAAGACATCTCATATCATTTCTTTTTATTTGTAAGTTTAACATACGGTGCCGAAACGTGGACTGCACTGACAGTCGGGCTGGTCCACAAATTTAAAGTCGCTCAGCGCGCTATGGAGCTCGGAGTTTCTTTGATGGATAAAATCAGGAATTAAATTATCCGGAAGAGAACCGCGGTTACCGACATAGCTTGCAGAGTAAGCAAGCTGTAGTGGCAGTGGGCTGGCCATGTTTGTCAAACGACCGGCGTCTGGTGGATCAGATGAGTCCTGGAGTGGAGACCGCGTATCGGCAAGCGTAGTGTAGGACGCCCCGCAGCTAGATGGACCGACGACCTCAAAAAGGTGGCGGGGACAGACTGGAAGCGGAAGGCAGAGGACAGGATGTTGTGGCGCAGCGTGGGAGAGGTCTATGTCCAGCAGTGGACTGCGATAGGATGAGTTGATTGAGGGATATACATAAACCATCCGGAACAAATTCACTAAACTATGGTCCGCATCAAAATCCGTTGCGTAGTTTAGAAGAACACGCAGACAGACATGAAAAGCTATTTAATCTATATAAATACAAAAATCGGCCAAGTGCGTGTCGGACCACGCACAATGAAGGGTTCCGTAGTTGGGATCAATTTATTCCAAGAACAAACGTTGAAAAACATGTTTCATGTTTTCAACTGGAAATGTAAGTTGGTCGACTATTACTCGGTAACTTGTACAGCCTATTTAGCTGTGATAGTTTTCCTTTTAACTTCGTTATATATAAATCGATTTAAATTTTTTCACATATCCATTTAGCTGGTAAGGCGACACACACTTGACTCTAACAAAAGTTAGCACTTCAACGCTTAATAAATATTCCGCAAACGGATCCCTCAATCAAAAAATGGTTTTCACAAACCCGCAATATTTTTAAATGGCCTATCCAATGATATCAGAGAGACGAGAAAAAAATATATCATCTCAAATTAAAGTGCAACCTAAAAAAAAAACAAGATTATTTTACCACATAGTCGGCGTCAATAATATGTTTAGCCATACCAAATTACAGCTTTCTACTACTAAAAGTCTCTGAGATAGGCCGGGGACAGACAGACAAACAGGCGGACTTGGCGAAACTATAAAGGTTCCTTATTGACTACGGAACCCTAAAAATTTTGTTCTGTTCGCTGGTAAGTGCATCACTTGGGAACGGCTGGACCGACTTGGTTATTTTTTTATTATTTAAAATGTTCGTAATAGCCGAATTAGGTTTTAAAATTTTCCTGGAAAATGTTCAAATTCGGGAAAAACTGAACGTCCTTTTTAGGGTTGCGTAGCCAAACGGCAAAAAACGGAACCCTTATGGATTCGTCATGTCTGTCTGTCTGTGCGTCCGTATGTCACAGCCACTTTTTTCCGAAACTATAAGAACTATACTGTTGAAAATTGGTAAGTAGATGTATTCTGTGAACCGCATTAAGATTCACACACAAAAATAGAAAAAAAAAAAAAAAAGACGTGTGGCACTCGGGGACTGCCGTGGTAAAGTTATTGCATAGCATTTTGTATCAACTTATGCAATTATAATTATTTATTTATTTTATTTATGCAGTATTTCTTTTTCTTTGATATTAATTTTTTTTTTTTCGTTACGGAATTTCTGGATTCAGTCCCCGCGCTCAAGGCCCGCGATAGAAGCTATGCAATAGCTTAAAAACAAAATAAATAAGTACTGAACGTCGTAAAAGTGTATAACTACGTAAACAAAGTCAAATACTATTCAAATATAAGCATAATAACAACTTTAAAATAGACGAAAGTGTTGAACCTAAAGTAATTTTAAATAAAAAAAGAGTGACAAACTGTTTTGACAGCGAAAAAATTCCATGTACATGAGTCATTTCCAACCGTCTAGTCAAGTTTAAAAATTGTTCAACTGGAATGGTATCAACTATTTGGCAAGCTTTAATTAAGTCATTGTAGCCTTGCGGTGCAACAGGGGAACTGAATGTACTCGTAATCGAATGGTCGTGAGTTCAAACCCCACTATCAACAATCCCTTTTTGTGAAGATCATAATTTTATAAACTAATATTTATAAGAATAAAATACGCAGTACACAGAAAAAAGAACTGCCAGAAATTATTAGATCACTAGAGGGTACTGGTGTAGTAAAACTGTCGGAGTGCGGAGCGTGAGGTTTTTTCGTTACGGAATTTCTGGATTCGGTCCCCGCGCTCAAGGCCCGCGATAGAAGCTATGCAATAGCTTAAAAACATTTTAGGGGTTCCCCATACTTAGAACTAAAACTCATTTTTTTTTTCTTCAAACCCATTCGTGTGGGGTTATCTATGGATAGGTCTTCAAAAATGATATTGAGGTTTCTAATATAACTTTTTTCTAAACTGAATAGTTTGCGCGAGAGACACTACCAAAGTGGTAAAACGTGTCCCCCCCGTAACTTCTAAAATAAGAGAAAGATAAAAAAAAATATGATGTACATTACCATGTAAACTTCCACCAAAAATTGGTTTGAACGAGATCTAGTAAGTAGTTTTTTTTAATGCGTCATAAATCGTAAACCGCGCTTGCTGCTACGGAACCCTTCATGGGCGAGTCCGACTCGCACTTGGCCGCTTTTTTCTATTGGATTTTTGTATGAATTGTTGTAAGGACAGGACAACGTCTGTCGGGCCAGCTAGTTTATAATATGTATGGATTTTGTGATACAACTGATTCTTACCAGTAGCAGGGAAAAGGCCAACGAGTAAACGAGTACATAGGGACCTAAGTATTACGTATTAGAATACCCTTTTCAGGAATGTTAAATATCATGAAAACCTGACCTTATTTTTTATTTCTTATTTTGTTATTTTTATCTGATTATTATGCTGCACCGGTTGACGTCATCACGTCAACGCCGGCTGTCGCTGAAAATCAGCGCTGAGGCTCTGTCTCGCATAGGGTCGCACCATTATGCTGAGCGATGGCCGTTTTGTGTAGATCTGACGCATATTTTCCCCCAACTTGTTCTTTTCGTGTTTATGTTCTTTCTTTGCGTCATGTTTACAGCTAATAAATGTATTTTCTTTTTTTTTTTTTTCTGACTTGTGTAGGTATAATCGATTTATACACTTGTATTAGTTTTGTGCATTTTTATTTTGGCTTAGTTTATATTTCTTTTTCATTGAGTAACAACGTATATCATCAAGATAATTATACGGTCCATATCAGAACACCATCATGTCATTAAGAATATGTTTCTCTGAAACTCATTTCACAAAACTACCGCCAAAAAATAAAAGACAAAGGTATACCAAGAATTTATGTAACTTAAAGATATAGGAAAACGATCAGGTCTGCGTGTCGGAGGTGCGATTGCCATTAACGTGCGCCGTAAACGAACCGGTCCGGTCGGCCGGGCCGAGATACCGGGCCCGAGGATTATACCGCCGCGCCGGGCGGGCACACCGGGAGAGGAAGAAAAAGGGTTTTTTTTTTCTTTGAAGATCGTGTGTCATCTTGTAAGTATTGGATTAATGGGTAGACTGTCGAAAGTAGAGGTAGCTGATTTAGAATTTCACAATAACGCGATTGTCATTCGGTTTTATGACATAATTTTAAATTCACAGTAATCGTATCGATTGTGAACTTATCGTAATGCATATATAATAATATCTCACAAACTAATTTGATTCGATTCAATATAAAACATAATAAATAAGAGATGGGTCTGGTAAGCCGCTTTAAGAATTTCATAAATTAGTTTTCTTTTATTTGTGGTAGTTTTATATTGTAAAACATAATTTATTTTTGACGTGTCAAAGTGTTTTTCAAACCTATTTACAATAACAAATATAATTAATTAAAATGTAGATAAACGTTTTTTATTTGGAATTGCCATAAAAAAAAAAAAACCTATGATATCCCCACTAGCATTTTTGTTGGCATTTAGTTGGGCTACTTACCTCTGTAAGTGGGCCAACTAAATGCCAACAAAAAATGCTACTAGGGATCCTTTCATGAAAAACCTATGATAACCTCTAACAATAATTGAAAATATCCGTAAGAAAACCGTATCTGCTCCCGGTACATCCCGAATTCTTTCGCTACCTTATTTTATGGGGATTATACGATCATCCTCCACCTTGTCAACGTTACACATACACAGGTTGGACATTGTTACCGATACCCATCCATCTATACCACTCACATCACCTCTATTACTTCAACAGTAACGTTGAAAATTGCGTGATTCGGTTGCCTAGTAATTTTGCACCTTTAGGGTAGAGTGGGGAAAATTGACTTACCCTAGATAAAGATGGTAATGGCCAGTGTTTTTTTTTTCTGCCGAAATTACTTTCGGCTGGTAACAGTTTTCTTGTTTACCTTTATTTTGTTTTCTTTTTTTATGACGTCTGGGTTCGTCTGTGTGTGGACAGGCAAGTGGTTATCGAGACAATTGGACGGTAATAAAGTAAGGCTGGGTAAAAGATAGTAAAAGATTGATTGTTTTGATGTGTTGGCTTATTGATTTGTACGAGTATTGTTTTTGTTGTTGTTAATATCAGGGGAAGCAAGTGAAAAGGGTGCTAAAAATACATGAATCTTAAAATAAACTTTCATAGGAAAAACTTAAGATGAGTCTCGTGAAATTTAGTTTTTCAGTAGCGCTTGGTTAAATAATGTTAACATTTTACTTGGTAAAGTTAATTTGCATGGATTTTTGTAAGATTGGTGAGTAATTAATTAGGCGTGTCGATTTCGATGAATATAAACTTACGGTTGTTTCGCTCATATTATAAATTTTTACCTAACACTGACTCTCATTACAGTTCACACATTAAGTACAGCGACTTACTTAGATTTACACATTTTGAAAACTAAAACCGAGTACAAAACTTCCAACAAAACTACCTACAATCCTACATTCCCAAGTATTCTAACGCCAACATTTTCATTTCGGTGCGTCCACCGAGCACCGGTACCACCGTACCATTGCAGCAGGAACCTTGCCAAAGTAACCTGTCAAGCCGCCTGCCACGTACCTACTCTGTTCCAGATTTATTTTGTATAGGAAATTACTGTTTTAGTTCAAAACTGTGTCTGCCTTTGAATTGTTAGAGTGGTGAATAATGGAGAATTGTGGTGTGGCTGTACTCGTTTGGTGGAAGAAATTGTGTCTTGGTTAGAATTTATCGAGTTAAGTTATTCGAGAGTTCAGAGATATCAGGTTTCATTTTAATCTGTATTGTAATTGTTTCTACTAAAATATTTTTTTTGTCTGATATTTTCTGTTAGGAACAAGAAATAAAAATGTATATTAGTAGACTGTGTTCAACTATCAGGTATATAATGTCTTAGGAATAAACCTAGAATGGACCTAGGTTTATTAGAACTCAAAAACATGAAAATCTCTTATCAAGAAAGATTACTTCAAGATCCGACTTAATCTAATGCAACTGGCAATTTGAACTATACCTACCTACGACCTACCTATTATCTTCAAATTACTCTTACTCAAAATTTAATCCTTAAAATTCCACACCGAAAAAAATTTACATAAAACTGTGCCATCTGAGCCCACTCTAAAGCCATCCAAACCCATTCATAGCCCATATTGAGTTTTATTTCCTACAGTACCTGTTGTATGGTGCACGGGACATTGAATGTAATATTGTGGATGAGAGGATGGCTCCTCTGCCAAATAGCCTCGACCATTGCCAAATTAGATCATAAAGGTTAATATGTGAGGGGATGAGCACGTACATAGCTACCGGCTTATATTTATTTTGTTAGGTTCTGCGGCTTTAATGTAGTTTTATGATCGTTAGTTCAGGACGCGGGTAGTGTATGATTTGGATTGAGGTTTCATGTTGTGTTGGCTATTGAAACTGCACTTGGAACTGCCAATAGAGCTGGGGATATAATTCCCAATGTCATGGTGTATTGATTTAGAAATCAATTTTAGTTATTGATGCAGTTATAAGCGTAACTGCGTAAGTTGATGCGAGTCTAGACGAATTCTTGGATCCAAGAATAGGTACTAAATTGAGCATCAGCTATTTGTCTGTTAAATATTCTAAAACGGCTGACATACAGCGTGTGGTAGCTGATTATGGAAGAATTATAGAAATGACAACTACGATGTGGTGTCGATGATAATTCTTTAAATCGAATTGTTAATACACAACACTCATTGCACTTTTTCTCTATGTTATTTTCCAATAAAATATTGTCATATGTTAACCCGAGGCACGAACGCCTGATATAAATGTAATTCGATCAATTTTTTAATCGAAAATAGAACTAAGTATCCTATAGCACTGGTTTAAATTTTCGTGACAAGCACAATTAGTATCACTCAGAGATATGAATTAGAATCGCGGCTAAGTAATAACAACCGCACGGGTCGATCCATCAGGTTAGGTAACGCTTGCTGTGGTTGGTCCATGGATGGGTGATCATCTTCACATACCAAGACCCGTCCGTCCCTCAGAAAGCATGTTAAGCCGTTGGTGCCGGCTGTCATTTGTGGATCTTTGACAGTCGTTAGGGCGTCTTCAGACGCCCGAAAGTCCGACAACCAGTCTTACCAAGGGGTATCGTATTACCCAGCTACTGGGTTGTTGAGTTCAGATAGGCAGTCACTCCATGTGAAATACTGGTATTCAGCTGCATCCGGTTAGACTGGAAGCCGACCCCAATTGTAGTTGGGAAAAGGCTGATTGATTGAGAGATATGAAATAAGTCTTAATTTCCTCGAATTTGCGTTGCGCTTACTCCGCGCGTGGCCGTGCTAGGCCCATAGGCCCTTCGTCAACATCATCATCACTAGTAGCTTTGTTCGACTCACTGCCTCCTTTTGTGCCATGCTTCCCTGGTCTGGATGGCCTCAGGCCCTTATAGTCCTACATCTCACTTCAGCATAATACTTTAACTCCAACCTCATTGGATGCTGCGCCATATCTCACTCGTAGGTACGTGTTGTAATGGTTCGCTTATTGTGACTTAGCGTCAAGGTACTACCTTATCTCTGAAGAATTTGGCTCAAGCTCCTGCATCGTAGAGGAAAATACTGTGTTTTTGTGTGTGGTTTATTTGTGTACTAAATGTTAGCGGGTTGCAAAAATATGAGTTTAAAATGGCCTTACAAATAAAGATATTGATTTCACAAATTGAATGATTAATTCGGTTTCTGTACATGCATTGATTTTTACTGATCATCATGGCTGAAATAGAACTAACAACTTCCTGAGTAAAAGGTAAATTGGCTTATATAGCTATATTAATCACATATTCCATTAATTATTAAGATCTATACAACTCTAATACTTGAAACAGCAGACCAGAGGGCCGAGGGATAATGCAAAAAATTAATTTATAATTTATACGAGATCTTAGTCATGAAAGTGACAACAATATTTTAAAAGAATATTCACTAAAGTTAACAGAACGGTGTACAACGATAGTACGAGACAATCCGGCTGAAATATATCTCCAAGTGAAATTTCTTTATTTTGGGGACGCGAACGGCCGCGCTGAAACCAACTAACTGCGCTCCAGGATAGTTGAAATGTGGATAAGAGTCAGTCGCCTACGGTGAGTTTGGAAACACAATGGAAACAAAGATCTATATAATGTGTTAACGAAATTAAAATTGGGTGGTAGTTTTGTCTTGATGGGCTGCTAATGGCTAATTGTAGTTTCAGATGTGTTTACTTGTTAAGCCATACACATTTATTATAAAATTATGTATCTCAGAATACCTCCTAGCTCAGTTAAAATTACAAAATGGTAAAAACTGGTCTTTGTCATTTTGAAATAATCTATTATATAATGAACTTTTTCATAGCTTCTTGGCAACTGTCTTCTGAAGCAATCGTTACAAGTAGCTCTCTCATGAAAGTGAGTCGATTCGGGTGTTTTTACGTGTGTATCTACACACGGCTACATACATATCAAGCTATACATATCAAGCTATAGACTATGTTAGGTTGGATATCCAGCTCAATATAACTATATTGAGCTGGATATCCAACCTAACATAGTCTAAGCAGTACACCTATCTTACGCAGGGAACATTGCCAAAGTAACCTGCCACAGTGGCGCTGCACACGTACCGACGCACGACGTGTCTATACGTACCTTCTCTAGATGCGACGCGCTGCATCTCTACTATCTAGGAAGAAGAATCAGTAAACTACCTCTTTTATCTATTCAGGGGTAAACTATTTGTGCAGGAATAAGGCATAGTGGAGGGACATTCACACACTTGATTTGACGGCCGTCCCTTGTGTTATTTAAAACACGAACTTCACCAAATCGGATATCAATTACCAATATTGTATGACATAATTAATCAGTATTCGGTAATTATATGTAAGGAAACGCATAGATGGACGGAAAATCTTAGGAAGAATACTTTATACTTACTACTACATACTTTACTTTTTTGTTTGAGGTCTATAAATCAACACCGCATCGCTTATGGTAAAAAATGAATGTTACCACTAAACCTTGCTAAATTTAGATAGAATAGGTGACACATAGGTTGAAATAAGTTTACCTACTTATCTAAACTCTGAGTAAATCACCGTGTAAAAACAAATAACTCTGCAAGCAAACAAAACAGCTGACAGCATGAAACAACAAAGCACAGATGAAGATTTATCACCAATTACATAAAAAGGATCATGGTAACTATACCTATGAGAAAAAAACTTAGAAAGTATCGCTTAGTCTCAAACAAAGTTAGGCACAAACAAACTAATGGACTGATGATAATTTATGACGATGTTTATGATTATTACAATAAATGTTTCAAGTTGTTTAATGTCATTTAATGCCAAATTATGATGTCATGATTTTATGTGATTTTTAATCACTCTCCTATAGCCATTTACAGCATCAATAAATTCAGTTATTCGTTATTTCGATGACTAAAGATATTTATTGTGCCTATACCTACTTCACGTATTTAACTGCCTGGTCCATTACGTAAGGATAAGATGATGAAAGCACTATTTATTACCTAATTAAATAAGAAAATATTCAATCAATTAATCTCGAGTTCGAACCCAAGGCAACCTCTGACTTTTCACACTCATGTGCGTATTGTATAATTATCACTTGCTTAAAAAACGGTGAAGGAAAACATCGGGCGGCATAAAAGCTCTGACACCAGGTTAGTCTCTAACCACACGAAAAAGAAGAAGAAAGAAAAATCTATTTATTTGCCTTTTCCAGGCTTCCAGTCTTACCGGATGTAGCTAACCAATACCAAGAAATAAATACATTTTAATTTAAAACTCTCTGTAAATAATATAAAATACCAGATGAGACGATGAGAAAAACGGTTTTTTTATAAATCGTAAGAAAAACAAACGAAAACTTGAAGTTTTTCATTTCAATCATTTTGGTTGTAATGTCATTACATTTCCCACACAATCCTTATACACAAAACGCTACATCCTTGCACAACAGCATAAGTAAAAGATAAGCATTTCCATGTAATTGGCTGAATTAAGCGCGGGCGGCGGCGCGACGTGCAGCGCCGGAATTTAATTTAAATGTTGGCGCGTTAAAAATTGGCGCCAAACGTTGTTACCTGTCGTGTAAGCACGTCACGCCGTGTCACGTGACGCGGGCTGACGTGACAGCGGCGTGTTTTAGCGTGTTGTTGAAGAACAATGTGTGTGGTTTTAAAGGTTTTTTGTTTGTTTGAAGTTTGGGAAAATAATAGCGAAATTGTGATGTTTTTCTCTGGATTTATCAGCTTGCATTGAAAAGTAATAAAAACGACTTAACTGTTCTCAAACTGTACTTGATTAAACACAGATAAAGAAAATCTAATTCAGTGTTTTTTTAAATTAAGTACCTATTCAGCATGAATAATAATTTAAACTTTTTTTTCACAAACCAGAAAGAAACAACTGCAAATTTTTACAGCACTTTTAATTTTTTCCACCCTTTCTTTAACCACGTAACAAAGTTTACCAAAACAATTTACTAATGACTCCATTATAAAAACTCTAAACTCAAATAACAAGATTTACAAAAATTCCTTCTTCAAAGAGTCGATTAAAATTAAACGTGTTTCAACCCCCTCCCTTCAGCCGGTTACGTCGTAATTTTTATTTTCAACAATTCATCACGTCGCTGTTTCTTGGGGGTTGTCACGCCGCGTGACAGGTGACGCCCGTCGCAAGCGTTTTTTTGCAAATTAATAAATTGTATTTTTTCGTTTAGACCACTTTGTGAAGGGGCCTTAACGTTTAGCGTGAATAATGTTTCACGTTCTTTTAGGTAAATGTTTAACTTACTTTATAGGGTTTTTAGATTACTTTTGTGTTTGAATATCTCATTGACTTTGCTGTAGTGTTTTTATAGAGTCATTATTACATTTATAGACTTTTCAAAATCAGAGCTAAATACAAATGTCCTAACATTGATCGTCACCTCACTCTTCAGTATTAACAGCATTATATCATTGTAAAATTAAATCTTATCTACTTTCGTACTATCGATATGAAACAAGAAATATTAGTTATCTTTTCAAATCTCTCGTATTTCATATTATGCTCGTATAGTGCTTAAATACCAGAGGTGCTCAACCTAATATCAGCTCCCCATAAACACGCTTACAGACGTTAGCACCGGGTACTTGGAGACAAGCGGCAGACGCTGCATAATACAGGTGTTAGCAACTGTCTCACGTAGCCATCGCGATAATTAGATGAAGCTCATTACCAACCCTCCTGCGGCCCGGTGTTGGCATCCCCTGCCTTTGGATACCAGTGGCTTTTCGTTACTATTGATTGGGTGTTTTTGTGCTGAAAGAAGGTAGTGTAATCCATTTATATTTATAAGAGAAGTGGAATAATGAAGTCCTGTTCAAGACTAAAGAATAAATATTTACTTTGTAAAGTATTATATTATTTTAATCATTGTTAATGTGAAGACTATGCGGGTCATTGCTGATTTTCTGTTTGTTATAATCATGGTCTGGTAGTTTGAGTAATTTATGCGACCTCCCCAAATGTCCTTTCTTTTGGATTGTTTTTCGAATCGTTGAGCTCCTTAAGTTCTGAGTTGAGCTATACTATTACTGCCATGACAAATGCGTGCACTGACTGGATAGATCCACTCATTCTGTGTGGTTCTTTCCTCAAAATACCATTTCAGACACGGTTGGCGCAGTGGTTAAGCGATTGACTGCTGCACTGCGTGTCGCGGGTTCGATTCCCGCACGGAACAAATATTTGTATGACCTACAATTAGTTGTTCCGGGTCTGGCTGTTTGTGTATGTGAGTTTAAATGTTTGTAAACGCACCCACGATACAGGAGAAATTCCTAGTGTGGGGCAACGTTTTTAAAAAAAAAAAAAAAAAAATCTACATGATCTGCACATGATTTGACCAAGATTATAGAGACTGTGAACTCTGAGTTTATTTCGGCCTTTCTTCTCAGAGTAGTCAGATAGGAAACGCCGACCTCATCTAGTTTTTAAATATGATTGACGTGTAAAAGTGTTTGTACAAACCTACTTACAGAAATAAAATCATTTGTCATTTAAAGAATGCAACTGATGTGAGTATAATGTAAAAGACCAATTACACTTGTTGGTCGATAGTAGGTTGTATTGTAAGTAACATAGATAGACGGACAGACTCTGGCCACAAACATTCCCTGACGAAAGCGATTGAAGTTAATATCGATATCTAAATGTTAAACATAATTTATTATATAAAAAAATAGTATGTCCAAGCTTTCAAAAACCAAGAAAGAACTAAAAACCAGTATTTCGTATGACTACAAACATAACAGCGTACTTTTCATGACATAATTATGTAGGTATATATCAGTCATCACCAGGGCACTGATTTCAGTG
Organism: Dryobota labecula; assembly: GCA_947523025.1. Classification (NCBI taxonomy): domain Eukaryota; kingdom Metazoa; phylum Arthropoda; class Insecta; order Lepidoptera; family Noctuidae; genus Dryobota; species Dryobota labecula. The sequence goes on along the minus strand of OX383289.1, from coordinate 1,725,767 downwards.
ACCATTACAGAACTGTAATAAACCACTTTGGTGACGATGGACATGAACCATCCACAAGGGGTTAATAAACCTTAAATACCCACCACAAAACATTCCTATCTTCACCAACCCTTGTCCCTTCCCCTATTACCTCCAGCCCATCCGATCAGATAGCACAATAAATCAGTCTACCTGCGCAGCCACTTGTCCTGCACATAAATCTCTGCTGACCCCGCTCTCATAAATATTGAACTATTGACTCGGGTCAGCTTCGCGCCGTAATGATAGTGCGATGGGTCGCATTAACTAGTTCAGACATTTTCGTAGTGTGTAGAAGATAAAAAGAGGTTAGTTTTTATTTTAAATCTGGTTCAAATATATCATAAACTACACTGTTTTCAAAAACATTTACCTTTTGAAAAGTTTTGTCGGAAACTAGTCTCGTTTTCAAAGAAATCTAGGAAAAATTGCGTCAATCTTTGAGCCTACGTTTATAAACCATTAATTGTGACTTGTTGGAAAAAAAAACCTCAAAATAAATATAGATTCCTTTGCAGATAATAATACTAAACAGAAAAAACAGTTATGCCTTTCCACTAATTTCGTTTTTGTCGGGCTGCGGAAAACACGTTAATAATTCCACAATAAAACAGGTAAATGCAAATGAAATAGTTCTGCTTAGCAGTCCAGACTATCGAGCCGTTAAGTGTGATGACGCACGCGGCATTACAATGTTCCTGTTCAATAAGGTTAGACTGTTTTCATTCTATCATCTTGTAATGAGAGAAAAATTAAGTTTCATCAAATAACTTTTTAACAGTACAGTCAACAAAGACGAGGGCCAGTAAGGTAAGAGAAGATGCTAAATAAGTTAAATTCGTTGATCGCATCTTCACTTACCGTCACTTGAGATGATGTAAAAAAGTGAGACTTCCAAAAAAATTCGCTAGCAAAACTCCGCAGATGTGGTGGGTACCGAAATCCAAACACGATGAAACAAAAACAATAAAGATTTCATGTTTTTTTTTATTTATTTTATTTTACTGTTGTTTTTATTTTTTATTTTTTCATGTTTTTTTATTTTATTTTTATTTTACTGTTGTTTTTATTTACAATCATCACGTTTGTTATCGCGAAGTGGTGGTAGTGATTTATGTTTAGCACCTAATAAAAGTCAACAATGGGTGCTAAATATGACTAATAAAACGAACTATTTCGGCAATAAGTCAAGTCACCGCAAAATAAGATAATCCTGTTTTGCCCATAGGTCTATTCCTGGCCGAATAAGAATCAGAGTAACAAATTCTAGTCATTAAACTACCAAAAATTCCCACGACCTATGATGACAAGGACATCACTGCCTACATCACGATGGGCAATTCGTGACGATAGCTACATAGAGGTCTACTTAGTAGTCCAGACCGTGGTGTGATACACGTCCGGTGATGTATACTGCATATTAATGATAGTCCTAGACTATGTATGGACGTTATTTAACTAGAGTTTCATCGGAGGATGAAGAAAACTTAAATAATATAGCCACGTGGTGCTCTTCGAGGCAAATACAATACATAAAGTCAGGTGTCGTTAAAAGTAAGGAAGTCCTTTCATATAAAGAGCATGTAAGAAAGGTTTGCCTGTCTGATAATAACAACGCAATAAGAACATTCTACAATCATCATAGTGATTAGGCAATTTCCTGTCATAGGTACTTCTTTATTAAACCCTATCAAATCAAATTATTTCACATAAACCTACATGGGCACTTATGAAACGTCAGAAACTAGGTGTACAGTTTCAAGGCTCTTTAGTAAACTGATCCCACACAGGCGGATCCCGCGGGATCAGTCGACCTAATGAATTTTTGAATTGGTCAACTGATCCTGTTGACTAATTTTGTGATTTGTATAGTCTAGTAGGAAAGTTTCTGGATATCTATCTATATATATAAAATGTTAAACTGACTGACTGGGTGATATATCAACACACAGCCCAAACCGCTGGTCCTAGAGACATGAAACTTGGAGGGTGTGTTCTTTGTGAAGAATAAGTATCCACTAAGAAAGGATTTTTGGAAATTCCACCCCTGAAGGGTTAAAATAAAAAATAAAAAATTGTGTTTAGGCTGACGATTAAAAAATTAATATAAACGTATCTCAGCGTATTTGATAACTCCCCCCTCGAAGGGTTAAAAAGGGGGATGAAGTTGAAAAGTCCTTAATTTTCGAAGAAAATCACTAAATTTACTATCTAGGCTTATGGTTGGAAGCTAACGCAACGGTGTTGTTAGAATTTCAACCCTTAAGGGGGTAAAAAGGTGGATGAAATTTTGTATTGGAGTTGTTCATTCGCAAAATTTTGTATTCAAGTAAAAATAATATAAGTACACGTGTACTGTTTCTAACTTTACAGTATTGTACACACGGCTACATATCAAGTTATACTAAACTAGTTTACGCTGGTCTCGCATTGTATAGGATTTCCGTATAATGAGAGATCAGCTTACACTGGATATGTATAGCTTGATATGTAGCCGTGTGTACATGGAGCGACTGCTTATCTTTTTATTTTTATTTGGTCGGGAAATTATCAAATAACTTCTCCCGCTCTGGGCGAAGCGGGAGGGCGTGTCAGACTTTTACTGACTAAAACCCACCCGTGTTCCTTCAGTTGCCTGTGTGCCAAGGCCACGATATCTCTTTCGGACAAACCCGCAACCCTAGCAGGCACCGGTCCTAGCGGACCCCGTCAGTGTGTGCTGACATCTCTTTGAGGCGCGCGTGGAACACAACGCGCCGTCGACCTGGGCCTGGTTCTTACCGGACGGCAAACTGCCCATAGCTCGCCGTCCGCAAGCCTACGCCTACGGTGGCCGGGAATCGGCTACCGATTCCCGCCGCCCAGGGCGTCTCTTGAGGCGACTAGGGGCGTGAGGGCGCACAGACTGCCGCTCCTTCACGCGTTCCGCCTCCTCCTTCGCGAGCATTACTACTTCGCAGAAGGAGATGACTGCCTCCCATGAACTCTCGCTCCGGACCATGGCTTGGACTAGGGCCACCGTGAGCGACTGCCTATCTGACCTTCACAACGCAGTTATTGGGTAATACGATACCCCTTGGTAAGAATGGTTGTCAGACTTTCGGGCTTCTTACTTCCCGTAACGACTGTCAAAGATCCACGAATGACAGCCGGGACCAACAGCTTAACGTGCTTTCCGAGGCACAGACGGGTCTCTGTATGTAAAGATGGTGACTTATCCACAGACCAACCGCGGTAAGTGTAGCTTAACCTGATCGCCACGGGCCCCTCCCCCGGAGAACCCCCGCCATCCCCTTCTCCGGGAGAATCGATATAGATATAGGATAGTTAGATTAGGTTAGATTAGATTAGGATATAGATTAGAAGACGTCAGCTAAGAAAGGATTTTTTGAAAATTCAACCTTTATGGGGGTAAAAAGGGACATTTCGTTTATTTTAAAAATCTTATTCCTTGAGTTCATAAACTTGAAACTTGGCATGAATGCTTATTTAATTAAATAATAAAGTTTGTTTGTTTCAGTATTTTTTTAAACTACCCCATAAAGGGGTATTGGGGGTGTCAAAGTTTGTCTGGAAAAACTGAAGGCTATCAACACACAGCTCAAACCACTGAACGGATTTGGCTGAAATTTGGTACACATATAGTTATTGTGACGTAAGCATCTGCTAAGAACGAATTTTTGAAAAATTCAACCCGTAAAGTGGTTAAAAGGGGTGATTTGATTTGTTTGAAAAACCTTATTTCTTGAGTTAATAAACATTAAACATGGCACAAGGGGCGATTGGGGATGTCAAAGATTGTATGGAAAAAAAAAAACCGTAACGGACTAATCTATTTCAGAATAAATTTACATTCCATACATTGTAGGCGAGCTAAGCAACGCTTTAAATGAGTGAAAAGGGGGAGGGTTTAGACTGTATGAAAAATCATTTTTTTTTAGTTCAAAATCTTGAAACTCTGCACAAACACGATCTTAAATAAGACACAAAGTTTGTCATAATTTGTTTTTCAAAACATCCCCTCAAAAGCTGCTCATTCTTTTGACAGGAAAAAAAAAAAGAAGGTTTACGAGTATATGGGGTTTTTGAGAATTGATCCCAAACAGGGGAATAAGGGGTAATTAAGTTTTTAGGGGAGAATTTTACTGCGTGCCTTGAATAACTCATGTTTTTATTTTATTTGAATTACTCAAAAGTATTTTTAATCCCGGTCAAAGGGTACTTTCAATCCCGATAGTACGTTCCCGTTGGTTTTTTTCCGACATCCACGCGGGCGAAGCCCCAAAAGCTTGTTAATGAATATGGTGATTCCCGTTGGCCCTATCGTTGGTCGTTTCCTATGGAGAAGAACCGGCAAGAAACTCCACGGTTACTCTTTTAAAAATAATAGTTTTTTTTACAATATTTTCAAATAACAGTGTTAATAAGTATGGGAGGAAGGTGTAGGCTTTTCAAAGATTACCAGGTACTTACAAAATAGAAAATGGTCAACAAATCTACAGTCTACTAGGCCTAAAAAATAGGAAATAATAATCTATATAAAGTTTAAAAAATCCATTAAAACCTAGTTAAACCAAATGGCATGGTTGCCACAACTACAGTAACAAATGTGAATAAATATCATGTCCTCAAAAGCAACTAATAAAGAGTTGAAATTAGAGTTGTAGGTATATAATGTCAAATTATAATGAGATGATTATTTGATTATGTCAAGGAAGAATGTAAAAAAATCATTATTATTTGGGAGCAGGTAATAGACACTTACATAATTAAGCCGTTAGTGAGTTACCAGGGAAGCCACATGTGCAGAATATATTAGCAAAAGCACCATTCTTGGCAAAAAGATTGGTAATCGTCATTATTATGGAACTTAAAAATATAACTGGCGAAATGTGTGTGTACCTACACCTCTGTGTAACCCTTCGGGGATTACAGGTATGGTATGGTTATGTTATCGTCATTATTAACAGACAAAAACAAAGCATGATGCTGACTTACTTCTGACTTATTCAGTTTATTCAAATTTGTACCCACGGGAGTGGATGAGGTGACTTAAGAACTGATAGCAAAGAGAACGACACGATTAAACAAATTGTATAGTACGTTAACCTCAAGCGCCTGTAACCCACAGTTTCAATCCAAACTACTCGCCTAACCACTAAATCGTTCTGCAAGGGTTAAAATAATTACCAAAGACGTAATAAGGGTAAATAGTTGGTAGGGAGAAGCGCCCCATTACTGGCAGGTACTAATCGAAAAAGTTCGGGCGCAGGTTATTGACTCAGCGGAACTTTTCCAATAGCCGGTATCTGGTGTGTTTACCCTAGTGTGAGGTGATTTCTTTATTGTTTTGTGAGTGGGTAATTAACCGTGAGCTTAGCACATTGTTTGTTGTATTCATGTTGATGGAGTTATATCTGTATATTGATCGATCGTCCAATGAACTTAGTTGATGATGTAAGTTTTTTCATAGAATCTTTGAGATGGGTTCTTTGGGAAAAATTGTGTAGGTGACCACCATTTCATCACCGTTTTTACGTCTAATAAGTAAGTTTTAAATCTTTCCTGCCTATTGAATACTTTATTAAAAGCGGAATTCGATTTAGTAGGTACCTACCTTCATAGGTATTTTTTTTACCTTAAACCATTAATGTTAACGAAGCCACATTTTCCCCCAAGAAATATCAACTAGACAAATCCAATTTCCCTTGACCAAATTCGTTACTTCCAGAAGACCTAGGTTTTAATTTAGTGTCCAAGTCTGCCTGGGAGACCTAAATCATACCTGTGACAAGTAACGGCGTTCCTGCCAAGTCGTCTGTGAAAAGATAGTAATAAATTGGTTCTGTGAGTAAAGGTGACCGTAAAACCTTCGGGAATCAATGGCGCATAGCGGCGTTGTGATAGCGTGCTACCTGCTATAAAATCCGTGGGAGAAAGTTAGAGATGAGTTAAGACATTTTTGATTTGGGAATTTTGAAGGGAGTTATTATATACTTAGATAAGTCAAGACATACTTTGAAACGGCCACGTTGAGCTTGAGGTCCTGGGTTCGATTCCCGGTCGGGCAAAGCGTTATTGGGTTTTTCATCTGGAATGTCTCTTAGTAGCAGCCCAGAGTCTGGATTTGTGCCCGGTTGACGGCAATAGGCTCTTAAGAACTAAAACAAAACTAGCGAAATGTGGGTGTACTATATGTATACCTCGGCTTATCCCTTCGGGGAATACAGGCTTGATGTTATGTGTTACTTTAAAACTGTTGACACGTAGGGGAAACATTGTTTTAGAAGACATGTACATATATTGTATCATTTTTGTATCAATTTATACTTAATAATTTGATATTAGTTACGAAATATCTCAAGGAAACCTACTTTTGTCAAATAGTCGTAACTCCTAAATGCCAATTAATAAAATAATGATCGTAAAATAATCAACATAATTAGGTGCTAACCGACGAAACAGCAAGAATATTAAATCAACAGAAATATACAGTGATTTAATATCATAAACCTATGTAATGAAACCCATAACCTAAGACCTAATGTAAGCTAATTAAAATGAGTACCTACTTGAACATTAAAATAAGACTGTTCGCTTCTTTGAAATCAAGTCCCTGCATAACTCGACGTGAACTGGTAGAAAATGCCAAAGGTATTAAGTCCGCTTGTTACAAACTTAATAAGGTACAAGATTTAGAAAAAGAAATTTCATGTTTTAAGTATTTTTTTTTGCAAAAATTTAATCAAAACACAGACTCGACAAAAACCTCACAAATGTACTACATTAATATGACGCAGGAACACAAAGTTCATACAAGCGACATCCCTATAACTCACACGCCAACGCTTAGGGTCATCACTTTATTTTGGAATCCCACGTGAGGCCAGACTCTTATACAAACTTGGTTTTTGAAACTGGTGTACGTGACTATAAGCTTTTAGTGGAGGGATTAAGGTTTAAAAATAACGAATTTAATAAATTTGTCTAGCAGCACTTTCTACCACATTATGAATTCGGTTCTAGAACACAAAAATAAGCTTTATGTCGTTAAAATAGGGTTTGGTGTGACAATAAATATTCGTGGTTTGTTAAGGTTATGCCAGATGGTCTCATTTGCATTGGACAGGAGAGAAAATTGTCTGTTTGTCACCTTTGGTTGGGTAAGCATGGACGTCAGATATACATGCTGTTTGCTCAAGATGTTGTGTGTGCTGCAATAATTAAGAGGTTCTCATGTACATTATTATTTATTAGAAAGTTGGATTTGGTGCAATATTTGCTTAGTATAATAGGCATGTATTTTGAATGCATTACTTCATCATATCGTAATCAAGATTTGTGGTCAAAATTTTTTGCTAAAGTTTAATTTCATGAAAGGAAATTCTGTGGTGGAATTTCAGGCTTTGACTAAAAAACTACATAGGTATAATAGTCCGGAATAGTTTTATTCTACACTAGCTTCACACAATATACTAAAGTAACAGCCTTATTTTTATAAAACTAGGCTTTGCTCGGCTCCTAACAGTCACAGCATGATGTTATATAACCTATAGCCATCCTCAAGGATTAGGCTATCAAATGCAAAAATAATTGTTTAAATTCGACTGGTAGTTCCAGAGATTAGCGCGACTAAACAATAAAAATAACAAACTCTTCAGCTTTATTTATTAGTATATTTCCGACTTGCTTGGCAAAAATTGTGATAGCTCGGCTATTATGTATGATATAAAGATAAATTATAGCCTATAATAATCAAGGATAAAGCAGCTACAAAATGATTAGTGAAAGAATTTTCAGAATCCGTTCAGTAGCTTCAGAGGTTACCTCTTTCATATAAAAATACAAACAAATTTTAGCTCTTTATAATATTAGTATAGATAGTTAGGCAAAATGGAGCTATTTTACATCTTCATGATACATTAAAAGGGGACTGGTGGATATTATTTACTTGAAGAGACTTTGCTTTCCTGCAACAATGCCTAAGTCATGTAAAATACCCATTATCAAGATTGATTCCAATCTTGATAAGATTTGTGATTTGGTTAAAAACTCCATCCTGTGTACAAAAAAAAACTTGACACAAAAATTCACTGTTCCACACAGACCTCAACGATATGGACATTGATCGTAACTCACACATGCGACTGACTCATCACTTTATCTACTAGGTGGAGGGCACCTCAGCCAGGGGACTGTCAGGGGACATCTGCTATGCAAGCAAGATCACTCGGCCACAGGGGAAAGCGTTGGGCTTTCTGAAGGACGTATTTTACAGGGTATGGTATGTATGTATGAGTTGCATAAAGATGTGATTTGGAAGGGAAATCCGATGACGTAAGTGGGTGATTTGGTTCACGATGTTCGTCATGGAAAAGACTTTTTTTTCTTATCAGTTCATGAATTATTATTTTCAGGTCTGTGTAATAGTTGTGTTCCGGTTTAATAATATTTAAAAATATAAGGTAGGTACAGTCGCGGAATGAAAAGGTTGACCAGTTTTCAAATAAATTCATTTACGCGTTGCAAGCACATGTTACCTTTTTAAACTGTGTTGAGACGAGAGTGTTGTATTGAAAATTATGTTAAACTGTTTGACAACAAAGTTCAAATTTACTTAGGCGAATGTTTCTTGACTATTAATAGTTGAACTAGAACCTTTTTATTAGTTTGTTCTTGCCATTACGTTGTGTCAAGTTTGATAAATCTAATTACATCCTCTTCGCTTTTAATGATTAAAACTATAAATGTGAATAACAGTTCCAGTCAATGTCAAATGTCATTGCCATTTTTTTTCATTCATGTAGTGAAATGACATTCATTATGACGGAATTTGTCATACTCGGTCGATAAAGCAGATGCTGATAACCTAAACTGCGCAAGCAAAAACAGATCTTAAGGTGGTCAACCTTTTCATTCTGCGACTGTACATAAAAACTCCCAACACAGGAAAAATAGTGAAGCTTATAAGATTTTCAGATTTAATTATTTACTCAAGGATATTTTTTATAGAGCCTTACTTTTGTTTTTACTATATTTCCTAAAATAGGAACCGGGAATCGCTTTTCGGTTTAAATATATTTTTATTTCTCATAATAAAAGAACGTTACAGTTCACTTAACATATTGAGAAAAGTAGGATAAAAATAAAAGAAAATTGCGATGCTCTATGTTCACAGTAAAAAAAAAATAAGAGTTCAAGGTGACAGTCGGTATTGTTAGTGTTGTTTTCTAACGTGTTCTTCTAGGGCTTTTATAAATTTATATATGGTGTCACTATTGGTTACATCATCAGGTAGTTTATTATACAGTTTTGCTCCCTCGTACAGTATATTTTTTCTTCCATAGTTAGTTCTGGGTGGTCTTAATTCTAGTTTGTCTCGTCGTCTTGCGTTGTATGTGTAAGTTTTCTTTTTAAAGTTTATTTGTGAATGTGTCCCGTTTGTTATGATTTTGTGTATTAGAGTGCATGTTTTTAGTATGTATAATTGGTTAATTTTAAGTATTTTTGTATCATTGTTTTTAGTGGTTGGTGTTAAGTAGTCATAGTTATAAAGTGTTTTTATTGCTTTATTTTGCAGAACTTGTATTTCTTGGACGATTGATTTGGCTACAGTTCCCCATATCTCGACGAGATATTCTATATGGGGTCTAACAAGAGCGTTGTAGATCATTAAGCGAACTTTTTTAGGAATGCAAATAGACATTCTGCGTATGGCTCCAATCAGAGGAGATATTGTAGACTTAATATGATCAATATGGGGTCTCCAAGTTAACTTTGTATCTAAAATGAGACCTAAATATCTTTCGCTGTTTGATTTTGCAATTTTCTCGTTGTTTATTGTTAGTTGGATTTGATTGAGAATTTTCTTGTTTTTTGCAGCAAAAACCATGTATGCAGTTTTCTTTGTGTTGATAGTTAATAAATTTGACAGGGACCATTTATTTAAAATATTCAAATCATTTTGAGCTTCTTTCACGATATCAGGTAAGTTGTGACCAAAGTAAAATAGACAAGTGTCATCTGCATAAAGTGTGATACTGCCCGATGTTTTAACACTGTTTATATTGTAGATATAGATCAAAAATAACAACGGGCCTAGAATAGATCCCTGTGGGATTCCGTATGTTAATTTAGCAGGTAAACTTTCGTAATTTCCAATTTTTACAATTTGCTTACGATTTTCTAGGTACGATGTAAGAATTTTATGTGCGGTCCCTGATATCCCTACGTTAGTTAGCTTACTTAAAAGCAAATTATGACTAATCGTGTCAAATGCCTTTTTTAGGTCTATAAAGACACCTAGGGCATATTGTCTTTGGTCTATAGTAGTTTCATAAGTGCCCATGTAGGTTTATGTGAAATAAAATATTTTGATTTTGATTTTGATTTTTTTATTTTAGTAGTTAGATCCATGGTTGCTGATAAGGTATTTGATTTTGGCCGAAATCCATACTGTTGCTCAAAAAGAAGTCTAAGTCTGTCAGGTAGTATAAAGACGAAGGTAAATTATTCTTTCAAAGATTTTGGAGAGCACCGGTAGTACGGATATCGGACGATAATTGCCCGGATCAGTCTTGCTTCCAGATTTTAAAACCGGGGTTTCCCTAGCCACCTTCAGGCTATCAGGAAAAATCCCTTGTTCGAGGCATTTATTTATACAAAATAGTTAAATTGTCTAGTATTAGGTTTTCAATGCATTTTATTTCTTTAACGGTAATTCCATCAATTCCGCTACTTGTATTAATATCTAACTTATCGATGATTGTACTTATTTCTTTTTTGTGCATGGTTCTAATGTTTGCAGTGTTTGGGTTTCTGATTGTGGTTTATTCAATGTGGTATTAGTTTATGTATGTGTTATTTTACTAGCTAAGATAGAACCAACTGTGGAAAAGAAATCGTTGAAATGTTGGCAGATGCCCGTCTGTTATTTCGTCAGTTTCAGTTTTCATTTTCAAATTGGTTAATAAATTGTTTAACACCAGTTTTCAATCACCTTAAACATTTACACCAAAATAATTTTCCGTCAATCGCGTCCAATTCCACAATTACATCGAATACTACCTCCTCTCAACTCAAACAATCTCAGCCACAATCCAATATTTTCATTACGAACTTGATCAAGCAAAAAGCTTCCCCTGAAGGGTTAAGCCGTGAAATATGATGTTTTCTCAGCACACCTACCGTGGTCCAGACACACTCTCATCTGCCGAGAGCTATGATAGCCATTCATGTGATCGCTACGTGGAACGCTGGAGTTTGTGCTGACGTGTGGATTTTCTAGATTGATTTGTAGGAGTTTGACTTTGTTTTTCTTTGGAGGTGGATTATTTTGTTTACAGTGTTAGATTTTTGGCTAAGTTTTGAGTGAAAGTCACGTGATTTTAAAAACAGAATGATAATTAAATAAAAGACCATCTCAACATGTACGTTGGGAAAATTATTTGCTGTTGGTGTACCAAATAAATAAACAAATAAGGTAAAATATGTGATTATGACTTGAGGGCAAAAGACAAGCGTTTGGCCAAGTACCTACTGTATACAGATCAATGTTAATCCATTTACCACGCACTAGTTTCTAATTAGTTCTCCTAACGGATAATTTAATAACGCTTACTATAGGTAAAAGCCCCCAGATCCTCAGTATTTGTCAACCAGCCAGCAAACACCAAGACGAACGGATAATAGCACTTGCAACGCTTTTGTTGGCAGACGCCGCGGCATCGCCATGATAACGTAACCTGGGCTCAAGTGAAGATTATGAAATCGGTTTATTTAAGATCATACAAGAATTCGTTCTTTAATCTCTATTACAGTAAAAAGAACCGGCCAAGTGCGTGTCGGACCACACAAAATGAAGAGTTCCGTAGTTGGAACGAATTTATCCCAAGAACAAACTTCTCTTCTATCTCTTCTATGTTAATATATTGTCCTGTCAAGTATTTTGTGTGTACATAAATAAATAAATAAACATTTTAGTTGAAATAAATGTTCTCCCAAACATCGATATACGTGATTATCAATTGTCCAACTGCAAATGTAAGTTGGTTGACTATTACTCGTTATCTTGCAAAGCTTACTTCTCTGTCATAGTTTTCCTTTTAACTTCGTTATACAATACCTACTACTGCCGTGACAAACCCGAAATATTTTTGAACGGCCTATCCAACGATATCCCACACAATGGCATAGACGAGAAAAAAAAATCCCCACTATATCTACGTGTTGGAGAGGAAACCTAAAAAAAATGATTTTATTATACCACCTCGTCGGCGTGATTAATATGAATAGGTACCCATGCCAAATTACAGTTTTTTAGAACTAAGAGTCTCTGAGCTTAGCTGCGGACAGACAGACAGACAGACGGATATGGCGAAACTATAAAGGTTCCTTGTTGACTACGGAACCCTAAAATAGAAATCACAATTTAACTGGAATTTTTCCAAAAGGTATATAATTAATCAAAAATATTTTCCATTTTAAACTGTTTTCCATTTGTCGACCTTTCTCTTCAGTCCACATTACATAGAATGAACATCTATTAACATTTCTGAAAAGTTTAAACCACGAAAGAAACCTAGTAAAACTATTAAGACTTTTTGTTTATCCTGAAATAAGAATGTCGTAAGAAAACCAGGCCCCGTTTGTTGGCAAAAGACCAACGTTTAACTTAACCTGAGCTGAAACTTAGTGATGAGGTCTTACTTATTTGTTCAGACTAAAGGTTAGAACTATTCTCAAAGAAAGTTTAAAGTTCATTCAATCAACTCGGCCAATCGCAGTCTTCTGCAAGTCAGAGTTTATTCTGTTAGAAGTTTGTTTTAACTTTCAATAAATCTTACAACCTGAAAGGTATGGTACAGATTGAGCGTACAAGAGTTATTGTTTCTTGAGCACAAAATGGAGTAAGAACTCCTGTAGAAAAAAAAAATCTGATGAATACTATTTCTTAATTTATGTAAGTATTTAGTACTAATTTAATCTTGGTCACCGCTTGTTACCGCGGGCGGAAACATATTCAAGAATCATTGGCTGAAAACCCAATAGGTAGACCGTGAGTTAGTTTGATAGTCAAGGCTTAGTCCTGCTCGATTGCCTTCAAAAGGGACCTTGGGCCTGCGAACCTTTGCCAAAAATAAAATCCTGATTTCTACAGAATCTTAACGTGACCGAGGGTTGGCCTATTTTTAGGCGGCTGTTGCCTGCCCTTTGGGCACTTGTCCCATTAACTTTATTTTCGTAAGTTTCTTAACCTATCTGATAATTTAATTAATTTCAATAACCAAACTTCACATTGCACTAAACTTGAACACAACACCCTCAGACAGTAGGGTGGATGTAATTGTAACTGTCCGGCTACCCCCACTTACCCGCAACATCGCGTTATTTCAAACTGCACTTTTTAAACTCTTTGTCGAACACTGTTTGCGATTCTCACAATATTTGCTTTCACCTTACGTGAGTGGTCTCTGTGGACCGGACAGATATTGTTACACCTATTGGGTTTACTTGTTTGACTTCTTTGTAAGATAAAGTCTTGTGTGAGGATTGGAAAAATAAATAATGTTTAAGTTTGTTACAAGAGTTTCGTTGACTTTTGAAAGAATTGAAAACATGTACTTAGATTAAAATTGGTTACTTCGTTTAACAAAATTGAATGGAATGAAATGCATGGTCATGTAATGGCAAATGGCTGAACATTTCCGATAATCAATACAGTTTTGATAAGAAATAAATTACTTAGGCTATTTAGTATTTATTTCTTTAAAAGCAACATTTTTGTCAAACATTATTTGCTAAAAGAATCTCACTAGGAGCACAATTAACAATAAAACAAACAGCTCAAACCCACTCATCCCTACCTTTAACAATAAAGTGTTCAGCAACTCCAAGTCCCACCTTGTATCAGGTTAACTAGCTCGGAGTTATGGCGGCAACTAACAATAAAAGCGGTCGTGCAATTCCGCCGGTATTCGGGCCGCGGTTCCGTGGCGATGCAAGTGCGCCCCGGGGACGTATAGCCGAGTGTTGGTATATCTACCCTACTAGTACGAGTTCAGTCCGATTTATATTTTTGTTTGTTTGAAGTGAGGTGATTTTGATAAAGTAGATAATTGTTTATGACTGGGTGAAAAGTGGTATATGTAATTATGAGGGCATTGATTTTATTAACGGAAAATAAATAAATAATACCTGCGTTAAAATAGTTACATAGATGCAGATACTCACAATAACAAGCCAAATTGTCAGGAGCTGTTGCAAACAAACAGAAGAGAAGAAAAATTCAGCATGTGTCTTTTACGGGCATTTAAAAAGTAATAAAGAGAAGTGAACGAAAACATCTGGAGGAAACTATGATACGTAGAACGAAGAAGTATAGTGATTTCAGTATATTTCAAAGGATTTGGGAATTAATAGATTTATTCTGAATTGATAGTTAAATAAACATAGTTGTGTCACCTATCCTCTAAAACGTAGTCTAATCAAGCCAAACAAGAACAGCAGTAATCCAGGCACCGACAGAGTTAACGTTAATGAAAGGTGTCCCGATAGTCGTAACTAAGTTAAGTTGAGGCATTAGTGAAGTTCTGTAATGTCGCGACTAGTTCAAACACGCCGGCGGGACGGGCGTTTGCGTTACGCTTATGATGTAGTGATTCTGTAGATGAGGCTAGCTGGAAATTATAGGCCTTGTTAGACTCTTATAGGTTAAATAGTTAATTATGATACACTAGGACTTTTCAGATTAGTATTCAAAGTTTCCTGAAAATATTCTGAACACAAGCAATAATGTTTCTGCACCTACCATTATGATATAGCTATGAAATCAAACTTGTGAACAATGTCACAACTTTACCACATGCATTGTAGCACGCCAAAACGTCTGCTTTGCATAAGTCTATCGACAACTTGGTTACTATTGATTCTCACCATGCTTATTCGTGGGATGTATAACTTTGTTAGGTGTGATTTCCCTAAAAGTTTCTGAAGCCATAGTCGAGTCTTCATGCTATTTAGGTAGAACCGTACACATGACCAGCCTCCAGAGTTATTAAAAAATCAAGTACACAATAGTAATAACGTAACGAAGGGTAAAAATAACGATCCTTTTACAAGTCTAGTAAGCGTGTATTAAAAAAAAATTACATCTCTCATACTCCAACCCTTTCACCAGAAACAAGACCATGAAAGAATATCAGTAATAACCTTCAATACGGTATAAATATTGGAAAGAAACTCAATAGAGTGGCAATGGGCAGCCCCCCTCCCCCGCTCCCCTCGATACCCGAGTACCGCGATAAGGTGGCAGGTGCGGCTTACCCATGATTTATTATCAGAGGTGAATGCGGCACTAAACCGATTATGTGGACCACACTCGTGTATGAGAAAGATGGGATTGGGGCCTTTGAATTTCAGTTGAGGATTTTTTCTGGTGGAATTGATGTGAAATCATTGCATCGAAAATATTGAAAGTGAACACTCAAGATGGTCGCTGTTGACTGACCTGGAAAGTTTCCTTTAAAATGGACAATTAAGTCTTAATTAATTTTAAGTAGTAATTCCGAAACGTCCTGAAAGTATTTTAGAAAAAATTCGGAAGTCGGCAAAAAAGTAAAACGTAGAACCAAGGACATCGACTTCCGAAATGAAAGATATTTTTCACTTTTTAGTGTTTTTTTTTGGAAGTCGGTTGTTTTTTTGTTAAAAAGTTTTTTAATTTTCACTTTTTATTTATGGTACCTACCCCACAATAATTCGATTACCACTATTTGCTACACCGCACAAACAACAGTGACACAAGATATACGAAGTGGATTAAATACGTATTATCGAAGCTAACTCAAAAACTACCCAAGTAAAGTTAATAAAAATCGGTTTATAATCATTCATAGCCCGAGTGCATCTCATGACAATTCCAATAAGCCCAAACACGGCTAGGATACATTGTTTTATTACGGAGTTCCGGTGCATACCTTCCGGCTTCATCTTCAGATCAGTTTGATGGTATCATTTTCATCAGAATTATTTATTTAAATTTGCTTCATAGTCGCTTAACTATTTTAATCGAAATATCGCCACCCGTGAAATACTTATCATTGAGGAGTTCCGGTGGCTATTTGTGGTCTTCTTCATCAGTTCCACTTCATCACTTCATTACTGAATGCAAATGCTTGAGTTGTTGATGAAAATACAAAAATCGCTATATATTTGGAAAGTCGGTTAAAAAGAGAAATTAGGATGGAAAACTTAACGTTATTTATGTTTCGTGCATCAACATCACTCAATAGATGATTCAGCTATATTTAAACATAACTTGAAAAGAAACAAGTGAGAACTCACTTGATTTTTAAAAGAAGCCTATGTATACGTAAATTATTTTTCTGAAACACGGTATACAGGATGTTTATAAATTTACAAATAGGTCTACTGTCCAGGTCCAATTTAAAATTCATTCTTTAATAGATTGATAAATGATAAATTATTATAATTCTTTGAGTACCTAGGTTTGTACAAACACTTTTACACGTCAATCATATGTATTTTAAAAACTAGATGAGGTTGGCGTTTCCTATCTGATTATTCCGCGAAGACAGGCCGAAACAAACTCAGAAGTCACAGTTTGTTTTAAATTCCAGACATAATCCTGATCAGATCATGTGATAACCATGTAGATTGGTGTCTGAAATGGTCTTTTGAGGAAAGCATTACACAGATTGAGTGGACCTGTCCAGTCAGTTGACGCATTCGTCAGTAATCGTACAGCTCAACTCAGAAATTAACGATTCGACGAACAATACCAAAGAAAGGACATTTGGGTTGACGGCATTATTACTCAAATAGCCAGACCATGATTAAAACTAAATGAGAAAAAATAATGACCCACAGTCTTCACATTCACAATAATTGAAATAAAGAGTACTTTACAAAGTAAATATTCATGTCATTGTTTATATAAAACTCATCTATGTCAATGTGTATATAAAAAAAATATATAAATAATCTTGATCAGATCATTAATTTGAGGACCATGTAGATTGGTGTTAGAAATGGTATTTTGAGGAAATAATCATATAGATTTGAGTGGACCTATTCAGTCAGCCATATTGCACCTGAACGTTAACCGCTACAGCAAATATTGATATTTTTAACACATGATAAAACGTCCATGTAGCGAGGCGTTTCCGAAGCGATGCATCATCGTGAGCGTTCCTCAATACAGTGCCGACGGTGTGTCAATGGTGAAACAGCGTGTCATTTTTCATACCGCTGCCCCGCCTATGAGGTGGTCAGGGGTTGGATGAGGCAGTTTCAAGAAAAACAGGTTTCATTGGAAGTTGACTCTAACATTGTTGGAAAGGGTATAAAAATATTGTTCTAATCGGTTTTTCCATAGGATTTGTAAGTTCTATTTTAACGAATATCCTTCAAATGGCATTTTTTTTAAACGTTGTCCCACACTAGTTATTTCTCCTGTATTGTGGGTGCGTTTACAAACATTTAAAGTCACATGCACAAACAGCCAGACCCGGAACAACAAATATTTGTTCCGTGCGGGAATCGAACCCGCGACAGGCAGCTCGCTTAACCATTCCGCCAACCGTGCCGACATGTATTGTGGGTGTGTTTACAACGTTTAAACTCACATACACAAACAGCCAATTATAAGTGCCTCATTTTATTAAAAGTGTCTAACGGGCCTCTGCGAGTCGGTTTCGGCCCCTTGTACGCCTCCACAAGGTCCGGGCCCCAGGGTTCCAAGATATGTCAAGATATTCTAAAAATAATAATAAAAATCTTTATTCAAATTCAAATTCTTTATTTCAGACTCAGAGTCCATAGTGTTAGTATACAAAATTGCTTAAAGACTAGTGTTAGTAATTCAAGATACGAAATATGTACATATTTAGCTGGTGTGTGGATCTTTACCCAGTAGCACAGCAGAGGGGAGTCCCACCGACCTTGGAGCACACACTGTAGACACAAGATTCTTAAGAAAACAAAAATATTTAAACTAATAAAACTGTTTTATTTGATTATAGAGTTGCTTTTTCTTTCTATTATTATTATTATTATTTATGTTATACTAGCCTTTGTCCCACTGCAAGGAAAAGGGCTCTTTCATACAGAAATTATACTCTATATTCCTCAATTATCTTGATTACTATATTTGTTAATCTGATCTTGGAAGAGAGCATAATATTTTGCGTGTTTATCCCGAATTTATCGCTAAAAATCGTTTAACAAACAGCACCTAACGCCTCCAACTCCTTCCCACATCTTCGCACGTGAACAGCTCCGTCACGTCACGTCGTCACGTCGCTGACGTCACGTGACAGGTGACGTGTTTACACGCTTTTTATAGCCCGTCACGTTAACCGCTGCTTAATGCGAAGCGTGACAAATGACCTCGCGTCTCATCTCATACATACCAGTACGAGTATTATCTGCAAGCTATTTTCTTTAAACAAACTTTTTAGGGACAGGTTTTTAAATTAGGTTTTAAAGTTGTTAATGGGTGTTTCGTGAAAGGGGATGGTTTTATTAGAAATAATATAAAATGCCCAAAGTAGTGGAAATACAATGATGCAAAAGTGATATTTCACTAGATATATTTGAAAATCATGATACAGTATCTGCCTAAGTTGAATAATGGTTTCCCCATTTTATTTTGCAGCTTTTAACAAATTTTACTATCCACAGATTTAAATTATTTAACTTTGCCAATTACCTAAATGTGAAAAGCTTGAAAAATTCAACCGATTTAATTGTTTTCAACTACACAATATGTTGTAATTTTCCAATCCCTATTTAATTTACAAAAGTAACACAGAAATTCTCTATCAATTAAACCACCAGTTTGAATCGTCGGCAAAATCAATACGATCAATCAGAACCAACAAAAGGGCAATACGGCCAAACACCGAAGCGAAATACATCAGAAAATGACAAATACGCCCAATTCAAAATCGAGGGTGAATGAGCGCTTTCAGTCGAACTGAAAATCGACGTTGAGGTGAAAACAAGTGGAAAATGGGCCGAAAGCTCGCCTGAATTTATTGCAGCCTTTATGGCGAATGGTGACCGATGATTGATTCCTATGCAAGCGCCTGTCTGCCTTTTTCCGACTGGGAAATGGGAACTTTAGGAGCTCGGTTTTGCCATTGGAAAAATATGGTGGAATTAAAAACGAGATGTGCATAGCTCATGACTATGCTTTTTTTATACGTGCATAGAAGTTCCAGTACTTTAAAGACAGGTAATATAATGTCAACTTTGCGTGTGTTGACGATAGAGACACTGTCTTTGGATTTGGTTTGTCCATTATAAATTTGTAGATCCTGTCACACCGCTAAATCGCTTGGAGAAGGAATGCTATCATCTGCTTTGATATAGTCAGATTCTTTTGTAACTATGGCTATGTGACTGTTCCGAAAATTTTCATATTGGTATTTAGGTTGTTTTCCCCCTTAGGGGAAAGGAACCGTGCTCCTCGTTTCCGCACGATTCTGTAGGGCTCGTCCCAGACTGGTCACCCTCCCACCGATAGAGAATAAATGAATTCCAAATACGAAGAAGTCCAATGCCTTGTCTCATCAATAGAGTAAGGAAGGATTGAAATTGCCGTTCTGCCGTACTGGCAATTTCTAGTCCAATTTTTTTCTTTTTTCGCTAAGAATTCTAACTTAAAATTATTTTTATTTTTAAAATATGGAATTCTTCTTTGAAAATTAGTCCTTTGTTTAATGGTTAGGGTTGTGTTTTCATCGCATTTGTACTTTTTTCGTCATCATGGATACGTTAAAAATTCGAGTGATTATGGAGTATGAGTACCGTCGTGGCAGCAAAGCGGCAGAAGCGACACGCAACATCAACGACGTATACGGAGCGAACACTACTAACGATCGCACCACCCGTTATTGGTTTGCTCGCTTCCGTTTTGAAAATTTCGACCTAAGATATGAACCCCGTGGTCGACCGAAAAATTTAGTTGACAATGACGAATTAAAGGCGATTGTGGAAGCTGATGATTCTCAATCTACAGCTGAATTAGCAGCAGCTTTCGATGTTAGCATCAAAACAATATTGGTCCATTTGCGTCGAAATGACAAGGTAAAAAAGCTTGACAAATGGGTGCCCCAGGAATTGAATGATCGCCAGCGCGAAGCACGCGTCGAGTTGAGCCTTGCACTGCTCAACAGGCACACAAACGAAGGCATATTGAATCGCATTGTTACTTGCGACAAAAAATGGATTCTGTTCGATAATCGCAAGCGCTCAACAAGTTGGTTAGATCCTGGTTCAGCACCTAAACAATGCCCCAAACGAAAACTGACCCCTAAAAATGTGCCGCCTATGTACCACTATTGTATTGTACATGAAGTTTAAATAAATAAATGGTCACTGTTTGGTGGTCTAGCGCCGGTATCATTCATCACAGCTTCTTACCAAACGGGATGAGCATTACTACAGATGTGTACCGTGAAGAACTGAACATAATGATGGAGAAGCTCGCACATTTCCAACCAGCTTTGGTCAATAGCTCGGCTCCGCTGTTCCTGCACGACAACGCGCGACCTCATACTGCACAGCAGACGGTCTCCAAGTTACAAGAGATGGGGTTGGAAGTTCTCTGTCATCCCTACTCACCAGACCTTACCCCTACAGACTTCTACTTTTACCCCTACAGAATTTGGATAACTTCTTGGCGGGGAAAAATTCAATAACCGAGAGGCAGTTCAAAATGCCTTTGAAGAAATTGTTGCCTCCCGTCCAACAGACTTTTTCAAAAAGAGGATCAATAAGCTACCTACGTTGGCAAAAATGCATTGATTGCAAGAGTAGTTACTTTGATTAATAAAAATAAAAAATACCTATAGAGAAACAAGGGTGTTAATTTATTTCATGAAAAGCGGCAATTTCATAGGTAAAGACCTAATATAAAAATTAATCCCTATTTCCCTTGGTCACGGTATCACGCAGAAACGGCTGGACCGATTTCGATAATTATTGTTTTGTTGTGTTTGTTATTGTCAGGAGAAGGTTCTTATGGCAGAAAAAAATATGAAAGTTAAAAAAAGAAAAAACTTTACGACCATATAAATGATGGCAATCCAATTTAAGGCCGGTGATCTACTGATAACAGTGGCAGGTCAACAATAGTCAAAGTGAATCAGCAGGACATCGAGGTTGATAATCGTTGGGTTGTTCCGTTTTTGTCGTTACTCTCAAAGACATTGAACGCACACATAAATGTTGAATTTTGCCAAAGACCCCACTGTTGTTCACTTGGCCGTAAATCTGGTACCTAAATGGTCAAAGGGTGTACTTTACAAAGGAAAACGTATGACAACGCATTGACAGGCCGCCATCGACAACATTGACCAGCTTCTTTTAAATGTGCCAGAACACTTCTTTATTCCGAAGTGCTAAGATATAATACCTGGAATCAATCGTCAAAGAAATTTTAACGACGGAATCAAGGGCAGCCAGTTCCAGGTTACCCACAAGTATTTTCCACTGATGCATTAGGGAGTATTGTCTACATGCTTCCCATAAACACCGATTGATTTATGGAACAAATACACGACGCATGCGGCTTTTTAGCGGCATTGCGACGGCATCATACTCTTTTGGAGACATTGTCCCTATCAGTTCTCTCGAACTGATAAACGAGACGAATCGGCTATCTCTGCAGCAACCGTATGATCGTCCTTGTCTAGCAACGGGGCGGCTAGTTCCAGCGGCATTGCATCGGCATCATGCTCTTAAGGAGACATGGTCCGGCAGTATGCGGCAACTAGCTCTCGACTGTATAGTAGAATAAATAAACTTATACACATTTACTCCCTGACTAAACACGAAGTTAAAATCAAACTCTCTTAGCTGCAGAAGTTAACGTATGACGAAACTGAGAATCTTATTGCTATAAATTGTCTCTTAATAGAACAAATACTGTTTTTAAATTAAGGCACTATTTCGTATAATTTATGTTGTTGTTTCTTATAAGTACTTGCATGACACACAATACCATTTGTTGCTATTATATCTGGAAGAACATTGGCTTCTAAAACACAGGCTTTTGGGCTAGTATATGAGGCATCAGTTCGCCCTTTAATGTGACTCTATTGGACAACATTTCTCTAATCCTTGTGTACTTGTGTATGTTTTTTTTTATTTTATTTTTATTTTTATTCTACTATGAGTTTGCTCTTGACTTAAGTCTAGGTCTGGATGACAGAGACAAGGTCTACGATGGAGTAAGCTTACCCAGAAGAAGCCTGTTCACTCTCACTTTAAATAGATTAGGGTTGTATGCGTTGTATGTTTTTTAAGTGTACTAATAAACATTTTATTATTATTATTACATATTAGTTTCGCTCAGGAAAGGTGTTCATTCAGCTCAGCCTACCGTAGCAGCGTTCCGCAGCTTCTATAAAAGGAAGGCACACACAAAATATCGCCTGCAATTTAAATCCAAACGAAAACCCGTTAAAACAAATGGCGGCGAAAGAAACGTGTCAACAACCGTGAGTCCATATTGATGATGACAATAAACGCTGTACTGAAGAGAGCATTCAATTAGAGGGTAAGCATCAGCTCGTGATTAATTGTAGGACTACTGCCAGGGTACCGGGGTGCAGCAGCGTAACGGTGGACCCTGTGATTGTTGGATGGTGGCAGGGGATGGGAGTAAGCGGAACTGGATGCGGAAAATAGACAGGTAAAGGGTAAAGTACAAAATGATGAGCCTTTTGGTGTAAGTAAAGTATTATAATTATTATTTATTACTACCTACTATTTATTATTACTAAACTCTGTATAAACACAGAGTTTGCGATAGTCTTGAACTTAAAACTACATCCCACAAAACGTTTATGTCTGTGAGAAGTTGAAAACATTATTAATATTATATTTTTTTTTCCATCTTAATGGAACCTACTATTGCATTGCAATGGACGGGTGTATGTGCTGTGCATCATAATCTCATACAGAGTTTCAAGCAAAAAGATAGGCATCCACTAACTTAGTTATAAACATTCTTAGATTCCAAACAGTGATACATGATTCCACCATTTTGTAGTAAATTAAAAATCGTTTTAAGATTCATCTGTCACTGTTTTCAATGTTTTCCCTCTCCGCTGTACGCTCGTACCTCGGCGTGATGCTGAAGAATGCTATTTGTGACTGATTGCCAGCGAACGGGTCGAGACATCTATTCACCTGTCCAGGCGGCTCAACGCTTCGGCCCGATAGCGAGGATTGACATGGAGATGATAGTCAGAGTAAATACATTTTTTTGTCAGTGTAAAGGGACGCAATATTTGAGTGGGAAGCAATATTTGTTCCTGGAAAAACCTCCAGTTCTATAGTTTAAAATATTTTATGAATACTCTGTTTAGTTTAATTATTGAATTAGTACAAAATACACGTGCATTGCACGTATACATAATTAAATAGCACACATAATTTCACCATCCATACAATAATACACTAACGTATATATTTCCATAATATAAATACACGTAGTAAACATGAAATTGTGATACCTAAATTCAACGACCATACAGCCCATAGACGCCTAATAACAGGTGACCGATGTCTGTCAACACATCAGACTTATAGATCTGATGTAGGTCGCCACTCAATCATTTCGATTCAGTTTCGACCAGTTCTATGAGCCGTAAACACTTCCGCGTTAGTCAATAAAAATTGGTGAAAATAAATATTATAATAGCCCCTTGCACAATACATTGGTGTGGTAAAAACAGCCAGACTTCGATATTCCTTAAAGATGGCATAAAAAATTCATCGGTAAGTTAATAATTACATAATCATATTTTCTGATATTATTTATCGGATTTCATCTTATAGTGGTCATACTTGTAGGTGAACCAGAGGTGCAAGGACTCTCGTTGATGTCTTTCATGTTTGCGTCCCTTACTTTTGAAAGTAATTTTTTCACTATCTCTTTTCCTCTATTATTACGTGAACATAAATAGTGATGCAGCAAATCCAAATTGACCAAATCTGTTATCGATAAAGCAAAAACCCGTACCCGTATAAATAAGAAATAAAAAATTAAAAAAAACACTAACTACAATAGAGAAAAGCTGCCCAATGCAAAGGCGAATTATTATTATAGCCACTTAAGTGTTTGATAGGATTAAAATAAAATCGAAAGTTAAAAGTAGTCTAATAGCTTATAGAGACAAAGGTGGCTTGATATACCGTTCACCAACTGTGATCAAAATTTGTCGTCGTTCTGAAATCACCATAAAAGCATACCGTGAAAAAAAAAACGCAAAACCAACGTCCTGGTCAATAATCCTTTAAGCATTTTCATTGGCGAGGAAATATTTCCTAATATAAGTAACCATCAATTCCACTCTGAAGTAACCAATCATATAGTGGATTTGTCATTATGTGTTATGCACAAATTATATTTCCATAAGGCTAGCTTTTCTTACAAAGTCTGCTCAAAACAAACACTGTTCGGAAGATTTAGACAAAGTTAATACATTTCAAAAATGATTAACGTATCAGTGTTTTTGATTGTCCAAAAATTTGGTATATTTTAATCCACACAGAAAATTTCCCTCTCACGGAGAGGAGGCGTCTGTCCCAGCAGTGGGAATATTATAGGCCATTATTGTATTCTATAAATAATTCTTTGACTTTCAGAATTTAGTAATTTTTTTAACTATTAGGTACAACATATGAAACAACCTCTGAAAAAAAAAAATCTTTTTAAATAAATACGGAAAGAATTTTGATATTTTGTTTTTATTTTTAACATTTTATGTTATTACTTTAAGTACCTATATTAATTAAATTAAGTGCATGTTAAAATACTATTAAGAAAAAGGAAGGTAAAACAGCCACTTATTTAAAAAAAAAATATCGATACCTTCGTGTTTTATTTAAACTTGCCCCATCCCTAGTAACACGTAATGACCTTGGTAGGGCCAATCAGAACGCAGTACCCCGCTTCCTCATACCTCAGCTAGTTGACAGAATTGTTTTGATGCGTTAGATCAAGCATTAGGCGTCTATGGGCTATATGGTCGTTGCCTAAATTCAAATTCAGATTAACTAAAACTAGCAAGTCATTTCTTATAAACAGTATCCGCTTTTATAACAAGTTGCCAAAGTCGGTTACAGAACGTAGCGATGGAAAGTTCAAAACTCACATCAAACGTGTCCTTATCAAAAAAAGCATATTATAAGATAAAAGACTGAAACTCTACGAGAGGCTTATTTATAAGCGTCTCAGAGACTACGCCGAGACCAAGGGCCTTATCCCCGATGAGCAGTTCGGTTTTAGAACCCAACATGCCTCGACCCATCAGGTCCACCGTATCGTAGAAGACATCAGCGCTGGTTTCCAGCGCGGTCTTAAGACAGGAGTGATCTTCTTTGACATAGCGAAGGCATTCGACAAAGTCTGGCACAACGGCTTATTATACAAGCTGTACCAACTAGGTGTGCCGGAACGTCTCGTGCTCATCTTACGAGACTTTTTGTCCTCTCTCTTTGGGACTCTCTCCGCCCCCCACCCATTACGCGCAGGCGTCCCTCAGGGCTCTGTGATTTCTCCCCTCGCGTTCACGCTATTCACCAGCGATATCCCGAAGCAAAGACAGGCTCAGTTGGCTCTGTTCGCAGACGATACGGCCATCTATTGCAGAGGGACCAGTCACGATAGGATCTCTAACACTCTCCAGACCGCAGCCAACAAGCTTGGCGAATGGTTTAGAAAGTGGCGCATAGAAGTAAATCCCGATAAAAGTCAAGCGGTTCTCTATACGAAACCGCGCCAGTGCCCTAGTATCCGACCGATCACCATGTTCGGCAAGCCCCTGGGAGAAACGAGCCAAATATCTAGGTGTGATTCTCGACCACCATCTCTCCTTTTCTGAGGACCTAAAGAAGGTACGCGCTCGCGCAGCCTTCGCTCTCTATAGGCTCCACTCCATCCTAAATGCAAAAAGCAAATTGTCACTCAAGTGCAAATTGCGCATTTACACCGCGTGCATCCGCCCCATCATGACCTATGCGAGTCCTGTCTTTGCACACGCCAAACCCCATCTCATCCATAAGATGCAAACCCCACAGAACCGAGTCTTACGTAAAATCTCGGGAGCCCCCTGGTTCGTTCAAACACTAACCTCCAAGTTGAACTAAAAATCCCCACGATAGCCCAATTCATGAAGCGCACTTCAAAGCGCTTCTTTGATTCAGCAGCCACTCATCGCAATGCTCTAGTTGTGAAGGCCGCAAGTTATGTCCCCTCTAATATTAGTTCGACCCGCCGTCCAAGGCATGCACTGACCGACCCAGAAGACCCCACTACTCTCCTCCAGGAGAGTCGTAGGGAAACTAGTACAGTTCGCAAAATAAGAACACACAATACACGATCGTCATTCCGACCTCGCCGCTGAGGCCCCGCGCGAAATCCCCGAGTAACGAATAGTCCTCCCCGACCCTTGACTGTAAGTGAAGCGCCAGCACGAGTTTTAGCTGAGCAGCATGTAATCCAAACTCCCCACGATAATAATCAAAACACTGATTTTATCCAGCCACCGTCGGTCCCTTGCCACCCTCCCTCCGACTCAGCTGCACTAAGCCGAGGTTCGTACCCCACAGGGGGTGCCCTTAGCGAGCAGCAGTCGTTTAGTTTATAGTTTTTACGCCCTGGCTGGAGGCATTAAGTTTCGTTAGGAGCTTAAGGCAGCCACAGGAACGTCCGGTTAAAGAGTCGGAACCTTAGTGGTTACACTCTAATATGCCCTAGATAAAAAATAAAATAAAAAAAAGTTGAAGACAAGGAAGTTTGGCAATAATTCCTTCTGCACATGTGGCTTTCCTGGTACCTCATAAACGATATAACTATGTAAATGTCTATTAACTGCTCCCAAATAACTATGTTTATTTACATTTTTTATTTTTTTACATACTTCTTTGACATAATCTTTTCATTATTTGACACTATTTACCTAAAAATCGAATTCCAACTCTTTATTAGTGGCTTTTGTGGACATGATATTTATTCAGATTTGTTACTGTAGTTGTAATTGCAATCATGTCATTAATCTTTTCCATATTTTCTATTTTGTGAATGTGAGAACGTTGTAGGCCTATTAGAGTGTAGATTTGTTGGCACTTTTGCCTACACTGCACTAAGGCCTACACTGTCCTCCCATACCTATTAACACTGTTATTTGATAATATTGTAAAGCCAATTATTTTTAAAAGAGTAACCGTGGGTTTCTCGCTGGCTCTTCTCCATAGGAAACGACTAATTGGAACCGTGCACCTAGCTTCTGACGTTTCATAAGTGCCCATGTAGGTTTATGTGAAATTAAATATTTTGATTTAGATTTTTGATTTGATTACAGATTTTGATGGTCTTTTATAACGCTTACAGTCTTGAATGAGACTTAGGCCCACTTGAACCCTAATCTAAATACGTTTAGTGCTAACGGTATTTATCATCATTCTGACTCTGTTATCTTCAAACGAGATAAGATAAGATAATCATTTATTTGCTCAAAAATGAGTACAGTACATACAACACAAATTGTCAGCATGCAAGAGATGTTAAAGTAGAACGACTAACAGAAAAGGAACGATATGGCCTATGGCCTAAGTACTAATTGTTTGTTCTCGTGAACATTAAAACAAATAGTAAAAGTTTCCTGATAACATATGAATATGCAGATTATTTACCACACGGTATTATCAACTCTATACAAATCCGCAAAGTCTGGCAAACAAAAGCATTTATCGCGATAACTCCGACCGGGGCGGGGGCGATTGAAAAACGAAAAGGAAGTGTCTGAAGGTTTTTAAAAAAGAAAAATGGTCGTGAATAGCTTTTAAAGGTGGTCCAAGACAAATGGTTGTGTCGGCGCGGCCAGCTCCGTGAGCGATCGTTCGTGAAATTTTGCTCACGGAAGTATGTATTTACGTATTGTTCCATATATATTATTTATTTGTTCATTGACTTTATATATATATAGGGCCATTCATCGTTTTATAGAATACTAGTTTTGCCCACGGATCCGCCCGCGTGGATGTCGGTTATCGCGTAAAAAAGTAGCCTATGTCCTTCTTCATATTTCAGGCTATATCTCTGCCAAATTTCATGACGATCGGATCAGTGGTTTAGGCGTGAAAACGTAACAGACAGACAGACAGAGTTACTTTCACATTTATAATAATAATATGGATAGATACGTTCATATTCCTAAATGCTCGCAAAAAATTTTTTTTTTGGAAGTTTAGGACACTTTTTCTTGAGGTTTTTTTTTTACTTTATGAGAACCGGCTTGAGAAAATGTTTTGGAACAAATAAATCGTTTGTGGTCCGCTGTGTCCCCTTGAATCAGGGGCCCAATGCAGCTGCATTGGTTACATTGGCATAGCTACGCCACTGCCCACAGCTGGTGAACATTCCCTACAATTCTCCTGTAGTTTTCTGTTTCTTTAGCTAAATGTTCAATAACCTTGAATGGAAACATAATTATAAAAGAAAAGAGAAATCACTGAAAGTTTTACCCTAAAACCAAGTTCCGAAAACTTTTAAATGCGGACTAAGCCCCACTATCTTAACCAGGTAAACACAATCCCAGCCCAGTGAACTGGCACACAAAGTTACTAAGATGCGCCGCACACCCACGACTATAAATCTACGGAACTTAGTCGCAGGCTCGCAGGTGAGCGCCCCTACAGAGTTCAGATATGAAGTTTGTGATGTTAGTGAGCTCGATTATAGTATTATCTTGTTTGGTATAAGTTTGTTGAAGACGATAGTGCTTTGAGAGGTGGGAGGATATTCTATAAATTAGTTATTGCAAGTTCAGAAGGATAATATGTTCAGTATGAATCTACATACTCGATACTCATGATCTGCTTTACTTGGTTATTAAGATTCCGGTTTCGTTACCTATTTATAAAGTCCGCGTAGTTGTAAGGGTGGGTCACGCAATGTATGAAACATATCTCAAAAAATCTAAGTAGCATTATCCTCTCGTCTGTAAAATCTTGAAGTACACTACCGCTGCTTTATTTAACTTGATTTGAAAGGAGTATGGAGCATGGAGGCTCGTGAATGTTAGCATAATAACTTGCTACTCGCGTGCCATATTTTTTTATATAATTAACTATTATTTTGTGAATGTTGGCAATAGCTCGAATGTGGAAAGAAAACTATAAAAATCAATCTAATAAGTTACATTCTCTTTTACAACGATTTTGTCGTCATTACTTAATTTTTATATTGTTTTTATAATAGTGTAACTGTCATGTATGAATGCACAGCTCACCTCCCAGTAAGTTTAAAGTTGTTTTTCTGAATGGTAATCTGTGAACAGAGCTGTGGGCTACTTTCTTACTTAAATTACTTGTGTTCTTCTGTTTGTGTTATTGCATAATGTAGCTGTTTCTTATTCCTATTTAATCAAATAAATTTAACTAAACAAGATGTATGATTCTCGATGACAGAGAGGGAAGGTTGGGTAAAGTACAAAAAATATAAGGTGATAGAACTCTTTTGAAGACTAAAAAATAAAATCTCGTAATCCAAACACGGGCGGTGAGTAAACTCGTTAAGGGTTTTACGTATTTTTCGTGAAAGTCGCAAGTGTTTGGGGTTTGTTAATTAAAAACCTGTCTGCGCTGACGGGATGCTGTTTAATGTTGAGAAAAAACTCAAGAAATGTGTACCACAGTAATTAGTGGGAAGATGTAGGTATGGGTAGGTATGTGGGATGTATTTAGCGAAATGTTGTATTAGGCTGAAAGAAGGAGCTATTCGAGGGGCTTTTGTTTTATAAGATACGAAAATGGCGAGATGCCTAAGATGAAATGAGGTTCCAAACTCAAACTCAAAGCATTTATTTCAAATAAACCAATTACAGGCACTTTGAAATTGTCATGGGGTCGGTCAGTCAGAAAGATGAAGCTTGTTCCAGTCCCAGAGTCACACCAATGTTTTCCATCCAGTAAACTATGAATTTTTCACCTGTCTTATCAATCGTGCAACTGAAACCATTTACAGCTTTACACGGTGTTTAGTCGTGTTTATCACATAAGCGATACATTATTTAATGTATCGCTACCTATTTAGGTAGTCATGATTTCAATCAACTAATGTACCTCTATCATAACAGACATTTCTGCAGTACATACCTTCCTAAATCCAGAACAACTATTCCAGAAGACGAAACTTACAGCCACAAAAACCCAATCTACTCCCTAATCCACAAATGAACCCGTCCAAATTCAAAAGTCTTCAAACACTTTCCATGATTACCTTCAGCAGAGCTCCTCAATTTTGCACAATTACCCGCGTCTGTGCTTTTTATTACGACACGAAAAGTAATAAAAGAGGATTAAGGATTCAATAACTCGATCTGATGGAACAGGAATACCACCTGCCCCGAATTTACGAGCAACCCTTTTACCGGCCGGTATTGAGAACTTTGCAGATCATTTCATGGTACGGTGGCTGCAATTAGGTGCTTTCTGTCCTTGGGTGATGGGTAACTGATTTGGTGGAAGTTTGCGAGTTCAGAAGGAAGTTAAGGTAGTGAACAGGCTTTCTGATAGTTACAAAGAAAAATATTTATATCATTAGTTTTGAACCAAAGTCATCGAAAAAATCTTTAAGATACGAGGTAGTAATGTCATACATAAAAAACCTGGACGTAAATAAACCAATTTTCAATATATTGATGTACAGACAGGGAAAATAATTGTTAAGCAAATTGACACCCTACGGTAATATGCCGTGTTGTATCCATTTCATACAATTATAACGTATAACGTTTATTTATTTTATTTAAGGAAAACTTAGACATAAATTACAAAAAAAAAAAAAAAAATTACAGGCTAAGTTAGGTCAGTAAATGGTGTGCTCATCTGTAGCCGAACTAGGCAGAGCCTGTATTTCGGCTATCAGCGCCAAACCCCTCGAATATTACACATAAAGGTCTCTGCACACAGCGCGCGCGGCGCGGCGGGACGGGATGCCGACGCGACGCTGAGCAGTTGTAATGTACTAGATATTACGGACGACGCCACACAAAGCGTCACGTCGCGTCGCGTCGAGCCGGACGGCTCTGTGTGGCGTCCGTAATATCTAGTACATTACAACTGCTCAGCGTCGCGTCGGCGTCCCGTCCCGCCGTGCCGCGCCCGCTGTGTGCAGATACCTTTAATATCATAGCCGTTTACATTTGGTATTGTCTTGTACATAATCGTTTTATCAATTTACAATGTGTAAACTTTACTCAAGTATAAGAGAAGGATAAAGTATTAAAAGAAAAAGAAAAATGTTTGTGTTTTTAATTGTCAAGGAATTCCAGTTGTTATTTAAATATTTGGACAATTTTAGTTGTTTATCAATTTGTTTAACAACGAATTTTACGGACTACACATTTCTACTAATAAGTGATGACTTTTATTTTTTCCAGTTGCGTGCTTTTCTACACGAATGCTTTTATGCAGTCAAATGTAATCAAAATTCAGTCGGTTCCCGTTATAAACAGGCCGACGTGCGCTCCTGAGGGAGGTAATGCATTTACGCTAAGAAACTACACTGTAGTGCAAATAAAATGCACACGTAGTCCGCGCACGAACACCTGAGTTAGTGGCGCTTTGTTTATTATAATTACACTGCAGGCGAATTAAGTGAGCATTTAAATTAGTGAAATGCGGTAAAAGAAAGTAATTGGTTTCCCAAAACGAATTACGCTGTGCGTAGAAAACATGCCGTTAAGGGCATCGTTCTTTACACTCTTAGACTGACACACAAATTTCAGTGACCAGAATAATGATACTCTGATTCCGCAGTTTTTCAGATACGAAGAAAATTGAAAATTGCGGAAAAAAGCAATAGCTTCACCATCCCATTACTACAACAATAAAACAAGTTTGATAAATGTGCAGCGACAATCGTTAAATCCCACAAAATCTTTCGTTTCCCTTAAGCGTTTAGCTCACCTGCCTGTACCCACATTGTTTGCGAGGGGATAAACGGAAAAAAATAACAGCACAGTCCAATCAATCGGGGAAATAAGAAAAAACGATTGGATTCACCTCACGTGCCGACAGCCGGACAAAAAATAATGTGTGGCCATTTTTATCTGGCACTATGTGTATTGGTTGTGCGGTGGTGACAGGTTTTGCTTTTCGTAGTTGCTGTCATTATTTGATGTCGTTTTTCGCAGCGATTTTGTGATCGGTCACGACTTTGTTTTGGGTTGTTGTTTGAATGTTAGAAAACTAAAGGATTAAAGTGCTTGTTAGAATAAAGTTCTTGTTAGAGTTTGAATAATAAGCCTGTATCATTTTAAGCAGCAGCCCGGAGTCTGGATTTGTGCACAGTTGAGGGCAAGAGGCTAGCCCCTATTACTTTGGACTTTATCTTATCTGGTGAAATGAGGGTGTTCAAGTACACCTTAGCCTAACCCTTCGAGGAATACAGGCTTGATGTTACGTTATGTGTTATTATTTTAAATCAAAGAAGAATTTATGACTATATTGTTGTCAGCGAACATGAGACCTCTGAAGACTATCTCTTGAGACGATCTATCAATTTAACAAAAATTTGGTTTATCCCCGATAGCAAAAGTCAGTACGAGAAATCTAAACCCTTAAACTTTTTGATATCCAAGCAACCTTGGTTATAATACCAGCAATTACTTAGCCAAAAACTATTTAGGCACTAAGTAAACTCACAAAACTAACACCGAGTTGGCAAGCGCGCCCAAAACTTTCCGCCGATGAAACGAAAACGTAAAACTTTAAGTTATCAGTTTGAATTTTGAATAGATTTCGATTCGGGTTTGCGTCCAACTTAGGTGTTTTGTTATGGACTCAGACAGAAATATCAATCAAAGATAGAATCGTGTTATTATTAAAGAAGTTAGTTTTGAACTAAACTTATACAGTTCGGTGATGTTTTATAGAATATTGGTTTAGATTTATTGTTCTGGGTTAGAAGTGAAAGAAAAGTGTGCTATTTGCTGGTTGGCTATTTGAGAAAATTGAGTAACTCGATAAAACATACAGGTTTTTGTGGTGCTAAACGGTAATTATTTGATAAAGAAAGCACTTCTTTATTTGTGTTCTTCTAAGTTGGTTCATACCAACAGTAAATTTTAAGGATTACCTGATATTGTCAATTGTCATATTGAATCTTATTAAACACAAATATTAATTTATCTTTTCGGTTGAATACTTATCTACTTTCTGTGTAAATAAAGAACTATTCTATTCTATGACTTTTAATAATTCATTAGATTTAAATTTATCAGAATTTCATACAAAAATAAAAATATTTAAATTCAACGCTCTAAATGTATAGAAAAGAAGACGAAATCTTAAAGGTTTGTTTTTGGTAAATACAAGGTAAATGTATTATGTTTTGTGAACATAAACGTAAGACATAGAATAAAAGTTGTTGTTTATCATGTTAGTAATACAGTCCTGCAAGGTTGTTAGAGTTCTACCAATACCCCTGTATACATATACACATACACTAGCTTTTGCCCGCAGCTCCGCCCGCGTGGATATCGGCTATCGCGTAAAAAAGTAGCCTATGTCCTTCTCCATATCTCAGGCTATATCCCTGCCAAATTTCATGACGATCGGTTCAGCGGTTTAAAAACGGCGGCATGAAAACGTAGCATACAGACAGACAGACAGACAGACAGATAGACAGACAGACAGAGTTACTTTCACATTTATAATATTAGTATGGATACTTCTAAAATAACTGACAACAATGACAAAGTGGAAAAAAAGTGTTTTTTGTGTAAATACTATACTAATTACTTGAGGAGCTCGTGGCTAAGTAATAACAAGTCGATCCGTCAGGTTAAGCTGCGCTTGCCGGGGTTGGTCCGTGGATGGGTAACCATCTTTACATACCGAGACTTCTCCGTGCCTCGGAAAGCACGTTAAGCCCTTGGTCCCGGCTGTCATTCGTGGATCTTTGACAGTCGTTACGGGTCGTCAGAAGCCCAAAAGTCTAACAGCCAGTCTTACCAAGGGGTATCGTGATACCCAGTTACTGGGTTGTGGAGGTCAGATAGACAGTTGCTCCATGTAAAATACTGGTATTCAGCTGCATCCGGTTAGACTGGAAGCTGACCCCAACATAGTTGGGAAAAGGCTAGGCAGATTGATTGACTATACTAATAATATTACGTTTTACATTACAATTATTATTGCGTTCGCAACTAGAAATACCAAGTCCTATCAATATTTCAACCTTCCACCCCTACCCACCCCTAAATGTAAAAAGAGCAATCGTACATATTAATCCGGCGGAGGTGAGCAAGTTGAAGCAAACAGTAATAACTTGAGAGAGTTTTAATTAAAATATTATCCTCTGAGGATACTGCTAAGATAACTAGTTTGACTGTCAGGTTTTATAGAGCTGTGATGGAGATTTGAAAAGAATTTCATTATTTGGGGACCTTATTTATTGATTTTATAAAGACGTGTAATCAATATATTCATAATATTTTATTTGAACGAATTTAAGGTTTATTTAAGTTTAATTCACGATTGTCAGTCAAAAAGTCACCGGAACGTTGCGGTTGCCCTATACGTTGGAATACCTTCTCCTATCATACGTAAAGGCAATGCTTGTACAGTCCCTACTATTTCCCATAATTAACTATGGTGATGTGCGCGCAGAACAGATGGCTTTTGGGGCCGAAAGGTTCTGGAGTGGCGACCGCGTACCGGAACACGTAGCGTTGGAAGACCTCCCATAAGGTGGACCGATGACCTTATTATGAAAGCCGCAGGAATCCGCTGGATGCGGGAAGCACAAAACCGGTCGAGGTGGCGGTGCTTGGAGGAGGCCTATGTCCAGCAGTGGACGTCTTTCGGCTGAAATGATGATGATGATGATGATGTGTGTTACTATGACCTGATTGCAGATCTCTTTAATAAACTTGACCGCCTTCTCAATAACTGCATTCGATTCGTTTTCAATCTTCGTAAGTATGATGACAAAATGGTTACCAATTCGTTAGCGCAGAGAGTTGAGGGCTCTGTCTACATTGTTCTCTATTCTCGACAAACCCACTTCACCTTCTTACCTGACTTCCCAAATTCAATACTTGTGCTCTGCCCATAGTAAAAATTTTCGTTCCACCAATAATCGTCTTCTACGATGAACTCACCAATCTGGTTTCATTCATTCTTCTTTCTTCGTCCAGGCGGTCTTTCTTTGGAATGCGCTCCCTCTGAACATCAGGATAGCAACCACCCGGTTATCTTTTAAAGTGAAGGCACGTGAACATACTCGTAAGAAGTTGGCAGAATCATCCCAGCGCTGATTTGCTGGATTCGTTTTCTCTTCTACCTACCGGTATTTCTCCTGATAAAGTTTACTCTATATATATGTATGTCTGTATTGATATATATTGTTTTTCAAGTTATCTATCCCCTATATTGCACCTGCCATGTTTTGTCTCTGCACCACCCAAAAGTTGACTGGTAGAAAATGCCTCAGGCATTAAGTTCGCCTTTGTACAGTATTTTTTTTACTAGTGCATAAAGTTTAAATACATAAATAATAATATACAAACAGTAATTATACACAGGTAGGTAATTAGTAAATTACTATTAATTTATAAATAACCAAGCAATGTTAACATATCTCAAGATTATTGAAACTGTTAAATGCTCAAAAGAAAGTAAGAAAGTTTACTTACAAGAAATATTTCATCCAATATAACACAAAACAAACACAAGTTTACTTTCAAGAATTTTCCTCTTGGAACAGGAAATAAAATACAAAATAACAAATAATAGTGTGTAACACGGTTGTTTACCTGCTCGCGGTGAAATCGGAAACAAATCACACAGTTCACATGGCACGCGCTACGCCGTAGCACTCGCGTAGCGGTTCAAACGTCGCGTTTCGTAGATGCTGAAAGTTGGGAACTGTCTACGGGCTATGGGCTATGGGCTACGGGCTACGGCGTAGCAAGGACGTTATAGGTATAGTGCTGGGATTTGTGCTGAAGAAAAGATTAATTGAAGCTTTTTTTTAATTTGATTATTTAATTATTTCTAAAAAAACTTAGCCTATTTTAGAAAGAAAAAAAATAGTTGGTCGCACAACGAAAACCTCTCAGGGTGTATCTGCGTGCTGGCGAGATTTATCTCTTGTTATTCGCAACGAAAGGATACAAAATAGTTACATATAATTGAGTTTATGCCCGGTTAATTGCAAGTTTTGCGACCAGTTTCACTTTATTTAAACGTCCATTTTTGAAAAAACCTTGCATGCATCGCTTAGTTAACTAGAAACGCGGCGTTCTAACCGTCAATCTCATTCTACTCTTATATAAAAAGTCGGCTCACGTATCTGAGGGCTGAAGGTGGACGAGCCAATAAAAATGTATGGAGGGATTTGTGTGAGAATAAAGTCCGAATTGTGGCGCACACCACACACAGCACGTCGACAATTAGTGAATTATTAGTTGTGGTGCTCGATCGGTGGTCAATGTTGTGTGGCTTTTTTGTGGATTGGAATTTATTGTGGTCGATTGAGATTTTTTTGAGTAGATAATTATATTTCAGGGTTCCAATGAATATGCGTATTCGTTATTGGGCGTAAAAATTCTCAAGATCTGAATATTTGATTTAACTTTTTCATCATGAAGCTCTACATTAAGAAGATTATCTTTTTTGTAGGGCTTGACGTTCTTATTTATTTATTTTATTATTTATGTACCCTAGTAGCATTTTTGTTGGCGGTTGGTTGGGCCACATACCTCTGAAGTTGGCCCAACTAAATGCCAACGGAAAATGCTACTAGGGTACAGACAGTAAAATAAATATAGATACAACATAATTATAATTATTTGAGTACAAACGTACTTATTTACCTTGTAATGTCGAAAGAAGATTAAATAAGCAGTGTATACCTACACTTAATCTTATTATTATTGTAGCTTATGAGTATATTTACGCAGGGTTAGCTGTTTCTTTCGATCTAAAAACCTATTTAACTTTTAAGAAGGTAATCTTTTAGAAATTGTAACACGACAAGGAGCTCACTCTTTTACATCGTTAAGACAGACAAATAATGAAGGCTCCCCAAAATAAATAAACGAAGCGTCCAAAGTCTATACACATAAGAGATTAACTTTTAACGTTTTTTGTTCTAGTTCATTACGCGAAGCAAAGCCGCGCGGATCGGACAGGTGAAACTGTGTCCAATTTAAGGGATTACCACTTAAGCCCCTGGACCCTGTTTAGGTATAAATAAAGGGGGAATTGGAGGGAATACATGTTGTATTTTTATGTAACGGCTTTCATTTTGAAGAGTGATTATATAATGGATCCAGTTGCGGAACGATTGCCTTTCTACGCCAAAAGGGTTTTAGGTTATATTTTGCACGTTATGTGTAGTTCAAAGGTGGAGATGAAATGAAGATTTCAGTGAATAAGAAGTGGCACACAGGAGAATTCCTATTTGAAAGTATTAATAACCAAGACAGTAGACCACAATTATAATGCACCATAAATATTAAAAGAAGATTGACCACGCACATTTGCCATTGACACCTCTACCTTATCTTAAGAAGGATTACGGAATACTTCTCGAGAATAGGTACTTAGGTACTACCCCTAACAGTATATCTATGCAAACATCTAACCAAAGTGCTTGCTTTATGAAACTAAGCTTATGATAAATCCTCCCAGATATCAATCCGTTTTACTGTCAAATTCAAGGAGCTATTCTTCTATTTACCAACTTATATTACTATCTACCCCAACCTTATCCCTGTCCTAATAAGGTTGAAAGTTTGATAATGGAGTGGTAAATAAAATGGTGAGGTGTGTCGATACAATCGTCTATGAATGAAGGTGAATCAATCAATGTCATTCACCTCGATCCCTCATTCCGGAGCCCTAATAATCCCCTACCTATGGACGAGCTATCGTTACGTGTGATTAAATGTATGATCAATGGGAGCTTTTTTACTATGTTTAGACTACCCCTAACATGCTTGGAAACTGCTAGTATGATAAAGGACTTTTGTGTCAAAGTTGGTAAGCGCCTAGTGAATATGTCATGCAACGTTTTGATTACTTACATGTCTTGTTTACAAACCTGGCGGTGTTTCGCTCTGCCGTACGCAATGGGTGAAAGTTTTAAAATGTAGGTAGGTTTTATGGCTTTTATCAGATGAGACTACTGAAATAAAAATAAGTTTAATTATTTTCTCTTCACAAATGTATGTACACGCAATGGAAGTGCTTATAAACTAGCCTAAGGAAAAGTTTACATTTGTGAGAGAGTGGTCCCAGAAATAGGCATTGCAAGCAACGCATGTGGTCAAAAGTCACCAGGGCCCCACGACGCTACACATGTGTACATTTGTAAGAGACTGAACAATAGAAATTAACAGGTGACTGTGCATTGTTTTTAGGAGACGTAGCTAGTCACGCAAAGCAGGCAAAATATAGACTATGTAACCAGAGTTACTAAAGAACATTCTAATAAAAGCTCACCTAACCACCGTTAATTTTTCATTGTTTTCCCGTCTCTTCTAATTCCATGGCTGTATTGTAAACTCCTTCAACAAAACTTCTCTTAATGAATAATTCATCTCACTTGATGGCAATCGAAGGTACACTTGCAGGCGGGCGGTGCGCAAGACTTTGGAAGATGTCAAGAAGATTGGTCTGGATGTAAATGCTGTTGGAATACCAATCACGATGGAGATTAATTGGAAAGGTAGCGGTAGATTGTGGTGTGGTTGGTTTGATTTAAAAAATAATCTAAGCACTTGTTTAATGCGTTTTTATCAAGAGTGTCGAAGTTCGTTTTCTGGGGGATGCAGGATGTAATTTAAATAATTTAATTATGAAAATGTGTAAAGTAAAAACAATCGTATGAAGATGACAGGTCCGATGGGATGTAACGATAAAAATATTTTCATTTTTTAAACTTTTAATCTAACTTTGTTGTGGCGCAACATGTCAAGCTTATTTCCATCAATTAATTGCAAAAACTAAATCAGACAAGACTTTTCTTTGGATTAAATGTAAGATATCTAACAAAGGTAAGTAACAAAATGTCAGCATTTCAGAACATCACCAAAAAGTATTGTAATGGAATTGATTCCTCTCACCGTTGTGAGGAGTGCTCAAGAGGGCGCTGGTCGTCTCTGGCCAATATAAATGTAAATGTTCTTGAGGTACGCTGCCCAAACTGATAGGTATGCAGAGGGACAAGTAGGTAAGATATTGGGATTGCCTCTGTGAGAAAAATAAAGGGACCCGTAGCTATAGTTGAGATTCGGTGGGAAGTCAGAAAACAGTTTAAAAAAAGTAAGTGTCTAGTCTCATGTTAGCGTGTCGATGGTAATCTTAGTATCGTCGGCCCAGACTACGAGCATTAAATTACGATTCAAATAAAAAAATTGATTAATATCGTATAGCTAGCGTCTAGTAGTACAACATAATAATGATAGATTAATAAAGTCGGCCGAAAATTTAGGTTATAAAAATCCCCTCAATTCTCAAATGGAATAAAATCTTTAAGATAATTTAAAATTAGAATTTAGGGTAGTATTACAATCTATTCAAATTAATAATCAAATCAAATCACTCTGTAAGTGTCTCTACAATTTGCTATCCATGTAAGTTTTCTGTACCATTTTCATCAAATTATATTAGAACAGAGTACGTGTAGTAGAGTGTTACTATGTACATTACAGAATGCTAAGAAAGATACCACTTCTATCCATGACAATGGAGCTAAGTTAAGTAACCACAAGGTGTTGATTACTTTAGGCACCAAGTTCATTCCATCTGTCCCGTCTCCAGATCCTGCTACTTGGCTTCTCTTGGGCTACATATCGAGGACGTGCGTTCCGAATCACAAGAGGCTCTCATGCATAAAGAAACTGGCCGCAATGGCGCAGCCACCTGCACGTCAACGGCTGAATATTTCATTGACATTACCATTTCAGAAGGAGAACAGGTCAATTTATATTTAAGACTGGTTTGATTTATTCACGATGATTGCAGTTGTAAAAAAAAATTGCTATGATCATAAAGTACGTTTGCTTTTTTTAAATTCAATTTGATTGAATAGGTTTGATACGGAAACATTAACCAAGCTTTTTGAATAAGACTTTACAGCCAAAAAGCGCCTAGTAAAGTTTTAATATCAAAATTAGGTTAAGGTGTGAAAGTGGCAGATGGCAATTAACACTTCAGACAGAATTAAAATCAAAAGTCATTTATTCAAATTAGGCTGAGAATCAGCACTTTTTGACAGTCCCCCAAAACCCCCTTCACCACTTCCTAGTGCTGTCGCTAGGAAGAAGAAGTGGCGCAACAAACTCCCCAGCAGCAACTACTACATCGCTACTATTAATGTAGTAAGTTGGCTAAGCTGGTAACATATGCAACAAAATCATGATTAATCAACAAAGGTACCAAAGCACTTAATTAATGAAATTAAAAGGATTTCTTTATTTTGAATATTTTTATATTTCCTTTCCAAATACACACCAATCTATCAGGTATCTTCATACTTTTACATTAAAAATTGAATTCAAAACAAGATCCAGAAAGTTTGCTACACAGATGCTGCGCCCCCTATCCTTAAATTAAATAAGTATACCGTCGCCAGAGACAATGCATAGGTAATGTTGTAGAAAGTTCGCGGTAAGTATAAAAATCATGGAAACAGGCTAAGTTGGTCGCAATGAATAAAGTATTCATTGTAATTGAGGGAAGTTTGTTAGGGGCAGGTGCTAGCGACGGGATCTGCTTGTTTTTTGGAATAGATTTGTGTATTTACGGAAGATTATATTGTAAGTTTATCTGTGAGCAGTAATCGGTGGCTTAGGAATAATTCAATTTCACCCTTGTCCCTTCCCGTGGTGTTGTACGGGTGTCACATAGGACAGTTACATGTACATATACATTTTTTTCCCACTCTGAAATAGGCCACTGAAGCATTTACGAGTACTTAGTTATCCTTCACTCTTAATAATCTCCAATATTTATTTATCTATTTATTCTATATAAATAAGAATTAATGTTTCTTTGTTTGTACCCTACGTGTGCCTACCTATACTAATTGTCCGATTGCAATGTTTGGTAAGTTGTGGTGTGCTCGGTTGCGATGGTTTCTGAGTCGGTAAAACAACCTTAAGCCGCGGAAAAAAGCTAGTATTCAATAAAAAGGTTTCTTTAAGTATAGCAGACAAAGGTCAACCAGCAACCATATTACACAAGTACCTACAACGAAATCGAACCAACAGCTTTTAACCCAAAATAAAACCTCCACAAAGAACCGTATCACTTCCCGTTCAACCTGACCTACCCTGAGCAGCACAAAGATGATTCCGAACTCATTGTGAAATGAATCTTTTAATATCGCAGCTGCGAGCCGGGCTCAAATATTGGCTCAAATATTGGTAGCACACGTAACAAAAGGTTGCGCTTTATTGAAATCCGCAGTTCGGCTTTGGAACGCTCATACCTAATAACGTGATCGGGGTAAAGTGTGGAGATGGCTTCGTGAAAACAGGCTGTGAAAAAATCCTATATAAATCTGCTAGATACTATCTTTTGGCAGAATAACTGGTCGGATGAAACTCAAACTCAAAGCATTTATCTCAAATAAACCGATTACAGGCCCGTTTGAATTGTCAAGGGGTCGGTCAGTCAGAAAGATGAAGATAGTTGCCCATTCCACAGCGTAGTAGGTTCCTATGGAGAAGAACGGGCAAGAAACTCCACGGACACTGTTTACTCTCAAGCACAGAATTAATAATTAGCGTTGAGCAATATTCATTCTCAAAAATCCTCTCCCTTTTTGTTACGAATGAACCCTAATGTCCCGAGACAACTTACGTAGGTGTTTGATATTATTTCATGAACTTTTTAGCTGGGGAACATTTAACAATTATAGTTTATAGAATAAGAAATGAAGAGATCCGCAGGAGAACCTGGGTAACCGACATAACCCGAGGAATTGCCAAACTAAGTGGCAGTGGACAGGGCTTCATTGCTAGCAAAACAGATGACCGATGGGGCCGAAAGATTCCGGAGTAGCGATCACTTACTGGAAGACGTAGCGTTGGAAGGCTTCACACAAGGTGGACCGATGACCTTGTGTAGACCGCTGCAATCCGTTAGCTACGGAAAGCATAGTACCTGTCGAATTGGCGGGGCTTGGGATATCCTATGTCCAGCAGTGGACGTCTTTCGGCTGAAACGAGGAAGGTTAGTATAGGAATCTCTCAGAAATTTTGCTTTATGAAGGCATATTTTACATTAGATGCCGTTAGAAAATAGGGGAGCCGTTTCCACTCTAAAGTAGCTATCGACTTAGAATGTGAAAAAAATAGGTTGGTATCAGGAAATGAAACAAAGGTACAGACTGAGTGTTGCCCTCATTGCGCCTCATTGTCGATTGTACTAGCAGTAGGACTGTGAGGACTTTTAGTGATCACATTGGCAGACTTTCAGTGCTAGAAATCTGTTTTTTTTTTTTCTGATAATTGTGTGACTTACGGACTCTAGACACAAGGCTAGTTTGCGAATTAGTTCAATTACTGGCCTTTCACTGTACAGAATAAATGAGGTATTCCACTTGGAGCACTGATTTCAAAGGCACTTGACCGAACGGCACCTGAGCTATTTTACTAAACCCACTAAAACAACATTTTAAAAATTGCGGTTTGGTGGAACAGTTTATAAGTAGGTATTCGTTTTATTCCATGAACAGCATCTGTGGTAATGATAAACGATTTTTGTATATATTGGTTTTAGTAAAGACATGTCATAATTTTTTTTTAATTAGTTGAGTTCGATGTTTTCTATCCGACTACACTGAGAAGAAACACCGAAACAAACTTAGAGGTAACAGTCTCTTTTAAAACCCAGACATTATCACAATTACAATAATTTAAAGACGCGTAAGTCATTGCAGTTAACGGCACAAGCCGCTGAACTAACTCGCAAACTGACCTTTGAAAACTCTTTAGTTCTTAGGTTAGTCAGTTACTTTACTGCCATTATGAACATGCAGTTGGTCTCTAAATCGCCTAACCCGATGTGTATTAACATAAATTCACACGCTCCTAAACAAGTTGAACATAAAATTTAGCTAAAACAGTAGGACAGGAAGGCGCGTCACATATTTATGTGCCGTTCCACACTCTGCCCGGATATTATTGTTACCACCGCATTTGCATTGTGCACATTAACCGTGTTTTATGGCTAATGTGTTTAATTTTACATTTTCGCGGAAGATTCTTGTTTTGTTGGATTGTTTTAGTGATTTGTCACTTAAAATAATATTTCGTTTGGAACCCTACGCTTTGTGAATCCTCCGAGAAGAAAGTACCTTCCTATACTTTACTTCTTGTACTTTAGGGTGTATGGTGGACTCTCTGACGAAGCAACTTTCAAACATCTGCGCGAAAGGGTAAAACATCTGGAACAGGTCTGTTACTCTAATTACATCACAGCTACTTAAACATCAATTGAAAAAAATCCGAAAACTTTTTGGAGATTTGTTAAGCAGCGTTCAAAGTCTAATGTCTTGCCAAGCTATTTTAAATATAATGACACGACAGTATCTTCCCTTGAATCAATTTGTAATGCGTTTTCTTCTCACTTTTTTTCTACGTTTCTCCACTCAGGCCCACCCCATAGTAACTGTTCTTCCCAAATTACTTCTAATCCTAATATACTCTCCGATATTCATTCCATTGAAATTAATATAGATGATTTGATTATGCTACTTAGTAAACTAGATCCCTCAAAATCAGCAGGCCCGGACCATTTGTCACCTGTGTTCTTGATTGGTTGTGCTAAAACTATTGCCTTACCGATATCGTTATTATTTAAAAAATCCCTATCAACTTGTACTGTGCCCCATATTTGGAAGTCTGCCTTTATAACACCGGTCCATAAAAAAGGCCGCAAAAACGAAATAGCTAATTATAGACCGATTTCCAAACTGTTTATACTGGCTAAAGTTTTTGAACGATTGATCTATGATCAGGTTTATGCAGCACTTAGCTCATCTTTTAGTCCTTCACAGCACGGGTTTTTAAAGGGTCGTTCAACAGTCTCCAACCTAGCTTTGCTAAATGACTTTATAACTCTTAGTATGGACAATGGGGCGCAGGTCGATGTCGTTTATACGGACTATAGCAAAGCGTTTGACATAATTGATCATGACTTACTTAAAGCTAAACTCTTTAACATCGGTATTAGAGGTGACTTCGCTGGTTCTCGTCTTACTTAGATAACAGGTCTCAAACTGTAGTTGTCAGCAACTATATTTCGAGCTGGGTTTCGGT
Organism: Dryobota labecula; assembly: GCA_947523025.1. Lineage (NCBI taxonomy): Eukaryota > Metazoa > Arthropoda > Insecta > Lepidoptera > Noctuidae > Dryobota > Dryobota labecula. Next base: position 1,681,359 of record OX383289.1, on the reverse strand, counting down.
TCCCAGTGGTGTTCCCCAAGGTTCCCAGGTGGGCCCGTTACTCTTCATTATTTATGTAAATGATATTGACTCGTGTTTCCATAACTCTAACCTTCTTTGTTTTGCTGATGATATGAAGATATTTTCTTCTATATAATCATTTAGCGATATGGATGCTCTCCAATCTGACCTAATAAGACTTGATCAATACTGTCGCGTCAATAAATTAGACCTAAACCCTATTAAATGCTCCGTAATTTCGTTCAGCAGAAAACGCTTTCCACTACATACCTCCTATAGTCTGAAAGGTCAGCTACTGCAGAGGTGTGATGGTGTTCGTGACTTGGGCGTATATCATGACTTTAAACTTCAGTTTAATGTTCACATGGAGCAAATAGTGGCTAAAGCATCCAAAGCATTGGGTTTTGTGATGAGACTAGCAGCGTGTTTTAAGAAAGCAAAAACTATTAAGATATTGTATTGCTCATTTGTTAGAAGTCATTTAGAATATGCTTCTCAAATTTGGAACCCACGTTATGGCGTGCACATCGACCGCATAGAGGGTGTGCAAAAAGACTAGTTCGGTTTCTGTGTTATCGTTTGCGCATACCATATCACAGTTGTGATTATTTGAATCTTTGAAGGAAATTTCATTTGCAGCCACTTACTAACCGCCGTCGTTTGGCAGATTGCACATTTTTGCTCAAAGTTATATCTAATGAAGTGGACTGTCCATACTGCGTAAGTTGTATTTTAATGTTCCCCAGCGATTACTCAGATTTAATCCATCTATTGCTATTCCGTTGTCTTCTTCCAACTACAGGCAAAACTCATATTTAGTGCGAGCGAGTAAAGACTTTAATGACGTAAGCGGTTCTCTTTTGACTTGTTTACAACCAAAGGCTCAAGCGTTCGCAATAGGCTGAACCTTGAATTCTTCAAAATTAATTCTTAGTATCAATATTGGTTCTAGTTCTTGTTTTTATTATTGTAGTTTATTCCTTACGTTTGGCGGTGCCGATTTAATGATTGGTTTGCTTCTTGACAACTTGTCGTGTATAAGATCTCTTATTGTATTACACCATAGCTAGCCGTGAAAACCTATAATTGGCTTCATGTTTCTTATGCCAGTTTATTTATTATGTTTATGTAAAGCTGTTGGTTTTCCATGTGATAAATAAATAAATAAATACATAAATACTATATTTCCCCGACCCCACTGCAGGTTAAGCAACGAAAAGGCCAGTCTGACTAGGTCAGTAAAAGTATAGAAAATGGAAGGTTTAGCTGGTTTCTAAGTTAGTGACTTTATAGTGCTAAACTGACCAACTACTTGTTAAACTTGAAGCCGCATTTTTGAGTCTTTCATGATTTACATTAAAAAACCAAGTCTCGTCTGCCACTATGCGGGTGGTTTTGGCTAAAATCAATTACCATCAAGTCCTCTTAACAACACTTTCCATCAATTTCTCATCATACAACAATAACCATACCGGTAGGAAAGCGCCACAAAACGAATGAATCACTCCATTCGAAGCTAACAAGCGCATTATTGTACGTTTACAGGGGCCGGCGCCATTACTCTCGCAGCTCTATTAATGACAGCCATCTTGACTGACTTACCTTGCAAGTACCTTTATGGGGGACGAGCGTTAAGTGGAAAGCGAGTTTACGTAGCATACAAACAATTTTTTTAAAGAATGACAGAAGTAGGATTGTAGCATGAGGTGTTTAGAAGTTTCTACGTACATATGTACCATGGGAAAAGGCGCGATTTTATTCATTTCCGTATGATGCTAGATGGTAGACAGAATGTAGTTTAATCTGCCAAAGAAGTGCAGTACCTAAATGAGACCACGGTGGCGTACGTCCTCACTCACTATAGTATCATGTTTGACACTGTATCAAATTTTCTCAAAGTCAGATAAAAGTATGAGCATAAAAAATATTTAATATCGTTTAGTATTACTATCCATACTTTCAAAGAATACAGTTTCGAGAAATTGCACAAAATAATATATATATGGCGAAACTGATCGCGATTTTCTTATTACTTGAGTCTCAAGGTAACTCAATAATAAATGAAAGCAATCCCAACCTTATTCTGTATTTAGTAGAACTCAAAATACTCAACCTATACCAAAAGGTTTTCCACGCAGGTTGTTCTAGCGTCCCACTCAATTCGTTACAATTTTTCTTTGTCACAAAGGGACGGATTCGGGTGAAATTAATATTGTGAGTGCATTAAGGCATGCTTATGTTGTTTATTCTTATTATACGTATGTTTATAAGGAAAATAAATGAATGGTAACGGTTGAACGGCGGGGATAAGGACTGTAGGTATTGCTTAATAGCTCGACTGCTCGAGAAGTTAAATTCAAACATGAAACAATTTTCAAACTAACCAAGCCTTTTTTGTTCGTCATTAAAATTAACAGAGCTTGAACAATGCTCGTAAAGTCTGATCAGTTACTCGATTTTGAAAAATCGATGAGAAAACGATAAATACAAAAAAAAAAAAAGAACTACGTTGCCTACAGAAATGTAATTAAACAAAACTGTAAGAATGATTAAATTGTTTTTGAATATTTTAAATTAATCAATCTGCCTATCCTTTTACCCACTACGTTGGGTCAGCTTCCAGTCTAACCAGATGCAGCTGAATACTATTATTATAATGGAGTGACTGTCCCCATAACCACTCTGACCTCCATAACTCAGTTACGTAACACGATACCATTTGGTAAGACTGGTCATCAGACTTTTGGGCTTCTGCCTACCTGTATCGACTGTCAAAGAAACAGAAATATAAAGTTCAATACGTACCGAAAAACTTAATCTTCATAATACCGGACATACTCCACGCACAAAGCCACTCACTTTCTTCGACAAACCCCATTACATCCCTGGGGTTCCAAACCGGTTAATAGTGGTCCGGGATTATCCGGCAGAGTAATACCCGGGTCAGCCTCGCGACGGGTACAAATGTCGGCGAATATTGGTCAGTGGGACCAGAAGGCTTAAGGTAAACGCCATGGGTGGGTAGACCGGTATTGATCGATTGGCCATTTTCTTTTGTTTTTAGGGTTCCGTACATCGGAATAAAAAAAATGAACCCATATAGGATCGCTCGTGTGTCTATCTGTATGTATGTATGTCCATATGCCATTTTGTTCCGAACCTAATGGATAAAAAATTAAGTTTAAGTTTGGTACAAATATGAATTTCTATGACCATGTTAGTAAGTAGCGAGTAATTGTTTATGACACAATTGTTTCTTTCTCTATATTAATTAATGTAATTGGTATTGTACCGTGTTGGTTAACTATAAATAAATAAATTTAAAAAATAAATAAATCTGTACGTATTTGTACGTCTAACGTATATAAATGAATTTATTTATTTATTTATTTGCTTACATGTAAAACACTGGTTAGTAGGCATGCATTGAAATTTCATGACACAGTATTAAGACATGCGCCCTGTAAGGGCACTACAAACGTTTCATATTAGATTATTGAATTTTAATTGATTTTGAATATGGGGATCACTTTTGGGGAGCAAATTAGTAAGAAAAAAGAAAACCTGTAGCAGGTGATATATCAAATGAAAGGGCTTATTGTAAGGATTTCAGATATTCTTTTTTTGTAATTTTGAATTAAAAACTTTTAAAGTTATTTAAGAAAATAAATGAAAATTGACCATTATTCCCATTATATCCCTTATCTCCGAAATTACTGAGCCAATAATAAAAAAAAAGTTGTTCTTTAATTGAAGATTACAGGAAAACCTATATGAAGTCTATGATCTTAAAATAACATGGTAAATATTTCAATTTTGTGCGTAAAATCTTACATTTTTCATTCCAACTACGGAACCCTTCATTTGTCGTAGTCCGACACGCACTTGGCCAGTATTTTTTTTAAACTATCTTTTGCACGCCTTTTCGCCCGCGTTGAGATCAAAAATTATACCACAGGAACGTGTTACCGGAACTCAGGCCATGGTCTACCTTTTTGTCAAACATTGAAATCTGTTCAGCCGTTAAGGCTTTGACTGCCAGACAACAAACACAATAGAAAAACTATTGTTAGCGGTCACCGGTGACCGCGGTGGCAGTCAATGTGTTAAGGAGTGAAAAGGTAACAGCATAAGCATAACAGCTTAATCAACATATAATGTTCCCAGTGCTGGGACACAGGCCTCCTCTCAGCGAGAGGGAGTGGGCTGTAATCACCCACACGGGGAGGGGGGGGGTTGTAGATGTCACAGGTCTTCGTATTTTTGGTTCTAGAACGTGCCGGTTTCCTCACGATGTTTTCCTTCACCGTTTTAGCAGTGGTGATGAAATTATTTACACATGGTAAAGCGCCCGCCTGGGTACGAACCCACGACCTACAAACTCGCAAGTCGAGGCCTTTACCGCTGGGCCATCACTGCTCTCAAAAGGTAACAGACAGAGTTGCATTTATAATATTACTAAATGGATTAGAGAATGGAAATTCTTTCAATCGATTGGCTTGTTTTTTAGGGTTCCGTATCCAAAGGGTAAAACGGGACCCCATTACTAAGGCTCCGCTGTCCGTCCGTCTGTCACCAGACTGTATCTCATGAACCGTGATAGTTAGACAGTTGAAATTTTCACAGATGATGTATTTCTGTTGCCGCTATAACAACAAATACTAAAAAAACAGAATAAATATTTAAGGGGGCTCCCATACAACAGACATGATTTTTTTCCCGTTTTTATAGATAACTAGCTGTGCCCCGCGGTTTCACCCGCATAAGTGTCGATCACGTGAGAATATCGGGATAAAAAGTAGCTTATATGTTAATCCAGGGTGTCAGCTACGTCCACACCAATTTTTTTCAAAATTGATCCAACCGTTTGAGCGTGAAGAAGAGACAACCATACACACACACTCACAAACTTTCGCCTTTATAATATTAGTGTGATGGTACGGAACCCTTCGTGCGCGCGTCCGACTCGCACTTGGCCGGTTTTTTGTTTATTAATTAATGGCATTACTTTGGACTGGTCGGATCGATGCCAAGTTCTGAGTGTAGTAGATCATTACAATGCATTGCTTACAGGTCGATACAGACGCTAATGACCAATAAATTAGCAATGTTTTGCAATTAGGCCGTTAAGCGTCAGACAATGAGACAGACAGCTCTATTAAGGAATTGGGCTGAAGATCGTAGTGACTCATGAAATATACTTAGATCAAGTACTACAAAGAATTGATTAAGATAAAGCATGTGATAACTGGTAATAATAATGATAATAGGTTCCGAAAACAAAGGCAAGTACCTACCCAGCCACTTCTGAAGAGCTTTATTGATCGAAGCTGAAGAGAAAGAAACACAATAGTGGTAACACATAAGAATAAGAATAATTTATTTGTGAAACATTTAAATAAACATAAATACCTTATAAGATCACTCTTGTGTCTGTCTGTCTGTCCGTCTATCACAGCCAATTTGCTCCGAATATAATGGACCGATTAAATTGAAATTTGGTACACATATCAGTTTGAGTGATCCAAACACGAACGTGAACCGTAAATAAATGAATTTGAATATTGGGGTCAGTTTTGGAGGGCAAATAAGAAAATTAAAAAAAAAATAGTTTTCCAAACTGTACCGTGTGGCATATCAAATGAAAGGGCTTACTGTGAGGGTCTAAATGTTTTTAATATAAATATAATGTAAAAAAGGCCAACATTCCGTTCCGTCGGCAAAGACTGTGCAACGTTGGCATAATGTAATCAGGGGGTCAAGTCTACTAATGTACAAACGTTGCAATGGTCTCTTCATTGTGAGTTTTTGACAGATTTGCCATACAAACACTGTCAAATACTCACAATGGCGAGACCATTGCAACGTTTGTAAATTAGTAGACTTAGGCCCCTGTGCACGCAGCTGTTATGATGAAACTATTTAAAACTAACTTTTAACAGGTTTTAAATAAATAAATGTTTGTTTGACGTATTGACATTTGACGTAATGCTTACGTAATAATTTATCATGACGCATGTAATGAATGTTATGATGAAATTGTGTGAATGACAAAGGATCTATTGGGTGATTGTGAAAGGTATGGTTTATGTAAACAGTGTTTGTAAAATTTGTGATAAAAAGTCATAGAACAAAAGTCGTTGTTTACCAATAACAATACGAAAACAATTTACAAACAAAAAAAAAAAATACTTATACACTACAAAATATACCCTGGGCGGTCTTATCGCATACTGCGATCTCTTCCAGGCAACCTTGGCATGGACAGTAAATTTCTGGACATAAAATGGGGTTGTCATTGGTGCAAATAAAAAGTATAAAAGTACAATATACTATAATAGATACACAAATATATGCTATATAATAGATACATACTAACTATATAAGTAACGCAAATAAAGGAAGATTATAGATTACTAGCTTCTGCCCGCGACTTCGTCCGCGTGAAATTTATTGTTCCCCCGACTCACCCCATCGCATCACATTGCCTGCCCGTGCTTTTACTTAGGTTTGGCTAAAACTTTCATTATAAAAAAAAAAAATTGTGTCCTATACCCGAAGTCTCTAATTCAGATAATTTATGTAAACAAAGTAATGTCAAGAAATGTCACTGTCAAAATAACAGGACAGTGGTGCATAACATTTTATCATTAAATGTTTTTGTAAATAATTATCGATAAAATTAAAGTGAATTAATTATAGGAACTATGCAAACAAAATACCATTGCCAAACAATTTTTTTTGTAGTGTGTCGGAGGCACGGTATATGATAGTCATAATCAGCCCTTTTAAGCCCAGTGCTAGACGTAGGCGTCCCAAAATCGATTTCCAATCGAAACAGTTTATAGCCGTTTTCATCCAAAATGTGGCTAGATATGCTACTTAAATATGAATATATTTATGAGAGTTGTAATATTAGTATTGTTGAAGATGTTAAAAATTTGAAAATGTTTGGATCTCCTGCAATGTTACCAGTATCATAAAATATTTTATACCAGAAAATCTCCTTTTATTAATAACTTTGTTTAAAACCGAAAATTTATAAAAATTATGACGGTATGATTACTTTTTAATTATTATTTCTTAAAATCAGTACTTAAAAGAAAATAGAACCTCTTTTTTCGCAATTTTATGTGAATTACCATTACGAAGATATTTTTTTGTTATGTTATACCCTTTGTTTACATAAATTATCTGAATTTGAGACTTCAAGTATAGTTAATAGGAATGTAATTCTTCCTCAAGAATTGAGCTGTAAAATGCAAAAAGATTTTTTCAAATCCAACTCTCAGTTCCAGAGATTAGCGCGTTCATAAACAAAAAACCTGCCAATTGCGAGTCGGACTCGCGCACGAAGGGTTCCTTACCATCCATACTAATATTATAAATGTGAAAGTAACTCTGTCTGTCTGTCTGTATGTTACTTTTTCACGCCTAAACCGCTGAACCGATCGTCATAAAATTTGGCAAAGATATAGCCTGGGATATGGAGAAGGACATAGGCTACTTTTTACGTGATAACCTACATCTACGCGGGCGGAGCCACGGGCATTATCTATAAAAACGGCAAAAAAATCATGTCCGTTGTATGGGAGCCCCCCTAAAATATTTATTTTTTCTATTTTTTAGTATTTGTTGTGATAGCGGCAACTGAAATAAATCATCTGTGAAAATTGCAACTGTCTAACTATCACGGTTCATGAGATACAGCCTGGTGACAGACGGACAGACAGACAGACAGACAGACAGCGGAGTTTTAGTAATAGGGTCCCATTTTACCCTTTGGGTACGGAACCCTAAAAACTAACTCTTCAGCTTTAGAATAGACTACCTCGCAGAGTTGATCATTATTTTGATGCGGAGTTATTATAAAACAGTTATACGAGTATCTCCTAAGATAATCATTGAAATGAAATGGTGTAAGGGCAACTTTGTTAAAAATTAAATACTTGTGATGAATAACGTATTTATTTGGATAAGGATTAATACCATGTTTATGAAAACTCCTTCGCAAATAATGCATTAATTTCGAACAAACTTGATTACCATAAAAAAAGGTTATAGTGAGTCAATCTTAAAAGATAGACATATGTTGTCGCGGACTTTTTTTTAGGACTTTTAAAGAGGAACAATTCCATCATACATGATATTTGCGCAACTTAAACCGTTTACGCAGCGCACGCAACAGAAGCTCTCAAAAAGGAATATTTTTTCCCGTTTTTGCAACATTTTACATTTATGCTCCGCTCCTATTGGTTGTAGCGTAATGTTATATAGCCTATAATATTTCTAAATAAATGGACTATCCAACACAAAAATAATTTTTCAATTCCAACCAGTAGTTCCTGAGATTAGCGCGTTCAAACAAACAAACAAACAAACAAACTCTTCAGCTTTATATATTAGTAATTAGTAATTAGTAAAGATAAAGATAAAGATAGTATAGATTACAGTTATAAAAAGAACAAAATCACAACGACAAAACGTAATGTTCCTTCACGAGTCTCTTAAACACAGGCAACGATTGCGCGCGCCTATCTGACCTCCGCAAACCAGTTACAGGGTTAGTTAGGTACTGGGTACTTTGGTAAGACTGGTTGTCAGACTTTCGGACTTCTGACAACTCGTAACGGCTGTCAACGATCCAAGAATGACAGCCGGGATTAACGGCTTAACGCTGCTTTCCGAGGCACGGAGGAGTATCGGTATGTAAAGATGGTCATCCATCCACGGACCGACCGTAGCAAGCGTAACCCGATCGATCGACCCGAGCGGCTGTTAGTACTTAGCCACGAGCCTCTCTTTCTACTAGACTAGATTAGACTATAAACCGATTTTAGTTTATCAAACCCAGCCACATATTTTTCATTAAAACTGCCGTCACGTCATAGGAGCGAGTGAAGCAACAAAGCTGCAACAAGACTCCCCTCGTTAGTCAGGTAGTGCTGCGAATAAGTAATTAATTTTATTTGTCCCGTGTTCCGGTGTCCCGGTGTTCCTGGTTATTTGTCCCGGCGCGATGAGCACCAACTTTAAAATTCTTGAACGAAACAAGAATGGAGAAGTAAACCTTAATTTTCTTTGTAAACGTTGTTTGGTAATTAACGGTGTTTTATTTACTGTTGCAAGTCGGTGGTGTTGCTAATATTGTATGGTTCATTATGAATTTTGTAATAGATTAGATTAGATTAGAAATACAGAAGCAATACTTACCTTCTATTACAAAATTGCAACAATGTCAACAATTCTATGTTCGTCTTTATGTATTTTTTTTCAATGATGTTCATCTATATTTTCATCAATTATGGAATGATTTAAAATTCTTAGAGAGAGTATACTTTTGAGGTTCCATATAAATTTTGGTCAAGCTATGATGAGTGGTTTTTGAGTTAGCTTCTATAATACGTATTTAATCCACTTTGTGTACGTTGATGATGTCATTATAAGTTCGTTTCACTGTTGTTTACATAGCAAGTAGTGATATACGAATTTGTGTGGCGTATGTACTTAACACAACTAAAAAGTGAAAAATTTAAAATATTTTTGCAAAAAATACCATTGAATATATATATATTATCTCTATTATATTATAACATGATCTAAACGAGACTATTTTCTACTTTGACTTTTGTACCTGTAAATAGTTTCAATTATTATGACTAATATCAATATTATCGAACTATTAAACTAATAATTCATCCACTTAAAACTAACATCACAAACTAACAACGACATCTGTCGATAGAACTTAACACTATAATACATCATCAAGATAGATAGGGGCGGGCAACGCCGTGATCCCGTAATCCCGGCTCACCTGCGGGATTAAGGTGATCCCGGGCCGCGGGACGGCCCCGTGATCCCGTGTCGCGATGCGATACGCTTGTCGTTTGATTCGATGATATATTAGAGGACTATTTGTTACATACTTAGTTTCCCTGTTTAGAATAAACATTATAACTAATTGGTGTATTTGAAAAAAAAAAAAAACATTCAATTTCTGTTCGTAGGATGCCTGATTTTTCGATTAAAAAGTTAAAACTCACATACCTTCCTTTCTACTTAGGAGTTATACTAAAGTTATCAAATATTAATGAAAACACGATTGATTTCTTAAACAGTTTTAGTAATCATAATACATTCAATTGAAGGTATTTTTAAATCCTGTTAGTTTATTTGAAGGCAAAAGCTAATTAACTTTCCTTCCCATTAAGTGCAATCCTCACGTGAACTTAAATACTAGTCATTAACTTTAAGAGATCTTCGCAAACTTACCACCTAGACATCTATTTAAAGTTGGAAAGAATCATTTAACCGAAAGTGCGCCGTGAATTGGCCACTCAAGAAACTTCCACCTGAAAACTTTCAAGTTGGGAATTTTAATGAAAAAATAATTTCAATTTGTAAAGTCCCGGGTCCCTGCCCCCGGAAACTTTGGTAACATCATTACCTTCGCATATTTGAGGAAGAGACACTTCAAAACATTTGCTTTTATGCTTAATTTATGCTCTAACTTGTGGTATTTTGTTTGCGGTTCTCATAATAAAAGGAAAAAAAAAAGTTTGAAACTTTAGCGTTGAGTTTACCAAGCAGAAGAAATACATAAAAACATAGAATAACTCATTACGCCTGTAATCCCCGGAGGTTTAGAAGAAGGAGTATACCCGTAACTAGTACACCCACATTTCGCCATGTTATGTTTAAGTCTCACGTAATAGGGGGCGAGCCTATTTCCATCAACCGGGCACAAATTCAGACTGCGGGCTACTACTGAGAAATTCCTAATAGAAAAACTCAATAAAAAAAATCCCGACCTGTAAATCCACTCTTGTGTGGTTCTTTCCTCAAAAGACCATTTCAGACACGGATCTACATGGTCCTCACATGATCTGACCAAGATTGTGTCTGGACTTTAAAAGAGACTTTGACCCCTGAGTTTGTTTCGCCATTTCTTCTCAGGGATAGTCAGATAGGAAATGTCGACTTCCCCAAGCTTGTTTTTATATTTTTTATATGACGTGTAAAAGTGATTCCGATATCCTATTTACAGAATAAACGATTTCATTTCATTTCATTTCAATCGAACCCTAGACCAACGATAACCCCATGCTCAATAGTAGCCACCCCTAGACCAACGATGCAGTCATATGTAGAAACATAATATAAAAATAAAAGTTAATTGTATTAGCTCTCAGGTATTTTATCTGTTGGCTACTAATTGGCAAAATAAATTCTTGTCCAGTCTTTCATTGATGAAGCTTTCGAAATCTGAGTTCGAAATCCTGTTTTGTATGAATACCTACTCAGTCTCTACATACCATTCATATGTATTTGATAGCCAAGCCAAATATTGAGAAACCCTCTCACACCGGGGCACAGCGCACAGGTATTAATCGAAACTTAGCCGGCAACTTGCGCCGAGTTCGGTAACTTATGACAGCCACTCGCGCTCGACAGTTCGAACTGTGTACATAGTCTTCAAAATGTGTTTTTCTTCAATTAGTGTCTACTGCCTACGTAATCACTGACTGGTAAACAAAAATGTATATTTTTGTACTTTAGGACTGAGACAAAATTTAAATGCTTACAGCCAAGCATTATTTTCCATATAACAAGTCAGTAGCAAATGATACGACTTATGTACATACTCGTAATACGAGTACTAACTTCGTCAAACATGATACGCGTATTCCCAACCTCGCTTTTTTCTTAATTACCTAATTCTTCAAAGACATTTTTTGCTTAAATATTAAATTAAAAATCTCAATGTGTAATTAAGTTCACGCCAACTTTGCTATAAATAATAACAATAAAAAACCAGCCAAGTGCGTGACGGACCACGCACAATGAAGGGCTCCATAGTTGGGATGAATTTATCCCAAGAACAAATTTAACATTGTAGTTGAAAAACATGTTCTCCCATATAGAATGTATCGGAGAACATGATTTTCAGCTGCAAATGGAAATTAAATTACAATTTACCGAGTAATTGTCGACCAACTTCCATCTTACTTAGCTGTGATAGTTTTTCTTTTAACTTCGTTATATAAGGTGTATCTATTCATACACGAAATATTTTAAGAGAAACATCTATACTCGTAGGTGGTAAAAAAGCCATAGCAGCGAAAACATTTTTTTTTTAATCTAAGTGTTTTATATTTTTACATAATTATTATAATTTTAAAATTGCTTATGACATTGCAAAAAAACCTTTACTTCAAACCTTTACGTTATTCTATGAATGACCCGCCCGGACGCACGTCGCGACGGTGGCGGCACGAGCGCGGTGCCTTTTGATAATTAATCATTATATCCAGTAATTTTAAATTATTTTAAATAATATACTCAGATCTAAAAAAAGTATTTGAATAGATACACCCTATATACCTATACTACTGCTGTGAATTTTTTCACATTTCCAAATACAACCATTCAGCTAAGCGGGGGGGGGAGGGGTTGGAAACACTTGTCTCAAACAAAAATTAGCTCTTTAAAGCATCCAAAAAAAAAATTTAGATTTTATTTTACCACTTTGTCGGCGTGATGAATATGTATACCCATGCCAACAAGGAACCCTATAAAATCTTAGCTCAAAGAATCTTAGTACTAGACTAAGATTCTTTGAGCTAAGATTTTATAGGGTTCCTTGTTGACTACTGAACCCTATAAAATCCACAAGACAAAATTCCCGTACATGGCAGTACAGGTGTTAATCGAAACTTGGCGGACGACGAGAAAGTTTTGCAACTTTTGACAGCCGCCCACCGTTGACAAATGATCTTCACTAGAACCCTACGCTGGGACCCCATAACTATGAAGAATACAGCTTTATACTTATAGAGAGGAAAATACCCTGATTTTATAAAAGAGATTCTCGTTAAATAATAAATAATGGTAGCTAATAATAGATTGATTTTATAATTATTTTTATTTATTTAATGGGTAGATTGATTACATTCTACCGTACCTATATTTGGAGCGAACATGATTAGGTATATCACACAAGGATCGTTTACGTCTAACCGTTCCAGTAGTCAAATTACAGGTAGATACTTTGCTCTGACGTGTGAAGAGTTGTTAGTCATTAGAACATACTATAGGTACCTACTAAATATTTTTAGGCAAAAACGCAAAAGCAAATCCAAAACTAAAACTTTCTCTCAAACCATGCTGTCATTCTGATGGTATTTATGTTACCCTAACCAAGACAATATACTCGTAAACATAATTACTCCCAATCTGGATCACATTTTAACAGACGCCCATTATCCACCTTCACATAAGCTGGGAACCTTATCCGTAAGTCTAAAATCGTGTTTGATCCGCTTTGAACCGCACCGAACCGGAATAATCCGGTCCACCTGATCCGGTACGATCCGGCGGCGACTTGCGGCGGCTTCGTACCGCTACGAAATAAGGTAACAAAAGAGCAACTACAAACAATTTGAGAACATGAAACAAACGCATACTAACCAACCAGGTTAGTATGCGTTTGTTTCATGTTAATCATTATAGCACTGATATATTATAGTGAAATATTACTGAGACTGAGACTGAGATTATTAGCCATAATTACGAAGACGTCTTGAGGCTGAATGCACTGTTATAGGTTTCACTGATGAAAAAAGAAAGTCGAGTTAAAAGAAAAAAAAATCCTCAATCCGTGCAGGGAACACGAACATTACTGATGTTGAGTTCGTGGTCCTTCTGTCTCCATTGTTTTGTTTGCCGGTTAGTGTGTGCTCCGCCAGAGTTTCATGTGAAAATGTGAAAGTTTCCTACCTATTTGGTTAGGATTTAAAAGTTTTCTGAGGAGAAGTTTATTGAATAAGACTGGGGGTTCAGATCCGTGGGAACTGTGCTGTGTTTTGTTTTTAAATTATGAAAGTTGTGTTTTTAGCTTTAGATTATCTTATGATTTATAGACTCTAAACAGAATTATTATATAACGTACTTTCAAGTCACACAAGATTGACGGATAGAACGAAAGCTGAGTATAGTTTTCAATGTTTTTGTTGGTATATTGGCCTGTGCTAGCTGACATATAATTTAATTTAATGTTTATTTCTTTTATAATGTTAATGACTTTGGATAAGTACTATTCTATTGAACCAAGTTCTTATAGCTGAACAGACAGCTGTGATGCTGGGAAGTTTGTTACGCCACTTCTTCTCAGCTAAACACTAGGAAGTGGAGAAAGGCGGGCGTTTTTGGGGACTGTCGATGTCGTTATGTAATTTGACATTCAAAAAGTTCTGATTTGAGAATCAGAACTTTTACTTTTATTTTTTTTTTACTTTTATTCAAATTAGGTGGGGTCCTAATTTGAATAAAAGTGACGTTTGATATAGTTGCGTGAACCCGCATACACTTACATCCTTGTTGTTTTGGTTAGTAATAAGCTGAATGTTGAATGAATGAATGTTCTGACTACGTTGAAGCTAAATGTGCAATTTTGGTACCTAACTAATGCGATTACATGTCATGAAAATACAATAATGAATTGTCAGACTAGCACATTAGCGTGCAGCAATTTATTTTTATTTATTTGATTATTGTTATTGATTATTAAAACTGCCTCGTTGGTCTAGTGGTCGCAAGCGCTACTGCTGAGAATGAGGTCCTGGGTTCGATTCCCAGGTCGAGCAAAGTGTTGGGTTTTTACCCGATTGTTCCAGAACGAGAAAAATAAGCATTATAATCTATATAATTTCGGTATCGCAGGCCACAAACCAATAACCTGAAATATGGTGTAACTTTTGTTTATCTCCGCCTGCGATACCATAATATTCTATAGATTATAATGCTTGTTTGTCTCTTTTCAGTTATGTGTTATTGCAGTCGGGTTTTTTTGTTTTATTCATTAATTTGTTCCAACAGGAATTTCTCAGTAATGTTTGGATTGTGCCCGGTTGATGACAATTGGCTCGTCCCCTATTACATGGGACTTAAACCTAGCTGGCGAAATGTGGGTGTAATAGGTACCTTTATGAATTAAAACTTCCTCATTGCTCATAAAATAGAACTCTTAGTTTTGTGTCCGCCATTTTGTTCATCAAAAATTCCTCTATCAACAACTACAGCCCTTTGAGTGGGGCCCAAAAAGGGTGGTAAAAATATCCTAAAGGGGTTCGTACCTGGCTAATTCATGCAAACGAATGCAAGCCAATTAATTAAGAGCAGTCTGACTGCGTTCAGAAATCTGCTGCCGCGACCAAAACTGAGGCGGCTGAGTAAGGGTGCGCGTACACGAGAGGGTGCGTTGTACTTGCGTTTTTGTGTTTGTTTTGTTTTGAGTAGCATGTGTGGTGCGTGATTGATATTTTTTTATGATTCTTTTCGTTTTCAGTTAGAGTTTTGAGTTTTGTATCGAAGTAGTTTCTTGTAAAGTCACTTTAACAAAACTAATAGTTTTAATACAGGGTTCATTGCCCAGCCGATAATTATGAGGTCTGCGGCAAAATAATAGTGAATATCTCAAATAAAGTAAAAGAAAATACAACAGACTGCATAAACAAGACAATTTTTTTTACTATTAACCCAATCAAGGAAAATGCCGGAAAAAATATGTTGCCGCTAATGGCTAGTCTGGGCTACCCCTTACAAGTAATTAATACTGCAATATCTCGTCTTTCTGCAACGAGATTCCGGAGAGATTAAGGTGTTTCATTATACTGATTTATCATCGCGAGTAAAAAATACGATCCATTTCAGCAGAGGGTTCCCATTCACCAATTAAAGTTTAACTTTAGACGGCAAAAAATGGAATTCTTAAAATTTTCTTTACGGGCTTTCCCGGTGTTATTTTACAAAGGGATCTTTATCGAAAGTTACATATGATTTCTGAAGCTGAAAATCATTGTAACCTCTTTTGCTTGATCAAAATAAAAACAAGTTTATAATCACCTTTCTTCTCTTCCGAAACTACAATGTATACTAAATTAATGCAAATTATGTGAGTAGCTCAGAATCGTTTACTGAATCGATTTGTCATTTTGTATAAAGATAATTTTTTATCCCAAAAATAATTAAAATTACGTAAATTACAGTTATACTTCCGCTGTACAGTCAAAAACTTAAAACAAACTAAAATGGATGAAGTACTGAATACGCTAGACCTTAAACGTATGCTGTGTGCGCAGATTTGTAATGTGCCCACAATTTTCTCCCACAATTAGTTTAACTAAAATAAATAAACAATGTTTTTTACATAATTGTAAAAATTCAGTGTTTGTATTATGATTATAACATAATTTTCTGTGCGTTAATTCCGGGACATGTCGTATACGATATTCATACATACATCTTTTAGATACAGAAAGTCGGTAGGACTAAAAATGAGTTGCACATCGGGACATTGGTTTGCGAAATAAGAGTGAAATTGTGTGTTTAGAGACATCCCGCGCGCCCGCTCCACCGGGCTATAACATTTGTTACCCGCGTGGCGATAGGGGTGGCTCAGATATGTCGATATTTTATTGACTTAGGCAAAGAAATTTGCGGGTTGAAAGAGTTGAGTATTATGGAAAACGGAAGCAGCGGGTCATCATCATTATGAGAAGATCAGCGCATTGAACCTACACTAAAGAATCTGTTAATTATACAAGTTTTACAGACAAATCGGTGAATGAGAAAGTTGTTGTTAACTTAGAAGGGTATGCTTGAGTCCATTCTCTTCAAGAAGTTAAGTCATTGGAATTACGGTAATGTAACAGAAGTTTTGTGACACAACGCTAACGTATCCTACTTTTACATCTGGCGTAAACACGAAAAAGGTAATAACTTAAAATGATAAATATTTTATCGATAAAAATCTATCGACATCTCAATGCGGCCATAAGTTGAGTTATGCATTCTGGCGTCTCGCGAATATCGATGAATTATTGTGCTATTTACATTACATCACTAGTCGCTTGCGAAATGTATTGAATGCACTCATAGTCTTGAATAATATTATTTATTGGCGGGTTTTGTTTACCTGACAATAGATTCGATTCAATTCATATGTAATGAAGATTTACGTTTGTGTTACTTAGGAAGTATTTAGGTATATTAGGTTTGGTACTCGAATCATAATACTAATGCATGAAAATTTCAAGGTAAAGTTCTTTCTAGAATTAGAAAGTTTGACTTTGATTTGCACTGTACACAATCATAATTATATGCGCTTGGCAATATCTTATTCGTACTGGACACAGAACCAACACTGAATCCCTGTAAAAATCTACCTTATACCTCCAAAAAACCTCCCTTACTTCCTATTACTCGGGGTAGGTGTCCCGTGATCCTTCCCTGAGATACCCTGAACGAGTCTGTTATCTCTGCTGATAATCTTCAGCTCATCCGTCCACGTCACTCAGCTTCTGAAGTGGATGTTGTTTACCTTCGTGTTGTATTGTTGTTCAGGTGATTTTTGATTTCCTTTTTGGTCAAAATTAAAGGAGGAATCATTTGAGAAATAAAACAGATTTTTCTATAACTTTTCATATTAATCAGGTAGGTTTATCTCCTTTTATTTTATCCTTTTGCCGGTGCAAAAGGATTATAATATTTTTTTAGGGTTCTTCATGAACAACATTGTCTTAAGCAATATAGAACGGATAAAATTAAGATGCTGGAAAATTGTTTTATCTAATTAGCTTTATCTAACTATATTTACAAGACAACCTGAGCACCTACTCGAAAAATAATAGTTTCAGTGCAATCAAAAGTTATACCATCACTTGGCTTTATCCCCCAATTAATAGATAAACAGCCTTATCAACAACAACAAGAAACAGTTACCATAACAGTATCCGTCCACACTTATCGGCCGAAAGCACTTATAAATACTTATAAGTATGCCCTGTTCCATATCTACGGGCCATTTCTAACGAAGAAACTGTATCAGTCTTTCACGTCAGCCATTACCTCCGAACTAAACGATCACTGGACCTCATTACTGGCGTCTTACGGGGGAGTAGTGGGGGGGGGGAGGGGGACGGGACAGGGGGGGGAGGGGCTAAGTGACTCCGAACGGAAATAAAGGTGCACGCGACTGGAGGTAATGTTAATTGAATTTCTGCAGACGCTTGCTGGCGATAGTGATGGGGTGAATTTATTGGTATGTCGATGGATGAGAATTTATCGTGTGGTATCTGGTTGAAAAAGTTTAAAATGGATGGGCTTTTATGACGACAAATATACAACTTTGGAAATAACCGAAAAAACTAAAATTGACAAAAAATAATAAAGACTCGGACATAAGTTGCAAAATACGTAAATTTTTTGACAGCCTTTACATTTAATGTTGTCTGAGCTTCGTGTAGTGATATGTGTAAAGTTATTTAAATATTGCCTACTAAAGCCTCTAGTAATTCTCAATTAATTAAAAAAAAAACAACTAGGTAATTGAAAAATATCGATGTTTTCACACCCCTATTTGACAACCGGCGAGTGATACGCGCGGCGGCCGCGTCGCACGCAAGATTAAACGTCACAAACCTTCGAGATATTTCCACCAGAAACCGGGACAACACACCTGTGCCATTAAAAACACCCTTATCAAAAAGATGTAAGAGTGATATTCGCATAATGAGAGTGTCGAGCTAACTTGGTAAATTAACAGTCACTTGCAGAGAATACTTCAGTAATATTATTTTGTATTGTGTAGCAATTATTGGAGGGAAAATTAAAGTTAAGACTCAATTTCGTTTTACACATTTGTTTGTTTACTTAAAATGGAGGTTTACTTAAATTTAATTAAATATTTATATGAAATTAAGAATATTTGTATTGACTTGACACTTTTTTTTTGTTTTGATTTAAATAATGTAATTATGCGTTTCTGGAAAACGGCCATTAAGGTAACCGACTTTTAATGATTTCATTATACAGATTTAAAAAATAAATAGTATTTTTTTAATAGCTTAATATATGAATATTTTAGATTATGTTTATTACATAGTGAAATTAATTTCTAAAGTTATGTCTAACGCGGATAAAATACGGAGAATCACGCAAAATCTATCAAGCGTATTTTTCTGAAACCTTATTTTTTTTAAAGATAATTTAATTATTGATTTTTTAGTATACATATTTTATTAAAATCCCTTTTGTTTTATGTATAATAAATTAATAATGCGTCTTATTTGGGACAGCGCTTCTGGATGGGTAAGTCCTATTAGTGGTTGGACGTAAGATGCGTTGCGTGAGCTTAGTACAGAACACGCAAGCTAACCACTCAAGGTCACTGGCATATATCTGCGTCTTAAGTTTCTAAGCTAAAATAGTGCATCTGATTCTATTCTGCCAACAAACCTTTTTGTCACAGTTTTGAAAAAACCCATATTCTGCTTTTCCCTTCACCGTAAAGCTTAAAAGTAAAGGTTCCAATAAAACTCCATCAATAATTTCAAATATAACGTAACAATCGAAGTGTTAAAATGGCGGCAAGCGTTTTGGCGGCAATTCGTTCCGATTGCCCATCAATTTCCCGCTAAGTAGAGGTGGAGCCAGAAAGGCACGTACGTGGACGTAATGGCGGATTATTACAGGTAATAGGAAAGCACTTCAGTGTGTTATGATTTATTGCTATATAGGAATTGAAGCAATAAGTCCAAAAGAAAAGGTTCTGATTCCAACATAATATTATGAAATGCTAAGCAAATGGACGATGATGAAGAAAAGGAGATTTGGAACTTTTTCGCCCTCTATACGCGGCTAGATGGAGTGACTATCTTTGCAGGCTTTGATCTGAATCTTTAGTAACTGTCAGGCAGCTGGATGATAATAACCGAGAGGTTTATGTTTAGCAGTATACCACCAGTAGATATGATAGACCGATGGTGATGACGACCAGTCGTCTGTTTCCTATTATTCAAATGTTGAACCCAGGATGAGTGGTCCGGCGCCAAAGTCGCGTCACACTGTGCAGTCAATAAGTAGCATAGATGATATGCATTTCCCCTTCAATATATTTTTATCTGACAAAAAAGATCTTCCCCGAAATATCTCCTGTAAGTCCAAACACAGCTAAACAAGTCGCAAACACCGGGATCCTATAAAAGCAAACAGTAACATTAGCTCGGAAACAAGTCAAACACCTGAGCTGTTTGCTAACGGTAAAAGGTGCTATCCGGTTGCCCCCTGGTCCGGCATCGGGTTACTAAACGTTGGAACAATACCAGGCCATAGTGAGTGGGGCGGTTGAGGTTTTGGTGAAAATGAGATAGGTATCAGTGATTCAGACCGTGTAATGATAGGATTTTTTTTGACTGGTTACCAAGATTATGAAACTTATAAGTCGAGAACGATTTTAAATCTATCAAAACGGGACATGGCTGTTTAATTTGAAAATTATTTAGAACTAGCTTTTGCCCGCGGCTCCGCCCGCGTGAATGTCGGTTATCGCGTAAAAAAGTAGCCTATGTCCTTCTCCATATCCCAGGCTATATCTCTGCCAAATTTCATGACGATCGGTTTAGCGGTTTAGGCGTGAAAACGTAACATACAGACAGACAGACAGACAGACAGACTTACTTTCACATTTATAATATTAGTATGGATTATAATTGAATATGTAGCCTTGTATGGCCTTATATGGCTCCAAACTGCCTAATTTAAAAAGGGCTAACGTTTGGCATGATTAACACCTAACAAAAATGAGGAATCGTGGGTGATTAATGGTTTCAAATTTGGCTTATTAGTACAATTACTAAACGGTCTCTCGGATTGTGGACATTGGAAACGTCTATTTAAGTCTGTTAAGCAGTAGGAAACTAATGTGATGGTGTCAAACCACCTCACTTGATGTTCATAAGGACACAAACGTGTGTGCGATACCTCTTGAGGATGGTGTATACAGATGAGTTAATAAGTCTTTAGTTAATTAACACCATCAATCAGGGGCGACGTTGATTGAAGCGCTCTTGTTTTTCTGATAAGCTAACATTTGGATTATCCAGTGAATTAGTGTGGGCTATACTTTTCACTGCTTAATCTACAGATTTTATATGTCAAGATTGTCTACATTTTTTATTGTTGATAAATTAGAGGATCCTAAGAGAACACAATATAAAAAATTATTACATACAGGCAATTACACAACAGCACTTCTTAGGAAAAATATTATGTCAATGGGGCCTGTAGGTAATATACAATAAAATTTCGCAAAGAAAATCCTCTACGAATATTTAAATCTAAGCTGACTGCATTATTATTAGATTTTTTTATTATTGTATAAAATACTTTTTAAATGATAAAAATATATAACAATTAATTATTAATTGTTAATTTAAATGATTTTTTTGTTTACGAATGCATGATTTATATGAAAATTGTTTTTTTTTTTACGACTTTGCATGCCGTAAGGTAGAATGTAGCGGAAACAGTGATCTAGCATCTTGTACCTGTACCTACATTGTTGGCAAATACATAAATCTGAATCTGAATCTGAGGTAGAAGATTACGAGCACTCCTTTTTGTGGCCCTGTCATCCTCAACAGTCCAATATAAAATCCGTTAAAAAAATCATGCAATACTTAGAATGATGAGATTAAGAAACAATAAATGATTTTATTTCTGTAGGTAAGTAGGTTTGTACAAACACTTTTACACATCAATTATATTTAAAAACTAGATGAGGTCGGTATTTCCTATCTGACTACTCTGAGAAGAAAGGCCGAAACAAACTCAGAGGTCAACAGTCTCTTTTAAAGTCCAGACATAATCTTGGTTAGATCATATGAAGACCATGTAGATTGGTGTCTGAAATGGTCTTTTGAGGAAAAAAACCACACAGATCTGAGTGGACCTGTCCAGTAAGTGCACGCATTCGTCTCAGCACGTAAGGAGCTCAACGATTCGACGAATAATACCAAAGAAAAGACATTTGGGTAGGCCGCATAAATTATTCAAACTGCCAAACCAAAATTAAAACTAACTGAAAAAAAAAAAAAAAAAAAAAAAAAAAAAACAAATACCTACATAATCTTCACAAAATCTAACGTATGATAATTGCTTAAGACTACAGCCGAAGCTGTCAACCAGTATTTAAGGCCCGAATTTACATTTACATATATACTCAAAGTAGCCTTATTCGTTAGATCAAACAAGCACTTATCTACGGCAATGGTTGATTTATGACAACGCGCAGGACCAATAAGGTCACAATTATAAAAACCAATTATACACAGGTGGTCATAAAACGTCCCTACTATAGAATAACATATTGTCAATGGGTCCTGCTATTTAAATAATAATATTTTATAAAAATAAAAATGTTTAAACAATTGTTAATAAAACTGCTATTGGAGAAATGTTATATACAAAAAAAAAACTTAATAATTAATAATAATTGTTGCTTGTAGGTAAATTGTAATTAATTTGTTATCTAAGTGAATGTTCAAGTTATTATTATGCTATTATTATAAAATGTTTGATAATTTGTATTGTTTATACCTATTATTGCATTATGTGTTAGATTCCTAGTGTTTTTACTATGCAGGGTGGCATCAACGCGAAGCCTAGTACCCAAGTATATAATACTGTCCTTCCATACCTATTAACACTGTTATTTGAAATTATTGTAAAAGCCAATTGTTTATAAAATAATAACCGTGGAATTTCTTGCCGGCTCTATCCATAGGAAACGATCAGTTGGAACCATGCACTTAGCTTCTGACGTTTCATAAGTGCCCATGTAGATTTATGTGAAATAAAATAATATATTAGTTGATTGATTCTAATGTTTAATAAATGTACATTCCGTAAAGTAAAATGTATCGGGACTATTTATAAAAAATACATCTTATCTGTATACCTACATTGTAAGCAAATAAATGATTTATATTTCTATTCCTACCATAATTTGACCCGTATTCACCTTTAACCTACGAAACGAGTATCAGAGATAAATAAGAATTAGAGTTTCTAATCAACAAGCAAACAAGTTTTCCATTCGTAGTTAACGTTACTTACACATGTATTAATAGAACGAGTAGGTATAGTGTTGGGTATTGTAGTGTAGGGGCAGCAATTTCCCGACAGAGGTAACTAACTCTAAGGGACTGACCGACCGCTATATATCGCTTAGAATCGATAGACTAACGTGGATCCTCTGAAAAACAAAAATGCTAGGATCTGTCGTAATTTTTCAAGATTGTACTCAAACTCAAACTCAAAGCATTTATTTCAAATAAACCAATTACAGGCACTTTTGAATTGTCAAGGGGTCGGTCAGTCAGAAAGATGAAGCTAGTTGCCCATTCCAAAGCGTAGTAGGTTCCTATGGAGAAGAACGGACAAGAAACTCCACGGACACTCTTTTAAACAAAATATTGTTACAAAATATGGGTTACATCATTCATGTTGAAGTTATACATGTGAGAACAATGTAGAAAGACGTGCACGTTAGAAGCGTCCGTAATAGAAAAAAATCAAAAATTAAAATAAGCCGTGGCAGTTAAGAGATGACCAGTCCCAACTGACGGCGCCCGTTCACGAACATGACGCATGGATCAGCACCATTTAGCTCAACCATTTTGAAGGGAACTTAATGATCCAACACACACGCCACCACCAGCGAGACATTTGAGTGAGCATGACATACTCTCAGCCGCCAGGGCACATTCAAGTCAATAAAAGACATATTACCCGGTAAATGGTAGCTCTATAGTACATAGTACTCACACCTGTGCTATGCAATTATATAATTCAAGGACATTGAGTTTATACAATGCAATAATAGTTTACAATCTTCAGCAGCTCCAATAATATTTTCAAATGCTAATCAATTAGTTTATGCGCCCTTATGGAGCAGGACCAGCATTGAGCCAAGCATTTTTGTCAGCGATGTAATCCCCCAATTTATAATATGCTTGGCTGCATAGTGTGCGTTTTATACAAGTTTTAAATTTTGTTTCGTTCAATTGGAGTATGTGGGGAGGTATTTTATTGTAACATTTTAAACAGTACCCCATGAAGGATGAGTCTACTTTAGCCAGTCTGAAACCTGGTTGAACTAATTGTGTAGGTAATACACCACAATAGGATGTACTCGTACATACTTATGTATGAGTACATCCTATTACTTACCTATTGAGCTTTACATGAATATGATTTGGATATATGAAAACTTATTACACGATTGACGATTTTCTTAATGACGATTCACTAACTGATATTACTGTTACTCTAATTGACATAATTATTGTGATACTGGTTTCACTTACTTTTTATTTCCGTTTGACATTATATAGACTTATTTTATTTTATTTTTTATTGCTTTGACCACGCTGACATTTTTTATTTATAATTTGTAATTCCAATGATCTGTTACTTATTTTTGTTTTTTTGTTATTATGAATCGTAAACCTTTGCATGCCCATGTGACGGTAAAATATGGAGAACTTTATTATAAAAACACCTATGTACTATACCCATGTTTGCAAAGAAATAAATGATTTGATTTGATTTTGATTTGATATACATTATTCAATACCAATGTTTCTCGGCATGTTTTGGTGAAAAGTTTATTTATGGAAAACTGTTTGCCTTCGATCGATTAATCATTATTGATTAGGATTAACCGATCGTGTAGTATGTTTTCATTTTTATTTATGTTGTACTGATCTTTTTTACCAATGATTATCAGCAATAACTTCTAAATGGCCTTTAATTTTGTATTTTTTACGAATTTTGTTACAATGATAGCTGTAAGTTCTCCAAAAAAATTGGAGAGTTCGTTACCGCAAGAGGCTTTTCAGAATTGCTTAGCTAATAAGATGACTTATGTTCACATTGATTGAGTGGCTATGTATTTTGTAGAATTCAAAGTTATTAAATACCTGATATTATGGTAATAACGAGAAACCATCGGAGTCTTATCCTCTCAATTCTTTTGTCCAGTTGGCCAGTAATTGGCGCTATCAGAGTGCGGGCCACGCGGCCATAAAGAGGTGAAGTGAGGTGGGCAACCGATCGACTGTGAACTGAAATCCTGTGATACATACTGAAGCTGGTGAAAATAGTAATACTAGAAAAGAATAAGTCGTTATTGGGACATTACAAGCCGGTCTTTTCTCTAAAAAAATTCACCGTATAAACTTAGGTGAAGTGACCTTGAAGTGAGCTATCATTCCGCCTGAGGCTAGGGAATGACACTATTTACAGCTCACTTCCTCATAAGTGTTCGCAGTGAGTTCACAAATAATATAAAAACAAATAAGCGCTCTACCTCCTCTCCTCTACTATGCTGTTCCCGATAGGGTCCATAATGTGAATTAAATTAATTTTTCATTCCTCATATTTGGAAAGTACGCTTGAAGTTACCTAATCAGAGGGATGAAAACAGTACTTTTCGTCCCTGGGAAACGATATTCCTTGCTGTCAAAAAAATTTAAAACTTTGCAAGCCATGTCCCAACTTTTTATACAGCCGCTCTGTTAAATCGTGGTATAAATTGGGATTATCAACAATTTTGTAACATGACTTTATACTTATAATTAATTTTTACTTAACTATTATTTAATTTACATAGATTTGAGCTAACAAAATCATCAACATAAAAAATAATGGCTGGTAGAATGCCACAGAAAAAGAAACATAAAAAAGGCGGGAAAGCGGCAATTTGACCTTTAGTTGTTTTGTCGAGTGCTAATTATTTAAGTATACAGATATTTGTATATTGGTAAAACACAAATAACCTTGCAGGACTGTGTTACTAACATCATAAACAACAACTTTTGTTCTATGACTTTTTACAAAACATAATACATTTACCAAAAACAAAGTTTTGGTCTTTCTATAGGTACATAAGAGCGTGTTTAAATATTTTTAGTTTTGTAAGAAAGTCTCATGAATTAAAATCTGATGAATTATTAAAAGACTTAGAACAAAAGTCGTTGTTTATGATGTTAGTAATATAGTCCTGAGAGGTTGTTAGTACATACATACATAAACTCACGTCTTCTTCCCATGGGGGTAGGCAGAAACTATAGAGCGCCACCTGCTAAGCTCCATACATACTCCTTTTGCTTCGTTTACATTCATACATCTGTAGCTTTACCATGAGTTTACACAGCCAAAACTCGCTAGCGTCTCCGTAAATGACATGTATGAAATATTGTGCAGCGCCCCTCGCGGTCACAGCAAGAATTAAAATTCGTAACATGAGCACTATAGATTTCGATAGGTAAGAAACCTAACGTAATCTATTCGATAGTCACTAATGTTTTTCAGCTGTCACCATACAAAACGTCACCATGGGTCACTAATTCGACAAAAGCTATCGAAAAATACGCTTACGATAGTAGTTACGTAGCTCACTAGCTTTTTGAGGTGTGAAACGTAGGTTTACATTAAAATTATATACGGTTTTAGTCCATTAGAGACTAAATAATGTTTGGAAGAGCTTATTTAGCATGGAATATGGGTCGAGGGGCAATTATTTGGTAATTTCGTAACTTTAAGTTTTAAAAGAAATTAACATAAAGTAAAAACACACCTTTCCATGAACTCCACCAACAATTGAAATTGTCTTCATTGTAATATTATTTTTTTTAAAGTTATATCACTTTTAAAAATAAAAAACGCGACATGATCTATCGAGCTAACGTTAGCGCTCGCGTAAGACTCCGTAAAACTCATGGTGCAAGCATTATCGAAATCTATTCGATCCACGTTACTACGCTAGCCAGTTTAACGATAGCGAGTAAGTTTTCGATAACAACTCATGGTAGGGGTACTGGTCATACATGCACGCCGGTTGCGAGTTGGAGGTTGTTAGTGTTTTTCCAAAAACCCGGTATAATTATTTATATATATTTGAATATCATTTTCTCACATATTTATAGCACATGTGCTACTTTGGGTAGCTGCCACTCTCATTTGGCTGACTATTTTACTTACTCCATATACGGAACTCTTTAAATCGCACTACATTTCTTCTCCCCAAAGCCGGTCGAAAAGTAAAAGGCGAACAAAGTGAACGTGTGTGCCATTAGCTGGAAGAAAAACGGTTGTCCCTTCCTTAGGTAGACCGTAGCACCCTACCTTTATAAGAGCGGTCGTGTCGGTTAACCGGACGATTTGTGGGCCCAATTGACTATCAATGAATAGTAGCCACTACTTACCTCTGTGCTCTTTTATGGACCGCCATTAGGGTTGATGTGGTAGGTTTAGGGTGAGCAGAAGCAATCGTTGTGACTTTGACGAATGAATTTGTTAATCGAGAGAATGTGATGAAAGTTAGAAAAGAAAAAAAAATTGTCGATACAGTAACCAAGTCAAGGAAGTTAAAAGTCACCCTTCTTTGCTTTTAGAAGACTACTGGTAGTGTTTCAGTATTCCATGAATAAGGAGAACTCAAATAAAAAAGTTAAGGTAGCCAAAGCCGATAGGTACCCCAAGAATATGCTGGCTGCAGAAGTCTTGTCGCGTTCAAGTCCTAGTCTTGACTTGTCAAAAGATCAATACTGCCTCAATCTTTAAAGCGTAATTTGTAAATAATACCTTCTGTCTCACAGTCACAACAGCCAATTTCCAAACGAGCATCGCACTCAATACTTTCATTCCATTTCCCAAGCGGGCGAGTAAATAAAAATGTGTAATTTAACTCGAGCAGGTTAAAGTATTGAAGACGAGGAGTTTCCCTCGAGTGCCGTGGTCGGTGAGTGCTCCACTTAATAATATTTTTCACCTTGTTTCGTTTTCCAATTTTCCGCAAGTCACTCTCCGGGGTAACGGGCCGTGTTTTGATTTAGAAATGCTTCACGAGGACGTGGTTTAGAGGAGGCGATACGATTGTGATTTGACGCGACTTTTCTTCTTTGAAAATTGTTGCTTACGGGTATTTATTTTTAGTTGTATGTATGTATATATGTATTTATTCTTATATCTTAGCTATAAATATCTTCTAAATTGTTTTTCTGTTATTGCACCTACTGTGTATTATCTCTGCATCACCCTAAGGTAGACTGGTAGATAATGCCCAAGGCATTAAGTCCGCCTTTGTACAGTTTTTACTTGTGCATAAAGTTTTAATAAAATAAATAAAGAAATAAATATTTATGAGCCCATTCATTTTGCATCGTTCTGTTTCTGAATTGACGATTTGAAGTTTTGAACTTGACAAACAGTCTCTTCATTACCTAAAGTATGCCCGCGAAATTAAAAAAGTCTTTGCTAAAAAGTGAGAAATTTTGAGTTTCACCTTATGTAATGTTAGATTAGAGTTTGACACAAATTCTCAATTCAGAAACCGGGTATCAGTGTCCAATTTATTATTAAATTAAAGTTAGATACATACATTAGCCATTTTATACTGTTAACGTCGATATTAACGCAATTTGTATGAAATCGTTTCTGAATGAAATCTTGTTAAATTACAGTTGAAAGAGTGTGACTCAAAAATCGTGTGTTGTAAATAAGTTTTTCAGACTTGTTTGCTATTGTATACGTTAGTTACTTTTTATTTAGTTATCATGAAATTATTTACTTTCTTTGCGAAATTTTCTTAAACTAAGTTTCTTTGTTGTGAAGTTGAAGTTAATGTCAAAGTCAAACCATAAATTTCAAGTAGGCATATGAAAGGCACTTTTGAATATCGAAATTTACAGAAAAATGGAACTGATTCTATTTGCCCCTTCCAAAGGGTCCCAAAAAGAGAAGAATGGGCAAGAAACTCTACCGTTGCTCTTTTAAAATATTTTACACTATTTTGTATACCTTAATTATATAATTACTCGTATATATGAAGACCTAGAATAAAATGACCACATCAAAATAAGTAAAAAGAATACAAAAATGAAGTAATAACCGATACATTAATTAGATACCATGGTGCTTACATATTACAAACATTGTAAAAGTTGACGATTTTCATAAAAAATACAAGTAATAAGTCAGTGTAACGTGTGACGTAAAGTAATAACAGAATGTAAAATCTATGTCATAAAAATAATAAATTAAGTATACAATTTAATTAGCAACCAGTTTGATTTTGTCTATGAGAACATTTATTGACAGTATATCTTTAGTAGCCTATCAGCACCCCAATAGCGTAAAATACTTTCAATCACAATCTGACATTGCTTCATACACAAAAAATGCAAAAAAGTACCTACCTACCTAAGATTTATTAATAAAAACATTTTTTTTTCTTTTAATTCATTAAAGTTATTAAAGTTAAATACTTTAAAAAAATACATAAAAAAGCAAATTACATAATAAAACCATAACACAAAAATAAAATATGAAAGTTAACTAAGACATTTACTTTTTAGGATCAACCTGTACCAATTCAAAAACATTCCTCCACCACTTCTGGGCCTCAAGTCTGCTATTACAATAGTGTCAGAATGGTCTCGCCATTGTGAGTATTTGACAGTGTTTGTATGGCAAATCTGTCAAAAACTCACAATGAAGAGACCATTCTGACACTATTGTAATAGCAGACTTGAGGCCCTGTTTTAAGGACGGACCGGACGGTCAGAGTGGTCACCGATGTTCGCTCGTTAGTAATAGATAACTGTTATTATTTCGCTTACACCCTCGTTATATTTTTGTTATCTGTTTTGTTGAGCAGGTACCTTCTTATGTTATTTAAATTATGTAGTCGATGTTTTTGGTGCCCGGCTCTTATGAGTTTATGTTGGCACCAACTTAAATGTATACAATGTATGTAAACTACTAAATGAATGAATAATATAATAAAAATAAATATATGTTTGAAAAATTCGTCTGCTAGACAGCGTAAATGACGCAATGTAAGTTGTTGAATTGTCAAAACGAAAGGCATTGCCATTGTAAGTATGTTACACAATTACCCCGCTGTTACTAGCCTCATAATTATGCGTATTTAATGTCTCACGCATGTCTTAAGTATAGGTAGGTACTTTTTATTACTCCTGAAAAGGCAACAGTGGACATCGTAAGATATAATTCCACTAAGAGCATCTCACGTTTACCTTAATATTTTTCTTTTATATAATCTGATATTTCTTAGATATCATTTCATATATTCTTCCGTCATTGTCCCCGTCGTCGTCTCGCTTGACCCCACTTGTACGAATCTAATTTTGTCCCTCTTACAACTTTGGGCCAATGTTTGGTTCCAAGTGCGAAGTGTTTAGTTTTAAGACTTGTAGTTTTGAAACTTTACGAAAATATAACAAAGTTCATCAGTGTTCTTTTTACAGCTTTTGATAATTGTTTGAATACAAACTGAATCAAGGATTCTACAACTTTTGTCTGATAGCTCGTTTTTTATTCAGAAGTCTTTAGAAAAACAGCTTGTAACGTAAGTAATATAGTAAAGTAAGTAGGTATTTAATTCCCGGTATAATACATTCCGTTATATTCTTATGTTTCAGACCCTTGTCACATCAGTGCCAGAATTGGCACCAACACTGGCTCCAACGTTGGCTGTCCATAATAACTTTCATGTCACAACGCGATACGAAGGGCGAAGACGCAGGTAACTGACGGAAAATCTAATTTGCCAAATTGAATTACTGTGTCAACCAACTATGGGATATATTTCAACGGCCATGGCTTTTTGTTGGACGAAATTATTGTTTGGGATATGATAGATGTCGTGTTGCAAGATGTGTTTTTGTTATAGTTTTTTTTTTTTGAGCTATCAGAGCAAAACGATAACATGATTTGTTTTGTTGGTCGTAATTTGTATTATTTAACTCAATCAGTGTCGCTGCACTTATAATTTTTTTTTTTTTATAATTTTGAAAAAAAAAAAAATATTGTTTGACAAAAGAAAGAAATATAAAAATAATATTTTAGAAGTATTTCATGACAGTCCTTTCTTGTAATTTTTAGTGCCTACCTTTTTTTTTGTTGTTGTAATATTTTATTGTAGAGTAGCGATCATACAAACTATGGAAACTTATTTCACCATTTTAGATAAACCTAAGCTAAACTACGACATACCTGCCATATATCAACTTATACAGAGGTCCCACACTGGAGCAGGGGTACAGAACATTTAAAAGTAAGAGAAGCCACGTGAGTCGCTGCAATTTATATGTAAATGAGTCGCGGGCCGCGGGGAGACTACTGTGACAGACTTGTTTGTAGGGGATGCTGGGAGATTCGGTAATTGAAGATAACATTGTAGGATATTTTATTGCTGAAGAGACCTGTGTCTTTTTGGAGTGACTAAGCAGTATTCACATCTATACAAATAAATAAAATTTAAGTGTCTGTTTGTAATGTCAAAATAACAGCTATTTACTAAATGCATAATGAAAGTATTCACGGTACTGATAACAAAAAAAATACAATGTTTATAATTGGTGTCTGTCTGTTTGTTCCGGCTAATCTCCGAAACGGCTAGACCGATTTTGATGGCACTTCACTGTCAGATAGCTGATTTTATAAGGAGTAACTAGGCTACTTTTATTCATTCTTTTCCACACGTAACTGCCTTTTGGAAGGGGCTACTAGAATCAATTATGACGTTTAAAAGTGCCTTTTATTTGACTATTTGAAATAAATTATTTGACCTTGACTTTGACATTGGGTAGCTGAATTCACCTTTTCAAATGAATGTATGTTAAGTCAGGGAAATTAATTGATAAACCAATTGACACCCTATATCAATTTGCCATGCTATAGCTATTTCGTACAACTGTCAAAGAATGGAAGTTGATAATTGGATATGCGCTCAATTCAAGTTGGTTGTCAGTTTGCTTAACATTTAATTTCCCTGACTGTACACACATCATCATAATTTGCCCAGCCTTTTCCCAAGTATGTTGGGGTCGGCTTCCAGTCTAACCGGATGCAGCTGAATACCAGTATTTTACATGGCGCGACTGCCTATCTGACCTCCACAACCCAGTTAGTGGGTTGTGTTGTGTGTGTTTGGTAAGACTGGTTGTCAGACTTTCGGGCTTCTGATGACCCGTAACGACTGTCAAAGATACACGAATGACAGCCGAGACCAATGTGGCTTAACGTGCTTTTCGAGGCATGGAGGGGTTTCGGTATTTAAAGATGGTCACCCACCCACGATCGATCAATCGACCCATGCGGTTGTTATAACCACGGGCCCCTCACTAACACACATACTTTATTATAGCTATGTACAGTCACAAGCACCAATATGTATGCACTTAGCAAAATTCTTCAATATTTTTCAATTCTTCTTCTGCAACAATGAGATAAAAAAAAAAACCTAATAATAATAATAATAGATAAGAGCATTACCTTTCTTCTATACAACAATATTGTACATATAATATATATGTATGTATATTATAAGTTTTATTTTAAGTGTTTTGATTAAAATTTTCTTGTTTAAATTTTTACGCACCGTGTCTACTATTCTTATCCAACTTTCCTATTGCAGGTCTGCTGGAAGAAATTTCTTTTGAAATAAGCAGTACCTTTGTGCTCTTCTACGTTAATATATTGTCCTGTCAAGTATTTTGTGTGTACATAAATAAATAGGTCTTATCTCAAAGTTGCAATCGTTATTCATGATGAAAATTGCTTTTGAATTTTGCTCGTGACTGTATGACAGCTTACAAAAAGAGTGTTGCTCACATGATGTTGGTTTTCCGAAATAATTCAATGCCATATAAATATAGATTACGTTGAATTGAAAGTACATTCACACGACCCTTTAATTATTTATATGAATAAACATCAATAATATAGTTCAAGAGCTAAGCACGGGCTTGCAAGCCAGTGGTCGTGTGTTTGAACCTTGTCCGTAGCACTTCTGATATAAACGTATGTTAGTTAATATATATTTTTTAGGCTTCGAATGCCATTTTATTTGGAAAGGATATCAGAAAAAAAATCAGAAACAAAAAAAAAAAGCTCAAAACTAAATTATAACAAAAAGGCAAAGAAAAAAAGACTTGTACTAAATGTCATAATAATGGTTCGAATATACTCACCCTTGAAAAAAAAATTAAAAAAGTTTTTCAAATAGCTTTTATTCCAAGGCAAATGCCGAACCACCCCTAGTATAGCAAACGTGTCCGAATAGGTCGTTGGTCTCCCGAGACGAATCTAATTGCATTTCGCTGAGGTGAACACTGAACACTGAGCAGTATAGGTAGGAACATTCCCTACTTTTTAGTCACCAGGCGATAATCAGATTGGTCGGTTTTTTGACTGCTCCAATAATTATGCATGGTGGTGTAGTAATTATTGTGGTCCTGCTCCTTGGGACAATGTAGAGTTTAGACAAAATCAAACAAGTTTCTAATTTAATTGTATAATGTATTATTTTATGACATTAATTTTACATTCTGTGATAAGTTTAACTCGCACACTGACTTATTATTAGTTAAAATTTTAGTAAAATCGTATAGTTTAACAATATTTGTAAATATGTGAGCACCATGTATCTAACACATAATTAATTTATCCGTCATTACTTTATTAGGGTTCCGTAGTCAACAAGAAACCCTTATAGTTTCGCCTGTCCGTCTGTCTGTCTGTTTGTCCGTGGCTTAGCTGAGAGATTCGTGATTCGTGCGTGATATTAAACTTTAAAGTGCTAATTTTTGTTAGAGTCAATTGCCCCCTGCTAGCTAAATGGCTGTATTTGGATATGTGAAAAAATTCACAGCAGTAGTATACGAGTATATAACGAAGTTAAAAGAAAAACTATCAGAGCTAAGTAGGCGGGTTCGATTCCCGCACGGAACAAATATTTGTATGATCTACAATTAGTTGTTCCGGGTCTGGCTGTTTGTGAATGTGAGTTTAAATGTTTGTAAACGCACCCACGATAAAGGAGAAAAAAAAAAATTGTCGACCAACTTAAATTTGCAGTTGAAAAATAATAGGTTGGGGAAAAAGTTTCTTCGCATTTTTTAAGAAAATTCAAAACATTTTTTAATATAGTTTATTTACATTTTACTATAGTATGTGGGTACCATTTTGTTCGATAACTTTTTGCCATCTTGTAGGTAGGGACATGATCCCATTGCTATAGAAATTTTGGGACTTCTGATCAAAATACCGCGACAAGTGGTTCTAGCAGTCCTCTCGTGATGTTAACCTGACACTGCCTAAAGAATTCTGAAGAGACCGAAACAGGTGGAAATCTGAAGGTGCAAGGTCAGGACTATACGGCGGATGCATTAACACCTCCCAGCCAAACTCTCTTAATTTTTGCTGAGTGGCTAAATATGTGTGAGGTCTAGCGTTATCATGATGAAAAACCACACCCCTTCTGTTAATTAATTCCGGCCGCTTTCTCTCAACTTCTTGCTTTGATCTCATCAGTTGTTCGCAGTAGATTTCAGAATCGATGGTCCTGCCTGGTGGTAACAGCTCATAATGAATAATGCCCTTGCAATCCCACCACACACACAGCATCACCTTGTTGTGAGTTAACCCGGGTTTCGCCACAGTCTGTGAAGCCTGACCGGCCTTTGACCACGACCCTTTTCGCACGTTCTTGTCGTACGTGATCCACTTTTCATCACCAGTTATCAGCTTCTTCAAAAATGGTTCGGTTTCATTACGTCGTAATAAAGAATCACAAATGAGTACACGGTTCATTAGGTTTCTTTCAGTGAGCTCGTGAGGTACCCAAATATCGAGCTTTTTTGTGTACCCAGTTTTTTTCAAATGTGCCAAAACTGTTTTGTGGTCAATTCCCAGTTCTTCAGCTACGTCGTAACTACCGATATGAGGTAGCTGAAGAACTGGGAATATATATGGATATCTTCCTCCACTTTTTCAAAAATGGCAACCATTTTACCCGTAATAGGGCGACCAGAGACGTGCATCTTTGACATCAAAGTTTCCGTATTGATAACGCTTAAACCAAATTTGTGCTACTCTCATAGACACCGCACTAGGTCCATAAACATCGCAAATTTTTTTCGTGGCTTGCGTTGCATTTTTACCTTTTTTGTAGTAAATTTTTAAAATGTATCGAATTTTTCATTAGATTCACTCATCTTGACAGTACGAAAAATGAATGAAAATCACACATTTTCCTAATTTGAATTTGGAATTATGTTCTTTAAAATTTAAACTTTCAAGGATACCAAAACCAGCCATATACAAATAGTATAGCCAAAGAGATTTTATTACAAGTACATACATACTATAATGCGAAAAGACTTTTTCCCCAACCTAATATGTTCTCCCATACATTTTTTATGGGAGAACATGTTTTCAACTACAATGTTAAGTTTGTTCTTGGGATCAGTATTCATCCCATTTACGGAAGCCTTCATTTTGCGTGGTGCGACACGCGCTTGGCCGGTTTTTAATTGTTTTACCTATTATGGTATACCTAGTACCTAATTTTGTTCAATGTACATAGTCTTCACATAATTATAATGATGTACAGTTACAGTAAAATAGTAACGGTGGAGTTTCTTGCCCATTCTTCCTACCTTTTGGAGGGGGCAACTAGAATAAATTTTATTTTCGTGTAAATTTTGACGTTCAAAAGTGCAATTTATCTGCGTATTTGAAATAAATGCTTTGAATTTGACTTTTTTAGCTGTTTTGTTTACAAAATATTTTATTATCATCCGTTTGTGACTCACTGCAGAGCAATGGCCTCCTTTCCCTCTTTCCACTTATCTCTATCTACCATCTACTGTTTGTTGCCAATCCTTATGAAATAAGTCGATTTCGTCCTATCTCCTAGGCCTGCTGCGTTGCCGTTTGGTCCAGTTTGGGACTGACTAGTTATTTTAACCCATAACTCTTCCGAAATGCGACAGATTACAGACGTGATGTTATGTTCCGTAAATAAAAATTTAAATAAACTATATAGCGACACAGTGGTTTACTGAAAAATGGGTGAAAGTATTCATTATAACCGATAGGCACTTCTAATGTAAATACATTTCCAAAGTAAAACATTATAGATAAAATATAGGTAAACCGTCGTACCTAGGTATGAAAGAATATTTTTCTCTGGTTAAACAAAGGTCAATTGATATGAAGTTTAGTTTCCAAGCAATTCTCGAAAACAACATAATCGATACGAGGTTTATAAGATTAGTTTTATCATACTTAAGACCTTTTCCCACAGAATATCACTCAAATCTGTGTGGTTCTTTCCTCAAAAGACCATTTCAGACATCAATCTACACGGTCTTTACATGATCTGACCAAGATTACGTCTGGACTTTAAATATGATTGACATGTAAAAGTGTTCGTACAAACCTACTTACAAAAATAAAATCATCACTGCTTTAAGTCGGTTTAAAACGCTTATATTTCAAACATCTCATAAGATAAAAAGTCATTGTACATACCTTCATCAAAACTAGTTTATCTGGCCATCAGACCTTTATCACTGACTCGTAGAGAAACAGTAGTTCGGCTAATGCCGGATGACATGTGTCCGGCACACGACCCGCTAATCCAAACCGGAAGGCTATGGAGGGACTCCGTTTTTGTTCAAAGTCACTTCTGTGTGTCTGTTTAGTTGGAAGAACCTGACTTGCAATCATAGACTGTTGTTCGGTCACTGGTTGAAATAAGTCCATAAACGATATTTTTACGGATAATTCGTTGATTTACACACACAGACACAATTTTAGGCCCTTTTCTGATTTGTATGTGTTGTTGAGTTTGTAAACAGTAGAGTTTGACTTTTAGTACAGTGGCCAGCCCATCAAGTTACCACAAACTGTTACATTTTTTCGTTCGATTTTGAACTTAATCATAAACATTTAAAGTTTAAAATTGTTTGGAAAAATTTGACAGTTTCGTGTAGCTTGCTGTGCTGGCCACTGTACATTTCTTGGGTTTATATTACTGTTTTTTTTTTTGTTGATTAAGTAAAGAAAAAATTAGATGCATATTCCCAAATATAATTTAATAGTAATTTCAATCAATAAGAAACTAATTAAAAGAAAAATAAATAGTAACCTTATTACAAATAAACACGGAGTAAAGTTATGTTAGGTATAAACGTCAAAAAATGTATGATTATACCGAAGTTATTCCTAGGATAACTTTATTCCGTGTTTATTTGTAAGGCCCTAAGAATTTAACTTGACTCTTGACTTGACTTGACTTGGTTTGTTGAAATTTTCATCAGATACTTTTGAAAAGTTGAACATTAACACATTGACTGCCACCACCGCGGTCACCGGTGACCGCTAACAATAGTTTTTCTATTGTGTCTGTTGTCTGGCAGTCAAAGCCTTAATTAATCAATAAAAAATATATATATACATATATTATACCAAGTTACCAACCAGATTCAAAATATTTTTTTTTTAATATAAGGCCTACGTCAAAATATTCATAGCTGGGCCTACAAATGAGAGATGAATGAAAATTCATGAAAACCGGCATGTCCTAGAAGTAATCCTTCGAAGATATGTGGCATCAACCAACCTGCAATAGGCCCGCGTGTGGTGGGATCACCGGCAAAGATTAATGTAAAAAAAAAAAAAAAATTGTTATTTGTGTTTTGTTACTCTTTTGTTGCCAACCCAATCACCTAGATTAGTATCTCCTTTTCTATGATGCAGCCTGATCCGTACGGGGGCAGACAGTAGTCCTTCTCCATTTTCCGTGAATGCCAGCACACCAAACTGGTAAGCTACGTCCACCTGCATGTCAGGGCCGTCGGCTTATTGGCCGGTGTTATGATCTCCTTTGGCACTCCGTCCGGAATAACGTTGATATTTATTTTCTGGGAACAGACAGATAAAAGTTATATGTTTTAAAGGAGAAAATAAAGTTAAGTTAAGTAAACAAAATGGAATATCAATTAAATTGTAATCGATTTTTACAATTTAATTGACATTCCATTTTGTTCGTATCCTTTACTTTATTTTTGGATTTCTCATTTTCCAGATTGTAAATTGGGTTGATTTTTCACATTATGAAATAGAAAAATATAACTCTTTTATTTAACCATGCCTCAACTTATTACAATCAGGCCCAGAAATCCCTGTCTCCTTCCTGCTAAATACAACTAGGAGAAGGCGTACTTCATTTACATGACATAGCATCACGCGTGTGTCAGATTCTAAATGTAAACTACATTTATAGGTATTGATAGCCACTTTATTAGCAAGCTTTGTGTATCAGAATGGTAACTAGTAGTTTACTATGTATGAAAGTCCCTATGAATATGGTGTGTAGGGAAAGGGTTTTATAAAGAAAAGCACAGAAAGACAAGACTAGGCATTTATTTCAATTAGGCTTGTCAAGGTAACGTTACTGGGAAAGCTAGTTGTCCGTTCCAAAACTAGGTCTTCGTGGAGAAGAACGGAATAGAAACTCCACGGAAACAGCATTAAGTATTCTATCATAAATTACCGTTATCTCAAAACAGATAATTCTATCTATTGGACCTTTACTCAGATTAATAGCAACATTGTTATAATAATATAAAGGTAGGAACATGAGTATTCCATTAAACAATTTAACACATTACCAATATTGGCAATAATATACTTTACACAACAACATAATCATAACAGGCAATAATTAAGGTATAATATCAAATTACTTAACTTACGTGACACCTGGACGAACCAACTACTCGAACATCTACCGAGCAACTCGACTAGACAGCGCACTGTCCATCGCTTTTATATCCGAACGTCTAATTCAATTGATCAACTTATAAACTTATAACAAACACAAAAATAGTAGATAATAGCTTACCTTTTTAAATCACATATTAACTTACATTATATTGTAAGTGGATAATTCATAGTTTGCAATTAATATATTTTAGTTTGACTTTACAGATATTTGTAACAAACAATAATATTTCACACCGGAAGTTCCGTTAAAGAGTATTGAATCAACAGTTAAGAATTACTTTAAAACAAAGGAATATAATGTACATAATTTACTTTTGATATTAATTGATACAGTTGTTTATTTGAAATTAGTAACTGATAGTTTTAATTTTTAACAGAACAAAGGAATGTCTTGCTCTTTATAATTGTTCGTATTTTATTACATAAATATACAGAACCTGTCACGGCCATACTGACATGTACTTCGTTCCCGAAGTACAAATTACATTACATAAGATCATAAACATATATAACAGTTTATTTAATACATTTTCATTGTTACCGTCAGTCTTCTCACATTATCAATGACGAAATAACAACGGTCACTTGTTTAATACATTTTCATTTTTACCGTCAATCTTCTCACATTAAGATGACGAAATAACAACGGCCAGTTGTTTAATACATTTTCATTGTTACCGTCAATCTTCTTGTTCTCACATTGAGATGACGAAATAAACATTACATAAGATCATCAACCTATATATAAATATTTTTTGTTTAATACATTTTCATTGTTACCGTCAATCTTCTCACATTAAGATGGCGAAATAACAACGGTCAGTTGTTTTGGTCATCAATCTAGCCACTACACCTGCTGCACATGAGTTAAGCTAGAACAAAACAACTGACTTCAGCAGTTCAGATCCCATATTCATCACAACATTAGTTTTATCATTTGCTGCACACAAATTATAAACAACGAATATTTGTGTAATTAATTAATTAACAATGATTTTTAAGTATATAACTGTAATATACCGTTATACATCAAATTACTTATTCCTTAATCACATTAGACAACCAATCATTAAAAGAACAACATATTTAAATAATCGCATAAAACAAAATCTAACAATG
Organism: Dryobota labecula; assembly: GCA_947523025.1. Classification (NCBI taxonomy): domain Eukaryota; kingdom Metazoa; phylum Arthropoda; class Insecta; order Lepidoptera; family Noctuidae; genus Dryobota; species Dryobota labecula. Next base: position 1,641,729 of record OX383289.1, on the reverse strand, counting down.
TAAACAATAACCTTGTAGCAAATGGAAAAATACAATGATGTCATAGACAATGATCCTATATAGGACTAGATCAATAGTGTACGGCACCGACGCGTTACTACGTCGTATATGTCCACAGGCATATCCGACTTCAGTTGTCAACTCGATGTCAAGTGAGCGATAGTTTAAGGATAAAAAAATATATCAAATTGGTGAAATTTGCGGTTAAAATTGTTTACAATCACCATAATTAATTTACGATTGAAATTTATTTTGTATAAATGATCGTCATAAACATTTAAATAATATCATTCCATTTTAAACAATAGTTATTTGACACAGTCTTAATAGTTGTGAAATATATTATTTACGTTTACGCATTTTTTTTTCTTCCTATATTTACCAAATCGTTAAATTTCTTTCAATCGTTAATCCATTGAAAGTTTTATAATACAATCTTTCATAGTCGGTAATTAATTCAATAAATTCCTCCATTAATTCTGGGGTATTTACGTTGGTCATTAGCAACTCTGGCCATTTTTCCGATGACAATGTCTTGTCTCGTTTTAACGTAATTAGTTTGACGGAAGAAGAAATGAGATAAACAGATTATTTTGACAGATTGACATAATTTATGTATCCGTTTCAAAGCTACGGCTTTAACTCTTAAGTGGTTACGTTTTTCTGAAATTGTTAGTAGGACGCTGCTCCTCTAGTATAATATAACCTCATTGGTTTACGAAATATCAATTACAGAAATGCAAATACCATAATAATATTTTATAAATTTATTTCGAAACTAAGTTTTAGGTTTTAAAAAAATATTGTTGAAATGGAACGTTTCCATTCGTCAATCTCATTTTCTATTCTGACAGCTGACGTTCATGTGTGTTTTATTGTTCTACAACATCAATAAGTGATAGTGACAGATGCAAAAGTTTCAACTTTTTAAGTTAAGTGTCTAGTTTAAGTGATCAGATTACACGTCAATAACAATTACTAGGTTTTATCTAGATTCCTGCTCTGCTGCTGGTGACAAAGAATAGAATCAAGTAAATAGTCAACCAACAGTGTAATTTATATCAAATAAATAAACATTTCAGAGCAGTATCTAATAGTCAGTTTACAAAATAACTGAAAATCTATAATTAGTATATTTACCCGGTTTATCAAATAATATCCAGTATTTATTATTATTGATAAGATCAAAACAATACATTGCTCGGCCAATCTGACAATATCATTGCAAATTGTATTGATAATCCTTATTTCATTTTCTGTTAAATAATTTCAGTTTTTAACATAGTTACTGTGAACAGTAAGCATATACTTCTCTTAAAGTAAAAGGTTATAATCTAAAACAAAATCATCAAGACCCGGGGTAGCGGTTCAAAGAAAATTAAAAGTTTATTTTAACAGTACTACCAGTAAGCACTTTGAAAGTGAAAAAGAATAGAATAAAGAGAATTACTAATAACCTTTGACCTTGTCATATTTGCTTTTTAACAATTTAAATGGTATCCACTATTTCTTACATATTAGTATAGCGGATCAAAGAAAAATTATATATTTCATTTACTCTATGACTTAGTACCAACTTTAAATTCTGGCTTCTTACTAGGTACCACATTATGAAATATTTATAGTCATGTTAAGAGGCCGTGCACGAAATCGACTGATCCCGATCAATTTTGTTCATTGTTTGTGAGAAAGAGAAACATAATTTAAACAAAATTATTTGAGATTTGAAAAGTCGTGTTCTTTGTTTTGCATGTGGCTGAAAGGGATTTTTCAAATAAATTAAGTATTCACGGTAAATCACTAATATTTGCAACAAGTTTTCCGAAAAATGACGCGAGACTGAAATTTGATCATCATTCTACAAGAAACTACTTTTGATTTTGAATATTAAAAAAATATCATCAACATCACTATATGGTCTACTTGCATGTGGCGGAACCACCTTTTTCAACTTCCATACAAAATATAGCAGAAAAATAATATTGAAAAAATCGTTTTTTTGTTTTAAACCTCGTCAGTAATATATACTTTTCCTATTATTAAGCAAATCATATCAAGAAATTTTAAAATCACAAATTAGTCTTCAGCTATCCTTAAAATATAATCAAAATTTTATTTAATGATTATACAATATATTCATTACGTAAATCAATGGCGAAATAAACTACATTTTGAAGAGCACAAAAATGATGAAACTATTAAAAGCTGCTGTGACTGACACGAATGGTTTAGCACCATGAAAACTGTACTTTTATAGTTACAGACTTAATGTTTCGATTATTTCAAGTTATCTCACAATTAGACAAGAAATTGCCAAAAAAGAATTTTTTTTCGTGCACGGAACCTTAATCAGTTCTCCAATTTCCTCAAAATTGTATCTTCAAAATAAAAATATTTATTAACACCAGAATTAGTATTTCAGTAACACTGAGTTTTATTTCTGAAAACTTGTAACTTATGAAGCTTGTAATTAGCATAATCAGATGTTTACTACTTCGTTACCATTTACGTGTATTAGTCTGTAAACTTTCTTAAAATTGTAAAAATAAAATAACAAAAAAAAAATATTATTCTCAACAATCAGTATCATTTTAATACTAGAATGTTTGCTATGCCAAGTTTCATCTTTGTGAACACTAGTACATTTTATTCTCAGCCTCACCTATGTGAGCACTAGAATCTTAAATTTTTCTTTCCAAGTTTCATCTTTGTGAACACTTGTACACTTTATTCACAGTCTCATCTTTGTGAGAACTAGCATTAAGTAATTATAATCTAAGTAACTAACAATCATTATTGGTTTTATAAGTTAAGCTTCAATTAAATGTTTACAAGCTAACTTTAGGTAATTAATGATCTTTCAACGTATCTTAACTTTAATTATTGTAGGTAGGTACTTTTATTTTTTATAGGAAACTTTGTCCAAATACCAGTCATCATTTTCTCATAACAAAACCTCTATTTTTTTTTTTTAAGTCGTTTTATTTATCAGTTGAAGCTTAACTTTTAATGAAAACATTTTTTTTTTTAATTTTAGTTTTTATGTTACATACATTTTTTCCTATGATGCACTATCAGCTGGAGATTGTCCCAGATTTCAATATAATATCAAAGCAGTGCCTCTTAAGGCCTTACCGACTTTAGCCAATTAATACTGTTGGTCAGTTTAATCGTGAATGGCTTTTGAAGATGTAACAGCAATTTGCAGCTCCGCAGTCCAGCGCAGAGTTTGCAGCACGATGTCATCCTCATGGTGAGAGTTGATTCGGGGACCCGCCGACACCAATGGCTTCCAAGCAGAGCACCGATCGTTCCAGCATTGATCATGAAAATAGTAAAATAAAATTCATTAGATCTATTGTAAGACAGAGCACGATCCCACTTCTGATGTCAGATTCTAAATGTAAACTACATTTATAGGTATTGATAGCCACTTTATTAGCAAGCTTTGTGTATCAGAATGGTAACTAGTAGTTTACTATGTATGAAAGTCCCTATGAATATGGTGTGTAGGGAAAGGGTTTTATAAAGAAAAGCACAGAAAGACAAGACTAGGCATTTATTTCAATTAGGCTTGTCAAGGTAACGTTACTGGGAAAGCTAGTTGTCCGTTCCAAAACTAGGTCTTCGTGGAGAAGAACGGAATAGAAACTCCACGGAAACAGCATTAAGTATTCTATCATAAATTACCGTTATCTCAAAACAGATAATTCTATCTATTGGACCTTTACTCAGATTAATAGCAACATTGTTATAATAATATAAAGGTAGGAACATGAGTATTCCATTAAACAATTTAACACATTACCAATATTGGCAATAATATACTTTACACAACAACATAATCATAACAGGCAATAATTAAGGTATAATATCAAATTACTTAACTTACGTGACACCTGGACGAACCAACTACTCGAACATCTACCGAGCAACTCGACTAGACAGCGCACTGTCCATCGCTTTTATATCCGAACGTCTAATTCAATTGATCAACTTATAAACTTATAACAAACACAAAAATAGTAGATAATAGCTTACCTTTTTAAATCACATATTAACTTACATTATATTGTAAGTGGATAATTCATAGTTTGCAATTAATATATTTTAGTTTGACTTTACAGATATTTGTAACAAACAATAATATTTCACACCGGAAGTTCCGTTAAAGAGTATTGAATCAACAGTTAAGAATTACTTTAAAACAAAGGAATATAATGTACATAATTTACTTTTGATATTAATTGATACAGTTGTTTATTTGAAATTAGTAACTGATAGTTTTAATTTTTAACAGAACAAAGGAATGTCTTGCTCTTTATAATTGTTCGTATTTTATTACATAAATATACAGAACCTGTCACGTGTATTCCAGATTCTAAATTTAAACTACATTTATAGGTATTGATAGCCACTTTATTAGCAAGCTTTGTGTATCAGAATGGTAACTAGTAGTTTACTATGTATAATAGTCCCTATGATTATGGTGTGTAGGGAAAGGGTTTTATAAAGAAAGCACAGAAAGACAAGACTAGGCATTTATTTCAATTAGGCTTGTCAAGGTAACGTTACTGAGAAAGCTAGTTGTCCGTTCCAAAACTAGGTCTTCGTGGAGAAGAATGGATAAGAAACTCCACGGGAACAGCATTAAGTATTCTATCATCATATTTCTTACATTTCCATAAATTACCGTTATCTCAAAACAGATAAATCTATCTATTGGACCTTTACTCAGATTAATAGCAACATTATTATTATTATAATAATATAAAGGTAGGAACATGAGTATTCCATTTAAACAATCTAACACATTACCAATATTGGCAATAATATACTTTACACAACAACATAATCATAATTAGCAATAATTAAGGTATAATATCAAATCACTTAACACTCACTCATATTTCGTCAGTTATGTTTATGTTTAAGTCCCATGTAATAGGGAAAACTTCCTACGAAAAAGCCGCCATTTTGGATTTTAATTTTAACCTCATTATCGGTACCCATGATGAAATATTTGAAAATTATCGCAGCCGCCATCTCGGATTATAGGTACGCGCATTTAAAAACAAAAATAAAGTCCGCCATCCCATCTGAAGGCCATATCATCGCGCGCTCTTTGGTCAAATCAAATGGCGCGCGATTAGAAGTCAAAATCGGTTGAACGGACTGTAAAAAAAGGTTTACTTAGTCTAATCTTATTTCAAATGGAGTCTATCTACGTCCATATAATACATACAGCTATTTAAAGACTAAACTTTTTACAGGTATTATTATTATTTTACAAGCTAATTTTGGCTCAGCCGGTAACAGAACTTAGCGGGGGTGGCGGGTTCGCAAAAATTGGCACACGTCCGACCTCCAACGCGTTCCGCTCGGGACTGAACGGCAAGGAGGCAACGGGGCGCGAGTAAATTGTGCCGTGAACTTCGTTAATTTTGGGTTGAAAATTATACAGTTTACGATATTAACAATGTTAAACCCGACAGACATTACATCATCATAAACGTTTATTTTGATGTGATTTTCAATACATAAAGTAGTATAATATTGAAATAAAATGAGTTTTAATCTACAAAATGAGGGTATGTTTGGACTTTTTTTCTATCAAGCGAACTTTGTCCAATTATGTAACAAGTACCCGACGTACCTACAGAAAGGTCTCAAAAGCAACATATAATTTTTTCACGTGGTTAATCATTACCGTTTCTAAATAAAATGCCATTAAAATTACATTTCCTAGAGGTTAACTTGAAGAACCACGCCTTAACATGTAGTTGAAAAACATGTTCTCCCATACATTTCAACTGCAAATATAAGGTAGTCGACTATTAAGGCTCCTACAAACAGGCGCGACACGCGACGCGACACAAAGATACCGCGTTCCGCGCGACGAGCGGTCTCTTTGTGTCGCGTCGCATGTCGCGCCTGTGTGTGAGCGTTTACTCGTTAACTTGTAAAGCCTACTTAGCTTTGATGGTTTTCATTTTAACTTCGTTCTATATACTACTGCCGTGAATTTTTTCACATATCCAAAAATAACCCTTTAGCTGGCAGGACACACATACACTTGACTCTAACTAAAATTAGCACTTTAAAGCTTAATATTACCCCAACGGATCCCTGAATCGAATAATGATTTTATTAGACCCCGCAATATTTTCGAACGGCCTATCCAAGGATACCCCACACCATGGGATAGACGAGAAAAAAATATCAGCCCCACTTTACGTGCAACGAAGGTACACTACAACTTTTTTCTTCAAGTTTTTGTTTTTCCACTTTGTCGGCGTGATTAATATCTATGTATACCCATGCTAAATTACAGCTTTCTAGCAGTAAGAGTCTCTGAGCTAAGCCGCAGACAGACATACAGACAAACGGTCATGAAGAAACTATAAGGGTTCCTTGTTGACTACGGAACCCTAAAAAAGACTACTTAGATCATCATGTTTGTTAAATGTGAAACAGAATTAATATATTCTGAAATATTTCGCTGTACCAGCTATAATTACACTTTTACTTTTTAACTTAATCAACCAACCCAGCCTGTTGCAGTCCACTGATAGACGGTTTCCGCCAAGTAGAGCAACAACACCTGGTTTTGTGCCTTTTTACCTGACTGCCGTGGAGGTAATCTTTTTAAAGAAGGATTTTCAAAAATATAAAATCGTCATATAGGTTTCTTCTAGGAACCGAACGACTGCATCGCCTTGTTTCTTGTATATTGTTCTTGTGGTTTTTTTTACTTCCCAAACTTTTAACTGAAATTATATTAAAAACATAATTAATACCAGCCTATTATAATTGTCCCACTGCAGGACAAAGGGCTTTTCTCATACAGAGAAGGCACGAGCATTGCTCACCATGCTTGCTCACGACGGGTTGGTGATTTCAGAATTATATTAACTATAAGTCCAGGTTTCCTCACGATGTTTTTCTTCACCAATGTCAGTAACGTCCAAGATTATCTCCCCAGTTTCTTAATGAATTATCCCTAAAATACCCTATTAAATCTTCAAAACTCCTTGGTTGAGGGAGCATAATTATAATAAATAATAATCCATCATTCCACATATTTAATAACATAAAATACCTACAAAACATTCATAAGTTTACACGACCAGAAGCCATTTTTTTTCTTTACTTAAAAAATTAAATTTATTGATCTTGATGATCCTATATCTTGCGGCAAATAAGATATTTGGGCTTGCTCAATATTATCTGTCATTTTTAAATTACTTTCAAACGAATTACTATTAGAACATTAAAAATATTTAATCTATGATTCGGCGACCTGTTCGCGATGCAGATTGGAAAACAAATCTAAGTAAAATGTGACTTAGTTCCGATTTCTACTTTAGCCACGGTAATCGCACGTTTAACATGGTTAACTAAAATTAGACGGATTACAATAATTGCGAGTTTGAGGGAATCCCCCTTAATAAATCGGTGGTGTCGTAGAGTAAAGTAATAGGTACATTGGGTGGTGCCTACTATAAACAATAGCTTCAATTTCACCACAAAATTCCCTAAATCCCTGTCAAAATAAAATATTTCTAAATCATATAAAATTTTGGTAATTTTAAAAAGGTAGAGATCCCTAAATTGGAAACACTGAAAAGTACATATGAATTGAAAAAGTCATACTTGCACGGATTTGAACGCACAACCTCGTGCATGAGAAACGAGGCCTTAACCACTGGGCCATCACGACTGCTAAAAATATAATTATGTAGGAAATTCCCAATTACACAATTGTCTCATTATTTATTAAACTAGGATGGACTGTTTACTGTCTAACAAAAAAACATAGGTCTTTTGAGACGCACAAAAAATTAAGGCGTTCAATCTTGTTTGCCGCCTATTTGAACATTATTTATATTAACAACATCTTATTATATTCCAATCTTCAATCTTCTTCTTTCTGCCAATCTTTTTACACCTGCAGTCTGTGGGTCGACTACACGCAAAGGGCTTATAGTGCCATACGTGTCCAGTACAACAACGCATTCAGGGCGCTGTTGGGGTAGCCACGACACTGTAGCGCATCGGGGATGTTCTCAGGGGCACGTATAGACGACTTTTACGCATTCATTGCGAGCGCGTGTCGCTTCTCTAATGCGGCGGGTGCGGGGCAGCGCCAACAGACTCTTGGTCACTGTGGCCGATAGGGCGGAAGGACTTACATATACTCAGGCACTGGACCAGGACACAAGTATTGCCTTCAAGTCGTGCCTTGAAATAATGTGTTCTTGTACTTATTGCGTTTTCGATGATTGATGTTGTGTTATTGTGATTTGATTATTGTATTATTAATGATTTTGACATGATTAGTGGTGATTTTGACATAATTGTTATTGATTTTGACATAATTATTATTGATTTTGACATTAGTAGTCATTTTTACCAAAATTTGCCAAATGTATGTACTAACACTAGTGTTTTAAGATGTGTATGTAATTACTAACAAAGTGGATTGTATGATCTGGACAATAAATGATTATTATTATTATTATATTAAAACCAGAATATTTTCTTTGCATGAGATAGTTGTAATTAATTGTTTTTTTTGCGGAATTCGGATTTGTTTCCATTAAGACAAATATCAAACTTAGGATAAATTTTCGTCAATCTTACCTTATAACCAATAACAGGATCATCTGCATCATCACTTTTCACTTCAGTCCAATGGACTATCTCATGAGAGGTCATATTATTAGGATCGTCCTTTGTGATAAATCTTTTTAAATCAAGGGCTTGCAAATTTTGTTGTTGGGTCGTCGTCAGTATTAGTATTCCACGACAGGCAGCTACTAATAGCAGAACGAATAGAGCCTCCATTACTTTCGTTTCTCAATATTAACTTGTATATGTTGTCAGTTCTGTGTTCGCTAATAGAATGAGCGTATTGGATATGTTTATAATTTCTTAGCTGTTCCAGATGAGTCACGTATTGTTATTTATCCTGATGTTCTTCCTCGTCATTATGTTCAGATTTTTTTATTAAGATTTCCGGTGAGCGAAAACCTGTTATTGAGACATTAAGATATAGTTTATCCGTCAGATTTTTGCTATGTTGTATGTTTTATTTTTTACTTTTGACTCTTACCAAATCAATGAAGTGATTGTATAATTTTTTTGCAGGAGGTGCCTTGGGTAGGCAAAATATGGACATATTGATACCAGAAATATCAATTAACGTAAGGGACATTTTGGCGAAAATGAGTTATATATAATTATCATTGGATTCAGAATTTCCAGCTCTACCGATTGATATTATTAAAATTTCTCTATCGTTGAAAATATCTCCCTTACAGTACAAATTTTTGGACTGCGTAAAACGATTTATGATTTATGAAAAAAATGATTTAACGGATATTAACATTTTTTATTCTCAGAAAAATAAAATAAGTCATCATATTACACTATCTTCGACGGTTTACACATAAAATATCAGTAACGTAAGGGACAACTAAGCATAATTTTTTTAATGTAAGGGACATGCTATATTCTAAACCACTGGGCATTCGTAAATCTTTCGTTAATAGCATGAAAGAATAGGAAATTCAAAGAAACTTTGCTTTAGACACAATTAAAATTGGAGCAGACAGCAAAAAGTTGTAGACAGTTTAAAAAAAAAAAAACCTTTCTTGGTTTTCCTCAAAACCGTGTTTTGTCCCTTACGTTAATTCATACTTCTGGTATCGATATGTAGGTAGCGATAAATCAAAACTGCATACAGGCGGATTCATGATATGGAGAGAGATATAAATACATGGCATTGCTTTCTATCAATCAGTACCTAACTTCTTCCTTGGCCATTAACATCGCGCTCTAATGCCGCCAAAACAGAAATTAAGGGAACTACCAAAAAAGGACCAATATACATAAAACACGTGATGTCAAACAAAAGCTACTTAAATAAATCACCCGGTCCTCCTAGCGCAAATTAAACATTATTCTTCAACGGAATTCCTCCCAGGGACCGGGGACTTTTATTGGAATTTTTGCCAATAGCTCTACGTGCCAATACATACGTTAAACGGTTGTAACTGTTCACACCCCACGGCATTTAGCTTCTTTATGTCAATCGGCACGCACACAGACACACATGTACGCGGACGCACGCGCACACATAAGTGGGACATGCAAATCGCAAAGACGGAACAGGGAATCCAACGTGTATTCTATTTACTGTTGCTTTGTGCGGTAGTAGGAATGGTTTTGATACTTTTTTAGTTTTGATAGTAATTTGAAAGTCCTGGGTTTTAGGGCTAATATGGTTAAGTATATATAGGGGTTGTGTACATAAAAATTCTGTTTTCTTACATACCAATTAAAGAATATTGAATTGAGTATCAAAACTGCAAAATTAGTGTTTCAAAAAAAGGCAAATCGATAAGTCAATGAAAGAGGTATGATGCATTTCCAACTCTTTCGATCCAGGGACAATATGGACCACTGGTCATTTGTTTTCTCCAGCTCGTTCCGCCATCTTATACGGGGTCTGCCGCGAAGGCTTGTGGCTGTATCAGTGCTCCACATAGTGGTTATTTTAGCCCACAGCTCCTTGGGCATACTGCAGACGCAGCAAGCCCAGACCTATCAAGTTCAGCTTAGCGACTTTTTGAGCAACGTCAGTAATCTGTGTTTTGGAGTGCAGTGTGGCGTTGTAAATATGGTTTGAAAATTTAAAGCCTGGAATACTGCGCTCTTCAAGGCATTTTCAGTTCGTCTCAAGACTGACCTGTCCTGTCTGGGCTGGAAAGAGACTAACTGGCCCAAATAGATGTATTCATGGACACAATGCAATACCTCACCATTCACTCTGATTCTATATTTAGTGGTGTTTGACATCAGCTTGGTCTTCGACATGTTCATCGCCAGTTCAACCTCGAGACTTGCATCACTGAGTTGGTTTAACATTCCTAATTTAATTAATAAAATAAAAATATAATATCCTAACCTAAGAATATCCTAAAACTATTAGCAAACTTAAATATGTCGTCGAAAAATTCCTCCGCATCGCTGTCGACTGGTAATGTACCCAAGAGACTGGCAACACTGCCACAAGATACCTTTAATCATGTTGACTTAATTTACCAAGAACTGTGAAATGTTTTAATACGTTGACGAGCATTGCATAAAACACTAGGAAAATTCAACTTTTAGAAACTGATTCTAATTGATTTACTTTGAAGAAAATAGTAACGAAATAATTTTGGGGCGCTCTAATCTTTAATTTCACAAGGAACTGCTTTATCCTACGAGTGGATTCACAAGCGAAATATTTTTTTTAAGAATTCTTACGATATAATAATAAAGTTACTCATTATTACACATTTTACCACAGATATTAATTTTTCACGTACTCAACCTAAAACACGACTGTATCAATAAATTGATGGGATTTACTATAAAAAAATATTTTTAATAAAATTAATCAACTCAAAGCTCTTTGGAAACATGTAGCAAGTATCAAGATTGTTGGATCGCAGTACAAATCCACTATATCCCAGTATTGTCCCTTTAACACGAAACGGAGGCGTATAACAAAATAAAATACTAATACAAAAAGCGTTAAACGTGAACCTATTGATTTGCTGGAATTTTTATTAGGAGCCTACCTCCCGAGGGGACCATGCAGTTTTATTGTACCATCGCTTACCGTGCTCGTACTTTTAATTTTGTTTATATGGAGATTTGTGAGATATGTTCGGTTCCGGAAACACGGTTCCCGAATCGAAAGCCGCCTGGCTTTCGATTCGGGAACCGTGTTTCCTTGTCTGAGCAAACTTGATAAGCTCTCCAATTTCTATTGTCATTAATTTGCGGAGCCAGCAGGATTCATTATTAACCCCAAAATCTGCAGAATGTTCTATAAATATAAAATACTTTTCAAGAGAATTGGATAGCCCAATTCATGAAGCGCACTTCAAAGCGCTTCTTTGATTCTGCAGCCACTCATCGCAACGCTCTAGTTGTGAAGGCCGCAAGTTATGTCCCCTCTAATATTAGTTCGACTTGCCGTCCAAGGCATGCACTGACCGACCCAGACGACCCCACTACTCTCCTCCAGGAGAGTCGTAGGAAAACTAGTACAGTTCGCAAAATAAGAATACACAATACACGATCGTCATTCCGACCTCGCCGCCGAGGCCGATGACTGTAAGTGAAGCGCCAACACGCGCTTTAGCTGAGCAGCATGTAATCCAAAATCCCCCTGATAATAATCAAAACACTGATTTTATCCAGCCACCGTCGGTCCCTTGCCACCCTCCCTCCGACGCAGCTGCCCTAGGCCGAGGTTCGTACCCCACAGGGCGTGCCCTTAGCGAGCAGCAGTCGTTTAGTTTATAAGTTTTTACGCCCTGGCTGGAGGCATTAAGTTTCGTTAGGAGCTTAAGGCAGCCACAGGAAAGTCCGGTTAAAGAGTCGGAACCTTAGTGGTTACACCCTGAGGTGCCCTAGATAAAAAAAAAAAAAAAAATTGGGATTATATGTGACGAGTACAAAAGAATGCTAAACGTTGAATCTTTAACATTTTTAGGGTTCCGTATTAAACAAGGAACCCTTATTCCAGCCACCACAAGGACATCATGTCCGCCTCGCTGTCTGTCTGTCTGTCCGCGGCTTAGCTCAGCTTAGCTACAATTGCTTACAAAGCTGTAATTTGGTATGGATATACATATTATATTACGAGTAATCACGCCGACAAAGTTGTAAAATAAAATCTAGTAATATTTTTTTTAGGGCTTATTTAAAAAAATCATCCGTATAAAAGTATCATACGTGTAGGGGAGGTCTACACGTATGATACTTTTACACGGATTTTTTTTTTCTCGTCTACCTCATAGTGTGCAGTATCGTTTAAAAATTATTGCGGGTTTGTGAAAACCATTTTTCGATTTAGGGATCCAAATGCGTAATATTAAGCTTTAAAGTGCTAATTTTTGTAAGAGTCAAGTGTTCCCCCGCCCCTACCAGCTATTAATGGTTGTATTTGGATATGTGAAAAAACACACTCCATTACTACTACTTCTAGCACTACTCCGTTTCCTCCCGTGGGTGTCGTAAAAGGCGCCTAAGAGACTTATTAGAGAATGGGCAGCAGCGTTCTCTATGCATTTTTAACACCATACTGCGATCGCCAACCCGCCTGCCAAGCGTGGCGATTATGGCAAACCCCCTCAATTGGGGGAGGCTTATGTCCAGCAGTGGACGTCTTTCGACTGAAACGATGATGATGTGAAAAAATTTACAGCAGTTTATAACAAGTTAAAGGTAAAACTATCACAGCTAAGTAGGCTTTACAAATTACCGAGTAATAGTCGACCACACATTAGCACTAAAATGTTATGTTTGCTCTTGGGATAAATTCATCCCAATTACGGAACCCTTCATTGTGCGTGGTCCGACACGCACTTGGTCAGTTTTTGGTATTTTGATGCAATACCTACCTACCTACTGCAGACATCCAAGATAGTCAATTAGAAACGTCCAAAGCCTAAAATAATGAAAGTACAGGTTAGGAATAAGGTGACAGTTTTTTTTTCTAATTTAGCATATACTGTCGTTGGGCAAAGGCCTCCCCCCAAGTTTTTCCAGGAACTCTTTTCCCACGCACCTCGAACTAGCCCTCGCGGTATGCATCCAGGTTGTCTCGCTACCTCTTTCTGGGCTGGCTTCAGCGGCGCCGTCCATCTTCAGGCACCCATTGGCCATTATGTGGAGAGCTGATAGTTACACCAATCTATAAACTAAGAATACACCTTGTCGATAGTTGAAATATTAGTTAACAGTTTAATTAACGTTGAAGAGGAGCCAGGAAGTTTACAATGTAAGTATGTATAATGCGAACGATAGCAAATGGCGCGTAACATGACGCCGTTCATCACGACACGACGCCAATGGGCCGAGCAGAAACGAATATAGGTCCAGCTTCACCTTGCGAACTTAGAGGGGGGATTGTGACACATCGATAGATTTTTCAATAGAATAAAATATCTTCAAAGGCATTACACAATTTTCAGAATCAGATAGATTGTATGCTTCAGGGAATGGTATCCTTGATGTAACTGAAAAGAAGAATAGTGGTATCTTATAAACATGATTGTTCCTTAATTATACTTCAATTTGAGTAGGTAAATCTTTTCACAAGGGGCCGAAACTAACCGTTATGTATATCTTTTAATTTGCTAGCCCAAACGTTCAATGCCAATAATTCTAGCTGGGTCAGGAATCATCGACTAACGAGGAGGTATCGATACCGTATCCACAATAACACCTCTAATTCGACCCGTTGAAACCATATATTGTCCCACGTCCTGTCTGTCGGCCCGTTTTGTTTTTGCATCTCACTCATTTGGCTACCTTTATTGGTCCAGTTGTAGCATAGGTTGCACGCTTGCACGTTTGGTCTGAAGCGGTTTGATCCCGTCGACACGACGATTCATCTCGTTGGTCCGTTTGTTTTTTCACCGTTTATTGTTTTAGAAGGTGTGTTTGTACGTTGATTAATGCTTCATTCGTTTCTGTGTTGCTGTGATAGGGAGTATAATGAATTGTCATTAGCGTTTGATTTAAAAGAAAATATTTACAGGTATATCACCGCAAATGGCATAAGATTAGGGATAAACCTGCATTTTTTATTATTTATAGCCATTAATCGCCTTAGAAGGGAAAACACCTTTACCATTCTGAGCATCCTACGAATTTCTTATTCCACATAAAACCGCCGAAATATATCCAAAACGAGATGAGCCAACAAATTAATTTGAAAATTCAAATGCCTTAGTAGGAAATGTAATTGTCAAGGCGTGTGTACACGGCACGGTAAGGCGGTGTTTACACTGAGCGGCGCAAAAGGTACGGATTTGTTAGAATGTAAATCAAACTGGATGTTTTATTAAACACTCCTCTGCTGGGTATTCAAATTAAGCGGTGTCGATGGTATTATTTCATGGAGGCTGCTTCGGGTTATGATTAAAAGGAAATTAGAGCTTCATGGAAATACCAAACGTAGATTTTCTTTGGATAAGATTTTTTCATTAAATCACGAGAGAAAATATTTACTAACATTTTAAAAGTTTTTACTTGGCTGGCCATCCATTGACATCAAGAAAATTGTAGATCGTTATACAAGGGTCGAAAGGAATCGATCCCCATACGAGGTATTCAGACTATAGTCCGAGTAGAAATTGGTGATTTTCACCCGGGTTGAACATTACTTTTCATTTCGAATATAAGGAAAGTAAAAAGTAGCTGTTTTTCTAAAATATTTATTGATAATAGTAACATGTTGCTCGCCACTTCATAAAACCATTGTATGTATTTAAGTATATTTCCTTTGTTTCTGACAAAAGATTATCGATTACTGTATAATTAACCGAATGGGGTCAACATTTCGGAATCGCTTGAACTCATTTTTAATCAAATAATTAGATTAGTCTATAAAATCGAGATTTTGAATTTCGGTACAGCTTACAGAGTTAGTATCTCGCCAAATTATATAGTGTTTTTAAAATTTTAAATATGGAAGACACCGCGTCACCACCGTCCCACCTGTCACATTATTGCAATTTTCTTAAGGATCTCATTTTTTGTTGAAAATAGAGCTATTACTTCCTGATAATGGTTAAAATCGGTCTAGTAGTTTTGGAGCTTTTTCAATACAAACAAACAAACCAAAAAATCTTTCATCTTTATAATATTAGTATAGATAACTTTTGTTTATATTACAGGTAGTCGTTATATTGTATATATTATACACAAAACTGGGTGTAAGTGCAATCATAGGCACCGCTGCAAGCGTTCTAGTAATCACGCCATTGCAGTTTTATTTCGGAAATAAATTATAGGACAACTCAAAGGATATCGCAAAATGTACCGACCATAGATTATCGAAGGAGACGGAAAATTTTACACGGCATAGATGTTATCAAACTTTATGTTTGGGAGGATTTGTTCAATGAGTAAATAAGGATCCTATTTACTGGAGTTTCTTAAGTAAGCGCATAATTATATAGTCTTTTTAAATTTTAAATATGGAACACATCGCATCACCGCCGTGGGCTGTCCCATTTAATAGGTTTTTTTTTTTTAATTCACACTGGCTGTTTATACACTCACAAGACCGCAGCATTTTTATTTTATCGATATTTTTCTTAATTATGTAAAACAATTCATAGGTGACTACCTAACCAAATTTAGTTCTATTTTTTAAATTCATTCCCGCGCTAGAAAGGGATGCAATTACTATAAATCTTTCCCGCCCAAAGGTGGGAAGCAGCGTCTTCCACCCGGTACTCGGATCAAACAAACACTACTTTCCAAGTATGAGAAATGAAAAAGGCATTTTATTGACTGTAATTCGTTTATTTTTCCTGCCGTGCAAATGAAACACCGTAAAAAAATTATGGCATCCATGATAATATATGTATCTGTCGTGAGATTCAATATGAAACATATTCCGTGCTTGACTTCCTTCTAAACTCACTTCGAATTGCTGAAAATCGCTGATTGATGCATAAAATCATGTTGGTTGTTGCAATCGAAAATCACACACAAACTGCATCCAATTTTGCCAGCAACATGAAATGTGGCGTTGTTTCTGACAGGCAACTTCAATATTTTTGTTGAATCCACTGTAAGATTTCCCTTATTATGAAAATCTATCTCCATACTGGCATACCCTCGCAAGATTTCCACCTCAGCGTTCCCGTTGGCAATATTTACCCGTTACTTTCTGTAAACAGTGCTCGGAACATCGCGAATATAACTCGTACAAGAAAATTACGCTTGTTTAATTATCTAACTTGCTGTACTTTGTACGCTTTCTCGGTCTCGAGGTATATGTATGTGATTCGTGCATAATAAGCTGAATCGATGAGTTGTAATGTAGGTTGTTATGAATCTACAACGTTTCAACTTTCTGACTTGTACGCAAAAAAAAATTGCTTGTTTGCTTTCTGACTATCTAGTCAGAAAGTTAAATCTTGAGAATATTAAATAGGTGATAGGCATTTTAAAGTATGCATGTTAATGAAGTTTCTTAATTACTGTTGGCGTTTTTAAATGCTTCATACGGTGTTTTTTGGTTGCGAGCGGTGATAGAGCGCCGTTTAGGCCGAAGAACAGCATTGTTGTAAGTGGTCCTTTAAATTATAATAGCATGAACTGATTAACAGATATTAAAAAAAAAAATTGTAGGCCCTACTGTCATTAAAGAATATTTTTCGATAAGCAAAACACTGACTTTCCGCAACTTATTATTCACGGTCATTAATAAGAAGTACTAGGCGAGCAGAAGTCGACCGGAGCGAACTTCGTATCTGCTTCCGCTAACTACTAAAAGATGGTAATGAAGCGCACTCACCTTTATATACCTGTCCTTGTCACACTCACTTCACTTGTATCCTTCTATCCCGCTCTAAGCTGCTGTCACAGCCACAACGGCCGATCCAGACGGTGACAAGAAATTAATTAGGGGAAGCTCGGGAAAATAATGGTGTGCCGTGATTTTTAAATGAAATTTATTTTCTTCACTTCATTTATTTCTGGGCGACATGACACTTCGGAAATTATTAGACTTTAGGAGGGCTTCCCTTTCCGTAGGTAAGGTTTCAACTTGTTTACCTTGTGACGTCAGGACCATTTTTCTGTTGATATTTTTATTTGTCCTCGTGTTGATTGGTTTTAAAATATTTTGTCAGAGAATAGGATTTTTTTGAGGCTGTTTATTTGTCCACGCTTATTCAATTAAGATTTGAAATTCTTTTATAAATGCATAATTTATTAAACTGTAGTTGTGAATGTTAATTTTTAATAATATATTATGGCCGTGGTAGACAGATAGCTCGTGGCTAAATAATAACCGCCGCATGAGTCGATCGAAGGTTAAGCTACACTTGCCGAGGTCGGTCGGTGGATGGGTGACCGTCGACCCGTCCGTGCCTCGTGTACGTTACCCCAGCAGGAAAGTGTCTCCTAGAGTGATATGAGTGGAACGTATAATTAGTGCGTAATCTGCTGTAAATGTGCGCTACATAAAAAGTTTGTGCGCTTTGTCGTTTTGGAATAAAACGGAAAAAACGATTCCTGCTGGAGTAACGTTTTTCCAGCAGGAAAATTCTAAACGAAAGGTCGGAGAGAGAAATATTTTGCATGGGCAGAAAGCTTATATTTGTGCAAAAATGTGCGCCGAAAATATAATTTGTGCGTCTTCAGGTTTTCGAGATATTGCATTTCCTGCTGGAGTAACGTTTTGCAGAATCGTGTATCTCTGAAACCATTATATGTGCGCCTGTAGAATAAACATATACGAGTACCTCTTTACTTGTGCGTATTTGTGACAGAATTAGATTTAAGAAAATATTTATAATTTTCAAGAATCGCGCTTTTTTGAAAACCCGAAAAAATATCGTAGCGCCTAAATGAGAAAACGTATAAGCTCGCTGAAAACTGTATTCGATCCTTCTTGGCGCTTTTAAAAACCATAAAAGTTTCAAAAGTGTACATGCATGCGTTATTGAATAATATTGCTAAAAGTCAAAACGACGGTGTCATAACTTTGACGGCAAAATACAAGAAACCGGCTCAACCCAAGATGTGTGGTTCTAAACCAAGAATTAGTGCGTTTAGTCAAAAATATATAGTTAAAATATTCAGCTTGGAAATGTTCGCATTAAGTAGATATAAACAAAAAACAAAACATGTACACATCGGCTGGTTATCCCACCAAAGTCGAATGACAAGTAAAATGCGAGGATTTCATATTTAACGATGCCCATCTTTATTGGACGTATTAAACCTAAGCTGTTGTCCGTACAGTCGCGTTCAAACGTTTATTGGCAATTATATGACCTAACTTTGGGGGCTAATTTAAAATATTAAGATGGGACTTAAACATAACTGGCGAAATGTGGGTTTACTATAGGTACATTTAAAATTTTTACTATAATTTTAAAAGTGGACAAAGATTGAGCACGCCTCATCGAGACAGGCAAGGCATTCCATAACCGTACTGTTTGAACTGTAAAAGACTTGTCATAAAAACTAGTGGAATGCATTGGCATCTCTAGTCTCAAGTTTTCCGATGACCTCAGGTATCTTTTATGTGTGTCATGAAGGAACTTGAAACGTTCTTTAAAATAAGAGGGGTAGAGAGCGTTACGGGAAGAAGCCCGAAAATCTGGCAACCGGTCTCATCAAGGGTTATTGTGTTGCCCAGTAACTGGGTTGTCAAGTTTCTTGACCGTTCTTCTGCATATAATAGGAACCTACTACCCTTTGGAATGGGGAACTATTAGCTTCATCTTTGTGAGTGACTGACCTCTAGACAATTCAGAAGTGCCTGCAGTTGGTTTATTGAAATAAATGCTTTAAGTTTGAGTGGAGGTCAGATGGGCAGTTGCTTCATGTAAAATACTGGTATTTAGCTGCATCTTGTTAGACTGGAAGCCGACCCCAACACCGTTAGAAAAAAGACTAGATTAAACAAATTAAATATAACATTAGGCAAATAGCTTGAACCGATGTCCTTAGTATTACTTTAAAATACCTGTCAAGTAATTCTGTCAAATTTTTATACCAAAATCATTTATCATCAGTTTTGATTGGACCATTTTGGCGAAGCCGTGATAAACAAGTTTATACAGTCAGTTACTGCAATTCGCTGACCCCCCCTTGCATACATGGTTGAGATTTTTTAGAATACGAATCGATAGAATTTTATAATGCTAAATTTTATTTGAATACCTATACGAAATCAGAAAATCATACTATTTGATGGTAAAAAAAACCTCAACCATTTGAGCAAAGCTAATTGCAGTAACTGACTGTACTTGTTGTTAAAACATTATTCTCACTTTGTTTTTATTTGTATTTTTGGTTTCACGTTGGACTGTTAAATGCCAAATAAATGTCTAAGATTCTAAATCGTCCCAGTGTTCTGGTGTTAATAATTACGTTAAATTGGTCGGTTTTCTTTACGTTAAGTGTTACATGTCTGTTTGTTTTGTATGTCATTTCTGAGATGAGCTGACAGTAAAACTGATTTGAGTAGAAGCTGCCAACCATGAAGTTTTTTAACATTTCTACAAGGTCCTGACGAGAGACACACATATTACCACGGCTATTATCCCCGAAGGGTAAGGCTGGGTTAGGCAGATGTGTACCTATAATACACCTACATCTCCAGTTATGTTTATTATTTATTTATTTAACATGGTAAGTACCTAACTTATAAACTTAGCCCCAAAAAACCATTGCAATGGTTTGACTGTGGGGTCAGTGATCTCTAGACAATAATACTTGAGCACACATATCCAAATAATATTTTTTTAACTTACTTTTAAATCTATTTTTATTTGTTTCACTCCTTATGTCTGCCGGTAGACTATTTAATAGGTATGGTATACGTTTCTTTAGGGTTCTGTCACCAAAGTGATTGGTGACTCTGGGAACATTGAATCTGCCAGCAGCAATGGATAATACTAGTAATATATTAATACAATGTTTGTAATAGGGGCGAGCCTTTGCCATCAACCGGGTCTCCGCAACCGGAAATCCAAACTCCGGGCTGCTGCTGAGAAATTCTTGATGGAATACTATGTTCGACCTGGAATCGAACCAAGGACTCATGCCCAGCGGTACTGCCCTAGTAGATAATTGTAAATGCAGTACTTGCTAAATAGCGGTTCAGAGAAAAACGTTACCTAACGTAGATTTTTCATGCAAGTACTGTGTTTATCGTTAACAAAAAAACCTACTTCCAGTAAATAATTGTCATGAATTTTTTTTTTCACATAAAGGTTTCCTCCTAAGGATGCCATTTCTGCAAAAAAGTATAATCTGTATTAGATTAGAGCAATTAGCAGGGCAGAGTAGCACTTGCGACTAAAGGTATAAATACCATAATTCGAAAAATTAAGACTTATCATACAATACAAAGGCCACCATCAAATGGAGTTATCGCAAGTAATGATGCAACCTGTCAAAAGTACAAGCTGTTGAAACAACGATTAAAATAAAGGGCTGTAATAAAATCACCGGCGATTATTATCAGAAACCCGCCGAGTGGAACTCGGTAATATTCACGGTTATTACAATGGTGCAGAGTAGACAGAAGGTTAATGTGAAAGTTTACTGCAGAAATACGCAATTTTTCTGTACTCGTATATTTAATACTTTTATGGAAACTAACGATTTCATAACTTGTATGTATAGAAAGTGGTATATACGGTGACAAACAACACGAGGAGAAATAAAACCTTAAATTTGTGTTCTTTGAGAAGTGTGAAAATCTATTATCAGTACGTGTACTTCATGTACTTCCGAGAGTGTGCGCAGGAGCTCCACGACCTGATCCATCCATCGTCCTTTTACTACCGCACTATCAGACGTACTGCAGGGTACCACCCGCACTTGGTTGATATCCTGTCCAGTCGTACTCAGCGCTTCTACTCCACATTTATTATGCGCACAACCAAAGTGTGGAACTCTCTACCAGCGTCTCTCTGTCAGCGTATTCCCTTCCACATATAACCCGTCTGCCTTCAAAGCAAGAGTGAACAGGCATCTTCTGGGCACGCTCGTTTCATCATAGACCTCATCTATTGCTTTCTATCAGGCGAGATTGAGGTCAAGAGCAGGCCCAATCTGTAATGTGTGTGACCCAATATGTCTTTTGCAATGTGTGTTTATTTTGTATTTAAAAGGAATTTGGCTTAAAATGATTTTCTGTGCGTCCTTCGTCTCATGAAAAAGCAGCAGCAGACTATTTCAGATAATTAAACAAACATCAAAATCTAAGACCTACCTCATATCCATTTCTCAATTATTATTTAATTTCACCTTATTGGAGCAGAGTTATACTTGTTCCAAATTGACTTACTGGCTGCTCCATACCTGTGTCCCGAAACTAATTAAACGCACGAACAGATTTATTAGCGATACGTTTATAATGTTACGTATTAATGGAGCCGTGGCACGAGAGCTATCATATCGTACTGTGTCAATATGTTATGTGCTGAAGAGTAGGCTTCGAACCATGATTGAAGGTGATTGTGACAATATTGTGGAGTGTGCAGCTTTTAGCGACAATTGATCGAAAATCAAGGTTAATATTACAAAGAACGTATAATTTGAATCAAGAATAGTGCAATGACAACAATTAATAAGGTAACATTTTACAACCAAGGAATATCATTATTATAAGTTTATTTAAAAAAATATTATTTCCGTCAAAGTTGGTGAACTGAACACTAACTGCGTTTTAACAATTTTTCAGCTCAAGCAAAAAATGTTCCCTGAGCGATCTTTCCAGGCTCAGATAATCCAAGATGACCTACAACGTTCGCCGAAGAAGCTCTTCTTAAAACCTAATAAGAATAGGTTTCATCATGTCTTGATAGACAAAGCAAAACTTTATCTGAAACTGTTTCTTGAGACATCATCCATACATGGACTTAACCATTTGGTTTCGGCTAGGAGACACCTTCTTGAAATGTAAGGTTTTATTTGTTTTTGCAAATTAGTGGTCTTTTGGTTAAATACATCTGTACTGGAATACAGATTTTTTTCAAACGATTTAAATAAAATCAATGCTACGCGTACTGTTAATTAAAAATATATTTATATGAGCTGTGTTGCAATTTTGTGTACCGTATATTATTTTCATTCACATTAATTGTGAGGTACATATAACGGCAATATTAACGATTGACCAGTTTTCCACCGTAATTAGTATTTTTAAGTTTATATTCTTCTGAAATTACATTATTAATCTTTTTATGACCTCTTCCCAATAGCATCCTGTGGTTCACCATCATATTCCTGTCAGGATTCGGCTCCTTGTACCTCTCGCAGATGACTTGGAGTCGCTACCAGTCCTCCCCCACCGTGGTCTCCATGGACCGAGACATGTTCGCTTGGAACACTACCTTTCCGTGCGTCACCGTGTGCCCTAATAACTATATTGATAAGAGGAAGCTAGATATCTTTTTGAGGTATGTAGAAGTTATCTTTTATATGATCACAAAGCTTTTGTGTGTCACGATATCTTACCGGGAGCTTCTTTTCGACAAAGTAATTAAGAAAAGCCTGTCCTTAACACTTTGGAAAACTTCTGGATGCGGGTAATGCAAGACCCGTAATTGTGGCAAAGCTTAAGGAAACCTTATTTCAAGCAGTAGACGTTTTTAGTCTGGTATGATAATAATGATTCACTTGTATCATGTTTTGTCACATTATCATTTTCAGGAACTCTAACGAACCGAACAAGACCAGATTGGAGACCTTCGTCGTAACTCTTTCCAACGCGTCCTATAAGAACTTCGAGAATATTCCGGTCTACGATGGCATCACTCCAGACAAGTACATTCAACTCCTGATGAACTTATCTGCGCCCTTCAAGCCGACTTTGACCATTGGGGTATCGAACGTGGTGCTGTCCATAGTACCCACTGTCACTGAGATGGGACTGTGTTATGCTGTAAATTCGAGGACTGCTGTGTATAATTCCCCGGAGTGAGTAGTTTTTTTTTACTTTCAATTTTGGTGAACTGGTTTTGTGTGTTCTGTTGCCTACATTTTTCTTAATTTTTCAAACATTTTGGATACAGCTTCGAATCTTTCATTAAATGATTACCTGTTTTTGCAGATACAGAGACGCTAACCGATGGGATGTTATAACTGACGATAAGAAGTCTCTGTTCATCCATCCTTTGGATGGCGAAGTTTTTGCCCAAGTCATGAACATTTCTACTGCTTATGATGTGAGACTATATCTTTTTTTCAATTCTGCTTCTATACATATAATAAAAGAGTAACGGAGAATGTTTGTCGTTTGTTTGTTTGTCTAATTGTTGGATGAAATTTGGCACACAGATACTTTATAATACCACATACTATTTATCACATACTTTTAATCCCGGTAGTACGTTCACGCGGGCGAAGCCGCGGGCAGCTATTAATATATTAACTTTGTTCATAAGGAAACTGAACTCTTTTCTATATTCCTCACTTATTTTTCAATTACAAGTACTGTTGTTACATAAAATAACTGTTCCAACATGTTGGGTAATTTCAGGTATACATCCACGGTCCTCAAGAAGTGCCGGACATATCGACTAAGTTCCAGCACTCGGCTGAAGGATACTACATGAAGTTATACGTCACTGCACTCACCGTCTACACCTCACCAGAAGCTGCTAAGTGATTAACTGTTTTATCATCTTTATAATCTGCTTATGATTCTTTATCGCCGTGGTCGATCTATCAGGTTAAGTTATGCTTGCCGGGGTTGGTCCGTGGATAGACCATCTTTAGGTACCGAAACTTCTCCGTGCCTTGGAAAGCACGTTAAGCCGTTGGTCCCGGCTGTCATTCGTGGATCTCTGTCAGTCGATACGGGTCGTCAGAAGCCCGAAAGTCTGACAACTAGTCTTATCAAGGGGTAACGTATTACCCAGTTACTGGGTTGTGGAGGTTAGATAGGCTCCATGTAAAATACTGGTATTCAGCTGTATCCGGTTAGACTTTGATTAAGATAATTAATTGATTGTTTTATTGTTAGAAAATATTTATTTAAAGCTATTTAATAATAGCGGCACCCAAAAAATTGCATCCTTATCTTCTCAACAGGCATTCAGAATTTTTCTTACTTGTTTTACATAAAGGTGTGACAGTTCGTTTTAGCAGAAAAAAAAAGCTCCTTATTGTCTCCAGGTTGAGCGTGAATCAACGACGCTGTCGTTTTCCTCACGAGAACAACCTGAAGCACAATTCTATATACACGTACACGATGTGTCGCATGGAGTGCCGCATACGTCTGTGTCTGAAGTACTGCAAGTGTATCCCACACTTCTATAGGAGGATCAGTAAGTCCACGTTTACCTTCCTTAGTTTTGACTATAGGTCTCATAATGAAAAGGGATCATAACCTTACCCATTTAGTCGGGGTTCCTAGCTTAGTTACTGCGACCGTTAAAAGACGCTTATTATGAAAAAAGTGCATCATTAGAAGCGCAAAAGGTTTTTAGAGGTTCGTTTATTAAATATTTTGGAATATTGTGGATCAGTTAAATATTTTTCATTCATATTTTTGTGCTTGAAAGAATGTTACTCTTCCTGATTAACTTATGCTGTTCTCACAGTACTATAACCCGATGTTTTCAAGTCAGTAGGCATATGTATACTTACTTGCTTTGTGTTTATTACAGGTGACGAACAATTTTGTGATATAAAAGGTCTACATTGTTTGGCTAAACATAAAGGTAGCTACCATACAATTTTGTTATTAAGACAGACTAAATATACTACTAAGTACCTACAGATAATTGTGTATTTTGCAGATGAACTGTACAAGTTACAAGATAATAGCGGAAAGAAAATAGGCTGTGGATGTTATCCTTTGTGCGATGATGTGAACTATGTGCTGCAGTCAAATGTATGTTATTTATCGTTATTCATATCACAGTTTGGGCATATTTTGTTGCTACCACCTTGACTGTTTTGAATAAATCCTATAAAAATGATAGTTTGTAATGGTTTGGATCTACAACGCCACATGCAAACTACGCATCAAAAGACCTGACGTCACACAAATCCTGCATCGCGCGACTAGCGTATATACAACATCCCAACTTCAACCGTTGGACAGTTGCCCACCAGACACAACACCCGTCTGGTCGGAGGATGCTCCCTTTTCTATAGAGTATGAGTGAACTTTAGACTCTGTTCCTCATATCTCTATACTGGTGACCCCAAGGTGATATTAACGCAGTCTTAGAGCAGCTAGTTCAGCGTGACGTCATCATCACTACCAGCATGCAGCGGACGCGCATACTTGGTCATCACCGTCAGCCTCATCAGCAACCTTGGCACAGGACACTGCACTTTCGGCCGATCCACAAGCAGAGCCCTTCAACCCTCTCATGGTCGACGCCAGCAGTCGGCCTCAACCCGGCGCCTCCCTTTCCTATAGCGTATGAGTGAACTTTACACCCTGTTCCACATACAAAAAGGCTTATAAAGGGTTATAAAGGCTTTCGAGGTTTTTGTGAATATATTTTTTGCTCAAAGTTAAATCTATGTCATCTCTATAATCGATTACTGGCCATGTATAATATAAATGAAATATTCTTACTTTTTTACGTTTATTTGTATTTTCAGGCCCTACAAGAGTGGTTCCTGGGCACCAACCTTCAGTGGGGGATGGTGACGTATCCTCGCATGAGATATAGAAGGGACATAATTTTCGGTTTCACTGACGTATTGGGTGCGACAATTTTCTTATTTTCTGTATTCAGTAAACTCACCAATACTGGTTTTAAAGTATTATTATGTATTTTTTTTGCTTCCTAGTTGCTGTTGGTGGTATGGCTGGCTTGTTTCTGGGCTGCAGTGTTCTCAGCTTTATGGAGATCGTATACTTCCTCTCACTGCGTCTCTTCTGCTATGCTCATACTTCGAAATAAGTTTTAAATTGTATTAAGTTATTTGATTCGAAATTGTTAAATTGCTCCGTATTCTAGTCAATTGTCTAGTCAAATAAGTGTTTTTTCGTGTATCCAAATATTGTATAGCACTGATCAATTCAGCCTAAGTAGATATTTATAGGACACAATGCATCCTTAGATTCCAGAATTAAATTCATTTGATGATTCAACACTATGAAACTATTTTGAAAGATATTTAACAAGATTAAGAAGTGCGAATGCTATTAGTATGTTTGTTTATCGAAAGAGTAACAAGAAAAACTGCCCCGTTGGTCTCGTGGTCGCAAGCGCAACTGCTGAGTGTGAGGTCCTGGGTTAGATTCCCAGGTCGGGCAAAGAGTTATTGGGTTTTACCATTTCTCAGTACTCGTAGCAGCTCGGAGTTTGGAAGTTGGTGGCTCGGAAAGCACGTAAAGCCGTTGGTTCTGTGTCTGATCTCTTCCCGGTCGTGTCGCATTGCCATCGCATCGAACTATGAGAGTAAAGGATCAGAGAGTGCACTTGTATTTACGTACACACTATACTTTAATATACATATACTATAATAGCTCCTGCGTACCTGTCTTATCTCCGTTGAGGTTGACCGAGTTGAGGATTTTTTTTTTAACAAGAAAACAGTTATGAATTAAACGGAGAATAATTTCATTATGAAGCCATTAACATAGCACAATGCACCCAAAACTATACCAATTTGTAACAAAGTACCCGCTGTGGGTCCAACAGACCCCAGGTAAATTTAATTTAGGGTTAAACGTAATTGCAAGCGACGCACATCGGGTCGTATTAACACATCGTAAATTCGACCCTAAAACACCTTGCTAATAATTAAGATGGGTCTTTGAGACCCTTGGGATTGTTGGGCCAATTTAACAATAACACCTACTGTTGCGGACGGGTTAAGGACATATCGGGTCACCTTTATTTAGTGATACTATATAACAAGGGTTTGGTTAAATTGGAGAGGTTATGTTATAATCTTGCAGTTTGTTAATGCATCGTTTAGAATGAAAGCTGAACGAAGGTGAAAAACAATATAATATTATTATTATTTTAATTAATGTGAATGTGAGAACTAGGTGATGATGTCATTTAATTTTTAAAGATTGTCTGGCGGTTTGAGTACTTTATGCGGCCTACCCAAATGTCCTTTCTTTGGTAACTACTCGACCATCAATCGAGTTGTTGAGCTCCTAAAGTTCTGAGTTGAGCTAAACGATTATTGACAAATGCGTACACTGACTGGACATTTCCACTCAAATTTGTGTAGTGCTTTCCTAAAAAGACCACACCTCAGACACTAATCTGTATAACTTTAACTTCATATGGCCTGACAAAGATTATTTAAAAAAATTAAAGTCCAGACGACTTTAAAAGAGACTGTGACCTCTGAGTTTGTTTAGGGCTATCTTCCCGGAGTAGTCGATGAATGGAGTAGTCGATCAAAACTAGATGATGAAACATAATTTATTTTTTACGTGTAAAAGTGTTGTTTTAATAACTTTATAAAAAAATAAAAATAAAAAATATTTGGCTGTAAGATCATTATGAAATCTCATAGCACAAAAGCAAAAGTATGACTTCAATTTATGAGCAGCTTATCACGGTAGATTTTCCCAAGAGTTTTTTTAGTAGGTAACGATTTCATTAAGCTCTAACCTAACGATAGATTTCCAGAGCAATGCCTGAATAACATTAATTCCTAATTTAACAAAGCTAATTTAATCTATATTTTTTTGACAACATCTAGAGCTCGACTCATTCTTTCTTATTCTTTTACGTCTTACTTAAATTCAAACTCAAACTCAAAGCATTTATTTCAATTAAACCATTTTATATGCACTTTTGAATTATCAAGGAGTCGGTCAGTCCGAAATATGGAGCCCATTCTAAGGCGTAGTATGTACCTATAGAGAAGAACGAGCAAGAAACACCAACTTCCTACTCCTACTAAAATCTTTGCAGAAGTTCGTATTAAGTACTCTATACTTTCTCAAATAACCAAAATTATTTATACGAATACCTGCCAAATTAGTCTGACCAAAATAGTGCATACCACAAATTGTCATTAAAACACATCATCGACTTATCTGTCGTCAGCAAGACGTAGTCGCAACACATCGTCATAAAAGGCTTAGCTGTAGGATTGTGGAGGCACCGGTGGCGGGGGGGGGGGGTAATGTTTAAGATTATTGTTTGGAGTTAGCGGGGTTGAGGTAATTTAATTCTGAGACGTTCTACCTTTGTGTTTGGTGGAAGTGATGGGCCGAAATTGTTGTCGATAGTTTGTAAGTTCCGAGTGGCATTATTGGCACAAGTTTAGTTATTTAAGCTGGACAGTGTTTATAGTACACCATTTCTAAAAAAACATTAAAAACATTTTATTTAGACATTTGTATTTAGAGTTTTTCCTTGACTCCCTTAAGTAAATTAATACACAGGCCAATTGCAATTGCCCTTTTTAATAAATTGTCTATCTTGCTTGATTTCGACTTGGGTTGTGTTAGTGTCTCAAACACACAGAATCTCAGTCCGATAACCGAAATTCGTTGCCTCACCTATCAGGTTTAAAAATTCTATCGACATCAGCGTCTCCATCCCTAAAACGAGGTGTTTATTAATACTACATGTTAAGATTTTAATTGTGACCATCAAGTGGCTTTTGTTTATGAATAAGTTCCCGCAGTGAGCGCCTTCAACGTCGCTTGAGGCTGTGAGGTGAAGATATAGGTGGGTATGTGCCGTGTGCGTATCAATTATGTTTGACAAGCTGTAACTTATATTGAGGGTGGAAACTTGCAAGTAGGGTGATTATTGGGTTGAAACATTGTGTTTAAGGTACTGATATAAGTAGGTAACACAGTATTTTCTTTTTACTGCTTGGGGTTTTATCTTATTTCAAAAATATATTTTTAATTTTAATGAGCTTTGCTCGTGTAGAGTTAGATATTGGGTAATAATTTAGTACCGGTGGTGAATATGATTTAAACATAGGTTAAATTAAATTTTATAAAGGGTGCCCATGCTAGCACTTGCGAGTGTGGCTTAGGATACATTCTTGGGAAGCTTTAAAATTCAGCAGTTCTAGCTAAACGTTTAATTATAATCAGAAACAATATTATAAGGGTTTTTAGCAGGACTTTAGCCAGCATGGTCCCTTTAAGTATTGTCCTTTCATCCAATCTCTTTGTTAAAAAACCAATTCATTTTCTAACCCCTCGTATGGCATACAAACTTTTCTACCATTTGCCACCCTTAGCCATTTATATTAAAAGCTGTCATAAAACATTTATAATATCGATACACGTGCCGATTGCGAGATAAATAGCTAGTTTACGAGATACGGAAAACGTCATGTGTTTTTTGAAGGGGATATAAAACGGTAGATTTTTTGAAGTTCATGTTTGTATGGAATATGGATGTAATAATAATAAATAACAAATCTTTATTTCTCAATAAATGCATTTACATAATTTTGATCTAAAACTGGCTTAATATAGTGCTACAGAGTGAAAAACCTTAACTTCTAAACTAGGTTTATATACCTGTATCTTAGAAGCCAGTGTCCCTTCAAAGTGATGTTGGATATAAAAAATAGGATACACATTATACATTAGGGCAAGTCCAAGAGAAACAAAAAAACAGAATACAAGATAAATCGAAAAAAAAAAAAACATTAAATAAAAGTAGGTATTGTGTATGTCTCGAGTGTGTTTGTATGGAGTTATGTGTGTATGGATGTTTGACGGTGTGTTAATTATTGTGAAAGAGTGAGTGTGACTGTGAGTGAGTTATGAGTGAATGTGCCTAAACTATGTATAAATATTTCCAAAATTTCCCAACAGAAGATCCTCCGTATTGCGATAAGTTGGTTTTAGAAGAAATTCCTGCAGCTAAGTTTTGAATCAGTTCTGAATCAGTTCAAAACTAAGCTGCAGGAATTTCTGAATGTGATATTAATATGTTTTTTGGACTTAGATAGATAGATAGAATACTCTTTATTATGTACACCATAAAAATTACAGATATAAATGTAGAACTGTTACATAGGGAGTCACAATGGGCGGTCTTATCGCTAAAAGCGATCTTTTACAGACAACCTTTGGATGGATCAAAAAGTAGAAGGAGAGACAATACTGCAGGTATTTAGTGGTGTACCACTTACATATATACAATAAATACATATACACAAAGCATATAGATACTTATCCATATATATATATATATATATATATATATATATATATATACACACACAATAATAAACATGATACAAGAGCAAGGAACTTTAAGTAATGATGATGTTTAAGGAGAGAGGAACTGATTTTTAACCAAAATTTTAAAAGTGGACAAAGATTGAGCACGCCTTATCGAGACGGGCAAGGCATTCCATAACCGTACTGCTTGAACTGTAAAAGACTTGTCATAAAAACTAGTGGAATGCATTGGCATCTCTAGTCTCAAGTTGACTTGTTGAGTTGACTTATTGTGCACTTTGATAATAACTTGGCGATATTATCGTGGACTTCTACGTCCATGACATCACGGTATGCGACCAAATTGGTCGCAGTTACCTGGTTATTTAGTATTAGCGCAAGGTGCGTTTGTCGCATGCAACTTCGACACCAGTTCACAATTTGTCGGTTTGCCACGGAAAGATTATAAGCGATCGAAAAATAATGCGTTAAATTGTAAATGGTTTGTTGCAGTTCACAATTTTTCGATAGTTTATAATCTCGTTAGATAGATTATGAACTATTGATGTTCATAATCATACGGTGGCATTGTATATACAACATTGATCACGCAAGGGCCATAGTCCTTTCATACCTAGTTTTAGATACTCGTAACCAGACCACTTTAGCCACTCAAACCTATAGTCCAACAATATCTATTTTTCCATATCCTGCAATAGTCTTACACCAACCGGGGATTGTACTTGGGTGCACTTTCATAGTGCATACAGGGCTAATCGTCGGTTGGTGCCTCATTTCATTAAACGCGTCTTACGGGCCTCTGCGAGTTGGCTTCTGCCCCTTTGTGTGACTTCCAAAGGTCCGAGACCCCAGGGTCTCGAGATATTATTATGTCAAAGATACTAAAATTTAAATAATAATATGAAAAATATAATTATTTTGTACTTAATAGTCCTCACAGCTGGCACTCTAGTCTATGAAAAGTCCTTCTTATTATCTGGATGTATCACAACAATAACAAGTGTTATCCAATTCCCTCGTACACGTGCGTGTATTGCCATCAAATCAAGACCCCTGACCAATCGTTTATTTACCCCACCTTAAAGATTGCCAGATAAAAAAAAGCTCCCTGATTTATGGGTATTTTTTCTCTCCGATAAATAGTTGTCTTGAAGGTCTGTAGGGCGGGCTCTCCTCATTTTTCCAAGGTGGATATTGCCTTTTTTGCTGATAAAGAGATGACGAATGAGGTAGGTGCGAGATATTTTATGTGTTGCCGTCAGATTTATTACACGGGTTTTTATTTTACGATCACTTTATTATAGGTGTGGTTGAGATTATATTTCGCGTTATTTTGGTGTTGATAAAATTTGGGAGATAGTTATGAAATGTTACGTTGATTTTGTGAATTAACTCTAAAATGTTTTTGAATCAACATTGAAGTCATATAATTGCCAAGGAATTTAGACGAGACGTAATGCAATTTTCCTCTTTGATACATGGAAGGGAAAATTATCCAGGAAGACAGTTATCAGTTCTTTGATGAAAGTTTTGATCGCAGATACTCATATCAATTTAATAAATACTAGCTTCTGCCCGCGACTTCGTTCGCGTGGAAGTCGTAACACGACACAATATACTAAAATACCAGCCACATTTTAATAAAACTTCCTTGAATACTACGTTTGTAGTTTTGGTCACAGCAATCAAAATATACAGAGAGTCAGGACTGGTGACGCGAGAGCAAGTGACGTACAGTTCCATATTCTATGGAAAGGGTTTGGTTCCCGCACTTAGTCCTTCAGGTCGACCATTGTACATGGGCCATGGTGGCCATCAGTGGTTATTCCAATCAGCCCACCTCCCTCTAGAAGATAATTACGTCTCCCGGTCTGTTTAGAACACCTGTGAAAGAACTGGGTGCCCCGAGGGTTTCTGTTCTAATCTGGGTGATGCCTGTGCATTCAAAGAGCACATGCACGACGTTTTCCTCAGCCTCCATGCAAGCCCTGCACAGAGGATTGTCCGATATTGTGTGGAAGTGTTGGTTTAGCGAGCAGTGTCCCGTGATGGTCCCCATCACAAGGCGCAGGCCGGTCCTGTCCAGAAGTAATAACCGCCTGGTTAGCCTACCATCTAAGAATGGCATAGCCTCCCTGGACTGTCTGCAGGTCGGTGTCGAGGTCCACCAGCTCTTTTATAGTGAATTATTGAAGGCCTGTGTTCCTGGATATATACTAATGGCACAACACTGATACCTACATTGATTGTTTTTCATTGTCATTCTTACAGATTATTCCTGGCGAACAGCTATCACTAATATAATATAACAGTACATTGTAATTGTTAACACTCGGGAAGTCAAGTATAAGTCCCCTCTTTGAGGAGTGGCTAGAGAGGCGCCACGGCGTCCTCACCTTTCGCCTGACGCAGGGCCTCTCCGGACACGGTTGTTTCGGGAGGTTCCTGTTTAGGATAAGGCAGGGGGGAAACGTCCGGGTGTTATCACTGTGTGGATCGCCCGGAGGACACGGTAGAGCATACGGTGGAGGCCTGCCCGGCTTGGGTAGAGCACCACCGTGTCCTCACGGAGGCGATCGGTGGCGACGATCTCTCGCGTCCGGTCCTGGTCCAGGCCATAGTACGGAGCGAGAGTGCATGGGAGGCCGTCACCTACTTTTGCGAAGCAGTAATTCGTGCGAAGGAGGAGGCGGAACGCGTGAGGGAGAGAGGTGGGAATGGTATTTTTTTTTTTTCAAAAGTCGAAAACAATGCGGCCTAAAAAAATGTTTGAGAATGTGCAAATAGCGCTCTTCCATATGATTCCCCACATGCCCTACTAGCCCGACTTCGAGTTTTAAAACCCCCGTTAAATCCTAGATGCAAAAAAATCTTTCTTATTTGCAAAATAGTTGGGCAAACGTCATCTGAAACTATTCCAAATTTCAATTTGATAGCTTCAGTAGTTCTTGAGACATCCAGCTTAGACGGACAGACGGACAGACAGACTGAGTTGCACCATAAGGGTTCCTTTTTACCATTTTGGTACGGAACCCTAAAAAGAAGCACAAAAAATATCAAATCTTTGAAATCGACCTTCGATCTTTTAAGTTGACTGAAATAGCGTAATATGTCATAATTGACTGGTTATACCCAAAGTCTCTAATTCAGATAATTTATGTAAACAAAGTAATATCAAAAAATGTCACTGTCAAAATGACAGGACAGTGGTACAAAACATTTTATATATTTTTTTTTTTTTTGTAAATAGTCATCGCTAAAATTAAAGTGAATTAATTATAAGAACTATGCAAACAAAATACCGTTACCAAACAATGTTTTGTGTAGTATGTCGGAGACACGGCATATGATCGTCATAATCAGCCCTTTTAAGACCAGTGCTAGACGTAGGCCTCCCAAAATCGATTTCCACTCGAAACAGTTTACAGCCGTTTTGATCCAAAATGTGGCTAGATATGCTACTTACAATATGAATCTATGAATGAGAGTTGTAATATTAGAAAAAAAGGGGATAACATAGCAAAAAAATATCTTCGTAATGGTAATTCACATAAAATGGCGAAAAAAGAGGTTTCATTTTCTTTTAAATACTGATTTTAAGAAATAATAATTAAAAAATTGTCATACCGTCATTATTTTTATAAATTTTCGGTTTTAAACAAAGTTATTAAAAAAAGGAGATTGTCTGGTATAAAATATTTTATGATACTGGTAACAATGCAGGAGATCTAAACATTGTCAAATTTTTTACATCTTCTTCAACACTAATATTACAACTCTCATTCATAGATTCATATTGTAAGTAGCATATCTAGCCACATTTTGGATCAAAACGGCTGTAAACTGTTTCGAGTGGAAATCGATTTTGGGAGGCCTACGTCTAGCACTGGTCTTAAAAGGGCTGATTATGACGATCATATGCCGTGTCTCCGACATACTACACAAAACATTGTTTGGTAACGGTATTTTGTTTGCATAGTTCTTATAATTAATTCACTTTAATTTTAGCGATGACTATTTACAAAAAAAAAAAAAATATATAAAATGTTTTGTACCACTGTCCTGTCATTTTGACAGTGACATTTTTTGATATTACTTTGTTTACATAAATTATCTGAATTTGAGACTTTGGGTATAGATCCATAAGGTCAGATAATCATTTAAAATATTAGATCTGTAACTATCTGCTCTGTTCTTTTCCTATTCAACCCAGCGAAGTAGTATTGGAATAATTCGACTGTTGTCATCTCAGTATCATTCCTACGAGCTGTATGGGAAAAGTTTTTTTCGATTTCTGACTTTTGTAGTACTCAAACCTCAGTTTGTCCTATAAAGTTTTTTGATCCTCGTAAGAAACAGGATCGATTAGCATCAAAAAACTTTTTTGTGAAAATTGCCCATTTTCTTGCTGACTGTACTGTTTTTTCAAAATCTGTAAATGCAGATCAATTTTTTTCTAAAAGTTAAGGATAGTCTCTTAAGACCATTTTCTTGTAGTGACTACGGTTAAGGTATCTGCCCTTATGGACCCATCTCAAAACATAATGCATTACTGCACATCCCCCATAGCAAATAGCGTGATAATTTATACGTAGTAATTTGACCAGACCTATAGGAAATATCTATACAAAATTTGAACAAATTCTGTCCGGTAGTTTTTGCGTTTAGCTGGAACATACATTCAGACAAACAGACAAACAGACAAACCGACAAACAGACAAAAATTCTAAAAACTATATTTTCGGCATCAGAATCGTTCCCAGACCTCGTGGCAATTACTTTTTTTCAAAAATATTCAATTTTGACTTCGCTACGATTTTATTATATGTATAGACCTAGCTTCTGCCCGCGGCTTCGCCCGCGTTGATGTCGAAAAATAGCCGACGGGAACGTACGGCTTATTCCACAAATCCCCCCTGATAAATCCCCCTTAGGAGGAAAAGTGGAATATATAAAAACCAGTCTAGAATTCACCACTGATAATCCGGCTTATTTCACTAATCCCCCCAGAGAATCCCCCTCATTGGGCAAAACTGAACCCTAATGTAAAAAAAACACTTTCAGGGGATCTTGGAATAAGTTTTTTTTTTTTCAATTCTAGTTTTCCCCCCTAAGCGGGATTATCAGGGGTACATTCTAGACTGTTCCTTATAGATTCCACTTTTCCTCCTAAGGGGGATTTTCAGGGGGGATTTGTGGAATAAGCCGAACGTACTACCGGGATTCAAAAATACCCTATATGTTAATCCAGGTTATAAACTATCTGTGTACCAAATATCATCTTAATCCCTCCATCCGTTTTTGTGCAAACCGGAACATACATACAAACAAACAGACCAAAATTCTAAAAACTATATTGTCGGCATCAGATTCGAATATTCAATGTAAGGTTTGACTTCGTTACTATTTTATTTTACTTCGTCTGCGTAGAGTATAAATTCTTTTTTCTAGATAATTATGAATTATTATAACAATAGCAGTATAGAGCTTTGTTCATGGCTAAATTGTCCTCCACTACGTGCGATATTTAAGGAATACTCTAAAGAAATACCTACTGTAAAGGACCAGTATCCACCTGGTTAAGCTACACTTGCCGCAGTTGGTCTGTGGATGGATGACCATCTTTACATACAGAGACCCGTCCTCACATCGGAAACACGTTAAGCCGTTGTACCCGGATGTCATTCATGGATCTTTGACAGTCGTTACGTGAAATCAGAAGCCCGAAACTCTGACAACCATTTTTACCAAGGGGTATCGTATTACCCAGTAACTGCGTTGTGGAGGTCAGATAGACAGTCGCTGCACGTAAAATACTGTAAAGTTAGAAACAGTACACGTGTAGGTACTTATATTATTTTTACTTGAATACAAAATTTTGCGAATGAACTGCTTCAATACAAAACTTCATCCCCCTTTTCAGACCCTTGTGGGTTGAAATTAAACAATAAAACCAACGATTTACGTTGTGTTAGTTTCTAAACATAAGCCGAAATTTTAGTGATTTTAACTTAATAAATAAAGTATTTTAATTAAACACAAAAAAAAATCATCCCCCTTTTCATCCCCTTAAGGGCTGGAAATCCGACAACACGCTTTGGCTTCCAACCATAAGCCTAGATAGTAAAAATTTGTGATTTTTCTTCGAAAATTAAGGAACTTAACTTCATCCCCCTTTTTAACCCTTTGGGGGTGGAATTATCAAAAACGCTGAGACACGTATAAATTAATTTTCAATCATCAGCCTGAACACAAAATTTGAAGATCCTAACTTCAAAACTGACGGACTTTCATACAAACTTTCATCCCCTATTTTATCCCCTTAGGGGTGGAATTTCCAAAAATCCTTTCTTAGTGCACCCCTAGACCTCATAAGGAACCCACGTGCCAAATTTGGAATCTATAGACCCAGCGGTTTGGGCTGTGCGTTGATATGTCAGTCAGTCAGTCAGTCAGTCAGTCAGTTTCTTCTTTTATATATTTAGAAGATATAGATATAGATTTCTTACTACTAATAATCCAAAGGATTCTAAGCTGCCTCAAGTCCAAAATTAATGAACACAACTATTTATTCTACTCATTATCCAACAAAACAAGATACCTCAACTCAATATAATTGGTATAGCATAATCAGCCTATAATGTTCCCACTGCTAGGACAGAGGCCTTCTCTCTTCGAGAGGGAGTGGGCTGTAATCTACCACGCGGGTTGCGGGTTGGTTGATGTCACCTGTCTTCCACTTTTTTGGTTCTAGGACATGCCAGTTTCCACACGATGTTTTTTTTTTTCACCGTTTTGAGAACAGTGGTGATGAAATTATTTACACAAAGTAAAGCTCCTGCCTGGGTTCGAACCAACGACCTTCAACTCGTAAGTCGGGGTCGTTACCACTGAGCCACTACTGCTGCCCTATGAAAGCTATACACGTAAAATAGTCCCATAGCACGGCTTTTAACTAATTAGTTATTGTTCCTCTCTGCTACTTTTGCGACTTTCGGTCAATTTAAACAATAATAGCAATAAAGGCTAAGTATACAAGTAGGTAGGTATTAAAATTACACCTACCACTGTTTGTCTCTGCATCACCCAAAGGTTGACTGGTAGAAAATGCCTATGGCATTAAAAGTCCGCCTCTGTACATTTCTGTGCTTGGAGTATTAAATAAATAAATAAAATTACGTCCCTTTTCCTGTCTGTCTGTGTGACCGCTTAGTTCTTCTAAACTAAGACAATAGATTTCGTTGCGGTTTTCACCACAATTTAGAGAATTTATTCCGGAAGGTTTATGTGTAAACAAATAACAAACTTAAACTAAAATCTCGATGTTTTGTCAAATCGTAAAAACCATGTGAAGCAGGGGCGGGTCGCTAGATTTTTATAATATAAATTGAAGCGATTTGCCAAATTGACCTGATTCCAACAAAAGCTGGGTATAAATAGTGGTGCTGATTATTGTTTCCATCATAGTTTATTCTAACATTTTTTAGGGTTCCTACCTAAAAGGTAAAAGGAACCATTGAAAGATCATTTGCTTGTCCGTCTGTCACAGAGGAGTTTTACCTAATACTCTGTTAAGAAATAGCTACCATTAATATATATGTTACAAATCTTTGAGTGTAAACTACCTACAAACGTTTTCAAAACGCGTCATCCGTAAGAAAGAAAAAGTTGAAAGTATTTATAATCATTTTATTTTACTTAATTCAAATCAAGTTTATTCAGTTGTGGTGAATGCTGATGATGACGATGATGTTCATTTGTTGGGCACCGTACAGAAACATTCGCCCTTGTAACATATGGTCATCTTTGGGCTCTGCAGTGTTTCGCAGCAGACTGCGGCAGTCTGCATCAACACTGCAACTCTTGTCAACTGTGGGAAAAAAACATAGTTAAAAATATAACCTACCAACCGGTGACCATTGATTGTGGTCCATGGGGTAGACGTGTTTCCGAGTAGAGACTGCGAATCGGCAAACGTAAGATAGAACGCTCCCAGGGTAAGTGGAGCGACGATACGAGCAACGTGGCTGCAGCTGGAAGAGTAACCAAGGTAAGAGTTAATTATGGCTTGCGATTGGAGAGGCCTATGTCCAGCAGTAGACTGCTATAGGAGCTACTGTAGTGGACGACTGTATACCCTCCGCAACGATGCCTCTGGTATTTCAGATGACCATAGCTGGTGATGAGCACTTACTATCAGATGGGCTGCATACTTGTTAAGAACACAATAAAATAAAATACAAACTTACATTGACCTCTATGATGCGCTCTTGTAAGGAGCAGAGCTGTCATCGCCATCATCTCTATCTTTAGTCAAAGCAGAAGCTAGTAGAAATAAAACGACAACCAAGTTCATCGTACGAGTTAACTTGATAAGAACTTAACTATTTCAAGCTACAACTGAGTATTTATAATGACCCTAAGTATATGTGCTTCAAATTAAAGTTACGGGTCCAATCGATTTTAAGTGCATTGACCGATTTCGAAAAGACGATAATGCAATGAGTAGCCTAATTAATTGCCAATTATAATACCTTAGCGATGTCAGCGACCTAAAAAGAGGTTTTGTTTGATTCTGGAACGTGAAAAGCAAGCGCCTGTATTTATACTCAGTGATCGTACCTATTGATAAGCTGTCGGGAGCAGTTCAATCAATTCGCAGCATTTTACTTTAGGTAGAGTGCTACAAGAATCTTTTGGCGTTTAAATGACATTGACAGGGGGACGTTGTTGTTAAACAACAACACAACAAAGGGGGATTTTTTTTCATCGTTACTGATACCACAGATTAATACAGAATGTGTGAAACTATAAGTACGCGGCGGGCCCATCTCACTGGGCCAATTCAGTAGGATTGACGCGCGCCGCCGGTATAAGAGTTACGCGATAGAAAGAGAAGCAACTGGTAGGTGAATATAACTGTACATATGTAATAAGCGTTGTGCGAACTGAATTGCAGTTTATTGTGTCGTAGCAAGAGTCGCTTTACATTCAAATGATTTTGCGGAGTGTCCCATCTGTCATCTGTGCTAATACTATAAGGATTGTGTGTACGACAGTACGTGTATGACTGTATACATATGTAGTCCGAAATAAAGTATTATAATACTCGTAATAACCCCACCGGCGTATCTCTACGTTGATGTCGTGGTGGGGCTTGTGCGCTCTGAACTCTAGGTCTGTGTCGCTGAAGTTTAATTTGCCGAAACAAGTCTAAGGTGAGGACACCTCTGGAATGAACACTGACGAGGAACAGAGCTCCTACCTCATTTTTGCCTTTATTGGCCGGCTTGAGTGAGGATTCGCAAGAGCAAACGTGCTCGGAGAAAGGAAGTATTCTGGGATTGTCCTGATAGCCGTGGAATACCTACCATTCCACTCCTCAAACACATCAGGATATGTTTGCTCCCCTATCACTACGTCACTATGTGCTAGCGACCGTTTTCGGTGGCCCATTATTGAGTGTGCAAGTTACCGATACAGATATGTCAAAGACACAATCAAAATAATAATAATATTAGTGAAATTGTCGCAGAAATCTTTATGATAAAACAAGAAGTTGGTTAGATACGATTTTTGCCACGCATCAAAAGAAACTTGTAGCGTTGTTTAATAAAGAGGAGATATGGTTTATGGATCTATGGTTAACGTCTCTAAATCAAGGACAGAAACTAAAGCAAATTGACAATACCATACTTTGCTAACATATTTTTGAAAGGCGCAAAACTTTATGAAGGTGCTTAGTATTCCATAGGTTATTTAAAAATAAGTTGTATTTAGGTTAAAATAATAGGTACATAGCTACTTATATAAACAATGTACTTACCTATTGTCATTTTGATGCAGTGGATGTGAGCGCTCGTTAAAAAGTTAGGCGACGAGACGCGCCTGCCACAGACTACCACAATGGAGAGAGGTGAGAGGGATGATACAGGGCGTGACGATGTGCAACATTATAAAATTATTAGACTTTTGAAAAGGTTAGTCTTACTAACCTTTTTATGTTAGGATCTCACGAATATTAGGTATGTTACAAGAATTATCACTATGCTGGGTCTGCCAAAGTATAGGTAGTAGTGTAATTGTAACATTGGACTCCTTATCAGGTTTCAATCAAACTGTGCATTTTTTTAGTGCTAGCCCTTAATCCCCCTTAAACCCTTGGGGATTACAGATCACTCCATTTACCTCATTATTATTAGTCAAAATACAAACCAGAGTTAAAACAGTTCAACTTACATTTATTTATTTTCTGTTTAATTCCTTAAATAGCCTTAGGTAGGGTATAGCGTAGCATGTATAGCATCTCAGTCAGTATAATCTAGTCTGCTGGGAAAAAGTCTCCTCTCTGTGAGAGGGCCGTAATTAATACCGTTTTACATCTTACAAAGAAAGGAAAGCTGATTTAATTAGTTATCTTTTAAAATCTTATTTTTTTCTGTTTCATCTTTCAAACACCCTGTCACCACTCGCTATAGGTAACGTCGCAAGTAAGCATGTTTTGTTTCTTAGTTAAATCTTTGTTCGCCGCAAGTGGCGCCCCTCTCTGCCCCCTCGAGTGACATCAAACGCGGGTGTCGGAAGTGACGTCATTGTTAATGGCGGATCGGTTATTTTGAATAAGTGGGTAAGTTAAGGGTTTGAGTTGAGGTATCTTGTTTTGTTGGATAATGAGAGGATTATTTGGCTGTGTTCGTAAATTTTGTTTAATTGATATGAGTACCTGCGATGACAAATTTCATCATAGAACGACCATATTAAAGTACTGAGTATAAATACAGGCGCTTGGTTTTCTTTTATTTTCTTCATAGTAACATAGATTAACAGCAACTACCTATGAAAGTTCCAAAAATGAAAAACACACACCGAATCCATGAACATTATTTGCGGACGACATTTCGATTATTTGTACTGACATAAATAAATAAAAGAATTTTCATTAAAGATACAATTGAATCAACAATTTCTTGGTTAAGATTTAATCATTTGCATGAAAATATAAATAAAACTTTTTTTTTTCAATGTTGAAACCATATGGGTTGTAAGCGAGAAAAACTAATTATAATGGACGATCTCTGTTAGAGGCAGAGGACTACTTTTCTGGGAGTTGCATTGGAAGGCTTCTACTGGAAACCATTAAAAAAAAAATGCAGATAAAGCCTTTGGGGTACAAAAGTACATTCAAACCAATTGTAGCAATCCACAAAGGGAATCTTGTAAAACATTGTTTCTAAAATTAAAACTCCTTACCCAGTATATATATTTTAAAATGTGCTAAATTATTTGTTCGGCAGCACTTTGGCCTATTTAAAAAGGCTCAAGACCTCGAAAAGAAAGAGATCCAGATACAATACTTCTGATAACTAAT
Organism: Dryobota labecula; assembly: GCA_947523025.1. Classification (NCBI taxonomy): domain Eukaryota; kingdom Metazoa; phylum Arthropoda; class Insecta; order Lepidoptera; family Noctuidae; genus Dryobota; species Dryobota labecula. The sequence continues at coordinate 1,599,637 of OX383289.1, read as the reverse complement.
CTGTATAAAAATAACTGTAATCATATTTGAGGCGTCTAATTGCAAACCCCGCTAAAACGATTTTACCTTCAAACCGACCTTTTTCTCTCTTTTGAAAGTTTTCTCAATTCCGTACTAAGTGACAAACTCATTTCCGAGAAAATCCCTCTATAACAGTACTAAATTGAGCCTCCAACCTTAGACTTGGTAACAAAATCCACTATAAATGTCATGGGTAAAATTCAAATTCCTCTACAACGGAATCAACCAATCACAGCGCTTGCTTTTGCACCAAGTGAGCTTACGAATAGAATGGCGGACCAATGGAGACTTGTGTAAATGTGTCGTGCAACAAGGAGTGCGATTAAATTTTATTGAATTTAAAACTCATCAATAACTCAATTTCCCGAAAAATCCTTTTAGCGGGGTTTGAAATTAGACGTCTCATTTGTGGACTTATTTAGATCAAAATACCAAAGCACTTTAGTTTCCTAATCATTATGTTTTTATAAAGTTAAAATTATGGCTGCAGGAAAAACGATTTTATTCGATAAATTAATTTATAAATAATCTGTTTTAAATAATGTGATGATAATGATTATTTTAATGTATTGTAAAATTAATTAATAATAGAAACTAGCATTTAAAGCATGCCATTGGACATAAATGTTACACTCTAGCAATGTTTTGCATGTCAAATGTCTGACTATGTCAGTAGTGTCAGGTTGTGTGCTGTTTGAAATATGATTCGCGACCGTAATAAATAAATGTATTTACAGAAGTATAATCATTAAAATGATCAATACAACTCTTTAAGTTCATATTCGAATGTCGAATGACTATTTTGTGAAATCATTTGAGGCCAATTCTACCCTGGCGCTTTCGCCTAAAGGAAATAAAATGAATGAACCACACTAAAACAATAAACTAACAAGTGTAAATAGGTAGGTATAACTTTGTATTTCACGCAAAACCATAGTAATAGATAATAGTTTATTCGATTGTAGACGTATAAATTAACTAACTAGAGTGAGCTAATCTCATTCGGTGATAAGTTATGTTTAGCATATTGGATAATTCATGCCTACTTATGTTACCTATGTTAATAGAACAATATGACGACACCATCTCCCTGACCGTTTATTTCTTGTAGCTCATGTTAAGCTGTGAACACTTTATGATCTGTTCCAAAACTATCTAATGAAAATACCTTTGAACAAATGGATCAGAAAACGGTTAATTCAGGTTAATTTGGCAAATCGTAAATATACCTAATTTCGATAGTGTTTTGGGGCGTTAGTGGTGGCATCCGCAATGCATTGTTTTTACAATAATGGTGTTGAATATATTTTCCAGAATCGTATGCTAGTGGAGCAATGAAAATACTACGACCAAAAATTAAGCAAAATCACTTGATAAGTCACCGCCACGGTTTTAAAATTGGCAATAATGACTAATAAATGGCGTTATCGACACCTTAACACTAATAACTGACTGTCTTGTTGGTCTAGTGATCGCAAACGCTACTGCTGAGCATAAGGTTCTGGGTTCGATTCTCAGGTCTATTTCAAGAATATTCAAAGTGTTATTGGGGTTTTCTACCTGGAATTTCTCAGTAGCAGCCCGGAGTCTGGAATTGTGCCCGGTTGATGGCAATAGGCTCGCCCCCTTTTAGATGGGCCTTAAACGTAACTGGCGAAATGTGGGATAACTCTGCCTAACCCTTCGGAGAAACAGGGCGTGATATTATGTTTTGTTATGTTAATACTAATAATATCGGTAAAACTAATTGACCAGTAACGTTAATTTGTAACACCTACTTATTTCCATTATAGTTAGATAGACAGATACCTAAAACATTTATTCAATGCACACAAAAGACATAGCACAACACACAAAAGCAATAAAATGGTAAAAAAATACATTATTTTATATAAAAACATGGTGCCAATACACAAAATAGAAAAACATAGGTACTTAAAGTAATAGAGTGACACTTTGACATAATTCAATCAAATAAACAAGGTGCGGTGTCCGAAGGTTGCACCAAATGGGAGTCCAGCTCAGCGTGTGCCAGGTAAATATACCTGACGCTGATATTCTACTGGAACCCTGCAGTGACATACGGACGTCGAGCAGACGAGATAAATTTGTGTTATTTATAAATACTCTCTCGTAGCCTGAAACGGTTAAGTAATAATCAAGGGTAGCTCGTACGATTAAGTTTGTTGTCGTTTTGTTTCTAATAGCTTCTGCTTTAGCTAAAGATGGAAAAGATGGCGATGACAGATCGCGTGCTTTTATATATACAAGAGCGCATCATACAGCTCAACGTAAGCTTGTTGAATTTATATTATTGCGTACTCAGCAACAACAAACAGATAACTCACAAATTATGGACAGATGGTACGAATATTATGAACAACTATTGAATGAAGAATTCTCGAATGATCCTATCGATCCTATCGTCGACGTAGGTGGAGAACTGAATAACTCAACTTTTCTAGTTTGGAGAAAATTGCGATTTACTGTTTTTTTTTTTAATTTTTGGTGTCATTAATAAATAGGAGACAATTTTACCGTGGGTAATTTTATATTCTTCGGATATCTGCACTTCTTTTTATATGCTTAAACAAAGCAAACTCTTTCTAGAAAAAAAAAAAAAAAAAAAAAACTATGTTATCTAATTTTGCCATAACATAATATTGTAACTTACAATATTATGTTATGGCAAAATTTCAGATGGTCTGGTTCGTAGTTACACCCAACACTCGAACTGTTTTACAGTTTGCAACACTCTTCGCTACAACATTCGGTAATGTGCTATGATGGAAATTGTTTCTGCAAGCCACATCAATTTTTAACCAACTTTCCAAAAAGGATGAGGTTCTCAATTCAGTTGTATTTTTTTTAAATGTATGTTACCTCAGAACTCCGTCGTTTATAAACCGACTTGAATTTTTTTTTTGTTTGTAAGGATTGGTCCCATTTTTTTCAAAATCCAGTTCTGATGATGGGATCCATAAATAATTGAGAGAATTCCTCGAATTTTATAGGCATACATATATCGATTTTTGTATTATCTTCAACAACTCAAGCATTTGCATTCAGAAAGTATCATTTGATAAAGTGGAACTGATTAAGAAGACCACAAATGGCTACCGGAACTCTTCAATGACAAGTATTTCATGGGTAGCGATATCTTGATTAAGATAGTTAAGCGACTATGAAACAAATTTAAATAAATCATTCTGATGAAAATGGTACCATCCAACTGACTTGAAGATGAAGCCGGAAGGTATGCACTGGAACCTGTGCCGGAACTCCGTAATAAAACAATGTGTCCTAACCGGGTTTGGGCTTATTGGAATTGTCATGAGATGCACTCAGGCTATAAATATTTATTAACCGATTTTTATTAATTTTGCTTGGGTAGTTTTTGAGTTAGCTGCGATAATACGTGTTTCGTCTTCGTATATCTTGAGTTACTGTTTTTTGTGCAGTGAACCAAGTAGTGGTAATCGAATTGTTGTGGGGTAGGTACCATAACTAAAAGAATGAAAAACTTTTTAACAAACAAACATTGGACTTCCAAAAAAGAAAAACACTAAAAAGTGAAAAATAACTTTAATTTCGGAAGTCGGTGTGCTTAGTTCTGTATTTTCGTTTTTGCCACTGACTTCCGAAATTAAAGTTATTTTTCACTTTTTAGTGTTTTTTAAGAAAAAATATTAAGTCATAAATATATCCGCAATGGTACGAGTATGTTCCATGCGTGTTTTAATCCTCACGCTAAAAACAAAATCAATCTACCTAGACTTTTACCAACAATGTTGGAAGTCAAAGTCAAATCATTTATTTCAAATAGGCACATAAAAGGCACTTTTGAACGTCAAAATTTACACGGAAATAAAATTGATTCTAGTTGCCCCTTCCAAAAGGTAGTTTCGCATGGAGAAGAATGGGCAAGAAACTCCATCGTTACTCTTTTAAACTGTTTTAAAATAGTTTGTATACATCAATTATATCATTACACGTGAAGACGATGTACCTAGAATAAAATTACTATACCATAGTCTAACCGGATGTAGCTGAATACCAGTATTTTATATGTAGCGACTGCCTATCTGACCTCCACAACCCAGCAGTCACTGGGTAATACAATACCCCTAGGTAAGACTAGTTGTCAGACTTTTGGGCTTTTGACAATCCGTAACGACTGTCACAGGTCCAATGACACTCACACTAAAAACAATTTACCAAATAATGCGGTCAAAAACATGCGTTTAAAATTAAACACTCAAAATAAATAAAGGACAGTTTACCCCACACAAACAAGGGTGCACACATTTCATTAACCTTTACAGTTTAATCCGCAATCCATCGGATTCATTCGCCTTTTTTCGATAGTCCTTCACAACGTATATCGTTCTGGCAAAGCGGCTGATCAAATCAACCGTTTATTTGTACGGGGGCAGTCGGCCGTGGCGGATATCGTGGATATTCTCGCGGATACGCGGATATTTGCGGTGTGCATTCGGAATTTAAATAGCGCGCTTGTGTATATTGGTGTGTTCCACTAATTTGTAGTGTCCTGTTAATTCCGTGACATTTTGGTCGCATTAGTTTGTTGTGGTGTTCGAAAATTAGGTTTGCTGTCGACACCGCTTTATTTGTATCTTGTTTGTATTTGGATTCATACTGGGATATAACATCCAAAATTATGGAAAAAAATTGGGTAAAAATGATTCAAACTAGTAGAAATAAATATTCATTTTAATTTACATTCGGAATTATAGAAATTTATCGTACAACATCTCCTGCTTTGTTCTTGAACTAAACAACAACGATGGATGCAAAACTACGATAGATTAACAACTATTACAAATTGACTACATGATCTAACCTCATTAGTTTGTTCCTCATAATCCTTAATCAAAACATTACGAACCAAAATCCTAAACAAAAACATCCTGCTAATTCTAAACTAAATCCCTTATTAACAGCATCACTAAAATGACCGAAAATTAACCCTCTCGTCACTACGTCCACTAAAATCGAAAATTCGTATTCCGAAATTTGAAAATTCGTATTCTGCATTTCGTATCGACCGTTGACGGTAGATCGAAATTAACAGGGGATTGGTTGTCCAATCAGGCTGATCGCAGTGTTATTGAGGCTCCACTTAATAATATGCCACAATAGTGTTTACACTTTCTATTTAGTGCAACGTTGATTGGCAATCAAAAATGTTATTTGGCTGTTTAATTTGGGCTTTTTAGGTTATTGAGGTAAATTATGAAATTACATGTGAAATATTATAAGTTAACTGTTTGGTGATGATTGGAAATGCAAGTTAACATCCGACAATTGATATTAGGAAAATTCTTTACTTAAAGTATAATAAATTTTCTTAAGCACAAAATAATTGGGCTCCCTTTGAAACTACGCTACTAATTAACGCTACCTTAAAAAAAACTAAAGCTTAATAAGGAAAGTTTAAAATAAAAGCTCAGGTATTTAAATCATTTCACATTTACCATAATTTTCCTTCCACTATCGGTAACATTGTAAGACACATCGCGATGACAAACTCATAAAAGAGTAACACAAGTAATTGTTTATGCGTTTGCGTAGGTGTGAGGCCATAAAAACCGCGCGTTATGAGCTTGCGTCGCTCACACGTCGGCCCTAACTGCGTATTTACATACCTGAGTTACGGAGGGAAACTGTTCAAAGGATACTTGTACAATGTCCTGGATAAAGATTTGTTTATATATAGAAGTTAAAGGGTCAAAATATTGATATGCCTAGGCATTTTTCACGGATTTTGATACAAAAAAAGCGCGATAGTCTTTATCGTGCTTGAATTCGCCGATAGAGGCGGTAGTATAGAGTGGTCTCTAGAAATGTCAAATGTGTTTGCGGGATTTTCTATAGCAAATTGTTACTAATTATTCATAATTGTAAATATTGTGTTATTCCTGATTAATTATGGCTTAAGATTTTAAGTAACAACTTAGAATCTAATTTCGTAGCACTTAGAGGAAGAATAATATTTGTCTGCTTAATGCTTGCCAATTTTAGGAACTTTATAACGTAAATATTCATTTGATATTTTAAAATGTAATAAAAATAAACATTTTATGAAGTAATGAGTACTTAAACATATCCAAAACATATAAAATAAAAGTACTGGCAGGACCTTACTCAACAGTGGCGCCAACTGATGAGCACAAAAACTATAACCCCCATTATGGTGATGACACACAAGGATCTTCTAAATTATTTTGTTTTCTCATTGTGTTCAACATGATGATTGAGAACTTTACTTGTTCCCTTAATTTTCACTATTTCAGTCAAATTAAAGAATAAAATATCATCAGCGACTTTATTGAACTATAATCGCACAACCTATTCAATCTTATAATAAAGCACTTTTTGGTTTATATTGCAGGAATCCCTTATCAATGTAAGTTATTTGAAAGACAATCAAAGGCATAGGCTTTGATTGTCTTTCAAATAACTTTATTATAGTTCAATAAAGTCGCTGATGATATTTTATTCTTTAATTTGACTGAAATAGTGAAAATTATGAATTAAAATCTCCCCAATATGCATTTATCTTAACAAAATAATCATCGAAGTCTCACCATTTTGTCAAAACAAAACGCCCTCAGTTTACGCCGCGCCGTAATTGGCTTCATTACATATCCTCGTTAAAGTTATTTGTCGAGAGCTTGCTCACATTCCCCGCTTATTTCGTGGCCCACGACATGTTTATTGCCGACGTTTCCATTAATTTTTTGGAATTAAGACGATATTTTGTTACAAAGGTAAATTGGTGTTTTCTTTACTTAGTGATTAAAGAATTAATGTTTGTAATAAAAAATCGTTTCTGTATGACCAACCCTAAAGTTAAATAAACATAAAATATATAATTTAAAACACTAAACAGCAGTACAGCCTTACAATCGAACGTTAAGCGCGGTACACACTCGCAGCATGCGGCTAATGGCGATCTGAGTGGTTTCACGTGTACACCCACCTTAGGCGTGCGGGGCGCCGCTAAATCCCCTACTTTTAGTTTTTTACTAACTTCTGCGTAAAGTGCACATTGTATCGCTCTCTCATAAGAGGATTTTACTGAGCTTCACAGCTTAACTTGGCATGTTAATTTTATTAGGTACCTAAGCTAAAATATTTAGTGATTTTCTGAAACTAAAATTAGCGCGCAGTTTTTGAAGGGTTGAGATGGATGAGTCATAATCATAACAAATCAATATACCTTGGCTCTTGAAATTGTGAGGTGGAAAAACAACTGAATTACTCGATGTTTTTGACGATTACAAAGGAGATAGAAATCTTATTTTTTTTTTTTCAGGATTCTCTTTAACCATCGGCATAAAAAAAAATATAGGTTTCAGAACTGTCGGAGGATCCAAAATAAAAAACAGAGTCCGAATTCTAGAGATATTGTCTTTTTCTTGCTCTGGTAAAAACATATATTTTGTTAGTAGTATTCCAAAAGAGCAGTTTCAAATCGATACTGACCGATGTGAAACACGTGAGTACGAATTGACTTGTTTTAAAACCAAGACCACACAACTCCTTAGAAACATCAAATAATGTGAAACAAAAAACAATATAATTTCGAAGTATCTATTTACTGTTTCTTTATGTTTATTCTGATCTATAAAACAGTTTTATGTTATTTATATCATCTAGTTATATAAAAAGATAAGAGTAGTAATAAAACATAAAATTCCATACGTTTGGCGGGTCATAATAACATGTTTTTCAATAGTTTTACAGGAAGTTGTAAAATGTTTTGTACGTCGTGTTTCTCACGTTCGTTAATTAGATACTGAGAGACATAGAAAATTGGTTTTACGGTTTGTGTTATACTTATAGTTCTGAAAGGGGGTTATCAGGAGGGAAAGTTTTTTTTTTGTGACTCTTAGATACCTACCTACTTATTTTTTATTAACTAAAGGGAGATAAAATATTTTAATAGGTTTTGTTAATTCATTTTGTTTTGATTTAGGTACTATTGTGGATATTTGAATCGGCACACTCACATCTGTTAACCGCCCCTTTTTGCGACGACAAATTAAAAAAAACTTTTGTTAAAATAAATTTATCAGGCTCTGTTAGTAATGATCGTAGATGTCTGACCACCTCAGCTGGTTTTTATTGTCTTTTATTTTTTCATTTAATAAATCAAGGGGTTCAGCATAAATCTGATGCTGCGATGCTATTGGTTGATGAGCGTAGGTAAGCGTTACTATAGCGGGCGAGCCGTCCATGATAGTACCTATAATTCGATTTTCATATACTATAATATTAGAAAAAAAAAAAAAAAATGTAATAAGGTACAGCTCTGCCTAACCTTGCGGGATATACAGAAAATAAGAATGGAGACATATTTATTTTTTACCAATTTTTCTATATGTAAGGTGTATCTATTCATACACGAAATATTTTACTTAATTATTCTATGAATGACCCGCCCGGATGCGGCGACGGTGGCGGCACGAGCGCGGTGCCGTTTGATAATTAATCATCTTAGCAAGTAATTTTAAATTATAATTTTTTTTAAATAATATACTCAGATTAAAAAAAAATCGTTTCCATGGCTTCTTTACCATCTATAGGTGTATCTCTTAAAATATTTCGTGTTTGAATAGAGACTACTTCTAAAATACCGTGAATTGGAAATTCTAACAAACGTTTTCTTCTTGATTTATAATTTACAGAATAACTACCCGTATTATAAATGTGTTGTGAACAACTAAATGGTGCGTTCAAGACAGACCTGCCTACCCCAATTATATTACGCAGGAGATGAAAGCTCACATAAACGTGTAATTACCGAGACGAATCGCGAACGCGAATATAGTAATTTTTTTATGTGGGAGGGACACGAGACAGTTTATTTTTTCGTATTTAATTTTTAAATAAGAAAAAGTATAATAATATTCTAGTTTTATGTGAGCTTTCTCATTGTTCCAGATATTTTATTGTTTATTTTTGAGTATGTACACAGCTGCTTCAAAAATATTTGAGTAACAACTCTACGATTTCCTCTATTAAATTCAGTAAGAGTTAGAAAATAGTTATGTTTTATGTTGCTTTGCACTATTTACTTTATTAATTCTTTGTAAATATTCAGTCTACTTAAATTAATTTACAAAACAGTTTTATTTTCGGGAAATTGCAAGACAGATCAGGATGCCTGAAACTAAATAGGTACACACGGTTATATATGAAGTTATACTATCCAGTATAAGCTGATCTCGCATTGTATAGGATTTCCATACACTGAGAGGTCAGCTTATACTGAAAATTTATAGCTGGATATGTAGTCGTGTGTACCTACTGAAAGAAAAACTAAAATATTTTCTGAAAAATTAAACAAAATCGGGGTCGAATCGCATTTCCAACACAGATTTATAGAAATTTCAATTCCTGTTCATTTTCACTATCCTGAATCAGGCCATAATTTCTAAAATCCTGCACCAAACTCTAAACCTTAGGTGTACGGATCTACATAAATCACACTAGCAAATGACGCCGGTTTGCCCTGCGTCTATACATCACGTTCTGTTCAGGACTGCACTACATATTTTATATTATAATATATAATTTATATGCATATTTTATGGCCCCAAAGATTTATTGATGTTGTGGAAGGTTGTAGGTTTAATACTACTATACCGGGTTTTTGTTAAGTGCAGTTTGATAGTGCTTTTAGATTGCTGGAGAGTAAATCTATCTTGGAAAATAAGGCAAATTCAATTATGATATTGGTTAGCTTATCAGATAATAGTGGTGTTTACCCTAATGTTTAAGACAACTGTGACGGTTTGAGTTTATTTTCATTAAAAGTTATTTTGATATTTTTATCTTATTAATTTCTGACATGCTTGCTTAGCTAGTTCAAATAATGTTTAAGTTATGTGTATGATGATTTAAAAAAAAAAACTTTTTGTGTCACCAGATCGAAAAAAAACCTTTTTTGGGGTCTCGTACCTCAAAAGGAACCCTTATATGATCACTCGTGTGTCTGTCTGTTGTCTCAGCTCCTATCCTACTGGACCGATTAAGTTGAAATTTGGTAGACTTTTGAGCTTCTGTGACCCAAACACGGACGTGTTACGTAAATAAATAAATTATGAATATGGGGGTCACTTTAAGGGGGCAAATAAAAATAAACTGTTTTGCAATCTGTACCGTGTGACATCAAATGAAAGAGCTTATTGACTTCAGTTTTTTTTTTGATAATTTTAAAATATACTGTTTTGCAAATAGATTAAAATTGACCATTCTCCCCCATTGCCTCCGAAACTATTGCGCCTAAAAAAGAAAATTGTTCTTTACATATTATAAATTACAGGAAAACCTGTAAGAAGTCTATGGTATAATATAACATGGTAAATTTCTCAATATTGTGCGTAAAAACTTACATTTGCAGTTGGAATGTATGGGAGAACTTGTTTTTCAACTACAATGTTAAGTTTGTTCCTACAATAAACTCATCCCGACTACGAAACCCTTCATTGTGCGTGGTTCGACACGCACTTGGCCGGTTTTTTTGCAGTCCCACGTGTCTAGTAACCTCACAACACCTTCTTCGATACTTGTCAGCAGTTTATAAGAAAATCACGTATCTAAACACAAGCATAAGCCCACCTTCTCATTGAATCATACAAGCTAAACTTAAAACCTTTCAAGCAACATCACTTAAGGGCAAGTACACACATAACCATAAAGTCGCATACGCACGAGCGACTGAACGCATGCGATTCGAGTGCGACAAACTGCTCAATTAGAGTCGGGGCGCATTAGCAACATAGCGTCTTCTTAATGAACTTCCTAGGTGTTGAGAGTTAAATATAATCGCTTTTCGTTGTCACGAGCTCGTGCGTTTAGTGCGTGATGGTGTGGCATTGGCTTTAGGTTCTTTAATTATCTGTTGAATGGAAATGAATGAAAATGAAAATAGACGGAATAGAGCAGAATTTCGTAAGGAAAATGGAAGTGAGGTTCTCTAGTTTTTTAAAGACTGCAAATCGGTTATAGCCCATGCGTTGTCAACCCGAAAAATAAGTCCAAATATTTCATGTGTTGCCATTTCATTGGCATCATAATGCATACAGCCTCTTATTTGGAACATAGCAATCAAGCACGTTGGAAAAAAAAATATTGGTAACTGGAATCAGAAGAGTCCTTTTCAAAAGATCTCTACTAGGGATTCTTACCTCAAAAACAAAATCAAAATATTTTAGTCACCTAAACTTACATGGGCACTTATGAAACGTCAGAAGCTAGGTGCACGGTTCCAATTGGTCGTTTCCTATGGAGAAGAATCGGCAAGAAAATCCACGATTACTGTTTTAAAAATAATTGGTTTTTACAATATTTTCAAATAACAGTGTTAATAAGTATGGAAAGGAGGTGTAGGCCTTTCAACAATTACCAGGTACTTAGCTGAATAGAAAATGGTCAACATATCTACAGTTTACTAGGCCTTCAACGTTCTCACATAATAGGAAATAATTATATACAAATTATTATTTTTTAATTATTTTTTTATCTAGGGCATCTCAGAGTGTAACCACTAAGGTTCCGACTCTTTAACCGGACTTTCCTGTGGCTGCCTTAAGCTCCTAACGAAACTTAATGCCTCCAGCCAGGGCGTAAAAACTATAAACTAAACGACTGCTGCTCGCTAAGGGCACCCCCTGTGGGGTACGAACCTCGGCTTAGGGCAGCTGAGTCGGAGGGGAGTTTTGATTATTATCGTGGGGAGTTTGGATTACATGCTGCTCAGCTAAAACGCGTGCTAGCGCTTCACTTACAGTCAAGGGTCGGGGAGGACTATTCGTTAGTCGGGGATTTCGCGCGGGGCCTCGGCGGCGAGGTCGGAATGACGATCGTGTATTGTGTGCTCTTATTTTGCGAACTGTACTAGTTTCCCTACGACTCTCCTGGAGGAGAGTACTGGGGTCGTCTGGGTCGGTCAGTGCATGCCTTGGACGGCGGGTCGAACTAATTTTTGAGGGGACATAACTTGCGGCCTTCACAACTCGTTGCGATGAGTGGCTGCTGAATCAAAGAAGCGCTTTGAAATGCGCTTCATGAATTCGGCTATCGTGGGGATTTTGAGTTCAACGTGGAGGTTAGTGTTTCGAACGAACCAGGGGGCTCCCGTGATTTTACGTAAGACTCGGTTCTGTAGGGTTTGCATCTTATGGATGAGATGGGGTTTGGCGTGTGCAAAGACAGGACTCGCATAGGTCATGATGGGGCGGATGCACGCGGTGTAAATGCGCAATTTGCACTTGAGTGACAATTTACTTTTTGCATTTAGGATGGAGTGGAGCCTATAGAGAGCGAAGGCTGCGCGAGCGCGTACCTTCTTCTCGACCACCATCTCTCCTTTTCTGAGCACCTACTGCTCAGAAAAGGAAAGATGGTGGTCGAGAATCACACCTAGATATTTGGCTCGCTTCTCCCAGGGGATAGGCTTGCCGAACATGGTGATCGGTCGGATTATATACAAAGAAAAAAAAAAAAAAAACTATTTAAACCAAATGACATGGTCGCCACAACTACAGTAACAAATCAGAATTATTACCTACTGAATAAATATCATGTCCACAAAAGCAACTAATAAAGAGTTGAAACCACAATAATTGTAGGTATAAAATGTCAAATAATGAGTTGATTATTTGATTATGTCAAGGAAGAATGTAAAAAAAAAAACATTATTATTTGGGAGCTGCCAACTACACTGCTACTTACATAATTATGGCGTTAATGAGTTACCAGGGAAGCCACATGTGCACAAGGAATTATTGTCAAACTTCCTTGTCTTCAACGTAGCCTATATATGTAATCTTATAAAATGCTTTTTTGATAAGGACACGTTTGATGTGGGTTTTGAACTTTCCATCGCTAAGTTCTGTAACTGACTATGGCATTTTTTTATAAAAGCGGCTACCTACTGTTTATAAGAAATGACTTGCTTGTTTTAGTTAATCTTAATTTGGGTAACAAAATCTCATGTCTACTGCGTGTATTTATGTTATGGAAATCTCTTCTTATTTTGAAAAGTCCTAAGTTTTTGCGAACATACAACCACACATACCTGATTAGATCATGTTCGTATTCTAATATAGAAACAAAGTCCTCTTCCACACTATTCCACCGACATTCACGTAGTGCATCGCAGGAGTCAGATTGCGCTCCGCACGCCAACAGCAACAGGGAAGTAGCATTGTGTTCATCGTGTAGGTACATAGCGCGCCGGTGGCAGGCAGCGGCGAGCAAATGTGCGCAAGCGACGCGACTTGTGTTGCAGCGTATATTGTTTCATTGATGTATCGGAGTCTGTGGGATGTATTGTGATTATTTATGGTAAAATCTTTCTCATTACTAATTTTGCGAGTTGGTAATTTTTGAATTGAAAATTGACCTATGTAGGCGCTCCTTCCGGTCTTTCTGAACAATGAACGAAACTGAACTGACACGCTCTAGTCGGTGACGCTGAATCGGGTTTACTCGGCCATAGTCGTAAATTTAAACTTATATCATGTGGTCAAAAGCACATATCATACTCTCTTTTTTCAACCAATCAGTGATGTCAAATATTAAAACTTTTAGACCTCTGATTTGATGAATTTCTTTATGAATTAATAAAACGGCACACGAGTAAGAATAATGGATAACAAAAACTAATAAGTTTTCAAACTTTTTGTTCCGCTGTAAAAAGTTTCATAGAACTTTAGTAGGTACGATTAGTACCTACATACCTTAGTAATCCAAGCGTTAACCGCCCAAGTCTAAGCACATCTTATAGGTACACAAACCACTAAAGTAGAACAACTATGCGACAAACAGTAGGTTAAATTTTACATTCCAGTAACAGCATAACACAAATCGAATTACAACGCCATAATACTCGAACTAATATTTGTATTTGTAGGTTAAACAGTTGAATGTAATACAAAACAATGATGGCGGCATACGCAGGCAGTGTCGTAAATACCTGCCGTTTATTGGTGCTGCCTTGTAACAGGAGAGTAGCCAGTAGCTAGGGGCTAGTACTAGAATAGAATTTAACCTACTACTGTTCATGATAGATGACTGCAAGTTACCTGGCCACCACACCGTTGCACTGATGGGATTGAAGCTTGGGTATGCGTAGTATACACAATAAGAAAAAAAAAACAACTTGTATTCAGCTGCTTCCGGTTAGACTGGAAGCCGTTTCCAACTAGTTGGGGAAAGGCTAGGTAGATGACTTATAGCTATTTAAATAATCAATTAATCAAATACACAATCAATAAATCATGGAACAAGAATGTTTCCCAATGCAAAACGTAGACGCTTAATAATTAAATGAGGCACCAACTGACGATTATCCCTGTACGCACCATGCAAGTGCACCCAAGGACAACCCCCGGTTGGTGTAGGACTATTGCACGATTAGGCGGCAGGCGGGCATGCGCCAGCTAGGCGGGCATGCGCCGGGAGGGTTGTGGATGTAAAGGCTTAGCCGGTTTCCCATGGCCCTCCCATCAAGGCGATGAGGGAACATCGCTGAGTTTTAGTGGGTATACTGCCACTTTGGCAGGGAGTCCCACATACCCTGTCTCGTCCCCTGACGAGCGGGCATGCGTAATGCATTTCTCAGCGTCAAAAAAAAAAGGACTATTGCACGATATGGAAACAAAGATATTGGACTACGGGTTTGGGTGGTTAAAATTGACCGGTTACCTAAAACTATGGAAGGACTGTGGCCCCTGCCTGACCAATGTTTTATTGTACACGGATAAAATGGCAGGAGATGACTTGCACACTCAATAACCCCCCCGGAAACCATGTGGAAATTGAAAGGAATCCTTTTACAAATTCCGTTCATATAATTTGACAGAGATGCACATGCAACAAATGAATTAAGTAACTCCTCCTTTTTAAAGTCGGTTTAAAATTTCTAAATTCACTTTGACCTTTTCAATTTTTTCACTTTGACCTTATTAAAAAATTACACTCTGCATACCTCTAACCACACTCAACACGCATGAATAAAAATAAATTAAATTATTAATTTTAAAAATTAATAATTCATGAAAAATATTCTTCTTCTTCGCTTCGCGCTTGACAGAGCGGTCGTGGTCGAAATGAGCTTTGTCCAATCGCAGGTGTTGTCGTAACTCGCCTCACGATCTCCCTCCATCTGGTTCTGTTAGATGACAGTCTGGTGCATTCACTAACAGGGCCTCCAACTGCGGATTTAATTTGATCGGTCCACCTAATCGGTGACCTCCCGCGTGGCCTATTACCTTCTACTCTGCCCTGCACCACTAGACGCTTTATGGAGTTATTATTATGAAAAATATTACAATGAGTTTTTATTCAGTTACTACTTTTTACTTCTTTTTCAAGCTCGATTTTATTGCGAGTATCGATTAGGCTGAATGCAAATTTTTAATAGAACTATGATAATTGGGTGGACGGTCAGCACTAAAAAGGGTCGCGTCGCGCCGCAACACAATTTTTTGTGATTTTTATGTAGATTTGATTTGATTTGTACTTTATGATTGAATAAAGTCAAAATTAAGAATGTAGTTATAATGGTATTATCTTATTTTTGCACTTTTGTTTTTCAGCAAGAGATATTGTTTATGCTCATATTTTCAGTCAGTTTTAGTTGCCTACCTTTTGGATAGGTGTAGTAATACCTATTTTACACTTTCGAAGTACAGTGACGCGGTTTCACTAACCTTAATATATAATTAAAGATATTTTCCACAAAAAATGTATAAAATAGCTGCGGTAACATATTCATTTCTTCTAAAATTCTAATGCTGGAAGTTTATGTAAATTCCTGTCGCAACATCCCGTCGAGTCAGCTGATATGTCATAATTATTTATATCAAAATCTTGTCAAGCTGAGTAGTTAATCGTTATACAGATGTGAATATCCCTAAATTGCAATAAGCTGATACATTTTTTGCTATTCCTAATTATTTTGAAGTAAGTGTTTAGGTCGGCTTATAGGAATTACATTGTATAATTATATCAAATTGCAATCTAATCTTCGCTGTCCACTACGCTTGCTCACTACTTTCCACTCTCCTACCCGCAAATTAGGCGTGAACGCAGCACACCTTTACATCATAAATAGCGCGGCTATTACCAACAGTTGTCGGTAATGTGGCCGCGCCGACATTAAACGTGCGGATATTGTGTCTGTCTGCGAGCATCTGAATGTTTGTAGCACCTGATCGTATGGGTAATGCCGTGGAATTAGCTTTTATAAAGGTCTAGGAGGAAGCTGATAATTAATTGGATTGGTCGGATTCCATTCATAGTGGTATTTAGTGTGGAACATTCTTCTACAACAATCGTCATAATATTTTAGTGGACTGCGGGAACTTTGAAAAGTCATGTGTT
Organism: Dryobota labecula; assembly: GCA_947523025.1. Classification (NCBI taxonomy): domain Eukaryota; kingdom Metazoa; phylum Arthropoda; class Insecta; order Lepidoptera; family Noctuidae; genus Dryobota; species Dryobota labecula. The sequence goes on along the minus strand of OX383289.1, from coordinate 1,583,191 downwards.
TCAATGAATGAAAATTATCATCATTTTTTAACGACACCACAATTTTATTTTATCAAATATGGCTTCTAAAGCCAATAAATTGTATAACAGCTATATATTTTCATAGAAAACTCTTCGCTTTTCATAACACTACACACACAACAACACACTATTCCGTTTGCCTTTTTTGCTAATTAATTTAGTTCACAACACAATCACAGCAACATACCTTTACGACGTAAACAGCGTGCCTGTAACGCGCGGCCATTACGAACAGTTGCCTGTAATACGCTGCGCTGTCATAGCGCGCTTATTGTCTGCGGACACATCCCAGTGTTTGTCGCACCTGGCTAGTTCGTTCATTAGTTGGAGGTGGGGTGCTAAACTGTTTATACAATTTCTGTGTGGAGCTGAAAAGGTGTGAAAATGCATATGATATTTTGAGTAGTTCCTGGAAAAGACCAAAGATGAAGCAGTTATATAAGACTGTATGCAAAAAATTGACTCGTTATAATTTATACCGTATTAATTTATTACTATTATTTGCTCATATCAAAAAGACTTATCATGTAGGTTGAATAAGATCCATCATGGATCTGGCCAAAGGATCTTCTGAGATTGAACGGTGTTTAGCAGAGATACAAAGAGAGTACAATCCGAAAGTGACATACACCTAGACGTACCTATCTAGTTCATTCATTATTGTCCATTTTCTTTCTTATTCAGTAAATGCGCAAGGCAGTCTATATGGGACAATGCCTTCAGTATTCAATTCTTATCGCAGCCCACTACGTTGTCGGATCCCACAGTACCTACCTACATCTGCTAAGATAAAACTTCCATTTTAAACTTTTAAGTCTTGTTAAGGAACCATTAGTATCAATCGTTAGTTTCTCGGCTTCAGCATTTGTGGGTGAAAAGCTTCTTTACTTAAAATTAATTGTTTGTGTCTAAATGATGTTTAGTTTGTAATAATAATAAATAATAATAATAATAACGTTTATTGTGTCCAAAAAATTATACATAAACAATTTTGGGTTTGGAGTCTTCATTTAAGCAATGCCTGTATTAGAGGACTCCGCTCCTTCACAACAGTAAGTACTTACTTAAAAAAAGTCTTACTTGTATTAGTCGATCGTTTCTTAATTTATGATATCGGTACCATTTTTTTATTATTTTATTATTAGTGTTAATCAGTGGTTTGTAAATAACCTTCATTTTCATATTGTTTAAGAACACTGTATAAGTTTAGCTGTAAATTTCCCGAATAGAACAAAATAAAATAAAATCAGTAGCTGGGCATATCGGGACGGTAAAAAAGATTATTTTTGTTCGGTCTAGCTCTCATTCGCTAAGTGTGTAGAGTATAAAGTCCGATAAGGAATTTCCTGCGGCCTTCACAAGGTCATCGGTCCAAATTGTTTGGCCTTCTAACGCTACGTCTTCGGGCACGCGGTCGCCACTCCAGAAGCTTTCGGCCCCATCGGCTATCTGTTCTGCGAGCAAGTTGCCCTGTCCACTGCCACTTAAGTTTGGTTATTCTTCGGGCTATGTCTGTTACCTTGGTTCTTCTGCGGATCTCTTCATTTCTGATTCGATCATGTAGGGAAACTCCAAGCATAGCACTCTCCATTGCCCTTTGGGTGACTTTAAGCCTTCTAATAAGGTCCATTGTGAGCGACCACGTTTCAGTGTCATAATTTCAGTCAGGAAAAAATAAAAAAATATTACCCTTTCATGATACCAGAGGATCCGAGGGTATGAAAACAATGTATCAAAGATCAATCACCTATTTTAACCTAACAAAGAGTCCCGAATAGAGCATGTTTTTTTTTTCCAAATATCCACCTGCTGTACATTGGTTCGCGATAACTAACGAGTGACATCCCTAAGCCGCCGCGCTGTAGTGCTGCGACATACTATTAGTAACTATTAGGGCTGATCCCGTTTGAGCCGCTCTAATGAAGACTAATCGACAATTAAATCAACAGGTTAGCAAGTTAGCACGGCTTAGGCTATGTAAGTGTTGATTTAAAGGTGCTAACTATAGTGTGAGGAGGGAGGGACAAGCAAGCAGCACACAGTGTGCTGCTTGTTTGTGCTAGGAAGTAGTCTTTAAATTGATTTAGGTAAGGTTTTTCTTTAATCGGGTTAATGTACCAATAATAAACTTAAACCATAGAGTTTCACTCTTTGATTACACATACCTACAACTCGTGGTCTTACAAAATACATAAAATAACAACTCCTGCTGAAATAACCTGAACCTAATTTCACCCAAAATATTCAAACTCAAACTCAAATCATACCACAACATAACATCACGCCTGTAATCCCCGAAGGGTTAGGCAGAGGTGTACCCATAGTAGGTACACCCACATTTCGCCGGTTATGTTTAAGTCCCATGTAATAGTGGGCGAGCTTATTTCCATCAACCGCCTCTGTAGTCTAGTGGTAAGACCACCTGTCTCAGACCCAGAAGTCCCGGATTCGATTCCCAGCGGGGGATTTTTTTTCTGCTCAGTTTAGTTGGTTGGTGGCAGGGCTTGTTCTAAGTCCGCCTGGCTAGCTACCACCATCTTATCTAAGTCTGTCGCCATAGCAACATTGTTAACAGCATTTTTGTGTTGCGGCAGTTAGATGTAAGATAGCCAGTTCCTCTTAGGTTGAGGATTCCGGGCTAAGCTCGCTTCCATCTTCGGCCTTATCATCACTTACCATCAGGTGAGATAAAAGCCAAGAGCTCCCCCTCTCAGGATAAAAAAAAAACCTCGCACAAATCCAGACCTCGTGCTACTACGGAGTAATTCCTGATGGAAAAACCCCTATTTCAATTAAACCATTTATAGGCACTTTTGAATTGTCAAGGAGTCGGTCTGTCAGAAATATGAACCCAGTTGCTCATTCCAAAGCGTAGTAGGTACCTATGGACCAGAACGGGCAAGAAACGCCACGGACACTCTTCATCTTCTTCTCATTCCTCTAAGGGCCGCCGAAAATAATGTATCCTTGCCACAACCCGAATATAATTATATACCACAAGATTAGTGATAAAATAAAATATTATTATCTATTTACATCTTGTCCATCCTTGTTCTTCTTTTTGTGTCGATGGTACTCTTCTTATTTATTTTATACTAGCTGCGCCCCGCGGTGTTACTGCGAACACTACATTCTTTCGAGATAAAAATGTTATCAAAATTTGTCCAGCCGTTTGAGCGTGAAGAAGTGACAAACATACACACTCACAAACTTTGGCCTTTATAATATTAGTGTGATGTGATAGTGTGATTGTTTAATCCAAGTACATTAGAAACAGCGACCTCCACCGGAACATCAAGATGGATGTCGTGAGCACAGTAATAGTAAAATATGCAGAAGCTCATAATCACAGACTTCATCATCACGTGAATGTCGAGGCGATCCAACTCCTTGACAACACTGATCTAGTACGAAGACTAAAATGGATAAAACCTTTTGAGTTAGTTTAGTGCAGTGTGAGTGAACATAAACAGCAATGCAAGTGATTACTTATATAAAAAACACATGAATCAAGTGTATTCCCTTTAACATAGTGAATAAGAAATAAATTACTTATTAGCTAATAGGCTAGATTGTCATGTGAATAAAGTATCACCGACTGTGATACTTTATATATTTAAAAAAAACCCAGTTGGTGGTCATGTTGATTACGGCACATCCGAGGTGCAGGTGAACGGGTACTTAGGCCACTCCAGCCAGTGGGGCATGGTCTGATTAGAAGCACTGCACTCGTACTAGGTGTTGTCCATCCTAAGGCCTAAAACTGCGTTTAGCGGGCGCCTGCGACGGGTACCCGCATGAGCAGTGGGCTCCGTGGGCAATGAATTACCCGTAGATTAATTTTAACGGTGTGCATGTACAGTCGTGTCGGTGCAGAACTTAGCAAAACGACGACTTGCAAAAAAAACGACAGCCAGTAAGCTGGCGCGTGCCCCGTGACGGACGCCATTTATATGGAACCGCGCGGGCGTCCGCTTCACGCAGTTCAGGCCTAAGGGTGTCTTAGATTTCTTCTTTGCGATCATGCGTAAAAGATCTGCATCACTACTGCGTCGGATGCGAGATAGCGAGAACAATCTCTTGAGCATTGTTGCCAGCAAGACTGAAGGCCACCTGATGGGGCACCTGTGCGCAGTGCTTGTATTGTTGCCAGGTTTTTCCAGAAGATGGCATAATAGATATTGTGTTCCTTAGGTTGTTTTATATTGTTATTATTGTTTTTAATTTGTTATTGTTTGTCTTAATTATTTATACTAACATAGTTAAAGTAATACTTACACATTATGGGTAGTGTGCTTACATTAAATATGAATAAAATAAAATAGAGCATACCTACCTACTGATTGGAAAAATATCCACCGATATACAAAACTGTTTGTATTGTGTTATACTCGTACATAAGTCTATGCTTAATAGTTAAAATATTGATTTTAATAGTCCCTAGATCACAAAACCTACTTTATAAATCACGACTAACAAACACATAATACTTTTATTGCATTTCCCGTGCACTTAAATGAGTTAAATGCTATTTCAATGTGATATACGATCATTATCTGACATTTGTCCTATCTGCTAATACCACATCTAATACTGTAACAACTGCCAATGAAACATTGTAGTCGCCGGGATATTAATTATGTTCTTAATAGCTTGAAATATTAGTATTGTGAGTAATGTCCGGACGAGGTAATAATGTTTACTGGTATTGCTGGAATCGCTTATTTAAGTTGCTCTAGTTTGTGATTTGAGGATCTGATGATACCAGACGATGATGATGTTGGTTCCTTTTGGAAGGGACAGCTAGAATCAATTAATTATTTTTGTAATTTTTGACGTTTAAATAAATGATTTGACTTTGACTTTACAATTTCCAAATGGTGGATCATTGGTTCAATTATTATTGTACGAGTAGCAGTAACAAGTTACTATAGTTGATTTTTGGGCAATTGTTATTATTAGTTTCGATGAAATCAACTATCACAGTGTTAAATACCTACATCATACATAATCCTAATTTTTATAATTGGAATTAAAGAAAGAAAGAAAATGTGAGTCAAAGAAATTGTTCCTTATTATTTTTCAGACTAGGCTTTGCCTATAAAAAAACTCCTCAGAAAAACTATATTTTGTGCTATAATGTGGTTCCAGGTTACTTTTACTTTTATTCCACATTCTCTTTCAAACCAAACAAACCCATCTGTGTTAATATTAAATTAACTGAACAAAACCAAAAGCCACACATCCGAAACTTATTCATACAACAACGTTTAAGAGGTTTAACAAAATATCTGAAGCGAAATAATAAACCGCGCACGTCACCTCAAGATAAAAGGGATTAGCGCACTTGTGAAGCAGGTTGTCTTAACTTCCACAATACTAACATACATTACACCTCTAATCACCACTCTATTTTGTAAGAAGTAAGGGTGAATGTGGCTTGGTAGAACAGCACTAAGACTTTGCAGGAAATAATCAGTGTGTTATTGCAAGTGTAGGTGAATCTTTGTATAATTTCATTTCGCGACAACCCTAATGTGTTTTAGTGAGGTGGTGTTGTCGATGAATTATTATAACATTTTAAATAAGTAACTTTTGGGTTACACAATAGTCTGGCTAACAATCTTCTTGGAATTGATGATTGAAGACTCTTGAATAACCTAGTTAACGGTCATCTCACTTTTTTGTTACAAGACGTTTTCGTTTGCAAGGCTTAAGTCACTCCCATGGATATTCACAAATGGTTTCCAACACCTCGTGAGTATGGTTTGACCCTTTACTTTGATTTATGGCTTTACAGAATCCATTGGACATCCAAATCCATTCATCCAATCCTTTATACAACCTAACATTGTGTGCCTTAACCTGGGTCAAATAAATTTATTCACTTTCTTTCTGTCAAAATTTTCCATTACTAAGTAGTCGGAAATCAACGTTTTTTTACTCATGAGCCAAATGTGTAGGCCGATATTCGATTCATAGAAACAAAACCAAATCTATCGCTAACCTCACATCACTTTCGCCCCTCACTACGTCAACTTCATCAACAGATAATAATAAGGGATATAAGTGCAAATTTTAAGTGGCTCGCATTTGAACCGAGTTACCCCTTTATGACGCAGATACGGCAGGTGAAGTTACAATGTGTGATGGTAAGGTTTCTTACGAATGGCTTACTTTGTTTACTTGATTACCTTGTGCTTTGGAGAGAGGAGATAACATGTGATTACCGTTGATGTTGTTCGCGGTAGAATGTGAATATTTTCTTTGTCTTTCTCCTGAGTGTCATTCGGTTAGGAAATGAGTAAAAGAAAATTATCTGAAGTGTGAATGTGTACGTTACAACTTGATTATTATCTTTACTTTATTTTGGCTTTTATTCACCTGTTAGGTATATAAATTTTTTATTTATAATTTAAATGTCAGTGAGTGGGTGGAATGAAATTCTCACTATAAGTTGAGAGAAAAAAAAAAAAAAAAAACTTACTTTTTGTCACTTCCAATGGCAGAATTTTCTTAAACCTTCATATTTTTTTTTATCAATTCCAATTTTTCACTTGCTTTTTGGTATCTGTTAAGAAAATTGTGCCATTGGAAGTGACAAAAAGTAAGTTTTTTTTTTTTTGTTTGTAAGTCTAAGGACTTACAAAGGCACCGCTCTTCGCGTGTCGCGCCTGTTTGTAGGAGCCTTTAACCCAAAGTAAATCTGAAATACACCCATATTAATGTTTGCATTTGTAAAACATACACAAACCTAAAAATATCTATTTTCATCTCATAATTTTAACAGATTCCAAAAACATTAAAATAATTTTTGTATATTATCGACCTACATAAAAATATGTGTAATAAAAGTTTATCCATCGAACTAAACAGTCGGTTTAGCGTTAAAATAGCGCATATAAAAATACACGTGCGCCCAGGTAATGGTGATTGCGACCGAATTGCGGCGCGCGCGCAGCCGACGTGAAACACATGGCCCGAGCGTTTACGTGAACTACTACGTACAGGTAGTCTTGGTAATAATGATGGAAGAATTTTGAGGAATTACTCGGAAAAAAATGGTGAAAACATGACATGACAGCGAAATTGGTTCCAAGCGAAAATTCTCTACAAGTTTACATCGTACATTTATTATTCCATAATCTAAACTTATGCTTTCCTTTGTATTTTCTTTCTAGATAAAATCCCATGACTGTCTCAGATCTCTTTGTTTTGTCGAAGTTTCGCTTCCACATTTATTTTGATCGCACTAATAGATATTAAATGCTATATTTTCTAAGGCGACAATTTCTACATGATTTTACAGCTTTATTTACGATGCAACCTTATCTCCCTTTACAAAAACTTTTCTTAAAACTAACTGTAATTCAGTGACCAAAAGCCAGTGCAATAACATACCACCGGTGGGGCGTGCAATAAAGATACTCAACAGCGTGTCTCTGCGATTGGATATCTTTACTTGCTCTTTGGCGAAATTCCAGAGGGTGACACTTAACTTATTGTCATCTGTATGAATGGTGCCGGTACTTGGGACTTGTTAATTGGTGTACGCGTTAATCGGCAGGTATAAAATTGAAACCTGTCATTCAAAATAGGACGGTTTAAAAATATTTAATTTTTGTTGGTGGTGGTATCTGTTAATGGGTTTTTGTGTGACGTCTCCGAGTGTGGAAATTGTGACTACATAGTTGTATAGGGTTTCCACCTGTAACAACAAATGTAAGTGGTAATAGTAAATAAATAAAATAAACATCAATCCATATAAAGTATCAAAATGATTCCCTCGTAGTACGCTTGTCGATCAAGCGCAAACGCATCAAACATTTCAGTGGAACCAACAGGTAATTTACAGCTGCGTGCGCGCCGATACTAGTATATGTTTATTTTCGTTCATACTATTTATTTCGCTGCTCGCCTAACGATGATTAGATTTTATTATTGCTACCATTCGATCTTTAATGGCGATTCGCCACCTGGTTTCACGTGGGCGTGATTTTGTGGAATTACTGTACGGGATTGATTAGTTTTCTCAATCATTTTGGGGTTTATATTTAAAAAAAAAAAACATAGAAGGTAAAAAACCTTGCCTGATATTTAAAAAGTTTTTTTTTTTTAACTGAGGATGTTTTAGCTTCACAAAACTGTCACTGTTTCAGTTAATCTAGTCGGTCACCGGAAAATAATATTCTCCCGAAGTTTCAACAGACGATCTTGTCTTAAAATGGAAACAGCATTCTATACTCAAGATTTTGACTTAGTGTATCTATCCACCCTTTCTTAATAATTTTTACCTGTTTTTATTAAATTTTTCCACCATTGAAAGTGTTACTTTCGGTTTTTGCTTTTCTAGTCATTTGTTTCTTTCAGTCATCAGCCACTGTATGAACGTAAGCGAAATGGGCCGAGGACTGTGTTAATTTGCTATTTGATTTGCAACAGTTCGAGAAAATGACTTCTTACCACCACTTACCGCTATTCCAGTCCGCATTACCACAATAGTAACACAACAGAAACAGTCGTATTTCAACTTGATCCAGATCCACATACAGTTAATTTAGCGTTCACCTTTTCAAAACAATTTAACGGCGATAAATCCTTAGCACCTCGTGCTGTCGTCGCGTGTACGGCGCGCGGTCGTTGCGTTCCCGCTGCGTGCCCGCGGCGTGCCCGTCACGCGGGCGGCGCGTCGCCGGCGCGCCGGCGTGCCGCGCGGGCCTCACCGCCCGCCTATAATACTTTTTGTGAGGTGTGAATGATGGGTGTCCGATCTTGTTTATATTGGTGATTGAGCTAATTTGTTTACGAATTAGGTCGTTTGTACTGGTTGTGCTGTAGATGGTATGTTTTAAATAGCTGTATTGTTGGGATTTGGTGTTACCACAATTTTGATTTTGGACAGTTCTTCTGAATCGTATAGACCGCGCATTTGGTCTATTTTAGCTACTTCGGTCGGGCTGCTGACATTGAATTCATTTTTATTTTGCAAAAGAGAGCTGTCAGAGCCTTTTATAGTCTACGACGTCGCCGCGAATCTCTTAGGGAACTATTTAAAAAGATTAATATTATGACGGTACCTTGCCAATTCATTTATGAAAATATTATGTCTATGCAAGAAAAATCAACATCTTTTTAATAAAATCAGTGATAGACATAATTTGAATACTAGAAATTAATATAAAATAGATCAACCATTTTTCAGTTTACTTATAGTATGTACATCTTTTATGGGGTACTGGGGTGTTAAATGTTACAACAAAATATCTTCTGATATATTACAATTAAACGAAAGATTTAAAACTCATTTCAAAGGCACGCTTTGTAAACATGCATATTGTTAGAGGATTATATCCAAGATAAGAATGCTTGGAAACATGCTGGTCCTGCTCCATAGGACAATCTAGAGTCGAGACAAAATCAAACTGGTTCTAATTTAATTGTACAATTTATTATTTTTATGATATAAATTTTATTTCCTGTGTTTACTTGAGTTAAAGTAATTATTATTTATTAAAATTTTAGGAACATCATCTAAGTACTTTTACAATGTTTGTGAATATGTGAGCACCATGAACCTATGTATCAAATAATTAATTTGTCTGTCATTACTTCACTTTTCATTCTTTTTACCTATTGTGGAATAGTAATTTTGTTCTAGGTACATCTTCACATAATTATGGAGTTTCTTGGCCATTCTTCTCCATACGTAACTAGCTTTTGATAGGGGTAACTAGAATCAATTTTTGTATGTGACGTTAAAAAGTGCCTTTTATGTGCCTATTTGAAATAAATGATTTGACTTTGACTTTGAATTTATATACATTTTCCACATAGCGTAAACGTAAGATTCTCTTCACACACGTCTGTTTATTTTTTAATTGAGCGGTCTTTAGCCTCACTTGGGTCTTTTTTCATTCGTTAGTATTTAATGTTCCTTTTTTATTATTTGTATTTCCTGTACGTGTCCCAAATAAGATATTTTTCTTAGTTTCTTTCTTCCACTACCACCTTTATTTCCAGACTTGCTGATCTGATAGACGTTGTCCTGCCCAAAAATTTAATAAAGCATACAAAATTCCCATAGAAAATACACTTTTTTTCGGAAACTTTTATTTTTTTTGTTTCCGTAAGAACCTGATTCGGAACATTACGAACATTTTAAAACAAAATAATTGCCGAATCGGTCCAGCATTTCATTTTTATTATACCTTTAAATTAATAGATAGCACCATAATAACTGGCATAAGAATGCATTGGTATATTAGAAGAGGAAAAAGAAATATTGATTCGATATGATCGAAGATGACCTATTCGATTAAGTTTTAGGACACATTAAACCTCAAGTCAAGTTTTTTAAACCTCAGACTGGATATTGGACACACAGGCGCCGCAGTATCCACAAAAAAACTTTGGAATTTAAAGTGTAGTCGTAAAGTACCTAAATTGATTTTTAGGTCAAGCAATGTGTTATTCTGATTTGCTTGCTTTTTGGTTTCAAAATATTTAAAATACACAACATTATTAGCCGTAAACGGCGAAATCGTTGACTTACGTCCAACTACTCCTTTCATCACGTACATTTACGTACATTTTCATACCTTTCGCACACATTATTATAATTCGTACAGCTGTGAGACATTATTTTAAAATAATATTGTTTACTCTCCGCGGAGCGTTTCTCACGTTTGCGTTCCCCGTTTATATTCGCTTGCCGTGTTTTGAATACATTTACCTACGTGTATTTGTATACTGGTATTAACATAAATATATTGGATTAAATTAATAGTTGTTATTATCAAATAAACATTGGGAGAATAATTGGAGGACCTTTGATCAGAGTAGTGTGGTAATGAAGTGTTAAGAAGTGCCACCGCAGCCGCCAATCAAATTCATGCGATATGACGCGACTCCAACGATCCGCCAATCAACGACAGGTACAATAACTTAACCCCCACGCAGGTCGTAGTTCTACCTATTTCAGTGATAAAGGTAGGTAGGTAAGTACAAAATTATAATATTCATTATTATCAACGGAAATGGAAATCCGACATAGATTGCTATTGCACATGGGTATTCCCTGTATAGGTATCATATTTGTAAGGTTAAAATGATAGTGTAAAACAGCAGCCGGAATTGTAATAGATAGGCATACCGATACGTAAAAATTAAAAGTTAAAACTATACAGCTACAGCAGCTGGGAAATATTTTTCAGAATACTACACCTAGCAGAAGGATTGTTGATCATTGAATTAGCTAGCTGTGTAGAGGGACACTGTATAGCTAGCTACTTCACTGGACACTGGGAGGAGCTCGTGGCTAAGTAATAACAGCCGCACGGGTCGACCCCTCAGGTTACACTACGGTTTCCGGGGTTGGTCCGTGGAGTGGTGACCATCTTTACATACCGAGACTCCTTCGTACCTCGAATAGAATGTTAAGCCGATGATCCCGGCAGTCATTCGTGGATCATTGACAGTCGTTATGGGTCGTCAGAAGCCTAGAAGTCTGAGAACCAGTCTTATCAAGGGGTATTGTATTACCCAGTTACTGGGTTGTGGAGGTCAGAAAAGCAATGCGATATACTGGTATTCAGCTGCATCTGGTTAGACTGGAAGCCGACCCCAACATTGTTGGGAAAAGGCTAGGCAGATTGATTGATAGTGGACACTTGTGTCTATCATGATGACTATCGCTATTGGTAGTGGACACTGTATCTATAGTGATGACTATCGCTATTGATATTGGACACTGTGTCTATAATGATGACTATCGATTTTGATAGTGGACACTGCATCTATAGGTATAATGATGACTATCGCTATTTCCGATACCCACGGATTTTAAAGGTTACCCTACCAAGAAATACACGGCATTAAGCCAAGCATAATGTACAGCATTAATTCCCTGAAAATCTATCAAGAACCGTAATAAAATCGCAACAAGTAATGTATACAAAATAGATCAAAATTCCTGGTTCACGGTGATTAAAGTCCACCAAGATAGAACAAATTAATACTTGATAACACAATTAATTTGATGCTCGGGGCGGTAGCGGTGCGAGTGTAAGCGTGGAGCAAAATGAAAACCTACTGTGAAAAATAAACAGTTGTTTTTTTATGTTAAATAAAATAAAATTAAAAATAGCCTTTATTTCTTACTACTATTCGAGTTAGACATAAAATTTATCAGGTAGAAGTTAACTTTCATTAGTAGCAGTCGCTTCAGCGGCGTAGGCCTCTCCTAAACCTTTCCACACAGCTCTATCCCGCGCCTTTCGCATCCATAAGGGTCCACATCTTTCTTTGAAAATGTCTCTCCACCTTTTATTCGGTCTCCCCTTTTCCCTTTTCTGGTCTCTTGGTATCCATTCCGTTTTGTTACGTTAGTTCCTAACTAATATGACTTTATCGGATGGACAGTACCTACACACTTGGTTATTATTAAGCTATTTCATCCATAATTATATTTCGAGTATATCTATATTAATATTATAAAACTGAAGAGTTTGTTTGTTTGAACGCGCTAATCTCAGGAAATACTGGTTGGAATTGAAAAAATATTTTTGAGGAAGGCTATACACGCTACGATCCTTAGGAGTCAAGCGAAAAGAACAAAAGTCAGAAAGAACGCTAAGCAATAATGAAGTTAGAGCATGGGCGAGCGACGTGATGCAACGCAATGGGTGGGCCGTAATTTCTCGCGGACGAAGTCGCGGGCAGAAGCTAGTGCAATGATATACTTAATCAATCGACACGACGACGACTAGTATATATACAACATCCCGACATCAACCATCGGGCAGTTGCCTACCAGACACGACACCAGTCTGGTCGGAGGATCCTCCCTTTTCTATAGAGTATGAGTGAACTTTACACCCTGTTCCTTATACCTCTATACTGGTGACCCTGACGTGAGCTGAACACGCAACCTTCTGATCTGGAGTATATATGCTAGTCGCGCGGTAAACTCTGATTGCGCGATACAGGATTTGTGACGTCAGTTCTTTGATGTCAAAGACCTGACGTCACAAGAAGTTGGTCATGTGGCGTTGTAGATACCGCTACAAGACTGTCTGTTTTGGCTTCTTCATAATTTTCCTAAAACACTTCTGCAAATATAAATATGTAGATAAGACCAATATACACTTATAAACAACAAAAATGTCATCGTCTCCTCCCCGCTAATCGCTGCCACTCCAACTTTACCTAAAAACTCGTAAAATTTTCAATTTGCCCGCTAAAGTTTCACCTGATAAACGTGAACTTAGGTGCGTTAAAAGGAAAAGTATTTCTCCGATAAGACGCCAGCGGTCCGTGTAATTACTGCCGAGCTGCTATCGTAAGGTTTGTAATTTACTTACTGGGAATTAGCTGCTATCTGATCCGAGTTACCGTAAAATGTAGGGAAGTATTACGTGCAGTAAAGTGAGGGTTACTTACCTCGGCCACATGATATTATGCTGTACTAGAATCTAGAAGCAGAACCTAAGGAACCTTTAGGAAGTTTTTGGAAGAAGGACATACACTTTTAAGAAAGAAAGTAAGAAATTTTATTTGCTCGAACATGTATACATACAGAATTAAAATAAATTCGTGCATGCAAGATCTTGAACTAAGAGTGGCTCCTGACATGTCTGCCATTTCTCATGGCGTGCAAATATATTTGTACAATTATTAATAATTTTTAATGATTTTTAACTATTACACTTAACTATTACACTTATACATATTATATTATTATTCTTATATTTACATTATCCAATTATTTATTTATTATTTTCCTTGTCCAATATTCACTTCGATTTATATCACTTTTATAGGCATTCACTTATAAGATCCTGGTGTTCTTCTTTTCGTATGTTTAGTAACTAATCTGGTGTCAGAGTTTTTATGCCTCCCATGGGCCTCTGACTTGGCTTCACATACCCCCGAGAAATATCTCTCAGGCATGCCGTTTCCTTACGATGTTTTCCTTCATCGTTTTTTAAGCAAGTGATTATTCCTGTATTCCTGTGTGTTTTGTGTTCAGGTCCTGGTAATGTCACAAGTATTACGTGCTGCAGTATTTTTTGCTAAAGGGACTGTAAGACATCGTCATGAGCATTAGGATTTTCCAAAATCTGGCATCAAAAGGTAAAAGTTTATAAATAAAGAGATGAGATGCTCCTAAAAGATCTCACAAAAAATGGTTACTGTTCTGGATACTCATTAAACGGGAAAAAACATAGTTTTAAAAATTGCTAGCATAATTACATTAAAGAAATGAAATGAAATTGTGTATTCTGTAAATAAGTTACCGGAATCACTTTTACACGTCATATTATAAAAATAAATAAGCTAGATGCTTTGTGACACCATAAGTAACAGTTCTACATTTATATCTGTAATTTTTATGGTGAACATAATAAAGAGCATTCTATCTATCTATCTACACCCAAAGTCTCAAATTCAGATTATTTATGTAAACAAAGGGGATAACATATCAAAAAAATATCTTCGTAATGGTAATTCACGTAAAATGGCGAAAAAAAAGGTTCCATTTTCTTTTAAGTACTGAATTTAAGAAATAATAATTCAAAAATAATCATACAGTAATTATTTGTATAAATCGGTTTTAAACAAAGTTATAAAAAAAGGAGATTTTCTGGTATAAAATATTTTATGATACTGGTAACAATGCAGGAGATCCAAACATTTCCACATTTTTTACATCTTCAACAACACTAATATTAAAACTCTCATTCATAGATTCATATTGCATGTAGCATATCTAGCCACATTTTGGATGAAAACGGCTGTAAACTGTTTCGAGTGGAAATCGATTTTGGTCTAGCAGTGGACTTAAAAGGGCTGATTATGACGATCATAGGCTGTGTCTCCGACACACTACATAAAACATTGTTTGGCAACGGTATTTTGTTTGCATAGTTCTTATAATTAATTCACTTTAATTTCATAGATGATTATTTACAAAAAAAAATAAAAAATATATATATATATATATGTAGCGGTATTAACAACTCCACATGCGAACTACGAACATCAAAGACCTGACGTCACAAATCGTGCATCGCGCTATTAGAGTTTACCGCGCGACTAGCATATATACAACATCCCGACATCAACCGTTGGGCAGTTGCCCACCAGACACAACAGCCGTCTGGTCGGAGGATCCTCCCTTTACTATAGAGTATGAGTGAACTTTACACCCTGTTCCTCATACCCCTAAATTGGTGACCCCGAACATGGACATTAGCGCAGCCTTCGTGCAACTACTTCAGCGTGACGTCATTTCATCCATCATTTCCTCAAGCTTTCGAGCGGCGAGTCACACAGCCAGCCAGCACCCACGGCTTCAACCGGTATCCTGACCACCAGCATGCAGCGAACGCGCATACCTGGTCATTACCCTCAGCCTCATCAGCAACCTTGGCAGCACACTGCACTATCGGCCGGTCCACAAGCAGAGCCCTTCAACGCTCTCCTGGTTGACGCCAACAGTCAGCCTCAACTCAGCGCTGTACGACGTCCGACTCACTGGATCAACAAACGCAGCGCCACCCCGACTCACTGGGGAATCACCGCAGACAGTTCCGACTCACCGTGAACTATGCGGCACCCGGTTCCGACTCACTGGAATCACAACTGGCCCTGGCAAGCATCATATGCACTGACTCAGCCCACTATCGACCTCTGGTCTCCGGAGGGGAGTAATGTAGCGGTATTAACAACGCCACATGCGAACTACGAACATCAAAGACCTGACGTCACAAATCGTGCATCGCGCTATTAGAGTTTACCGCGCGACTAGCATATATACAACATCCCGACATCAACCGTTGGGCAGTTGCCCACCAGACACAACACCCGTCTGGTCGGAGGGTCCTGCACCCTGTTCCTCATACCTCTAAATATATATAAAATGTTTTGCACCACTGTCCTGTCATTTTGACAGTGACATTTCTTGACATTACTTTGTGTACATAAATTATCTGAATTAGAGACTTTGGGTATAGATGGAGTCAACATTTCCTATCTGACTACCACAGTATAGTATAGTGTCTGACTGACTAAATGGCGAAACCAACTCAGGGTCAGGTCAAAGTTTCTTTTAAATTCCAGACATAATCTTGGTTAGATCATAATGAGGACCATGTAGATTAATGTCTGAATTGGCCTTTTGAGGAAACAACCACAGAGATTTGAGTGGTTCTGTCCAGTCAGTCAATCCGCTTTCGTACGATCTGTTATCTTATCTTGTTATGGACTGGGCCTATTCTTTATCAAAAGCATAAGATTAATTTGTACATTCGGTGAGTCAATCTCAGACGACTTCCACTCCCAGTCTAAATAAAAACTCCACATTTCTGATGAAGGAAACGTCCAATTCTTTTTATAAACTTTAAAGGTAAAACAAAAGGCATTTACATTTTAAGTGCATCCAGGTGCATTACGACCGAAATACCGAGAAATGCTCTGAACAAAAATGTGGTTATTTTTATACATCGGCTTCGAACAAATGGTAGGAACAAACCTTTTAATATTATACGCTTATTTCAGAGTTAAGTATGGTTTTGTACACCTGCTTGTAAAACGCTAGGTTTAAAATTCAGAAAATAACTACGTAAGCGTTTATTTTCTATTTTAAAGTACCGTTTAGACGCAAAGAAGTACCTGTGAGGGAAAATATTACAGTTGAAATGGGCAACACG
Organism: Dryobota labecula; assembly: GCA_947523025.1. Lineage (NCBI taxonomy): Eukaryota > Metazoa > Arthropoda > Insecta > Lepidoptera > Noctuidae > Dryobota > Dryobota labecula. Next base: position 1,566,458 of record OX383289.1, on the reverse strand, counting down.
CAAGTCACTACATGGTGTTCATTGCTTGTTTCTTCCGTGGCAAAGAAGAGGCCAAGCTCTATCTTTGGACATAATTATGTTTAGCCTCTACTGCAATCTTATTGGATTTGACGAAGAAAGAATAACTGTGGCAAGTAGACACTCGAATATCACCATCACCAAACACGACTTTTTGGGAGAGCTACCAACTTTCAGCTGGCTTTAATTTTCAGCAAACAATTCAGTTAACCGGTTGGAATAGGAGGGACAATGGTCCAAAAGTCACTAACAACTAACAAACATAACTCTTGCACAGAAATAATCGTGTTATTTTAAAATCGCCACCTTCCAATTAGGGTGGGTTCGCACTGCGCGTAAAAACATTCGCTGTACAGTCACAAACACAAATAAAGACGTTAAATTTAGAGGCGTGCGGTTCGAGCACCTGGCGCCGACGCGACGGCACGTGCCGCTTTCGGGCTTGACTGTACTTCGAGGATTGGTATAGAGATGCATAAAGCAATATTATATAAAAACAAAATAAAGCGAAGTGAATTCTTTTAATTCTAGGTATATCTTACCAATGAGTTAAAACATTTTTCGACTTTACCCCATTACTTACGAGTATTATAAACTTTTGTTCAGTTGAAGTTATGATTAACGTCTACGTAACTATAATATTTGCCGTTTTAGCTTGTCTTAACTTTAAATAAGTGGGTGAATATCTAAAGCGATAGATCGCTTGCCTTACGTTGTGTGGTGTGAAAATTATAAAAAGTTAATTATTAGTGAAAACTATCAGAAAACTTATACTCTCACAAACAAAAGTATTTTCCTGTAGACAAACTAATATTTTACAAATTTTCAGTCCCTTTTTTAAACGATGTTTCTACGTTAAAATCCATTAGATATTTTGCAAGTTTTATTTCTTTATTCGCTAGGTGGTATTATTCACTCTTCGACAATCTATCGACTTCTAAATACCGTCGGTGTATTTATTCCGGTACTTTTACGGGGAACCTGGTCGCCGGCTAACTTCTTTCAAAGTCCGAATGCTACAGATGTTATTATTTGCACGTCCAATTGGCTATTTGTTTTTCTTTTTGACTGTACTTTTATTTACTTGGCTTGAATTAAATTGCTGAATGTTTTTTTAAATTATTATGTTTGTTGGAATTTTGGTAGGTATCATTTTGTATTGTGGAAATAGATGGGTTCTTTGGGAAACGAATCATTGTCCGGGAAATAATTTCACATCATCGTCACCGTTGTGACTATTCAGAAGATAGCACCACACGGTACTGAAAAAAAAAAAAAAACAAACGGTTCCTATTTTCAGAACAATCAAAATCATAATACTACTGAAGGTGCCGCGCGGTCGCACCAATCTTTTAAGAGAGGAGACGCTGAAGCGCGCATTTCGCACGCTTAACCTCATTGCTAGTGGGACGGACCTAATATTTTGTACTCTGAGTGAATTCACAAGAAATGCATTGTTTATAATAAGTTAGAGGTGTAATTAATTAACAATTATTTTATATAGGCACATTTATCGCATTGGGTGGACCTATAATGATAGATGTAAGATAGATAATCTATCTTCTATCTATGTATATAAAAATCAATTGCTGTTCGTTTGTCTCGCTAAAACTCGAGAACGGCTGGGCCGATTTAGCAGATTTTGGTTTTGAAATGTTTGTCATAGTCCAGGGAAGGTTTAAACGGTGAGTATATGAAAAAAAAAAAAAAAAACAAGAATTTGTGAACGGCTGCACCGATTTCGCTAATAATTATTTTAGGTTGGTAGGTAGGTAGGGTAAGGGTAGGGTAGGGTAGGGTAGGTAGGTAGGTAGGTAGGGTAGGATAGGGTAGGATAGGTAGGTAGGTAGGTAGGGTAGGGTACCTATCCTACCCTACCCTACCCTACCTACCTAGGTAGGGTAGGGTAGGGTAGAGTAGAGTAATGGAGTTTATATTATATTTCCTTTGCGCGTAGACAAACTGCCACAGTCAAATAGCTTTTGACAGAACGAAGTCTGTCGGGTCAGCTAGTAAATAAATAAATATTTTATTTCACATAAACATGGGCACTTATGAAACGTCAGAAGCTAGGTGCACGATTCCAATTGTTCGTATGCACGGAGAAGATCCGGCAAGATACTCTACGTTTCATCATCGTCATCATTTCAGCCGAAAGACGTCCACTGCTGGACATAGGCCTCCCCCAAGCACCGCCACCTCGACTGGTTTTGTGCTTCCCGCATCCAGCGGATTCCTGCGGCTTTCACAAGGTCATCGGTCCACCTTGTGGGAGGCCTTCCAACGCTACGTCTTCCGGTACGCGGTCGCCACTCCAGAACCTTTCGGCCCCAATGGCCATCTGTACTCTTTTAAAAATAATTGGCCTATAGAATATTTTCAAATAACGGTGTTAATAGGTATGGGAGGACAGTGTATGCCTTTCAACAAGTACAAGTACTTAACAAAATAAAAAAGAGTCAACAAATCTACAGTCTATTAGGCCTACAACGTTCTCACGTTCGCAAAATAGAAAAGAATCAATAATATAAAAAAAACCTATTTAAAATGACATGATTGCCGTTTCAACTACAGTTACAAGCAATACAAGTCTAAAATAATGAACGTCTGCAAAGTAAGTTTTAGTCATCGTTTTGTATTGATAAACAAACAGCCAACTAAAATGAACTCCTTAATTTTTAATACCTGCAAAATAGGTTACCAATTATTATATATTATTATGAAACGTCACTCGAGCTCAAAGGTATGCAATAAACTGACAAATCCCTTTGGACACCACCCATAATAACTAACGGGCTATATTATCGCCACAGATAAATAATGCAAATAAATCAATTAAGTTTTATGATCTGTGCTCTGTTCAGACGTACTGGCATAAAGCGACACGGCCAATAGACTTTATAACGTCTCGATTTTCCGAAATGCAGGAATTCGTTTTATGACTAAAGTATCAATTATGACAGACATTTATGATCTCGATTTTCTTACTAGGTGCAATAAAATGTCCTTTTGGTTCATTATAATTTGTTAGTTACGAGTTTGGCCACTGTTTTATTGTTGATCTGAGAAACTAAGGTTATGAATGGATTTACTAGATTTTCTATTTACAGTGCGTAGTACCATTTGCGGATCATTCAAAAGTACTTAACATACGATCCCTTAGTTTAGAATTTGCAAGACATGCATTTCTTGGAAACTTTGCTTAGATTAGAAGCTATCACCGGATTTTGAATTAATCCCGATTTTTTTACAGATTGCATTTGGCTGAAACTTCATCACGCATTGAATCTCGGGATAAAAAGTGAAAACTTTGGCCTTACCACACAACTCTCGAATCAGGAATTGCGACATCATTATGCTGAGAAAAGGAACTGAAAAAAAAAAAAAAAACTAATAGAAACAAATGCAGTTAAGTGCAGACTAGTTTTAATTGCACTATTATACAGCATAATATCTAAGTCACCTAGTTATCACCCATAATGCTAAATATCTACGGCTCATTGCGCGCTATCACGCTATCGTCGGTAGGGGCTGGCTGGTTGCCAAGTCCACGACTGGACGGCAGGTAACTCTGGCAATGGTTTGTGTGCGCTCAGATGGGCTAGCGGAGTGGAAAAAAGTTAGCCGAGCAAGTTCAGACATCGTTTAAAGTAGCAGTTTTGTCATCAAATCGCCTAAATAGCTACTATATGGGCACTGCACGGTATCTTTAAGTATACGGGACATTGGTAAAACACTAACAATCTCTCAGGGCCTCAGGTCTGCTATTACAATAGTGTCAGAATGGTCTATCATTGATTTCATAATTGTTGATTTTGACAAGTTTGGTAATCTACTAATATAATGGCGTCATTATGACTTTCCAATGGTCAGCCACTGACACTCCATTGAAAGAATTGGTAATCTCGTGCATAATGACAAATGAAACTTCCTACTAAACTTCCAACTTCCTACTACTTCAGATTGCTTATAACACTAATAAATAATATGTAAAAATATATATAAATGAAATCTGGCATGAATAAATGTTCAAAATGTCATTGTAATACAATTTTATTACGAGACCATTGACCGACCAATGATCGACCATTATGAATTTAGCAGATTACGAACTTTTAGCAAAATGACAATGGGATCGTGTTGGAGTGACGAATTTATAAAAATAGCAGACTTGGGCCCCAGGACTGTATTACTAACATCATAAACAACAATTTTTGTTCTCTCACTTTTGATAATTCATCAGATTTAATTTATCATATCCATACTAATATTATAAATGTGAAAGTAACTCTGTCTGTCTGTCTGTCTGTATGTTATGTTTTCACACCTAAAGCGCTGAACCGATCGTCATGAAATTTGGCAGAGATATAGCCTGGGATATGGAGAAGGACATAGGCTACTTTTTTACGTGATAACCGACATCCACGCGGGCGGAGCCGCGGGCAGAAGCTAGTTTTGGCATGGGTAGGTACTAACAAAATACAGAATTGAAATGTGTTAGATAGAACAACGAAATCTTTTAGGTTAGTTTTTGGTAAATGTAAAAAGTTTTGTAAAAAGTCATAAAACAAAAGTTGTTGTCTTTGATGTTAGTAATACAGGCCTGCAAGGTTGTTAAGTGTTTTACCTATAACCCTGTATAAGTATCTAAACGATGCAGTACTTTGCAGCAAAAAGTGGATTAAAATATTGTTTTTAAACTCAAAACAAAATCAAAATTAGATTTTATAATCTTTAACCATACTGCAGAGTTTTTAAATTACTGCTAATGTGTACTGAGATATTCAAGAGACCACCCCAATAAAAAGAGTGTCAGCCACGTGTCGTGGGAACATTATCCCACGACACGTTGCCGACACTCTACTATTTGAGCACGTTGTAAGTCTTTGTGATTTTGTTATCTCATCGAATGGTAACACTATTCACACAGCAAGACTGTTCAATGATTTATATGTACATGTTACAAACACTTAAAGGTAGGTATTACCTAGACTTCTAGAGAGAACACAATTGTGACGCAAACTTGCAGTTTAATGAATGAATCCACCTAGCTTGCCTAGCCACTCTCCCCGTCTAAACGCACCCGATCGACATGAGCGCGATAAAACGCAGGTATTTACGGTCGGCGTGCGGCCTATTGTTTCAATATCGATCGCTAACATTGCTGTTTACCTAGTAATTGTGCACGTCGGTACTAGCTTTAGATTTGTCATGATTTTGCCAAGGAATGTGATAGGTAGGTACAATTTATTTTTGAAGGAGTTGCAAAATTCGTTTACACAACAAGCTTACATACAGAAGCAGCAGCATTCTTCTTTGCTGTACTAAATGTTGTGACAATATTATTATTAACTATTCTTGTAATAGTCTAGAGGCGTACCACAATTTGCAATTCCTCTAGTAAAATAGCCTTCACGCACGAGTGTTACAAAGTTGAGAGGAGTCGTGGGACACTGTCGCTTTCGCTGTATATAATGTATAGGATTGTTAATTTATTTCATTGTGCCTGTTATATAATTATAATAGGCAAAATGAAATAAATTAACAACGGTTGAGAGTAAATAAAACGGTCAAAATGTTACACTTTTTTTGGTCTAGCTCTCATTCGCCAAGTGCGCAAAGTAACGTGCGTTCTTTGCACATCTGCTTTCAGAATCCTGGGTAGGGCATAAGCTGTGCTACCACCTCGCCCACTGGCTAATATTTTTCAAATTCAAATTCATTTATTGTTTGTCACAGGTGAAATATCAGCTCTTATGATTATTATAAAGGATCGCTGTAACATACCTATAAGGTGTACAATATTTAATGTTGGTTCCATATTCATTTAACCTTAAAATCATTATTCGTCCTAAGTCAACGTCCATCATTCATCATGTATTAATATAGTTGTACATTCAAAAAGACAGATTTTAAAATTTAGTAATAGATACATTGATTTCATACTAATTTAATTATTCGTTGATTTCATTAAAATTAAAATTAAATTATTCATTGAGACATTAGCATAGCTTATCAATAGGTGTAGTCACCAGTATTATTGTCATTAAAAAAGTCATTGATTGAATAGTAGGCTTTACTTATCAAGAATTCCTTTAATTTGTTTTTAAAACTATGCAAGGTTACACTGCTTTTTACATAATTTGGAAGTTTGTTATAAATTTTTACTCCTATCCCAAATATACTCTTTACAAACTTAACTGTCCTACACTTAATTCCGCTTAATACGTTTTTATACCGTGCACTTCTCAATGTCATAATTATTCAAATCGCGTTTTATCATTACTGCTGCTTCATAAATGTATAGTGAAGGTAAAGTCAAAATGTGTAATCTTGTAAACTCTGTTCTACATGAATCGGTCTGTTTAAGTGCACATATGCATCTAACACATTTTTTTTGTGCCTTAAAAGCATACTCTCTGTTAGTCGAATTTCCTCAAAAAGGAATACCATATTTTGTAATATGTATTTTATCATAACATTATTCTACTTATTCATAGAGTCTAAATAATCGCGAAAAGAACTATGATAATAAGGTAGTAAGTAGTTCGGTAGTCATTCACAGAATATCTTACAGAATCTATAGGTACCTCTGGTTTATGGTCGTCAGGCCGCCGATGTCACTTACGATATTATACGCCGATAATACAGGCAAGTAAATTGCGCCGTGTAAACCAGGCTTTATACTCAACACATAGCAAATCCCATTTTTGTGATTCGACGATGATTAACTCCACATATTTCTTTTCACTGTTAACAGGTTGTCCGATGCAAATAATCAGTCCTATCAAGGTATCCTCTGAACATCAAAAAGAGTCAGTATACACAAAAGCCTCAATTTAAACGCAATTACGAATCCGTTAATCTGTCTGAAATGAATCGACGGCACATTTTCACGGTCACGGCGGCCACATCAAAGAGTTTCGATGCAGGGGATGTTGCTCCCCCGTGCACTACCACCCTCTAGGTATTCTGTATGGTATGTACAGACCATTGTGGTGCGAGAAAATTAGTGTGAGATTATTATTGGAAGCTATACTCCATTTATAAATACATACATTAGACAAATAACTGTTCTCACCCTTTCGTTATTTCGATGTAAACGTTTAATAAACTCCGTTATTTCACCATAAATACAAAGCACTGTAATCTATTTACCATTTACATAAGAAAAATAACTCTAAATTGTAGTAATTTCAACAATATTACACAATAACTGTCATTATTTAGCCGTTATTTGTCTAATGCTATAGTAAATAGAGTATAGTTGTTTTGTCATTGCTGCATTGTTATTTTTTTTTTCTGATTATGGATGATGAAGAAGAAACCTATGTCTTGCAAGTCTGTGAAGCCGTACTGTTCATTTCGATTAACGTTTTTAATTTTAACAATGTATGTATATATTTATAGAAATATATCAATTCTTTTAATATTGTTGTCTTTCACACTTCCTACCGTTTTATTGAAAACTCATAGAGATAAGCTTTAGTACACATACTCGTAAAATACAGAATTTCGATAAAAAAAAAAAAATAACGGTAATTACCATAATTATCTGATTTCTCCGTGAAAGCCAGACAATCGCATCAGAGTCAGCCGCATTCAGTGTGTGGTTTGCACCACTATAATCACGCCACTATAATTGATCTTACGCTATGCTTTAATTGATACCTAGAAACAATAAATAATATGCTCGCACCACAATCAGTCGCACGCGCCACAGCAGGGCCAGTGCGCACGTACTCGTAGGCCAGCAGTCGGCACAGTCGCGATTCGACACCTGAGTACACTGCACCCTTGCGTTGGCTGTGGGGGATGAAGGTGCCAAACTATGGAGACTGTTCACATATAAATATGTTAAGATATTCGCGTAATGAATTTCTTATCAATAGTGATACGACTGTTATGTAGTTCTAATTGCTATCAATTGCTGCAGGCATACAATTTTAATAAATGATACATGCATATTTTCGAATTTAATGTAACGAGTGATAGATTGAGAAGCAATATAAAGTAAAAAAAAAATCAAACAGATTTGATACATTTTTCAATTAGCTTCCTTTTAGATACCCAAACAAAACAAAAACAAAATCCGTCTCCACACTTCCACTCACCGTTTTAAACAGATTCGATCACACATTAGAGGGGAGCACCAAAAAAATTGTCACAGGAACAATTACACGGCATCTGTCGCTACTGCCGGCTCCGACTGCCGTCCCGGTGCCGGTCCGGTCGAATTTATGCTGATTGCATTACACTCCACCGTGAGGGAATAAATTAAACAAGTACGTGTATGACTCATACAGGGTAGGTATTGATTTTAAAATAAATTGGGCGCATCTGGCTAGAATAGAAAGTGATTTGGCATATTCATGAGTTAGCTAAAGATAGTCAAACCTACCGACATGGTTCAATTATGGAAGTAAGAGCAATATCAAAGAGGCGAAACAATGTTGATGTCCCATACAGATACCCGGATACAAATGAGAAGGAACACTTTGAGTATGGCACGTACCTAATATTATGTGTTTAACTGAACGTTTCACTATACTTACTTCTAACCACCAAGAAAGAGAAGAAAACCAGTTTAATTTGCCACAAACATCAAAAGCAAACATCTCTTATTAAAGGCCATTTTCTATTAAAATCCAGACTCGCTTCCATTATACCATTACATAGTTCCTGGAAGCCGTTCCTACGTATTGTTCGAGTGTATTCCTCCTATTAATGGGTGAGGAACAATTTGTCACCCCAATTAGCATAAGGAATTCATACACGCACCGATTAGTCTTGCGACATTCCCTGAAGTGTCTTTTTGGAGACGTCGTGGCGACTATGCGATTTGTCGAAGCCAGACTGTTGCGGTGTGATGCATGGCAAACATCTGCCTTCGGAGCTATTGTGTGTAATGGCTATGAGTTACATGTTGTATTGTTTCTTGGAGATGGTGGGACTGTGAATAATGTTCGGTAAAATTGCTGCACCTATCAGGTTATTTAAAAAGTCAGTGTCATGTTTTCAACCATTTGTTTTCCATTGGGACAAATTAAGCCCAGTCTCTTCACGGCTTCCTAACATATTTGTTACTTATTCGTGATTGCAGTTTAGGTATAAGCAAGATATCCAAAACGAGGCAACCGATTCTTTGCTATAAATCTTGTGACCATATCCCTCACTCAGACTCAAATCGTAAAGTATTTCACCAGTTTATTTGTGGCCCATAAGCGTAACAAAACTTGGGCCGTACTCAAACTAAGCTTAGTCTCCTGAGATTTCACCGTACGGCTTAGTCCGTCAAACATATCAACTACGTGTCGCGGGTTCGATTCCCGCACGGAACAAATATTTTTATGACCTACAAGTAGTTGTTCCGGGTCTGGCTGTTTGTGTATGTGAGTTTAAATGTTTGTAAACGCACCCACGATACAGGAGAAATTCCTAGTGTGGGGCAACGTTTATTTTTAAAACAAACAAACAAACATCCATTACACCGTTCCCAGAAGGGGTAATTACAAATCACGTGCACTATGCAACTTTACGAGTGTGTTTTTCATGTTGCACCGGCTTTTGTGATAATACGAGTATAACTAGATTTAGACAAAATTGTAAAGTAGATGTGACAAGACTTGCTCAAATACTTAAGAACCTAATAACTCATTTGCCATGCGCCCTGTTTACGTTATTCTGCTTTAAATCAAATTAAATCTAAATCAAATCAATCGTCTATTTCTATTTGGAAAATTTGAAAACATTTTCTCGGATGAACCTCACACCTAGCGAACGCGTCCCCAGGTGATGGATAGGGAAATAAAATACCTCCCGCGGACCAACAGGTCGGAGAAGGAAACTCTGTTATCAAAGCGCTGCTGCGGCCTTCTTCGAAATTTATGGAGCAGAGGTCGTGGACAGAACTGGGTGCTTGGGCTGGAGCACTCCAGAAGGGATGGCAGCAGAAGAGCTCATGTTGGGCCAGCGGCGGCACGCTTAGCGTCAGGTGACAACTGGCTGTAAAAAGCACCGCCGAAACGAAACAATCTCCTAGTATGAAAGCACAACACAAGAGAAAGAGTATAACGGTGAGAGCGTACCCCGTAAGCGACAGTCAGATGCGAACAATAACATGCGCATAGCTACATGGAACACAGGTTCCCTGACCGGACACATTCACGAACTGGCAAATCCATTACGTAGACGAAATAACATATAAATAACTATTGTGTACAAGAATTTAAGTGGAAAGGTTCAAAATACAGGGGCATTATCATAATCAACAAAAGATATCAAACGTAACAAATAATATTTAAGATTCATCCGGCAAATTAGTTAACCACAAAAAAAGAATGACTCGGTGGAACGCAGAGCAAAAAGGCTTGTAGGTGACGAAACGTTGGTGTTTAGGCTTTACAGCCTTACTCATCGGCGTAATGTTGCTTGCCTGTCGGTATTGTACAGACTGTACTTCGGAGAGTGAGAGTGTGCGCAGGAGCTCCACGACCTGATCTCGCCATAGCTCTTTTATTACCGGACAACCAGACGTACTGCAGGGTACCAGTCGTACTCAGCGCTTCTCCTCCACATTTATTATGCACACAGCCAAAGTGTGGAACTCCCTGCCGGTGGCTGTGTTCCCTTCCACATATAACTCGTCTGCCTTTAAAGCAAGAGTAAACAGGCATCTTCTGGGCACGCTCGTTCCATCATAGACCTCATCCATCGCTTTCCACCAGGCGAAATCGAGGTCCAGATCAGGCCCAATCAGTAATAAAAAAATAAAAAAATAAGAGGTGGCAGGAATACTAGCAAACACTTCTCAACGAACCGCACAGTGCTGTTAGCGGTTCACAGGAACCGCTAACAGCACTGCCATGCACCGTAGGATCAAGTAATGCAACTAAACCCGAGAAAGTCAAAGCAGCTATCCAAAAAATGGAAAATAGGAAAGCCACGGGATCAAACGAGATTCCAGCAGAGATATATAAATAACTGGGAAATACTGGTTTAACATGGATGACTAAGCTTTTCAACCAAATTCTTATGACCACCAAAGTACCAGATGTGGAGAACCAATAACATAATTAAAGAGTTCAAGTATCTCGGATCCATTGTAGCACCAAAAGCCTGTGGAGAGAGAGCCATACACAATAGAATCCAGGCAGCCTGGCTGAAATGGAGATCTTTGTCTGGTATCCTATGCGACTCCCGTATGCCGAAGGGCAACGCATAAAAGATCTATATATACTATATATGGATCTGAATGCTGCCGCTGAGGAAGATGGATGAACAGGAAATTCACACCACAGAGATGAAGATGCTACGCTGGTACGGTGCAGTTTCGAAAATGTATAAAATAAAAAACGAATAATAATATTTCCATGGTCAAAAAAGTAAAAAAAAAAGTCAAGTCATGGCACTTTTAAAGTCGCTAAGCTACACGAAAAAAAATTGTGAAGCTTGCTTACGCTGGTACTGACATGTGATGAGGTGACATGATGATTATGACTAAAAGAGTCCGGAATATAGAAGACGGAAAAAGAGGCCGTGGACGACCACCAGTAAATTAGCTGCGAACAGTAAAAAATTATTAGAGTAGCGAGCAACACAACAAAAGAGAACCACAACCGTACGGTGTGGCGCAGAAGTACTAGAAGGGCTGACCCCAATTATATTGGGATAATAGGCAGGAGAAAGAAGAAGAAGCTTCTATTTGGACAATTTAACAATATTTATTGTTTTATTCTAAATGCGTTGCTGACAGACGAATCTATCGAAGATGTCTGTGAGACAATACCTATAGTAGTATTTTTTTTTATTGACAAAATTAAAGCGAGTGTGTGACGAATTAGGGTGCAGAGGTATAGAAGTTCATCATCAGCCTATAGCAGTCCACTGCTGGACATAGACCTCTCCAATTGCACGCCATTCAGCTCGATTCTCCGCAACTCTCATTCAGCTGCTACCAGCCACCCTGCGAAGATCGTCGCTCCACCTAGCCTGAGGGCGTCCTACCTTCCGATTCGCGGTCTTTACTCAAGAACACGTCTACCCCAACGGTCATCGGTTTTACGGCTAATATGGTCGGCCAATTCCCACTACAGCTTGCTTATTCTGTGAGCTATGTCGGCAATAGCCCGTTCCATAGCTCGCTGAGCGACCTTGAATTTATGGACCAGCCGTACCGTGAGTGTCCACGTTTCGGCTCCGTAAGTTATAACAGGCAGGACGCACTGATTGAAGACCTTGGTCTTTAGGCTCTATGGAATACGCGACGAGAAGACTCGACGAAGTTTCCCAAATGCTGCTCAGCCCAGTTGAATTCTTCTGTTAGCCTCCCTCTCAAAGTTGTTCTTACCAAACTGCAGAGTTTGCCCGAGGTAAACATATTCCCGAACAACCTCGAGAGCACCGCCATTGACTGCAATCGGTCCCGGAGTGACGTGTTCATTGAACATAACTTGGGTTTTGTCCAAGTTCATCCGAAGACCAATGCGTACAGAAGAATCAACTAGGCCATCCAGCATCTGCTGCAAGTCATGTAGCGATTCAGCCAGTATGACAATGTCATCTGTAAATCTCAAGTGTGAGATGTACTCGCCGTTGATGTTGATGCCACGTCCTTCCCAGTTCAGCATCTTAAACACATCCTCCAATGCGTTAGAGAACAATTTCGGGGAAATTACGTCCCCTTGTCTCACGCCTCGACGTAGGGGGATATATTCAGTTCGCTGATCTTGAGTTTGAACGGTCATTGTCGCGTTGTACTTGGATGGATCGCCAGTCGACTTGGCATAGCTGCAGAGACTCCAAAACAGACCAGGTCTCGACAAAGTCAAAAGCCTTTTCATAGTCCACAAATGCAAGAGATAGGGGCCGATTATACTCTTCGGACTTCTGTACAATTTGCCGCACTGAGTGGATGTGATCTATGGTGCTGTGTCCTCCTCGAATCCCAGCCTGCTCCGGTGGCTGAAACTCGTCGAGTCTTCGCGCTAGACAATTCGTAACGACTCTTGAAAACAACTTGTATACGTGGCTAAGGAGCGATATGGGTCTGTAATTCTTTAAAAGGGTCTTATCACCCTTTTTAAAGAAGGGAATGACCACACTCCTTCGCCACGCTTCTGGAGTTCTCCCAGAGAACAGGACAGAGTAAAGAACTCCCTAAGCTTTTTCAGGACAGGCCTTCCTCCCGCCTTCAGGAGCTCGGTCGTAATTCCGTCCTCATCAGGGGCTTTTTAAGTTGTTTAAGAGCTGCCTTGATTTCATCTTGGCTGACTTCTGGCAGGTCTTCTGTGAAATGGCGGACTAAGGTGGCTCTGGAATCCTTATTTTCGGGATCAGGTCGAGATGCGTGCGATGCGTATAATTGGCCGTAAAAGTTTTCTACCTCCGAAAGGATTTCCGGCTTTGAAACGATGATATCCCCACTGGATTTGGTCAACTTCGTCAGGTGACTTCTCCCAAGTGACTGGACGAACACTTTCGACCCCCGATTTTGCTGTGTGCTGGTTGCCGAGAGCAGCTTAGAGATCCCGAGCAGATTGGAGGTGTGGTTGGAAAGACTGGAGGCCGCTGGCCTGAGACTGAGTCGGACCAAAACAGAGTACCTGTTTTGTAATTTTGGCGGTCTGTCTAGTCCTGTGCCCATATCTCTCACCGGAACGCCCTTACCGATCTGCTCAGACTTTCGGTACCTAGGGTCGCTTTCCAAGGGGATGGTGAAGTAGACCGCGACGTAACGCACCGGATTAACACGGGATGGATGAAATGGCGACAGGCCACAGGAACAACTTGCGACCAACGGATGCCCCTTAAGTTAAAAGGGAAAATCTACAAGTCTATGGTAAGGCCTGTCGTATTGTATGGATCGGAATGCTGAGCCGTGAAGAGGACGGATGAAAAAAGATTGCATGTAGCGGCGATGAGAATGTTGAGATGGATGTGTGGAGTGACGAGAATGGATAAAGTCAGAAATGAGTATATAAAGGGAAGTTTGAAAGTGGCGCCGGTGACAGAAAAGTTGAAAGGACGTCGTTTGGCATGGTATGGGCATGTGATGAGGAGGGAGGAAACGCATGTGACGAGAAGAGTGATGAATATAAGTGTGGATGGATGGAGAGGGAGAGGAAGGCCAAAAAAAAGATGTATGGATTGCGTGAAGAATGATATGAAAGAGGAGGGAGTGAATGATAGAGTGACGGTTGACAGGGGAGAATGGATAAAGAAAACGTGTTGCGCCGACCCCAAGTAACATGGGACAAGAGCAGGAAAATGATGATGATGTAAAAAGAATGAAAAGTGAAGTAATGACATAAAGACGTAGATTATAAATGGCCCTGACAGCTCTCTTTTTTTTGCAAAATAAAAATGGATTCAATGTCAGCAGCCCCACAGTAAAATGTTATACGACATAATGCTGTAAAAGTAGCTAAATTAGACCAAACGCGCGGTTTCTATATCTGTTTACTATCTTATCTTTCTAACAGCTTAAGCGGCCGACCTTAGCCGACCGCAAAAGATGTAATATGAGGTCTCTATTGTAACTTCTCGTCTAGCGTGATTCCTAGGATAACCGTTTGATTAATAAATTCCAGGTTTTCTCCATTCAACATTGTGTTACATTCGCTACTTCTAACATTAGGTAATTTAAATCTAATGAATATTTTTTTTTTTTTCATTTAGTATCAAATTATTTACCGTAAACCAATCTTAGACCTGAAGAATAGTCGTAGTATTCATATTGTCAAGATTTTGTGACCGACGACTTATTAAAAAAAATTAATGATGTGTTAACCGCAAATAACACCATCTTTGGTTGATTTTAAAGTCATTGTGGTAAATTATTAATGTAAAATAAAAAGAGGAGTGGACGCAATATCGAACCTTGAGGAACGCCCATTTTTATTTCAGACACTAAGAAACACCAAAATTTTTACATAGAGTTAAGACTTAACCTAGAGTTAATCTGACAGTTTTGGTATGAATCTGACAGGAGTTAAAATCTAACTCTGAGTTAATGATGATAACCCAGCGTGGTGCAAGTGGGCCTAATGAGTTTATGCCGTTTACCCGAACTTCAACCTTCCTTCTTCTTCTTCTCGTGTCGATGACTTATATTTTGTCCGACTATTATGTGCACCTGGACATCTCTGACGTTTGCAATTTGCCTATCCTATGACGTCACCTACATTCCTCATCTACGTCGTCACAACAAATACCTACCGCTGTACCTACAGTGTACAGTGCACCTATATAGGGCAGCCCATCGGACGCATCCGCTACTGTTCCCAGAAGGGCTAATTAGCACCGCACTTGTGTCTTGATTAATGCGAGCACTAATTACGTGGACAAGCGGTGTCTGTCACTGAGTGCACCGTGATTTGTATCATTGGGTCATGATTTAGTTTTGTTGCAGGGTGGGCAGAGTCAAACGTAGAGCAAAATGTCTGATTATCGGAAATAATCAAAATTCATTCCTGTTCATAGAATTCTCGTGTCCACTTGTGTTAAAGTCTTGCGTGATTGGTATAACCAGTCGGCTGGATAGACGGACTGGCAATCACCCCAAGTGTAAGAAAGATGATACGTCAACGAAATTCATCATCTAGAAGCTTAAAAAATACGGATTTTATCATAACAGCAGTATTCGCTAAAACACAGTATTTTAATAACAAAAATTCCTCATTTCCCATGGACCTATTGCGCAAGCCCCAAATTGACCATTCCGAAACAAAGAATATGGAACTCAACATTAGTCCACTCCATAAAACTTTACTCTTAACAATATTCGATACTTCAGTATCGATAAACAAATTTCCCCCTCACAGCAAAATATTATAAATCTTTGCCAATATTGTATGTATATCGAGATTTTATCGACACCAATAACTGTTTTCGCCAAACGCATCGTTTTTACAACGACTTTCCCACCAACTTATATTTGCCGACCCCAAAAATATGTATAGCTCTCTATTTCAAAGCAGTAAAGGTTGGATTCCTTTGGGAGTTGAATCAAAATGAAGTTTAGCATCAGCAAAATTAAGTTGGTATCCTTTTGTAATTGTCTAATACCCCAGGAGACGGTGCGTGGCCGTTCTATTAACATTTTAATGCTTATAGGTGTAATCACAACATAAATAGCTAATTTATATGCGTCTAGACGACACGGCAGCGAATTACAACTGAGGTGAACTTAATTGACTCTTAAGAATTCGATGACTGTTGGTGTTTGTTTCAATTTCATGAAAGTCAATTAAATTAATTGACTCACCTTTGAAATTGCCTGAAGCTTTCGTTTTAAAGTTTCGAATACTGATGTTCAACCTTCAAGATTGCTTGATACACATGACTATACGAGTAATGTCATATTAGGCAATACTCATAGGGAGCACTACTAAACTATCAAGGTCCAAAGACCGCATGGTTGACGGCACGGTTGGCGCAGTGGTTAAGCGATTGACTGCTGCGCTGCGTGTCGCGGGTTCGATTCCCGTACGGAACAAATATTTGTATGACCTACAATTAGTTGTTCCGGGTCTGGCTGTTTGTGTATGTGAGTTTAAATGTTTGTAAACGCACCCACGATACAGGAGAAATTCCTAGTGTGGGGCAACGTTTAAAAAAAAAAAAAAAGATTTATTCATTCTTTGAAAAGTACTGTTTGCCATCTTTAACAGCTACGCTCAAAATTTTATAGGTATTTCTATTTTCTATTCTTTCAATATCTGCCTAACGTATATCACTACTAAAACTTCAGGTGTCAGTCTTCACACAAAAGTTGTAAAGACGGTGAGAAAATGGGGTCCTGTTATGCCTCCAGGCAATGCTAGCACCTTGTCCCTTTTGGTGACGAGGGAGTAATCTGGCCTTTTAGGGGGACAGAGTTTACTATAAATATCTTAAATATAACATAGCCATGGGTACTGTTCAATTTTAATTATATACTAACGACTTACTACCATTGATATTTATAACGCAAAAGTATTGCAATTTTGTTTGTTGCTAAGTCAAAATTCTATCTCTAGGCTTCAAGGTTTATGGGATATTGCAAATGTCACTTATTTAAATCCTATACTCCCCTGGAAAAAGTCATCGATCATCAGCTTTTCCCACCCTCGGTATGGAGTACCTCCATGCTAATAACACACCTATTACAAAAGATATTGGATCCAACAAAAACGTAACGACTTTACAAAGACAGATCATCTGAAGGTAGAAACCTGTACCAACTTAACAATACCCTCCTTACAACTCTTAACACAAGCCACTAAAGTACATATTAGCCTAAGTAAAGCAAAAGAAAATTCTGCTGAATTGACGGATTAGCAGAAAGTAGAAATCTAAAACAATTTTACGCCTTGCAGTTGCATTCGCTCTTATATGAAGACAAATAAGGGTGGTATCCATTTGAGGGTATGCTGTGAGGTGGCTCATTTGGTCAAGGAGCTCATCAATCAAGCCGGACTTTGATGGAGGTGGTGTAATCTAGTTTGTCGTGTCTGTCTATCGTTCTGCTAAACACCTACTAATTGTGGGTGCAGGTGCACGTATTATGGAATTTTCGTCGTATTTTCAAACAATATTGACAATATTTCCATTACCTGCATGATCGCTTTCGCTGACACAAATTATCTTTTGTTTACCTCTTTTTATGTAGAATTTTATTCGGAATATAAAAGTTGAACTAACAATCATACAATTTCTATTAAACCACCTTTTTCTGGAAAATCTTGTGGGTTTTCATCATAGTTCCTTTCTTTTGTAGGTCACGAATCTCAAACCCTGCCATACCACAGATTAATACAGATAAGACAATCCGCAGTTTAGGTATTAAGCTACAAGTATGCGGTCGCGGCGGGCCTATCTCACTGGGCTGCAGCTGGGCTGGAATTCAGTAGGACTGCAGCGCGCCGCCGGTTTAAGAGTTACGCGATAGAAAGATGCAACTTGTAGGTGAATATAACCGTAGGTAATAATCGTTGTGCGACCTGAATTGCACTTTATTGTGTCGTAGCAAGAGTTGCTTTTTATTTAAATGATTTTGCGGAATGTCCCATCGTTTTAATCTGTGGTTATACTCAAACATACGCGCACCAACATATTGTGCTCAAATTTTAATTTCACTATACAAATAGAAGGTACACACGTACAAATAAAGCGCGGTACAGACGAACATCTGTCGATCAGTTGAGCTGCGCCTGCGGCACTCGAGTGCTGCTGTCGCGGTAAATGTTCCGATGTTTAGTTTGGATGTGGCAGGTTCTATGAAATGATCCTAAATTCATTTTCTGAAACATCTTTAGGTGGTCAATCATGGAGAACTATTCGAATTAATTACAAACATGCGTCTTGACAAACAATGATTTTTCATGTACATCCAGTAATGTTGCCCTAACTTTTTCCTACTTGATCAGAAAAAAGCCAAAGTTAATAAGGTTCTACATTGCAAATTAATACTTTTAGCCCTTAAACTGTTCAGATATTTGATTTTCTCCAGTTCCATAGAATTTCTTTCATTCGCCAATCCAAAGTATCATAACGCTTACAAACTGATACAAATATTATATACCGCATTTGTTCTTTCATTCTCCTCGGTTCTCATGTTTGATGCACTTCCCCTAGTTTATCTCGGGGGCTCAAGTGGCGAGGTGTACCACTCAGTGCCCGATCGATACCGTTTATTGTAATAGCACGAACTATTCTATACGCTCTTCAACTTTTTTGGACATTTAATCTGTTTGCAGTTGCAGTGGGTTGGTTGTTTGTAGCATTGTACTTATGAGTCTAGCGTACGGAAAGATGGCATCTGTTAAAAACTGTATGTGGGCAAAATGTTCCGACAGCTATAAAACTTACTGGGGACTCAGGCAGAAACAATTCAAGCTCTCTTACGTTTCACCTACAGCTACATGAATAAACGACCGTCTTTGATTTAGCTGAATTTGACTTTGTTAAATGCTTCTGCAGTTTACAAAGCGTGTATCTAATACGGTGTGACGAGGACATGTCGAGGATAATAATTAATCTTTGAACTTGTCCGAATGGGTAATTCCACAAATGTCTGGAATGTTTTATTACCATGGTACTTTTGATCAAATTTTTTTTATCACTGTGGTGAATTCAACTCTTGATGTAATTTTATGCCGTTGAATGTTTAATTAATCATACGTTTCAAAAGAGATACCTTTTTGTATTAGAGCTCCAAAAATTTAAATTAAACCGACCGTAATCGCAACAAACCGCAGCCGTCAATAATCACGTTCATCACAAAATGTTTTACTTGAAAAAACCTTTTTATAATCAATTGATTTTCCGCGCGATCGGACCGATATGTCGGACAAACGGACGGAGGTCGGTGTTTAAATTTATGTAATTAAATACAGCGTGTCAGTTGGCTTTCGGGGTTTTTGTTTGACCGACTTTGGGGAGAGGATATTGTAATTTGTAATAATATGATTTTTTCGGACGCTTTACTTGCCGTTCTGTTCCAATATCTGGTGTGTTTTTAGCTTGACCGTGTTTTGCAAAATTCAGTGTGCTACAGTTTTTCCGGTCAGTGACTCCTTTCATACATTAGAACATGTTGCTAAAGCCTTCATTCTGTCAGAGCGTGTTGATGATAAAACAATACTTGATACAAGAATACATTAGGAATACCGTGTCGTACAGTTACCAAGAAAAGGCTGTAACAAAGTTATGAGAAGTATTGAAATAAATATCCAAATGCTACGAACAGACGTCATTAATTACCAAGACATTGCGCACCTTATCTTCTTCGAACAACGTCGAAGTGCATTTAAATTCAGTTCCACGACCACCTTCGCCGTAAGTTTTCAAGTAATTTACGAGTGAATATTTAAGCATCACCTACCAGGGGATCAGAACACGCCAGGGGTGGAGTTTTGTGTGTTTTACTAATTGCTAAAAGATGTTAATCAGGTACCGGAGATGTATAGCCATCCCGCTCTAATACATAAAAAGATTGACGCTCTATCTCTCTCACCTGTCCTAAAGACATAACTCAAAAGCTGAAGCAAAAACCATGACAAGGAATTAATTAGAACTCAAGGTAAATAATGAAGATTGTCGCTTGTACTAATGAGTTTTCTGTAAAGTTCTGTTTGGTAAAATAATTATGAGACAGGTAATTAAGAAGTTTAGGGGAGTATGCAAATGGACCGAAGTTAATTATCCAGAAAAATGACAAAGAATAATCAAAGAATGATCCTCGTGAATCGCGCTGCTGTAAGATATATTTAACAACTAGCGAGAATAAAAACTTTAATAGCTCCTTGCATAAAAACAATTTTCCACTACTACAATATTTCAATCAACCAGATTGACCTCACAAACGCAAACGCCACTAAATCTACAATAACACATTTGCAACCACACAAACAAAGCTAAAGGTTTTCATTAACCATCGTGTAACGCCTCACACACACGATCCTTTGACCACGTTATTATGCGACGTGCACCCTTGCTTATAAAAAAAGTATTAAAACAGAGAAATGTTTGAATAAGTGTGTGATTGCGGTCCGCGCGGAGCAGTGAGAGCAAAACGAGGCGTTTCATTAGTAGGTACGGGAGGAATGTTCATTTTGAGGAGTTTTTCTATCTTTTTGTGCGATACCTGATGTGTAGACTGTTCGGTATTAAGGTGGAAATTGCGTTTTGGGAGATGGCGTAAGTTAGTTGTTTTATTTAGGTCTCTTCTAAACGTGTTTGTTTTTGCTTTGTTTCGGTCTGGAAAAAGTAGAAATTCTTATTAATGTCAGCTAGGATTTATTGACTTATTTTGGCAAGCTTTCCCCGAGGTCTCGTTTCAGAGCTTATGATTGGTTAATCATTAAAACTGCATTTTTTTTTGCGGTAGGCTTTTTTAATCAACATTAATACCGCGACTATATTCTCATTCTCTCATGTCCACATTAGCTATTAATAGAGGATCCATGTTGTACGAGTAGTAAACTGTTTAGCCAGTCAACTATGTGGATAGCCGGTATCCTCTACCACTGGAATGAAAGACAGTGTTCATTACATTAATAAAAAGCCACGAAAATGGATATAATTAATGGGTACACCGTGTAGGCATGACTTAGGTATAGAATAATTACGAGGCAGGACTTATGTTGATACATATATAACAAACCAGAAAACCATTATAAACAACAAATGTAAAATCAATTATATCACCCAAAACACTCGTTTTTATATTTAAACCCAAACTTGCGTGTGGTCGTCTTCGGGCGATAAAATGTGTCCAATCAAAGCATTTAACGGTCCAACGGCGGTTGTCAGCGGTTCGCGTAATTTGAATTTGGAATACAACGCGCGATTGGCAAGACGCGTCGGCAATGACGCGGCACAGTGTCGCCCCGATGTGTGGGGCGGCTTTTATATTTGAATGTCCAATGTTTTGATCGAACTGCCCAATGTCTGAATTTTTAATGGCTATTAAAAAGATTTAGTGGTACTTCTGAGCAGTATTAAACAAATCGAGCGAAGATAAAAGGGTCATTATAATCAGTTTTGTATGTTGTTATGTGACTGTATTTTTACTTCTGAAGAAAACTATCCGCTACAAAGAAACTATTTACATTAAATTTATATTGGTTAATTTTTGCGTTTGAAAACTTTTATTTCTCAATACACACTTGGACACTTGGCAGTATAATCTGAAAACAATAAAATTGATCTTATGAGGAGGTGTTAAGTTGTGCTGCTGATATTAAGCTGCTGACTTTTGAAGTGCTGAGAGAAATTTTAAATATTGATGTTATGCCGACAATTTTGGCTAGTTAGCAATGTCAGGGCTGATGGGATGCGCTCCATGTAAAATACTGATAATCAGGTGCATCAGGTTAGACTGCCAACATACCTCAACTCATTGGTAAATTACCAGGCGGATGACGTACCAAATAAAGATGAAGATTACGAACTTATTTTTCCATGATTTTAGTATATCCCCGAATTATAAATGATGAGCCCATAAACATATCTAGGTATACTTTAAAATAAACGTCGGCGCACACTGGATGGCTCTGCTGCGACAGGCCGCGCGTTATGACGCGTGTCGCGGCCGCGCGGCCCGAGTAGTTTGTCTCCGCTGACCATTTCCTGCACATCCCTCCTGTATGTTGTTACACGGCTGTGGAGATGCTATTACTTGTAAAGTTTTTTTTGAAAAAAAAAAGCAATATTCTTTTGTGTTACTAACTTACTAAGCTTTAAATTGGTCTCGATTATTTTACGTAATACCCGGAGCAGTTGATTGAGACACACATTTTATTGTTGGAAAATCTTGTAGTGATTTGTGGTTTACCTAGTTACAATGGAATCTATGCTAATAGATTTGTTAGAGAGAATCATAAAGAAGTCATGTAATGTATCCTATCGAAGTATAGTATAATCATTCATTAGTTAACCGGCTAAGCCTTCCGCGAATCTTCAGTAAATCTTGTACCATACACAGGTCAACCAGTACCTCGGTTGGCATTGTTAAATATAAAAAGTCTATATGAAATAAACAAGGCATTTCTTCCACAGTTTTCCCTGTCGCGGCTAGGTCGGTCCGGCCCCGAGGGAATATTTCAAGAATATTATTATGTAAGAACATGCGCGGGACTTTATGATCACCTAGCCTTTCTCGGTGACCGCTCTGCCGCGTCGCAAACAACAGGGTTGACTGTTTACCTAAAAGTTTTAGTATTTTTATATAGTGTACTGTTTTAGGCCGATAACTTAGAATTTAAATGTGTATTTTGTCTTATATTTGATATGAAATATTTGTTATAATAAATACATAAAGGTTGTCTGCCATTTTTCTTCGGAAACCAAACGTTTACTTGTTGATAACTTTTTGATTTATGTATTTGCATTCAATTGTTTATCAGATCACGATTGAATCACGCTAGACGAGAAATTAAAATAACATCTCTTGCGGGGCGGCTAACCTCGGCTGCTTATACTGTTAGAAAAATAACGGAGTTATCAGATATAGAAACCGCGCGTTTCGTCTAGTTTAGCTACTTCCACAGCATTATGTCGTATGGTATTTTATTTATTTATTTATTTGGTAATCAGTTCACATACGTCACTCACTTAATATGAATTGAACGCCAGTCGTGTCTGCGACTGACACTATGTGGTCTGGGATGGTGTCCAGGTGAGGCGACGACGTGGTCGATTTCAGTTTTTCACTTACTTTCTTCCAGTCGGTTATCACTTTGGTCGAGCGGGCCTGGATAGGGGGACTAGGTGCATGACTGTCGGACGGTGGTCAGAGTTGAGCTCGTGTAGCGTCTCAATGGATTGTAAACGGAGGTTTACGTTATTGAGCAGCGCTACATAGAGAACGTCGGGAAAACGATTGGGATCGCTAGGGAAATGAGTGGGGCTCATGGGAGCTATGACATCGACGTCGAGGGTGGCACCTAGGTTGAACACGATCCTACCTCTGGTAGAGGTCGTGTTGCTGTTCCAAGCGGGATGTTTGGCACTAAGATTCCCCGCCAAAATGACGGAGTCACTCAGGCCGAAGAGGGTGGTGAAGTCTCTAGTGAGATTGATGGGATCCTCCGCACCGCTAGAGGGTGGGATATAGGCGAAGATGATAATGATTGGTAGATGAACAGTCATGCCGAGCCGACAGAAAGAGATTTCCAGGTGAAGCGGTGGTGGCCAGAATCTCTCAGAGGTTAATTGTTTATTTATTATAAAATTATAACTTCACGTAGCAGCCCTGCTAAGTCCGGAAGTTTGTCCGCGGATTCTTTATATTTATATTCACCTTGTCGTTCGTCCGGCAGATTTATTCACTTCTTTAGAGCGCGCGCACTGACCGTGTCCACGGATCGCCCCCTGTATGCTCGCCCTAACTTAACGCACTGCGACAAAAAATTGCTGCCGACAAAAAAGTTCCCACTTCATTTTAGCGTAGTAGTTCTAGTATTTCTGCAAAATATTTTAGAATTAAACATGGTTTTTTAAAGCTTCAATTAAAATGATTTGTATATTAATATGTTCTATCTAAGAGAGCCGGGTGATCTGTAACTAAGGACCTACCTCGGACACCTGTCTCTATTTAAAAGATTTTGCAATTTTTAACTAGTATTTGTAATATGATGTTGAGATAAATAAAGATGATCTTATTATTAAGATCATCTTATATGGTATAAATTATGATTATATCTTCACTTTTTTTTTTTAAATTCGCAAAAGTGGGTAGTCTAAGAAATTATAGAAAAGGCTCGATAAAATATAAAATTACTCAAAGAGCTTGAAAGTACTGCAGAATGTCTCATGATCATAAACGTCCTTCCTAATGGGGATGAATCTGCCCACCTAATTGCGCTTATGTTAGGATTTTAGCATAATATTACCTGTCTTTCAACAAACCGCAGCGTCTTATCCACCCAGTGCGTTCACCCACCGCACCCCGGTCCACTATGATATGTGTTGCGTAAAATTTTGTTTTTCAGAAGTCAGGCCTGCCTGAGGTATCGCTGACAAATGCCCGACAGTTTATTATAGCAAGGATAAAAGGGATAGTGTACGACCACCTTTAACATGTTTGTGTGCACTTCATTTTTCAAGGATTTATTTTTGAGCGGATGTTTGCTTTGGTTGACTGTGTTTGAATGTGAAAGGTAGAATGTTATTACGATACTTTATTTACATAGGAAATGTTCAAAGTTTTTCTCTGTTCTGTAATGTTGTGCATGTAAACTACTTTTTTTTTAATTGCGGTTTTGGCCTTGTCTTCAGCTCGATCTCGCCTGATGGAAAGCGATGGATGAGGTCTATGATGGAACGAGCAAGCTCAGAAGATGCCTTTCCACACTTTTTTATACCTTTATATCACTTATACCTACTATACATTATACATTTAAGGCGCGTTTCGTATCTGTCTGTGTGACCACGTTGTTCTTCTCAACTACGCAACGGAATTTTGATACGGTTCACTATGATTTAGATTTTTTTTTCCGGATAGTTTTTGTGTTTAATACATTTATATTAAAGTTAGTAATAATAAAAAAATCTGGATGTTCTGCCAGGTCGTAAATCCCGTGCGAAGCAGGGGAGGGCGCTTGTTATAAATGAATAGTGGTACCTAGCTGAGCTGCTTTTGAAGAGAGCTTCAGGGGGATGCTACCACCACACCGATTACTACGACCAAGTAGAGTTGCTGTGTTTCGGATTGATGGTTATGGGTGTCAGTGTATGTGCAGTTCCATGAGATATTTCAACTGCCGAGCAAGGCATCTTCAAAGCCTCTGTTATTGTATGTAGCATAATCAGCTTATAATATTCCCACTGCTGGGACACAGGCCTCCTCTCTGTCTGTTGTATGTAGATGTATGGAAATCTGCAATACGTCCGGAATCAGTGACTACTTACTAGTTGACGCGCTATCTGGCAGGCAAAGCTTATTTCTTTATGAAATCTCTTCAAGTCGGTCATGACCATGAGTGTAACTTCAATTTTTTTTACTTAAACTTAGCTGAGTCCCCTAAAAATGCACACGCTCAAATTCGCCAATTCTCATCCCTCAAAAACGGCACATGCATCACTCACGAACTACCCCTAATCTCCATTATGCTCTAATCACCCCGTCCCCCGCGGCATAACTGCACAGCACTAATCCCCACGATGCCCACCGATGCCCACCGATCCCCATAGATCCCCACCTGGCTAGCTAAGGGGATTTGAGTGCACGCGCGTTTGAATCGCGCCCGTATTGTTGATATTGTTGATTGATATTTTATGATGTAGGTATTCTATTTTTGTAAGTGGATATTGTTTTTTCGACTATTAAGCCTGATTTACACGGTGTGATTTAATTACCTGTAGCATACCACAAGTTGAAGTAACAATAAAAGTTGCATCGTCTTAACAGTGTTCAGACGATGAAAGTCATTTGTTGCTTTAATTTTATTGTATGCCTCAGGCAAGAAACTTGCATCGTGTTTTTGGGGCTTTAAGTGTGATAAACTTGGTAAAGATAATGCATTGTTCCTTGCATGCGGGTCTGTTATATACTTAACGCTTTTAAAACCGCTATGCTCAATCAACTCAACACTTCACATCTTAGGAAAATAACACCGTGCTTTGCTCCCATTTCTCGGACTACATCTTCTACAATGATGCAAAACACGTTAACAAACAATATGACAACAACAATTAATGCAATGACAATAACAAATCGGTTCAAATCGTCGTCATGCCAAACTATTCAATTCGCCCCGTCTAATTGACTCGGAGCCATTTCAACAGGTGATTTGATACCCTCAGTCGCTCCTGGCACCAATAAACCTACATCTAATTGAAGAAAACTGAAGAACAAAAAGGAATATAGGTCTTCTTTTGTTTGGTCATGTAAATAGAAGAGATGCTGCGACATTCGGCATCAATGAAGCGAGACAGTGCGATGAGTCGGTGTTGTAAATTAGATGAAATTGCTTATAGTTTTGCAGGAAGAGATAAATATGTTTACAGTTACATATTTATCGTAAAGTCTTATTGTAATTCTGTAAATACTTAAGAGGACATAAGAAGGTCCATTAGCGACACTCCTTAAAAAAAATATTATTTCGTGACTGAGAAGGAATTATGAAAAACGGCTCAATATGGAACCTCGGTAGGTGTGTCTAGAATTTTCCTTTAGAATTTACCTTTTATAACGTTTCAAATTGAGACACGAAGCAACAAAATTCGATCTACAGAAAAGCGGCCACATTAAAAAAAATAAAAAAAAACTGCGAATTAGTTGAAAATATTTCTTTAAATTCAATTGAAACTTAGTTCTAATTTAATGTTTAGTGGAATATAGTTTCTAAAACCAGGTCCGCTGCGCCATGTTTTCGTGTTTTACAAACACCTAACATTGTTAGATAACTGATTTGCAGCGCGGCCCAACATTTTAGTTAAGACCCGGCTTAATGGTGTGCACCGTCAGCACAAAAAAATTATAAAAATTATTGATCCATCGGCCATGCTCAGAAGTGCACACATCCAATTACTACTCAACGAAACTACACATCTGGCCAAAACGATGTGCTCCTCTTAAATTGCAATTCACAATCGATCGCTCACCTCAGCTCGGATCGCACGGATCGCTCCCACTTGAGATCGCCCCCGTTCGCCACTTATTACGCCCCGCGGCTACTGGGGCAGCACTATTGTTCGATCTTTTCATTATAAGGTGAACCTTTAAAAAGTATTTGGGTGTGGGGACGAGATGTACTCACACGGAATGACATCGTCAAAATAGCTTTTGTAATGACAACTCGATATTTTCCATGATTATTATTTTCCTAATTTTCCAAAGCAAGTATTGCTACTTAAAATGTTATTTAAAAGTCGTAAAATTGTTCTTTTTGGAGTCCAAAATAGGTAGCAATTCTATTAACCCACATTTCAATCCTACTGTTTAATTCATATACCCTCTAAATAAAAAACATCCCCGCCCCGTGCACAATAAAAACGCATTCGTATGCAGCGACTTACAGAGGCCATTTTAAATGTTTTTTGAATTAAGAACTCGCCCGCGGCGTAACGGTCATTTTTTCCCTTTTATATTATTTTATTTGCACAGGGGCTTACAGGGCAATAAAGGTAGGGATGGGTTAATAAATTTCGTACGTGTGCCAGTAATAAAAATTCTGATTGTGTTTTTTAATATAATGGGCTCATTGGGTTCCATTGTGAGGTGAGTATTATTATGATTTGCAGTGGATTATTTGTGATGGATAATACTAATGTTGACTGGACAATGTGTATGTACTTTAACAATAGTAATATTACGAGTATTATTATTTTGTTTTACCATGTGAACGTCTTGTCATACATATATGTTGTCTAGACGATGTGTAACTTACCTACTATTATAAAAAATATTTTCGTTGATGATTTATACATTTGCCTACTTATTCAGTCATTATTTAGACTGCTAAATGCAGTTGTAGAGCAATAGGACTAATTTAATCTGTAGAGATTAAATTAGTCCTATATGTCGAGATTGTTGATACGTGCACGACACGTCATATTTTACAGTTAGGTAACACTATTCATAAAAAAATGCACATGTGATTTTAATAAATAATTAAGTTATTTGTTTACAACACAAAACAAAGCAAAACTTCGTAACTTCGGCGACAAACGCCGCTACTCCCCGCTGGAGGCGCTAGCATCGTCGCCCACGCTCTCTCCCGATGAATGAACGCCGTTTGGCCATTTTCCCAAAGGTATGTTGATGTTATACTCGACTGATTCCTAGAACTGATCGTTTATAGCCGGTTTATAGCCGCGCGTGTTATGAACATTAAGGATCTCTTCAATGTGTATTGATGTATGTGTGTCAAACGTATTTCTGCTAAAATAATCTTGTCATCTGATTGATGTTTATTTAGTTTCGGAGATTGATATTTTTGGTGGTATTTATAATATTATAATAAGTAGGTCTTTCTAGGGTTGTGAGACATTATCGGATTAAGATGAATATAGTATTACTCAGAAAGTTTTATATTAAATTAATTATTTATCCGAAAGGAGTATGATATTAAAGACGACTTAGCGGAATCAAAAGAAAATAAAACAAATTCCACATCACCTAAGATTTTTCTAAGTTGGGTAATTGATTTTTATCTCGGATATCAGAAAAAGAGCTTCGCAAAATACTTGGGTCTTTATCATTCATTATGTAGGTAGATAGGTACGATTATAGTATGCGTACCGAACTACCCGATTGGTAGTTGTAATCAATATATTTAACTGTATCAAAAATACACATTTCACAACATAAATAAATTAAATGAGACTACTTATGTCGTAAGAGCTATTATACAATTTTTTCAGCTCAAATCGTGAATAAAGATTGTAGTCTTACACCTAGATAATCTTAACCCTGAGCGAAAAGTGTTCAGTTCAGTCTGTTTTGAATGGCTGCCAGGTAGTTAGCTCAAAGACACGAGTTACTGTGCTTCGATATAATATTGTTATTGTAGCGGTACTAGGTACACATTTAGCTACAGTTTTTTTACATGTTGTGTGAGCTGATATAATAGAACTGAAAGTTTTTTGAAATCGTTTTTTCATAGATGTACTACAAATTAGTAATACTCAAATCTCCTGCAGTACAGTTTGTCGGCAGTGTTCTCATGGATACAGTCTTCTTGACTAATATCCATTAAATTATTATTGTGAGCTATTGAATAGCTCATTAAGCCCATCTGACACGGGACATTATCTACTATTAATGATGAAACAAAGTTCAATGCTAATTTGGCGAAGCTATCTCTTGTGCGAAACTTATCTATTAAAAAGTATATAGGTACTTAGAAATGTTGACCCAATACCGTTTCTACCGTGACAAAGTGTTACCTAGAGAAGACTATCCTGTATACAACGAAAAGCTCGGCAAGTGGAAACCAAACTTCATTTCAAGACATATCTTCACCACCTACCGCACACAGCTCAAATTCATGTCCCACAAATGAAACATAGATGACAGATGCCATCCAAAATTACGCCGTACTTTGCCTTTTAGTCAGAAGATAAGTAGCGGTGTCGCCTCAGCGGTGCGACGGCGCGGTAATACACGGATAATCAATTAATTTGCCAGTCGCGCCAATTAGTCGCAAGTTGCACCTCCTGTTATGATTATGATTAATCTCGGGGATCGGTTTATGCTGTAGTTATGGTCCTGGTTAGTAAAGCCAGTTTCAGGTATCTATAGATAGTCTTGGAAGTATTCTGAAACCCCAAAAACGACGTTACAAGAATTAAGGCTAGATTCAACTCTATGAAACGAGTGATAGGAAAATTGTACACCATCTCACTCACATAACACCCAGATACCTGAAAAATAAGACCATGTTTTTCTCAACAAACCAAATTAAAATTGGTTCTCACAAAACAAAAGCCAGTCAACCTCTCTCAGTCCTTGAGAAAATAAACAACCGTAGGTACCTAACATTTAATGTTTTTCTTCCACATACCTATCCATACCTACACGTGAACAAGCAAGTGCGTATATTTAGATGTTATTATCTCTCGGATAACGTCGTCGAACGAAGTGAAAATCTTACAAAGGAACTTGTTTACCTCTAATTAATATGCCGTAGGTAAGATTAAGGAGGGCATGGAGTTGCTCCAAATAATAAAACATAAGGTAATTTCATGATTTGAGGCTTTGAGGAAAATACGATGAAAAAAAATAAGAACTGTTCTTTCAGAATCCACAGCAAGACCCAGAATCTTGCTAGATTCTGAAAGACAAAAAATATTTTTTTTTCATCGGTCTACAGATTTCTGTTTCTGAGTAAAAACTTTCAGTCACTTAAGATTTTATCAATTAAATTTGCTCAATAGTTTTATCAATTAATTTAGCTGACCAGTTAATGAATGGCAAAATATTCTTAATTGTCGTGATTTACCGACGGTTTCTAGGGCTGCCCCATATTTACTCTTTGACGAAGCATAGTAAACTGTCAGCTGAAACAAATGCTTGGCACGAGCAGAAATGTCACTTTACTCAGTCTGACAGGTGGGCGCACCCTACCGACGTTCTCAGAACATTACACACGCTCACATTCCCCATAATATTTCAAAATGAAATGATTCATAATTGCAAACTAATCATAAATCATACAGTTATAAAAAAAAAAATATATATTTTTTGGAACCGACTGCGTGATTCTGTTACTTTTCTAACTTCAAAGCTCTATTGGGTTTCGATCAAAACCAGTATTTTAATACAACATTTAAGCCTACCTATTTAATATATTTCCTACTTTCCCTTCCGTATCTCTTTTCTTACTTCATCTTCAAAATATATAGCGGGTGCAACTCCACGATTTTACTGTACATCAAAACGTAGTGAATGACATCAACCCATTAGCGGTGCGCGCAGTCAGCGGCGCCCTACCGTGTACACCGCGTTTGTCTAGGGCAGGCCCTTTTACAGCCTACAATTAAGTAAAGAAGAATTAACTTGGGAAATTATTTTATAATGATTTAACTCATTAGATCACACAAAGGATTAATTGGTTAGAATGAAGAGTTAGCTTAGTTCTGTATTTTTTCCGGCTCAGACACTTTTTGTTAGACCTTCCGAAAGCGTATTAGAATTAATTTATTTCTTAGAATAGTTTAGTAAAACAGAATATTTGAAATTTCAATGAAAAATGGCCTTCTTAAAACCTTTATTGTACAAAAACATTATTCTAAGGCAACAAGTAAGAATGCCATTGCGTCTACCACCATTGTCTGTTACGATACGACCCCGACACGCTACATCGCGTCGTATCGTCTGATCGTGTCATCTAAACGCTCCAAGAGACATTCTCCCACGTACATCCAGGTTGCTTCGCTTAATCAACCCTCCAGTAATGAGGGGTATCTTCCGAGGGGCGCGGAATCAATTAATGAATATTTTACTTCTCCGGGATCTTAATCAACGTCCCGTGTCCCGGATTTTTGGGGATCGCGCGGGATTCCGGCGTCTTGATTTATTATAGTCCGCGGAAGTGATTGATTTAAACTTGATTTAATTATGAGTTCGATTCTCGTTTGTTTACGTTTTGTTTTGTTTTATTATCCATTTGTGGAGTGGATAGGAACGGTGTGGACGGATTTGATGGAAGTGTGTTTATGTTGGGTTGGCAGTAACTAAGTAAGTTTGATTATGTTTATTCATTATTTTCGTCTTTGTTTTAATTATTTTGCAAAATAACAATAACAATGTCTCTAGAAACAATATTAAAGAGTTGGTGGTGAAATTAAGAAAATAAACAAGGCACTTACGTAGACAGCCAAAACCTGATGTGTAAATTAATCCAAAGGAGAAAGGCTCAAATTATATTCAATTCCACATACTCAATCACCCCATGAACAGTTCTACACCTTGTTTATTATTGTATCTACAGTGAACGTCTCTCTTTCATACAACGAATGACACGTCGCTCTCATCGAGTCAATAACCTTTACCTCGCAGCTGATCTCGAAAACGAACGCACGATGACAACCAGCCGATACAAACTTATTTATTTCTCTAATATACCCGTATATTTCACAAAAAAATACCTTGATTTATTCTAACATTAGCGAAAAGGAATTCTCTAACAAGCTGTGTAAATCCGGTGTTCAAATATTTTGCAAGACCAATGGAAATACTTTCCCAGACTGTTTGGTTGTATGTTCTTTACAAAACAAACTAAAATCAGTAATAAATCAACGTCTTAACGTTTATTTAGTATTTCCTACGTAATTTTTTGGACGCCACCTTCGTGCGCTCGTGCTAAAACTGATCATTAACAAAATTTCAAAGATTATTTCTCTCATTTCTAGATCGCGACTGTTCGAAATTAATAACCACTTCTTTATTTACACCTTTTTCCTACATACTCACTGAAAACTAAGCTCTATAACGGTTACTTTAGACGTTATAGTGAGTTTTTCACGTATCGCTTATAAGTTTGTTTTCATAGAGACAGCCCGAAGATATAAATTATTGTGTCAGAGCAGAGTCACCTGAGTGTTTTTATATTTTACGATTCTCTTTTTAAAAATGCGAAACATGTTTAGTTTGACAACGCAGTAAAATGATTTCGTAGGTAGAAAAGTTTGATGTTAATGTTACCGTCTAAAAGCTTTTTTATGAAACACCATAATAATTATTGGTAAAAAATATTATTATTGTGACTAGTTACGTTTCTTTTTAATCGACTTTCTAAAAAGGAGGAGGTTTATAAACCGAATTGACCGGAACTCAAGATATCTCGAATAAGCTAGTTAAGCGACTATGAAGCAAATTTAAATAAATAATTCTGATGAAAATGGTACCATCGAACTGATCTGAAGATGAAGCCGGAAGGTATGCACCGGAACTCCGTAATAAAACAATGTATCCTAGCCTTCTAGCCGTGTTTGGGCTTTTTGAAATTGTCATGAGAAGCGCTCGGGCTATAAATGATTATTAACCGATATTTATTAACTTTGCTTGAGTAGTCTTTTTGAGTTAGCTTCGATAATACGTATTTAATCCACTTCGTATATCTTGTGTCACTGTTGTTTGTGCGGTGTAGCAAGTAGTGGTAATCGAATTGTTGTGGGGTAGGTACCTACCATAACTAAAATAAAAACTTTTTAACGAAAAATCAAACGACTACAAAAAAAAAAAAAAAAACACTAAAAAGTGAAAAATAACTTTAATTTCGGAAGTCGGTGTCCTGGGTTCTGTATTTTTTTTATTTATTTTTTTGTGAAACAGTTTTTGATCTGTGGATTTGTACAGTAATTGGGCGATATTACTAGGGCTTTAAACTTCAAAGTGTTATTAATTATGATTTACTTTATTGATGAATAGGTAATTATAAGTATTATTTGAAACTGTGCTATAACTTGAATGTATGAAGAGACTTGCTGGTATAGGTTATGAATATCGGATAAAGTGAATGCAGAGTTGTTTTGCATAGATTTTTTTTTAAGTGAAAACTTGTTTAGCCGTGTTAAGCGATTTTTGGTAGGGCAAAAACGTATGGGTTCGCGTCACCGAAATGCGCGACATGCTCGTGACGTGTTGCGCCAGACTCTCAGTTATTCCAAAGTTTTGAGTTTTCACTTCTGTCGACACGGTCCTTATGACTGCCAAATTTTTTTTTTGTGATATTTTATTGCAGCTTTGTTGGTTTTATTTATGTTCTCATCTTTAATTGACTCGAATTGACTTATTTTTCAAGATATCCGGTATTATATCTCTTCCTTTAGGTTTTGTTCTCTCTTCGATCAAAGAAAGCCGAATTTAGCCATCCATTGTAACCTAAATAACCTGAATGGTTGTTCAAATTAAATATGTCTTTAACCAAAGAAAATTGTAGAATTTTATCCACCGGTAAAATACAATACAGAAATTGAGGAAACCGAATATATATTGAATAGGCACATTCAACCTAAATCCAAAATTTTCAATCTGGCAAGTTGCACCGTATATTAACGGCAGATGAATCGACCTATTAAACGAGGAAAAAGAACAAGATAAGAGCTAACTCTTGGATCTCGCGGTCGCGGTGTCCAATAATTCACTTTAAGCCCAGTTTAATTCTTGCCTTAACTGGATGTTGGGGAGTCGACCTCGTTTCTTAAATTATGTGCTAAAAAGCTAATCGTGGTTATCTGTACCGTTAACTGAGACTACTGTTTGTTGATCTTGAGATATTAATGGGTTTTGATAGCTCCTTTTTACTTTGAATTATTGGGAAAATTGCGGATAACATTCATATTTTTCTAATATATGAGCTGAATTTTGAAATTAGTCATAACTTCTAGCGTTTAATTGTTCTTGAGACTATCTGGTCTATCTACAATCGTTATACTGTTCAATCAATTAACAAGTCAAGTGCACAATGTTAAGTGATAGACCGATGGTGTTTTTGACCGCCTTTGTGGTCTTGGTGTAAGACCACCTGTCTCAGACAGAGAGGTCCCGGGTTCGATTCCTAGCTGGGGAAAAACATTCTGCTCGGATTGGTTGGTGGTAGGGCTTGTTCTAAGTCTGCCTGGCGAGCTACCACCATCTTAACTACGTCTGTCGCCATAACAACAATGTTAACAGAATTTGTTGTGTTTCGGCAGTTAGAGGTAAGATAGTGGTAGCTCGCCAGGCAGACTTAGAACACGCCCTACCAATTGCTCTGTGGTTGAGGATTCCGGGTGAAGCTTGCTTCCACCTGCGGCCTTATCATCACTTACCATCAGGTGAGATGAAAGCCAATAGATTATCCGTTGAGGATTTAAAAAAAAATGGACAGCATGCAAAAACAATTTTATATCCAAGAAAAAGAATAAATAGATACATAAATGACACACAATTAAGCGTTAAGGACTGCGTTTTTCAGTATTTTGTTACTTCGAAAACGTTTGCTTGAAAAGCGCTGTTTTCCAAGCTGCCTGCTTAATTTCAACATAAAAGCTAGTTGAATAAAAAGATTCGGCTCAATAAAATTTCAATAAATATTTTTCATTTCATTTCATAACTAAAATGGACTCCCCATGAATCTCTAGAAAAGCAATTCGCCTGTACCCATTGTCCATACAATTAAAAACCAAACTACCCATTATACCAATCAGGCTACCTACCATCCACCTACAGACAATAGGTAGCGGTCATTAGAACCCCGGGGAGGCCAGCGGGGGTCACCTCCCGGGGGTCCGGGGTCCAGTCTGTGCCGGTACAATGCGCTAATGCACCCAGTTTAAGTGCTTTAAATTGATATGTCCTGTTATAGGTATGCATGTACTGAGCTGGAATTGATTCTTTGATGTGTTGTTTATAACAAAAAAATATTTGACTACAAGTATCAAGTTATGGAAAGAAAAAAGATATAAACAAGTAGGTACTGCACATAGTGCTACTGGAGGAAAACATAAGGAAATGTAGGACAATAAAGAAATAGCTAGGTATAAGATATTTAGCTAGCCATGCTCAAATACGGTTTATTGTTTCCCAATATTTTCTACTTTTACTACTGTTGGCACTGGTTGAAGGCATGGTGGCGTGGTCGAATTTCAATAGATTTGAAGAATTCGACGACGCTTCATAAGATTTAGAGCAGTTGAGCTTTATGGATACCAATATATTAAAAGGGTGGACAATTAGGTTCCATTTGCAAGTCATTAATGTAATCTGAAATTTGAATCACTCAGCTAAACTCAACTTTAACGTCATTATTTTTTTTTTTTCAAGAAATGTTTTGCAGTTGGTAGGTATACGTCAGAAAGTATCGACACAAGCAA
The DNA here is from genome assembly GCA_947523025.1 of Dryobota labecula. Classification (NCBI taxonomy): domain Eukaryota; kingdom Metazoa; phylum Arthropoda; class Insecta; order Lepidoptera; family Noctuidae; genus Dryobota; species Dryobota labecula. The sequence goes on along the minus strand of OX383289.1, from coordinate 1,530,650 downwards.
CCCAAAGGACCTTAACTTAAAACAAAAATCCCCAACGTATGCGTCCGGCGCCGCGGTACATAAACACGTTCGGTCATTTCATAAAACATCTGTGTATTTTCTATTTTGATAGGTTTCATATTTCTGACCGCAGGGGGCGTTGCTCGTAAAACGCGAACGGTTTGGCTTTCTGCCCTCCCTGTGTATTTTATTAACGGCAAACGCTAAGGTATAGCGTGGTGAGGTTCAGTTTAATAAAAAAATTGTGCGGAACAGCCAAGCCAACACTTGTGCCCGTCTGGTTGAAGTTGTCGGTACATCTGTGACTTGCTTGTCTTGGGACTGTTTGGTTTGTGTTTTGTTTATGCTGTAGACTGATATGCGTAGAAGTGTCTAAAAAAAGTAAGTTTTGCCAAGTGTCTATTGAAACATCTTTAAATCCGAGTCTTTAAGAGAATAAGCCTTTCTCTTTTTAAAACACAAAAAACAAAGCAAAGTATGTGTTACGTAAAGCCTTTCTATTTTGCATTGTTTCATTCAAAACAATCATGAAGCAGTCATTTAACTACATTTCCTAGATCGCATATAAGCTAGGATCAAAATTCTTCCAGAAGTAAATTTCGTGTGGCAACAATAATTCTTTGACCACATCTTGATCCCATGCTTAACCCCGTACTATAAATCGTGTTCGTAGTTCCCGCATTTATTAAGTAATAAAATTAAAACATAATCTACTTATTACGAGTTTCTGGCACTATTTCATCTCAGTCGTAAAACCTCAATTTTTTTTTTCTTGTTACGTAAATTTCACGGTCCGTTCAGTGATCTATATATTATTATTACATTACATTTAATTTATAGGGATTAAGAAAGACTGATTTTGCGTAAGATTTTAAACTAACATAGACTACAAGAACTCAGAAAAATGTAGTGTCGAATATTGTTTATCATACTAATATTATAAAGGCGAAAGTTTATGAACAGCCAGCTGTTTGAGCGTGTTTGATAAAATTTGGTATGGACGTAGCTGATACCCTGGATTTACACATAAGCTACTTTTTATTTCGAATGTAGTGTTCGCGGGTAACACCGCGGGGCGTAGCTAGTTATAAATAATAATAATACCTAATAAATCTTAATTCCTCCATATAGGACACTTGAGGAAAAAATGCAGGTATGTTTAATTTTGCCTCTTGGCTCAGAGGATGGACGAGAAGGGTGTTTACGGAGCATAGACTGATATCCGCATATAGCTATACTGTGGAATATCTTACCGGCCGAAAAAGCAGAACCTTCAGAACAGCTCATTGTGCTGGTTCCAGTCGGATGAAATGGTTCTCAGTAGCACCACCCCAGACTGGAATATCCATACTAATATTATAAATGTGAAAGTAACTCTGTCTGTCTGTCTGTATGTTACGTTTTCACGCCTAAACCGCTAAACCGATCGTCATGAAATTTGGCAGAGATATAGCCTGGGATATGGAGAAGGACATAGGCTAGTTTTTTACGCGATAACAAGATCGATTGGCACAAAGCAAAATAAACCACCCTCAACTGCTTGACTTGCGTAATTTTTTAAAAACGCAATTCTGCTTGCGAGTTCTACCAGAAAGTGTGTCTCTAGGTGTCTGTGCCAATTGAGATGTTGGTCGATATGAACGCCTAAGTATTTGACACTAGTGGACTTAAAGATTTCAAGGCAGTTACAAATGGTGGAAGGCGTACATAATGGGCTTTAAGAGTAAGAGAAGGTGATGGGCATAAACTTGATTTGATTGCAAATGGTAACAAACCGTTTTACTGAAGTTAAGAGTGAGTAGTTTGTTACTCAACCATTCTATTACACGTGTAAACGACTTCTCGGTACTCCGATAGCACTATTATCCTCAAGACTTTCTACACACATTCATCCAGATCTACATCATTGATTGGATTCTACAATAGTAGTAAGACCGAGGAGAGTTGTGACAGAGGATAGTTGTGACAGAGGAGAGTTGTTCAACAAAGTCCATGGAGCAATAATGGTGAAGATCTATTCACGAGTCGGGGCTGTTTCACTGCCAGTTTCGCCATCATTGTTCGAAGTTCGGTACAGTAAACATCTGTTGATATTGCTTGACCACACCTGAGAAAGCTATAGTGAATAACACCATGAAGAGACCACCAAACAGTTACCATTACCTTTTTATTGGTAAGTTTTGCTTTTACTGTTGCGGCGTTTGACCTGGGGTCAACCATTGCATTTTTCGCGGTACGGTTAGCGTAAAGAATCCACTTTTCGTCACATGTCACAATTCGAACCAATATTCCTTCATTTCTGTACCGATTCAACAAGGCAGCGCAAGTTTCAACACGCGTTTGTTTCTGCAGATCAGTCAAATCATGAGGCACCCATTTTTCATATTTTTTTTTAATTTATTGATTTGATGCAAATGAGTCAATATTGTAGGTAAGGTAATATTAAACAATGCTGCTATTTCCTGGGTAGTTTGACTCGGATCGGCTTTCACCATCTCCTTCAATTCAGCGTTATTCACCTGTGTGGGCGGTCTTCCACGTGGTTCGTTCTTCAAGTCGAAGTTTTCATTACGAAAACTTTTAAACCAAAAACGCACAGTGCATTCATTAGCAGTCTCCTCTCCAAACGCAGCATTGATATTGCGAGCCGTTTCTGCCACGGTAGTTCCGCGTCGGAACTCGTATTCAAAAATTACTCGGATTTTCGAAGTATCCATCTTTTCCGTCTAAGCTGAATAAAAAAAAACAATTGAAACAGTTGAAATTCGAAAATAGAATGTTGCACATTTTTTTAAAGAAATATCTCAGCATAATGTAAAAAAAGTTTTACTCGAATATCTCACACCATGAAGATTTAATGTCAATTTATTTATTTATTTATTAATGGTTAGCCTAAAATTGTTTACACATAACATTTAATTTAAAAGTGCACGATTTACATTTGCAAGTGCAACAATTTGTTACAGGCTAACACCGCATGCACAAAGTACTTTGAATTATACATTTTAATGACTGAAATTAATTTAGAATAGTAAGAATGATAAAAATAATGCATAAACAAAGCATAAATCTAGTAATTTAAAACATAAATCGAATAAAATTAATTAATTCAAAGTATATAATAATTACTATAAAACAGCAATCTCATACTTTAATGTTTGGTGTGTTTTTGCATGGATCGTTGTTTATTGCTTCAAATGTTCTGAAGACAGGCATGTCTTCGAAGTAAACACACAAACTGTCTCAATTTCGTACCAAAATGTATAATAATTCATGTTATTAAAGTATTGAAATAACGCGATTTTTGTATATTTTTCTTACTATTGAAAGTTTATTAAAGTTGTTTTTTGATTACTTAATGGTGCTTATTTAGGTACATTTATTTGTCAATTTTCTTTTTTCTTTATACCTTGAAAGCCATCTGTTTCACAACTTATCTCCACCTCTGTCACAAGCTGGACAGTTGCAGCTGGAGAGTTATGACATAACGACTCATTTCAGTGTATGTCGTTTTTTGTCTGATATAGATAATTTGCAATATTTTTTCTATCCCAATCCAATAGAGGATGGAACTAGCAATCGATGGTTTAAAGTTAACTGCGTTTTAAATAACTGCGAGAGCGGGCCTGGACTTACCCATCTGAATGATTACCGTACGGAACACATACAAAACAACTGTTTCGTGCTTTATTAGAAAAACAATGTTGATAATAATGTTGTAACATATTTGTTAGTAGGTAACAAGAGCAGGTGTGATAAACATAGAAACAATAAAACAGTCGGCCTGGTTACGTAAAGGTGACGAGGTTAATGAGGGTAATAAAGCGATAATTAAAGGTTATAAAATGTTATAAAAGTTTTAACTATTTCTTTAGTTTGTGTACTCTATTTATTTACTTACTGTTTTTGCGCAGGTGAGCATTTTCTCTGAAAGAAAAATAATTTAAGTCCCTTTATCTTGGTATATCTTCAAATAAGCAAGCTTGCTCATTCCTTACTTAGGTATTTTTGAAAGTGTTCTATTTACTCTCAGTATATTTACTTAAATTATATCAAATCACGCCTGTATTCCCCGAAGGGTTCGGCAGGGGTGCACCTATATCATCCAAATTTCGCCAGATATGTTTAAGTCCCATGTAATGGGGGGGAGCCTATGGCCATCAACCGGAACATTATTATCAACATTGTTTTTCTAATGAAGCACAAAACAGTTGTTTTGTATATGTTCCGTACGGAAACTATTGAAGTAGGTAAGTCCAGGCCCTTTTTCACAGTTATTTAAAACGCTGTTAACAATTGTAACAATTTTCACACCAATATCTCAGTCGAAAACAGTGTTAGCTCTATGCTCGTTTTAGATACAAATAGCTAGTTCTATCCTCTATAGGATTTTGGTAGAAAAATTGTGCAAATTATCTAGATCAGATGAAAAACGACATAAACTGAAATTAGTCGTTATGTCACAACTCTCCTAGTACCGAGGTAGGTTGTGATAGAGGTAGAGGTAATTTATGACACAGATGGTTTTAAAGATGTAAAGGAAAAAAATTATTAAATTAACAAATAAATGGAAATAAGCAACAATCAATAACAATACCTGTAACAGCAACAATATCAAGGCCTACACTGTCCTTCCATACCTAATAACACTGTTATTTGAAAATATTGTAAAAGATTTTACTAGACCAACCAGGCAGTCATTTACTTAAATATAACTTTAATTTATTTACAAGAATCTTCTCAATGATGTTGCGCGGTAAATTGTTGGAAAACCTCTACTTTCGACTGGATATTTCAGGTAGAAACTGCATAAATACAAATACCTACTTAGATACAAGAAAATATTTCTAGACTCACTTGTACCGTCTCACTGTCATTTCAACCTGACTTTTATAGCTTTTCGTAAAAATTGCACACCGCTTCAGTAGCAAATCACTCCACAAATACTTTCCTGAGATTTTATTGCGATAGTCATTAATTCGATTAACAAATTTCATGATCCTCACCTGTCACAATTGAACAACAAGATAATATGTTACAGAAAAAAAAAAAGAAAAGATGTTTTAGTTTTGTTGATCTTTTTGACTATACCTAAGTACCAAGTGAGAAAATTCGCTTCATAATTATTAGATCATCATTATTCTTCTGCCATTATTTCAATTTATTTGGGGTCGGCGCAACATGTGTTTTTCTTCCATAATTCTTTATTAGTCATCTGAATAATGATTAGATATTGTTTTGATATAGAATCTAATAAATTGGCATTTTGGACTATACTTCAGATAAGTTAAGCTAGACTATTGTTTAAAAAATACTTTAAACTTGTTTCTATATACAGGGTGGATATGACCTTGACCGCTGTAGTTACAGAAAAACGGTCTTAGGAGACTGGTCTTAATTTTTTTTTTTTGTGAAAGTTTTGAAATCAGTCAGCAAGAAAATTGGCAATTTTCACAAAAAAATATTTGTTTTGAAACGATCCAGTTTCTTAAATAGATCAAAAAACTTTATGACCAACTGAGGTTTGAGTACCTACTAGAAAAGTCAGAAATCGCAAAAAACTTTTCCTATACATTTCGTACGAATGAGACTCCCAACTTCCTTTTTTATGATGGATAGACTGGTCGCTACAACTCCCAAAGATAGATCAAAATTTCTCAAAAAAATAAGGACAGTCTCATAGGACCGTTTTCCACCCTGTATAATTATGCGTACTGACGGTTTTCAGCTCTGAAACTCAGTGTTCACAAATACTATATTTTCATAAATAAGCTCGAAAGTGAGTTACAACGTAATCGTAATCATTAATCAAAAGCATAAGGCATAAGCATAATTAGAGTAATAAGAATAATAAAAAATAAAAAAACCGACAGTAGGTAACAATATACCTGCTTGAAATAAAAGATTCTTCATCGTAACATTTCCCAACCAGTATCTTCACGCGCGTACCACCGGAAACGTTACTAAATAACGTGTGTAGGCGTCTAAAACAGTTGTACGAGTATGAAAGGTGCATTTGTAAGGTAAATTAAAAGCCGCAAATCATCTCTGAGTAAATATTAACGTTTTATTACGTGCGGGGCCGTTCTACAACGGATGCATCTGCCCGATGAAATTCATAGATTCGTTTAGATTTTCTGGTGAATGGAGCGTATGTTTCTAGTAATGGTATCTACACTCTGTCCAAGGTTTGGCTAAAAACTAGAAGGCATTATTGATGTGTAACATCTTTCCTCTCGTTTTCTGTGGGAATGATTTCGTAAAAAGGGACGGAAGTGTGTAACAGGAAGCCGGGGAAGTGCGGTCTATTTATATCGTTATCATACTTTTTTTCTATTTCAGCCAAACATTTGGCTAAACAACTTGCTTCTTTTGAGCAATGCAATGATATTTTAAATATTTCTACCAATCATTTGGCAACAACTAATGACATTGATAATCATTTAAATTAGAAATTAGGACAATAGAGGAAACCTCTGGCTTAATTTAAAATGAAGAAAATTTAGTTAGTAGTAGTTCTTTAATATCACACCCATCAAATTGTAGTAACCTGAATAAATGTAATAAAAATATACTGAAAATAGTTCATCAAAATATACAGGGTGTGATAGGTAAGGAATTAGAATTGGAGCTGTTCATGAACTGTAGTTTTATTGATATTTTATGTGTAACTGAACATTGGTTAAAAGTCCACCAGTTCATGTTCAGCTTTAACAACCACCAGGTTGCCAGCTCATTCAGCAGAGTTAATATGATACGTGGTGGCTCTCTAATAATTGTTCGTAACAATATTAAATTTAAAGAACGTAAGGATATTGTGAGCCTCTCTGTTGAGCGAGTTATTGAAATAGCTTGCATTGAGCTTGATCAGTTCATTGTAATGAGCGTATACAGGCCCCCATGTGCTTCATATGATGTTTTCGAGAAGTATATGGAAGAAGTATTATTAAAGACTTGTAACAGTAATAAAACCGTGGTTGTCTGTGGAGATTTCAATATTAATATACTGGAAAAATCTGCTACAGTAAATACATTTTTAACTTTATTAAGGTCATATAATCTGTACAATACATTCTTTGAGCCGACTAGAATAACTGCCACTAGCGCTACCTGTATTGACAATATTTTTACAAACTTAAGACCTTCTAGCCATTTAATTATAAATGAGTTAGACTCTGATCACTGTGGTCAGTTAGTCACTTTCCCTCAGAAAATTGTCAGAGCTCAAAGAAAACTTGTATGTTTTATACCTGTAAACAAAAGTCGCTTAGAACAATTTAAAAATAATTTAATGGAAAAACTACCACGTTTGCCTTATCACACTGACCCGGATCAAGCTTATACTTTATTATTTAACCTAATTAATTGCGAATTTAGGAAGGTATTCACTTCAAAAACATTGCCTGTTTGTGACCGCGCTATATTTAGTGATTGGGCAACACCAGGTATTTACAAAAGTAGGCAGAGGTTATATGAATTGTATCATGAAAAAACATATAACCATGATGAAACTTTTAAAGAATTTGTTAAAAATTATTCTAAAACTTTTAAAAGAGCCTGTTCCTCAGCAAAAGCCATACATATTAAAAATAAAATAAAATCTTCTGGTAATAAAATTAAAACAACTTGGAATATTATTAATTCAGAAACGGGAAGAACGACAGTGCGGAATCGTGAATTCCATCTAAAAATCAATGAAGTAGATATTAAAGCAGACGTGGAGGTGGCAGCTGAGTTTGTAAATTTCTTTACTAATATTCCCATTTTAACAACCAAAACTCTGTCATCGTCGTCCTCTACTTCTGCTTACTCAATACTAAAAGAATGTGTACCAGAATGTGATCAGCACTTTAAATTCACAATTGTTACCGCTAAAGACATAATAGAAACTTTTAAAGATCTTGATGTAAAAGAAACTGCTGACCTTTGCGGATTTTCAGTACATAGTCTTCAATAATTGATGTTATTTCACCGTTTTTAGCAATTGTCTTTAATTCTTGTATTGCGTCTGGTGTATTTCCTGATCTGATGAAACTTAGCAAAGTGTTTCCACTGTTCAAATCTGGCAGCACAACTGATCCCACGAATTTTCGGCCTATTCCGATATTACCTACATTGAGCAAAATCTTTGAAAAATTAATTTTAAAACAAATGTTAGGACATTTCAATTCACATAATTTATTTCATTTGAAACAGTTTGGTTTTACAAAGGGTCGTTCAACTACAGACGCGGGCGTGGAATTACTTAAGAGCATATGGGAGGAGTCGCAGGATGCTCTTGGCATTTTCTGTGACTTGTCTAAGGCCTTCGATTGCGTACATCATGATACACTCATCAGGAAACTGTATCACTATGGTATGAGGGACAGGGCTCTCGACCTTCTGACTTCTTATCTGAACAAGAGAATTCAGAAGGTTGATGTTAATGGCAAGAGATCTGCAGGATCTGCGGTCACTGTGGGCGTTCCGCAGGGTTCAATTCTATGTCCTTTCTTGTTTTTGATTTACATAAATGACTTACCTTATCACATATCACATCACAAGATTGTGTTATTCGCAGATGACGATTCCCTCATTTTTAAAATCAAACGTCAGTTAGTCAACTTTGAACAAGTCAACGATGCACTCTCTAAAGTTGTTCATTGGTTTAATGTAAATAATCTTCTCCTGAACGAAAAAAAGACTAAATTTATTAAATTTTCAACGCCAAATGTCAGGCAGCTAACTACTAATGTTCAACTTAATGGAATAGAGTTGGACCCTGTTGAGTCGACGGTTTTTCTTGGAATAACGATTGATGGTAAATTACAATGGGGCCCACACATAGAAAAATTGTCGGGAAGGCTCAGTTCGGCCGCCTATGCTGTTAAAAAATTTGACAGATAACTGATGTAGATACTGCCAGAATTGTTTATTTTAGTTATTTTCATAGTCTTATGTCATATGGGATTCTTCTCTGGGGAACCTGCGCGGATATTAATACAATCTTTGTTTTACAGAAAAGGGCTGTTCGAGCCATTTATAACCTTGGTGCAAGAGATTCCCTTCGGGAAAAATTTAAAGAAATAGATATTCTGACTGTAACCTCTCAATATATATTTGAAAATCTATTGTATGTACACAAAAATATATCAAATTTTAAATTTTAATAATATTATATTATAAATATTTTATATATATAATATTATATTATACCAGAAATAAACACAATCTTGCTGTACATCGCACTCGCCTCCACAGAGTAGGCAACTCATTCATGGGTCAATATATAAGGCTTTTACAACAAACTTCCCATTGAAATTCGAAACTTACCCATTAAACGATTTAAAAGCTGTATTAAAACCAAACTTTGCAAAAAAGGGTATTATAAAATTTCTGATTATTTAGAAGACAAAAAAGCTTGGGATTGAACTGCTCGCTCTGCTAAAAGCCTTTTGATTAAACCGTAAAACTTGACATTTTAATAATCATACAACGTCTTATATACATACCTAATTATTGACATTATTGAATATTATATACAAAATGACATGAATATTTACTTTGAAAAGTATTACATATATTACTTTAATTATTGTGAATGTGAGCACTATTTGGTTCATTTGTTTTCTTTAAGATTATCTCTTTTTCCTCTTTTCAAGTAGTTTTAATGATGGTCTGGTATTTTGAGTACTTTATGCGGCCTACCCAAATGTATTTCATTAAATGGTCTTTGGTATTGTTCGTCTAGTCGTTGAGCTCCTTAAATCCTGAGTTGAGCTACACGTTTACTGACAAATGCTTGCACAGACTGGACAGGTCCACTCAAAATTGTGTGGTTCTTTCCTCAAAAGACCATTTCAGACACGGATCTACATGGTCCTCACATGATCTGACCAAGATTATGTCTGGACTTTAAAAGAGACTGACCCCTGAGTTTGTTTCACCATTTCTTCTCAGGGATAGTCAGATAGGAAATGTCGACTTCCCCAAGCTTGTTTTTGTATTTTTTATATGACGTGTAAAAGTTATTCCGATATCCTATTTACAGAATAAACGATTTTATTTCATTTCAATGCTAATGTTGTTTATTACCAAGATGAGATGTCAAAAAAATAATGAAGAAACTACTGCTCGCTCGACTCGCACGTTTTTTTTTTAGAAAAATGAACACGATCATATTATTCATTTCGATTCCCGCACGGAAAAAGTATTTGTATGGTCTACAAGTAGTTGTTCCGGGTCTGGCTGTTTGTGTATGTGAGTTTCAATGTTTGTAAACGCACCCACAATACAGGAGAAATTACTAGTATGGGGCAACATCAAAAAAAAAAAAAATCCGTATAATAGGGATGTTAATCTAATGAAGTTGGGGCACAAACGTTCCTTGAACATCTTTCTCTCGTAAATGTTAGTAAGATTGTAGCTATGTATTAACATTAGATAGTTACAACAAAAGCTTTGAAAAGAAAAATAAAAATCTTTTACATTTTTCTACATTTCTGCGGAGTCAACGACCTGTTACTTAACAGTTTAATCAAAATACAACTCTATCATATATTTCGTAAGATGAAATGACATTAAAATAGACATCCGGTGTTTTATCATCATTGGACGTATCAAAATCCCCGTCAACTGCCACTTTGGCACAAAAACTAACGCGAGACGTCATAAGCGTCATAATTTCTGACAAATTATTGTCATTCTCATCACTTTCCACATTTCACCGGTGTCGTTACCATCTTGGATTATTTTAATGTTATCGCCGTCGTCGGAGCATGATTATCAAATCTTCAGTGTATCATGGCGAAAGATATAAAAAATATACATTTTATGTCACAAAATGAGTAATCTTGTTAGTAATTTCTGTATGTATGTAATAAAAGTGGTTTTAGAGTCTTTTAGACTTTTTATGTGAGCTGAGGTTATTAGGGAAATACTTTCTTTTTAATACGATTTTCATTGGCGATTTTGGGTGGTCTTTCCTGCGAGTTTATTTAATTTTGGTTATCATAATTGAGGTCGTTGAATCTCCTTCTTCGTCGTGTCGATGGCACGACAAAACCTCGCCACTTCCACGGCGGCAGCAGCGTCGTCGGTGGCAGCGCAGTGGTCACTTTGGCTACATTTTTGTAGGCACAGAGGGCAGGATAGGAGGTGGCATAGTTTGCGATACAGCTCCACATCACACCCTATTGCCGTTCCATTGAGGTAGCCCCACTTAACGAGGTTGTAGTTACATCTTCCCACTTGTTTTCGGAGGTGATTCAGGGACTTCCAAGTGGACGGGAGGTTCGACCCTGCGGGAAGATGCTCGCTTGAGTTGTATTGAGTGGGTGGAGGGAGAATATTCTGCCAGTCAGCGACAGTACGCAACGGGTATCGGCCGGGTTTCCTGATAGGTATCTAATGTGTCCAGGTGATGATGTAACATCAATGTACGTCGCGTTATGTAAAGCAATCAACGTAATAAATAATGATACATTTCGTATCTAGAACTACAGGAAAAATTTAATATTGCACACGTCTTTGAATTTTTGTCATTCATATAATCAACTCGGTTATTTTTCCACAGGAAAAGCATTAATCCAAACGACATTTTGCACATCCTGTAACCAGGTCAGTAACAGCAGTTGCCTATAATAATCTTGATCGTTTGCAATAAATCTAATTCATATTCGTTTTTTTAACAAGCTCACGTCACTTCTTTAACGATACTGAATTTTTACTTAATTAAAATCAATGTTAACTATGAATTTACCTACCTTCTGATATTATCTGCCTTTACATCGTTTTAGAATATTTCACCATATTCTTTCAGTTTAATTTAATTTTATACATACATAAACTCATGCATTCTTCCCATGGAGGTTGACAGAAACTATAGAACGCCATCTATTACGCTCCTTGCACACTTCTTTAGCTTCGTTTACGTTCATAAATCTGGTCATACACACACGCCGATTGCGAGTAGGTACTACGCACCTGACCTTTCTGAAGTACATCACCAATTAGGTCACTATTATGTCCTCCTAGGGCGTCCCCTCCTGGCGTTTCCACTCACGGCGTTGCCTTGTAAATATCTTTTGTTAGTCGCCTTTCATTTATCTTCTCAACATGCCAAACCAACTTTGTGTACTATTAAAAAAACATATTTTTCGGAAGTCTTAAAGACTAGATTAACAAAAATATAATATTTGCACACCTTTTTAGGTATTGATACAGAGTACTTTATATTTATTTGTAACATCTGTTTATACCTACCTGTAATAAGCAAATAAAAAATTTGATTTGATTTGATTTGACTAATAATATTATAATAACAATAATATATAGCTAAATTGCTAATTACAAGCCCCCACAGATAAATACAAAATGATTACTCCCTTTTATTCTAAGTTACATCTTATCTGTATACCTAAATTATGAATAACAACACAAATTATTTCTATTCTATTCACAAAAGAAATGTACCTATTCGATAACATAACTAACAATATATAATAACCTAAATTAAATAAAACTAATAACAAAATAAACTAAAAAATGGCGTCGAAAAATTCCTCCGCATCGCTGTCGATTGGTAATGTACCTAAGAGACTGGCAGCATTGCGACGTTGTATGGCAATGCTTAGCTTCTGGTCAAGTTAAAAGCCAGCCCTTGGGTCACGGGAAGTGTCAACAAGCCGTTTGGAGATTTCACTGAACAAATCATGAGCACTGGGACCCCACGGCCCGAGGGTTTCAACCCCAAACGGCTCGAAAATATCGTTACCGATAAGGGTACTATACTTTCGCCGCTTGAGGTTTTCAGAAGCCGCAGGAGCAGCGGCAGCACAGCACCGCGAGCCAGGAAGATGGGATGGCGCAAAAGTATCGACACAAGTTGCGTCCCACACTAAAGGCCTACCCACCTCCCAAGGAAATAAAGACATGCCGTCCGGCCTCTTGCCATTGTCGCGTGCCAAGCCATTGGGTTCAAATAAAGCTGGAATGCCGACGGAGACAAGAGCTCGTCGGATGATGTCATTAATGTTTGCGTGCTGCGCTAAGCGACCCGCACTTCGGCTGCAGGATAGGCCGTGGTGTCGTAGGCTGTTGACAACCTCGCCACAGTGACAGCGATGGGGAGAACAACAAGGAGCTCTTAGTCGTAGGGAAGCAGCGAGGCGGAAAGTAGTGTCCTCGAACAAAGTGCCTATGTCCGACGATGGTAGTGCATGAAGCCAAACGGTCTAACGGGGTGAAAAGGGGTAGTAAATTTTATAGAAGAGGATTTTACTGCCGTGGCCTGATTAACTCGAAAATTGGTATAAATAATTTTTAGGTCAAGTTATGGAAACATCCCAAATATTTTTTTTTAATTCCACCCCGGAGGGTGGTGAAAACAGGGAATATATAGTTTATATGAAAAATTTTATTCATTTGGTTAATTAACTTTACTGAGTTTACTTTTTAGTGTATTTTTTTTTGAAAGTCCGTTGTTTTTTTTTTTTTTTTGTATCTATTTGTTGTACCTACTCTGGACGCTTTTAACGTGTAAGTTTTTAGTTTTATTTTTACATCGTTCTCACATTTATTTATAAATTCAACATTATAGATATAACTAATATTTTTGTAACAATTTAATTTAAAAGAGTATCCATGGAGTTTCTTTTCCGTTCTTCTCCATAGACTACGCTTTGGAATGGGCAACTAGCTTCATCTTTCTGACTGACCGACCCCTTGACAATTCAAATTGCCTGTAATTGGTTTATTTGAAATAAATGCTTTGAGTTTGAGTTTGAGTCAATGAAAGACATACTAACCGGTCAATGGTAGCTCTATAGTACATAGTACTCACACCTGTGCTATGCAATTATATGATACAAAGGAGATTGAGTTTATACAATGCAAATATAGTCTTACACTCTTCAGCAGCTCCAACATTATTTACTACGCCTAAGAATCTTGTATGCGTTACTACTTATAGTTTTAACAATCTTTAATATTGTAATAGATTACAGCGGGTGCAGTTTTAGTGGCATTCAAATTTTTATTGTTCTTCTTCTGTTACGCTAGCTATAAAGTTCGATACACGTTGGATATTATAAAAATAAGAATAAATATGTGTGAGTCCAGTGATGAAGTCTGCTATTTATAACACCGGAAGAATTGAAGCAGCATGTAAAAATGTAGAATTAAGTTTCCTGCCTGCAAAGTCTCGCGAAAAATATCTAAATAATTTTTACCATGTTGTATTTTTATTTATCTAGGTAGGCAATATTGTTCTCGCTGCTTAGGTGAAAAGTTGTATTTGTTACGCGAGACCAAAGGTATCTGCATCTTGGGTCTTTGAATCCCTCGCTGCGCTCAGGATTCTAACATAATTTTTATTATTATAGATTATAACATTCAATTATAGAATCTTTCGCTTACCCGGGATTCAAAATCAACACTCGCAGCAAAAATCAACTTTGCTCTCTTATTACAGAAATAACTATTTCCCAGTAGTGGGATATTATTAAGCTGGTATGAAAGTCCCAACTACGTTGCCTAGCAAAACATTTAAAATCCTCATTACATAATCCTGCGCCCATTATGACAGCTCCCCGTTCCCGTACATCCGGCGCCGTTAAAAACTCGGACACATGATTGACGGCCGCTGTTTACCTTGCGCTACCGGTATGCTAACTAGAATCGCCTGTGATGCTGACGTGAGAGAGGTACGTGCGTACTGGTTACGACATGATCTGTGAGTCATGTTCATTCAGAACGAAATTGGGTTAGTTGCAGATTCTTATCATTTTCATTGTTTAATACTCGTATCTCTCAATAAGGAATTCTTGAAAAGCTTTTACCCTGAATGACCACCGTCTGAACTACCAAATCTACTAGACTTGTATTGCTAAGTCGGACTTTCAAGCGTCACGACGTAGGGTTCCGTACTTCAAAAGGAAAAAAACGGAAACCGTACAGGATCACTCGTGTCGTCTATCTATCTGTCCGTCTCTCTGTCACAGCCGATTTGCTCCGAATCTACTGGGCCGATTAAGTTCAAATTTAGTAAACATATGTAACAAACAACACCTTCTGGAACCCAAACACGGACGTATAACGTAAATAAATGAATTTTAAATATGGGTGTCACTTTTGGGGGGCAAATTAAAAAATTTAAAAAGTTTTGCAAACGGCGGAACCGTTTGCAAAACTTTTTAAATTTTTTAATTTAGTTTGTTACATATCAAGAGAAAGGGAAAAATTTACCATTCCCCGGGGCCCTTATCTCCAAAACTACTGCCCCAAAATCTTGAAAAAAATACAGACAATAGTTCTTTACTTATAGATTACACGAAACTAATAAGTCTATGGTCTTAATATAACATGGTAAATCCGTCAATATTGTGCGTAAAAACTTACATTTGCAGTTGGAATGTATGAGAGAACTTGTTTTTCAACAACAACGTTAAGTTTGTTGGGATTAATTCATACCAATTACGGAACCCTTCATTGTGTGTGGTCAGACACGCCCTTGGCTGGTTTTTTCACCATGGGCTTGAATCAGAATTCAATTGCGTTGTCATTTGCGGGCGGCCATCACCACATGCCATGCCTCAAGGTCAAAAAGGGAAGTTGCGTTGATAATAGAAGTCATATAATTTCGTAGAAGATATTTTATATTGCCTAGTTGGTCTAATGGTCGCAAGCGTTGCTGCTGAACTTGAAGTTCTGGGTTCGATTTCCAGGTCGGGCAAAGGGTTATTAGGTTTTTCGCGTCTTGAGTTTTGCCCGGTTGATGGCAATAGGCTCGCCCCCTATTACATGGGACTTAAATATAACTGGAAAATTTTGGGTTTACTATAGGTACACCTCTGCCCAACCCTTCGGGAAGGCGTGATTTTATTTTACGTTATATTATATTTTGAACAAGTTGCAGGCGTTGTAGCTCAAGCCAAGAATCTATGCAGCAGTCAAAGTCGCCAGCAAGAAAGTGTACAAATAAAGAAATGTGTGAATCCAGTGTGGCGACTAAATGTAGTCTATTTGTAACCGTGAGCCCAATCATTACATTCTCTAGCACTTCGCCCACCGGGCGTTTGTTTTCTTTTTTTATGATCGTGTTGGTTTTGGACGAACATTGGCGGATACCTAGATACCTTGGCCAACACGTGTACTACGAAAACTCTTTGGTGGGTTCCGCGTAGAATGTTTTAGATTATTTCGTTACCGGGTGATGATAAATGATCGTAAAATTACCAGAAAGTAAAGTGGCTTTATGCTTAAGGGTAGGCTTCAGTCAATTGCTACAACATTTCGATTTATTCGAGATAATTGTCTTACCATTCACCTCAGTCACCTACCACATCCACCAGAAACCCTTTGACTGCTTTTGTTGTGTTATTTTAATTTTTCTTTACGTTTATTTATTTTTTGTTTACCAGCCTGTTTATTTGTTTTATGCCACAGGTTTTTTTTTTTAGATAACCTACTTCAGGCACCAGCTCTCTCAATTTGAATTATTATAGTTCAAAACTGTTAAGTGCTGCATAACCATTGTGAGAGAAAATAAATAAACTTATTATTATTTAAAGTAAAAACTTATTTACAAACTGCAACTATTAAAACGATAACAAAAAAAAAAAAAAAAAAAAACAACCAACAAGAAAAACCGACTTGATAGATCGCGTTCTAAGTGCTTTATTTTAAGCGTTGACGATATTGTTATGTCTGTACGTGGGCGTGGCGCCAGTCAATATGAAGGTGCGGAAATCTGACTTATGCCGCTTTGCCGGCCGGGCAGGCGACGACTGAGAACATTTCGCGACCCTTTGATGTTCCACTACGCAATGTATCTAGCGCTCTGCTTACAAAACCGGCAATGGTTGTTAATCGCTGCTTTAGTGTTTTATTTAGTTGAAAGGTAAGAGGTTTCAAGTCGATATAATACATATAATGTTTAGATTGAGTTTTGAAAGATTGGTGATTACGTGCAAAGTTCCTTAGAAGTCTGTTTGAAATATTTCGTCATGTTTATTGTGGATTACTTACGTGGTCATAACTAAATAGGGTAATATTGTAGTTAGTGGCAGATATTATTTTAGTTTTTTACATAGATAAATCATGCATCAGAGTTGTTGCGTCACATCTTCTTCCTAGTTAAAGCACCAGGAAGTGGTGAAGGGCTTTTTGGGGGTCTGTTTTTTATGAAATTTTGACTTCAAAAAAGTGTTGATTCTCAGTCTCATTTGAATAAATGATTCAAAAGTAGGTATTATAGTATTGAATTTTAGACCAGCAGTCGTCAGAGTAATGAAAAGATGTGGCCATTGACATCGTATTCGTCTGCCCATCTAAAACGTCAATACTCTACAATTTCCCAAAGATTCCTAATACCAGATTGTACTAGAAATACCTATTCGACAAAAAATCGGTTCGCCATGTCACTACTCTCGATCTACGAAGCGATGCGGGAGTCGGGGCAATCCACCAGTTGTCGTAACCATGGCGACATCTAAACGAGATCTCTGTCTGTCAACCTGGGTGGACTAGGTATAGCTAGGTACCTAGGTTGCTTGTGTAAGTGAAAGCTGTGTTTTGTGCTGAAAAATAGAATGTTTGGTTTTTGTGGACAAAACCTGGATAATATTGCGAAGAACACAAATCGATAAAATAACGATGGGAAGATGAAAGAAAAAGCTTTTAATTGCAATAGCGCCTCCAAACTTTGCATTATACAGTACTAGCTTTTGGCCTGCGGCTTCGCCCGCGTGGAGATTGGAAATTATCCTACGGAAACGTAATACCGGGATAAAAAGTGTCCTGTGTCCTACCCAGGTTATGGTCTCCCTGTGCTAAATTTCATCTAAATTCGGTTAGCCGTTTAGTCGTAAATGGGTTCATGAGTTACTTACGGATTTATAATATTAAGTATGGATAGGTACCTACCTATAATGTATTGACCTGATTGCATGTAGGTATTCCTACTGTAGCGCTAAAAGAGCACTAGCGGTAGAGTAATATCATGTGGGGGCGTAGAATAATAGATGATTATACTACTTTATATTATATTAGTCATCTTATATCTCTGAGAAACATGCACATTTCCATGCGTCTTTTTTCCACAACATAACCTGATATTTTTTATTTAAAACTAATTCCGAATTCGCTTGAATGATCGAATCCAACCAGTCATTTTTCTATCAGCCTGTGCGACTTAAGGTCGCCTTTTGCATGTAACCTTTACAGTACAATTAACGAGAGTCATCATATTCTTTTTCTCTTTTCAATATAGCTGACGAAATGTGGGTGTACCTGGGTACACCTCTGCCCAATCCTTCGGGGATTACAGCCGTTATTTTATGTTGTTATTTTATACATAATATTGGCATACCTCAGCCTTTACTTTGAATAGTTCTTAATTAAAACAGTGAAACTTCACCTGTTTGACTTGCACAACTTAAGGTCATGGCACACTATACCGGCACCACAACGGCACCGCTTCAGCCCTGCAATTAACTTGTCATTCAAATTAGAGCAGTAGTAACTCGTGTGTCGTATAATGTATTTCATAAAAGTCAGTACATGGTCTTTGAGGCCGGCGGTGCTATATGCCCAGACTATGTACCACCCACACGTCTAAATAGTGTACCCTTAGACAGGATTAATTAGTTTAAAGTAGTCACGGCTGACTTCAGGGATCATGCTGTCTTGGAACGGGAGCGGAGGGCTTTATCTAAAAGAGCAAATATGCTGGCCCGCAGGTTCGCGCGTTGCTTGGATGGTGTGAAAATAACTCTGTTCCGAGCATATTGCACGTCCATGTACACGTGCAGTCTGTGGGCTAATTACACGTAGAAAAGCTACAGCACCCTCCGCATTCAGTTTAACAACGATTTCAGAGCGATGTTGGGTCTGCCTCGCTGCTGCAGCGTTTCGGGTATGTTCGCATGGGCGCGTACGGACTGTTTTCATGCGACCGCGCTCCGCGTCTCTTGTGTGTAGAGTGCGGGCCAGCACCAATATCGTTCTGAATATGATAGCAAATAGGTTGGACTGTCCTTATGTGCGACACTGCTATGACGGACAAGTTACGTATAGTGTCGCACGTAAGAGACATTAATGTAATGAATAATGAAATTGAATGAATTTGAATGTGAATATAATTAATAATTACTGTATACAAATATTGTTAACATTCTAAAAGAGTAAGTATGGAGTTTCTTGCCCATTCTGCTCCATACGTAACTACCTTTTGGAAGGGGCAACTAGAATCAAATAATTAATTATTTTTGTAAATTTTGACGTTCAAAAGTGCCTTTTATGTGCCTATTTGAAATAAATGATTTGACTTTGACTTTGAATAATTCAATTTAATTTATTTAATTTGTGTGTTGATGTTATATTTACATTTTATTTATTCATTTCCATTTTTTTTATATGTAAAGTATCACAGACAGTGATACTTTATTTACATTACAATCTAGCCTATTAGCTAATAAGTAATTTAAATATAACTTAAACTGCTAAGAAATTATAAAATTAAGAAATGGTCCAATAACGTTTTTCTTATTCACTGTGTTAAAGGGAAGACACTTGATTCATGTGTTCTTTATATTGGTCATCACTTGCACTGCAGTTTATATTCACTCACACTGCACTAAACTAACTCAAAAGGTTTTATCCTTTTTAGTCTTATCCATTTATTTATGTGTGATTTTGTATTTATTATTGAATAAGACAAAGTTGTGTTCTAATATGGGTTATATTAGAACACAACTTTGCCGACATTATTATATAATGACTCTGGCGACATTATCGTTCTAACAGAATCTTGGTTATCCAAACAAGCGGCCAATATACCATCTCTCGAGGGCTTTAATCTTCACAAAAGTGTTAGAACATTTAACCAGAATGATGGCATAGTGGTTTATATAAAAATGATTCATTCATTCATTCATTTATTTATTGTAAAACATAGGTACATTATAAGTTCTTATTTGGTAATACATTGAGGGCGCTATGTTTTGCCTCTAGGGCGTACAAAAATAGTAATACATGCAATATAATTAAAACAAGAAATTAATACAGATTATAATTATGAACTACAAATAAAGAAGTTAATAAATTAGATCATCTATCGCATCAAGAATTTTCAATCACACTGAACAATGTTGATTAGATAAATTAAGTGTAGTGAGAAAAAAAATAAAAAAATGAAAACAAAAAATGTCCGCAGTTATTGTAATAAAATGAAAATTGTCAGCACTTAATTATAAAGAATGTTAAAGAAATTGAATGATGTCATAAATTTAAATTAAATGTCATTTAATGCACCGCATAGGTGCACTTGACATTTGACGAGTTAAGGAAGATCATGTCAGAAATTTTATAACGGCATGTCATTCAAATATTGGGTGATTTTTCTATTAAAAAATTCTTTAATTTTCTTTTAAAGTTGTGCAAATTTTCATTCTTAATGCTATCAGGAATTTTATTGTATATAACCGGACCCATGCCTAAAATACTTCTCCTTGCTAGTGCTGTTTTGAGTTTACTTGTACACAACATGGTTTTGTATTGGGATCTAAGTTGAGTGGTTCGTATTCTAGTATCTACTATCGCAGGGAACAAGTTCAAATTACATTTGACAAACACTGCTACTTCAAATATATATAGGCATGGGAAAGTCAAGATTTTTAATGAATTGAAGACAGGCTTACAGCTATCAGTAGTTTTTAGGCCTACCATACATCGTATACATCTTTTTTGAGTTCTAAATATAGTTTCTCTTTTAGCACAGTTGCCCCAAAAAATTATGCCAAATCTCAATACTGAGGAAACAATATTATCAATATGATTTAAGAACATTAGTTTTTGGATTCGCTTAACAGTAACTTAGGAAAATTATCCTCGTTTAAAAATATCATACTGATTGGTGATATCAACATAAACATTGCTGCCGATAAAATCGATACTCATTCACATAATTACTTCAATATCTGCTCATTTCATGGACTATTACCAGCTCATTATCACCCAACCCACCAGAGCGGCTCTTGTCTAGATCATATCCTTATAAAATCGAAATGTCCATCCAAAACATTGGTTATTAATTCGTCACTAATCGATCATCAAGCTGTTTTACCAAAATTACAAATATCCTCACCTAGAAATAACTGCATGCGCAGCTATACTAAACTCAATATGACGAATCTTGAAACAGACCTACGCGGTATTAATTTTGACCCCGTTTACAATTCACATGATCCAAATGTTTCTCTACAATATTTTGTCGATTTGTTGTAATCTACGATAAGAAAAAATACTTTAACTAAAGTAATACCTAGAAACTATAGTAACATTAAACCATGGATTACGCCAGGACTTGTTCGCTGTATCAGACATAGAGACAAACTTCACCAAAAATTTAAAAACGCACCGGATAATGAAATACTATCAATTACTTACAAACGATATAGGAATTTCTGTAATGATCTGTTGAAAAAGCTAAAAGTAGAAAAGCTAAATATGATCAAAGTCAACTTCAGAAAGCAAGTAAATCAGTAAACTTATATGGAAATTCAGAAGATTAGTAAACTATCTTGAAAGTAGTAAATTACTCTCTAATCATCAATTTGGTTTTAGGCTTAAAAGGTCAACAAGCCAAGCTGTTAACCATCTGACAAATTTTATAAGCACAAATTTGGATAACGGCATGTATACCATAGGGATATTTTTGGACCTTGTCAAGGCTTTTGACACAATTTCTTGTACTTTGCTTTTATACAAACTGGAAATGCTGGGAATACGGGGAATACAATTGCAACTATTATCTGATTACCTTATCGACCGCCACCAGTGTATAAAAATAGGTCAATACATTAGTTCTGAACTTAAGAATAGCTGTTATGGAATCCCACAAGGCAGTATTTTGGGTCCTACTTTGTTTTTAGTATATATAAATGACCTGTGCAATTTGACACTCCAAAAGGGTGTAATTAAATCAAAGGCCGAGGTCTATGAGGTAGCCCAGAATGGTTTTAATACTGTGTCTAATTGGCTTCATAAAAATCTCTTAAATTTAAATACAGATAAAACCAAGTACCTATTATTAACAATGAGAAACACTAATCCAACGCTTACTAATCCAAACATTCAAACGCATAACAATTGTAATTTACATTATGCTGACATTGCATGCACTTGTCCCACTTTAGCTAAAACCGATCATATCAAATATCTAGGCGTCGCGATTGACACAAACCTGAATTTCCGCAAACACATCGATTTATTATGCACCAGAGTGCGTAAACTAATATACATTTTTTTAAATTAACATTTTTTTTTCATTGTTTCTCACCGTTTAAACCGTCCCTGGACTACGACAAACATTTCAAAACTAAAATCAGCTAAATCGGCCCAGCCGTTCTCGAGTTTTAGCGAGTCTAACGAACCGCAATTGGTTTTTATATATATAGATAGATGTAAGGTGCTAACAGTACGTCGTTTGAATGTAGTTTTATTACAACACACGGAACTTTATTTTAACCCAGTACCTTCAGATAGGAGAAGAAAAGATATGGTTTGTGCTCTCAGACTAAACATGCTTTTGCTAATCGATTTTATTTATTTTTAGGGCCCTACTTGTATAACCAGTTTAACATAGTGTTAAAGATTTATAGTTTAAGTTATAATAGGTGTAACTTACTAGTACAGGAATATTTGTCAAAACTCAATTACGCAGACACGGAAAAACTACTAGAAATTTTAAAATAATGTCTCTAGCTACCTACTCTAATATAAGTCTCTTTCTTTACCTAAATAATAATGGTGTCCACTTTATCTAGTTTAATATTATTTGTTAATTATTTATTAATTTATTTAAACACAATATATCTTTTTTAATCTAGTTTTAAAGTAATAAACCTATTGTTGTCTTCTTTTTAAATGTTTGATGTAAATTGATGGCCTGAAACACAGGTTTTTAATAAACCTAGTTCAGGTAGGTGTACATTACAGTTAGAATGAAAAATTATGATTTAGATTAATTATAATCTAGGAGGATTATAATTAATCTAAATCATAATTTTACTTTAACTTTATACTTTAATAAATTATATTTTATTTTTATTTATTTTTTAAATAAATAAAAATAAAATATATTATGGTACCTGTTTTTTTTTTAATATTATCAAATCATTATAAATTTGTGACCCACAAACACAGCATTTATTTTCTCCATCAGAACAGCGTCAACTGCTCATTACACTTATTTACACAACCAAATCAAAACTTCATTTTACATTTACAACCGAACAGAAAACTTTTTAATTCAGTTTTTTATCTCTTTAACCAGGTGTTGCGAAGGTGTATGCGTGTTTTACACCCCATTTTTCACGTTAACTCGCTATAAATCACGGTAAGAATCACATTGTTCAATATGAAACGACTACTTGAACGTTTGCAGAATTTTAGTGTTTGAATTTGAATATCTATAAAATTGATAGATGTAGAGATGTTTTTTACTCTGTTTTAGAGCTTTTATTGCTGTCTCCATTTGATTTTCCGGAGTGCTGCCCAAATTACGTGTTCTTAGCGATTATTATAAATCAATATAAATAAACATTAAATTCTGTTCGTTGGTAAGCGCATAACTTGTGAACCGCTGGAAGGATTTGGGTATTTAAAAAAATAACTTTTGATAACATCCGAATAAGGTTTTTAGGAAAGATCGAAAATCAAAAAATTGCCCAGAAAATTGAAAAATTCGGCAAAAACTGAAAGTGCTTTTTCTATAGGAATTTTTGTATTTATCGGGTCAACTAGTCTTATACATACAATAAAATAGTAACGAAGTCAAAACCGTACACTGATAATGAAAAAAAAAAAAAAAAAATGTTGCTACGAGATGTAATTGTAACAGTAATTGGTACGACTTTGATACCGAAAATATAGTTTTTAGAATTTTTGTCCGTTTGTCTGTTTGTCTGGGTATTTAAAACGGCTAAACACGGTACACAGATAGTTTACTATCAGGGCCTCAAGTCTGCTATTACAATAGTGTCAGAATGGTCTCTTCATTGTGAGTTTTTGACAGATTTGCCACACAAACACTGTCAAATACTCACAATGGCGAGACCATTCTGACACTATTGTAATAGCAGACTTGAGGCCCAGGATTAACACAAATGGTAATTTTAATCCCTGTATTACGTTCATGTGGGATATTTTCCGACATCCGCGAGGGCGAAGTCGCACAGTCGAAACAGCTCGTTCCTAATATAATCTATTCCATTTTCCACCCACGTCTGTCCTCTGCCATTGAGGAAGGCTCTTTCCCAGCAGTGCGACATTACAGGCTAGACAGACAGGTAGAGTCAATTCCTCTTAATTTATTTTTCACTGCTGGCTTTCAAAATCTGGTAGTATACCAACAAATTGTAGTAACCAAAACATTGTTTTTCTATTTTCTAAGAGTAGAGAAATAAAGTTATGTTAAATTAGTGCAATTTTTAAAAATTATTATTTCCATAATCGCACCAATTTTTGATATTTATTGCATTGCAATATGACGGTAATGTTTACTCAGTACTCAATGTTTATTATTCCTTTATTCTCAACAAAACTGCAACAGGAATAAAATCCGCAGAAAACCACATCATCAATAAAAAATAACCGAATATATTTCTTTTAATCCAACATCCAAACAAAATAATATATAAAGCTAAACATCATAATACTATTTTGAACCGTATTTCCATTACCGAATCGTTTCCGGTACTCGGTGGAGGATCATCTACTGAAATAGCTCAGTACATACCGTTCAAGACGTTTCAATACAAATTACGTACAAAAAACTCACACATACACCTGAGTATAAAAATAAACTCAACACTGAGGGATAACTTTCTTTTATTCACCGGTTACCACCGGCCATTACTGGTTCTTCATCACATGTAAAATTCAGATATGAACATAACGCTTAATGGATATCACATTTAAAAATAGTGTTGTCCATACAAAAGTTTTTCCCACTCGTTATAATAACGTGTTACCTCGGTGACAGTCCGCGAAATTGCTCGAAAAGCAATTAATATGATTTCGGACGTGTTTTAAATTAAAAGTGACAGGACGGACATGTGCGATGTTTAAATACAACGATGTTTTGTTGTTTCAGGTCATTTTCAGGAGCCGCGATAATTGGGTGAGTTTTTGCGTATCGAATCGTTTATTTATTTTGTCTTGTAATGTAGGTCCTTTGTCTGTATCCATTTTAAACGAATTATATTGTCATCAATTGTACGCATTTTTCAGGAAAAAATACTATTTACAGGCAAAATTAAATAGTAAACAATTTTGAAATTCAATGATGCGACTTATTTTTGACTCATCTCTGCGGCAATAAATGTCAAAGACTGTTTAAACATTTGGTAAATTCTAGGTGTTTTTGACAGATTGAAACTGAGATTAGAATGTAAACTTTCTTAAAAATACGAGAATTGCTCCTCTGATCTCTCAATTCAATCCAATAAAATGTAATGTAACAATGACCTTTACCTAAAAATTTTCAGGAAATTCTATTTCGGAAAGGAAAATTATAATAAAAGGTATAGGAGTAGGCATTGTATTTATTTAATAATAATGTATTTTTTGTTTTTACTTATTATTCTATTAAATTTTTTGTATATGGGTATTTTTCCTGCAATAAAACATTATTATTATTATTATTTTTATATATTTTCCGGACTTTTGTCCCGGACCTTTGGAAGGCGTACGAGGGACCGAAGCCAACTCGGAGAGGCCCGTTAGACGCTTTTTAATTAAATGAGGCACCAACCGACGATTATCCCTGTACGCACTATGCAAGTGCACCCAAGGACAACCCCCGGTTGGTGTAGGACTATTGCAGGATATGGAAACGAAGATATTGGACTATGGGTTTGGGTGGTTAAAATGGACTGGTTATCTAAAACTATGAAAGGACTATGGCCCCTGCCTGATCGATGTTTTATTATACACGGATAAAATGGCAGGGGGTGACTTGCACACTCAATAATGGGCCCCCGAAAACGGTCGCTAGCATATAGTAACGTAGCGACAAGGGGGCAACATGTTCTGAAGTGCTTGAGGAGTGGAGAGGTATTCCACGGCTCGCAGAACAATCCCAGAGCCCGGAAGATGGTCAAGATCCCTACAAGCACTTACTGGAATGCTTCCTTCTTCCGAGCACATTTGCTATTGCGAATCTCCACTCAAGCCGGCCTATAAAGGCAAGAATGAGGTGGGAGCTCAGTTCCTCACGCCGCTCAGTGTTCACTCCAGCCGGCCAATGAAGGCAAGCTAGAGATGAGGAACATGACTTCTCCCGGGAGATAGGGTCCGTGGGGTCGCAATTGCCCAACAGCTCGCCACACGCTGCCCTGCGGATTTCTGTATCTCTCTTGGTCTGGCTCCTCACCCTAGACATGTTCCGGGAAAGTAAACTCTACCGGCACTGACCTAGAGTTCGGAGCGCGCAAGCCCCACTACGACGTCAACGTAGAGATACGGCGGTGGGGTTATTATTATTATTATTGTGTAATATTTTAACAATTTGATTTATAAACAATCTACGCTTCACCGAAATAAAATAAATACACATTTAACAACTCAATATAATGCCCCTTTCAGACAGGTGATAAAGTACTCAAACACCATTACATCCACCGTCGATAAAAACGATATAATATTGATAAAGACTCTATGAATGTATGGAAAGCATTGAAATATCAACACTTGCCGATTATTTTCCAGCGTTTTTATACTCTTTATTAAAGCCCTAAGCGTGTTAGCGGCCATTCATAACGCCCACGCGACTACATCCCTAATCTTTTGGCAAACGCTCAAATTATATCACACCTAGATATTTACATTGTGAGACTTTTTGATACTTACCTAGATTGACGTTTTTATTTTGTCTATCTAAGAGAAGAGACCGTAATACAATCATTAATTCATCTCGTTTGAAAATAAAATAATTATAATACCCAGTTCTTGGTCTAATTTGTCTTTTTGTCAATCTTTACAATGGAGTTAAAAATATAAAATTTTTTGTTATTAAATTCAGATGGCCTAAACAAGTGGCAATTGCTTTCAAAGCGTTTCGTATTCTTACATCGACTTTCAACAGGATTGACATAAGCTTTTCGGTAGCTCTAACCGCCTCTGTGGTTTAGTGGTAACACCACCTGTGTCAGACCAAAAGGTCCCGGGTTCAATTCCCAGAGCGGAGGCAAAGTTTTCTGCTTGATTTGGTTGGTGGTAGTGCTTGTTCTAAGTCCGCCTGGCTAGCTACCACCATCTTATCTAAGTCTGTCGCCAAAATGTTAACAGCATTTGTTGAGTTTCGGCTGTTAGAGGTAAGACAGTCAGTTCCTTTGTGGTTGAGGATTCCAGGTAAAGCTTGCTTCCACCTTCGGCCTTATCATCACTTATCATGAGGTGAGATGAAGGCCAAGAGCTTACCTGTGGATAAAAAATAAAGAAAGCTTTTGTCCATCCAATACATCCGGCTTGACTAAGATTTTGTCTGGACTTAATAAATGAAACTGTGACCGCTGTGTTTGTTTCGCTGTTTTTTCTCAGAGTAGTTAGATAGGAAACACTGAACTCATCTTATTTTTTTGTACATAATTGTAGGTGTAAAAGTGTTTTTTGAACCAATTTACAGAATTATGGTATAACTAGCTTCTGCCCGCGGCTTCGCCCGCGTGGATGTCGGTTATATCGCGTTAAAAAGTAGCCTATGTCGTTCTCCGTATCCCAGGCTATATCTCTGCCAAATTTCATGACGATCGGTTCTGCGTTTTAGGCGTGAAAACATAACATACAGACAGACAGACAGACAGAGTTACTTTCACATTTATAATATTAGTATGGATTTATCATCATCACTTAACATTTTCATTTTTGACTTTTCCATAATCGTTGTGGCTGATGGAATGTCCCTTTGTCTAGGGTCTATGTTACAATTCACCAAATAGATGTCTTGCACTGTGTCGATTTTTGATATCTAGGTATAGAAACCGTTGCAGCTAGTTAGGTAAATAACCGTTTCGAATAATACTGCCAAAAATGTTAAGAACATAAACCGGTTAAGGAAATAAAAATACCAAGTGCACTAATCAAAATAATTTATTAATCGAATCGCCATCGTATCGTGACAACTAAACAAATATTTACATTATACAGAATTTTAATAGATTATTGTACATTTTTCTTATTGTTTATTTTCTTTTTGTTTTTATTTTCCATATTTTATTGGGTGAGGGAATTAAAGTGATTGGAATGGTTCTTTAGTCTATGACAGAGAGTGATGGCGTGTGAGTCGTATATTTTTCGTTAATCGTATCTAAATCATTTCCTAGTTATAACTCTACTTTGTTTATGGGTCCTTGATCTGGTATAGGATTAAACATATGGGACAGAGGTATATTAGCAGTGATCTATGAGTTAAACAGCGCCGTTGCTAGTAAACTTTTGGTTTCCTTGTAATTTTTCTACCAACATAATATTTATTAGTGTGTTTAGTTTCGTAAAGATAGAATTCAGATCATTGTTTGGATTCTGTGAGAGCTAAATGTGGGAGAAAATTTCTGAATTTAGCATTAATCGTGAAACCTGATTGATTGATGATGAAAATATACTGATACATAAGTGCAGAGAAAATGGACTGTCAAGCTGTCAATATCAACTATTGATACTTTTCGCTTGATTACACAATGTTTAAAATTGTTTAAGCTGGAAATGCGTGTCTATATAACAATCTCATATACGGTAACACCTTTCTAATAGCCTTTACAAATATAAATGTCCTGCAGGGTCGTGGTTTCCTTTAGCCAATCAGTAAGCTTGGCTGCAGGACTCACTGCACAGAGTTAGAAGAACGCATTGTCACTAAATGGTTAGAAAAAAATACCTGTGCTCGGTAGATCATGCCAGATCGTTAGAAGATTAATGTGCTGCTGATTTGCAAGACATACATAAATTAATTAACACGCTACATGCCTATCATCGTGGCCCAAGCTGAGGGTCAGCCGTTAAATCTGGATGCAGTATTCTTGAAATACTTTTCTCCGTTTTTGTATGCTTCGGTAATAATTGTTATTTATCAGATTGTTGATCTATGTAACTGTATGTATTTGCCCTTTCGTGAACGTTTTGTTTTTACATTTATGTAATTCAATTGTTCCAAGTTTCAAACTTTTACAATCGTTAATATTGCCTTGAATTACGTTCAATAAAGATGCGACTAATCTCTTTTATAAAACAAAGGCTAGCTCAAACAAAATTCCTGCATTATCCTCAGTCTAGACAAACGACGCATCTAAGCCGAATTTCAAGAGAATAAGACAAAAAAAACCGTTTGATTGTTTGTATTCTGATCAGTGAGCGGTGAGCGCACGCGCATCTATTCCGGTCACACCGGGCAGTTCGTGGCACCTGTCGCGCCACGATTAACAATGCGGTTGTTAAAAACACGATACTTTGAGACTGGGTTTAAACTGGGATCAAATAGTATTAGGTTTCTTTTGGCTTTGCTGAAAGTTTCAAGAAATATAGCATTTTTAGAACTGCTAACTGGGGGTGGTATTATTTTAGAAAAAAAATAATAAAATTCTAGATACCTGTAACCATATTTTTACGAGGGCTTATCACGTTTGAAAGTGTATATTATATTATATATAATGCCTTTATCGTGACTAGGGTGACCATGGCTATAAGAAAATAAAATATTATTTTTTTAATATACCTGGCATGTATTTGCTGTTTCAATTACTATTATGTACTTAACTTTAAGCTCTAAGCGTCTTTGGGAACATCAGCCAGAGCAGTCGGCTAGTTCTAGTTACCGAATACCGTTTACAGTTTCCAACGAAATCTTTTTACGGCATTCGGAAACGTTCGTTTTCGCCGAATTTTGCCGAAGTGCGTTACCTCGATGTCGTGTCTAGACACGGGATAGGGGGCAATTGCGCGTGAATTACAGCAACTATTACAACGTTTATGAGTGAAATAATCTGGCACACGTGTGCTAGCATATTGATTCCGAATTATAAGCAAATAGCTAGTGAACTTGGCACCTCGCCAGTCGACGTGCCAAACTGTACGGTAACCACGGCGCGAGGTAGAAAATTAATTAACAGGTTAGCGTATGTATGTCGCCGGCAATAACACTATCTTGTCCAAACTTATGACGTCAATTATCGTGGCGCGAATAATTCATGCTTTAATGTGTCATACGTTTTAATTTCGATAAATTTCGTGCATTACTAAACATTCGACTAAAAGCCTTTTGATGTTTGATTTTGTTAATGTTCTAAGCTTGGCTTAATTAAAAGCGACGTGTGTTCGTAAATTGTTGGAGAAGTGTGTGTGGTATGGTTGTAGAACATCTAAATTAAACGTCACATGTAGTAACCTCACAGAGACAATCAGTGTAGTTGAAACGCAGGTAATTTGGCTGCCATTTTGAATAACACTTCTTTAATGTGGTGTAAACATATAATATTTAATTGAACATTCTTAGAACAATAATTGTGATAACTACACACTCTAAGCATCAAAGGATCGCGTTCTAAAACAAATACATTCATGCCGGCAGCAGTAACGTCCCAGTTGAAGTGGTAGCATGGTCACCGCAACGGCACACAACGGTACGGTTTGACCGCAGACTGTAATTCACAGGTAATGCTGTTGTGATTGTTGCACAACATAGCTGCAGTGCTACACCGGCTCGTTTGCAGCCAGAGTTAAATCTTTATCTCGTTGAGAATTATGCTATTGTGATGTTTACACATGCACAACGTCGGTACAGCGCTGCAGCGGCGCGTTCACAGTCAGTGGGTTATTATATCGTTTAAAATAATGCTTTGCAATATTCTTATTGTTAAGTTAATATGTGAGTTTTTATGTTATTTTTTTTGTTAAAATTTAGGTGGGTTTGGAAATTAGATCATGGTTCAATTCGATCGGTGCTTCGAACTGAAAGGATTTTTTTCTCGCTCATTGAACTGTCAGTCTCGAATTACTACCACAGTTTTTTGTTTCAGTCTGGCTTTATTACGCTTTTCCGAGAGACAAAGAACCAAATCATAAGCTAAGTATACCTACTATTTCAGGTCAAAGAAATTAAATTATGAAAACGCATGCAAAACAAAAAGCTTATAATTATAATTATGGGAAACGCGGATAAAATATGAAAATCCTATCGAACTGCGATTCTTTGTTGATCGCATATTAATAAAAATAAAAACAAGAACAGAATTAATTTACGTTCGCTAAGGAAGTCGTGTTTTCACGGTGGGCGATATTTTAATAATGCTTAACAGCTGACTGTCCTCGCTTCCGTTGCAGCGATGTAGATACATCGGAGATTTTAATATTTGACTAACAAACAATACTGAATGTGATGTGTTTGTGAACATGAAATTATTAATATTTTTATGTTTCTATGTTAATTAATGTAATTGGTGTTTAATAAAAATAAAAAATACTTTGCCCCCTGTAAAAAAATAATGTCCCTTTACTAGTAAGACCTAGTTATTTATGAAATGATGATACTCGTAAAAGTACACAAGGCTACAAATCAAGTTATACATTTCCAGTATAAGCTGATCTCGCATTTTATAGGATTTTCGTACAATGAGAGGTTTGTTTTTACTGGAAAAGTATAGCTTTATGTGTAGCCGTGTGTATCTATATCCGATTGAAATGTACACACTCACCCATAAGTCAATCAATCTGCCTATCCTTTTCCCAACTATATTGGGGTCGGCTTCCAGTCTAACCGGGTGCAGCTGAATACCAGTATTTCACATGGAGCGACTGCCTATATGAACTCCACAACCA
Organism: Dryobota labecula; assembly: GCA_947523025.1. Taxonomy (NCBI): domain Eukaryota; kingdom Metazoa; phylum Arthropoda; class Insecta; order Lepidoptera; family Noctuidae; genus Dryobota; species Dryobota labecula. The sequence goes on along the minus strand of OX383289.1, from coordinate 1,498,802 downwards.
AGTAACTGGGTAATACGATACCCCTTGGTAAGACTGATAGTTGTCAGACTTTCGGGATTCTGACGACCCGTAACGACTCTCAAAGATCAACGAATGACAGCCGGGACCAACAGCTTAACGTGCTTTCTGAAACACGGAGGGGTCTCGGTATGTAAAGATGGTCACCCATCGTCGGACCAACCAGGACAAGCTTAGCTTAACGTGATTGATCGACCCGTGCGTCTGTTATTACTTAGCCACGAGCTCCTCTATACACTCACCCATAAGTACGGAGTCCTAACTAACTACCTAATATAAATGGACTAAATCGACATCGTATTCATGACATGAAGAATAATGTAGAAAGAGCAAAGAGGTGCAAGTTGCTTAGCTGGAAAAACGATGAACAAAATTTTTAGTATACGTATATCCTACCGACCTTCCTACTTTAGCTGCAACATTTCCCTGCTGGCCTTATTGGAAAATATTCCCACTGCCGTTTCCTTTGCTTTGCTTATTGAAAAAGAAAACGACAAAGGGGCTCAAAGTAGAATACATTTTGTTAGAATTTTTCAGTGTTTTTGTCGTCACATGCAAAGGGTTATTTTGCTTTTAACCATTATTAGTTAGCTATTTCAAGGTACAACTGTGGATGGACCAATGATATTGGACCTGTTATGTGTAATTGTGGACTAAAGATTTATTTTCGTAAGTTTCTCCAGTATAAAGTCAGACTTTATTTGTAGATTTACTTTTCTACTGTTAATAGAGTTGCTATTACAGTACAGTTATCACGAATATTAAAATTATGATGCAGTTCAGATACATATTTTTCTTTGGACTTCATTAGTTCAAAGTAAGTGAGGGAATTTTAGTGATTGCGATGTGATTATCTTCGATTTAGTACTGTAATCGCGATAGCTTCTTATTTAGCTGACTTCAACGATATTTGGCACGACAAAACAAGATACCTACCAAATAATTTAACATAACATACGTGTCCCACCCACAACGTATCCTTGTTCACTATCCTCACAAACACATGCAACAATAATGCACTAAAGATCACTATTTTATTATACATTTAATATCAAAATTTACACCACTTCTACATCAAAACGATGATAATGCCTAGAATAACGGCAATGTGCCATAAAGTGAAGTTACGGCAATACTCCCGTCTATTTATTATCAGAACAAGGTACCTGGCAATATAAGCCTGCCCAATACAGTTTTACGAGATGCATCGTACAAACATACCGACGTATTAGAGCGGTTAATGCAGGGATTGTAAACATTCGGGCATTGCTCACTTGTGGACTGACGTATCTAGGTGTGTATTGTGAAAGGTTCAGTATTGGGTAGTTTAATCCTATTATTAGGTAACCCTATCAATGTTTAGGTATTAGAGATTATTGTTTTAGGGAATGACTTTAAGGATAATCAAAATTTGATCAGCTCAGACCGTCATAATCACCAAACAATTTGCAGAAGCTGGCTTGCAAAGTCAAAGTAGTTTAGCTAAAGTATTTTTTTATTTTTTTTATATTTCTTGAAGTTCGAGGAAGGTTCTTAGGAAGAGAAAAATTGGAACAATTGCCCGGAAAAACTTAAAAACCCCCCTTTTATTTTTCCAATACAAACTGTTACTAGCAGTCGTTGCCATAAATAATAATAAAGTTTGAAAATACATAGTATACTTCCTTTGCGCGTAGACAAACTGCCACAGTCAAATAGCTTTTGACAGAACGACGTCTGTCGGGTTAGCTAGTCCTAAATAAAGGATTGACATTATTCATTCATTCATTAATTGACAAACATTTCGAATTAAAAGTTCATAGCACGTTTAATCCGAAATGTTTGTCAATCCTTTTGTATTAAGCATAGGTAAAATAATAATAAATCTCTAAAAAAAAAGTGCAGAAAGAAATAAAAGCAGTACTGGAAATAATGTTGATTATCGCTGTCGTAATGTGCAAATAATTTGGTATTTCCTAATCTTGTTTACTCTTACAGAATCGTCAAACATATGTACGAGTAGTTTCGCCAGAAAATGATGCTTATGCAACTGCGTGGAAATTATTTCAGGGAAAATAATTTGGCAATACCTAGCATGTTTTCAACGAAAGAGGAGATATTTTGTTCATTTTGTTTCTTCTGATTGTATGAAATGAAGATTTCTTGGAGACTGACGCTATAAAATGCAGGAATGACCTTTTGGGTTTAAAATTGTTATCATTCTTTCTTCATCATTCTACTATAAAATATTTTGTGATTTCTCATAACTAATGAATGTATACTCTGATATTCTGATTTTATTTAGTCTTATTCTAAAATCTTGTCATTTTTCTTGAGTAAATTAAAATGGTAGACCGAAGTCTGCCCTCAATGCTTCAGTCGCTCAACTTTCGATTATTATCACGTTTTCATGCAGGTTAAAACTGAACAAGAGATCTGCAAATACACTTTCTCACCAACTTACAAAGTATGTTTTATCAATTCAATAAAACCATCCCAATAAAAGTGGAATAAAGTGCGGGTGGTCCTTTTTACTGGCCATTAACGATGCTGGACGGCGATCGGTTGCGCGTGCGCCTTTGATTCGATACGTTACGATCTATGCAGTTTACTGATCGGGACAAACAGGCGTTGTGTGGACATCTGTCGGGCTTTATAACTGTGTTACTTGATGGGGGGCAATGAGGAAGGGAGTGGTTGCTTTTGTTTTTAAGTGGTGTTTAAAGGAATTGAACGGTGTCGTTTCTTTTTTTGGGCAGTTCTCAGCGCGGCTGATGCGTTTTTGGCAATGATAAAGTACTCCTTAAGTATTCCTTTATCAGGTAGATAATGTGTCCTAAATTAAATTAAAATGATGATAGAGCTGATCCCGTCATCATCTCACAAAGATACCTCAGAGTTGAGAGACTTCAACATACGTACATAGTTTGAAAAAACCTAAGCAGATGATGATCGTTTATGAAATCACATTCTTAGCCTGCAGTCGATCAGTTTTGTAGATAGTAAGTCTTCCCAAGTTGCATCAGATGTATTTTGCTGACCCTTTCAGGCTCTGTCACTACCTATACCTCATCTTAATTAAGTTAATGTTATATTAATCGTGTCCGGACACCAATGCTTGAATCTCTATTTAAGTTCTCATGTCATTCTGTGTCAAAACGAAGGAAATTACTTAACCATCCATAATAATGACATATCCAGAAATATGGGTCGTTATGAAAATACGAGATCCGGAAACGTATCGTCATTCACTGCGGGCATTGCGTAACGTTTACAATGTAATATGTTGATGACTGCGCGATGGAAGTCTGCTCGCTTCGGAGAACCATTTGATCAAGAGCGGAAGGCTGTTAAGCGTGTATAAAAGACGGATTGATGTTTATTGATGGTACGTGGTAGGTTTGGAAGAGGACTATTTGCAAGATGGTCAGAGACTTCGTCAATATCGTAGGTGTATCTCAGGCGAACTTGTTCTGCACTCTTTCAGTTAGTACCTGTGTTTCCCGTTTCGGTTAGTGTTCGATCCATAATAACTACCTAATTATAAGTTTTGATAATTTATTTTCTTACATTATATTATTACACTAAGGGAGAGGGAAAAGCAAAGAAAAAAAAAAAGGGGTAGGGTGTCTCTTATCTAGGAGCCTAACAAGAAATCAAGGCGTTTTGTTTGATTCCATACAATGCTGAAATTAGTAACGTCTTAACTTGTTCTGAGAGTCATAGAGCTAATTACTTTCTTCTTCATCATTTTTTCTCCCATCATTAGAATTAGGCATATACATAAGTAGATCAGCCCTCATTACGACGGACGGATGAGCTCCGCTTTTCCCAGCATTCTCTGAGATCTCTCATCCGCTATTGTTTCCTAGACGAGTAGCCGATTCACTGCTACTACATACTACTACATACAAGTCCGTACAATCTGTGCTACCTACACACTAATTTCAATCTGTTCTTAAATACTATTGGGAGGTCCAATTATTGTAACGATGTTTTCCGTTCCAGTTCTGGTTATCATTTTCTTAACATCTGAAATGCCCAGTTAGTAGCTCTGTAAACTGGAATACAATGGAGTATGAAGGGCGTTTCTTGTCAGAAAGTTATCACAGTTTGAGTCTATTTTAAGGAAGTAAGCTTTATTTTACCTTTCGGCTTTCGGTGTTTGAAAATAATTATGAAGAAAAAAGTGAACAGTATAGGGTCCCTAATTGTGTACAATCACACACCACCTACTCACCTACCTTCACCTACTTGAAAATTCTATCGTGTAGAATTTGGGAAAATTCTTTCGTCTTACTCATTCAAAATTTCCTATTCTAGATACTTAAATCCTGAAAATCGTCCCCAATCCGGCTTGAAAGTAGTTTTAGATCCATTTATAGTAATTCCAACAGATCTAAAACACGTTGAATGAATCACGGGGCGATACGTTTGAGTTATTTCTTTGTGTTCCTTTGTGATTATTTCTGATGGCCGCCATCGCAGGTATGGCCAGCGACAGAAGTGAGTCAGCGCGTATTTCAGTACACTTGCCGACTTAGGTGAGATCTTTGTCGTTTTGTCTTTGTTTACATTAGGAGTTCTTTTGTGGAGTGGGACAAAAGTTTGTAATATGAAATTGCATATAATGTTTTATTTTTTATTAATCTGATCCAGCCTGTCCCATACTGTCCTTTCCCAGCGACCGACGCCCAAAGCCGACTTCCGTAACCCACAGTGCACTTGGCGTGTAATTGCTTAGTTTATAAGTATAAGCCCTGGCTGGAGGCCTTAATTTATTGAGGCACCCACAGGAAAGTCCAGTTAAGCTGACGACAACCTCCTAGGTTGACCTGCGAGATGCAACTCAAAAAAATTATGTGTTTTCTTCAGTTGAGTAAAACTTTGAGTGTCGTTTTGTTGATTCACTAACGTGACCATTTTCTAACTAAGATTGGTGGACATGGTTTTTTTATTTAGAGGTGTGATTCTCAAACTCAAACTCAAATCATTTATTTCAATTAAACCATTTACAGGCACTTTTGAATTGTCAAGGAGTCGGTCAGTAAGAAAAATGAAGCTACATTCCCATTCCAAGCGTAGGTACCTATGGAGAAGAACGGGCAAAAAACTCCATGGACACTCTTTTAAATTAAATTGTTACAAAAATATTAGTTACACATATAATGTTGAATTTATAACATAATGTGAGAACGATGTAAAAATAAAAAATTAAAACGTACACGTTAAAAGCGTCCAGAGTAGGTACACCAAATAGAAACAAAAAAAACAAACAATTCAAAAATAAAACAATTAAAATAAGCCGTGGCAGCTAAGAGATGACCAGTCCCAACTGACGGCGCCCGTTCACGAACATGACGCATGGATTAGCACCATTCAGCTCAACCATTTTGAAGGGAGCTAAATGATCCAACACACGCGCCACCATCAGCGAGACATCTAAGTGAGCATGACAAACTCTCAGCCGCCAGGGCACATTCAAGTCCATGAAAGACATATTACCCGGTCAATGGTAGCTCTATATGTGCTATGCAATTATATAATACAAAGGAGATTGAGTTTATACAATGCAAAGATAGTCTTACAATCTTCAGCAGCTCCAACATTATTTTCAAATGTTAATCAATTACCTAGTTGAGGTTGTGGAGCAGGATCAGCATTCAGCCAAGCATTTTTATCGGTGATATAATCCTCCAACTTATAATATGCCTGCCTGCATAGTGTGCGTTTTATACAAGATTTAAATTTAGTCTCATTCAGTTGAAGTATGTGGGGAGGAATTGTATTACAACATTTTAAACAGTACCCCATGAAAGATGAGTCTACTTTAGCCAGTCTGAAACCTGGTTGAACTAATAGGTCCCTATTTCTAGTACTATAATTATGTCTTTCACCTTTTTTCCTAAAAAGATGTAAATTTTTCCTTACGTACATGATGTTTTCGTAGATATATTGACAAGGTACCGTCATGATGTTAATATCCTTAAACAGTTCCCTTAGAGAATCGCGCCTGCGGAGATTATATATGGCTCTGATGGCTCTTTTCTGCAGAATAAAAATAGACTCGATATCTGCAGCTCGTCCCCACAGTAAAATACCGTAAGACATGATACTATGAAAGTAACTAAAATAGACTAGCCTTGCGGTATCTACATCAGTAAATTGACGGATTTTTCTGACAGCATATGCGTCTGAACTTAGCCGTCCTGCAAGAGATGTTAAATGAGGACCCCATTGTAGCCTTGAATCGACCGTGATCCCCAGGAAAACAGTTTTATCGACGAATTCTAGTTTCTCTTGATTCAATACTATCCCACAATCACTACTTTTGACATTTGGTAATGAAAATTTTATGCACTTGGTTTTTTTCCCATTTAATACTAAATTATTAGCAGTAAACCTATTTTGGACCTGCAGTAGAGCGTTATTTACGACGTCAAAGTTTGTAGCACGTCTATCTACCTTAAAAATTAAGGAAGTATCGTCAGCAAATAACACCATTTGTGGATTGATTCTTCTGTGTACAGAGGAAAGAAAGATACAAGAAGCACTTCCTTCTTCATCAGAATAAGAATGATATAATATTATTTATAAGGTAACATCTTCAACGAATCATGAAGTACAGTGTTTGTTTGCATGTTTGAAGTTATAGGAACTAAAATATAAACAAGTTTCAGATGTTTAGATGACTTCACTACCGGTTGCAGAGGCTGCTTCGTCGAATTAAACAAACTTAGAAAATGGGTTACATTATAAAGAAATGATTGCAGAGGTGATCTGATTTGAAGACCTCATTAAAAATGTTCGTAGAAATAAATATGTTATCCGTCCTCTGATGGATAAAAATGGGTTCTTTAAAAAAATAAACATGACGATATTTCAAACTAGCTTTTGCTCGCAGCTCCCCCCGCGTGGATGCAGGTTATTGCAAAAAAAAAAGTAGCCTATGGCCGTCTCCATATCCCAGCCTTCAGGTGATGTTGACTTTTGTGTTAGAAGCCACTTGGAATACGCATCTGAAATATGGAGTCCATGCTATCTGCAAGTATATTGACCGCATTGAGCGCGTTCAAAAAAGATTTATATTTTTTTTATGCTTCCATCAGATGGTGCCGTATCAGTCCGATAACTATCTCAGTCTCTGTGAAAAATATCATCTGTTACCATTGATTAATCGCCGTGAGATCTCTGACTGTATTTTTTTTTTTTTTTTTGAAAACGGTTCGTATTTACATAAATCGTTCGGATATTTTGTCAACTTTCTACTTTAACGTTCCAAGCAAATCCAAACGGTTCAGTCCACCATTGCGGGTGCCGTTTGCAACTACTAACTACAGATAAAATTCGTACGTTGTACGTGTAAGTAGGTATTTTAATAAGGTGTGGAAACAGTTCGACTTTGATCTTTTTAAAACAGGTGTGACCTTGGCAAAGTGTTTAGAAATGAATTTCTTTAAAGCTTAAATTCCTTAGACTTATTATTTTTAATTAGATTTTTTTAATTGAATTTTTATCATCTTGGTTCTCAACCTATCACAATTATATTAGTCTTTACTTCGTTTAGGTGATGATCTATCTGCAAATGTTTTTTTTTTTTGTTTTTTTTTTTCTGGCAATGTTTGTCAGTGTGTATATTTTGTTCCACAGTACTTTAATACCAAACAAGCTCTAGAAGTGAAGACCTGTAATTGGCTGTCAGATTATCATACTGTTATTTATCACCATTGTATTTAGCTGTAAGTTTTCCAAAGTCTTTAAATAAATAAACAGTAACAGTAACTAATGTTACAGAAATTAGATGGGTTCGTGTGCATAAGTGTTCTATGTCAGGAAACATTTTTCCACCAAGAATGTAAAAAAAAATTCTTTGGAGAACAAATAAACGTTTTTGATCACAAAAATTGTTTCATATTTGTTGAATCAGTCAAAGAGTCTTGTGTAACTGCGTCATTTCCATACATAATACATATGAATGATCATTCGACTTCCAAGAACGACTCTTGCAATACCTATCTATTTCGTATCTGCATAACAACAAACTTCTAAAATAAGACCTCAGTAGTCAGTACCAAAACAAAACGGGCACTTTCATACAAAACATTTTTTTTTCTACACTCTGTTATTATAGAAACATGATTTAGCTCTAATAGCAAGATGTCCACCTGTCATTCTGTGTGCAAGACACACTTCCTTTCTACCACAAAACATGAGAAATCTCCAATCAATTAGGACTGTTTAGAATCCATTGCCGCTTTTGTTCGAACATCGAATTTTTCTGCCAAACTTAGTCAGCAATGTGTGTTGAATTTTACGGTGTGGTAGTATAGTTTGTTGACTAAGTCGCCATAGCATTAGTATAAATTTTCGCACGTCTGTCCGTCAGCGCTCGTGACAGCCCGACGATTGTCTTTCCGGAACTCGTTTGCAGTTACGGGGTTCTTGGTTACAGCAGAATACATTTCATAGGTTAACTGGGTCTTCTAACCGGGTTTGTTTACAGTGCATGTGCAATGAAATATTTAGGTGTCCAAGTTACATGTTGTGTTTTAATTTTCTTTGTATAATAATTTTTCGGTTCGATTTTACAAGGGAACTTTTTGAAAATACAGCATCAGGACCTTTGAAGACCATGATGCAATTTTGAGAAGTATTCTTTGTGTCCTAGAGTAATTTTGCAACATTATTAGAAAATTTGGCTACGTTAAGTAAGAAAGCAAACAGCAACTTGAAAAACATAAAAGAAAAATTTTGCGTTAGCATTATAATGAAATCGTTCAAAATCGAATTTAGTAATTAAATAAATAAAACACCGCTAAACCTAGCACCAGGAATAGGTTGTGACGTCACCACGTCATCCATCCTATCATCATCAAGAATGATGTTTACTTCGTATTTTACGACTCTTCCACGAACACATCAAGATAGGCAGGCGACAGTTCCGCGCTCCTATACTGAACCAAATGAATTACAATTAGTTTTATTATATCGTTAACACATGTAATCTGGACTATAAAATTATTTGGCTGGGGACGGATAGTTTATATTGGTAATATCTTAATAATTAGAAGATCTATCTTGAGTAGAAGCTGTGGTATTTTTCAAATACCTAACTCGACTAAGCCTACTGTTTCCATTTTCAGCACTTTCATCTGGCTTTTTCCCAATCAACCGAAAACTAACATCATATTTTTCTAAGTTCCTACCTGCTCTGTACACCTACCTGCCTTTCCTGTCCTTCACCCAAAATATTTTTTTCCAAAACGGACACATCACTAAAATTATAAACTTACCTACAACTGCAACCGCACCTCAAACTGCTACCGTCATCGTGCAGAGCACATAAAAATGGCAGCGTATACAGGGCGTACAAACCTCAGTGCTAAAGAATATTTGGCGCACAAGATCAAAGCTGACGGCAGGGGCGTGGCTAATCACATCCCGGTCGTTCTCGGCTCTATCCGGCTGTTTCACGAATTATTTTTAGTGCACAGGTAACAAGAATGCCCCTTTGAAATGCAACACTTCCGCTCGTAACATCGGTGTTGGACGCATAGATGGACGGAGAGTGAGGGACAGATTTTTGCCTACGCGGTCAAGTGTTCAGCGAAGAAAGTAGCTTTAGTAAGTGGGTTAGTGTTATTCAGTGAAGCTAGGAAAAAGTTTTAGGTTCAACTTGTTGTTAATAGACTCACAAAATATAAAAAACTTTTTAACATAATATGCAAGTTCCCCGTGCTTATTATATGAAAATAGATTCACTACTCTGGATCTGAAAAAAATATTATTGAATTTATAATAAACGATGAACAACAAAAAAACAAACAACTAACGACAAAAAACAAACAACTAATCAAACAACAATTTTTTTTTTAATATATGGACTAATTTATTTAAGTATTCATTTAGATGTCGCCTAGATTTTGAGAAGATAAGCATTTATAACATAAATGCGCGTAGGCACTAACATACATACATAGTAATCCAGTACCCTCTGCGTTTCCAATCCATGTCCAACTGTCCAAAAATAACATAATGTAACGCGCATCAATATTTTATACATTTTACACCGTTGTCGATCTCCGGTCTTCTCCGCACTTGTCACCCAGCATCACGCCTCGACGTTTAGAGGCCGGCAGACAAGATAAAACAGGTAAGTTATTAGCCAGAATAATCATAAAGTATTGAATTAGTGATGATTGAAACTCCAGTTTTATGATAGGTATTAAACTGTTTATTGGCCAAAGCGGTTAATGGTTTAAATCATTTGTAATTTTGGATATCGTTTAATGGTGTTAGTACGTCTTTGGGTACAAGTTATTGGACAGGTTTTACTGCTGTGTAAATAGGTATTTTATAGAGTGCCCTAATTTTCCTCTCGGTGATTAGCGGAACTTTCTTCTCGTTTATTTTGGCCATTACGCTTACTGTCCTGGTCCAGTACTTATAACAATTATTTCATTATATCGCGTGTTTGATTATAACGGTTGTTTTTCAATTATATTGAACAAGCATGAAGTTTTGAGTCAAGTCACTTACATTGGCATAAAATCGACGGTTCTAGGTGAAAACCTAATGGCAGAAGAGAAGACCTTAGAATATTCTGAACACAACGTCCAATTTTTTTGCCTCTTAAACGTTGACCAATAAGACGCTAATAATTATATATTATTCGTGCCAAATTGGGAGTCAACGGATGTGGGTAACATGAGTTTTTTTATTTCATTTACTTATTTTACCTATGTGCACACTCTTGTAGGAAAGTCGCAGCGTTTTTCCAGCACTCCCAACTTGTATACAAGTCAATAGCAAACAAGATGTATAAATCAGGTCTGCTTAAAATTCCCGCATTACGTGGAGGAGGCGCCCTCTGGGACGGGAAGCAAAATAATGAGAGCTCTCAGCTCTTAAATCTTGAGTCGCATCCACTTTTAATGGCATTTAAATTAGCTTTTTATTTGCTCTGGTTTAGTGGCTGTGGGTAGCGGGGCGGATAACTGTGTCTTATGGTTGGTGGGAATTTTGATTGAGGACTTAAGGTACTAATGCTAATTTGAAAGCTATAGTATTCTTCAAGAACAGTTTTAAATAGAGGCTGCATAATTAACCATACTGCTGTTATTGAAATCTCTGTGGGAGAGATTCGAAAAAGTTTTTTTAAACTAAATACCTGTTGATCGTTCATTGTAGTGATCGATGAAAGCTTATCCTTTTATAGCCTGATACGATCGATCCTGATCGTAATCTTTTCATAAGATGGCCGCAGCATTCACACATAAATTTATGTATGGGAAATACCCAACAATATAATAATAAACAACAATAATATTATAATAGGGAAGTTAGCAACGTTTGGAAGTGTCTGTTATGAAAGCTTTTTCAGTGACACCCTCACTGAAAAACTAAGGATGTTGATGACATAATAAATACGGATATAGCAAAAATATTACAGGGTGTAACAAGACCCACCACGAAGTCATCTTCTGCGCATTCTGTACATCAAACTAAGTAACTTTAAGTAAAAATAATTTCTTGACTTTTATTTCTGTTGCGAAAATTCGTTGTATGGTAATGCACAATGTAACGCTGGAAAAAGATTGGGCCTATGGGTGCATACAATGGTACAGTGATCGTAGAAGTTTTTAAGTTAAGCAAATACGTAAATTAATAAAAAATAAAAGTTGGAACTCTTACCTTCAATATCTCCGTAACCAGAAGGTTCCCAGGTCTGGTACAAAAAAAAAAAACTCATAATAACGGATAGAACAAGTGACTTTCAGCTTCGTTAAGGGTATTTTTACACCCAAAAGCTATAACATATTGGAATAACAGTCCTTATTTATGTTTGCTTACCTCTTCCTTAGGCTACAGCTCAGTCATATAAACAGACAAACATAAATAAACAAAGTACGGGCAGCAGCAAAACTAAACACATAAACGTGTCGTTTTGTGCAAACTTGAAATTCTCATCATCACTATCAGTTAAGTTTTGATATCCTACTCTAAATTGGGGTCAGCTCATAATCTAACCAACACCGGTAAACACCTCATAGGCAACATACATCTATGTATCTGGTTTTTTCTTCTTTCTAACATAGGTACATAGCTTATGATTTTGTGAAACAAAATGCAACAAGCGGGGCTGGTTACCCAGGGTGCGTGGGACGAAATTTACATTCATTGTTGTTACGGATGGTAACGAAGTTGAAGTTGAAGTTGTGAAGGAGTATGTCTACCTAGGGAAAGTGATTCAGCTAGGTAGACATAACTTTAAGAAAGAAGTCGACAGAAGGATCCAGCTGGGTTGTGCAGCGTTTGGAAAACTTCGTCAAGTTGTCTGCAGTGGAGACCGCGTATTGGCAAGCGTAGTGTGGGACGCTCCCAGCTAGATGGACCGACGACCTCAAAAAGGTGGTTGGGACAGACTGGATGCGGAAGGCGGAGGATAGGATGTTATGGCGCAGCTTGGGAGAGGTCTATGACCAGCAGTGGACTGTGGTAGGATGAGTTGATTGATTGATTGACTAATGGAAACTATCGATAACAAACACGAATTTTGATATGTGCAAAAATCACCTATCCATCTATTATTACTGCTGGCGCTAGCTCACAGGGCCTAGAAAAAGTGATATTCTACCAACAATAGCGATGACGGAAAAGTAAAAAAAAAATGGACTAACTACTAAAAATAAATGTATGGACTGACATAAGCTGTAAACATAACATCACGCCTGTATTTCTCGAAGGGTAAGGCAGAAGTGTACCTATAGTACACCCACATTTCGCCAGTTATAGAATAGATTCAAATATTTTTATTTCAGACAATTTAAAGTCCATAGGTCTAGCAACAATTTTACATAATATCTAGTGTTAATACAGACACACATAAATAAACAACTAAAATTAAAATTCAGCGAGGAGCTGCATCCACCTCCGCAACATCGGAGAATCCCACCGATCTGCGAACACACTGAGAAAATTTTTAGTGCTGCCGCGATCCCACGACATCAGAGGTGCACATCTTTTTCTAATAGTGGCACCAAAACCATCAATGTTATTGTCCGCAAACATCCCTGACGCACTATAAACGCCACGGCAGCCGCAGCAGTACTCTCAGTGCATTATTGTATTAAACACGTACATAGGTGACCCACAGGCTATGTTAGGCAGGTTATGTTAAGTCCCGTATAATAGAGGCCGAGCTTTTTACCATCAACCGGGCATAAATCCAAACTCCGGGCTACTACTAAGAAAATTTTGATGCCATAAGCTAATAATATAATAGTTAAAGATTTTTTTAGCAATACGAAATCCTTTGAAAGCGATTGCCACTTGACCCTCAGGTTGACCAACCTGCTGAGGGCCTTTTAGAATTTCTTAACCTTACCGTTGTCTTTACCTTCAATTCCTCTGGTAACTTGGGTGGGCAGCTTTACAGCCGGCAGTGAGTGAAACATTGCGGCGACTCCCGGAAGAGGGTGAGCAATACTATATGATTTATGTGCCGCCAGTAAACGCGATTGTAAATCTACTCTGTTGATAATAACTTCACATATGTTAAGATCAGTTTGCAAACGAAGGTACCGCACTGAGGTGTTTAGGGAAACTAGGAAATAACTTTATCTACCATGTCCTTGTTTGGTATTTTTTACAAAAATGCATGGGTTCGATTGACGTAGCTTTTAATGTTGACGTTGCATCCATACTATATACTATAATACTATACTATATACTATATATACTATACTATTTACTATTATTAATATTATAAATGTGAAAGTAACTCTGTCTGTCTGTCTATTTGTCTGTCTGTCTGTCTATATGTTACGCTTTCACGCCTAAACCGCTGAATCGATCGTCATGAAATTTGGCAGAGATATAGCCTGGGATATGGAGAAGGACACAGGCTACCTTTTTACGCGATAACCGACATCCACGCGGGCGGAGCCGCGGGCAAAAGCTAGTATACTATAAGCCAGTAGTCGCACGACAATATGAGACCACAATATCGTTATCAAGTTTTGGCTGTAGGTACCTAAAGGAAGACAATATGTAGGTACCTATCTGTGTCAAGCTCCTAACAAAGGATCGAAAGGCCAAAACAATACACAGAACATTGGCAAGACGTTCTCATCATCATTTCAGCTGAAAGACGTCTACTGCTGGACATAGGCCCAACCATCACAACAGTGACTAGTCCAGGGCAAGGCGTTCTAAGATCATGAGACTAACGACCACGATGAATACAGATTATCTCAATAATTTTAGCATAATAATGTAGGTAATAGATTTTTTTAAATTCAATTCCTCTCAATAAGTCTATTCCATGTTCTGGTGTTTTAATATTTATAATTTTATTGAGATTTTTTCGGTAATAAATACTTGCATACACCACCAAGTGTGGAATAAAGTTTAACGACTCAATGTAGGTAGTTAAGTCGTTGTCACAATATCCGGTCACTTCAAACGCTCATTAATTTATATACGCTGGGTACTCGGCGCATGCCCACTTTGATCTATAATAATAATAAACTGATAGTTGTAATAGCTTCAATGACACTATTGAGAGAATCAAAGGAGGATTGTTCCATAACCGGGTACTTGGATACTAAAGTTATGTCATATTTAAGTGTTAATGGCGATCCTTGTATTGCCCGTGAATCACAAGGCTGATACAGTTTAAATTAGATGATTTCGTCGTAGTCTAACTTCTTTTTTCTTTCTAAGATGTAAAATCTTAGAAAGTATTTAATATGTTCGCAAAAACTTGGGACTTTTCAAAATAAGAAGCGATTTCCATAATGTAAGTACAAGTAGTAAACATGGTACCCTTTAGATTACCTAACTAAAACTAGCAAGTCATTTCTTATAAACAGTATCCGCTTTTATAACAAGTTGCCTAAGTCGGTTACAGGACTTAGCGATGGAAAGTTCAAAATCTGCATCAAACGTGTCTTTATCAAAAAAGCATATTATAAAATTAAAGATGACGTTGAAAACAAGGAAGTTTGGCAATAATTCCGTCTGCACATGGTGCTTCCCTGGTACCTCATTACTATGTATGTAAATGTCTATTAACTGCTCCCAAATAACGATGTATATTTTTATTTTATTTGTTTACATACTTCCTTGACATAATCTTTTCATTATTTGACATTATATACCTACAATTCTAATTCCAACTGTTTTAAGTGGCTTTTGTGGACATTCTAAATCGAATGTCCACAAAAGCCACTTAAAACAGTTCAGTGTTGTTTAGTAGTTGTAATAGTAATTATGTCATTTGGTTTAAATAGATTTTTATTTTTATAATATTTTTTTTTTTAATCACACACTTTCATATTCCGGTCGGTCTTTAAACAAATAAGTATTTAAAAACTAGTGACAGGTGACGGTGACAATCTTCAGTTTACACAGCACACGTAAACATTGAACATTTAGTATGAATCTCTAACATAATTATTGGCACAAGTGACAGCGGCCTGAGCCAACCAATAAAACCGTTTCGGAGTTAAATTGAGTGCGTTCTGTCCTGTCCTAGAAACTGTCGTATATCATGCTATTACGTTTATGGAGGTAGAAACGTTATCTTAGTCGTGTCTCAGGTTTGTGAGGTACTAAAAATGAAGAAAGGAGACCATATTGTGTCGCATTCTGAAAAAAAAAATCCGATATCTCTTCGTAGATAGTATACATTGCTGTAAACTTTAAAAAAAATCATACATAAGAAAAAAAGAAGATAGTAGTTTTTCAGACAAATGTTCAGGTGCCTCCAGGGGCCTATTTAATAAAAACCGCTAGGCAACAATCCGAGAATCCAAAAAGGACATCGTCGGAAATGGCCCCAGGACTAACAAACATCTGACCTACATACATAATAATTATAAATATATTTTATTAGACTAATTGCGAATATCTGTATGAAACGGACATTCTGCGTTCCTTAATGAACAATTCAAAGAGCGACTATCGACATCATATAAAATATCATCTTTGACAATTAGATTAGACATAACAACTAATGATATCCAATCTTTCAATAATATGATACATTGACTAACATACATGAGGTAATATGACTTCCTACCTAAGTATAAATAAATAAAATAAAAATAAAAACATTAGGATAAAGTCGTTTTCATTGAAGTTAAATAAATAAGTACTTATTTATCTACCTACCTATTTTAATACAAAAACTAGAAGATTTACCAAATACTGAATAGGTACTTAGGTAAGTACTTAAATATTTTTTTTTATTCTCTTAGCTTAACTAACCACATACAGGCAATATAAATAACAGTGACATGCATTTATTAGCATGTATTTCGAAGAATTGAAAGGATTGTTTCTTAATAAATATAACCTCAAAATCTTTGTTTTCTTTTGAAATAAATCCTTTCTGCAAGTTGTCCGTCATTAAACTTTGTCTTCATGGGCATATACTTGTAATTTATAACACGCAAGGTAATTTTCCTTTGCTATTGGTTCTGGGGCGAACGATGTATGGATGCAGAACAATCTCCTTTACATGCATTTTATACTTTAAAAAACAGCATCTGTTTTCAATCTGTGTGGTTATTTCTTCAAAAGACACCAACCTATATGGTCTTCATATGATCTGACCAAGATTATGTCTGGACTTTAAAAGAGACTGCGACTTCTGATTTTATTTCGGGCTTTCTTCTCAGAGTAGTCAGATAGGAAACGCCACCTCATCTAGTTTTAAAAATATGATTGACGTGTAAAAGTGTTTGTACAAAACTACTTAAAGAAATAAAATAATTAAATATTTATCAATATATGTAATTAACTCCAGTTGAAGTTGGGGTGCAAGTCTTTCGTCTCACAAGAAGCCACACACAGTCAGACAATGACGACTTTTTCCCCATTAAAAACAAAAGTACCCATAGTGTATAGATTGTAGGTAACTTCATCACACATATACCCATTTCCCACTTTCTTTTAACCGTTGTACAAAAATTATCATGCGCGGCATCTATGTGATGTGAAAACCGGAAATTGGGTCAGAGCCGCCCACTTATCCGCCGGAAGTGGACGCCCAGGGGCAACGTATTTCCGGTCCTGACGACTACACACCTCCCCAGACTGATTACCGTGTTTTGGGGGCTTTAACAGTTCGGTCCATAGTTTTAAATGGGTATCTGTTGCATGTTTTAGGCTCTAGTCTCAATTTCCTGTGGATGTTTTAGGGCGCTTTTTATGTTCGGATATAACTTCCGAAGATCTTTAAGTTACCAGCACAGTTTTCAGAAACAATCGTTGTTTCACTGAATGTTTTAATTACCTATAGTACTTACCTATCCTTTGAGCTACATCTTACATCTTCCGATGCACCTAGTTAGGTTTAAAGAAACTTTATTCTCAATAAAGACATAATTATACATATCACTTACTTGAGAACAATACTAAAACGTACGTAAATTACACAAAGTTCGTCGTCATCATAAAATGCTTTTATTGCTCCAAAAGTGATCGATCCGCAATTATATACTGACCAAGTTGAGTTTTAAATGCATTGAACGAGTGTAGATTTCTCATGCTAGAGCGTATTCTATTATAAAGTTGTGCGTCTTCAAAAGTAAGCATTTAGATGGGGGTTTTGCCCCATATGATCTTGCCTTTGGTGGACAGGCTTGAAATATCCCTTACAACCTTCTTGACTATAGATATATTTGCTACTGACAATCAACAATCATGTTAACCCATAATCAATTGGCTCAAAGAGTTTGGCGAAAACCGCATGAACCAAAATCCTCCTTCCATAATATAACCAGTGGTGTGCAACATAATGGATGGCATAATAACTTGTTACGTCTGTATTCCGTTTCAGTATTGGTCACCCCCACCATTAGTGGCTACTATGAGTACTGTCAACTGTAACATGTTCATACATTAACGACGCATGCGCGAGAAGCGGGCGCGCACGCTCTTTGATCTTTATGCCTCTTGGTACATAGAATAAGTTGTGATTTCTTGAGAGTAGATTTCCTTCCACACTGTGCTTTGGGATCTCATACCTCCTTCTTATCACAGATTTACATCGTAATTAATAATATTATTCAAAAAAGCCGCCGAAGTGCATATGGGATCACTTTCAACTGCAAATATAAGTTGGTCGACTATTACTGGTTAACTTGTAAAGCCTACTTGGCTGAGATAATTTTCCTTTTAACTCCGTTATAATTATATTATAATACATTCATATTATACTTTACATAATATAATAAAGCAATCTCGATGTTTATCACATCCTAAAAACCGAGCGAAACAGGAGCGGGCCGGTAGCCAATAAGGACATCTTCATGTCTTCCTACCCACAGAGATTTTGACGTCCATTTGTATGCTTGCCTTAACACTCAGACGAACAGACACATAAGATTAGTTATGGTCCCGTTGGCAGTTCTTCTGTGCGTACGGAATCTGGAAAATGGCAATCAGTCCTACTTTGATAGATTCGTAGGTTGGATATCTCAAATCCACAATCCAGTCTACAGTTTAGTCTTTGCCCCTCGCCGTGCGACGCTCTAGCTGCCAACCTTGAACGGCGAGTGCCAATTATCTAGCGAGTTTATTGTTCTGCTTCTTATTGTTTAATAACTTCACTGTAATCTACCTTATGATGCTCATCTGGAGGTGGAGTGGAAAGTGAAGTCGGTTTTTGTTTTGTCTACCAAGCTTGATTTGCGGTGAAGCACTGCTTATTATTTTGATTCTCGATTTGTATAATGTGGTTGCTAAGACAGCCTTCTGACAATCCAATGAGATTTGTGATAAATCGGACTTCAGATTATTTTCAGAACGTTCGCCTTAAGCCTTAGCCACTTATTCTTTGAGACGCCTGAAGATTGTCACTTATCTATATACATATATAAAGAGTCTTAAAATGTCTTTCGTCGAATGCGCTGCCGAAATTTCCAAAAATAAATAATTGTCTACCCCGTGCGAAGCCGGGACGGGCTGCTAGTATACATATATAAAAATCAATTGCTGTTCGTTAGTCTCGCTAAAACTCGAGAACGGCTGGGCCGATTTAGCTGATTTTGGTTTTGAAATGTTTGTCGTAGTCCAGGGAAGGTTTAAACGATGAGAAAATATGAAATAAAAAAAAACTATTAGTGAACGGCTGGACCGATTTCGCAAATAATTTTTTTGTTGTTTGTTATTATCAGGAGAAGGTTGGACGGTAGGTAGGGTAGGTAGGGTAGGTAGGGTAGGTAGGGTAGGTAGGGTAGGTAGGGTAGGTAGGGTAGGTAGGGTAGGTAGGGTAGGTAGGGTAGGTAGGGTAGGTAGGGTAGGTAGGGTAGGTAGGGTAGGTAGGGTAGGTAGGGTAGGTAGGGTAGGTAGGGTAGGTAGGGTAGGTAGGGTAGGTAGGGTAGGTAGGGTAGGTAGGGTAGGTAGGGTAGGTAGGGTAGGTAGGGTAGGTAGGGTAGGTAGGGTAGGTAGGGTAGGTAGGGTAGGTAGGGTAGGTAGGGTAGGTAGGGTAGGTAGGGTAGGTAAGGTAGGTAGGGTAGGTAGGGTAGGTAGGGTAGGTAGGGTAGGTAGGGTAGGTAGGGTAGGTAGGGTAGGTAGGGTAGGTAGGGTAGGTAGGGTAGGTAGGGTAGGTAGGGTAGGTAGGGTAGGTAGGTAGGGTAGGTAGGGTAGAGTAGGTAGGTAGGGTAGGTAGGTAAGGTAGGGTTGGGTAGGTAAGTAAGGTAGGTAGGTAGGTAGGTAGGGTATGGTTGGGTAGGTAAGTAAGGTAGGTTGGTAGGTAGGTAGGTAGGTAGGATAGGGTAGGGTAGGGTAGGTAGGGTAGGGTAGGGTAGAGTAGTGGAGTTTATACTATAGCTTTTGACAGAACGAAGTCTGTCGGGTCAGCTAGTACATTATAAATATTTTGGGTAACTTGTATTATTAAAATGTTATAATCTCGAATTTATTTAATTAGGTGTTAGTCATGCATGAATGTTTGGCACTCGTGAGCAGGTAACTCACACACAAAGTGACACTGCTGTCAGTGCGACTTATCTTGATGGCACGTCAACAGTGATTCAACTAATGAAAGTAATTTTACACATTATTTCACTTTTTAATTAACTACCGAGATGCTCTAACAAATAGTGCCTACGTTTTTAAGCACTCTCTGTGCATTCATTGTTGATTTCAAATATTTCCTTAGAATGTGTAGTATCGACAGGATAAATCTCTACTTATTATAAACTAGCTTCTGCCTGCGACTTCGCCCGCGTGTTATTTCGGAGTCCGACCCACCGCGTGGCATCCCGTCGCTCGCCCGTGCTGTACCTAGTTATCACTTGGCGTTCTTTCTGACTTTTTATATTTGTCTCTCGGCTCGGCTCCTAAAGGTCGTAGCGTGATGTTATATAGCCCATAGCCTTCCTAGATAAATGGGCTATCCAACACTAAAATAATTTTTCAATTCGAACCAGGATTTCCTGAGATTAGCGCGTTCAACCAAACAAGCAAACAAACTCTTCAGCTTTATAATATTATATATATAGTATACTCGTAGATGTGAAAGTGACTATGTCTGTCTGTTACGTTTTACGCCTAAACCGCTGAACCAATCGTCATGATATTTGGCAGAGATATAGCCTAGGATATGGAGAAGGAGGCTACTTTTTTACGCGATAACCGACATCCACGCGGGCGGAGCCGCAGGCAAAAGCTAGTATTATATATTTATGACAATAATTTCCAATACGTTGAATAACAAATACAATAATATTCACAGTATGATTTATTTGAATGAACCGTCACTGCCTTTAATAAAACGTGGCAACAAGTTATTATAAGCTCATAATTAACAAACATGAAACATAATCAAATGGATGCGGTATCTCCTGCATGGCAACGCTTGTGGGAGGCAGATGCCCAGCAGTGGACATCTTTCAAATGAAATGATGATAATGATCTGCATTTGTGTTACAAATTGTGTTGTGTATAGGGAAGGGGTAAGCAAAGTTCCTGTTTTATTTGCTAAAGAATCCTTTATTTTGGCACAGATACAATTAGATATTAAAAAAAAAAAAAATTTGCTCTAATCTACTATGGTAATCACTTGACCACTGAAGTCAAAGTAAACAATAAGGCAAGTTTTCGTGAAACAGCATAACATTATTTATTGTAAAGGACGCTTCATTTTCCGAGGTGAAAGGTTTCAGTGTAATACCTGACTGATGTCCGTACTCTTCGAAGCCGCAGTAACTCATCGCGATCGCGTAATTAACAGACTAGCTTATTAAACGTACTCATTGGGATACCATGGTAATGATAATAAAATTTGTTGGAATGACTTATATTATGACTTTAGCGATAAGACCGCCCATTGTGACACCCTATGTAACAGCTATACATTTATATCTGTAATTTTTAAGGTGTACATAATAAGGAGAATTCTATTCTATTCTATGCGGTCATGTTAAAATAAAGTCGGTCTATTTTCCCCGATATATGACTGTTCACAGTACACATACATCCATACTAATCCATACTAATATTATAAACTAGCTTTTGCCCGCGGCTTCGCCCGCGTGGATGTCGGTTAGCGCATAAAAAGTACCCCATGTCCTTCTCCATATCCCAGGCTATATCTCAAATTTCTAACTTAATATTAATTTTAAAGTGATTCACTATGTGAATAGAAACCGAAACAAATGACAATGATTTAATATAATAAAAGTACTTATATAAAACCAAAATAAAAAATTACACTCAAATTCTTAAAGCAATCAATTTTACCAAATTACAACACGAAATAAAAATGCGACACTAATATTAATTTTAAAATAATTCACGGAAGTACCAACAATGTGAAAACAAAACGAATTAACCTCCGAAATGTCGCATGATACACCGTTTGTGCTGAGATAATGTGACGCTCGAAATATCTAGAGAACACCATTGGTGCATAACTTTTCTAAGGGGTCACGTTCGCAATTGGACGAAATATTTGACATTTATTTTGTACTTGCAACACAATCTGGCTGTAGAATTCGATTAATCGACTAATAATACTTAACCGGTATTAATAAATTTTAGCGGGAACACCACTAAAGGAACGAAAAAAAAATATAAAAAAAAATACGTCTATGGTCGTGTGGCGGTGTGGCGCGACGCATAATGTAAACAAACATTCATCAAGGTTAAATCATAAAAGAATCTTATACAGAATTACTGAGAAATAAATGTAGATTTCGTATTGAGTGTTAGTTTATCGAAAAGTGATAAATATGTCAGTGAAAAAGTAACGAAAGTTTTGGAATGCACAAATTTTGATCATAAGGCCACCGTGTTTAGTAATGTTTTTATGATAAATATTCTTGTTTAATGTTTAAAATACACATAAGTAGCTAGCTTATTTATCTACGAACATAATTTGGCTAATAGCTTCTGATATTATAGCGTATTGTTATTGTAATCGTATTTCTAAGAGTAAAATTCGGCATACAAATACCTACAAAAAGACAATAAAATGGATGTAGTATGTTATCCTTAAGAGATAGACATATGCCATCGCGGACTTTTCTGAAGATCTATATAAGATACACAATTCCACCATACATTATTTTGTTATATCTCAAAGGGTTTAGACAGCGTTTTCGTTGAAAGCTCCCAGACGGCTTATTTTTTTCCGACACCTCCAACAAATATTGTTAATTTATACAAAAATGTATACAAAACCTTAACAAATTATATACTAAAACCTTCCTCGAGAACCACACTATCTATTGGTGGAAACAGCATAAGAATCGGTGCAGTAGTTTTTCAGTTTATCGCGAACAGACAGACAGACAGACAGACAGACAGACAGACGCGGCGGAGGACTTTGTTTTATAATATGTAGTGATAGTGATGTAGTGATAGTGATAGTGATAGTGATGTGAAAGTAACTCTGTCTGTCTGTCTGTATGTTACGTTTTCACGCCTAAACCACTGAACCGATTGTCATGAAATTTGGCAGAGATATAGTCTGGGATATGGAAAAGGATATAGGCTACTTTTTTACGCAATAACCGACATCCACGCGGGCGGAGCCGCGGGCAAAAGCTAGTAACACATAAAAACACAATTACACATGCATTACACAAATAATACACATTACACATATAAAAGTTTTTTTGTATTGCCCCCCCTCATAATATATAATAGAGTTATTAATTAATTAATTAGCTGTAAGTCCTCCATGTGCAAAAATAAATAAATGATAACAATTACTTTTAAAGGTTCTTTGGGAGACCAATGTCGTAAAAATAATACAATTATTATTTCTTATACAAAAAATTAACGGTTCAAAGCTTGATAAAGTCGTCACAATCAACTTTGCCCAATAAAGAGGTAAAATTTGCATGTAAGTTTGTATGTAGGGAGTAATATCAGGAACTACCAGTAGAATATGAAAAAATCTTTTTGCATTTGGTAGTTCAATTCTTGAGAAAGGCTTTAGGCTACTTAACATCACTCTGTGACCCTTAGGAGCCGAGTAAAAAGAAAAAAAGTCTGATAAAACGCTAAGTGAAAACAAAATAATATCGCGGGCGGGTGATGAGTCGGACGAACTAGAACGAAGTCGCGGGAAGAAGCTAGTGTTACTTAATTGCAGCCACATTGAGTTACAAAATAAAGTGCCAGAGTTATCTAGTCCCCACAGTATGAACAGCGGCCAATAAAGGGTTGTTATAATAAGTCTGGCTTGCTAATTGCGCGCCTACCGCGAAGCCTGCCCACTCTGTCAGCGTTACAGCGTGATAGAAGATGAAGGATTTTGTTACGTGACAGACATTGCCAAATTATTTAAAATGCTTTTCTTTTTATGAAGTAATTCACCTCCAAAAAATTATAAGGGTTAACCTGCCCGAACATTCCTGTTAAATTTAACTAGTTGGTTCCTTAAACTAAAATTTCACCTTAAATTTACTCCTGGTTTTCCTAATCTACATAAATAAATAAATAAAATTAAAGTGTCTGTTTGTAATGTCAAAATAACAACTTTTTACTAAATGCATATCAAAGTAAAAACAACTTTTAATATTTTTGTCGGTCTGTCTGTCTATCTATGTGTGTGTCTGTTTGTTCTGGCTAATCTCCGAAGCGGCTGGACCGATTTTGAGGGGAATTTCACTGATAGCAGCAGATAGCTGATGGTATAAGGAAAAACTTAAGATACTTTTATCTTAGAAAAAGCCACGCAGGCGAAGCTGCAGGTAACAGCTAGTTTGTAATAAATATTGATTTAGTTATATCAGGTGAGTTAGATTTTCGTTTAAAAATCAGTACTAATTCAATTCTGAAGATGCATAAAACGGGATTGCTAAAGTACTCATCAATATACTGCAAATATTTTAGATAACATCTGTGAAATTAACATTTTTCACAAAAGATTTTACTCTCCCCACTTTTCATCTGCCAACGATACTAATGTCTACAGAAGAAACTCAACCCTCTTGCACCGCGCTCAGTGCTCGGCCTCATTTGTTCGCCAGGTGTGTCCGCGGGCGGCCGAGGTGTCGCTGCAATCAACCGCGGCGGCTGACACGTGACAGCATGACAGCTGACACTAGAGGAAACTGAGACAGAAGTTCAATCGTGAGCAATTCAGTCAGAAAGCCAGGAAAGGTCAGGTGTTGTGGCTTATTTTAGGTTTGGGTAGGTTATGTTTAGTGAATCAATAGACCGATTTAATTTTTAAGCTATTGCATAGCTTCTATCGCGGGCCTTGAGCGCGGGGACCGAATCCAGAAATTCCGTAACGAAAAAACCTCACGCTATCGCTGTCTCGCTTTAACATCTATTCGACTCTATCGCACTACGCTACTCAGCCGCCATAGCTACCGGCCGCCATATTCTTGTCTTGTTTGTTGTCAAGAACTTTGTCAACAAAGCGCTGTTTTTGTTTTTATTCTGTGTTTTGTGGATATTTATCGTAAATTAGAGTTATTGTTGTATTTATGTATGTACGTGTGACGTAATTTAAGTTGCAATGCATTACAAAACGTGTGAAATATGTGTTATAAGATCCGGCCGGTCAGATGGTCAAATGCGAATCTTCATAGCCAAATTTCCTTTGAATGAAGATAGGTAAGCATATATTTTCAATTGTTATGTTAAAAAACATTGATAAGCTCTTACAGAAAATAAATTACTTGATTTAAAGTCCAAAATTTACAAAATTATAAAGTAACATATCAATATGCTAGTGCTTGACGCATGTTACTTTTTTATCGACTGTCGATATTTTTATTATTATAATATTCCTATTTCATTTAATTTTCTCTGTTATTCTATTAATACTGCAAAACCAAAATAACAAAGATATAAGTTTAAATACACTACTATTATAATCATAATAATGTAATAAAATGTTCCAGCTAGATGTAAAAAATGGGTTAAAGTTACGGGAAAGAAGACTTGGTGTATGTACCCATTGAAAAGCTACATCAATTGGAACATATTTGTGGCAGTCATTTTCTACCAAAGGATTTCAATAAAAAGAAGACACAACTAAGAAAAAATGCTACTCCGTCTGTAGAACTTACTGCAGAACCAATGGCAGATGAGCTGTTCGTTGGATTTCCACTACACATCTTCAAAAGTGAGCAAACAGGTAAGACTTTATTTTCCAGTCGTAATTCATCCTAACTCACCCTTTCCGATTACTTTAGTAACTCATGTTCAATTATATTTTGCAGAGTTATCTTCTACTTCGACTACTGCGATTCTTGGACTGGTACATCTAGTAAGTTTTTTTTTTTTGGGTACTGTACGTCCGAATGAAAAAACGGAACCCTTATGTACCTTCATCTACTGGACCGATTAAGTTGCATTTTGGTACACATGCAAAATGTATCATGTGACATATGAAATGAAAGGACTTGACAAGAGAACTTTTTTTTAAATTATTTTAAAAAAATCCTCTTGACAAGTCCTTTCATTTCATTTTACATTTTTAATGAAAATTATTAAAGAAAATAGATGAAAATTTACCATTTCCCCCCTTATCTCCGAAACTGCTGATCCTAACATAAAAAAAAAAGAAAATAGATGAAAATTTACCATTTCCCCCCTTATCTCCGAAACTGCTGATCCTAACATTAAAAAAAATACAGTGTACAGTTCTATACTTAAAGATTACAGCAAAACCTTTAAGAAGTCTATGGTCTTAAAATAACATGGTAAATTACTCAATATTGTGTGTACTTACATTATTATTATGCAGTTGGAAAGTATGGGGAAACATGTTTTTCAACTACAATGTTAATTCGGTTCTTGGGATTAATTCATCCCAACTACGATACCCTTCATTGTTTTTGGAATTAGAAGTGAATGACTACATTTTGTTTTTATTGCAGTACCTTCAACATCAACTGCTGAACCATTGCCAGTAGAATGTTCAAGACAGGAAAATATGTTCTATTGCGGGTAAGGTTTATGTTTATTTTAAACTTATTAAATTCACTTTACTATTTGATTAACTGTATTGAATGTATCAATTGTAAATATTACAGATACTTTTTTGTCTATTACAGACCCTTTTTCAAATGAAAATGTGATAAAAAGAATGAGACTAAGCCCAAGTAACTATTCAAGATTAGAATTAAATTTGAATTCACTTGTTCATGTGTCAGTTAATAAGCAACGTGTTTTCTACATTTCAGTACCTTCAACATCAACTGCTGAACCATTGCCAATTGAATGATCAATAGAAAGGAAAAGGTGTTCTAATTATTATAAAAAAACTTAAGTCCAAAGTTTTGTTTTATTTTATTATCATCACAGCAAATCTCATCTTATAGTCAAGTTTACCTCGGTTTAGATCTAGACTATACAATGGGATTTGTCTCTGAACCCCGCTTACGCCAACGTGGAATCACAGCCGTAGCTGGTTTCTTTTTATAAGAAAATTACCACGTAACCTTAGTTCAAATCGAAAGTTACCGTTGGCCTAAGTGACCTTTGCCTTAAATTTATTAAGAATGAAACCGTAAAAATGTCAATGGCATTTCTTCCATTCTTTGTACAGTTGTACTAACGCACTACTTATAGGGTTAAAAATTTCCAACATACTAGGTTACTTTACTTTAATTTTACTCGACTGCTTAAAAGCTGCTTATATAATAATATAATAATTACATTGTCAATTAATAAA
This sequence comes from Dryobota labecula, assembly GCA_947523025.1. Classification (NCBI taxonomy): domain Eukaryota; kingdom Metazoa; phylum Arthropoda; class Insecta; order Lepidoptera; family Noctuidae; genus Dryobota; species Dryobota labecula. Next base: position 1,471,642 of record OX383289.1, on the reverse strand, counting down.
ATAAAAAATTAATGAGCCTTCTGTACATTTTCATTCCGTGTCTGTCACGGCCTGACATCGGGTGACAGATTGAGGCGACGCCATTGTTACCTTCTGCTTTTGTTTTAACTGCACACTTTTCCGGTAACGGTGGGATTCGGATGGTATTCTTTTTTTTAAGCTTGTTCGTATTTTGAATTTTGAAATTGCGGTCGTGGTTCATTGTTTGGGAAGCTGGCTGTTTTTTTTTTTTTTTTTTCGAGTTTTCTCGACTCCTAGTCGGGTTAGTTATTGGTCGTGATAAGGGGAGCGCGTTTTGTCTATTATCCATTGGATTCTAATTAATATTTTTTCTCAAAGCTCCAGTGTTACTAGCGCCACTCCTTTAAAAAAATATTATCTCGTGACTGAGTTTCACATACATACACGAAGCAACAAAATTCGATCTACTAGATCGTATTTAACTTTATACAAGGTATTAGAAAATTCTAGACACACTTACCGAAGTTGCTGATTGAGCCGATTTTCATAATTCCTTCTCAGTCATGAGATAATATTTTTTTAAAAGAGTGACTAGTGGACCGGTGAGCGCTATCTTTAGTATTGTTTGTTGTTTTTATTTAGTTCTAAACTCTATATAATTTCAAATAGAATAAAAATAAATATCTCTTATTTAATTCCCTCAATGATAATTAAGAGTGAGGATTATGAACCTCACATGTTACCGTCAGCAATAAGTCTCTTAAATCATTTCTCTAATAGCTCCAGTATTAATAATACCTAGTTGATATTCTATCAACTCGCACTAAGCGTTTTCAAACGTCTTTTATAATGCGCACAGCAAAGGAGTGGAACTCTCTGCTTGCGTGTGTGTTTCCGAACGCATACTCGTACAACCCTAATCTATTCAAAGTGAGAGTGAACGGTCTTCTTCTGGGTAAGCTCACCCCATCGTAGACTTGGTTTCTGTCACCCAGACCTAGACTAAAGTCAAGAGCAAACCCATAGTAAAATAAAATAAATAAATAAAATGACATTTTTCGCATTATTGTGAAATAGAGGAAAACCCAAATAAATATCAAAACAGAAAACCACTAAACAGCTGTTGTACTGACAGATTACCTGAGAAATATTGCTTATTTTGAAAAAGAAAAAAAAAAAGAAAAACTATCACCGGGTGCCAAAAATTGTTGGCACTAACGACTTAAGGTGTTTATACACTACGTTCCCTGACATAGTATGCAGTCCGCGGTGAAATATTACGATGTTATACCGAATGACAGTTATTACCTTCGAATAAAAGTTTTGTATAAAAGCTTGCTATTATAATAATTCCTCTTAATTGGTGTTAAAATGTTGTTGGTTTTGAACAATTTGTTTCGTGGCTTTACGATGTCCCCGGTAAGACTGACGCTGATTTGCGACTGTCCCGGACTTTTTACATCTGTCCCGCGATTAAAATAGTTCGATAGAAATGCAGTAAAATGTGGAGAATGCAAAACACGTATAAACCCACGCATTGCCCACCGGGAATTATTTAAATTGCCCGAATGTCATTGTTACCTTCGTTATAGAGAAACAAATGCTGTGATTTATTTCTGGATTATATAAAGACAAATAGAAAGAGTTATTGAGCATTATTCATATTTGAGATAATTTATGACATTATTATGTCAATAGGTTTTCCTATTTTTAATGTTGCGCTGAAAATGAACGAAAATCATAAATTGTTACAGTCGATTTAAGTAAATGGATTTTTTTGTGTTTTTTGTATCTCAACTTTTTGAAATAGGTGACTGATAAATTATTGAAGACTATTAAAATGTCTTCAATGACCTACTTACTTGTATATTTAGACAAACGATGACATTCAGTGCACCGGTAAAAAATTGCAACCAAGAAATTTATTTGTATTTCCTGCGCCATTTTTCTATGGAAAAGATGTTTTACGAAGCGCCATACAGTGGACGAATCAGTTAGGTTCTACTTTCTTAACAAATTACTACAAAGCTAGGTATAATGAGTTCCCTCTTCATATTTTCCTTCTCTAAAACTAGTACCTAATTAATTAAAAATGCCTATAAAAAGGGGAGTTTATGCGATATTTCCCGACTTCCGAAGTCGAATAATTAGCTCGGAGGGCGAGGTGCCAACCGTGCCAGTAGGTAATTATTATAACTGTGTGATAAATAAATCAACACATACTGACACTGATTTTTTGAGGCTAACGTTTGAAATTGATACTGTTTTCTTTTTTTGCTAAGGGGACTACACATTTTGCGTAATAAATTGGGCCACGGATAAATAAATGGTTTTTCCTTCTTAATTGTTTCATTTTTTTCCATTCATTTATCTTACATTTGTCCGTACGGTTTTTACAATGTTTGATTATGTAATAAAAATAACATAAAATTGTTCCCTATCAAAGCGTCATAAAAAATGTTTTTTTTTTTTCTTTTTCATCAATCTGTAGATGTTATCGCCTTACATTGCAAGGTACCCGTCTCCCCTGAGCGCGATATTTTTTATCGGCGACTCCAATTTTGCCGGTAAATTGCAATCCGATAGGCAGGTTCGGGGCGCCGCGGGTGACGCAATTAGGATTCCCTTACATCTGCGACTATTTATATCTGGGGTATCTCCCTGTAGATAACGTGTAGGACTGGGTATCAAGCGAATATAACCTACCTATGTGTGAAAAAGAAACGATTCCTTATTTTTAAACCGGCTTCAAAAAAGGAGGAGGTTTCTCAAGTCGCCCGTATATATATATATATTTTTTATTTTTTTATATTTGTTTGCGGATAACTTCTTCGTTTATGAACCGATTTTGATGATTCTTTTTTGTTGGAAAAGAGGTATCCCAAGGGTGGTACCATGATAAGGAAACCAGGATCTGATGATGGGATCCATGAGGAATTGAGGGAACTACTCAAATATTATAGGCATACAAATAGCGAATTTTGTATTTTCATCAACATAATATGCACCAGAACTCCGTAATAAAAAAATGTATCCTAGCCGTGTTTGGGCTTATTGGAATTGTCACTCGGGCTATAAATAGTTATTAACCGATTTTCATTAACTCTGTTTGGGTAGTTTTTCTGAGTTACCTTCGATAATACGTATTTAATCCACTTCGTATATCTTGTGTCACTGTTGTTTGTGCGGTGTAGCAAGTAGTGGTAATCGAATTGTTGTGGGTAAGGTACGAGTTTTTAATTTTTAAATTTTTAGGTAACTAAAAATCGAAATATTAAAAACTTTTTAACAAAAAAAAAAAAAACCGACTTCCAAAAAAAAAACCACAAAGTGAAAAATTACTTTAATTGCGGAAGACTTCCAAAATTAAAGTTATTTTTCACTTCGTGATTTTTTTGGAAGTCGGTTTTTTTTTGTTAAAAAGTTTATTATATGGTTATTGGAGCTAGATAAGTCTTGTAAAGCAAAGGAAACGCCGTCACAATAAAGGAGATTATTTTTTCGCTAATCTGTTTGCATAATTTATAATTCAAAAAATACCATAATTTAAATTCAATCTTAAAGTTTAGATTGCTATTCAAATATTAGAAAAATAGACGCCTAAGAGTAGGTGTTTCGAATATCACACACCGGGATTAAAAAAAAAATATCCACAGTTATAAAAATTACCGGATACCATCATCATAAGAATATTATTTTATTCACAATAAACTGTTCTAATTTAATCTCTCGCCACGCACTAAAAAATAAAATAATAGACTGAAAACGAGGCACAATTATCAATAAAAACGTCTGAACCTGATTAGAATAACCTAGTCCCTAATAGACCATTATCCCTCAAAATGATTCAAATAAGTAATGTAACAAAAATATATGATGAAATTAATGAGATAAACCGCTCGTTTATTATATTTGGGAGTTTACAGTCAACTGCATGAACTAGTAACAGATTGACTTTGACAGCGTCTTTATTTCTTAGCACCAACCGCGGTTGTTATAGTTCAAATGTTACTCTGACGTGTGGTTGACCGTACAATGTGTCCTAAAGGTGCCAAGTCTAAAAATGCGCGATATATCGTCCGCCAAGGTATTCACGCCTGTCACACACACCTTTCAATAAGTGTGTCTCTAGTTTGGTCGTTTTGGCAAATGGCGCCTACCAACAGTGTAGGGACGAGCGTGTTATTGTCGATAATTTAAAAATAATACTTCGTCTTTTGCTGCATGTTTAGCTTTAATCCTCTTTTATTTTTAATATTGTTATTTAGTACTTACCTACATTTGCATAAAACAAGTAAATGATACTTATTTAAGTTATGGAAGGGCGGAGTCTCCTAAAACAGGCTTATCTGCTTAAAAGGAGGCTTCAATCACTAGTTGTTAAGGTTTACTTGTTAAAATTACAATTTTCAAATCTGTGGTTTCTGTTACGGTGGGTTTAAAACGCGTTATCGGATAAATGTATAGTCATTGTTTTCAAAATTAATAAAAGGCTTTGGTGGAAACATTAATGATATTAAAATAAACGTGACTATACCGTTAGGGGAAAAGCTTTTATCTGTTTTTAAAATAACCGTACATTTTTCGCAATAAAGCTACACAGTAAGTTACAGCAGCAGATTGTGAGAAGCCGATTTATGTAGGTAGGTAATTGCGTTGTTATCTAAAGTCTTCAAAGATTTATACTTATTTCTTTGCGTTCGTACCCTGTACATATAAATTATCCTTTATTTTGAAGACTTCGTATAAAATTATAGCATACCTAAATGATTTTCTGACCTTATCGATAGTTTCATCGATACTTTTCCTGTTCCCAACCCTAGTTTCTAATGAGCAGGACGCAGCATCCAGGTGAAACGTCCACACATCATTACACGTCGTTATACACCGGATTTCCGCCACGCTACTGCTCAAACACCGTGTAATGTCCCCCAGATATCTGCTGAAAAACATACTAATACTTGCCAACTCCTCCTGGCTTTAATGAGAAAATAAATATGAAACATAAGTTTCAGGAGTGACGGAGGAAGTGTTCGTACATCAGCTGTTTCTGAACTGATGCGTTAAATTAGGGCTTTCAGTGGCGCTTGTGTTTTTCCGTGGGTTTGGCATGACGTCAGAGCAACCAGCTCAAACGCAATTAGGTACTTTAAAATTTAATATCTTTAAATTGGTCGAGGAAATTGAAAGGAAATAGAGGTAACTATTACAACTAATCATTAACAAAACAAATATAATCCACCCGCAAAAGTCGTCTGTAAATAAGTATTTTCAAAATATAATCTACCCTCTCCGACTTCTTAGATCTGAGATCTTTACTCAGTTATACCTTCTCGGTGTTCGCAACTTCAAAACGTGAAATAGTTCCTCTAATATCTCATGTGAAAATATCTCAGACCATCTTGTGTTTTGAGAAACACCTTTATCGGAAATCTACAAGACTTTGCAGAATCATAAGTGAATTTCATTATTTTCTCTCAACTTTAGGGTTCCGTAGTAAACAAGGAGCCCTTATAGTTTCACCAGGTCCATCTGTCTGTCTGTCTGTCTGTCCGCGGCTCAACTCAGAGACTCTTAGTGCTAGAAAGCTGTAATTTGGTATGAGTATAGATATTAATCACGCCGACAAAGTGGTAATTCTCGCCAGTCCCATCGTAGGATATATATATATATATATATTTATATTATTTATATTTATATAATATATATATATATTTATATATAAACGTTGCCCCACACTAGGAATTTCTCCTGTATCGTGGGTTTACAAACATTTAAACTCATATACACAAACAGCCAGACCCGAAACAACTACTTGTAGGTCATATAAATATTTGTTCCGTGCGGGAATCGAACCTGCGACACTCAGCGCAACAGTCAATCGCTTAACCACTGCTCCAACATTGTCGTCAAAATATATTGTGGGTTTGTAAAAACCATTTTTTGCGTAATATTAAGCTTTAAAGTGCTAATTTTTGTTAGAGTCAAGTGTTTACTTGGATAATTATGTGAAAAAATTCACAGCAGTAGTATTATAATGAAGTTAAAAGGAAAACTATCACAGCTAAGTAGGCTTTACAAGTTACCGAGTAATAGTCGGCCAACTTAAATTTTGTTCTTAGGATCAATTCATACCAACTACGGAACCCTTCATTGTGCGTGGTCCGACACGCACTTGGCCGGTTTTTATATGATTCCATCATTGTCACACACGTCACGATTGTCATTGTTCACATGACGTTTTTTGCCCAATTACAACGATATCTAAACGATAGGTTCTTGGTAATATTACACTTGTTTAAGCTATAATAACAAAAGGTGTTGCTACCTTATCGCCGCCTACAGCTCAGGTGTGTAACTCCGCCTTAACATCGATCGGACAGGTGCGCTCGCATCCCATTGGTCGAGAGTCGGTTCGAGACAGGTGTCTTGCGTATCGACCAATCAAATGCGAGGGTTGTACAGGTAATGATATGAGGCTCTACCTGTTCAGTAACCTACCTATGAGGTGTCTGTTTGCGGAAGTTTATTGGTTACTTCGAAGATGTTTGGTAGTTTTATGTGGGTGAGCCATTGCTCACTCACATAAAACTACCAAACATCTTGACATGACATGACATGTTTTTCTTTTCTGTTTCACAAAACATATATTCATTAAAATGTTCGGTAAAAAAAAAAACTATTAAATGGCAAAATAGTAAATTGGCATTTATAATCAACACACATAAGTTTGAAAAGTGAGATTTTTCTTCAACTCTAATTAGCAAACCAGATCATAATATCCACGATGTCAAGATATCCTTTTAATCACATTTTACGATACCCGAAATTCGATTTTTCTTCACCAATAAGCACCTTGAAACATACTCGTCTATTTCAATATTCAGAGTCAAAGAATCTACGTAAAACCTTACCTATCTACAGCTACTCAAGTATGACCACTAAATTCGAATGCATGAATACTACTAGGAACTATTACTGTAACGGACAATTTAATATATCACGTTAGAAATAATTCTCCAGCACGGATTAATTACACGGAGGTTATTTATACGAATTTAAAGGTAAATATCTACAGTGATGGAGGAGCCAATCCAAATGCTGGCTACGAGTTTAGATGCATGTTTTACTAGCATGATATAAAAATAGAAAGAAGTTCCACTTTGGACAGAACTGCTGCTTAAACTGGGGTTTATGTCACCTGTTTTTTACGTTCAGTCTAAACACTAACGCGATAGATGAAAAAAAAAAAATACTCTAAAACGTCTTCCTCTGACAAATATTTTGAGTATCTAGGTAACCCTTTAACAAAATGAGGAATTTTCCACTGCTGGGACTATCTTTTGTTGTAATTAGAAAGGTATTGAGTATTTTCCCTTATTTAATGACGTTATAAAAATAGTATCTTTAGTATCAGAAGAAAAAATCACCTGACTTTTACTCACGGACTTTGGCTGTTTTGGAATTCCGAATCTAACGGAAGCACATGCATGCTAAACATGGAAAATGTACCACCAGTGTTTCTCAATGATGTTCTCTTAGACAGAGTGAACCATTTTAAGTACTTATGGCATATAGTCACGGCCGACCTCAAGCGTCATTCTGACATCGAACGGAAGCGGGGGTCCACATTGCTCCGATCAAGTTAAGATCACCGTTTTCAAGGCATATTGCTCTGTACACGTGCAGCCCATGGGCTCGTTATACACGGGCGTGCTACAGCGCCCTACAGTTCAAGGTCAGTGACCTTGAACTATATTTTATAATGATTCGTTTGTATTGTATTGTTATAATATAAAAAAATCTTTTTGTTTTAAACTTAATTTTGTGACGCCTTATAATTTGTACCTACTCATTCGTTTATTTTAATTGCATTGACATTTTATTCTATTCTGCTCTATTCTGCTGCAGAATTGTGAATTTTTATATTTTATTATACACTATATGAGACCTAATCATAACTAGCGAAATGTGAGTGTACTATAGGTACAACTCTGCCTAACCCTTCGGGGAATACAGGCGTATTATGTGATTTTATAAAACTTCCCTGTATACTAGGTTTGTAGTTTTGGTTTCAGCAGACAAAATATACAGAGAGTCAGGACTGGTGACGCGGGAGCAAGCGACGTGTGAGAAGCATCACAGCTTGTCCTGAGGTCGACTTCGCAGTCTTTAGTAGCAATTTCCCAGTGTTTGCAAAGTTTTTCGTTTTTCAGTAAATTATTGAACGCCTGCGTTCCTGCATATACTACTTATTATCATAACACTGATACACTGACTGATGCATTCCTACGGATCATACCTGAAAAAAACGGCTATCACTATAATAATAAACTTAAATTACCAGTAGATTGTAAACACGGGTTTACTCATTAACCCGTTTACCCGTTTCCCATTCCGAAGTAACAATCACCTAACATTTTATATGTCATCGTCCGATCATATCTGGCCATATCGTGATCTGCCTGCACTGAAGAAACGTTTACTTATACATAACCAAACTTTCGTCAACATGTAGCACAAAAGAGTGACCACATACCTTTATGCAACATGTAACCAAAACCAAAAGGCTGTTTTGTATTTTATAGACAAATCACTTTTATTAAATCAAGTTAACTTTTGATTATTCCTGAAATAACCGAAGCAGTTAGGCTAAATATTTCTTTCAGTGTGCAGTGTGGCCATTTCACGATACGCCGCCATTTCATGATTTGGCCGATTATTATCATGATGCGCCCAGTCGGACGGATCGACTTAAGCAACCTATTTATTGATATTCCCAGCTGACCACTATATCGCATAGTAGTTGCATTTCGCACCGCTAGTAGCACCCCGACCAAATGAGTTAGGTTAAGTTAGAACTGTGACCAACTGCGCGCCCGCCGAGCGAGCGAAGCAAGCTAGCGAGCGGTACATCCAAATTGGTCGCTGGAACATACATTCAGACAAAAATTCCAAAGCAATATTTTCGACACTAGAATCAAACCCAGACCTCGTCGAATTTACTTTTTTTCAAAAATATTGAATGTTCAGTTTTGACTTCGCTACGATTTTACATAGATATAAGAGGATATTTTGTAATCTTATTAAAAAAAAAAAAAACAACAACACCATACCGTGTATTAATTTTAGCATTTCCTCTGAAATCGTGTAAGGACACTGTGTGCATCAGTGCGCAACTATTCGACGTCGCGTGCGCACCCGACGCGAGCGTTCACGGGCCTTTGAAGTGATAGTTTATTGATTGAGATCTTTGTACTACTGGGAACTAATAATAATAGAGAGCACTTAGCAGTTATGTATAGAGGCTGGAAACAGAAATTTAATGAAGCCCATTATTTCCAGTGGAAATGCAGCAGAAACCCTTAGAATTCCCAGTTTTTAGAAATTAATGTGTGACCTTTTTATTACAAGTAGGTACTCAGGTTTTGTGTCTCCAAGCTAGGTATATTAAACCTATTCCACTTTTCGATTTTCAACATTTCATTGATAAAGAAAACAAAATTCATAGAAATTTACTAAAAAAAATTTAGGTCCTAACAAAATAAAAATAAAAAACCGGCCAAGTGCGTGTCGGACCACGCACAATGAAGGGTTCCGTAGTTGGGATGAATTTATCCCAAGAACAAACTTAACATTTTCGTTGAGAAACATGCTCTCCTATACAGATTGTATGGGCGAACATGTTTTTCAACTGGAAATTTAAGTTGGTCGACTATTACTCGTAAATTTGAAAGCCTACGTAGCTGTGATAGTTTTCCTTTTAACTTCGTTATATATACTACTATCGTGAATTTTTTCACCTATGCAAAACTAACCGTTTAGCTGGCAGGGGGGGCGGACGACCCTTGGCTCTAACAAAAATTAGCATTTTAAAGCCTAATATTTCAGAAACGGATCCCTTACTTGAAAAATTGGTTTTACAAACCCGCAATATTTTTAAAAGATCCATCCAACAATACCCCATAATAAAGGGTATGCGACAAAAAAAAAAACCATCCTCACTTTACATGTACAGGAGGTACCCTAAATAACTATTTTTTTCATGATTTTATTTTACCACTTTGTCGGTGTGATTAATATGTATATCCATGCCAAATTATAGCTTTCTAGTACTAGAAGTCTCTGAGTTAAGCTGGGGACGGACAGACGGACAGACGAACGGACGGACGGACATGGCAAAATTATAATCCTTGTTGACTACGGAACCCTAAAAAAGTGTATATCTACATAGTTGGTAGATCTACTTATCGCTGATACCCCTGATGGGACTCAAACCCACAATCCCCGGCTTAGGAGGCCGATGCCTTATCCATGCCACAAGGGCTACGAAATGCGTTCTCGAAATTATCGAGTGCACCGAGACTGACCTTTGAGTGGTAACCGTACCCATGATTTGATTTCTTGAGGAGTAGGTACAATTACATACCTTGTTTACCAGTATAACTACAATTCTATGGAACTCTAACCGCCTTACTTATAAGCGCGGAATAAAGTTATACTAGGTATAAACGTCAAAAATGTATGGTTATACCGAAGTTATTCATAGTATAACTTTATTCCGCGTTTATAATTAAGGCGGTTAACGTTTATTACTTTAGAAAGGTTTCTTGATGGATGCACGATTTCATGTGCATTCTTAGCAGTTAGCAAGTTATGACGTGCTCTGATTATGGAAACTTTTTTTATTTGGAAACAGGCTCGTACAGACTAATGCGATGTCGCGGGCGCGACGCGACACTAGTAGCACAATTTCTTTGTTGCTGCCTGTCGCGCCCGCGATATCGCGCGAGTCTGTACGAGCCTTAACAAGACGTGAACATAAAATCTTTCGAGTTATAATGTAATATGATATTTTCAGACTAATATGAATGAAAAATATTTGGATGGATTTAATTAAATACTTAGGGGTTTATTTATAAACGCTGTTTAAAGTTAAGTAATGATTAGCGACTGTTCGTTTTTAGCGTTTAAACGTCACTTGACTTTAAGCAAAGTTTATGAATAAACCCCTTAATCTATACTAATATTATAAAGCGGAAGAGTTTGTTTGTTTGGTTGAACGCGCTAATCTCAGGAACTCCTGGTTCGAATCGGAAAATTATTTTACTGTTGAACCAAATTATTTTAGTGTTGCCCATGTATCGAGGAAGGCTATAGGCTATATAATATCACGCTACGATCCTTAGGAGCCAAGCGAAAAGAACAAAAGTCAGAAAGAACGCTAAACGACAACGAAGTTATCACGCGGGCGAGCGACGGCATGCGACGCGATGGGTGGGCCGAAATTTCACGCGGACGAAGTCGCGGGCAGAAGCTAGTCAAGGTATAATTATGATTATTATTTTGAATTTTAAATTCCAATCCCAACACAAAATCCCTTACAATAGAACATGACTACAAAATGGAAAAGAACGAGAGATAAAGCCCTCATTTAATTTGCTTATAAAACGCAGACAATTTGATTGCACCCCAACAAGGTGAACACGTGTCAATCAAGCCCCAGGGGGCTACCCCGGCCGTCTGGGGCTGACTCGTGAGTCGCACTTAACAGCCAACCAATTGAGTTCTTATTCACCGAGCCACGAATTTATATGGTAATAAGGGCACGTGAGAAGTACGGAGGAACTGGGGACCTGTTCAGAGAATTCTTTATGCTTTCAGATAGGTAGATTGGTATCTTTGTTATCTTGGATTAGGTTAAATTGGTTTTATTGCTCTTGTGTTCGCAAGTGTTACTGCTGAACATGAGAAGAGCATGAGGGGGTTCGATTCCCAGGTCGAGAAATGTGTCATTGGGAGTTTCACCAGGAATTTCTCAGTAGCAGCCCAGAGTCTGGATTTGTGCCCGGTTGATGGAGATGGGTACGCTGCCTAATACATGGGACTTAACATAAATGGCGAAATGTGAGTGTACTATGTATATACATAGGTGAGCCTGTGCCTAACCCGTCGAGGAAAACGTTATCATCTGCCTTTTCCCAACTATGGTGGAGCCGGCTCCCACTCAAACCGGATGCAACTGAAAACCAGTATTTTACATAGAGCGACTGCCTATTTGACCTCCACAACCTAGTTACTAAGTAATACGGTACCCCTTGGAAAGTGTACCCCCTGGATGTCAGACTTTCGGGATTCACTGAAAAAAAAAAAAAAAAAAAGTAGTTGCCACAATCAATCTTGTTTAGATTGACTGATTAACTTGTTTGCCTATCAGGCACAATGATCATAGCTACTACTTTTATTTGATTGAGATTTGAAACGGGATCTTGATTGGAGTTTGTATCTCAAAACCTATTTGCAGAAATCAAGTCAAAACATAGTTGCTTCAACTAAGATTATTAGATTCAAGTTTCAATGATCTTTATTGAAGTAATCAAAATGTTTGATTGACACAACTAACTTACTTTGTTTCAGTTAACATTTTTTTAACTTGTCTCTTTTTCAACTCTTCTACAATGATGTCATGTTAAGGGTAATCGAGAAACTTGTTTGAGCGTTCAATCATTTGAACTAGTATTGCTGCAATCATGTCGTGATGATCAACTTAAATAATATTTTGATTAATCTAAACAAGATATCGTCAATCAAGCTAAAAAGTCATTTGATTGGAGTGCATTTTTTCAGTGTTCTCACGACCCGTAACGACTCTCAAAGATCTACGAATGACAGCCGGGACCAATAGGTTAACGTGCTTTCCGAAACACGGAGGGGTCTCGGTATGTGAAGATGTTCTCCCATCCACGGACCGACCGCGGCAAGCAGAGCTTAACCTAAACTTTAGTTGACCCGTGCGGCTCTTATTACTTAGCAAAATCAAAATCAAAATATTTTATTTCACATAAACCTACATGGATACTTATGAAACGTCAAAAGCTAGGTGCACGGTTTCAATTAGTCGTTTCCTATGGAGAAGAGCCGGCAAGAAACTCCACGGCTACTCTTTTAAAAATAATTGGCTTTACAATATTATCAAATAACAGTGTTAATAGGTATGGGAGGACAGTGTAGGCCTTTCAACAATTACCAGGTACTTAACAAAATAGAAAAGTGCCAACAAATCTACACTCTACTAGACCTACAACGTTCTCACATTCACAAAAGAGAAAATAATCTATATAAAATATTAATGACATGATTACAACTACAGTAACAAATCTGAATAAATATCATGTCCACAAAAGCCACTAATAAAGAATTGGAATTCGATTTGTAGGTAAATAATGTCAAATAATGAAAAGATTGTGTCAAGGAAGCATGTAAAAAAAAAAATTTTTTTTAAATATACGTCGTTATTTAGGAGCAGTTAATAGACATTTAAATACTTATGTCGTTTATGAGGTACCAGGGAAGCCACAATATGCAGAAGGAAATATTGCCAAACTTTCTTATCTTCAACGTAGTCTTTTATCTTATAATATGTTTTTTTGATAAGGACATGTTTGATGTGGGTTATGAACTTTCCATCGCTAAGTTCTGTAACCGACTTTGGCAACTTGTTATAAAAGCGGATACTGTTTATAAGAAATGACTTGCTAGTTTTAGTTAATCGGAATTCGGGCATCACAATTTCATGTTTACTACGTGTATTTATATTATGGAAATCGCTTCTTATTTTGAAAAGTCCTAAGTTTTTGCGAACATACAAAATACTTTCTAAGATTTAAAGAGAAGGCAGTGTTAGTATATCAATTTCTTTGAATTTGTTTCTAAGGGACTCACGAGGACCCATTTTATAGACCGCGCGGATTGCTCTCTTTTGTAGAATGAAAATGGAATCTACGTCAGCTGCCGATCCCCACAGCAGAACGCCATATATAAGACATAATACTGTGGAAATAAGCAAAGTATACTAACCTAGCTGTGGCTATATCAGTTAACTGCCTTATTTTTCTTACTGCATATGCAGCTGAACTTAATCTACCTGAAAGAGCTCTGATGTGGGCGGTCCATTGCAACTTCGAATCTAAAGTAATTCCTAGAAATACAGTTTCCGTAATAGCATCTAGTTTCTTGCCATCAAGTTTTAAATTTAGACCCACTTGGGGTACATTTGGTAATGAGAACTTAAGACAGTTTTATTCGCATTAAGTATAAGATTATTAGCTGCGAACCATTTTGAAAGAACAGCCAGACATCGAAGACATGTAAGACATCCGTGTCTTTTCTATCTATTTAAAAAATTAGAGAAGTGTCATCAGCAAATAGAATTATATCCGATAAGTTAGCCATCATATAAGGAAGGTCATTAATGTAAACTAGAAATAGAAAAGGGCCAAGAATTGAACCTTGAGGCACGCCCATCTTAACTAAAGACGCCGTGGACGTCGCCCCGTTAACGTGACTTTTTGCTGCCTGTTTGAAAAACAAAACGCAAAACCGTTTTGCAAACGCAAAACAGTCGTGATGTACATTGTCAACGGCTGTAAACTAAAACTAAAATTGGCTATCTATTTCAAATTTCAACTCACCATCTTTTTCCAGGCTTATCACGATATCTTTAGCTGCTTTAATAAATTTGAATTTTTAGCTGTCTCAGATGTTTATACAGCATCATTTCACTAGTTACTTTCTACACAGACATTAACAAAATTGTTCTAATTTCTTAGAATTTAATATAATATATAATTCTCTGTACCAAATAGGCCAGCCGCAATTTTTCGCGTATTCAGCCGACGACAGCCAATTAATCTGTTTTTTCTTGTTTATAAAACCGGTCGGTTTTTTTTTTTAGATTAAACACGGATAATCAAAATCCTACGAAAATAGGTGTCTTTGAAATTGGAGAAAATGTTTAAACCGCCAATGGTTCATGGTTGGTTGGTTTGCTTGAATAAAATAGCCATTCGTTATGAATCGATCTCTAAAAAAACGCTCTCTAGAGTTTGTTCAAAATTGTCATTAAAAGTCTATGTATTGCTGATAACATCATTTAGAGACCTATAATGGCATCGAGGTTTCTGCTTCTAACAACTCGCAACGCAACAAAATCTCGTTATATTTACTTAGTAGCATCTACATTTAACTCTCTCAATAACCGGACCTACAAACGACTAGGTATACTTATTAAAAAAATCTTTATTACTTAAAGAATTGGTACAAATAATGGTGGGAATGGGTATGGGTGATCGTTTGTGGAATGCATTGCCAGATCCAATAAAACGCGCGCAATCGTTGCCAGTGTTTAAAAGACTCGTGAAAGAACATTACTTGTCGTTGTGATTTTGTTCTCGTTGTTAGCTGTAATAATCTATAGTTTTCATTTATTTTCTTTGTTTATATAGTTAGAATGTATGTATCTATGTATCTATTATATAGCATATATCTGTGTATCTATTATAGGATATTGTACTGTTATACTTTTTATTTGCACCAATGACAACCCCATTTTATGTCCAGAAATTCACTGTCCATGCCAAGGTTTCCTGGAAGAGATCACAGTATACGAAGAAGCCGCCCATTGTATATTTTATAGTGTATAAGTTTTTATTTTCTCTTGTAATATGTAATCTGATGTACAATAAAGTATATATAAATAAATACAGTAAATTTCTTCTTACCTCCAAAGTGTAAGTATACGAGTACCAGAGCATACTTTACCATCGTTTATTTATATAAACATCGGTTTGCTACCAAGTTTGCTACCTTACCGATGCCAAGAAAAAACCGCAACCTGCCTACTATGCTTAAACCTACCGTCACAACAATGAAAACTATCTCAAATAACTACGTGTACCCTTATTTATATGCGAAACCACAACTATTTCCAACTGCATACCTCGTCTACCTGCATCTACCTAGATGACATCATTAAAAACAAACATACATATTATCCTTGTATTAATTACTCACCTGCGACCGTTAGAACAATGGTTTCCACTAATTATTTCCTACGGCGATATGGATTATAATTAGCTAGTCTTTCCTTAAGCCATTGTCCCGAGTATTTTTAGATGAAACACATATGTTTGTCTATGACGGTCAACGTAAGGATGCAAGCTCACTAGATCGTAACAGGGGATTTAAAATTCTTTTATTTTGACGTATAATACTTGATCGTCTTTAGTTAATACTTTTAAGTTAGTACAATGTAGATTCAAACTGGTATGAAAAGATAAGCTAGTAAGCAGGATCTGACTGCCTATAATGTACTTGATGTATTCTCGATGTATCTTTGTCGTTTGCTTAGTGCAAAATCTGCTGATGACATTGCGTGAAGTCCTGAAAACGACAAAGAAATTATTTTAATATTTTCTCTAATTTTTTTTGACAGAAACCGAAAAATATAAAGTGCCTATGGCATTAAGTCCGCCTCTGTACATTTGTGTGAGAAAGTGTTAAATAAATAAATAAACCGAAACTTGCAATTTTGTGGTGATAAGCTTATCTATGAAAAGCTTGTTGTCAATAATAGACCTGCTAGGTACTTTCTTATCTTTGCCTAAACTATCATTACCATCAGCACCTTTGTCAAACATACAATGTAGCCTCGAAAGCTGCGTCTCTTATAGCTCAGATTCTTTTATTTTTCTCCCCTTTCTCGTTCGGCTGCTTGGCTGTCGCTGTACCTGTTACACCCTAGTGTACTCATACTTCTACAGCATCTATTTCTGTGTTGATTTATACCGGCACTTGTACTCAACGGGCGCCTCCAACCGCGAATTAATTGTTATCTTTTTTTACTCGCAGATGTTATTCACATTATTAAACATTACTTTTATGATGATAGTAAACGATTATTTTTAGTTTTTGATAATAAATAGTCACGCCCTTCTCGTCGGGTTATCTAGGATGCGATATTTCCTAAATAAGTTGAGTAGAAGGCACATGATCTAAAAATACTAGCAATGACAGCCAGGTGAGTGCTTATTTATGATTGCCAGTTGGTTGATTAAACTGTTTCATATTATCTTTATAAATGCTCCTGCAGACAGGCGCGACACCACAGCGCCATGCGACTCTAGTGGAACAATTTGTATGAAAACTTTATGGACATTGTTCTACCAGAATCGCGTGGTACCGCGTCTCATCTATCTGCGGGAGCTTTAAGGCATGTAACAAGAGCTGTTGGAAGAACAACTAGATTTTGCCAGTTACTTTCAACCTTTTTAAATTTGCATGTCAAATGGCAGTTGCATGATTTGATTAATTCACTTTATTTTTATCATACTAATGGCCATTTTTTTTTTTTTTTCATATTGTATCATATTATTTTAATAATATTAATTGTTATTTATCAAGATTTGAACTTATAATTAGACTATTTCAACTAAATCAAGTATTTACCCATTTAAAACAATGTATCAAATCAATTCTAAATAAATATGGATAATTAAATCAAACGGTAGATAATTAGGTATTTAAACATTTGTAACTTTATTTGATTTTATTGTTGTATGTGATTTTCTTTCTGCATGAAATAAATATTTAAGGAATGTTAAAAAAAATTAATCTGCTTAATTTGGGAATAAATGGCTTTATTATTATTATTATTAATGGCGCATCAGTCTCATTCTCGCAAAAAGGAAAACATTATGATATTCGAAGAAAAAATTCCACGTGGGTTCGCATCGTATATCAAACTGAGCGCACTAATTTTTCAGCTCCGATTCTTAGCTTTATATTTATTATTTACGACTATTTTGTCAGCTAGAACGACGTCCATTACTCCTACATACTCTTACCATAGACTATGTAGATGCAGAATACTAATGTCGATGCATAACAAGCATGCACACAGAAGCGGAATAAAACTGAGCTGTCATTTTACCAGGGGGCCAAGTCTACTAATGTACAAACGTTGCAATGGTCTCTTCATTGTGAGTTTTTGACAGATTTGCCATACAAATACTGTCAAATACGAGTACTCACAATGGCGAGACCATTGCAACGTTTGTAAATTAGTAGACTTAGGCCCCTGATGCTAGGGATCGACTCTATTGTCAGCTCACTTCAAGCTCGCTTCAACTAAGTTTCCAAGGTGAGATTTTTACAAAATAGATCGGCTTTTCTATCACTGACGTGCACGATGCGATGGTCGATCACTTTAAACATGTGAGGCAATAAATGCAGTGGGTCTTAATTACAGATGTGAAAATGCTGCTTGTGTGCACTGTACCTGATACCTACTGACTTAATTATATACTCCATTGCCTGTAGTATAGTGAACGCATGTGCGTATACGTTTCAAAGAATGATCTTTTGTCATGCAGGACTGTTTTGTCCTCTGGAGGTAAGTAGGTTTGGATCGCAGTTTGTATAAAGTAACCCTACTGAAATGTGTACTCCGTGTTCGCATGCGAGAACTAACAACTCGTGCGCAAGTTAACACTACAGTTATTACTATTATAAATTATTTAAACATACATACGTCAGATAGGGATTATTTCTGTAATTTGGTGTTAATTATTGCGTTGTTTCTGTCAAATTGAGGCGATTACCCAAAAAATATATGGAATTGTAATAGAGTCATGTGTGTGAGTTAAATGTTGAGAAAAGTATTGTTTTTACCCGACTGCCGCAGAAAGAGGGTAATACTTTTGATGTTTCCGTTACTCATCATTTTCATTAAATTAAGTAATGAGGCTGCGCGAAAGTGTTGAAGGCTGTTGATAGATTTTGTTTTACAAATTTTGCTAAAAGAAGATTCCACTGTATCTAAAAGAGAAAAAAAAAATCAGTAACCCTACACCAGCAGCATACCTACCTACATATTATTATCATTCTAAGAACAATACAAAAGAAAAGTCATTTACCCAAAATAAACTAAGCGCATAGAAACTAGAAAGTTTTATTAATGCCAGCTATTTTCTAAATAGTCCCTATAAATTGGAAGGTGTTAACCGCGCATTACAGCTCTCCCAGAATGTGAGGAATTTAGATTCTAGCATCAACACTAGACTAATAATCTTAGGCTCCCCGTATACAACCCACTCGTGACGTGGTAGGCGACAGTTAGATTTCATCTTCTTCTTTTTATGGCGGTGTCAGAAGCGTTGTTCAGATCATCAAGGGTAGGTGGACGGACATTTGGGACACTCCAGCAGATGAGACATAGACTGTTCAGGAGCATCGCACTCGCACTGGGTGTTTTCATCGGTCAGTGGCGATAAAATTGTAAAGCGTAGCTATCGTCGGACACTGGCAGCGTGTGCGAGTGGTCCGTGTGTGGGGAGCATAAAATTAAAATTCGCAATCGATACATCCACTCAACAAAATAGTCGCCAGGTACATTTTAGACGTGCGATAGTCGTTCAAAGATCGCGAACTCTTCAGGTGTTCAACAGCCGATGATATTTTACGGTGTATAAAAAACAGGGTAATTACCTACAGTTAGGCGACACGCCAAGACATTACGAATTACAATTTATATTGTTTATTTCAGTGTAGTCGATTGTCTTCAGTGGAATTTGAGTTATTTTGCTGTAAAGGTAGAAAATCTTTATGATTTGAATTCGGCCGTGAATAAGCTTGTTTTTCAAATTGTTTCGTACCTACCTAAAAAAAAATATTGTTTTTCTGAATTTCGCTAAGATTGTGTGCTTTCATAAAACATACCATTTTACCAATGGTTGTAAAGACAGCATCCCATCATAATGCGATTTTAGTATTTACCCACAAGGCGCTCCGGGCAAATGCTAGGTAGATTGATTGGTTGTATAGTGTCACCGCTATAAAAAAAAAATGAACAGCCTTTAAAGCTAAACTACTTAGGTTGTTGCGTTATATGATGAAAACAGAAAATTTGTCATATAAACCATAAATGATTTCTATTATTTCTTTAAAAGTTTTCCGAAATCACGTAAACTATTATTTAACAAACATCCGATTGAAATAGTTACAGTGCCATCCTGTGTCCTTGTCGCCACATCTAATTTAGCGCAGGTGATGTCGGTCAGTTTTCACACGTTTTCTACTAAACTATTTGACATTGTTTACGCGTGAATGATTGCGCTGAGAGTTTAACACGACAAGGCTATTTGTTTCGTTGATAGGTATTTATTTTCTCTATACTTTCGTCGCCATTTTGTTTCGAACAGCTGCGTTCATATTTAAAAGAGACAAATTAAAATTACTGCGGTGTTTTTTTCTGTGGTAAGAAAATTATTTAAGTTATGATATAGAGTTAACTAATAAACTATCATTTAGATTATGTTATGTTATATGAGTATGATGCTGTATAGTGTAAGAATGAGGGCGAAATAGATCTGTCTACAAATAAATACCGTGCTTATACATCTAAACAAATAAATATATAATGTAGAGTGACGATAATTAAATAAAAAAGATTGTTCTGTGGAAATATAACGTAGTTTATGTTCTATTTTGACGATTTAATATTTTTTTATAAATAGATGCTGCCTGTGGCTTTTCCCGCGTTGCTTTTTCTATAGTAAAAGTAGCCTAAGTTACTAATTATCTAAAATCAGCTATCTGCCAGTGAGAGTCCCGTCAAAATGGTCTAGCCGTTTCGGAGATTAGCCGGAACAAACAGACAGAGACACAGACAGACAGAGCGGCAGACAGACAAAAAAGAAAACTGTTTTAAGTATACTGTTTATATCTACTTTCATATGCATTTAGTAAAGAGCTGTTATTTTGACATTACAAATAGACACCTCAATTTTATTTATTTGTACAGATCATGACTGAACTGCAACTTGAATATCTTGAATTATTTTGTTTTAGTATGCACAGTGAACAAGTAGCATTCAAAATACCTATAGCTATTTTACACCTGTTCCAAACGTGACTTGCGTTTGGAGAAAACATTATAAAAATACCTAACTTCTTTCTTGAAACATTCATCGTATTTCATCACTAAATCCAATATATTATTCAGCGTCTTCTAAATCGTCACATATAATGACTGTAATGTATTTCAAAACGATGCTAGGTGACAATCTCCTGTGCAACTAAAGAAATACGTAATAGATCTGAGATTACATTTAAATTTACTACCCGCGTGTGGGTAAAAATGTTTTGTTTTCATTTTATTTTAGCACATATTTGACCGGTCATTCTGAAAATATTTCGAGGTGAATCTTTTTTATGTGGGTAATTGTGTTTTTCTGCAGGTTTGAGGTGAAAGCAATACATAAAACTTTTGTTAAAAATAAAACAGATATCGAGAATCTAACGAACAATGTATCCTTACAAAACACCTGCATCTATCCTACTGTTCTTGGCATCCGAGATTCTTAATCCGAATCGAATAAGTCTTATCATGCGAATAATATGCAGTAGATTATTCACCAGGAGGATAAAGCAGTGTCTTATGTCACGGGCGCTATATGAGAGTTAACACCTGAGTGAAGCGAGTGAGTTAAGCCTAAAATCTTGAGTGCATGGGTACAATCTCGCCCAAGATGAAATACACTTTTATCCCCGAGGAGAATACTCTACTTTCCACACCTTCAACATAGTAGCGTATAAAAAGCAGTTCGATTGGGTAGTTTCCATTACACTCCAAAACCCATTGTTCTCATAATTTTAATGTTCATACTTTGGTTCCACTGCGCCCCAAGAATTGTTAGCTAATTGTGACCCGTCCGATGTTAGTCTTGACTAACCCGAAGCTTAATCTAAACTATTTGTGACTAGTTCGAAAGATTTGGATGATTTTGAAAGGAGCCACAAATAAAAAACAAAAAACTAACTTTTAGGTTATGGTACCTACCCCACAATAATTCGATTACCACTACTTGCTACACCGCACAAACAACAGTGACACAAGATATACGAAGTGGATTAAATACGTATTATCGAAGCTAACTCAAAAACTACCCAAGCAAAGTTAATAAAAATCGGTTTATAATCATTTATAGCCCGAGTGCATCTCATGACAATTTCAATAAGCTCAAACACGGCTAAGATACATTGTTTTATTACGGAGTTCCGGTGCATACCTTCCGGCTTCATCTTCAGATCAGTTCGATGGTACCATTTTCATCAGAATTATTTATTTAAATTTGCTTCATAGTGGCTTAACTATCTTAATCGAAATATCTTATCGCCACCTGTGAAATACTTATCATTGAGGAGTTCTGGTGGCCATTTGTGGTCTTTTTCATCAGTTCCACGTCATCAAATGATACTTACTGAATGCATATGCTTGACTTATTGATGAAAATATAAAAATCGATATATGTTTTCCTATAAAATTTGAGGAGTTCCCTCAATTCCTCATGGATCCCATCATCATAACTAGATTTTGAAAAAAAAATAGGACCAATCTGGAAGTATATCCTTTCGAATAAAAAATAATTTTCCAAATCGGTTCATAAACGATTGAGTTCTGAGGTAAAAAACATTTAAAAAAATACAACCGAATTGAGAACCTCCTCCGTTTTGGAAAGTCGGTTAAAAATAGTGGATTATATGTTAACGAAATAAATAACCGGCAATTGATTCAGAGGTACCACCTAAGCGCTAAAAACATTCATTTAAGAAACTAAACCAAAATTAACCCAAAATATTATACTAACTATAAAAATTTAGGTTACAATCACCGCGCAAAGCAAACTGCCACTTTAACTGAAAGTTACGACTCGGGAAGCGAACCTGGGCCATCGAGCACGCTCCCTGTATAAACATCATGATGATCTTAGTTTTCTAATCCTATGCTTTATTATGTTTTGAATACGGCAGCTATAAAAATTGATTGTACTATAGATTCGTAGCCGACTTCAAAATAGATTAGTTATGTATTTGGTAGATTACTTCAGTAGGTCAGTGGGGGAATGGAGGATTTAGGGAGATTACATAAATAACGTATTTCGTTCAAACTGAACGATTTACCTTTATTATCCTTCAGATTTACTGGTTAGATAATTATTTCGTGGACAGTAGGCAATAGTCGTTTGTAGTAAACAAATAAATCGTTTTTGCTTGACAGAGAATTTTCTTTTGATTCTACTGTTATTTCATGAATTGTATCCCATAGCAATATTTCTGTAGCCACTTAAAACTATAAAGTTGGTTAGACTACCAAGTTTACAAAAGCTAAATAAAGGATATATCTAGAACCACGCATAGCTCTAAATTTTACTTCATCCTTGTCACGGCGGACTTGGACGCGAAACTGGGGAAACAAGACGATGATGAGCTGCGAGTGGGGCAATTTGGACTTGAACGTTGGACCCACCGGGTCACCGGCTTTTATGGAGACGAAAAACCTCTTTATGATGAACTCCTTCTTGAGGAAACGTGAACACTGAAAGTGGACATGGTAGAACCCTGATGGTGCAACTAAAAATGAGATTCTCAAGGACCCCAATAGAACTACCAAAAGAGTGGGCATTAAAACTTATGAACATGAACAAGACAAAGGTCATGTCAAATGCCCATGTAACACCCACTCTCATGAAGATCGGAGACGCTACACTCGAAGTTGTGGTGATGTTTACCTAAGACAAACTGTCCAGCTAGGTAAGTCCAACTTCGAGAAAGAGGTTAATCGTCGAATCCGATTCGACTGGGCAGCGTTCGGGAAGCTACGCAAATACAATACCATAGAATAGAAAACTTTTATTTTCAGACACAGTCCATAGGGTTATTAATAATTTACACAGATTAACAAACAATAAAAAAATTGCGTGGAGCTGCATCTACCTCTGCAACATCCCACCAATCTGCGAACACACTGAGAATACTGTTGATGCTGCCGCGAACACGCCACATCAGGGATGCACATCTTTTTCTAATAATGGCGGCAAAACCATCAATGTTATTATCCGAAATATCCCTGACGCACTACAACGCCACTCTAAGTGCACTATCTTCTCATCCCATATACTGCAGTGTCAGTCTTTGACCAGTGCGTTTTGCCAGTGATGGCCTATGCCAATGAAACGTGGTCGCTCGCAATGAGCCTCATTAGAAGGCTGAAAGTTACCCAATGGGCAATGGCTACGCTTGGTGTTTTCCCTACGTGATCGAATCAGAAACGAAGAGATCCGTAGGAGAACCAAGGTATCCGACATAGCCAGAAGAATTGCCAATCTTAAGTGGCAGTGGGCAGGGCACATTGCCCGCAGAACACAGATGGCCGATGGGGCTGAAAGGGTCTGAAGTGGCGACCGCGTACCGAAATACGTAGCGTTGGAAGGCCTCCCACAAGGTGTACCGATGACCTGGTGAAGGCCGCAGGAATTCGCTGGATGCGGCAAGCCCAGAACCGATCGAAGTGGTGATGCTTCGGAGAGGCCTATGTCCAGCAGCGGACGTCTTTCGGCTGAAATGATGAATGATGATGATGAAATCTAAGTAGGTGTCATTAAAAAACTAGTAATCATATTTCCAGTGCAAAAACATTTTTATATATCCATTTTTCTTAAATAGGCCTCTTTGATTAAATCTAACTCCTGAAATAACCAATTTCCTTTATTTTTCTCCTGAATCCTGTCATCCAGTTAAGGACACCATAACTCAAGGAGACATCTATCACTCAGTCAACTATGTTTATCATATTGTAAATCATACGACGCACTTTTGAATACCGACCTTATTTACAACCGAGCTGACTAAAATTCAACCTTGTCGTACTGAAAATAGAGGTATGGTTAGTGGTTGTGATAAAGTTGTAGATGGATACTCAGAAACTTCAAAGGGCTGATTATGACATCTGTTTTATAGTGTATCCGTCTGTTCTCACAAGGTGACCCATTAAAAATATTTTATAGTAAGTGTAATGTGTACATTCATTCGGATGGTTTAGATTCCGCCGCGTGGAACCGTTTGCCAATGTTAGGATGTTTGTGTCGGGAATATGTTAGAAACTGTATAAATGGCGGTAGATACAGTATTTACTATTATATTTACTCGGTATGACCGAGACTGAAACCGATTTGAATGCTAGAAATTTGATAGTTTGGTTACGGTTTTACCTCAACGTTTGAAATTAAATCTTTTACAAAAGTTAAGCTTTAAAAGTCAAGGCTTTTGTAAGTACATAAGTATAGTAACCTGAGTTGAATACAGTTGCGAAGAAAATTATATCCAAACAAATACATTTTAAAACTCCACATAACACTGCTGTTGAATATACAGAAAATTCAGAAACTCTTGTTAGTAATGTATGCCCAGGTAAAACCAGTTAATTGGATACAGGAACCATAAAGAATAGAACGTTCTAACAAGTAGTAAATTAATGCCCTCCTTTTAATCTATAACCATCACAGTATAACATAATTATAATCCAGTATATCAATCATCCCAAGCTATTTTCACGTCCATAAGTGGATTCGGCAGCCCTTAATCACAACAGTAATAAGCATAAATTACCTGCACAAAAAAAAACCAAAAATACACTAAAACAATTTACTATGTTGATAACATTTTGTTTATATAAAAATACGGCACGGAACGTGGACCATGTCAACCTATTTGTCACTTTGACAAACTACTTCCTAGATGTCATAGCGTATACGGTGACCGGGGGCAGTTGATTTACTGACTAACGCCTGCACTGTGCCATTAAATCATTGTGTGATTCCTTCTGATTTTTTTATAAATTTTTTGTTTTGGCTTATAATCTATTTTACGGGAGTGATTTGTAGCGTTTTGAGTAGGAGACGCCTTTAACATTTGATGAGGTTCATAAATAAATACTAATTGCATAAAGACAATAGCCAGCAACTGATTTACCTACAAAACTGGAAATATTACTTAACAACTGATTTCAGGATAGTTCAGCGTCAGTGCAATACATAGTCCGTCCTGAATAATTTCCACTTACAGCCAACAAATGTTTGCTGATCATTTTCAGTTACTCCAAATGCTTTTGTCACCGCTAAAGACTCGTTCGCCTGATCTTTCATGTGGCTGCAACTGGTAACTTTCAAATCAGGTCTTAGCAGATCAGTAGTTAATGTCTCCCTTTCATATTATTGTTCACAATTTAAGTCGTCTGCGCAGCGTTGTTTACTCGCATGTTTTAAGTTTTTTCATTTGCAAGTTGGAGATACAGAAATTATATGATTAAAAAATCAAAAGAAAGTTTTCTTTGAACTTAAACCAGCTGAATAATGACAAACTTTTACTTTGTCTTCACATCAAAAGCAATATCAAATTCAAAACAAAAATTGGGTCAGTCTAAAGAGTCTAATCTGGCTCTCCAGAATCTTGTACAAGATCAAAATACAATATCTACCGGAACAGCGGCCACAGACAATTTGTCATCTGTCAACCTGTACTTTAATTACGGGCGTCTCCTCTCCCCCCACCTCGCCGCTACCCCCCGGACACCTTGATTAAACGCGGGGCTATATATAAATTACGTGGAAATTGGTCATACTTGTCATTTTTGGATTGACGTCCGCTGCAAGGTGACGTCCGCTAGATTAATTTGAGTTTTGGGCTGGAACTGGGAGTATATAATCTTGGAATATTATGAGGTGTAGCGTCTAGATTTGTAGTTAATTTCACGGGCTTTTCAGTTCACCGGTATTATGGAACTTCCTAGATATTAATCCAGGTTAATAAGCTTCATTTCTGTATCATTTAGTACTAAGGAAAACCTAGTTGGTGGAAAAATAAGTTATGCGAGAACGAACTTTCTCATCAGCTTCTTTTAGTTTTTCACAATCGAAGCTTCTGTTCCCTCAAAGATAGCTAAAAGTAATCTACGTTCAGATTTAAATATATGTACTACAGCTTTCAGGTGAACCAAAAAAGTAGTCGATAGCTTTCCTTTTGAAAATTACCTTCATCTCATCGAATCAAGATACGCAATCAAAATATTCGGTTCTTCACACACCATTACCGCATAACAAAAGCAGTTGACATTCTCGTTTAGAAACAAAAGCGCGATGAAACAAATAGTGGCATCGATCATGGAGCGATACAAATGCCGCCATTGGCTACCGTGACGTGAGCTTGGCGATGGCTACACGATTGTCATCAGAAATAACATTTGTTGTAACACTTTGTATTTGTTTCACAGTGGAGTTGTTTTTAGGGTTCCGTACCTCAAAGGAAAAAACGGAACCCTTCTGTCTGTCTGTCCCTCTATCACAGCCAATTTGCTCCGAATTTAATGGACCAATTAAGTTGAAATTTGGTATATATATCAATTTGAGTGACCCAAACACGGATATGAACCGTAAATAAATGAATTTAGAATATTAGGGTCAGTTTTGGGGGGCAAACAAGAAAATAAAAATAAAAAGTTTTGCAAACTGTACCGTGTGACATATCAAATAAAAGTGCTTACTGTGATGGTCTGAAATATATTTTTTACATATTTTTTTTTTTTTTTTTTTTAAAGTTATAAGTGTAAATAGACGAAAATTTACCATTCCCCCCCTTATCTATGTAATGGACCAAATAAGTTGAAATTTGGTATACATATCAATTTAAGTGACCCGAATACGGACGTGAATCGTAAATAAATGAATTAAGAATATTGAGGTCAGTTTTGGGGAGCAAACAAGAAAATTTAAAAAAAGTTTTGCAAAACTTCCGTGTGACATATCAAATGAAAGGGCTTACTATGAGGGTCTCAAATATTTTTTTTCTTATAATTTTAAAATAAACTGTTTTAAGGTTATAAGTGAAAATAGGCGAAAATTGACCATTCCCCCCCTTATTTCCGAAACTACTGAACCTAAAATTTTGAAAAAAATACAGAAAACAGTTCTATACTTATAGATTACAGGAAAATCTATAAGAAGTCTATGGTCTTAAAATTACATGGTAAATCTCTCGATATTGTGCGTACAAACTTACATTTGCAGTTGGAATGTATGGGAGATTATGTTTACCAACTACAAAGTTAAGTTTGTTCTTAGGATACATTCTTTCCAAGTACGGAACCCTTCATTGTGCGTAATCCGACACGCACTTGGCCGGTTTTTTTTAAAAGATTGTTTGATTTTGTGTGTATTGTTGTGATTTATTAGATTTGTATGACAGTGCCAATACTGAATGGGTAGTTGGGTACTCTACGATTGAAAACCGCTATAGAGAGTTTATATTTTAAGGATATCAAATCCCACTCCCACAATTTTGTCTCTCTCCCGTAATTTAATTCGTTGCCAGTTTGTTATCTGTTCTACTTGTACTATCACCACTCAATAAAAAATATAAGTATTTTGGTTTTACATGCCATCAATGTAGATAGTGCAACTTTTCCTTTTGTTGCTATACTTATAATTTTCTCATCTAGAACAAAATAATCTAATATTTGGCTTTTTTGTGGTTCCTAAGTCACTAAAACTTATCACTAAACTTATCACCTTCAACGCTAAGATCATTAATATCTGAACCACCTCACTGAGAGGCAGCTGTCACAACCATAGCACAAGCACTATAATCACTCAATTCCCACATTCAGCTAGTAGCGGCCGTACCTTACCGTGCGGTGCGTGCGTAAGCAAGACTAATTATTTTCTAAACGCCGCCTGACGTTACGGCTAAATACACAGTGCACTGTACTAAATTTATTTCACGGCACGTCAATTAACCTGGGCTTGAAATATAAATCATTCGTGTTCGTTCGTTCCCGTTTAGGTGACGAAATAGGGAGATGCAAAAGGTTTAGTTGGCAAGAAAAGGCGACATTTGAACCTCAATTGGTTCTTACATATCACATAAAACCATCCTGAATCGTTCCCACTGGATTCAGGCCTCCTCGTTGTGAGAGGGCCATCCACCACGTGGGCCCAATGCATGTTGGTGGCAGCCACACGTTCTTATTTGTTCTTTGTCCTGACAGTTTCCAATTGGTCCTTGTTTCAGATTAATGGAATCCTGACTGACATAACATTTAACAAAACGGCAAAATCGTCCTGAGCAATGGAATGAATGAAACAATAGATTGTATAAGATACTGTGCTCTGTTTACATTTACAGCTGCAGTTATTCGAGATAAACCTACAACATTTTGGATTATTTATTCGTTCAGTAGTACATTTGTATACCTATGTACAAATAAGTTGGTGCAAACATAAACTCATTAGAATTTTACCGTGCACTAAAAAAAGTTATTATTGATGTGACCTTTGGCGTAGACCTTCTGTAGATTTTGGTTCCCTGGTTTTGTACTCATGCGCAACTTTGTCTCCATGTCGCGTCACGTCGACAAACCATTTGATTTACTGATGCAATAGTAAAAACATTAGTGTGAACTATATTTGAAACGATTTGGTCCGTTCGGTCAGCGCTGTTTGTTCAGCTTGTGATACGAATTGCAACTTTTCTCGTTTTCAGTACGAACTATATCCTGTAAGAATAGCCATCATCATCATGTCGTCATAAAATGATAAACCAGTCGGCAAGGTGTTAGCGGAGCTGAGCATTTACGTGTTCCCGCATATAAGCTACTAGCTTTTGCCCGCGGCTCCGCCCGTGTGGATGTCGGTTATCGCGTAAAAAAGTAGCCTATGTCCTTCTCCATGTCCGGCTATCATCATCATCATCATCATTTTAGCCGCAAGACGTCCACTGCTGGACATAGGCCTCCCCCAAGCACCGCCACCGCGACCGGTTTTGTGCTTCCCGCATTCAGCGTATTCCTGCGGCTTTCATAAGGTCATCAGTCCACCTTTTGGGAGGCCTTCCAACGCTACGTCTTCCGGTACGCGGTCGCCACTCCAGAACCTTTCGGCTCAGGCTATATCTCTGTCAAATTTCATCACGATCGGTTCAGCGGTTTAGGCGTGAAAACGTAACATACAGACAGACAGACAGACAGAGTTACTTTCACATTTATAATATTAGTATGGATTGAAACGCATATGGACACCCAGTGGCGAAATTGATGCAAAAGCATTGAATGGATATGGCTACGTTGGTTAAAATAATTGTACCTATTATTTAAGAGTTTTCTCCTCATGATATCAACAAAATATCTCGTATTTGTACCTACTTATTTATTTATTATTTATTTACTTCAATGTAGGTAATCGTCATTACAAAGTAATAAGTAGAAACTTACGAAATTTTTAATAGTTTTACCTCGTACTTCTGGCACGCCAAACTTCTTAATTCTAGCATTCATGAGTCCATTGCCAATGTATACTTTGTCCATTACCAATCATTAACTCCCAATAAGGTAAAAAGAATTACAGTTTCCTATTTGTGACAATCCGAATCTGGATTGGTGTAGTTATTGTATCTGGAAGTTCGCTACCTATCGAATTTTGAAGATACTTTTATTATGCCGGGTATACTGAAGTCCATATTCTGTCTCTCTTCTCAGAGTTGGCTAACTCAAAATGCCTGTAATTTTTCATTCTCTCCAATATAAATATGAAAACGTGTACTAAGCACTTCTTTAATTCATGTCTTTCATCTCGACATCATCTTTAACATCTCATAAACCGCTCCCTCACCATCACCTGACCGACAATACTTTTCTGCTAAATGCTTTAAGCGCTTTATAATTTACAGCGCTCGTAAACTCATGTCTGCTTTTAAGTCTATATGAAATAGTGTAGTTTTGACGTAGGAAAGCGCTGCAGCGGCCATCATTTAGCGAGCAACATCAAAGGACGAGTGTTCATTGCACGTATGATTGTTTATTTTGTATACTTTGTTGCGTTGACGGAGCAATGGAGTTGAAATGAGGTGTTATTGAAAATTGTGTATTATAAGGTGCGTTGAAAAGAAGTGTGAGAAAAAATAAGTTATGTTTTTAGGTTTATGCTCATTTTTCTTTACTTCAGTAACCAGATCTCCAATACTTTATACATCTACATGGCGTTTCATAACCATGATTACTTGTACAACTGCTAAAGGAGACTAAGCACGAGTCAAGTCACTTTTTGAACAGTATGGTAACTATAGTGTCAGGACCAATTTATAAGATTACTAAAAAGAAATGGCATATAATGTGCCCTAAGTTGAAAAAGACAAAATGTTGAAATGCAATCTAGATTTCTTCGTTAAAAGTAACTCAACATTTTCGCAGAACTCCTAAGCAGTTCCAACTAACCTCATTCACGATTTCTGCTCCACGGATCCTCTCTCACAAACAGAATATCTCAGTCACCTGCCGCCTTAAACAAGAATTACCGCGAAGACAGATTACTCACTTGCTCAGTCCCCAGACTCCGCAGTTCCTAGGAATGTCTCACACCTGGCCATCTCGTAACAGCCGGTAAATCTTTCTGGAATAAATTGTGGCTGAATCTGAATGGTCGTAAACGGATTATACGTTTGAAGTGTTAAATGTTTGTCTTGGACACTGTAGTGTCCAAGACAAACTGTGTCTGCAGTTACCGAGATGTTTTGACAAAAGAAATATGTTAGTCTGAATGTGTAATAGTCGAATGTGAGTCTCTGATGTAGATGACGTGTTGATAAAGAATGGAGTCACATTGTAGCTAAACTGGTTTCAGGTCAGCTGTTTTGCCTGGTCCCTATTTCACGTACCTATTGCATTTATTTAGTTTTTTTTAACGCAGCAAAATTAATCCGGAGGTGGATATCCATTTCGCTATGATCAAGGGACATTCGATAAGGGTATTTTATCTTTCTTCATACTCTGGCGTCTCTCATGTACGTTTCTCATGTAGAATTCAATGCATGAAAGCTCAAAATATATCATCAATAAGCACAAATCCCTGCAGACAATCTTCACATAATATTCCCTTTTACACCAAAATCCTTAGCAATGTTTCCACCATTCAAACCCGACACCTCCAAAGGTATTCACACTCCCCCGAATCAGGCACCGGCAGGGTGTCTGCCTATCCCCAATCCCCCTGGCAGCTCTATATGACGCAGATTGTCAGAATAACAATAGGACAGGACAATGCGCCGGTGGGCGAAACAACTGGACTCTTTGTGGTGAGTCGGTCATAGAGTAGTTGAGGAGAGGTGGCTTTAAAATGATTTCTTGTAGTTTTCTTTTTCATATCAATGTTTCCGGCGGGTTAGCGTTGTATGAAAGCATGCTTGCTCTGAATTGGTGTAAGGTAGAGTCAATAAATTTAGGTAAGACATATTATTATGGTGGTGTCTAATTCATACTTCCATACGAATATTATAAATGTGAAAGTAACTCTGTCTGTCTGTCTGTCTGTTATGTTTTCACGCCTAAACCGCTGAACCGATCGACATGAAATTTGACAGAGATATATGAAGAAGGACATAGGCTACTTTTTTACGCGATACCCGACATCCATGCAGGCAGAGCCGCGGGCAAAAGTTAGTCAACAATAATTTTGATCGTTGAACCTACCCACGAAGTAATAAATTATACCAGGTTATACCTACGTATTGTTCTTCAATGATGTTTTTTCTTTGCGTATTGTTAAAATATATATGGTCTCTCAAAAAGGGGGTGACTACCGAGATGAGATAAAGACATGGTGCGCCGATCCCGAATAAATTAGGATTAGGGCAGGAGAATGATGATGGCATGAATATCCTCATGATCACTAGCAATGGCCTTTTAAAATAATCTCTCATGGTCATTCTGAAACCTTTAATCACTTTAATCAATTCACTTCTATACCGTCGCAAACCCTGGGGTTTTTATTCTTAATATTTAGATGAAAATACTCAAGTTCACCGATTCAGACATCAAGATGTTCCTCTAGGAGGCAACACCGTCGTAGGCAGAAGACCACCATAACCTACATCAAATCCACAATATATCATCCCTAATGTTTAGACGGGCATAGTTGAAAGGTGGTGGAATACCTTCACAGATACAATGCGAACGGTTTAATACGACGATTTAGCCCTCCGTCCTATTGTTGTGCTAAATGTTATTCTTAAATTAATCGACCACTAGTATTTTGGGTTCTAGTATCTTAACAATAAGGTCTAGATTCTAGTGTCTCGTGATGTCAGTACGTCTACAGGAGAATAGCCATTTTTCTGGTGTTGAAATTGTTATTAAAGTAAATTTATGCTTTCTTTGATGTGTGTTGTGGCTAACGAAATGAAAAATGATTTCCTTTTAAAACAAAATAGAAGAAGATCTGAAAGTAATCTCCATACTTTTGATTCAAGGTGGGTTGTACTTTGCATGAAGTACCTATCTTATTATCTCGACCATTTTTTTTTTTCATATAGTACCTAACCATGAGTCTCTGTTTCAGTATAATATTGATGACCTTGTCCAGTGTTCCAACCAATTTATCGAGAAAACTGAATCCCCCTTTTAGTATTTTTGTATCGTTACGAATGAGTTACAAGCTGTACTAGGGAACCATGTGTTTACATAGGTGATAGGTGTGCTACTTATAATATCGACTTTACAACTACTAAATATAAGGTATGTGATATTATAGCACAAATATTTTTATTGCAACGTTCACTTGATTTATTGACAAGGAGCCGCTGTAGTTAGGGTTCTGTGAAGAAATTAGGTCACATCTTACTAAACTAATTAATTATTTTACACAAAATAATGCTTTCGTCTCCCAAAACTTTGAAAGTTTTAACAGTATGTTTTAAATACCTTATAATACTCGTATGTGTTCAAACACATACGGGTATTATAAGGTATTTAGACAAACTTTAGGCCTAAAGTTTGTCTTTTTATATCTGTTGATATTCGATAATCAATCCAAACTGGGATACAATGAGGAAAACTACAGTCCTACAAGTGGCATGTTGTAGATTCTTGCATCTGCAGAAATCTCCCACAGGAAATACATGTCAAAAGAAAATCGACCAAGATTTCTGTAGCTGTTTTTCCTCATCCATCAAGCACTCAAATAAATTTTCTATTAGAACAATCTTGCTGTCAGCACTATATTCATACGGAACCACGGCCATGTAAACGTTGAACACGTAATTACGGCTCACATAATTCGACGCTGGATCAACAAACAGTGCTGCGCGGGCGCCGAATTATTTGTTGGTTTAACATTTTTTTATTTAGCACACGTGTGGAAGTAAGCCGACATCATCCGATATTTAGGTGTTTAGGTTTCGCGAATATATTTTAAACAAGTTTGGTGTGAATTTTTATTTGAATTTTGATGGAAGAGAAGGATAATATTGATTTAATAATGAAAAGCAAGGTTCACGAATGAGGACGAAACCAAAATAAAGGCACTGAATTTAACGTTTTTTCTGGCTTATAAACTCTACTATGAATGAGCTAAGAAAACGGAGATGAATTTTAGAAGAATAATCTGCACGAATCAAACATTATGTGGTGTGATAGTTTTGCGTTAGTGCAATAAAATAAAGTAAAATATTCAAAAATTAAATCCTAAAGCTTTTTTCCCCGTCAGTACCGGTGAGAAGTGAAAGTATATTACGGCGAGAGCGGGGACCGGCGGAACGCGCGGGGGGAGGCGCGCCAATTGCGCTGATTGCTTCAATTGCTACCAATAAGCGCGGGCGCACGCTAGAGGTAACGCTTCGCACCATGACCTGCCTTATTGAATGTAGATAACGATGTGTTGTTGTTTACTTTCATTGTTTTTATATACCAGTGTTAAGTAACAGGAAAATATGGATACAAAAAAAATGGTTTTCGTCCATTGTCGATATACCTACTCTAGAACCTACCGGCTATAGAATATTCTGAAAGTTGGTTGCCTTCTCACGGAGGAGTAAAGTGTGCTTATGATTCACCGCAGTTTTGGGGAAAACCTGTGCGTGAGATAAATGTGACTATGATGGGTTCAATGAATAGACTGTTGTTTCACTCATAAGATATTTTTTCTGAGTCGTATTCTTGTTATACCCAATTTGAATAAATGGAATAAAACTTTCTTTAATAATCGACTTCGATTAAACAGTAACGATAAAATATCACATCATGAACAGAAGCCTGTTCGTAATTATTTTGCCGGTAGGCAGGACCAATCTACTAGCAAAAACCCGAACAATCCGCAAAGTAAACGAAGTCCACGAAATAATAGAACAATATATTTTCGTGAACTTTGAGTAAATTCGCAAAAATCCTATTAAATTTAGTAAGTTATGTTAGGTAAATGTGTGTTTTCAGATCACACCTACTATTTGATTAATAGTAGAGGAAGCTCTTTATTTTTAATTGTTAATTTATTATGTTTGTTAGATTGATAATGCACCTATGTTTAGTAGTGTTAGATAGCATAATGTACATAACTACTTCGTTTTAAATATATTTAAGTAATATACGTAATATAATTTTGTGTTACATAATCCAGCATTGCATATGTAGCGGGTACGCCCTTTATGCCAAGAGACTTTTATTTAGGTAATTAGTTAATTTTATTGCATTTTTTGTTTTTGCTTGAGTATAGTTTTTCACTATATTAGCTGGTATTTTGGCTCGTGCTAGCTGACATATGGCAAATAATTTAATTTACAGTTCTGTGTCTCGTAATGTTAATTATTTTGCATACCTACTAATGTATATAATCAAGTTTTTCTAACTGTACAGACAGATGTGCTACTGAGGAGTTTGTTGCGCCACTTCTTCGTCCCAGATAAAGCACTCGGAAGTGGTAAAGGGCGGGCGTTTTGGGGGATTGTCTTATGTAGTTTTGAAGTTCGAAAAGTGCTGATTCTCAGCCTAATTTGAATAAATGACTTTTGATTTGATTGATTAATTAATAATAGTTGACAGGCACACTATCGATTTAGGTTTAAGATCTGTAAAGATGTTGTAAGCGGTATTTGTTTTCTCTTTTTCTAATCTGATAATTATTATTGAGGAAGCCTTTTTTTAGACGAAAATCACAGGAACAAGAAGTATTTATTCCTCATCACGTATGTTTTTATAATTACTCACTCATTCACTTTATAATTTTAGTTTTTCCTGGAACAATTTTAGCAGTTAAATAATTTTGCTAACCTCTAATATCTTCCAACAAATCCACTCTATCGATTCCCATACAAAAGCCCAAGGCACCTACCGCTACAGAGGCCGACCTCGACACATACCTTCGTATGCGCACTCCTGCGCAGGGTCGTCGACCTCGCCGGACATCCCAATTGCTGCACAATAAAGGTGCGTTTGCCTCGTGACCCGCCTTGAACTTCGATGGTACCTTGATAGGAGCTCAATGATGCGGCAGAGAGAGGTGGTTTTTGTTTAGGAGGAATATGCATTATCATTGTCACTGTATACTTAGGTAGGTACACTCAATACTCCTGTGTTAATTATACTAGATCGAACTTTAAAAAGAGATACATGACTTCACATGAGTGACAAAGATGAGGCTCTACTACAAAGGCTGAATGATTTTTAAACGTTATATGCCATAACGACTGCGTGCTGGTTGGCTTCTATAGGTCAATTTATAATAACTTATAGCGACAGATCAGGATAATAGGTATAGCGATCGTAACCAAGATTTATGTTTAGAACAAATACAAAACCAGCAAAACCTTAATTAAATTGTATTCGACTCACCTGATTCTTTATTTTCTTAATCCTTTATTTTCATTAACAGCATTTTTGTAGCGTTTCTAATGATTTCTACTTTTTATTTTCCTTTTTTCTTTTTCATGCGGTAATTTCCCAATGATTTTCAGAATTCAAAACTGACCCGTGCCATATGGACGTAAGTGCATTCAAAATAAAATAGAAAGCTCTGTGTTTGTAACTGTACCGATCAATGAGTCAGGTCTTCCACCTTTTATTGTCGCTTTCATATCGCGGTGTCCGGTTGCCATCCGGGACAATTGGACTGATAGACAGAAAGACTTTTATGTGGCTAAGGGAAATTGAACTCTATCATTATCTGTCATGGTTTGGTGTCGATTGGAGGAGGAAGGAAAGGTCTAATCGAGGGAATTTATATGTGGTTAGGTACCTTTGTTTTGTGTTGGCGTGTAGTGATGAACTTTGATGAATGTCTATAGTACTTATGGGAGGTGTAAGTTGGTAATGCTGATGGCGTATCAAATACTTTTTAGGAAGGTAAAGGTACCTATTGTAGGTTTACATCGACTGTAGAATAGTTGATTCGTGCCAGCATCTCCCTATTTCAACTCTTAAATTTAGAGTACTGCCTAGAAACAATTAGTTTCCTTGACAAACTAAATTATACTCATAGCTATCTGCCTATTAAACATCAAGTGGTCAGGTAATGTAAAAGTTTCAAGTTGGTCGGAAAATTACAGAAAAAGCTCTGAAAACTACTCCTACATTATGCCACACCAAAACGAAAATGTTTTCTGTGCAAGTATGAAGTTACCCATTTGAACAAACTTCGAATCAATAACATGATTATAACTGCAAAAAATAAACTCATTCTCATTGCAAATAGCCAAATAACTCAAATACTTGACCACTCTAACGTAATACACTAACTTTTATCTGACCACCTAAAACTATTCACAAAAAATATGAACGCCATTCCATTGTACAGCATACATTACTACTCGAAATCGGAAAATTATGAGCCTGCTTCAAACATAGGTAGCAATGTAGATGGAAATCGAACAATAGTCGTTGTTGGGGAGACTGAGGTAACAAGGTAGGGGTCCGGTAATAGTCAAAGTTCGTTTTTCATAGGCCCAGTAATGTTCACGTTTGATGGACGACCGCAAAGTGACCACATTACTGTTATACTAGAATTTACGTATATTACAGATTACGTGAAATTTTTGTAAGCGAAAAGTTTTGCTAAGTAGCTAAGCGTACTAAGTTACTTACTATTAGTAGAAAGTAAGTATTATTTTAGTTTAGACTTAGAAAATTACTACATTTTTCTTTGTTTTTCTTTTAGTAAACCAGACTAAAATGTACACACATTAATAGGCGATTCAAGTAATATATTTAAAAGATTAAAGGCACATTCTTTTAATGATATATCGGTAATAATTAGTATCAAAAGAGAATACGGTGAGAGACTAATGGCTAATGATTCAGATGGAACAAAGAGGATATTAAAAAAAGTTAAACGACATTGTGTTTCTTTGTAATTATTGTCGTGAGACAGCTGCTGTAGTCTGTGAGAAATTAATAAAAGGACTGAAGGGAAACATACATTATACACGTCATGGGTATTTTTAATTTGTTTAAATATTATAGAATAACAAGGTGCAACAGCACCTAGGAGTAGTGGTCTAACGCAGAAGAAGAATTTAAATACTGGGAACTTTCTGCTAGATGAGGTAGTATATGTGTTGTATTTGGAAACAAAAACTTGAGTTAACATATTGTAAGTATTCAGCTAGTTAGTTTTCTATTAAAATCTAAAGCTTTTGACGAAATCATGATGGAGAACACTCATGTACCTAAATCAGGATAAAGCATGGTTGCTTAGGTTCCCACAAGACAACGATAATGTTTCCTTAAACATATTGCCAAATCATTGTTTACACACCTATCTATGAATCACTCGCTTTCAAAAAAAATAAAAAAAACATTTCTTCCTAAAAGTAAACATCGTCCCTCCACCAACCTGCTTGGTCACGACTTTATCACAAGATTTATGATAATGATTATTCATCTGACGACCTCCGCCCACGGCGCAAGGTGATGTCCGACCGGAAACGGAAGGGCGCTGGGCGGGCGGCCGCCCCGTGTCTTAATTTCCGGTCACATCGCATCACAGATCTCCTTACGATTATGCTCCTCTCTTATCCCCGTTTTTTTCGTGTAAATTGGGAGTAAAGTAGTGTTTTATAGATAGCTAGAGATAGATATCGGAATGTTTTGATAGTGATGAAAATAAAATATAATGATAAGTCACTCATTTTTCTAAAAATTCTTGTGCACTATTTACTTGACAACCCGAACGAAGTATAAAGCACAGGCCACACTGGGAACGAAGCCTAGCTTCGGTTATGTACATAGCTACCGCGTGTTTGCATACAGTTTCGGTTCACACCGCGAAATATGAACCGAAGTATGAAAACATGCAAAAGCTTCATGAGCGAAGCTAAACGAACATAGTTCCGTTCCCAGTGTGGCCTACGTTTTATACATGTTATCTGCTGGGATACAATTTATTTACTATGTATTATTAAATCTATCTTTACAGGTTGCCCTAATGCGATAGTTTACTACAAAGTTATTAAAACATGACAATTGATTTAGGAACATTTATTTACATATACTTTTTTATAATTATCATATTGCTTTTTATTAGGCCACACCTATACCTCCTAATTAACTATTTTAACCGTATTGTCTTACCTATATTAATATGCCAAAAACTCCAAAACGTCCAAGATAAAACGACACTTTATATCTCCAAACGCTATTACATTCCCAATGCGAATTTCAAATGTCCAATCTTTGAATATAACGAAAGAAAAACACATATAATTTGACAAACCCGACCTTAAGCCCTTCAAATAACCGGCCATGTTGTCGCGATCACCTTATTTCGGCTCGATCAGGGTGGACGGGGGAATATTGGAATATTTTTCATACAAACACGACTCTACGTGGACACTTCTACTTGATACAATATTGCTGAGGAATAGCGTGGACTTACATGGGAGAATATCACAATATTATTTATTAGATTTTTTTTACCATAGTAATTTCAGTTCTTAGATGTAGATATGTTTGGGGAGTTTATTGCGCTACTTCATCTTTATCTAAAGCACTAAGATATGGTGCAGGGCGGGCATTTTGGGACTGTTTTTAAGTAATATTGACGTTCAAAAGGTGCCTATTCTTAGCCTAATTTGAATATATGATGTTTTGATCTTAACTTTTTTTTTGGAGATGCATTCTATCCTGTAATAGGGTCCGTCGTCTATTTTCATCCCAGGTAAGCTTAGCTAAATTGTTAGCAGATAGAAAATACCCATCAAAATAATATTAGTTGGCGTTCATTTGGCACATCTAATGCGTATGTGCCAGGTACACTGCCAAAACATTAACGCAATTAATAATAGTCATAATTCATGCGATTATTAAATTGGATTTAATAATAGGTTCCAACTACACACGTTCATTGATGGTATTTAATATGAATGGACTATTGATACAGTCGTGTCGACCATTATGTAAAAGAAACTCCGTATTTCATGCATCTTCTCGAAGAGAAGCAGGATCCATTTTATCATGTACACAAGTTGGAAGCGCTATTGCTGAGTACGAGATCCTGGGCAAAGTGTTATTAGGTTTTTCTATCAGGAATTTCTCAATAGTGCCCCGGAGTCTGGATTTGTGCCCGATTAATGGCAATAGGCTATTAAATGGGACTTAACATAACTGGCAAAATGTGAGTTATCTATAGGTACACCTCTGTCAATGCCTTCGGGAGTACATGGCAGGCGTGATATTAATATGTTATTTTCAGAAGTGGATCGTCTTTCTTTGTCCCATGTAACCCTCACCTTACCGTAGGTGGTTGTGTCACTGTCCGGCGGCGGTCAAACTTGATATATTTTATGTTTCGGCACACCGCGCACCTCGCCCCGCACCCCGCATCCCACACCCCGCACCACCCGCATTTATTACACCACTTGTTTCTAGACGAGCTTTAGAATATATGTATCTTATGCGTGTAATAGTAATGTATTACATTTCATCATTTTGGTGAAACAGTTAGAAGTAGAATTAATGTTTAAGACCTCTTAAACATGAAACAGAATAACAGATACTACTAAGCATAAGGCCAGCCATAATAATTTGAGGTTCTAGATGAAGATGACGTACCGTTATGAAATTCTTTGGTTCAACTAATGCGTGATGACGAGATAGTAATTGTTACATCAAACGTATATGCCTCCTATCAGCCAAGTGGCGAGTTGCATAACATTTTTAGGGCAGTATTTATGTAACTTACTAGTATGCTTAGATGGTTTGGTCGTGTTGAGAGGATGAATGAAAGGCGACTAACAAAAGGTATTTACAAGGCAGATGTGAGTGGAAACGCCGGGAGGGGACGCCTTAGGAGGACATATAGTAACCTAATTGGTGATGTTCTTCAGAAAGGTCAGGTGCGTAGCACTCGCAATCGGCGTGCGTGTATGGCCAGATGTATGAACGTTAACGAAGCAAAAGGAGTATGTAAGGAGCGTAGCAGGTGGCGTTCTATAGTTTCTGCCTACCCCCATGGCAAGAAGGCGTGAGTTCATGGAAGTATGTAACTTAAATCAATCTTGGTAAAAACAGCTACCTTCCCGAACAAAAACACACCTTCCACTATCCCTTCGAAAGTGGACACACCCTATATCTTGACAATATCGGGCCATCTCGTTATAATAACGAAGAGTCGTCCAATACAGCGGGTGTCCGTTTACGAGGAACCCTAATCTCACGGAACCCACCTTGATATCGCCGTAATAAAGACGTCACGTGGACTCCCATCATAAAAATCATCTGACGCGATAGGACTAGCTATGTGGAGGTGGATAATGATATGTGTGTGTGTGTGTGTGTAAAGGTATGAAGATTGGAGCTTATTGAAATAATCTTAAGTGCTAAAAATATCAGTTTGATTTTGTTGCCTTTGAAATAACTACATTTAGTTGTTCGCTGCTGACAAGGTCTCCCTGAAGTTACGACGGTTTTCTGGATTTTCTCAAAGATTAGGTAGTGTTAAATACATAGATACATAAAAATAACATAGTTCCTGAAAACCGATTAAATTTATTTTTGTTTTATATTTAAAAAATTACATAATACTGATGCAATTTACCCTCTATTAGTATTGCTAGCTTACGCACTGGGAAAAGTGGAAAGTAAGAGCTAAACCACAGTATATTTTCGACAAGCAACTCAAAATCGGCGAACATTTGTGTAGAGAAAACAATGTAGGTATGTAGGTATACGGTTATTTTTGAAAACCTTCAATTCTTACAACTTGAAGTAGCAAAACACAGCTTGGAATAAATACGCAATCAAATCAGAGGAGAGGAAGGTGGGTAAGTTTGGACAACAAAAATAAAAGTAATAAAAAGCAGACGGACGCCGCGATGACCGCCCGGAGCGACATGTGGCTGGCCACTTGCATTTTTTTAAAATAAAATTTGCATACGTTTAGGGTTCCGCACGCTTTTCATGGCGGGCTAGGAGACATTTTTAAACAATATTACGAAGGCTAAGGAGTTTATAAAGCGGTTTATGCTGCGGTAAGTTCGGGGATCGTCTAATGAAATTGTTTTTGGCTATACGCTCCGCTGTAAAGTTTTATTGGAATGGAGTTCTGTTTTGGTAGGAACGTTTTTTGGTGATCAGAATTCGGATAGAGTTAGAAAAT
The DNA here is from genome assembly GCA_947523025.1 of Dryobota labecula. Taxonomy (NCBI): domain Eukaryota; kingdom Metazoa; phylum Arthropoda; class Insecta; order Lepidoptera; family Noctuidae; genus Dryobota; species Dryobota labecula. The sequence goes on along the minus strand of OX383289.1, from coordinate 1,429,601 downwards.
AATCCGAAATAAACGTTCGTCTGTGCGCGAAAATCCTGAATACGGGTACCTATTTGAATAAAAAAGTAAATATCGAGCAGAGCTTTGTGGAAGCTAAATGACTTTACCCATCTTTGTAAAAGGCATCTTTATGCTGTAAAAGTGGAAAGCCCATTATTGGGCTTTCCACTTTTACAGCACCCAATTCGAAAAATCCCCAAGTCCTAGTTAGGGATTTTTTACACTAGTAACACAGGTAGATCGGCCGTTTTTTCTCTATCGATACGTCCAACAATTTTTTTTGTTATGATATCCCTAGGTGGGTTTTTGAAAACTATAAAAATTCAAATTGACGATACTTTCAGTTCCAAAAATCCCAAGTCCTATAAATCCCTTAGTCCGTAAGTTTTTACCGAAAAAGGACTAAATTAAAATCAAAATTAATATTTCAAAATCTTGCAACATTATGATGCAGGTTTAAACTTAAAAGTATAGTAGTTCAGAAAAGGAAGACAAAAATATGAACAAAATCAAATTATCTATTTGCTTTGATTTTCAAAAGAATCTGCCATTGTCGGTCACTAATGTAACAGATGAATATTATCTCAGGCAATTATGGCTGCATAATTTTGGTATACATAACTTAAAATAAAATTCAGGAACTATGTACTTGTTTACGGAAAATTATGCCCTTAAAGGGCCGAACGAAGTAACAACTGCTTTGGATGATTATTTTTTACACCATAAAAACCCAGATCAGACCCATTTAGAAATATTTTGTGATAAATGTTTCAGTCAAAATAAAAACAAATTTATTTTTACGTATTTCGATCAGTTGTGTGCGAAAGGCTTGTTTCAAACAATTTCTGTACATTATCCAATTCCTGGGCATTCAATGATGCCCATTGATAGAGATTTTGCTCTCATAGAAAGACAAAAATTAAAACATGAAAAAATATATGAACCTGAAAGTTATGTCAATTTTGTGGTAAACAGTAGAAATGCCAAGTTTGAAGTTATTTGATTTTTAGAAAAGAACCTGATAGAACGAGGGCAAATAGATAGGAGAGGAGGAAAGCGAGAAGAACAACGAGGTAACGAAAGAGTATTTAAAGTTAAAGATTATAAAACTTACTATAATGATAATATTAAACAAACAATACCGGGAATTTCAGGTTGTCGTCGAGTTTTATTTAAAAGACATGCAAAGTCAGCCTTTTCTGATTCAATGACTGGCGATAAATTTAAAGTTTTTTTTTTTTTAATAGATAGAGTAGGTATATCTAGGTATCTTCAAGATGTTCCTGCTGATTGTTATCAAGATGCTATTAAAATTAAAGAAGCTAAAATTAATGACATTAAAAAACTTATTCGATTTGTACTACAAGAAAAAAGAAAATTCTATGAAACTTTGATTATGGAACACGCTAAATTAAATGAAAGTCAAATTGTTGAGAAATTGGATGACGAAATAGAGTAACTAGCCTGGTATTTTTAAAGGCTAATAGGTACTCATTTTTGTTTAATAGAATACTGTTAAAGAAGTTAATTTTGTTTTGTTATATTCCTTAGTCTTTAAAAAGAGGGAAAGATAACCCTAAGTCCTGTTAATTTATCATAAGTCCAAAACTATTTTTTTTTAAATTATAGTTATTATAAATGCTTTTTATGTTTTGTTTTATATACTAAAATAAAGAGTATATTGTGTACTATAACTGAATGGTATTTTAATTTCAACATGGCCTGTGGTTTGTTTTCAAAAAAATTAAATATGTTTATTTTTTTTATTACCAATAACTGAAAAAGTGGACTTAGCCATTTCTCGATTTGGAGCACCCAATTTTTATGACTTAGCAGAACTATAATGTCTGTGATACACTAGAAGTAATCGATCTGTATGAAATACTGTAAATTCAGTTTGTTTTATTTGGTAACTAATAGAGTGATTTCTGATTTCCCACAAAAAAAAAGTCGAAACTAATATCCCTCCATTATTTCAGCTGAGCATCAGCTAATGTACCTCACATCTCACACATCCAAGTGGTCTTCTCATCAATTCCCTTTCCCTTACAGCCATTCGGAACTACTTAAAAGCTTATTTCCAGATCTCCCTTTAATTACCGAATTAAAAGCCACTGGCCTGTGAAAGTGCCACCATTCAGTTCTCACGTCAGTCACTCGGTATCGTTAAAAACAAAACCACCTCAATGTGTCATAGGGAAATCATATGACTGTAAATGTCACTCAACTTTGAACTCTATAGCCTTAATGATAAGGTGTGAAATAAGAGGTGTTATAACGTGTAATGTGTCTCCCACGGTGTTGATTCTATTTACGTATGTGTTGGTTTCGGAGTGTATCGAGATGAGATTGTTGCATGCGTTTGGAGTTTTGAATGGTGTGGCTGTTAGTTTAATTTCTTTGTATTCAATTAAATGGAGAATATTATGAAAAATTAAGTATTACGTCAATAAAACACGTAATCCTAATAATTTTGATTAAGTAGTAAAAGTACTGCCCGTTTAAAGTTATCTTAGAAGTTGCAAGATTCTGAAATGAAAGAGAAAAATTAGCACTTTTCTGGTGAATTAAGTGCACTTAACGAGAAACTTTAAATATTTTGCATTTAAAATAATAAATGAGAAACACTACTCGAAATTTAAAACAAATACTTAAAAAATCCAGAAAAACACGCCTAAGGAACAGTTTTTTAGTCATTCCTTTTTTCACACATCCTTTACCGCCTGACAGGTCGCCGCACTACAAGCAGCATTAAGTCGTATCAATCGACAAGAGCCCGTACATCATCGCACGAACGTTCACCTCGCCGCCGCCGGCGCGGTCGACGGGCATCGCGTTTTTTTTTTAAATTATATTTTATTTCAATTTCGCAGGCGGTCCACATGTGGCGCCTCTACCCTTCCCACGTCTACGAAATTCCTCAGGTATTTTAGACTTTATTTTGGAGTTGTTAAGGTTGGGTTTGAATTGTTTTTCTATGTAGATGTTTGTTTGTAAGTTAGTAAGCGTTAAATGAACACAAGTAAGGCGTGGACACGTTTATGGTAGAATGCTGGGAACACCTGGAACGGTTCTTGTAACATATTTATACGATTTCTCGGAACAAACGTTTGTTTTGGCACATTCAGATCGTGTTTTGTTATTAATTTTATAATTAATGTGGTGAGAAAATGTATGACTTGTTTCGGCCGAAATGCTCGAGATTCGAGGTAGGAACTTTAAATCATTGGGTATTGAATGAGGTGGGCAAGTGATACGAAACATTCTGGTAGAGAGAAAGTCGTTCAAAAATGCGCAGCTGCTGTAAACCAGACAGTTTGAACAGTTAGTTCACAAAAAGAAAATTTATTTTCGTAAATCAGCTACATAATGTTTTCTTGAAACATGCGACATAAAAATCCTACTTATTACTCTGGCTGCTTGTTTAAGGCAGGTCTATACATACACGATGAACACTTTAGGCCTGCAGCCACATCAGGGCATTTCTGTAGCAGAAAAACAAGATCAAGATTTGAAAAAGTTATAGTAAATAGGTAATAGTTTCTAGCCTGGTAATTTCCATAAGACCAACTTTTAAGTTATTGGTAACTGAATTTTCGTTTATCAGTTTCGCCTTTGAAGACTACCCAAAAAAACGTTGAAATTAAACATTTCCATGCTACATTCACTTCAAAATATCCCATGATAAGCGGCGAGAGGCAGAGGGCGACCACCGTACCCCAGATGAGGTTATTCTGACCTCTTAATTTTAACCCTGCATGACCTTCGCAAACCGTTCTCCTGTCAGACTCATCACTCTACATTACTCACATACAAAAACAGATGATGTCTAGCTACGAGTATGTTTTCTCAGCCGACTACGCCTGTTAACGTCATTAGCCGGTTGTCATCACGACGCGACTCCTGATTAATTGTTTGAACTACGCACTGACAGACAAAATCACTGGCTGTGTCTTATTAGATCATCTCGTTATTGTTTTTATTTTTTATTTTTTTTAATAATGCTGAATAAGTTAGGAGAGTTAATTTAAATTAGGATAGTGTTTCTATAGTAAAACAAAAGCATATCACAGGTGGACGGTTTTAAATAGATGATGTTATTGAAGGTACAACATGAAAGAAAACAGCTAAATGACTTTAACTTTAGTTCTTACTACAGTCGAAAAGAGGCATTGCGTTTGACACAAAATGTTTAAAAAGTTGTTTCCTTGGCCTTAAACTCTTTAAAGTTTTAAAAAGCTAGCTGCCCGTTCAATACATTTTTCAAAAATTTTGAGTTTTCATACCAGAATTTATTTTTAATCATTCCCATTTGCCGGCAACTCCTTCAATTCCTGCCATTCTATACCTTAAGATCAAGTTTATTTCCGTTGCAAGAGATGTCTAACCAAAATATTTCCCGAACATAAAGATTCCGATGCACCACACTACGGCTCAGCTAATCCGAATACGTTTGTCCACAAAAATGCGTTCAACCTTTATTTTGGGAAAACACGACTATTTCGATGGCGGACGCGACAGGTGTCGTGACTTTAGGGCTGGCAGAGAAACGAATTTTGTTCTGTGGTTTTAAAATTTCATGGAATACGAGTAGGAAACCATGTGCTCTGATTGATCTACATATAATAGAAATAACTGCAAAGTTTGAGAAAACAGCGAATGCAAAATGCATTTTCCTATTAAATTGTAGGTAACCTTCGTATGTTCAAATATAAATTAAAATTATTATTTAGCTAACTAAATAGGTAGGTAGTAGGTAGGTTAAACCAATCTTTGCAAAAATGTAGTCAAATCTGTATTTGTTCATGACTAGATTAGTGTGGAATCTGTCAGGTAAAAAAAAGAGACTTGTAACTGATATTTAAATTGATATTTAAATTGTATGTACCTACAATTATGTGTCAGCCTTGCCCCACAGGCGCAGGCGCCGTGTCGCGGCCGAGCGCGACATTCGTCATTGTCGTGCCATACGCTGGAATCGTCGCCGCTTTTTCCACCAAATCTAACGTTTACACGTCGCGCGTCGCGTCGCTCGTACGTAGGCGTACAAACAAATACCTGCGACTCTCATAAATCTCGCGACATTAACCTTCTGACACCAAATAATTTTAGTTTTGACGGCAGACTGCACGGTCTAATAAAAAATCATAAATCATTTTCTGTATGTTTATTTAGCTTTCAATTTTAATATTTGTGTAGGTTTATACTGAGTGAGTTATGAAGCTTGTGCCGGATGTGGCGAAAATATGTCCGCCTTCTTTGTGTCTCGCACAAGGTGCATGTAACATTAAAAAAGAAATGCCACAGTTATTTACCTTCCTATATGTTTGGCTCACCGACCAAAGAAAAGCTAGTCTCTTTCGTAATTACCAAAACAATGTTCAAAGCGCGCTACAATCTACTGAAGTTCATCATAAAACTGCCCGATTCTACGTCCCAGAAACACATCAAATAATTTCACTTTCGATTGTTTTCGTAACGTCAGTTATTAAAAGTGGGTAGGATGGGTCAAAGCAACAGAGTATTGGCGGGGAGCCAAAGCTTGTGGGCATTAATCAAACGAGTAGAGGATCACTCAAAAATCGCTTCGTACGCTCGACAGACGTATCGATAAGTTTGACGATCTTGTAAACACTACCGTTTTTTCGACGTGGGTGTAGATTAGTGTGAGGTACAGAGAGATTAGTGTTGTTTGTTGTAGTTTTTTATGCAACAACTCGAAGGAATTTACATGTTTTCTTTTCTCAGCTACGCAATGTGATTTTCTTGGGAATCCCACACTAGTTTATTATTAAAAATAAACCTTGTGCAAAGAGAGATACGATGAGCTTCTACGACGTAATAACAAGTTGTGACAGTGACAGATAACAGCGAAAAGAAATATCAATGGTAACAGTAAAACAACCTTCAGGGATAATCTTGAGGTCTCACTAATTTAATAAACTAACCCAGTTAAATAATTGATTTTGTAACCACGCAAAAAAGGTTTCCATGCATCCTCTTAGCTATTCGCACTAAAGTACATAACTTCACACTACTCTGTGCTCAAGGTAAACAGGGAGCGTTCACACTAGCCGTCAGCGGCGCGCATTAGCCCGTCATCGCGCGTGTGAACCGCCTTTATCAACAGCCAGCCCGACTATGATCTCATAACTGAAGCATAGAGGTGTGATCTAATTGCGGCGAGTGGTAAAAAAATAAATGTATCGGTAAATAATCTCCGACAATGTTGTGGGATTATGTGGAGAGTTGACGTTAGTAAAGTTAATTCGATCGCGCATTTTTGTCTAATGTTCCCTAGAAAAATTACAAGTGTAATTTGAAAAAAAAAAACGTACGATTATTTCACGTTAGGTTAAAAATAATTAATGTGCAATTAATCTAGCTGCAGAAAAGATATTTTGCTGTTAATTTGCTTAATTTAGGTGCAGGAGTAACGCTTTTTCCTAAAGTTTTAAATATTAAATGAATAATTTAATTATTAATTGTTGTTGTAATATGAAGTACAAAAATTTTAAGACTTGATTTTATTTTCTTTGCTTATTCAAAATTTAGGTTTAGCAAATAAAAAATAGGTAGGTATACCATATTAGTTTCGCATAAAAGTACTTATATTTATTTTATTTCAGTTTCCACACTAACACGAGTTCTTTCAGGAAGAGATTGTGTATTCGAGAATTTCCCGGTTTCTGAAAACTGATTCAATTGTTTTTATTTATTATGTTCGGATTAAGTAAACTTCCTGGCGCCAACATATTTTCAACAATCAAATTATACCTATGATACTAGCGATACAATGCAATTCACACGAGTTATGATCACTTGTTAAAATTGATAAATAGATCGTTCTGTTTGATTTGATAAAAGTTGAGTAAATAAACATTGGGTTTATTGTAAGCATAAAAATATACAATAACGTGCTCCAGTACAGGCTACTTGAGCACGTTATTGTATATTTTTATGCTTATGGTTAGTCCACTGCTGTTTTTGGCTTCCCAGTCATACCTTATGAATGCAATAATGAAAAGACATGCTATACCAACTGAACGACTCATGTTTGTGACAGTAGTCATACATTATTTATTATTATTATTTTATTTATGTCTACATATCTTGGGACCCTAGGGTCCCGGACCTTTGGAAGGCGTACGAGGGGCCGAAGCCAACTCGCAGAGGCCCGTTTGACGCTTTTTAATTAAATGAGGCACCAACCGACGATTATCCCTGTACGCACTATGCAAGTGCACCCAAGGACAACCCCCGGTTGGTGTAGGACTATTGCAGGATATGGAAAACAAAGATATTGGACTATGGGTTTGGGTGGTTAAAATGGATTGGTTACCAAAAACTATGGAAGGACTATGGCCCCTGCCTGATCAATGTTTTATTATACACGGATAAAATGGCAGGGGGTGACTTGCACACTCAATAATGGGCCCCCGAAAACGGTCGCTAGCACATAGTGACGTAGCGACAAGGGAGCAACATGTCCTGAGGTGCTTGAGGAGTGGAGAGGTATTCCAAGGCTCTCAGAACAATCCCAGAGCCCGGAAGATGGTCAAGATCCCTACAAGCACTTACTGGAATACTTCCTTCCTCCGAGCACGTTTGCTCTTGCGAATCTCCACTCAAGCCGGCCAATAAAGGCAAGAATGAGGTTGGAGTTCAGTTCCTCGTCAGTGTTCACTCCAGCCGGCCAACATAGGCAAGCCAGAGATGAGGAACATGATTTCTCCCGGGAGATAGGGTCCGTGGGTTCGCAACTGCCCAATAGCTCGCCACATGCTGCCCTGCGGGTTTCTGTATCTCTCTTGGTCTGGCTCCTCACCCTAGACATGTTCCGGCAAAGGAAACTCTACCGGCACAGACCTAGAGTTCGGAGCGCGCCAAGCCCCACCACGACGTCACGAGAGACGGAGAGATACGTAGAGATACGGCGGTGGGGTTATTATTATTATTTTTGTAAATTGTTTTTTCTTCTCAGCTCCTTGGCTGGTTTTTGCAACATTTACGGACCGAAGCCAAGTAAATGCAGCGTGTGGTGTTATGTTTAAGGCATTGTGTTGTGATGAGATTTATTATTATTATTATTATTATTATTATTTTCTCTATCTTACATTTATCATTACAGGTTCACCCAATGCGATAAATACGCCTATATAAAATAATTGTTAATTAATATCAAGTACATAACTTATTATAAACAATGCATAGCAAATTAATTGTTTAGGTATTAAATTGACTAACAACACTTAAATTGTCCGTAATTCAAATCACAACTGTCATTCTTTAACAGTTATATGAAATAGCTGTAGCACAGAAAATTTACGTAGTTTGACAATTTAGAAACGACTAGCTTCTGCCCGCGACTTCGTCCGCGTGAAATTTTTTGTTCTTGCGACTCATAGCCCGCCCGCGATATTATTTTGTTTTCTACATTTTTTTTTCTTTGTGCTCGGCTCCTAAGGGTCACAACGTGTTGTTAAATAGCCTATAGCCTTCCTCAAGAATTGGGCTATCAAATGCAAAAATATTTTTTCTAATCAACTGGTAATTACAGAGATTACCCACTATAGACATAGTTACTTTCACATCTGTATATATAAAATTCAAAGTCCTGGCTGACTGACTGACTGACTGAATGACAGACTGATATATATCAGTCAGTCATACAGTCAGTCAGTCAGTCAGCCAGGACTTTGATAGGTATTTATTTAAAGAAGAAACTCCGGGATTCTTGGATTTCTTTACTATTCCGATGAATATTTATTTAAAATTAATGTTTAACCCCCGATGCAAATATGTGTATGTAGGGTGTAAGCAAAACACACTAGTTAAAACAAAACCAAAAAACATAAATTAAATAATATTTTTTATTAAATTAAGTATTATATCCTGATTGGGCGTAAATATTACCTCGGCGGACGTTGATATCAACGCACAGCCCAAACCGCTGAATCTAGAGATTCCAAATTTGGCACGTAGGTTCCTTATGAGGTCTAGAGGTGCATTAAGAAAGGATTTTTGAAAATTCTACCCCTAAGGGGATAAAATAGGGGATGAAAGTTTGTATGAAAGTCCGTCAGTTTTGAAGTTAGGATCTTCAAATTTTGTGTTTAGTCTGACAATTGAAAATTAATTTATACATGTCTCAGCGTTTTTGATAATTCTACTCCCGAAGAGTTAAAAAGGGAAATGAAGTTGAAAAGTCTTTAATTTTTGAAGAAAAATCACTAAATTTACTATTAGTACAGCTTATGGTTGGAAGCTAACGCAGCGGTGTGGTTAGCTTTATTTTTTAAGTTAAAATCACTAAGATTTCGGCTTATGGTTGAAAACTAACACAATGTATGTAAATCGATGTTATTTTTTATTTCAACCCACAAGGGTCTGAAAAGGAGGATGAAGTTTTGTATTGAAGTTGTTCATTCACAAAATTTTGTATTCAAGTAAAAATAATATAAGTACACGTGTACTGTTTCTAACCTTACAGTATTTTATATGGAGCGATTTCCTATCTGACCTCTACAACGCAGTTACTGGGTAAGACGATGCCCCTTGGTAAGAATGGTTGTCAGATTTTCGGGCTTCTGACTTCCCGTAACAACTGTCAAAGGTACACGAATGAAAGCCGTGACCAACAGCTTAACGTGCTTTCCGAGGCACGACCGGGTTCTGTATGTAAAGATGGTCACTCATCCACAGACCAACCGCGGCAAGTGTAGCTTAACCTGATCGATCGACCTGTGCGGTTGTTATTATTTAGCCACGGGCCCCTCCCCCGGAGAAACCCCCCCCCCATCCCTTTCTCCAGGAGAATCGATATAGATATAGATTAAGATAGTTAGATTAGGTTAGATTAGATTAGGATATAGAGTAGAAGACGTCAGCTAAGACAGGATTTTTGAAAATTCAACCTTAAGGTAAAAAGGTAAAGGGGGGTAAAAAGGGTGGATTTCGTGTGTTTGAAAAATCTTATTCCTTGAGTTTATAAACTTGAAATTTGGCACGGATGCTTATTTAATTAAATAATAAAGTTTGTATATTTTAGTTTTTTTTAAACTACCCGAAAAAGGGGGATTGGGCGTGTCAAAATTTGTGTGGAAAAACTGATGGCTATCAACACATAGCTCAAACCACTGAACGGATTTTGCTGAAAAATGGCACATAGATAGTTATTGTAACGTAGGCATCCGCTAAGAACGGATTTTTGAAAATTTAACCCGTAAAATGGTAAAAAGGGGTAATTTGATTTGTTTGAAAAATGTTATTCCTTGAGTTAATAAACATTAAACTTGGCACAAAGGGGGATTGGGGGATGTCAAAGATTGTATGGAAAAAAAAACGTAACGGACTGATCTATTTCAGAAAAAATTTACATTCCATACATTGTAGGCTAGCTCTAAGAAGGGCTTTAAAGGGGTGAAAAGGGGGGTGGGATTTTGATTTTTGTAAGTTTGTCATAATTCGTTTTTCAAAACATGCCCTCAAAAGTTGCTCATTCTTTTGACAGGAAAAAAAAAAAGGATTACGAGTATGGGGTTTTGATTAAGTTTTTAGGGGAGAATTTTACTGCGTGCCTTGAATAACTCAAAAGTTTATATTTTTAAGTTTTTGAACTAGGTACTCAAAAGTATTTTTAATGTCATAGGGTACTTTCAATCCCGGTAGTACGTACCCGTTGGAATTTTTCGACATCCACGCGGGTGAAGCCGCGGGCAAAAGCTAGTATATAATATAAGTATGGATTAAGTATATTAGGTATAGATTATTTTGCACGGACTTTACTGTTCCCTGGTACCCCACCTGTAGTACTGTTGACATATTCACACTTGACTTTTTTATTACCGATAGATACTGCTCTTGACCTCGATGTCGCCTGATGGAAAGCGATTGATGATGTCTATGATGGAACGAGCGTGTCCAGAAGATGCCTGTTCACTCTTGCTTTAAAGGCAGATGGGTTATTATGTGGAAGGGAACACGACGCTTTATCTTTGTTGAGAACTTTTGTGGTAACAGTCATAATGACTGAGTGGACATCAACGCCCGGAAATAGTAGCCGCTATTCGGCCGCCGCTAGCCGAATAGTAGCTTCGGACTGCCTTTGTAAGATAGGCTTGTAGGTACCTACTACTGTGAGAAAACAGTATTCGTTGGGAAGGTTCAGATAGAAGTAATTATTATAATATCAACATTTACATTGCCGGAAGATAGAGTATGGCTGCACCATGGTAATTTTCTCATACAATTCGTAAGTTTAGGTACTGTTCCCCATTTTCCAATATAAAAGAATTCGTAATACCATATTGCCATGAATTATGTTGTGCGCTAATACATTATATACGATGTTATCCGGTCGGCAGCGAGTATGGCAAATTAACCAGCGCTTCAGAACATAGCTATATTTTACAATAATAAATGTATGCCCCCGGCACACGATATATGTATTTTTACACGCCTCTCGCTGATGCCACAGTGTAAACTAATAAGTAGGATCATTGTAAAATTCTAGAACATTATTTAAATCAAAAGAATTATAATAGTTTAATCAAGGAGGTTCGAACGAAAAAACAATACTGAGACCTAACCTTTAAGATACCCTAAAGGACGTGAAAATACATAAAGGATTTTCCCTGCAAATTGAAATTCACTGGCATACATTAGATGTAGGTAGATTCTATAGATATGTATGACTATAAATTCAATGGTTTAAAGTTTAACTTTAACTTTTGCCCAAACCGAACCTACTCAATTTCCCTACACTGGACATTGTACCGCGCGTTAAAAAGATTTATATCTCCTTAGCGTTTATTAGCTGATATATTTATCACAAATACTCAGAAATATTGCTCTGCTAACCCTCTCCGATGGTGTGCAGAAAAATCTCCTAAATATCGTAAATCATAAGCTAGGTGTCTAGCCCGCAATCTAGCTAATAGGCTGAAAAAAATGTGGCTGAGAAAATATACAATACAGAGTAACAATAAATATTATACAATGCAGTCTGTCTTTATTATGATTACTTATTATTATAGTCCTGAGAAATTGAAGTGATCTATGTAAAGAACATGAAATATTGTAATGAATTTTGTTCGGTGTTTTAAAAAGTGCAGTGAGTGATTGGCGCTACAATAACATTGTAAGCCCGTTATTTCTGAAAAGTTAGTTTATAGTTAATTGTGCTAACTAGCACAATTAACTAAAAACTAACTTTCAAATTTTTTTCAGAACTTAAACATTTTTGGTTAAGTACTCTGAAAAAGTAGCTGAATTACAAATAAAAGAATGATGGATACTTATACTTACACAATAATTTCATGGTTCTAAAAAGTACCTAGATATTGACTGCGACAATCACACTTTCTAGAATAAACATTAAACAACCTTAATTCATAACTTTCCATCATATTTCATGTAGTCGATCAAAGCTTAAACAAAATTATACAATTTATATAATATATCCATCTTTTAATTGCACACAATCTTCAAACGTATCTCAAAGTCAGCAGCAATCACAGAGACCTGACATTACACGCATAAAAATTATGAAAACTATTCAATAAAAAACATTATAAACGTAGGAAAGAATTACACTGACTTAGGCCACCTGTCGCACCGACGCGCGACGGCGATTAACGAAAAACGAGTAAACCTAGCAAATAAAAACGAGTTGGCGAGCAATGAGCAGCGTGTGCGCGACGGCATCGAGCGATTACTCGCTGGTATTTGTTTATAGTATGCACCAAGCGTGAGTCTCGCAGCAAGCGTTCTGCCCGCCAAGCGAGCTTCGCTGAGCAAGTACTATCTTTGATAGCTCTTGTAGTTGTGACAAACGTTTAACGATCAACTATTAATATATGTATCTCTATTACTTACACGGTTACCCACAATCTTTTGTATGTTCTTAGAGCGAGTAAATCGTTGATAGTTAGTCGCTTCCTCGGTGGAACAGGTGCCTCACGGACAGTGCGTCTTTTCACGATCAGTAATAAATTACAGAAAAAATGTGTCTTTTCTGCCAAGTGCAATGTCGGGCTAATGAGAGAGCTGTTTCATGTCGTATGGTAAGCAGTGCGGGACGTGGTTCATATTAAAGTGATCATCATTAATGTACATAATGGCGGTGTTTGAGGTGTTCTGTTGTGTAGGTAGAACATCAAACGGAGGAAGTGCGTCTTTTGTTAAAAATCTCATATTTTTTTCCTAATCATCTAGTATTTTTTTCCCAGATTACCAGCTAAGCTTACCTTTATCTTTAAGTAAAGTAACCAAGTAAGGATTCGCTTCCTTATTTTCAGTAAACTCAAAGTTTCGTACTGAATATACAGAACAGGATTTTACTTAGCTTTTACAGGGCGATGCCTTTCTATTTCTTTAAAGTTGAAGATTATCTAATCTTTACACTACTGAATACTAACCTATACCCAAAGTTTTGACGGCACGGTTGGCGCAGTGGTTAAGCGATTGACTGCTGCGCTGCGTGTCGCGGGTTCGATTCCCGCACGGAACAAATATTTGTATGACCTACAAGTTGTTGTTCCGGGTCTGGCTGTTTGTGTATGTGAGTTTAAATGTTTGTAAACGCACCCACGATACAGGAGAAATTACAAGAGTGGGGCAACGTTTAAAAAAAAAAGTCTTTAATCCAGATAATTTATGCAAACAAAGTAATTTCAAGAAATGTCACTGTCAAAGTGACAGAACAGTGGTCCAAAACATTTTATCATTTTTTTTTTTTTTTTTTGTAAATAATCATCTATAAAATTAAAGTGAATCAATTTTAAGAACTATGCAAACAAAATACCGTTGCCAAACAATGTTTTATGTAGAGTGTCGGACACACGGCCTATGATAGTCATAATCAGCCCTTTCAAGTCCACTGCTAGACGACCTCCCAAAATCGATTTCCACTTGAAACAGTTTACAGCCGTTTTCATCCAAAATGTGGCTAGATAATTATGCTACTTACGATATGAATCTATGAATGAGAGTTGTAATATTAGTGTTGTTGAAGATGTAAAAAACTTGAAAATGTTTGGATCTCCTGCAATGTTACCAGTATCTTAAAATATTTAATACCAGAAAATCGATTTTTTTTAATAACTTTGTTTAAAACCGAAAATTTATAAAAATAATTACGGTATGATTATTTTTTAATTATTATTTCTTTAAATCAATACTGAATAGAAAATGGAACCTTTTTTTTCGCCATTTTTTGTTAATTACCATTACGAAGATATTTTTTTAATATGTTATCCCCTTTGTTTACATAAATTATCTGAATTTGAGACTTTGGGTATAAGTAACTATTGCGTAATATTTTGTACTAGAAACTGATTAGGTAGCTCCTACAAATTCAGCCAGATGATTTACAAATGAGGCGTACAGCACCTAAATTAATATGTCACCACAAAAATATGATATAATTCGTCACCCTATATTTTGAATTAGACCAATCAATTCACACATTTCAAAGTTATGATCCCTTTGAGTTATGAAGACAATTGATAAATGATTACAAATGAATGAGATTTTTTTAAATTAACCATAACATTGCCTATTTGCTTGTAATGTGTGGGCATTCATAATATTGTTATTATCTATCTTCTGTTTAGTTACAGTGTGGGATGTCTCCTGGGTGTTTCATCAAGGTTTGATTAAGCAGTGGAAGGTAGGATGAAGTATTTGGGTCAACGCAGTGATTTTGAAGATAGAACATCCTGAAATAATTTAATTGCCTAGCCAAGGAGGTGTTCTGTTGGGTTAACCGACTTTAAGTGCTACTACTACTTCTACTGATGCTACATATAAATTATGTATAAAAAATATATTCGCATTATTCCATTATTCACTCAAAGATTCTTCAAATAATAGGCCAATCTGTCATAGTTTTCAGCATTATTTATGATTAACTGATTGCCTGTTTTCGTTGGTTGCTTCTGTTCTTTGCAGTTCAAAGTTTAGTACAAATGGATCATTTCAAATTAGTTGCTTTAAAAAAATCCTATCATCAGTGAGACTGACAGATGAAGATATCTACAGATTAATGATTCAAGTACCAAACAGAATCGTTCATTATTTTATAGCGGCAAAAATACCACAGAATCCGCTCCAAAAGAAAATATAATTGGCATTGTTCAGCAGGTATAATAAATATCGCTAACACCGATGTTTACCTTAGGGGGACGCACTATTTCTGGCTTGCCGCGTGCCGACACGGCACAGCTCACTTTGTTCACGATTTTAATAATAACTTCACTATTGTAAGTTTGTAGGTAAGCTAAATATAGGGTTAGCATTTACAAGTATTTTGGGTAGTGTGATACTTGGGTCAAGGGTTTCCAGGTGTATCTAGGTATAGTACCCTTGGGTATCGCTACAAAAGGCTGTATTTAGGACAAATAAAGTTTCAGTGGCGGCTTTCTCTGGTCTTTGTAACTGACATTTTCAGTAGTGGAAGTTTTCGAGCTTTGTTATGATTCACTTCATTACCATCATCATCGTCAATCCAGGGTCACCCACTGCTGGGCATAGGTCAGTCTATGCTTGTGCCAATACCCACTCTCCTGAGCCAGCCTCATCCAGATTCTAGCTTATTCGCTTGAGTACTTACTGTCTGCCAATAGTCCGAATTGTGCCACACTCGTCATTAATATTTTAACTTTAAAATTTGTTCTTCTCTCAATTCCATTATGTTGTTGAAGAAAATAAAAATCTGAATATTCATTTCAGTCCACCATTTTTTCTATCAAGACACCTGTCTAGTTAAGTCTACGTTACCAGATGGATTGCTTTTTATTGAGAAATATTCAATATTTTTCTTCTTAAACGATGGAAACTTTTAAAATTCTACTACAGATAGGTATAGGTAATATTTATTCAGTTGCCCACTTACATAATTGTTTTCAATCAATCAAACTACACTGCTCTCCACACTTGCATCCAAACTCATCGCCCCCACTCTAAGAGACCATCCACTGAATAAATGTGGGTACATTAGTTGCGGCGTCTATCCCCATTAGTTATGAGACCAACCGCTCCATCATCCAACATCCACGCGCTATTAAAAATATACGTCATGAATCTGTTTGCTTTTGGTTCTGGCACTTTTTAACTAATCTTATGGGTTGTGATGTCACTCTTTTGGTGCAAATAGGTTTGGTGTATAAGATTATTCAATGCAACAGTCATCAGACAGTTGAGGTATTCAGTTTTGCAGAATTTTGTTAAGTATGAGTGTCCGATCTTGATATTACTTAGTCAAAACCAGAGCTTTTTAAAAGCACTTTACCAATAGCTGTTGTAGCAATGCTCTATATTTAGCTACCTCATCATTCATCATCATTTCAGCCGATAAAAATCCACTATCTCATCTGCATAAGCATGTATAAGTAAGTGCGTTTCATAGACTAACAGCTTCGATATCCGTTCATAAAACCTCAAACACAAGTTCCATTTTGATTGTAGTTGCATCAAACTCGTAATAAACAGGCGTAAACGTCGCTCACCTCAAAAGCGAATTATATCGCGACGGCCAAACAGAGGCTCTTTCATGCGCGGCCATCCGGCGGCTATCCGGCGGGCGGATGCGCGCATCCTGACATCCACACCATGGGTCAGGTTACTTAGTGGCCCATAATCTTATGTGATGGACTAAAATATGGGTAGATGTTTTGCAAGACTAAACAGTGCTTAGCTTAATTAAAATCTTAAAAAAGTCCTCTACTGACGGTGGGTTTCTCAAAGACTGCAACTGTTGCAGCCTTAAGGCTAGGGCTGATAGGGGCGGGCCGCGCCGCAACGCAACGCATTGTAAGCCACGCGAGAGAAAAGAGAGCTCATACAATATAACAATGGAGTTTACATGACAATCAAGTCAAGTTTCTGCGACATTGTGTGTCAGAGTTGTCAAAACAAAACAGAAACGCGACTCTACGATTAAAATCTTTTCAAAATAACTAAATCCCCATTTACATGATGCAAGTTTCCTGTGGCATACATTACAATTGAAGCAACAAATGAACTGCAGCGTCTAAACTCTCTTTTATTGTTGCATCAACTCATGGGGCAATCATGAGTTGATGCAACAATTAAATCACAATGTGAATATCAAATATTTGTGTATCAATGGCTTTCAAAATTTCTGAGCTTGAAACCAGATAAATCTTGCCAAAGTCTTTTTTCATGCAAGAAAATATCTAGAATCTCCACATTGCTTGGTAATATATGTAAAAAACCGTGACTAAAAACTAGAATCCAGTAGAGCTATTCTGTAAAAAAAACTCACGGTGAAAACGTAGGTGAAGTAAGCTTGAAGTGACGTAATTCCACCTGATGCTTGGGATTCACATTATTGATATCTCACTCCACGCTCACTTCACTTAAGTTTTCACGGTGAGATGGTTACAGAATAGCACTGCTGTTGACTCTTGCTATCCGTTTGTATGAGTGAGTCAGTCGGATGTCGAACCCAATACGGACTCAAATAGCCGATCACGTCTAATAATAAAACCGAGGACACCTCACCGGTGAGATTAACACGTGTCGAGAAGAACTGAACTACATACTATTAGATAGGTAGTTCGTGGAAACGGGAATATTTTAATGCTACGGAACAAGGTTTTCCTTTTCGAATGGTGTAGTTACGTGAATAATTTCCTGGTTGTACCTGTTTGGCGGATCTTTAGTATTAATAGTGCGCGATGAGCAAATTGTTTGGAATTATTTTTTTGCACATAAAAATCAGTCTAATAATTATATAAAGCTGAAAATTAAAAAAACACACACAACGCAAATTCATTCATGTTCCTGGTCAAAGCTTTGAATTCTATAAAAACTAACTATGTGTCTGTTCCAAAAGAAATAAAAAATATTAACAAATCCTGTTCATGTTAAATTATTACGTAGGTACTCACTAAATAGAATTAGTATTACATTTATCTGTGATTAGAAAGTTTCAAGTTTATATCTCACCACTTTTTCCAACAATTATTGTTATAACAATAAAATAAAAAATGTCCGTCATGTAGATTATTAAAAAATATTGGTCACGTATTTTTTCTTTTTTACGTAATCAAAACATTACAGCGATACATTGAGTCCAAACGTGGCATGACGTCACTGCTCGCTAGATTTTATACGTAGCTGTAACGTAACGAGCCCCCACTCCCCAAGTTTAATGTGATTTATCTAAGCCATTTTTTATTAATATGGTAAAGCAAAAAATACGTGTCTAATATTTTCTTATTATCTAATTGACGGACTAAACAGTTTTTTTTTTTTTTTACCAAGGAATCATTCCTATTGTAATTGAAAACTCATCGACAAAAATTGAGGTTATAAAATTAAACAAAATTGTCATATTAGGGGTGTTGTGGGTTAGGTGTTCAAATAATCAAATCAAAGCACTCAATTTGAAAGCGGCACTACAAATTATCATCCACATAGGTACATAGGTTTTCTAAACCATTTGTTTACATTTTCATCATAATTATACTTTTGGATTAGACTGTAAATCCATTCATAACAAAGCTTTTAACTTGTCAAACTAAACACAAAAGACTTCATTACCATCAAGCTGAACAGTGCACCATATACACACGATTACGTAGCAATACGTCATTAAATCGCAATAGGTACTGTTGCTGGCAAGCCACTCAATTAACAGGTAGAGGCGCCATTCCTCTCATATTCTTTGGCAAAATAAATCCCGCCGCGTCGCTGTGTCATTCAACGTCGCGGTCACTTGGCACGCGACTGCTATGTAGGTAGCTGCCACGTTCCGCTGGTACCTCAGCTATTTCATTATCAATTTGGTATCGTCAATTGTCAACGGTCTTAGAATCACTTACATTGTATACGAAAATAAATGCGTGTGGCTACTCTGGCCTAGGTATTTCCGTTGAGGTGACAGGGATTTTGGTCCTAGGTGACGCACAGGTATGACTTAACGTTTGGTTTGGATTGTAAGGGAAAATTAATTAACTATACAGTTATTTCGAGTGGGAATTGAAGCCGGGCCTTCAAGGTACAATCAGCCACAAAAAGGTGTACACATTGACCCTAAATAATTGTATCAATGTGTAGCCACAAAACCTAATATTACACATTGGGTAGGTACTTAATACTAATTATACACATCGATACAATATTAAAGATCATAGATTGTAATTTATATACAATCAAATGAATTATTGGGTATATACATCAGTTTTTGAATTAATTTTTCAGTCTTATTAGAATCGCAATAAGTCATCCTTAAGCGAATATTTATCAACTTTCCCAAACGCCTTTACAGCCATTCTAATAACAAAAAGACAGTTACAACAAACGGTACATACATTACCAGTCCACATCGAATAAATGTTTCATAATGATAATAATTTCTAATCAAAATGGCTCTAATTAGTTTATTGGCTCTAAGTCAACATTACAGGTGTATTGTCTTGTACCAGCCAGTTTATGATGAAGCATTTATTTAACTGTGTTAAAGCATTAGTAGCCGATAAATTAGCGGTAGGACAAATTTATTAGATAGATATTAATGTTTTCATGAAGATAATAGGTGCCAATTTTTTTCAGGAGGCTAATTTAAATTATTTGCTTTTTGGTCAAAGTTTACAAATCATGACTAAGTATTTATTACTAGAAGATAACCTAATATGCAAGAAAATATAAAATTGTTGTTTTTTTTAATATATTTATTTGCATACATTCCCATCTACTTAAATAACGGACTATTATAGCATTCAACGCAGAATGAAAATCTTATAAGAAAGGAAAACAAAAAAAAAACAGTCCATATCCAAACGGTTTAAAAAAATAATGTTAATTTTACTGTAATCAAAAATAAAATATTACTAGAAAACGTAAACACAGACCGATTGCAACTAAAAAACATTTGTTTCACGTGTTGGCGCGCGGACCGCGTTTAGTCATTCTACTTGGCACAAGATGGCGTTAGTAGTCATACGTGTGTGAACAAGATTTTAATTGAATTCCATGTTTCGAATTATTTTAATAGCTTGTTATGTAAACTGACGATTTTAGTGTAGATAGGATCTCATTATGTTTGGTATGGTTTTTGGCTTTTAATTCAATCCATATTTGGTACGGGCATTATAAAAAAAAGATGCGTAAGTAAAGTTTGTAGGTAACTAAATAGGTACCTAATATTAAAGTCGTTATTTATAATAGGTATTATTTTGGTAAAAATCAACTTCGAGATACTTTTAATTTTAATGATAGGTAACTATCATTAAAATTTAAATTATCCCTTATTTATTATATTTATATATGTAAAGGTACCTACAAAGTAATTATTTCTCTAGTTACTAAACTTCCGTCCTACCTATGCACATATTACTCAATGCACGTAATAGGTAGGACTTGTATTATTTATTCAGATAAGAAAAATAATTATTCGTTCATATGTACCTAATTAATCGCAGTTCAAATATCTTTCTTATCTTTATTCTCTCTATATAGTAACGGAAACGGTACCCGACATTCAAACCCATATAATACAAGGTAAATGTGTAGATAATAAAAATTGGCTCGAATTCTGTGAACCGCCACGTCGTACCTTGTCTCACAGTTGCTAATTATTCGCTTCTTAGAACCACATGTGTGCAGGACAAAGGTCGCTTTTTATACGCTTTTTGTGATCACCTACTCTGCACAACCATTCAATTTTAAACTCTAGACACCCAACGCACAATCCAATTTCCAACGACCTTCATTATAGACCCTATAAAATTTGACACACGGTTATGAATCTTATGTCGTTGCTATAAGGGGTCGTTGTAAAGATAAGTATAAATGTTACCTGAGCAAGGTGGGGCCATGTGTGGGCGTCTGTTACAATAATGGCGGCCCTTTTGACCCGAACTGGAAAAAAATGGTCGTATTTGATAACATTTTGGGTTCATAGGAACCGTCGGAAGGTAGACATCATGTTCCAAACTCCGAAATTATAAAACTTACGGAAAAATTTAAGACACAGGAAATCCTAGATACTCACAGACACAAAGTGGTGAAACAAAACAAAAAATATGTGCTATTGTTATAGACGAACTAAATGCTGACAAAGAGGCGATATTTCATCATCACATATATTACGATACTGTGCTGCAACAATGGCCATCAATCAAAATCAGTTGATCCGTTTACTGTAAACAGATCAATTCAGAATCAGAATCAGAATGCTTTATTTGTAAACATAGGTCAAATTACAACAGTGTGCGAGATGTTACAGATTGGTAGGTCCTCTATGTTTTGCTCAGAGGCGTACAAATATATTTAATTAACATTTTCGAATTTTTAACTTTATAACACCATTTAACTTTTATATATAGGTATCACAAGGTGGTAGGATTATGTAAACTTTCACATTAGTAATAAAGTCAATATTAATAGGTACATGCAAAACAATATAAATTTAAAATACAATCAATTTCAATAAATGTCAAATAGATTAAGTTACATGTCATATTATATCAATGCTAATGTCAAACAAAATTCAAAAACGTCAAAGTAGGTGAGGTGATGTACAATTTTCTGAAGCAGTAATTATAGAATTATCGCCCAAATATATTATTGTATTTCAAGATCATTGAAATATTTTGCAAAAGACCACAATGAGATGAAATTAATTATTAATGAATTTGGCATGCGTCATTGTAATGCTATCCGAAGAGACTGCTCTTCGGATAGCATTACAATTTCATCATTCTGGACCTCTGTATCCAAATCTTCCAGTACAACGTAATTACCTAATTAACAGATAGAGTGGCAACAACGCCGTTGCGTCATAGACGCGGTGAAGACGCATGTACCTACCTCAGATAACACCTGACTCCTGACCCCACTTCCTTGGAACTAGCCTTATCAGTAGGTAAGTACCCATTAGGTACCCGTGTAAATAGATTGAGAAACAATTGGCTATCGGTTTGAAGTTCGATTCGATTTCTCCGTCTATCTTTCACTCACTCTCTCTCTTCCATCTATCCAATATCTGGGCACTTGTCAATATAGCAATTGTATTCAATAATTATTTAAGTTGCAAATATCTCCCTACATTTTTGTTTTTTCCTTATTTGACGACGTATTTTCTTCTCAGTTTTCCTCTTTCTTCTCTATTATTGATTATATGCTCTGTAATAATAAGTTTCGGTCACATTTGACCACTATCCCACCTGACGCTTAGCTTATGCAGTCATCGATGCAATAGAGTACGGTTGTCTAGGTTTGTTTTCACTCGTGACTTGAAGACTTCAAGTTTTTATAGTATGTTATTTCCGTATAGCATAATAATTATGTTCGTATGAATCGTATATATGAGTTGCATAGTGAGCCCCATTTTAGGTAATGGAATTTTACGTATACCTACCCAAATGATGCAATATGGGCCACGATTTTCCTTCAATCTGCCGTTCTATGACGATCGATGGAATGTGTTGCTTACGTTACTAAGATGTTAGTGACACAAGGTTGCATTTCAGCTTAAAGAGGTACCTAAGTAACTGCGCACGTTATTTATAATGATGTAGCCATTTCTATTGATATTACGTATGTCAAAGCAGTGATATTCACATACATTATGGTTACTAATTAGCTTAAGATATCGTTTACACTGACTTGATCATTTTGATTTCGCTGTGTCAATAACACACAAGTTCATAAGTTAATTTTCAAATGTATACCTACCTAGTTTTCCAGGGGAGTCTTATAATACGATGACTGATTTAGGCTCTTGGAATAATGTCAGCATAGTGCGAGCCTATCGTTGGGCAAAGGTTTGTTTTTAATACGCAAAAAGGATTCGATTGATCGCCAAACTTGCTGTCCGCTTTGGCGAAAAGTGTCTGAAATTGATTCAGTAGGACGACTCTGAATCATCTACTTTCAGGTTTTGCATTGATCATATTCTTCTACCTATGTATTCTGCTATCTAAACAAACTATGTATAAGTAATAAAATAAGTAAACAGTGCAGCTTGAAACTGTAACCTATAAGAGAAATAGGGCGAGATGGAAGTGGGCCGATAAAATAGGTTATCTGTGCGCGCTAAACTGACTATTGTGAATTTCTACATACGTACCAATATTTATTTATCACTTGCTACTGTTATCGAAGAGATGACTGGTCCCTATATTTTACCGCTTGTTATTGGTGATTTTTAGCCTGATTCCTAATTATTCATCATCATGTAACGCAACTTCTTAGCCACGTAGGTAATACTTACCTTGAAACATTTCAAAATATTGGGCAACTGTTGACGAGGAATATTCTTGTAATTTACTTTTTACGAACTGTTCAATAACTTATTTCATTCAATACATCCCCCTATCGCATACCTATACAACAAGTATAAACAATAAAGGTGTTTTATCGTGTCCTCACCCCACACTATCTGGGGTCAAGCCGTAACTAAAATTGTACGTCGTGGCGATGATAAAGAGCCCAGTGACGTAAATATATTCTTTGGAAACTTATTATGACTGATAAAGGTGGTGATTGACCCCATTTGAGATTACCTCTGAAACACACTCGTTTGACAAATACCTATAAATTAAGTGCTCTGCTATCAATTTCACATTATCTCTTAAAACTTCGAGATGTTTAAAAAATTATACATAAATATACAGGGTGAATATGTATACATCACAACAGTTTCGATGTCCCTTACACCGTATATAGAATACAGGCTAATACGGTGTGTGATACAGCAGATTCCTTTCAACTATTGTAGAAAACTACCTTATACTTGTACGTTAGATAAAAACCGTAATTAGATATAATCCGTTCTGTGTGATCTTCTCTTCTCTTATTTTTTAATATTTTTGATTTAGAGATAGCAGTTGAAACGTTCGATGGGTTATTTTCAGGTAGGTACTTAGGTATGTGTTTGAAGTCTAAGGTCTTTAACCAGTGCGTCCTGCCATACGGTGTCGAAACATGGACACTGACACAAATTCGAGGTTGGTCAGCGCGCTATGGAGCGGGCTATGCTGGGAGTTTTTGTGAAGGACAAGATCAGAAATGAACTTATCCGGAAAAGAACCGGGGTTACCGACATACCCTGCAGAGTAAGCAAGCGGAAGTGGGCTGGCCATGTATGTCGAAGGACTGATGGCCGGTGGAGCAGACGAGTCCTGAAGTGGAGACCGCGTATCGGGAAGCCTAGTGTAGAACGTCCCCCAGCTATATTTATTTATTTATATACTATTACCACTTACATTTGTTTTTACAGGTGGAAACCCAGTACAACAATGTAGTGACAATTTCCACACTCGGGGACATCACATAAAAACCCATTAACAGATACCACCACCAACAAAAATAAAATATTTTTAAACTCTCCTATTTTGACTGACAGGTTTAAAATTTAACGACGACCTTAAAAAAGTGACTGGGACAGACTGGATACGGAAGCTGGAGGACAGAGTGTTGTGACGCAACCTGGGAGAGGCTTATGTAGACTGAGTTGATTGATTTAAAAAAATCCCAAGCTTTCTGATACACCAATCGGTTGATTTTGTTTTGTTTGAGAAACTACTCGAAACGGTCGTGTTCACGCAGTGGCAAGGTGGTCTTCGTAAGGATTCAATCAATCATCTGATTGGCTCGGAAAATACCTGATTGGATATACTGGAGTATGGCTTCCGTATTGGCACCGTTAGTAGGTAGTCATTTGTTTTAATTCTTCAAGGCGCTCCCTCACCGGAGCATTTGCCTGTAATGTAACAATCCAAGATTCGATTTTGAGCATTACGTTATAATACTGCTTCATTGACTGACGAGCATTCATTCGCCTGTAATGCAACAATCCAAGATTCGATAAGATTCGCATTCATGTTACAAATTGAATCACGGATGCTCCCACTCACCACTGTTACATTACAGGCAAATGGTCACGATAAATGTAGTTCATGTTACAAATAAGTTGTTGATACAATGATTGTATCATTACAGGTTGCGCACTGTAATGCTCGGTTCTCCTCACTCACTGATGTAATGCTCGAGTCTGAACTGTTACTTTACAGGCGAATGCTTCCGGTGAAGAAGCGCCTTTAGATAGCACAGCTTCCGATAGGTAATTTCTGTCTTCAGCACGAGAGTAAGACTGAATTGTATTTTTTTTTAAAGAACCGTAGCCAGACATTAAAGACAGAACAAGGTCTTGGAGTTCAACCCTGTATCAAATGTAAGTAGGTCTTACTTTCCTGAATAACGTTAGTTGCTTGAATACCATAATAATTCCTTATCCAATTTCACTTGGCTGGCCTATAACTTAAAAGCCCTTTAAAGTTTCTTTATTACAACTTTTGTTATGATAAGTTGATCTATAGCGAGTCGATGGTAATCTAAATTGAATCGGCCCACAATTTGGCTATGATTCGAGTTGGTTAAGTTGATGTGAATGAAGCGTTTATCTGCGATATTTCAAACGTAACCGCCATTCCTTAATAACTTTTTTTTAAGTATATAAGTATACAATTACATGAATATTTCCTTTGTAAAGTATTATATTATTTTAATTATTGTCAATTTGAAGACTATGTGGGTCATTCTTTTTTTTTTCTCAGTTTTAATCATCTGTCTGGTCTAGCAGTTTGAGTAATTTATGCGGCCTACCCAAATGTATTTGGTCTTGTTCGTCCAATCGTTGAGCTCCGTAAGTTCTGAGTTGAGCTGCATGATTACTGAAAAATGCGTGCACTAACTGGACAGGTCCACTCAATCTGTGTGGTTCTTTCCTCTAAAGACCATTTCAGATACCAATCTTAGGTAGATTGGTGTCTGAAATGGTTTTCACATGATCTGACCAAGATTATGTATGGACTTTAAAAGAGACTTCATAGTTTATTTCGGCCTTTCATCTCAGAGTAGTCAGATAACAAGCGCCGACTTCATATAGTTTAAAAAATATGATGGACGTGTGAAAGTGTTTGTACAAACCTACTTACAGGAATAAAATCATATTTATCATTTACCTCATAGTGATAAACTCAGCATCCGCTTACAGTGAGTAGCCGTCTTACTGCAATCTCTTATCAGGCCATATCTTGAACCATTTCAGTTTAACGATGTATTAACAGCTAGAACACAGCGTTACTTTGTTGTCAAATACTACAGTTAATTGCCAAGGAATTGAGATTTTAAAACCAGGTTTTACGATGCGATGGTAGAAATAAATTATGTTGGGCTGTAAACTGTGCACGTACTTTGAAAAAAATTGTGGGAGAAGTGAGTGGATACAATGTTTGGCCTATTCGTCATGAATTTATCATACTGTTTTTAAGAAGCGGGAATTTTAGTAGTACCTATATACGAGTATATTTTTTTGTTTCAGCCTTAACGGTTGAGCCGACACAAACACTGAACGTTTCCTTTCGTTCGTTTACTTATTTCCTAATCAGTGATGATTAGGAAATGCTCTCAAGATACATAAATTTGATTACATTGCTTTGATTGCAAGCAAGATGATTCAACTCCAGGGCTTCAAACTAGAACCAAGTCATGCCATATAATAATAATAATATCTTTATTTTGCATAAAATATGGAATTTATATTTAAAACCTTTTAGGTTTTAAATATAAATTTATAAAACCTATATAGTTCCACATATTTTGCTTATCTACTTATTCATTTTTTTTGCATGCAAAAAATACCTTAAATTTAAATTATATACAAAAACACTTCAATTGTTACTATTCGATTGAGATCATAACATACCATCACGCCTGTATTCCCCGAAGGGTTAGGTATGTTTAAGTCCAAAGGGTCGAGCCGATTGCCATCAACCGGGCACAAATCATCACAGCACAGACTCCGGGCTGCTACTGAGCAATTCCAGATGGAAAAATCCAATAACACTTTGCCTGACCCGGATATCGAACCCGGGATCTCAAGTTTAGCAGAAGCGCTTGCAACTACTAGACAACGAGGCAGTCATTGAGACCATGTGGTTAAAAATAAAAATCGATCTTTAAAATGACATTACCCACATACCTACTTATATTACTAGTGAGATCATATTTGGAACTTTGCTTATAATTTAAAAAATCACTTATTGTGTAGAACACAATAGGTATTATAGAGCCATTCATAGTCCAGTCTATGAAAACTGTAGACAGAGAAAAGATACCAGCTTTTGTTAAGCAAATAAGAGGCTCATTGATTGTCCGTAGCTGTTATTCTCTAAAAACTCGTGCAGCTTAGAAACTAATTAATATTTCCTTAATTCCTAGACTATCCACACATGTTTCAAATACAACAAAAAGCATAACATACAACCATTACTTAGAGTTAAAATAATCTACCTACTGTAACATATCATACACGCACACACACACCTACACTACACCCATTATATTGCAAGTACACACACATCAAACAATGTTCGAAATAATAACACCTACTTACATACACACACATGTGTAGTGATGACGTCATCCGACAACCTGTCGCCCGCGCCGTGTAATTAAACCCGTCCAAGGGTGGTAGGGAGGGGACACGTCTATTTGTGTTTATTGTCGATTAATAATATAATGATACTTACCCTGTAATGACCAAAAAAGGTTTCGAAGTAGCAAGAGTTACAAAAAAAATCTATAAGTGTTTATTAATTTAAAGTTATGTAATGTCGGTGTTGACTTGTTACTTGCCAATGCTTGCGTTCGGAAAGAAAAGTTACAGAATATTCTTGAACAAAATATTGTTATTCTTATCCTTCCTCAGTCAAATTCCTGATTACTTATGCTCTTTGGGTATTTATCTATTCAAGTATTCAAGAAACAGAAAAAACACAACAACAACAAAGTATTCTGGTTGGGCAAATCGGTAACATATGAGATTATAAATTATTCATTTTAATAAAATTACCCTAATGCCTTGTATATTTGATTAGGTAAGCCAAGTCCTGCCTGACTCCGATGAACTTGCGCCAGCAATTTTTCAAGATAGAATTCCTCAATAAACATTAGGATAAGAAAACAATAATAAGCTTCCTGATTGTCGTAGAGCTTTACACGTCCATAGGTATTTTGTCGTTCAGAACGTAACATCGCGATCTTACGGTATCTTTTACCGATAATGTACTGTACCACCTGGTGTAGTGTACTTAGTTATTAGAATTTAGCTACGAATATAGTTGTATCATTGGCGTTCATAAGTTCCTCCAAGATGCAGGTATCATGATATTTTATGTCCCATTATTGAAACAATTACATAAAACTCGACGAACTGTCGAGTGAGGTGCACGTCCCTATTGTCGACCCCCGCGGCACGTCGTTTTATTAAGGCGCGTTTTTTGTGCGGCCACACGTGCGGCCCATACCTCGGCCGTCTTGTCCGACACGATATTGTGTGCTGTACCCGCTGTACCTATGTACACAATGCTTATTATTTTATCCTAGTGTTAGGTAGTTGAAGAAAAAAGTGGTCGAAGATAATGGGTGGTTTTTATAATGAGAGATGCGACTGTGGCGAGGATTTGAACTGTATTAAGCGTAACGCTTTGTTTAAGTTTAGGTGAATGAATGGGAATTTA
This sequence comes from Dryobota labecula, assembly GCA_947523025.1. Lineage (NCBI taxonomy): Eukaryota > Metazoa > Arthropoda > Insecta > Lepidoptera > Noctuidae > Dryobota > Dryobota labecula. The sequence continues at coordinate 1,401,042 of OX383289.1, read as the reverse complement.
TGTTGGTAGTTATTGGTAAAAATCTATATTTCAAATAATAAATACCACAACAAGGTTTATAGATTGCAGAGTATAAATATGTAGCGAGTACTACACGTACTAAGATAAGACATATACATAATACATTGTGCCTATACTTGCTCTTTGACATCTTAGTAGGTGTATGACGTATTTAATGTGCCCCGTAACGTATCAGTTTTCACCGAGAAAGGTCACGATAACGCCCACAGGAGTGACAAGTTATACTTAGATGGAGGACACATTTAAGAGTTGATCTCTTGGGAATAAGTTCAGTAGGTATAGCTTACGCTAATAATTCAAGGATGTACCGAATGATAAAGGTTACTAAACAGGCGCGACACGCGACGCGACACAAAGACACCGCGTATCGCGCAACGAGCGGCGCCTTTATGTCGCGTCGCATGTCGCGCCTGATTGTAGGAGCCTTCATGGTTTATTTGAACATAGTTTAAAACTAAGTGCCGTAATGACGAGCGTCTACACACCGCACCTTTAAAGACAAACCGTTACTAAACGAAATTTTTCAAGAATTGAGATACTAATGCCATCTTTCTTAAAATTAACTTTTCTGAATTTTATGTTATAGTGTAAATAAATAATATTTATCATTATGACCTCAAAAGATGGCTCAAAGCACCTAATATTAAATTCTATTGCGAACAAGCCGTGCATTTAAAGGTGCGACACGTGTCAAGCTTTCTCTGCACGCTATGTCCAATGTCGCTGTACTGCTCTTCATAGGGTTCCATAGTGAACAAGGAACCCTTATAGTTTCGCCATGTCCGTCTGTTTGTCTGTTTGTCCGTTGCTTAGCTCTCTGAGACTCTTAGTATTAGAAAGCTGTAATTTGGCATTTTACCACTTTGTAGGCGTGATCAATATGTATACCCACATATCTATTAATCATGCCGACAAAGTGGTAAAATAAAATCTTAAAATATGTTTATTTAGGCTACACGTAAAGGTGGGATGATGTTTCAGGGATCCCTTTGCGTAATATTAAGCTTTAAAGTGCAATTTTTTTATTAAGTCAAGTGGTCCCCCCCCCCCGCCTGCTAAATGGTTGTATTTGGATATATGAAAAAATTCACAGCAGTATTATATAACGCAATTAAAAGGAAAACTATCATACCTAAGTAGACTTGTCCCATGTTTAATTAAGTGTCACTCTGTATGTGTACTTTTACGTCAAATTAAATATTATTATTATTTTATATATGTACGTTTATATATCTCGGGAACCTGGGGTCCCGGACCTTTGGAAGGCGTACGAGGGGCCGAAGCCAACTCGCAGAGGCCCCTTAGACAATTTTAAATGGAATGAGGCACCAACCGACGGCTGTCCCTGTACGCATTATGCAAGTGCACCCAAGGACAACCCCCGGTTGTTGTAGGACTATTGTAGGATATGGAAACAAAGATATTGGACTATATGGGTTTGGGTGGTGTAAATGGACTGGTTACCTAAAACTATGGAAGGACTATGGCCCCTGCCTGATCAATGTTTTATTATACACGGATAAATGGCAGGGGATGACTAGCACACTCAATAATTGGCCCCCGAAAACGGTCGCTAGCACATGGTGACGTAGCGACAAGGGAGCAACATGTTCTGAGGTGCTCGAGGAGTGGAGAGGTATTCCACGGCTCTCAAAACAATCCTAGAGCCCGGAAGATGGTCAAGATCCCTACCAGCACTTACTGGAATACTTTCTTCCTCCGAGCGTATTTTCTCTTGCGATTCTCCACCCAAGCCGGTCAATAAAGGCAAGAATGAGGTGGGAGCTCAGTTCCTCGTCAGTGTTCACTCCAGCCGGCCAATAAAGGCAAGCCAGAGATGAGGAACATGACTTCTCCCGGGAGATAGGGTCCGTGGGGTCGCAACTGCCCAACAGCTCGCCACATGCTGCCCTGCGGGTTTCTGTATCTCTCTTGGTCTGGCTCCTCACCCTAGACATGTTCCGGCAAAGTAAACTCTACCGGCACAGACCTAGAGTTCGGACCGCGCAAGCCCCACCACGACGTCAACGTAGAGATACGGCGGTGGGGTTATTATTATTATTATTACTTTACAAGGTACCGAGTAATAAGTAGTCGACCAACTTAAACTTGCAGTTGAAAAACATTTGCGTGGTCCGACACGCACTTGGCCGGTTTTTCCTTCAATATTTTCCCCCATAATGTTTATTTATTTATTTTCTAACTTACATCCATCAATTACAGGATAACCTTTTGCGATAGCGTACTTATCTAAACTCTTATTCTAACTTATTAGTGTAATTAAACTATTGTAATGTAACTTATTGTTATTACAAATAATACATCGCAATGCATTGCAATGTTCTTTTATTATGCCATGATGCACTAGAATAAAAGAAGACACAATTGTCTTCGATGTGTCAAATACTATGGATAAGGTGGGTACAATAAATACATATCCCAAATATTTATCTACAAAAGGTCTTTTTACATTTCACAAGAATATTTGTTTTTTTTTTTTGTTTTTTTTTTAATTTTTCCCCACACTAGGAATTTCTCCTGTATCGTGGGTGCGTTTACAAACATTTAAACTCACATACACAAACAGCCAGACCCGGAACATCTAATTGTAAGTCATACAAATATTTGTTCCGTGCGGGAATCGAACCTGCGACACGCAGCGCAGCAGTCAATCGCTTAACCACTGCGCCAACCGTGCCGTCCACACGTCGTCACGTCGAATGATCCATCTCCACAATAAGTTAAATAAAAATCAAATAAACTTACAACAAACGGGAAAGATACTCAACAATCAAGTCGTACCTAAACATAAAACATTCCCCAAAGAATAATCCACTATTCAATATTCCCACAATGTTTACGACGACACTAGAAAACTGAAACTCTTTCAACATAGTCGTCTAACTGAGTTATTCTATTTTCTACGGTGTAAGATTGCAGGCTGCAGTAAAATAGTTAGAAAATAATATGACAGAGTCGGCCGCGGGAGATTGGAAAACTTCGAGCAAGTATCCGTTTATGGCTTGCGAAGTTCGTGTAGACGTTGGATTTGTCGCCTTACCTAGCCGTGATGGCGGGTAATGATCATAATGTTGCCGACAACTTTTGTTACGTTTGGCAAAAATTGGTGTGTGTTCGAAATGTATTTTTCGGATGGACGATAGTTGGGGGTTCTACCTCGGGGGACACCTGTGTTCTTGTTTGTTGTGAATTTGGTAGGTCTGTGATTCTAACTGTAAGATGTTATAAAGACAGAAAAATGTATGGTAAATAATTTAGTTTTTCAAGGAGGAGGATGCCCGTGTAAATTTTAGCCATCGCCGCTTTCGGCAGTTTTATCCTCTTGTTCAGAATAAAAAGAAATAAATAATTGGAGCTATGACGATTTCAAGATCTAGGTTTGAACGTCTCTGGCACGCGCGTCTTGAAGATAAGATAAGATAAGATAAGATCATTTATTGGTCCAAAACATAAGTATACACACACATGGCATGCAGGATATTACATTAAATTATTTTACAGTCATGTTTTGCCTTAAAGGCGTACAAATATAAATAGGTAGATTATTTTTATTAGTAGGATCTAAACATCAAATAATTATAGATTTGTCCAATATTCCAAGCAATTAACATATCAAATTTAAACTTAATCAATCAAATTATTATATTACAAATGTACTAGAATAGTGTCATCAACTCGTCATATAAATGTATACTAAAGTTAGGTATCCAGTTATAAGTCAAAGTAATTATAAATAAAATCTACATAATTCACACAAGTCAGATTAATTTATTAGTTAGAAATTCGTCAGTGCTGTAGTAGGCTTTCTCTAACAGGAGGTTTTTTAAACTACTTCTTAATTTTTCTGTTGTGTATTCCCTCCAATATTTTGGCAACGTATTGTAAAGGATTGGTGCCATATAGATTATACTTTTCCGCAATAGAGCTGTCCTGGATCTAGAAATGCAAAGTTTGCTATTGTCACGTCTATTCCGAATGACTTTATCTGACAATAGGGGGAATAGATGTGGGTTCGATTTGACAAACATAATGGTCTCTAAAATGTACATGGATGGAAGGGTTAGTACCTTATATTTTTTGAAAAATTTCTGCAGCTCTCAGTAACATTAAGTCCAAACATAGTTCTAAGGCACCTCTTTTGGGTTTTAAAAATGACATCTTTGTTTGTTGAATTACCCCAAAAAATTATTCCGTATCTTAAGTTACAGGACACTAAGCCGTGATAGGCAGTTAGCAGCGGATGAACATTTAACATCGGGGCTAATTTGTACAGTGCATATGTTGACTTACAAATTTTTTTTGCTTAAGGCTTCCGTATGTGCTTTCCAATCTAATTTTGAGTCAATAGTTAATTTATAAATCCAAGAAATTTGGTTGTGTCAATTTTATCTACGCTATGATTACAATAAATTATATAAGTAACATGTTTAGGTCGATAAATAACTATAGTACCTATTCATTATATGTTGTATTTTTTTTTTTTGTTTTTTTATTAATTATTCACGAATTTTACAAAAACAAATACATTTTTTTAAATTACTTTAAATAATGTCACATGTGAACAATTTTTTAAGAAAAATAATTATTAAATAAATAATAATGTTAATAAATAAATATTTATTACTTGGCGTCCTACCCTATGTTCACCTGCTGGGCACTAATTGTCACATGCAAATTATTAAGCTTTTTAGACCATTGGTTTCGGCTGTGCGTTTGTAAGTCTGGCTTACTTATAACAGGTATGTAGGTATTTTCTTTAACAAATAAAATAAAATGTTTTGAAAAATATAAATAAATATTCATCCATGTTTTTTTTTCTTCTTTTTTTACCACCGAAGTTCATTTCCAATGCTATTTGAAGGTCATGTGATGCATGAGATCTGTGCTTTCATTTTTTTTTTTTTGAGAATTATTAGCCATTTAAACAGATGAAAAGATGAGATTCTTTAATGCACACATGGCATAATGATACTTTGCCCTAACACTTGAAGGCAGACCAAGCAGTAGAGCAATAAAAAAATAACGTGTTGGGCGCCAAACCAATATATGGCGTCCATTTTCCTTCTCTTTTCCTAAAAAACAAACTCAAAGGTCTAGAACAAAACCCAACACACCGCGATCCTTCTAACACGATTGCGTGTATGAGCTACGAGTGTGTTAGCATATAAATTGTTACCTAGTTATAGTCCAGGAGTTATAGAGATAGTATATGAGTGTTGTTTGTTTGTTACGGTATATAGGGGGAGGGGGGGGGAGTATTTGCATGAGACAATTTGCTAAGTGATGACGTGTGAATGTGGCAGCAGTTTGCGAAGGTTTTGGAGTGGTGTGAATATGTTTAGGTGGGTGTAAAAATAGCATTTAGATAGAAGAGCCTTCCCAAAAATGCAACACGTACCTACTTTGATAATTTTACACGCTTAAGAAATAATTGGTGACATTTTGGAAGAAAGTTAAAAGTAAAAGGGAGAACCATTGGTTGGTTCTTCTAACAACATTAGGTTAGTGTATACTTATATACAATATATTACAAAAACCCTGTCCGATCCAATAAAGGCGTATTACATAACAAAAGTTATTGTTTTTTTTTTTTTATAATCCATGCGAAATTTAACACTGAATATGGCAAATTTTCATAAGTTGACAACACTCCACCCGCCGGCAAAATCTTTTTATTTTTACCTATTTTTATTTCAAAGAACACCGCCCTACACTACCGCATTGTAGGCACTTTTTCAACTAGTCGCCGACTCTTTGATATCGCCGACTGGTTGCCTACCGGTGCGCTACTTATTGGCCAATGGCCAGTCTTTCGTGGAGATAGCTTTTGATTGTACGTCTGTACGTATCAAGTGCCGCTATCGTTTCGTTTAATATGTTGATGTGCTTAGGCAAAACCGACTGTAATTATGCAGCTGCTCGTAGAACTTATGAGGTGCGCTTCGCTAATATACCAGGTGTGACAATACCATCGGAGCGTGCGTTCCATCGCCTGCATAACCGTGTAGATACACCACAGGCAGTGTTCATGGGCACGAGTCGCAGGCCGCTAATGTTGGAAGACCACGAGAGTGCAACGTGGAAATCGAGGAACACAGTTCTCCGGTCTAATCGTGTGCTTTTCGCCGATGAATGCTCGTTTGAGAGAACAGGTGTGGGTATTCAACTGCCACAACGAATACGTGTGGGCGCTCTAAAACCTGCACCCTATGAAACAGAGTCATTTTTAAGTGCGCTGCAAAGAGTATGTGCAAATTTAGTGAAAAGGTGACGATCATGTGGAGCACGATCGCCGAAGTATGCAACAACAACAAGCGAACTGATTACTTGGTCGGTAAGTACATTGCCAAAAGCACATCACATTTAAAAAAGCCCTTATCAGGGCTACATTTAATTCAATAAATTGTTTCTTCGGTTTAAAGAACTTTCTTTTTTCGTTTCTTGATAAACAAAATTAGGTCAGAAATCCGGATCACTATGCCTACAAAACAATATCAGCTGATACCTACGCGTAGGCATAAGGTATGAATGACGTAGCGTAGGTTTCTTTCGTTATAAGTTTGGCGGCACGCGACAAAGTAGATTCATGACAAAAAATCATACAAACCGCCTCGCTTGGCGGCGACAAAAAACTGTAGGTAGTGAACTTGTGAATTTTTTCGATCAATCAGTGTTGCCTCTGATCAGTTTTTTTTTAATTTTTTTATTTAATTATATTCACTGGGGAAAAATAATAATCTCAAATCTATTAAATGGTTACGTAATAGTGTACACAGTACGATGCCGAATAATACTCTTAAGGATCGGACAGGGTTTTTGTTACATGCTGTATGTATCAAAACAAAAAGCACAAACCTACACAGGACACATTAACAATTTACCAAACAGAATATCTACATACGTAGAACACGAACTAAATCACACTACCGTCCAAAACCACTAAATAATGCAGCGCCATCTGGCGGCATGAGACACGTCACGGCCTATTACGTCACAGGACACGTCATTAGCCCAGCTTTGATGACGTCATGCCGCGTTAGCCCAGCACAAAGCACGGCCCACTTTAGGCTTTATTTAGATGAACGAGAGTGGGTCAAGAGCCTGTATTCTACTTTGCATTTAGGTAATAGGATTTTGGATATGGAAAAACTTTTATTTAACACTTGTTAGTGTATACTTGCTAATTAATCTGTTATGCTAATAAAATATTTTGAAAAATATAAATAAATATTCCTACATGTATGTTTTATTTTTTTACCATCTCCAGTTCTATTTGAAGTCATACCCAGCTTGTCTTAGCACACCATTCAATTTTGAATTCAGTTTTTGTATTATGGAGTGGATAACCAAACTGAAAATGACTGGCTCGAGGCCCGCAATATTTTTGTACGGCCTATCCAACGATATCCAAACCATGGGATAGACGTGAAAAAAATAAATATCGTCCCCACTTTACGTGTAGGGGAGGTACCCAAAGCAAAATAAGAAAATCGAATATTTTATATTACCACTTTGTCGACGTGATTAATATGTATAGGTACCCATGCCAAATTACAGATTTCTAGTACTAAGAGTCTCTGAGCTAGGCCGCGAACAGACAGACAGACAGAGAGACGGAAATGGCGAAACTATAAGGTTCCTTTGTTGACTACGGAACCCTAATTAATTGAATAAAAACCATCGTAAATTCAGTAAATTTTACATTAATTGCTTTAATGCGTTTCACAAACTCTTAATTTAAATTAGTACCTACTCGTTGGTCTTGTAGTCGCAAGTGCTACTGCTGAGCATGAGGTCTTGGGTTCGATTCCCGGGTCGGGCAACATGTTATTGGGTTTTTCTATTTATTTGTGCCCGGTTGATGGCCGGTTGGCTCGCCCCCTATTACATGAGACCTAAACATAATGCGAAATGTGGGTGTGCTATACACCTCTGCCCCACCCTTCGGGAAAACAAGGCGTGATGTTATGTTATGTAGTCTACTGCACTGTTAAACAGAAATTCATCAAAGCCTCAAGCTATGAAGAGTTCACCCAGATTTATCACAAAAATCCTGTCTATAAAACATACCCGCGCACACAATATCGTGCACATAAATCCATCCAGTTACCTACGAATACATAGTACAGCGAGCGTCCCATGGGTGGTGAACAATCTACGCGGGCAAAACCGGAAAATTAGACATAGCAACACGGACATGTTTTAATAAGCTCGGTGCATCGCATGCCACCGCTTTTTGTAGGTAGTATACCTATAGAACTGTGTTATTAACTACGAAGTTCTGTGCTTGAATTAATTCTAAGGGGTTATTGTTTAAAAGAATGTTGAAGTTAATGAATGAGGTCTTTGTAAGAAGGCTTCGTTTGGGGGTGTGTAAGACGAACTTAATTACCAATCAAGGAAAAGGTTTAAGTTCTATATTTGCATTGTAGCTAAATTCGAACAGCCAACTGAAATACCTACCTACCTAGTTAGTATCTGGGTTACCATGGAGAAAATTATTTTCTCGGGGTTGCCGTTAGAAGAAAAGTCATGAATAGGTAAACTTAAACTTAGTCGTTCAGTAATTCCTCCTAAAATTTTGACCTTTATTTCATAATTTTAATCTATCCTTAAAAACCGAAATATATCCAGCACAATGGAAGATTTTAAGGGTCACTTCTATTCGCAAGAGTCTGAGTAAAACATTAGTAGAAGAAATACATCCCATTGCCATTTTGTCATCACCAGCTAAGGTTTTGAAAACATACTAGATAATTACATTTATTCCCAAGTTGAAAAGTATCTGTGTAAAGAACAACATGATTTCAGAGCAAAAATATCAGTAAATACTAACCTTCTTACCCTAGTAGACTATGTATCAAAACTTTTGGATCTTAGAGGCCAGATCGATGTCTTGTACAGGGTAAATATTGATATTCTGCTGGCAAAACTGTCTGCCATCGGATTTTCGCCAGGTCTCTTACGGCTCATCGCTGATTACCTCCGTGATCATAAGCAGTTTGTCAGACTGGGTCTTTATGAATCCCAGATCTATCATACGCGGTCCTGAGTCAGTCATGAATCAATCCTGGGACCGCTTCTTTTCTTGATAATGATGAACGACATTTTTCAGTTATTCATTACGCCAGAAGTCTATTGTATGCAGATGATTTAAAACTCTTTTCCAAAATTCACTCTGAAGCCGATTGTCTGGCGGTGCAGCGTGATATTGAGGCGATATTGGAGTGGAGTGTTCGGAACAAAACATAATTTAATTCCTCCAAATTCTTCGTCATGAGTTTTACTCGAGCACGTAACCTTTACTTATAAAATTAATGACAGTGCTATTACTAGAACAAATGGAATGAAGGACCTGGGTATCACATTTGACAGTAAGCTAACGTTTCATGACCACGTGGGAACGGTAGCAAAAGATTCATTTCGGCGATTAGGTTTCATTCTGCGCGATTGCTAAAGATTTCAGCAGCATAAGCGCTATTAAATCTATTTTCAATGTACGCACGCAAAGAAGTACACTTTACTCTTAGAATAATCACAAAAGTCTTATCTTAGGTATCTATATAAACGTTTTAATGGATAATTATTATCCGTTTATATACTCTTCGAACTTTCTTTTAGGATGTTTACGGTACCACTCTCTCGGGGTTAGAAGAAAAAATTAACAAATTATTAATATGTGTAAGATCCTTCACGGAAAAACAGACACGACTAACTGTCCCATCTTTTTTCTCCAATATAGGTATTACGAGTATAGAGTTTTCTAAAATCAATGTTATAACTAAAGGAGCAATACCTCCTAAAAATAAATAAACCAACTGTATCATCGTCTAACTATCCCTCAGATCTACGTAAGCCATCTGTGATCACGGCGGTCACCTCACAAACTCCACTTTTTTCCGGCGGCGCCGCGTGCGTGAATTCATTTCAACTTGCTCTAAAAACTCGCGTTTTTTCCCATGCCCCAACTGAATATAAAATACGAACACGAGAAAGTTATGGAAAAAATACAAGGTTCCGCACACTTGTATGTAAATAAGTGTACAGGACAGTTCTTCTCGACGTTTCGTGTAATTTTGTTCTGGCTTGGTGGCTTTATTATTATGTACTTATGCGGGAAGATATTGGCGGAAAACCTTGTTAAATTGAAATTATCAGTAGGCAGAGAGCAAGCATGGTGATCAATGCTCGTCTTATCTCATCGAGACGGCGAGAGACGTCCACTGCTGAACATAGGCTTCTTCCAAGCAGTGCCACTTCGACCGGTCCAACTTATGGGAGGCTTTCCAACGCTATGTCTTCTGGTACGCGGTCGCCACTCCAGAACCTTTCAGCCCCAACGGCCATCTGTTCTGCGAGTAATGCGCTCTGCCCAATGCCACTTAAGTTTGGCAATTCTTCGAGCTATGTCGTCGGTTACCTTGGTTCTCCTGCGGATCTCTTCATTTCTGATTCAATCACGTAGGGACAATCCAAGCATAGCCCTCTCCATTGCCCTTTGGGTGACTTATAGCCTTCTAATAAGGCCCATTGTGAGTGCACACGTTTCAGTGCCATAGGTCATCACTGGCAACATGCACTGGTCAAAGACTTTCGTCTTGAGACACTGCGGTATGTGGGCGAGAAGATATTGCGTTACTTTTACGTTGAAGTCGACTAATTACATGCTGATGTTTCACGACCTAAGGTACCTACCTAGTGGTCTCTATGTAGGCCTCGTTGCCCTTAAATAAACATCATTGACAACATTTTGCATAATAGTTAGATTATACTTAATATTTAATTTTAATATGCTACAAAATTCATGAAGGTACGAATACAAATGACAGCCAGGAAGCGAGAACTTATAACGAGTAGATGCTGCAAAAGTTGTGGGTAGTCGTGGCATAAGTTGTACAACTTCACCTATTGCAGTGATTCTGCACGATTTGGGCACTGGCGGGAAATATGTCGCATTTACTTTTTTTAAGTTATTCTGCCGACCCCAACATAAGTAGTTAGAAAAAGGCTAGGCAGATGATGATGAGAATGAAGACTAATAAACCGATGCCAAGGTACTCGAAAACCTGACCCTAATGCCAGTTAGTATCACTAATCCTACTATACACCATACAGCCTCCAATCCTCATATTCATAACTCTGAAAGGCCTCAGACCAAATGTAGCAGTTCCATTTAAAAAAAATCCCCATTATTTATATTTAAAGGCTGTGGCGGGTGGTGGGGTACGTACAATTTTTCCACCCCCCCCCCCCCCTCCCGCTACACAATTTGTCTTCAAACTTGCTCGACCTGGGTGAGCCCCCCCGTGTAATCAGTCGCCCCCCCGCACCCCCTGTACCGCCTTAGGTAGACTTTAAGGTGTAGGTATATAGCCTTACCTCGGTTGGTATATTGTTATGTTGTATTTTTCATGATTTACTGTTAGGGGCGGAGGGCTAAATAATGTAGCTCTTTGTCAACGCTCTTTGGTTTTTTGATAGCTTCTGTAGATACTCGTTTAGTGCAGTTATTGTAGTTGTATCTAATGGGAGCTGACATTCGAACCCTACATCTTCAAAAACCTTTTCTAAAGTTTCATTGAATTAGGTAAAATAATAATGAATAAAATTATTATGTAGGCAAAATGCAAGACTATTGAGATCTGTATTTTGACAAAACTTATGTACCCTATAATATCACTTCGAATGTTACTAGATATACCATGAAATATCATTAAAAAGCTCCTACTATAAACATATCAACTAGAATCCTCCGTTTAAGCAGTCATAAGAAACCACATTCACAAACACGCTTAGGTGTCTTCTTCCACCCCTAAATCTCCGTAAACGGAAGCCAAACAAAGACTATAATTTAAGTTTAAAACAGTAGGAAGCATACGGCGTCCTCGGCAGTACGGTACATAAAGAGAGCGCACATAGCGGTGACCCAGTTCCGTGACCCACTTCGCCCGACCAATACCTGCCGCCTTACCTACGCAATCGCACCTCACAGGTAACCCGCCACTGCCGTCCCATTGGAAGACTCACGACCAACCCGCAAACACCCACACCTGCCTCATAACACTGCAGGTGCGCACAGGTACAATTCCCACCGCCTCTGCACAAACCACGCCCCTTTTTATCGAGCTGCGCAGGTAACCTGCGCGCTGATTGGTCGACGCAAGGTGCGGACAGGTACACCTGTCAATACAGGTGTGTTTCGTAATACGAATGCGGTTCTCAGTTCCGCGACTGTTACCGGAGCGATGTGACGGTTTTTGTACGGTTTTGTTGCGGTGGAAAATGAAAAATTGTGCGCATGTGTTGATGCGATTGATGTTTCCTTGAGGTGTGCTAAATTTAGTACTTAGGTGGGCGCGGCGCGTCCTTGGAAAGGTCAGGCGGGGTTGCGGCTGGTATGTACCACGATACAGTCGATATTTTAGACCTTTGTTAGTGAGTTTGTTGAACTTTGGTTATTTAATATTAATGAATATTTTAGAGAAAAATTATTGAATTTTGTTGAGGTTTTCGATTCTCGAGGCTTAAAATAAGTTTTCTAAATAAAAAATTCTACTAGGATTGACTGAATCAAAACATAGTAGTAATACCTACCTATACTTTGCAAGTTAACAATAGGTATAGGTACATGTTATATCTGGATATTGAGCAGATGCTCTTTCCATTTTCCTTTACTATGCAAAATGTAGAAACACGAGTGATACAGTTTTGTTTCAGACGCTTTCGTTGATAAAAACCACTTTAGATTCTTTGTTATCTTAACTCATACGTTGTCTATGAGTCTTTTCATGCCATTTCTTCAACTGAAATAAACCTTTTTCTCTTGACAAAAGTTTCCACAGGTATTCAGAACCCACGGGACGGATTAGGTTACCCTTGACACATTTAATTAGGTAGGTACCTATTTTATTTATAAATTATGAAGCTGATACTTATGTAACCTAGATATTAAACAAGCGTCACCACCACAAATTATACTTACCACCATAGCAAATTTAATAAAGATACCTACATTATACCTTCCCATAACCACATAATAGAATACAAAACGAATCAGTTGTTTTAAACACATCTCAAGACGCAATACCCAACTCCTTGAGAACGAACAAAAACTGCCAATTACCTACCTCCCCCTTCAAGGTGGGGTACATAACGACTCTAGTAAACCTACGCCCAGGTCCTAGGTAATGACACCACGTAGGTAGGTGTTGCAGAAGGGTCAAGTCCTACAACAGTAACTAGAGTACCAATAGGAGCAGCACCATCTCCTTTTATGGTTTTAGCTACATCATCAAAATGTTCGCTATCATAAATCATTATTAATTTCTTCCTTGTATAGAGGTATGAGAAACAGGGTGTAGAGTTCACTCATCCTCTATAGGAAAGAAAAGATCCTCCGACCAGACGGGTGCTGTGTCTGGTGGGCGGTTGATGTCGGGATGTTGTACCTATATATGCTAGTCGCGCGGTAAACTCTGATTGCGCGATGCAGGATTTGTGTGACGTCAGGTCTTTGATGCGTAGTTCGCATGTGGCGTAGTGGATCCCGCCACACTTGTATTTAAGACCTAGTTTGCGTACAATAAGATAAAAACGGAACGATGATATTTTTAAGTTACAATAAGGAACAAATCACGACTTTTCTCAAACGAAGACTTCAGAGTGTGAATAAAGAAATTTAAAGTCGAAAGCATGAGGACCACGAACCCCAATCATTAACGCGTCACCATACATTGTTCAAAAGTGACTAGTTAACCCTTGTTGCCTGACTAGCCATGAACTATTCTAATCATGATTTCGTGAAGCAATATTTTGGCCAACGGATTGTTAAAAGTAGAGTCCTCCATATGTCCAATTAACCAAGAAGATGTCGATACCCCCATGATATCATGACCATGACTTGACATGATCCTCTTACACTCACCTATGGTTCATTTGGCAATAGCTTGGTCACTGGACCTTCTGCCCCTCTATTTCGTGACAATAAGGCAACGGGTGGTGGGGTGATCGAGGGAGTGAGGCAGGGTACTGAGGTAAAAGCCACTTTAATTATGAAAGAAGATTGAGCGGTAGGTAATATGATGCCGGGAGACGGGCAGTGGGGGAGGGGTATAAGACCTAGGTAGCTAGGTATTAGGAAGACGCCATGTTTTAATAGTTTAGTTCATTTTGAACGCTTTGTTTGGCTTCGTAATGAAGCTTCAAGTATTAACGTTAGAGTAGGAGTGGCTTTTGAAGTAATAGGTAAGTGAATGCTTGCCATTTTGTTAGAGTTCATGCATGGTTCAATAATGTTGCATGTTTCATAATTGCGTCTTATACATACATACATAAACTCACGCCTTTTTCCCATGAGGGTAGGCAGAAACTACAGAATGGCACCTGCTACGATCCTAACAAGATCCTGTGCCTTAAAGATTTAGTTTAACTGTGTTGTCAGCTAAGGTTGATAGCATTCCCTTTTTCTTTGTGATGATTGTGTCTCAAACTTGGAAATTTTATTATTCAGGTAACATATCAGATAAAAACTATACAAAAAAAGACTTGTGGCACTCGGGGACTGCCGCGGTAAAGCTATTGCATAGCATTTTGTATCAACTTATGCAATTATAATTATTTATTTATTTTATTTATGCAGTATTTCTTTTTCTTTGATATTAATTCAAGTTACACTTTTTGAGCGTGGTGACCGATAAGAAAACAAATTTTTCTTTTATTAAAGAAACAAAGAGTATATAATATTAAGAGACGGGAGTCCCATAGATAAAAATGAAAAACGTCGCTTGTATGAAACATGAGCTAATAATGAATACCAACATAACAGAAATGACACGGACTGCAGACATGACATAAAGCTGCCAACATAATAACAAGATAGGGATGTCCTACTACTCACTCGTAATTTTTATCGATATGTTGCTGTAAAAAATTTCGGGTTTTAGGATCCTGACATTTTTACGGTTTCATTCTTAATAAATTTAAGGCAAAGGTCACTTAGGCCAACGGTAACTTTCGATTTGAACTAAGGTTACGTGGTAATTTTCTTATAAAAAGAAACCAGCTACGGCTGTGATTCCACGTTGGCGTAAGCGGGGTTCAGAGACAAATCCCATTGTATAGTCTAGATCTAATCCGAGGTAAACTTGACTATAAGATGAGATTTGCTGTGATGATAATAAATTAAAACAAAACTTTGGACTTAAGTTTTTTAATAATAATTAGAACACCTTTTCCTTTCTATTGATCATTCAATTGGCAATGGTTCAGCAGTTGATGTTGAAGGTACTGAAATGTAGAAAACACGTTGCTTATTAACTGACACATGAACAAGTGAATTCAAATTTAATTCTAATCTTGAATAGTTACTTGGGCTTAGTCTCATTCTTTTTATCACATTTTCATTTGAAAAAGGGTCTGTAATAGACAAAAAAGTATCTGTAATATTTACAATTGATACATTCAATACAGTTAATCAAATAGTAAAGTGAATTTAATAAGTTTAAAATAAACATAAACCTTACCCGCAATAGAACATATTTTCCTGTCTTTTGAACATTCTACTGGCAATGGTTCAGCAGTTGATGTTGAAGGTACTGCAATAAAAACAAAATGTAGTCATTCACTTCTAATTCCAAAAACAATGAAGGGTATCGTAGTTGGGATGAATTAATCCCAAGAACCGAATTAACATTGTAGTTGAAAAACATGTTTCCTCATACTTTCCAACTGCATAATAATAATGTAAGTACACACAATATTGAGTAATTTACCATGTTATTTTAAGACCATAGACTTCTTAAAGGTTTTGCTGTAATCTTTAAGTATAGAACTGTACACTGTATTTTTTTTTAATGTTAGGATCAGCAGTTTCGGAGATAAGGGGGGAAATGGTAAATTTTCATCTATTTTCTTTAATAATTTTCATTAAAAATGTAAAATGAAATGAAAGGACTTGTCAAGAGGATTTTTTTTAAATAATTAAAAAAAAAGTTCTCTTGTCAAGTCCTTTCATTTCATATGTCACATGATACATTTTGCATGTGTACCAAAATGCAACTTAATCGGTCCAGTAGATGAAGGTACATAAGGGTTCCGTTTTTTCATTCAGACGTACAGTACCCAAAAAAAAAAAACTTACTAGATGTACCAGTCCAAGAATCGCAGTAGTCGAAGTACAAGATAACTCTGCAAAATATAATTGAACATGAGTTACTAAAGTAATCGGAAAGGGTGAGTTAGGATGAATTACGACTGGAAAATAAAGTCTTACCCGTTTGCTCACTTTTGAAGATGTGTAGTGGAAATCCAACGAACAGCTCATCTGCCATTGGTTCTGCAGTAAGTTCTACAGACGGAGTAGCATTTTTTCTTAGTTGTGTCTTCTTTTTATTGAAATCCTTTGGTAGAAAATGACTGCCACAAATATGTTCCAATTGATGTAGCTTTTCAATGGGTACATACACCAAGTCTTCTTTCCCGTAACTTTAACCCATTTTTTACATCTAGCTGGAACATTTTATTACATTATTATGATTATAATAGTAGTGTATTTAAACTTATATCTTTGTTATTTTGGTTTTGCAGTATTAATAGAATAACAGAGAAAATTAAATGAAATAGGAATATTATATTAATAAAAATATCGACAGTCGATAAAAAAGTAACATGCGTCAAGCACTAGCATATTGATAGGTTACTTTGTAATTTTGTAAATTTTGGACTTTAAATCAAGTAATTTATTTTCTGTAAGAGCTTATCAATGTTTTTTAACATAACATTTGAAAATATATGCTTACCTATCTTCATTCAAAGGAAATTTGGCTATGAAGATTCGCATTTGACCATCTGACCGGCCGGATCTTATAACACATATTTCACACGTTTTGTAATGCATTGCAACTTAAATTACGTCACACGTACATACATAAATACAACAATAACTCTAATTTACGATAAATATCCACAAAACACAGAATAAAAACAAAAACAGCGCTTTGTTGACAAAGTTCTTGACAACAAACAAGGCAAGAATATGGCGGCCGGTAGCTATGGCGGCTGAGTAGCGTAGTGCGATAGAGTCGAATAGATGTTAAAGCGAGACAGCGATAGCGTGAGGTTTTTTCGTTACGGAATTTCTGGATTCGGTCCCCGCGCTCAAGGCCCGCGATAGAAGCTATGCAATAGCTTAAAAACACAACAAGGACTTACCTTGTACTCTTCACTGCAACTCATCAAATCAAAGCACCACTTCTAATCCAGTTAAAACTGCAACCCCACGTCTGAAGTTAACTGGTAACATTGTAGTGCACAATAAACTTTCCGAACGACTCTACTATAAAGTCACCTCGGTTGTATTGAAACTAGACTGGTTCTACACTCATTACAAATGAGGAAGGAAGGTACCTAAGCAGTTGTGGGATTTAAATTGTTTCTATTTAGACAAAGCCATCGTAAATTATATCCCTTCTGATCATAGCGGTCAAACCGTTACTTTTAAGTCTAACATAACATACAAAAAGTACAGATACAAACTAGACCAATACCATCGGGTAATTTAAATAAAATTAATAGCACTTTAATTAGTGCCTAAATATGTTCTTTTCATTAGTGCAAACAGAGTTCAATAATTGATTTAAGAAGAAAACTAAAACGGTTGCCCTAAGTTTTTATGACTGGGCACCTAAGGCATCAGGAAAAGTAGGGAAAGATTTTTTGAACTGTATGACCTTAAGCCGTATAATACACGGAAACTTTTTAAACTAAATGCTGGTCCTTCTCCACAGCCACTTGGGCTCACTAGGTACATTTTAATACTTGGAAGAGTTGCTTCCCTTTTTTCTGAAATTACGAACATAATGTTTATTTTTATTTAATCATGTTTTAATTGCTGAAAACTCCAATATAACAGATTAATTTGTTTCTTTTTGGTATTTAAATTTTATTCATCTCTCAATTACACTGCACACTATAGTTTTTTTATAATTTAGAAGCATTATTTCAATTTTGTAATTGAAAGTGCCTGTAAATGGTTTAATTTAAATAAATGCTTTGAGCTTTAGTTTTTTGTACTGTTTTCGACACCCATTGAGTCTGTCAGCTGTAATGAAGTATCTCACAAAATTCAATTTTGTTTGCTACTAATATCAGCATAGGACCATTTAATTCCTTAGGTATTTTTTTTTATACTAAAAAGGCGATTTGAGTCATGGAACAAAAAATTCAGGGAACTTATTTTAATGCAAAAACAAATGGCTAAAAACCATTGGTTGTGGTGGCTTAAGCAACCACTATACCTATCTAAAACCATTATTTGAACTGCCTCATCTTCACGACTATTTTCTAAATATTTTCAGTCGCCTACGCATTAAGTCGTACCTCATAAAATACATGCTCAGACCAATAAAAATTTCGTTTGGCAGCCAAAGTAAAAGAAACGCTGGAGAACTTAATGTTGACAGAGGCCATACGAAGTCACCTAAGCAGTAACGATAACTCATGTGCATCGTCCGTACTATCACTAGCGGGTCGTAAAACCGCGCTGGGAAATCACATGTTGATGAGCAGAGCGAATAGCGGAAATGTTATTTTTGGAAGGTTTTTTTTTCCTTTTTAGCTGTCTTTAAGATACTAGTTTTTGCTCTCATTACCATTATATCTAGCTAAGGTAGTATGCAGTTGTGAAAGTATTGCAGCAGTCCTGATACACTTCAACCTAATTTAAATCTGTCCATTATGATCGTTTTTGCTTTACATTATTCGTTCTAAGCGAACATAATTAAGGTGTATCTATACATACACGAAATATTTTAGAAGAAACATCTATAGGTGGTTAAGAAGCCATAGCAGCGATTTTTTTTTATCTAAGTGTTTCTATTTTACATAATTAGTGTAATTTTAAAATTGCTTGAGACATTTTGCAAAAAAAACCTTTACTTACTTATTCTATGAGTGACCCGCCCGGATGCGGATAATTAATCATTATAGGTATTAAGTAATTTAAAATTATTAAATTTTTAAATAGATAATATACTCAGATTCAAATAAAAATCTTTTCCATGGCTTCTTTACTACCTATAGGTGTATCACTTAAAATGTTTCGTGATTGAATAGGTACCTACACCTTATAATTATAGTGATTCAAATAAAAACGATAGCTAAATTGTGCTCTATAACTTGAAACCACCTTTGAAATATCAAGGATATTTAAACCGACCTCAAGGCGAGAGCAGTGCTGGCCCAGTGGAAACGGCTGCGACTTACGAGTCGTGGTTTCGATCCCAAACAGGCACTGCTCTCAAAATGGTGAACGAAAACATCGTGAGTGTGAGTCCGTGAACCAAAAATAAAATCGACGACATGTGACACCCGCCAACCCGCACTGGGTCCGCGAGGTGGTTTACGGCTCACATCCTCTCACAGAGAGGAGGCCTGAGTCCCAGCAGTTGGGAACATTATAGGCTGGTTATGCATAGGTATGCTTATGCTCAAGGCGAGATATTTAGCCTAGTTGGTGATGCACGTCTTACGTTGTACTACTCGTAGCACATTGGCCGCGACTTCGTCCGCGTGGATTTCATATTTTCTTCTACGAAATATAACACCCCCTCCACCCCATTTAACTGTTAGTTTTGGAAAATTAATGATTAAGATCCTTTTACTCATTAATACTTTATTCTTTATTTTATGGATCAAAGGAAACATAAAAAAAATCATATAAACTGTTCTTTCTTTTTATCTTTCTTGTTATTTAATTTTAATATTTTTCACAAATTTAATCAAATTTTATAATCCATATTTTATTCTAATTTAGTTTTGATTTAATGAGATTATCTTATTTGCTTTAATTCTTATTTTATTTTATATTATACTCTATTTCTAGTACTTAAATTGAGTTTTTGTTATTAAACTTAATTTTAAGTAAGAATCTTAATTTTTTACTGCATA
Source organism: Dryobota labecula (assembly GCA_947523025.1). Taxonomy (NCBI): domain Eukaryota; kingdom Metazoa; phylum Arthropoda; class Insecta; order Lepidoptera; family Noctuidae; genus Dryobota; species Dryobota labecula. The sequence continues at coordinate 1,381,056 of OX383289.1, read as the reverse complement.
TGCTTGCTTAATTATAACCAAAATGGAAAAGTCATTGACACCTGAAATACAGGTACTCTAATCTAGCTCTGGAGCCAGGGTCTCAGATTTTCTGTAACCTTTTTATGGCAATAAAGAATTTAGTATTATTATTATTATTATTTTTCACCTCAAAAGAGTGTGATTTTCGAAAAATCTTCAATCATGTGTTTCGTCATTTAATGTTTAGATTACTTTTATCTTAATCGAGACACGCAGTGAAACCCTCCTCGAAAAACTTAATTAAGAACCCCCTTTAGGTCGATTTTCGAATAACTCTAAAACTTATGTCTTTATTATTTTTAGTCAAAGTATTTATACCGAGGTAACCGGATAGCACGTTGAAATTCTTCCATACAAACTTTAGCACACCTAAAATCCCTTTGAGTGGTAGTTTTGAAAAACGAAGCAATGAGAGACTTTATTAATAATTTATGAATGTATTCGTGCTAAGTTTTAAGTTTATTAACTCAAGGAAAAAGATATTTCATACAAAAAAAAAACCTTCCTTTCACCCCCTTAAATGCCGAATTTCCAAAAACTCCTTAGTGTTCCCCTGCATTATAAAAGGAAGCCGTATGCAAAATTTCACGTTCCTAGTGCCAGTAGTTTCGGCTGTGTGGTGATATGGCACGAAGTCAGTCAGTTTCTCCTTTTATGTATCGCCGCCCCCACAGAATAAACGCACAAGTGTAAAAAGTCAATTTTACAGGAAAAATAAAAACCTAATTTGATCGATAACTTTATGACTACACCGAATAGAAGTTTGTTTTTTATGTCATTTATGTTACTTTGAGTTTTTTTGATTTCTTGTCAACTATTGTTTTTTTTTGTTTAGCAATGTAACTGAAATTTTATTTGCTTTTTTCGCAGTACCTACAGTGATACCGTTAACCCTTAAATTGATAGAGTGTAGCCGGCGCATTTTTTTTTACACGTTGCCCCACCCTAATAATTTCTCCTGTATTGTGGGTGCGTTTAGTCACATACACAAACAGCCAGACCCGGAACAACTACTTGTAGGTCGTACAAATAAAAATAATAAATAGGTTTATTCTGGTGCAGTCGTAAAGTTTCCGATAGTGTAATAGGTGACTAAGTTTTTATGCTGGATAATATAATATATCATCAAGGTCGGAATTATAACATTATATAATGGTACATCGCTAGGAATATAACTATACTATAGCGGGCGTGGAATTACTTAAGAGCATATTCGAGGCCTGGGAGGAGTCGCAGGATGCTCTTGGCATTTTCTGCGACTTGTCTAAGGCCTTCGATTGCGTACATCATGATACACTCATCAGGAAACTGCATCACTATGGTATGAGGGACAGGGCTCTCGACCTTCTGACTTCTTATCTGAACAACAGAATTCAGAAGGTTGATGATAATGGCAAGAGATCTGCAGGATCTGCGGTCACTATGGGCGTTCCGCAGGGTTCAATTCTAGGTCCTTTCTTGTTTTTGATTTACATAAATGACTTACCTTATCACATAAGGGACAATCACAAGATTGTGTTATTCGCAGATGACACTTCCCTCATTTTTAAAATCAAACGTCAGTTAGTCAACTTTGAACAAGTTAACGATGCACTCTCTAAAGTTGTTCATTGGTTTAATGTAAATAATCTTCTCCTGAACGAAAAAAAGACTAAATTCATTAAATTTTCAACGCCAAATGTCAGGCAGCTAACTACTAATGTTCAACTTAATGGAATAGATTTGGACCCTGTTGAGTCGACGGTTTTTCTTGGAATAACGATTGATGGTAAATTACAATGGGGCCCACACATAGAAAAATTGTCAGGAAGGCTAAGTTCGGCCGCCTATGCTGTTAAAAAAATTCGACAGATAACTGATTTAGATACTGCCAGAATTGTTTATTTTAGTTATTTTCATAGTCTTATGTCATATGGGATTCTTCTCTGGGGAACCTGTGCGGATATTAATACAATCTTTGTTTTACAGAAAAGGGCTGTTCGAGCCATTTATAACCTTGGTGCAAGAGATTCCCTTCGGGAAAAATTTAAAGAAATAGATATTCTGACTGTAGCCTCTCAATATATATTTGAAAATCTATTGTATGTACACAAAAATATATCAAATTTTAAGAAAATGTCCGATATTCATAGTCTAAATACCAGAAATAAACACAATCTTGCTGTACATCGCACTCGCCTCCACAGAGTAGGCAACTCATTCATGGGTCAATGTATACGCTTTTACAACAAACTTCCCATTGAAATTCGAAACTTACCCATTAAACGATTTAAAAGCTGTATTAAAACCAAACTTTGCAAAAAAGGGTACTATAACATTTCTGATTATTTAGAAGACAAAAAAGCTTGGGATTGAACTGTTCGCTCTGCTTAAAGCCGTTTGATTAAACCGTAAAACTTGACATTTTAATAATTATACAACGTTTTATATACATACCTAATTATTGACATTATTAAATATTATATACAAAATGACATGAATATTTACTTTGAAAAGTATTACATATATTACTTTAATTATTGTGAATGTGAGCACTATGTGGGTCATTTGTTTTCTTTAAGATTATCTCTTTTTTCCTCTTTCTCAAGTAGTTTTAATGATGGTCTGGTTTTTTGCAACAAACAGTATTTTTTTTTTGTGTTGTGTTCTTTTTTTTTTGCGTCATGTTTACCGCAAATAAACGTTTTTTCTTTCTTTTCTTTTCTTCTTCTTTTGAGTACTTTATGCGGCCTACCCAAATGTCCTTTCTTTGGTATTGTTCGTCGAGTCGTTGAGCTCCTTAAATCCTGAGTTGAGCTACACATTTACTGACAAATGCTTGCACTGACTGGACAGGTCCACTCAAAATTGTGTGGTTCTTTCCTCAAAAGACCATTTCAGACACGGATCTACATGGTCCTCACATGATCTGACCAAGATTATGTCTGGACTTTAAAAGAGACTTTGACCCCTGAGTTTGTTTCGCCATTTCTTCTCAGGGATAGTCAGATAGGAAATGTCGACTTCCTCAAGCTTGTTTTTATATTTTTTATATGACGTGTAAAAGTGATTCCGATATCCTATTTACAGAATAAACGATTTCATTTCATTTCATTTCATTTCACTATAATAAATAAATAAATAAATGAATTGCGATTGCACGTTGCGGAATTATAGTATTAAAATCTGCACCAGAACAAACGCGCAATGGACAACGCCGTTAAAGTGATGTCTCGATAACTTCGTAAATACTTGATATGAAAATCTGGAAAAAATTGAGGTGATGTATTTTGAACTATACATTACGAATATGGATTAATATCAAAACCGCCGCAATAGCACTTACGTGTTTATTCTGCGGGGGCGGCGATATATAGATTATCCAATTTCTTCCCGCTTTCCGCCGTCCCCTGTTAGCGTACCATCAGCCCAATCACGTCAGCGGCTCCAACTCTCTAACTCATTTTATACAGTGAATACTGTCCAATTTGGAACACGCACATACGGAAAATATAATGTGATTTTATCTGCACTACACTCGCAACAAACTAACTAGAATAAAATGAATAGGTGGCCTACATAGTGTGTGTGTCGCGATTTTTTTTTTTATTTGTGTACGAAGCTCATTTTGGACTCTATTTAATATACTGAGAAAATTCATGACAATTTTTTCTTACGTCATGACAATTTTGACCAAAGTGTGGAAGGGATTTGTCCTCACCTGTGACGTAAACCTAGCTGTTAGGAAGTATGTACTTTCTTGTTTTTAGAGCGATCAATTTGTAACCTCCACCTTTAATAGAATTTAAACATTCGATGATCAATCTTAGAAAGATAAATATACAGCATGGTCTAGGATAACTCACGTGTGTGTAGCTTCTAGTAACTCCTGTTTTAATCCAGAAGCAATCTGACATGATCGTACCGAATGCAAGTAGGTATCGTGAATAACTGTTTAATCTAAAACCTATGTCAGATTTAAACCGATATGTTTAATCGTATATTAAACCGCCACAACTAAATACAGCCAACAAATACTGTAAGTAAATTAAGTCCAGTTTAAAAACCCACACGTCCGGGTGGTACCTCTGTTTGCGGCTCTCCCTTGTTTGTTCTGCTAAAATGTTTGCCTCGCCAAGTGCACTCCATGACCTAGAAATATTGTGTATGTTGTACCTGAGATTAATGGGATTTTATGTATGATATAGGTACCTTCTTATATTTATTGTTTATTTGAGACATCATCATCAAATGTTTGTTGAGTTCAGCTTTCAACCTAACCTGTTTCGAGGCTTGTAGAATAACTACATCCAAGTTCTTGTATTTTAAATCTGAGGACCCGAGTATAAATGTTTTAGTCATATTATTTTATCAATGAGCCTGCTGTCGTTTTCAATTACCTAACTCTTAAGAGATAAATTATTATCCTAATTATCATAACCAACTGACCAACACAGAACCGTGTGATAAGCGATGATGTTATGATATGACCACAAAAACTGAAGGAAATAATTGACCAATTTCCTGTAGTTCTGTAAAAGTGCTGTAGGGTTATACCATCAGCGCAGCGGTTTATGACATTCACCTTAATACTTTGTTATTTAAGTGTTTGATTTGATAGAGCATTAGAGGACACATGAAAGACGATTAAAAACGGAATTTATAGAGTTATATCTACTCAATAAATCCCGTTTTTAATCGCTTTTCAGTAGTAATGCCAGACGAAGAAATCTGAGAACTCACGCTGTCATTATTGAATCGAAGGAAGGCGAAAAAACAGAAAGAATATGAAACTATCCGAAATACTTACCCGCTTTCATTGGCGCCTCCCTGAAATGTTAATACAGAATACATTAGCACACACTCAGCTCGGAAAAATCCCAGCAATTATAGCTTTATTATACACTACAATAAAGCTTTATTATACACTACAATTAGTGTAATCGTCACTGTTGGCTACACTGACAGATTGGCTGCGGGTTGAGATGTTAAGATCGATGCTATTACAGAGAGAGTACTTGTGTTTCCAATGCTTCGTGAGAAAGGGGGAGGTACTGTCATTAACGGTAAGTATTATAATATGGTAAACGGCGACCGACAGCAGATTATACTGATGAGAAGTTCTTCTTTATAAGTTTTTGAGACACCCGTCCTAAAGCCTCTACTGAATAGGTTATTCCTAGGAATAACTTACTTTAGACAGTCATATGGTACTCTTTTCATGCTTATGCATCAAGTAAGTGACTATTATGATGCAGTCATCAATGTTATACATATACCATTCATGATTGCAGCATAATAGTCAAATAAAAGACTATCTGAAAAAAACCGAAGAAACATGTAAATTACTTTATTGAAGTACTTGATGCATAAACATGAAAAGATCACCTTATGACACGAGGTTCCAAACCACAAATACAACGACCTTCATATCCGAACTCCTCTCCAAGGTGGTTATAAAAAACCTGCCCTCCCGGCGACATTACCCTCTTTATTACATTCCGAGCTCTCAATATGTCGGCCGTTTTTGCCTGGGCCGTAATGTCCAGAGTAATAACTCGTTTGAGGGCGAAGTAACTGTCTGCTCCACCGCCCCTGAGCGTGCTAACAGCCTGCCCCAAGTTGTTTGTGAACTGATTGGGTTCAGGAGGACATCGTAAGGTAGCGATGGACTGATTGGAAGAACTTTATAAGTAGGTTGTTTGCTGACCTACTTAAAAAGCACATTTTCAGCAAGTAATCTGAAAATTTCTATATAGGAAGGTTTAAGCATTTAGACTTCAAAGTAAACTCAAAAATATTGCTATGAACCAGCTGCTTTTCAATAAATGCATTATCTAACGTAATTTAACCTTCATAGTATAGTTAAGGCGACGATAACCGACTGACTTTTAATGATTTTATACTGAAGATCGCATCTAAATGAATGTGAATTGGAAAAAAAAAAGTTAAATCAGAGCGTTTTTTTTAATAACATAATATATGAATATTTTAGATTATGTTTATATTACATAGTGAAATTAATTTGTAAATTTATGTCTAATGCTGATAAAAAAAATTGAGAATCACACAAAATCTATCTAGCTATTTTTTTGAAACCTTCACTTTTTGAAAGATCAATTAATTACTGATCTTTTAGTATACGTGTTTTATTAAAATACCTTTTGTTTTAAGTATAATAATAAATTAATAATGCGTCTTATTTGGGACAGCGCTCCTGGATGGAGGAGTCCTATTACTGGCTGGACGTACGACGCGTTGCGTGAGCTCAGTACAGAACACGCAAACTAACCACTCCCTTGAGTGTATATACTTGACTATATATTCCCATTCATTTTTCAATTAACTATCACCCATCATTTGAGTAAATTTCGTTTACTACGATGTCCTTCTCACCGTTCTGGCTTTATTTATTCTTCAACGGCAGTCTTTCTTGGAATATCAGGATGGCAACCACCCGGTTATATTATAAGGTGAAGGCACGTGAACATATTCGTAAGAAGTTGGCAGCATCATCCCAGCCCTGTTTTGCTGGATTCGTTTTCTCCTCTACCTATCGTTATTTCTCCTGACAAAGTTGTATATATAAGCTGTATATATGTACATATGTATGTAGTTATGTATTAGCATTTATTCATTTTTGAGTTATCAATCCCCTATATTGCACCTGCCATTTTGTCTGCATCAAGATTGACTGGTAAAAAATGGCTGAGGCATTAAGTCCGCCTTTTTACAGTATTTTTTTTACTTGTGCATAAAGTTTTAATAAATATACAAAATAAATAAATTTTCATTAAATTATTACCCTGTAGGTACCTATAGATACAACATCGTCCATCTTAGCCTAGTTAGGTACACCACCACCACCGGTGGTAGGTCACAACCGATCTTTCTAGAATGTAAAAAACTCACGAAATCTAAATTCCGCAAGGTTAGACATGTTTGCAATCGTAACATGTTTCCGTCGAATCCCCTTCACATATACCACACACTGGTATATATAGAACAAGGCGAGTCCGTCTGTCTATCGCGACATACGTAAAATATCATATCCGCTGCTTTGATCAGATGCTGCTAATTGTGAAGTTCTTTACATGTAGGTGGAACTGAATTTACTAGTTTACGTATTTCATGAAAGTATTAAAGGAACCGTCACAATCTTTTAACGTCGTAAAGTGTTTTCGTGTAATGTAAATTTTAGGCCACAGCTATTTGGAATGGGGCTAAAATTTGTACGTTTTCTTTGGGAAGTATGCTGAGATATTTGAAGACTTTTGGAGGTTCTACAAAAGGTCTAGTCCACTTAAATAACGTCAACCTTGGGTCGATACGTTGCTTTTGTATACCGTGTAATTCTAGAACCACTTATCATGTTATAATAATAATGAAAACATGTTATCTTAATTTTCATCAAGAATGTTATCAGCACCTGTGTACCTACGATTAATTATTAACTTAGTGCAATTTTAGCATGGTAAATATCTCTCGCTCTCATTGCAAATTTAGTGTTGTGCTCATCTTCATTATGGTTTGTTGCAATCAGTCTATCTGAATTATAGTACATCTGCTCATATAAATGTATATTATTATTGTTTTATATCACTCAAGTACCATCAAAGACCATCCATACCTCACCTCCATTATAAGTAACACCTTGGCAATCACATAACTAACACACCTAATAATATTTACGATCGGACATAATCGCTAATTTGCTCGCAACACTACAGGATGTCACAGCCATACACAAACGTACATTTTTGTCAAATTAAACGAGTTACCGTGAGTTATGACCGCTTTTTATTAGAGAAGTCGTTAAAATTCATCAAAACATTTAAAGGTTACATATATCAGGTTTAGATAGAAAATACGCGAATCTATTTCTGTGGTTGAAGATTTCTACGGAAGTGTGTATGGAATGGAACTGACGTTATGCTTATGTTATAAAACGTAATTGCATAACGTTGGCTGCAAGAAGAAGGCGCAGTTATGAAATTTTAAAGGGCTAGGCCCAATTTTGGTGCCTTTTTTTTTGATGGCACATTAACGCCGCTTTGTTAGATGTTGTGTTTGTTAGATGCCGCTTTGTTCCACTCAAACAATAGTTACTATGGCAGCTCAGCTCTAAAGTACATCCGTCTCGAGTTATGCACCCTAATCTGTGACGCGTATTTAATTAGGAAAATTGAAAATATGAGTTACCTTTAATGATCCTATAATAGTGTTTACACTATGAAATAAAAAAGACCGTAAAAGAAAAAATATTTTCATTTTTATTGATAAAATAGTCGTAAAATTGCTGTAGTGAAGTGTGACTTGATGTCACACTATGTCACCTACGCAAACGTGACGTAACTTGAGTCCAGATAGTGTTCAAACTATAAAATAGACCAGATAAGGACATAAGAAGCACTAATATTTTCAGTTTTGTTAATAAAATACACATGACATTGTTACGGTGAAGTGTAACTTGATGTCACACTATGCCATTTACGTCAATATGATGCACCTTGAGTCCAATAGAGTTTGTACTATGAAATAAATAGTATAGGATCATTAAAGGTAACTCATATTTTCAGTTTCCCTAATTAAGTACGCGTCATAGATTAGGGTGCATAACTCGAGACGGATGTACTTTCGAGCTGAGCTGCCATAGTAACTATTGTTTGAATGGAAGTACTCTACACATCTAACAAGGTGGCGTTAGTGTGCCATCAAAAAAAAAAGGCACCAGTCGTCCATACATTTCAGGTAAAGTCCTTTTCTGAGTAATTGCCTAACTGTTCCGCCTAGCGAATAAATGAAGAATGAATGTGGAGCTGATTGCTGACTTTCCCTAATAATTGAACAACTTCTTTGTTCCAATGCAAGAGTGACTGCATGAGCAAGAGGATGGTACCTCCCAACCCATAAAATTCTCCTTTCTGTGTCGAAATAACTACTTCCAATTATATCTCGTCGATGGATTCTTTCTTCTTTCTTGATCAATTTTTTTTAAACTCTCATAGTCATCTGTCCTCGGAAGCGTCAGTAGTATCAAACTTCTTTTATTGAGTATTACAAATTACTCTGGTATGTGATACACTTTGTGTTTATTTTCATTAGACATTGATCGATTGAAGTCTTGCGTCAACTACGAATCTTAGAATCTGAATCACAAATGTATTTGGTTTCATTTTTGAAGTAATGATTAATTTTGTTATTTTAATATTTTCCTTAAACCAGAATTTTTCTTTTATATACAAAACTTGAACTAAACACCTTCTATTAAAAATGGTCACAGATAAAAAATATAAGTATGATAACGTAACAGAAGTGCATAATGTGAGCGGAGTGAGATAATCTGCGGAGCGCTCACAGTGCGCCGCGGCCGCGTGATTAGCTCGCATGCATTTTAAAAGCCTTAAAAGGTGCCGATGTACGAGGCAAAGATTAAGTTAGGTGTAGAAAGTGCACATCATTACCAAAAAAAAAATGTAGAACATGATTGAATGGATTACACGCTCCAGGTCACAAACGCTATTCGTCACATACTCAGTTGGTCATAGCTATCTGATTTAACTCAGTTGGTCATTTGAATTCAATTTCAAGATTAGACGTATTTACTACGTCGTCGGTAAGTGCACGTCACTAGTCCAATCTCATTAGAAGTCTCACAATATACTAAACAAAAGAAAGTGAAGAAAATAAAAGAAGGAAGAACAAGGATTTTCCCTTTTGGTGATAAAATAATCGTTCCTTTGAACGATTATTTTATCACCAAAAGGGAAAATAGAGGCAATGAGAAATAGAGAAAGCGCTAGAAGAAAGTGCATACCGCAAATGGACGAAAAAGTAAATGCTACACCATCAAGTGTGCAGCAATAAGACTGAATAGATTTAAATATTCTCTGAAGAAAAGTTAGGCTAGACTAACTCTGAGAGAATAGAAATAAGAAGGTATGTGTCCATCCTGTGTAGTAAGTTGGTGGTCTGTGATGTGTGAGTGTGGCTCATTACTCGGCGCTAATGAATGCTCGCGCACGACACAGAACCTTTGTGAACGGCAACCTGTGTGCAAAGACGCGCTGTGCAATATAATACGCAGTATATTTGTGTTACAGTTATACTCAAAGAACTTAGGTTTTTAGGACGGTTACAATGAATTATTATAGTAAGATTAATAAAGCATTCTCAACGTTTCTTTCAGTATTTCAAAATAGGTATTATAGGTACAGGTCGTTACAAATAGTAACCATAGATCTGATATGATATGTGATCAAATGTTGATTTAGTTCTTAGAAATCCATTACAAAATCATACTTTTTTTGCTTCTGTTTAACTTCTAACCTTTTGATTCACCTTGGACATAAAAAAAAAATACGAAGAACTAATAGATAGGTAGTTGAAATATCTAGTATCACACAGGGATAAACCTACCCCTTTCAATATATTCCATACATCACGGCGGATTACGTCATAAATAATGACCATACAATAATAACACATGAAGCAACGTTCTAATTACAAAATTTAAAATCTTTTGATCGTGACGTCAGACCTTCATCAGGCCTCAAAAGATCTTTATTGAAACCCCGCCTTCTATTAACTGACCACCCCCTGTATAATTTCATGTTTGATAATGTCTGTTTGTTGCAACATCTTTAGGGATTTTTATCTGGTGCTTTAAAAGCTGTAATCAACCTATAAACTTGTTAGGCGTTTATGACCGGCTGACTCTGAACATAGCTACAGTACTAATTTTAATGTCGAAGATGTCCTAACATCATATTTTTACAATTGTTTCATCATCCTCTTCGTTTAACAATTTCATATTCCGTTCACTCGTTATTCCAAAATATTCAGATTGCTTTTCTTGATTATCATAATTACTTGAGCTAAAACAATTACATCATCATGTAAATCAACTGAAAAATGAATAAACCGAACGGAACCATGGGTAAAAGCTAGCACTTAATAAAGAGGCACGTTTAGGGTTTTCATTACACCATGTATAATGGCGCGTACAAATATTTTTAATCCGCTGCCTCATACATCTTCCGCAGTTCATTTTGCTGGACATACTCTTGCTAACATAATTTTGATGCACACAAAATCCTACTTCATCCCCCAAGCATAAAGTCCGTTTTCCAACAAATATTAACTTACAACATATAGAAAATTTTCACACGGGAATATACAACATGAAAATAAAAGCATAAGGTTGAAAATGGTTTGCATGTAAAGTGCTATATCAAAAACTGAATAGGTGGCCGGCACTGGGGATTTTTTTAATGTGTGGATATTGCATCGACGTGTCCGGACGTATTTATGGACAGGTAAATATTTTCGTAGTGAATATAGAGGTTGTATGTTTACTTTGATATGGATGGAAAGAGATATCGTCATAACCTGAACTGGAAATATCCATCACCTGTCGAATATTTTGACGAGTTTCAAAAGCAATATATATATAGCTGAAGCTAGAACATCTTTTACTGAGTCGCCAGATGTACATAATATAACACCTTCCATGAAGTGCATGTTCATAGTCTATCGTTTATTGCATAAAGTTGATGGATAGCTGTATCCATCATCCCAACCACTTCTCCAAGGTATACGTGGTGTAAGGTTGGGACTAGTCTCACCAAAAGCGACTGAAAAGCAACATTGATAAATATTTTCGTTATCCCAGCAGAAAAATTGTTTTAAGAATTATCCAAATTAAACAAAAATGATCTAAAGTGATGTTCTTCTCGTTCTTACCTGTTATATTTCCACTAACACACAAAGTACAATACTACTAGAAAGCCCCTAATTTTCGGTCCTCTATAACAGCCCGGAATTCCGCTTCACCTACCCATATTCGTACACAATTGAAAATCTCTTACCCAAAACAATTGGCTGTTCATACTAGAGAGGTAATTCTTTCTACCCTCGAAGCCACGTGGCGGTTGATAGCCACAATTAGCCACGGCATTCAAACATAGTCACGTGAGGGAAGAGCCATGTGCAGGAACGAGAAGGACGCGTGCGAAAACTGAGCCACATTCGCAACAGTATCGCTCAACGGACAATGGATTGAAGAATTAATTGATTCAATATTGTGAGAAAGATGGATCAGTGGATGTTCTCAGTGATGTAGCTGACGTTTGATACTCGTACTGCTTGTTGATTTAGAAAGCCATTATCATGTTTTTGAATTGTTCATCATATTACAGAATGATTTTTGCTTTACCATCTTTATAAAGGATCACTGCACACTGCACAGGTGGATCTGACCAGAAAACTAACTTTCCATGTGCACATGTTGAGTCCTTTAATGCAACAGCTTCTTAAAAAAGGTTCTATAATTGTGGAAAAGGCAGATACTACCAAAACTTAAAGCACACTACTTTGAAACCAACACCTAACAAACAGCTCCACATTAATAAGCCTCTCAAACTAAAAACAGAAACATAAAAATCGCGATACAAAGCCCCTATCCTGAACCAATTGGATGTAAAAATATTCTTACAGATCACATCTAAGAGAAGGTAATGACGCGAACTCGATATGAATCTATACATAATGCTTATAAATAACGCACTATATGTACACGGGCTATTAGGAAATGTATATGGGCATAATAATAAATATTCATCAGGTCTTCTGTTTGTGCCTACAAAAACATATGTGGGGAAATAGGGGTGCTAGTGAATGGTTAGTGGAGTTTAATGAAGAAATTATTATTTTATTTATTATTATGGTGGAATTTGAAAAGGTTACAATGGAATGGAGTCAATTTCATGGTGGGATCTTTAAAGACTAAACTTATTATAAATGATGAAGTAGTAATTTGTGAAAGTTAAGACAATGTAGCAGAAGCAGAAGAGAACCTCATCTCTTGGACTTTAGAAACGTCAGGGATAAAGGTATTTGAAGGAGTCGATGAAAACCATAGTCATACAACAATCAAAATAATTTCGTCATGCATCAAAAAAAAGGAAAAGTAATATACACTCTTGGTACTAAACGGCATGCACGAATGCATGTGACGCTTATTAATGTGCAACATTACCACAAAATAGTCACACCGCCACTATGGTCACTAAGTGAATTCGTGTGTCCATGCCACCTCCAATTTAGTGGCGCGAACCAATCATCATTACCCAAGGGTCAACCGCGATCAAAATAAACACAACACCGAACGCACCTTTATTTAGAAAGAGACAAAAATACACCCAAGCCCTGAGAGTAAAAAGGATGGAGAAATAAGTGGGCCGGAGATCGTAAACAATTGTGCAAATGAAAGATTATGTTTATAGAGTTAAGGTGTATAGTCTAATAAAATTACGTCTTTATCCCTCGGCCTGGAGATAAGTTCTGATTCTCTTATATTGTCGCCGTTTTCATTACGATCTCGAATATATTTCGTGATGAAAATTCTTTTTTTGGGTAGGTGTTGTTTTGCTTGCTTCACTGGTATTGTTGGTAATAATGTTCGCGACGATAGGTCGTGGTGGAGCAAAATGAAAAGATAGCGGACTGTATAACAAGTCATGAATATAGTAATTTTATAGTATTGAAATAATGTTTTAAGACGGCGAGCTTTCATTTACGGCTTATCTAAGTAATTTTTTGTTTATAGTAATAAAAAAATTGAAAGACACATTGTTAAAAGATTGACATCCATTTAACTTTGGTGATAACATAAATCTTGCACCTAAAGTTACAAAAGGATTAATAAATCAGAAAGTTACTGCTTCTGCGACATTTACTAAATAAAATTTCGTATGTATATTTGCTCATAAAATGTAGCGAGATAATCCAATTCATGGCGCTTTCTTTCATTTTATAAATTTAATTCGTCCGTCACGGGAAGAGTGACCTTTTACCACGTGAGACTGCCCATTACATACAAAAACATCACATACGCTACGAAACATCATTGTAAATTGACCTTTACACTTCAATTTCAAAGTACAATTTCGTGTGCTCATCTTGACGCGTCTTATTCCAGAATGATTTACGTCACAAGACAATGCAATCTATTCTCCCAAGCAGCAGTCCAAAGAAAAAGAAAGCGTAGACTTTTGGGAATTGAGTTGAAATTCGAATGGGTAGAGTGTGGAAAAACTAAAGGAGCTCTCACATTTCACTGAAAAATGTGTAAGAAGTAAGGCAGGGAAAGCCACGGGATCCGTTATAAAGACATATTATTCTTTTGAGCGCGGGACGGTTGTCGAGTCGCAATAAGTCGCAGTAATCCGCGGAAGGTATAGTGCGCGAGATTCAATTGTCATTGTTTGCCTCGGCCCTAATGAAAAATATTTCGCTGCACTTTTTTTGAAAGTGTTTTGAGCTCTTTCAGTTTATTCTTTGCGAGAAAGGTTTTGTGTTGCTTCAAAGTTTTCTTTAGACAGGCTATTGTGAGGTATTCTAGGTGTTTTAGTAACAGGCACGTAGGTTGTGGCAAATGGTTTCTCTTTGTTGGGTGAAACTTTTGGAAGTTCTACTTCATTTTTGCTATGTGTTTTTAAGCGTCGGAATGAGTTGTAAATCATAACAAAAGGCCTTTACTTAAAGAAGAAAGCAACTTGCTAGACTAATGTCATCCATTAGAATCTAACGGAAGTGACGTTCAAAAGTTTATATATTGACGGTCAAAATGCTTATTTGTAATATAAAACCCACGCACACAAGTTTCCACATTTTTGTATCTGCAAGTTAGAATTTTCAACTTGTTCGCGAGTTCGTTTGGAAAAAAGCATGTCCAGATTTCCTGAAAGTGTCGAAAGCATTTTGGCGCGGACACAGTGGACGCAGTGGACACAGTGGCCCAAACAAATTCAAAACAACCATAAATCAGGAAGGCACAAATAAAAAACTAAGGTAAGCGCTCCTGTTGTCGGTCGCGCTGAACCGGGCCACTTCCGTTCGGCGGCGGAAGCGACTCTATTGGCGTAAAAAAGCTGCGAGTCAACTGGCCAGTTTGTTAGAGGTTTATTGAAAAGCGAACATTGATAAAAGTGTTCGACGACTCGTCGTGCTGTCCATGTTTGAATGTAGCACTTTTGTGTAAACGTTAGGGATTTACGGACGTTTTTCGGTTTTGGCAAAGTATTTTTTTCATGGAACTTTTTTGCTGGAATTTACCAAAAACTAAAGCAGTATAAAAATTCGTAGATATTTCTTTTTTGAAAAGCGCCTGCACTACTTACATAAAAGATATCCTTATTACGCTTTGCTTATAAAACCTACGGTATCTCACAACAAACCATATTTTAATTCCCACACAGCATCCCCTCCATGCGAGCGCACGCGCCGCCATTCGGCACGCACGTGTAGCGCAAATTAAAAACGTTTCTGCCGCGAGTGCGATTATTAATTACCGATAAGTCATGCGCTCGCCCTACCCCGTGAGAGAGGTGCAATTAAGGTGCATTGTTCAAGATCAACTTGATCTTTTTGATTTTGAGTTTTGAAAACGATTTTGGTTTTTTAATTGACAACGAACGGATTAATACTTTTGCTGGTGTCCATCAAAAGTTTTCAATGATTTGTTTATCTAGCAATAACGACTTCCTGTTGCGAAAATGTAAAATAAACGTCATAGTCATAAATTAATATCTGTCAGGTGCTGTTTTATGGTAGAATCTAAATATTTCCTGATCTTTTCATGAATTGACCCCGTACAGGATGTTCCGCTTTACTTTTTCCATTTCCTCAACAAAAACTGGTTATTGCATAATCGTAACAGCATATTGAGTATTGAATATCCCATATGTTCTACTAACGATCTTCAAAGTAAGTACTTCGCCAATCTCCCACACAACACATAATCTCATTGAAGTCTGGCACACATCGGGAGGCTGTCCACGTGGCGTTTTTAAGATCAGCCGCCAGATAACCTTAATGAAACGATCCCTACGGACTGATAGCACCCGCGGTGGATTGGACGGTGGGTACGCACACTGGGTAGGCACAGTCGTATTTATAGAAGGTTAAAATTGATGGTTGAAGGTACAGCGTATTTTGGAGTAAATAAATGAAGAGATTTTAATTTCACTCTAGTTCAGGAAAAAGTACAATGCCTGTTTTTTAACCGACTTCAAAAAAGGTGGAGGTTCTCAATTCGGATGTTTATACATATATTTTTTTATGTATGTTATGTTTTTTTTATGTATGTTCTTCGATATTTTCGTCAACTGTGGAGCGATTTTGAATACTATTTTTTTATTTGGTAGAAGAAGCTTGCGCGGTGGTCCTTTAATATTTTATTAACTTTGCTTCGGTAGATTTTGAGTTAACTTCGATAATACGTATTTAATTCACTTTGTGTAGCTTGATAATGTCAAATCATCACTAAATAGTGAAAAATAAAATAAAGCTTTTTTGCAAAAAGAAACATCCGACTTTTTTATAGTTTTATTTTTATACGTGTTCTTTTTAGGTGTCATCTCATGTGTGCACAAAGAAAAATAAATATTTTGTAATATTTTCATTATTTGTTTGCTTAGGTCTAACACTGGAAATGTTTTGGATTTTCCTGAGCAAATAGGGTATCTAAAACTTACAATAGTAACACTGAAAAATGCTTAAGTAATTCGCTGCTTTAGGGAGTTTTCATTTAAACATTCCTTAAATTATATTTTGCCAGTTCCAAAGCTTCCAATACCTTCTATTGTTAAACTTTTATCGCTTATCGTATACACAGAGTGGGGTCAGCAGCTCATCGCACACAATATGACAGGTATCCAGCGGGCGATGCTGCAGACAGATGCGCGCCGATTGTGCGCAAATAGCTTCTAAATTACTTTCAGATAACATCTTAATGCCACCTAATGTTATTGCACTTTGATAATGATCGAAAATAGACTACACTCTTGATGGATATTTGTTGACGTAAAACATTCTAGTTAGTCACTAAATGATTGTTGTATTTCATCTGATTTAACATCAATTATTTCAGCATGCGATTTTCCAATGGTTCAACTTGATTACGATGTTTTTCTTCTCCCTTGTGGCAATACGAGTTATAATAAAATAAAATAAATAAGCCTTTATTTTTTCCATATCTTATTTATTAGATGACACTTTAAATAATATAAATGTTAGTAGGTATGTGGTTTAGTAATTTGCTTATATCTAGTTGTTAGTATCCTATTAGTTTGAAGTCTCAAGGTTTGGGTGAAGGCCTCCTCTAGTATTTTCTATTTAGTTCGAAAATTTCCTATTTCTATCCATCCTTTGCTCGCTATTTGGGTGATATCGTCGATCCATCGTTTCTTAGGTGTACCAACTTTCCTCTTTCCTTCTGATCCTTTTCATTTTGTGGTTTTTATGGTCCATCTATAGTCTTTTAGGCGGGCAACATGACCAGCCCATAGCCACTTCTCGTTTAGTCCATGTTTTAACGCATCAGTTACCTTCGTCTTGTTTCTAATAATTTCGCAATACGAGTTATTCTTGTATAATTCATGCAGTTGTAAACAGGCAAACCCGTTAGCATGGTTGTTAGATACGCGAAGTGATTGATGAAACATTTGATAAGCAGAACCCCCATCCCTGACGTCAATAGCATCTACTTGTATGACCACACGATAAACTCATCGATTCGTTCGACAAGAAAAAAAAAATAACTTTCGCAATATTTTTCCCAAACTTTTTAATAACATTTTGCTCCATAACACAAACATATTTAAAACTTACTGACTCTTTGGATCGCCAACCATGTGAAAAAGCAACAGCGCATTATTAATAAAGCCGTGCACAGAGCTGCGATCGTGCGCGGATGAAAAGGCGATTAGTCGCGGCGCGTTCCCTACACCCTCACCTATTGTTTGTAGCGGACGTACCTACGCACTATTTATACTTATTTCAATCTCTACAGATTGGGTGGAACGGGTGGGGAGAGAAAGGGCTGAAATGCGATTGATTGTGAACGCGACTTTAATTTACATTAACGTTTATTAAAATTGTTAGTTATTGGCAAAATACGTTTACCTCATTTATTAAAAATTATACCTGTTGCCATCAAAAGCCTCGGGCTTTAAAAAAAAATATATTTTCGTATTTCACTAATCAAGAACCGCAAAAATGATTCACCTTTTTTTGTAGAAATTCCAGTAAAAAATCTGCACTGTTGTCATAATTAAACATAAATTTTGAGCGCAACCAAAAATGTTAACCACTCCAAATCCACTTACGTCGTTTTAACTCTGCACCACCTGACATCGGTTCTAAAGCTGGGCCCACACTATTGCGAGCGGCTCGCGCGTGCGAATTTTCGTCACCCGCCATTGTCAACGTCCGACTAATGCATCGCCGCGCGCCGTCACGGAGGGAGCTAAGCCGCTGTCGAATCGCGGGCGATTAAAAAACGCTTGTTTGCTCTGATGGATGGATTTGAATATTGTTAATTTGATTTCGTTAGGTTACATTTTTAGGATTGCATTTACATTTTTTAAAGGATTATCATTACTTTTTATGGACAATCTGTCACACGGTGAACTTTTCCGTCACTAAACATCTCCATGAAATACACCAGGATATAGCAGGTTTATTGAACACGGCGGATGCGTTCACAGTTTGTCTGACTGAACTTACAGAAAAAAACATAAGTGGATGTAATATGCGTTACAGAACATTTTATGATGGTAGGTAGGCTACGAAAACCAGTTGAGCATACCAAACTACCTTAGCTGCTCACTATTATTATAGTAGAAAACAAGTTAAGAGTAGTGGTGGTAGACTAAATAACTCTCCAATAATAGTCTAGTCATAGTAATTATTATTAGGTGGTATTTGTTAACATATCTATTAGTGTATTTTATTTGTAAATGTGTATTAGTCATTATCAATAAAACTATATAAATTCTCGTAATCAAGAAGTTAGTATTTTAGACATTATTTTTGTACCCTATCACTGTTTTTATATTTAACCCAAAGGCTGACTGGTAGATAATGCCTTGTGGCATTAAGTCCGCCTATTTACCACTATTGTACATGAAGTTTAAATAAAAAAAAAAAGACGTGTGGCACTCGGGGACTGCCGCGGTAAAGCTATTGCATAGCATTTTGTATCAACTTATGCAATTATAATTATTTATTTATTTTATTTATGCAGTATTTCTTTTTCTTTGATATTAATTTTTTTTTTTTCGTTACGGAATTTCTGGATTCGGTCCCCGCGCTCAAGGCCCGCGATAGAAGCTATGCAATAGCTTAAAAACAAAATAAATAAGTGCTGAACGTCGTAAAAGTGTATAACTACGTAAACAAAGTCAAATACTATTTAAATATAAGCATAATAACAACTTTAAAATAGACGAAAGTGTTAAACCTAAAGTAATTTTAAATAAAAAAAGAGTGACAAACTGTTTTGACAGCGAAAAAATTCCATGTTCATGAGTCATTTCCGACCGTCTAGTCAAGTTTAAAAATTGTTCAACTGGAATGGTATCTACTATTTGGCAAGTTTTAATTAAGTCATTGTAGCCTTGCGGTGCAACAGGGGAACTGAATGTACTCGTAATCGACTGGTCGTGAGTTCAAACCCCACTATCAACAATCACTTTTTGTGAAGATCATAATTTTATAAACTAATATTTATAAGAATAAAATACGCAGTACACAGAAAAAAGAACTGCCAGAAATTATTAGATCACTAGAGGGTACTGGTGTAGTAAAACCGTCGGAGTGGGGAGCGTGAGGTTTTTTCGTTACGGAATTTCTGGATTCGGTCCCCGCGCTCAAGGCCCGCGATAGAAGCTATGCAATAGCTTAATAAAACTGGACACGAATGGAAAGAGTTATTAAAAATCTCAAAAATGTCAACAACATTTGAATGCTGTGCCGTTGAGTTTACCAAGTATAAGACTGCCTTTGTATGTGTATAATATTCCATTCCAGTATATGGACAATCTCAATAGTTTCTTTAATCAATTCGAAACAGTCTTACATGAATTATCAAAGAATGCCTATAAATATTATAATAGCCGGCGATTTCAATATATTTATTTATTTATTTATTAAAACTTTATGCACAAGTAAAAACTGTACAAAGACGGACTTAATGCCTTGGGCATTTTCTACCAGTCTACCTTAGGGTGATGCAGAGATAATACACAGTACAGTAAGTACATATTATAATAGAAATATTAAAAAGGAATTATCAGTCGATGGAGTTAATTAGCTTGAACCTAAAACTTGCAGTAAATCGGAAAGTCAAATATGTATCGATAATTTTGCGCATAATTATAATAAACGGTGTAGATCTTCTGATGTACACCGTTTGTCTTAGAGTTTGCCCTTTCAGACCACACAGCCCAGATTTTAAAATTCCCGGTAAATAAAATATGTACGATCGACAAATACTGTGCTTATTCTGCTTTACATGTATTAAGTAGTTACTTTTTGCACATTCTTTACTCGCTGCCATACAATAAAAAAAGGAAAATGACAAAATTCTATCGGATGCTTTAAAAGACTACACAGTACCCACAACATTTTTTTCGCGCATAAATCATACTCCAAATAAAAAAAAATCCATACATAGAATAGTAATAAAATATAATGAAGCACATTTGATGAGGTATAATTTAATTTCTTTACACACCGTTCGCAACACTATAATTTTTCCAGTATATGAAAAAATAAATAAACTGTCTACATAAAAAGAAGACCGTTAGACGTAACGTTTAGATAATAGTAATACAGCAAACCCTCACTCGTACATAATTAACATAAAAATAAATTCATAATCACATGAAATATTGCAGTCGTAACTAACAATAACTGCAATTTTCCACGCGATAAATCTTTTAATAATAATATTTAATGTCGTTGACGCGAGCGAGGGCGACGGACACAATGCGACGTGCGACATTCGACGCGACACAATAGTCGGAGATTTGACGCGGGCGATCGTGTGCACCTTGCCTTTGTCCTAGTCCCCCTGGATTGATGCGATGAGGTAAGGGCCCTCGGTTTGAATCGGGATTTGATCAGTAACGGTCACAGTTTTGTTACTGAGCGTCGCGTGGGTTGCTTTTATGTAAAGTTTGGCTGACTGATGCGGTTATGATAAATGGTTTGACTCTTCAATCCCTTGAATAAAGCTTCTGTTACTATCTTGTTGTTTAATTACAATTAAGAACTTCGAGGTTTAATAACCAGCCTTCATCGAACACGTTCATGCTTATGTTATACGAACTAACTTAGCTATGAAGTTGACATTCATGGAAGTTGCCGATGACTATAATCGGCATAACTACGAGTAGATACCTATTAAGTTGAGCATCTACTTAGAATTCGCATTAAGGGCTATTTTTTGTTAAAATAGAAACCTTCTGGTTTATTTTTTGGAACAAATAGAACACCATTATTTACCGTAATCACTGTTGCTACAAGCTTTATCAAATTTCGTCCGTCACTAAACAGCAGAAACATGATTTTTTATCTAATCTCCAAAAATTAAGACTAAAATGAAATCATAATCATCAGTAGGTATCGTCCTTCACTTTCGCTAGCTACCCTTCCTCACCGTTACTCACATGTCCAGGGGAGCGGGGACACAGGGCAGGGGACATAGTGCAGGGTGCAGGCAGGGGAGCGACTGAAGGGCGCAGTTCACTGCAGCACTGATTGTGAATGCTACTAAAATCGATCTGCATTATCATATGTATAGGTAGCACATATTATAAATTTATTCAAACGTTCTACCTACCAGAATAAAAAGCTAAGTCCTCAATTATATAAAATTTTGTTGAAGGCAAGTTACACAAAAAAGTGTTGTGCACTCTTTTTGTAACCTGGAGACTGCATGTTTTATAAGAAATACTTCGTATTCATCCCTTTCTGCACATTGACTTATTATTATTATTATTATTTATGGATAATCATGTAACAAGACTCATACAGATTATTTGGTATACAATTTCGATTACAATTACAATACAAGATATTTAATAAATTATTATTATTCATTACTTAGTTCCACCATTCTCTTTTAGAGATTTCTATTAAAATTACTACGTCTAACGGTGTCGATTTTACTTGATGCAGCTCAAAACTAGCAACATTATAATATACATTCACATCAACCAAACAGCACGTGAAGTCGTTTTCACTTTCCATAAAATCAACCATTACTAACGTGTTCACCCCATTCACAAGAGTACCTACCCTCCAAAATATAATATTAAATTAACATAAACCCGTGAGCACAACAGCGAATCAAAACGAGAACATCACGGATATCGTTAATTTGCGTCTGCGAGCTCTTTCAGCCAGGGGAAGGTAACGATGTTACTGCTTCAATGGTAGTAAGTGTGTTAGCAGCTTTTGTGTGTTTCTTAAGATCTGTTGCTATGGTTACCGGACACCTTATGTTTTGAGTGGGTCTCAGGCTTAATTTAATTTTAGCTTTGCTTACTTGATGGTTTATGTATAAGATCTACACCGCTCGACTGTTTCCTTTCTAAAGCGTCATCGAATACGATAGTGGCTAAAGTGGTTTTCCCTACCCATTACCCCTTTTTTTTCTCAATTTGTTTTTAATCATGGCATGGCAGTTTAAGTAATTTATGCGGCCTACCCAAATGTCCTTTCTTTGGTATTGTTCGTCGAATCGTGTAGCTCCTTATGTTCTGAGTTGAGCTTCACAATTACTGACAAACGCGTGCACTTAATGGACAGGCCCACTCAATCTGTGTGGTTCTTATGTATCCAATCTACATGGTCTTCACATGATTTGACCAAGATTATGTTTTGACTTTAAAAGAGACTGACCTCTGAGTTTGTTTCGGCCTTACTTCTCAGAGTAGTCAGATAGAAAACGCCAACCACATCTAGTTTAAAAATATGATTGACGTGTAAAAGTGGTTGTACAAACCTACTTACAGAAATAAAATAATTTATCATTAAAATAGTAGAAAAAATGCCAGCATAATAATAATATCTATATTATTCAGCCCTAGCTCTTACAGCTGATTGTTTTGATAGAATCCACTTTTTGGATGATTTTTTTAAATTTTTAAATAAGTACCTCGTTGGTCTAGTGGTCGCAAGCGTTACTGCTGAGCATGAGGTCCTCGGTTCGATTGCCGGGTCAGGCAAAGTGTTGTTGGGTTTTTATATCTGGAATTACTGAGTAGCAGGCCGGAGTCTGGATTAGTGCCCGGTTGATGGCAATAGGCTGGCCCCCTATTATATATAGACTTGACTTTCATCATCATCATTTCAGCCGAAAGATATCCATTGCTGGACATAGGCCTCCCCCAATTGGGGGGGTTTGCCATAATCGCCACGCTTGGCAGGCGGGTTGGCGATCGCAGACTTGACTCAAAATGTGTTTGAACTTGGGTGCACCTCTGCATATCTCGTCGGGGAACACAAGCGTGATGTTATGATGATCTACCTACTCAGATGTTATCTCTATCTTTGTGATGAATCTCAAAGTCTCTTGTTGCAGGTTATCACTCCACAATTTTCATTCGCCATAACCTAGAACCCCAAGATTAATTCCCCCATTTTGTCATTAATAAAAAAATCATACCGCCATCAAAAGTGAACATGAATCTCCTCTCAAACGTAAACACTCATAAACTGATCTAAATGGTTGTTGTCTTTATACCAGAGTGTCGGATATTGCCATTTTATGCACAAGGTAATGATTCCAAGGTGGTTTACGGGCACTTTGACCATAACCTTTGATTGGTCTTCATAAAGCACCAGCGGCTTTTTAGCAGTCAGGGTCTTTTTATTAGATGTCATTGTCATTACCTTGTTACCTGACCTTTGATGGGTAATTTGAGAGAGGCATAACAAATCAATCATTGTTATTTGTTTCCGTGTTTATAAGTACTAACCTAATAGGTACGTACGAGGTCTAAAATACAAAGTAAGTGTTCGATTACGAATCAATGATAAACGACAGCATGAAAACTTATTGAATGTTTGTTAAGTGGTGTGTTGATCATTGAGATATTGTGTATATATGTTACCGGTAATCTGTATAATTCAGGTATTCTATACAATACCTAGGCATATATATGTATAGAATACCTGAGGCGTCCAGGCAATGTATGAAATATTATGAATATTATTGTCCGTTACATACTTTGCCTAGGTAATGTATACATTTCCCAGGGATTGTATAGAATACCTGCTGGTTCACCAGCAATGTGTAAAGTAAATAGATTTGACCATAAAGCCCATAGACGCCTAATGCTTGATCTAACGCATCAAAACAATTCTGTCAACTAGCTGAGGTATAAGGAAGCGGGGTACTGCGTTCTGAATGGCCCTATCAAGGTCATTACGTATTACTCGTACTAGGGATGGGGCAAGTTTAAATAAAACAATTTTTTTTAAAATAAATGGCTGTTTTACCTTCCTATTTCTTAATAGTATTATAACATGCACTTAATGTAATTAATATAGGTACTTAAATTAATAAGATAAAATGTTAAAAATAAAAACATAATATCAAAATTCTTTCCGTATTTATTTAAAAAGATTTAAAAAAATCAGATGTTGTTTCATATATTGTACCTAATAGTTAAAAAAAGACCAAATTCTGAAAGTCTAATAATTATTTATAAAATACAATAATGGCCTATAATATTCCCACTGCTGGGACAGACGCCTCCTCTCCGTGAGAGGGATATTTTCTGTGTGGATTAAAATATTTACACCTAATTTTTGGACAATCAAAAACACCGAAACGTTAATACCTTTTGGAAAGTATTTACTTTGTCTAAATCCTCCGAACAGTGTTTGTGCTGAGCAGACTTTGTAAGAAAAGTTAGCCTTGTGGAAATATAATTTGTGCATAACACTTATTGACAAATTCACTACATGATTGGTTACTTCAGAATGGAATTGATGGTTACTTATATTAGGAAATAGTTCCTCGTCAATAAAACTGCTTAAAGTTTTATAGACCAAGACGTCGGGTTCGACTTTCCTGGTTTTTTGAAAAAAATAAAAAATAGGTAAGCTTTTATGGTTATTTCAGAACGATGATAAATTTTGATCACAGTTGGTGAAGGGTATATTAAGCCGTTAACAAGTTAATAGTAGTCTAATAGCTTATAGAGACAAAGGTATTTTCTCTATAAGCTATTAGACTACTTTTGGATTTTATTTTAATTCCATTAAACACTAAAGTGGCGATTAATTCGCCTTTGCATTGCGCAGCTTTGTTTTTTAGAGCGCTAAAAGCTTCTTTCGTAAAGCCTGGTCTACCATCTACGGTTTGGTACCATTTGCCTAAGCAAATGGTACCAAACCGTAGATGGTCTTTCATCTATAAAGACACTAATTGTCTTGATAGATGAAAGACATGATTGGATAGTTTTCCTTACATATTTGTATGCCTTAGCGGAATAGAAATTTAACTAAAATCAATGATCGCTTCACATTTAATACGATGGCTCTATTGTAATTAGTGTTTTTTTTTTTCTCTTTCGTATGAATAGTATGTTTTTGCTTTATCGATAACATTTGGTCAATTTGGATTTGCTGCATTATTATTTATGTTTAACTAATAATAGATGAAAAGCGAAAAAATTACTTTCAGAAGAAAGGGACACAAACATGAAAGACATCAACGAGAGTCCTTGCACCTCTGGTTCACCTACAAGTATGACCAGTATAAGATGAACTCCAATAAATAACAGAAAATAAATCTAATTATGATTATGTAACTATTAACGTACCAATGAAATATTATGCCATTTTTCGGGAAACTCGAAGTCTGGCTGTTTTTACCACACCAACGTATTGTGCAAAGAGCTATTATAATATTTATTTTTATTATTTTTTATTGACTAACGCGGAAGTGTTTACGGCTCACAGAACTGGTCGATAATGAATCGAAATTATTGAGTGGCGACCTACATCAGATCTATAAGTCTGATGTGTTGACAGACATCGGTCACCTGTTATTAGACGTCTATGGCTATATGGTTGTTGGTCTATAATTATCAATGTTATGTAAGTACCATCGTTATGGTTAATACCCCGATTCAGAGCAATCTGACTCGGGTAAGTTAGGTTAGAAGGCTAAGGCGGGAGCGGCCACCGAGCGCCCTCCATTGTTGGTGAATCGTTTGGGTTAGATTTGGTTAGAACAGTGACCATTGGTACATTAACGCGCGAAGGCGAGCGAACGAAGCGAGCGTGCCGCGGTAGCGGCCGCCGCGCGCCAGATCCCCTCCATTGTTGCTGAATTGCCAGCTATGCATTCGGTATTGTATAGAATGCCTAGGCAAAGTATAAAATGAATAATATTTCATACATTACCTAAACGTTTTAGGTATTCTACTCGTATACATTGCCTAGGTATTGTATAGACTACCGGATTATACAGATTGCCGGTAACATATATATATATGTGTCGGAGAACGGAAGGTTTCTCTCGTTATCATCAGCCTTATTTTAACTACTGTGGGCGTACTGTGGGTAGTGTTGGTTATTGCGCTATAGAAAAACCGAATTAAATTTAAATCAAAAGTCATTTACTCAAACTAAACTGAGAATCAAATTACATAAGACAGTTCCCCCAAAACGCCCATCCCTTCACCACTTCCTAGTGCTTTAGCTGGGAAGAAGAAGTAGTAGAACAAAGTCCCCAGCAGCACATTTGTCTGTTCAGTTAGAAGAACTTGATTCCATACAGTAATGGGTATGCAAAGAAATGAATGTAGGAACACGACACAACTATACCGAACGTGCAACAATTCCTTGACGTCTTCACTGCTTGACCGCCACCGATGAATTTCCCTTGTCGAATGTAGGGCGATCACTTGCAGCCCGTCGACCGTTATGTTGTAGACTCCGTCATGCGCCGCTAGGCAGCACTGGCGTCCCGATCAGTCAAGAATCGTTGGCGCGAACACCAACAACTCCATCGAACGCGACTAGATGGCGCTGGCGTACCGGATACAACTCGTCTCCGACATATATATATATATATATATCAACTCAATCTATAGCTGTCCTCTGCTAGACATAGGCCTCTCCCAGGCTGCGCCACAACAGACTGTCCTCCGCCTTCCGCGTCAAGTCTGTCAGATATTGTATACTAATAAAATACATAAATAAAATAAAAACGTTTATTTATCACCAAAAAAAATACTTTAAAATATGACAGACACTAAGTCACAATAAACTTTGTGTCGGTTAGGAATCAGTGTTCAGCCATGGGATCTGTTTAAAACAACACCGCATTATTTAGAAGAGTGTCGCCACATATTTGACACGCAATTTTTAAAAGACACGACGGTAGATGACATGTGGGATGGTACGATAAGATCATGCCGTAACTAATATATATATATATATATATATTAATTATATATATTTAAAAGAGAACGAAAAAAAGTAAAGTGAAGAAGAAGAAAATAAAAGAATACTTGTATTGAAATAAAACATTTATTATTTCGTCGTAGACTATTTTACTCTAATCTTTTAGCACGGAATAGATTCGGTGTCAAACATTGTCTACAACCCCTGTGGTACCAAAAATTGCAAGTACCTACTTATATGTATGTATACATTTGTTTGTACCTATGCATAATTTGTGCGTAAGTATATTAATTTCAAAATAAATACTGTAAAAACTAAAACTGCTACAAAATAAATCAAAACATGAGTCATGTTCATCCACCTTACATTACATCTTCATCTCCGTACCTTCGCAACCCCTCAACGACATTGCAACAAACGAAATAGTCAAATCGATCTTTATTGATGAAATAAAAGTGCATATAAATTTTATGAAGTATAAACGGGACATTTCTAAAAGTTTATGGGCCGAATACTCGTGGGGGACTAAGTACCTAAACCTAAGTCAACGCACAATGGAACGGGTCGAAACTTATAAGAAAATATTGTGAACTTCAACTTTCATCATCACTTTTCATAGAAGAGAAGTTTTAGGTTTTTTAACTTTAGACGCAATGTATAGCTTGCTTGGAGTTTGAACGTAGTAGGGTTGTTCCAATGCATAGTAAAGGAGTTACGGTGACCATAAATTCAAGTTAAATTGGAGACATATCTTTTAATGTGCGTTTATTGAAGTGTTTATGTGGAGGTCTTCAAAGTCGCGCCTCTCCTATTTAATAGACCAACGAGATGAATTTGCGTCTCACTCCTTAACGAAACTTACTCACTGTGACGGTTCAAAACTTTCTAATACGATAATGTACTAAAATCTTAATATTTCGGTAATTGTTTGATGACGAGGTGAATAGATAGATAGATAGATAGAATACTCTTTATTATGTACACCATAAAAATTACAGATATAAATGTAGAACTGTTACATAGGGTGTCACAATGGGCGGTCTTATCGCTAAAAGCGATCTTTTACAGACAACCTTTGGATGGATCAAAAAGTAGAAGGAGAGACAATGGAGCTACCTCAGAAGTAACTTTTGATATTTGTATTAATTAATTTAGTTTTACTTTTGAGTACTTTTGTTTAGATAATGACGGGATGTGTTGTTGCAAGGATTTGAAAATTACTTAAAAACACTGGGACATAGAGAAACGAGCATAATTTCATTAACATCTGCGTATCAGCTTCATAATATAGGTATGTGTCAACTTCTAGCCTCTTCAATAAAGTTGCCGTTTACAAACGCAACTTTTTCTTTTACTCTACCCCACAATGCTCTTGATCCACATAGTCAAAACTCTGGTACAAAAAGTCATCATCTCAAAACAAACTGAATCAAGAAACTTTTTCTGTAGTTCTATTGCAGTGGCGTCATGACGCAATAACCAGAGACGCAATTCTCGTATTTTTAAGAATGTTCGCATTTTAATCTCAGTCTCAATATTAAAAATACAAATAATTTACCTAAACTTTGGACAAGTTTTTGATATTGATTACTATGCTGAGTTTGAACATTTTATAATACGTATATTGACATTCAGGTTATAGCTACCTAAGTAACCTTTTCAAAGACAATGAAGAGTCCCGTCGCGCGTCGTCTCGACCACCCATCATTACCAATACATAGGCTCGTCACAACGCGGACTCAGGGGCAGCGGGTCTGCTTCGGACGCGGCGCATTAGGCCCGTGACAAACGAGGATTTTATGCAAACTCTGCGCTGCCGCCGACACACTCCTTTACCGGTGAGGGAAGGGATAGTGTTGTGTCGATAGTTTGAGTGCATCCAACTTTAAAGCTACTCATAGAAATTATCGTTAAAATCCGTACAAAATAAATGCCCGTCAAAACAATCGAGCATTATACAAATCTATACTGAATATATAAAGCTGAAGAGTTTGTTTGTTTGTTTGTTTGTTTGAACGCGCAAATCTCAGGAACTACTGGTTGGAATTGAAAAATTATTTTTGTGTTGGATAGTCCATTTATTGGGGAATATTATAGGCTATATAACATCACGCTTCGACCAATAGGAGCGGAGCATAAATGAAAAATGTTGCAAAAACGGGAAAATATATTCCTTTTTGAGAGCTTCCGTTGCGTGCGCTGCGTAAATGGTTTAAGTTACGCAAATATCATGTATGATGGAATTGTTCCCCTTTAAATGTTCTAAAAAAAATCCGCGACAGCATATATCTACTCGTATCTTTTAAGATTGACTCACTATAACCTTTTTTATGGTAATCAAATTTGTTCGAAATTAATGCATTATTTGCGAAGGAGTTTTCATAAACATGGCATTAATCCTTATCCAAATAAATACGAGTACGTTATTCATCACAAGTATTTAATTTTGAACAAAGTTGCCCATACATTATTTAATTTCAATGAATATCTTAGGAGATATAACTGTTTTATAATAACTCCGCAGCAAAATAATGATCAACTCTGCGAGGTAGTCTATTCTAAAGCTGAAGAGTTAGTTTTTAGGGTTCCGTACCCAAAGGGTAAAATGGTACCCTATTACTAAAACTCCGCTGTCCGTCTGTCTGTCTGTCTGTCTGTCCGTCTGTCACCAGGCTGTATCTCATGAACCGTGATAGTTAGACAGTTAAAATTTCCACAGATGATGTATTTCTGTTGCCGCTATAACAACAAATACTAAAAAAACAGAAAAAGTATATTTAAGGGCATACAACGGACATGATTTTTTTGCCGTTTTTTTTGCTCCGCCCGCGTGGATGTCGGTTATCGCGTAAAACAGTAGCCTATGTCCTCTATATCCCAGGCTATATTCCTGCCAAATTTCATGTCGATCGGTTCAGCGGTTTAGGCGTGAAAACGTAACATATAGACAGACAGACAGAGTAACTTTCACATTTATAATATTAGTAAGGACTTGTATGGATGGTACGGAACCCTTCGTGCGCGAGTCCGACTCGCACTTGGCTGGTTTTTTATTTTATGAACGCGCTAATCTCTGGAACTGCGAGTTGGATTTGAAAAAATCTTTTTGCATTTTACAGCCCAATTCTTGAGGAAGAATAATATTCCAATTAACTAGGACACAATTTTTTTTAAATGATAGTTTATGCGAAAATGAAGTAAAATCACGAGCAGGCAATGTGTTGCGACGGGGTGGGTCGGGGAACAAGAAATTTAATGCGGACGAAGTCGCGGGCATAAGCTAGTAGTTTAATATGACAGAAACAAAATTATACAGCAAATTAACTTCAACTATCAAGCCAACTTCGTTTGTTGTACACCTCTCGAGGGTTGCCCCATTGCTTGCAAACCTGCTGTTTATTAGCATAAAAACACCGGAATATTTGACCCCCTGGTGGAACGTATGAATATTGTCTTCTTGTTGCTGATAACTTTCCCGTATACCCACACCAGGATTCTATGCATCCACGTTTCAGTTCGATGACGTAAGAGTTTGTCTTGAGTAGCACGTTATCATCGAACTTCATCACCTCCTTCATCTTTAGTCCATCTTCAAAAGGTACGAAAGGGTTGAGGTCACATTGAACATTCTTTGCTTCGTCTTCCTCACATATGAATTCGTCCTGCGATAGCACATTAGTCTCGTTCGGTCTTACCAGAGTCCCTATATCCACTAGCTTAGCGTGTGATGCGTGCAAGGCTACATCGTCTTTCCTGTGGCATACTCGCCCACCGTCGTAATAAATTAAACAATCGACCAAGTAAAACGATTTGTTACGTATCGTCTTAGACAAGAACAACAACTTATCGATATTTTTGAAATGATTGTATCTAATTGTTTCACAGGCATAATCGTCTTCTTTTGTTATATCTATGAAGCATGATTTCAGGAATAAGGTTGGTGAAGTGAGTTCGTTCATAGAGGTGAATGTGACTGGTGAACATATTAAAGAACAGTTATATAGAATGGTGTCGTTCCTGGGTATGTAGGGGTCGTGAGATGGTTCTATAGTTTTGAAAGCGCTTCTACGTCTCACTCTTGGCGATATTTTGCACACTGGTACTTGGCCCTGAAATATGAAATATTATTTTAAAATTTTACATATTAATGGTTTTGCACGTAACTTCTACAATATGGAGAAGGAGTCGCTTAGCAACAAAGATTCGCAGGTTTTAAAGAACTAACTAAAAGTATAGTGTTAAAGGCCAACAAATCGAAATAGACTATCTTGTTGGATTAGGTACGAGGGTAGAGTCACGGGCACAGCTAGTACCTACCAACCACAAATAAAACACCAAAAATTTATAGGTCTTACCTCATCTATAACACAAGTAACATCCCTATTGTAAACCTGAAAATATTTAAAATTGTTACTTATTGCAGATAGTAATTTTATCGTTTACTTAGTAAGACAACATGATTTACCTTCTTAAATCTAATAATATTGTAAATGATTTATCTTACCGCCTCAACTTCACACATACACACATACTGAATTACGAATAAACATATAAAAATAACATTCATGACTGTCTTATAGCATTATGCATTTACGAATAAACTTAGAGAAAGTCATCGTGCAATAAAATATTAACTGCATTCCGGTCCATTGCACATTAATGGATTAACTAATTGGAAACTTCGTGATAACGAATACAAAATATTATGTATCAGACAAAATATTCCAGTCATTCATAAAACCGAAAATCGTGACTTTCAAAGTAATATCGATAAATTATGACAGTTTCACATCACTGTGCATATTCAAATGAGTAGTTTAGGCGTAGTAGGTAAATAGCATTGCGTATAATTCGTTCAACCACAGAGCTGTGCCAACCAGTATAACAGCATTATAAGTAACGGAATAAAAAGGAATATTATTATTAGATATAATACTTAATTAATAGATACAATCTACTTTCGGAAAATTCCACTGTAAAATTGAAAAACTTAGTAGCAAGTGAAACTAAAATCAACGTTTGTGAAATATGTAACTTTTGTTTTACACCAAAAAGTCTACAAATCAATCAATTTACATAACCAAAGTAACATCAAAAACACATTATTTACCATTTAAATAACAACTGTGGGAAGGTTTTTCAACACACTGGATGATTACTATTTTATTTCCTTTTTGCTAATGCTTTAAATATTTCTTCAGTTGGTTAACTGTCTTCGCCTACTCTACGGCGTGTTCGCGACAGTTTCAGGGATTGACTACAGAGTAAGCTGTCGTAAAAACCGCCTCCCGGTAATGCAGTCACTTCAGCCACTGACGCATGGGTAGTACGAGTAATATCCCCACAGTGCTTTGTTTTGACATGTCACATAGTATGACACTATTTTGTAAGGTAGTTAAAACCCTGATTTGATCTTTTCATAGTTTTATGGATAGCCTCAAAAAATCATAATTTTAGCATAAAAACAGTGTTTAACAACTCTACTGTACATGTAATTATCGACTGTAGTCTCTTTTAAAATAATTATCATTTTCCACGTGACTTTACGAGTTGACATAAATCTCTAGTCCAATATTACACAATGCGTCGGAATATTGATTCTACTAACAAATAACAGTATACCTACTTGTTGCAAGTAGGTATAAACAATATTATCGCCCAATGCAAATCCCGTAACACGAGTATACAGAGAGTTGGAACAACTACATGTGACTATTACAGTCGTCAATATGTCCCCATACGAGGGCACGGGGAGGTGTCGTCGAACGGGGCCTTTACACCTCATAAACGTTGTCAATTGAGCTTTATCGATAGTCTACTGCCGTTGCAATGAATTTCTATATACCTTTGGAAGGCTGACGACTTTTATGTGTATATTATTGGATTTCTTCATTGTTCGATACAAAACTTCGATTAGCAGAGTTGATCGATTGAACTGCTGGTATTATAATCTACGTGCCACCAACACACTAAAGGCTCGTACAGGCTCGTGCGATATCGCGGCAGCGACAGGCACCGTCAAAAAAATTGTGCTACTAGTGTCGCGTCGCGCCCGCGATATCGCGCGAGTCTGTACGAGCCTTAAGGCTTATAACCGTTTCTGATTATATTACAACATCAATGAAATGAAACTGTATTAGGTATGTATGAGTCTTGTAATGTAGCGACAATGATGATACCCAAACACATATCGCCAAGTAACTCGATTACATTTTCAATTTTATAAAACTGGGCGTCAAGTGTCATGAGTACGGCCATAATATTAATCAGAGTAGGGTAACAAGATTTGGAGCACGTAATCGGACGGTCTCAGCGGGGTGCGGGACACTTTATTAGATTGTCGCCCCAACCTGCCAGCGAACGAGAAGAAACGGATGATGGGAAAACATTCGCGTATGAGTTTGTTGCCAAATATTGGGTGGTGTGGATGTGCTGTCATGTATATTCTTTAATTCAAAAAACTGTGTAAAATATAAATAGGTCAGGGAATTGGTGTACAACAAAAATAAGTTGTGAATCTAATCTATTTTCTTTTCAGTCAACTTCTAGTAAAATTTTATATAGGCATCAACATCAATGGCGAGTACATCACTCACCTTCGGTTTATATATGATATCGATATAGTTGTCATGGCTGAGACTATGGAGGACCTCAGTACAATGCTGGATGACCTCAGTAGAGCTTCCGAAAAAGTGGGTCTTAAAATGAAGATGACCAAGATAAAGGTAATGTCAAACGCCCACGTAACACCCACTCTCATGAAGATCAGAGACGCTTCACTCGAAGGTGAGGACGAGTACAAACTACGTAGGACAAACTGTCCAGTTAGGTAGGTCCAACTTTGAGAAAGAGGTCAATCGTCCAGTCCGATTCGGCTGGGCAGTGTTCGGGAAGCTACACAATATCTTCTCGTCCCACATACCGCAGTGTCTCAAGACGAAAGTCTTTAACCAGTGGGCGTTGCCAGTGATGACCTATACCACTGAAACGTGGACGCTTACAATGGGCCTTATTAGAAGGCTAAAAGTCACCCAAAGGGCAATGGAGAAGGCTATGCTTGGAGTTTCCTTAAAAATCAAATCAAATTAAAAATATTTATTTGCTAGAATTTGGTACATAAGGTGTTACAGTAAATTTGTTTCAGCATATCCTGCCATAACATGGCGTACGTGCAAATGTATTCACAATCAGCGATGTCAATTGTTCTAACTTACAAATTATAGATTCTGTGTGATAGAATCAGAAATGAAGGATCCGCAGGAGAGCCAAGGTAATCGACATAGACCGAAGAAATGCCAAACTTAAGTGGCAGTGGGCAGGGCACATTGCTCACAGAACAGATGGCCGATGGGGCCAAAAGGTTCTGGAGTGGCGACCGCGTACTGGAAGACGTAGCATTGGAAGGCCTCCCACAAGGTGGACTGATGACCTTGTGAAGGCCGCACGAATCCGCTGGATGCGGGAAGCACAGAACCGGTCGAAGTGGCGGTACTTGGGGGAGGCCTATGTCCAGCAGTGGACGTCGTTCGGCTGAAATGTTGATGATGATGATGATGTATGTATTATACTTAAAAACCTCCCGGAATAAATGCTCTAAATGATGGTGTAACCCGCATTCAAATAAATAAATCCATCTTGTAATTTAAAAGATTTAGGCGGTCACACAGACTGACACGGAAAGCGACTTGCTTTTATACTATTTATAGAGTTAGTTCATATAATTTTCTCATCGTCTGATATTGTAGGTACAATGGTCAGCTTCTCTGAGGTGATTCTCTTGATCTTTAAGTGTTTTTGCAGGCGACCACACCTCTGGAAGAACCAACGAGACCACAGCAGTAATAGCAGATGTAAGATGTATGGCTTATGTCCAGCAGTGGACATCTTTCGGCTGAAATGATGGTGATGATGTACCTACATTGGACAACTGACACGTTACTTCTAATCCTCAGACCAATAAAAATTGGTCTGAGTTCTAAACATAATTTGTATTATTATTGTGACCTCAACCAAAGTTTGTTCACACAAACAGCCCAAACAAACTACAATCCAATTTCTCACAACAAAATGTACAACCGATCAAAACATTTCCCATATCCACCGCCAATAATAATCGACATTTCAGGGTCTAATACTAACACAACGTCATTCAACGGCGTCACACGCAGATGAAACAATCGAATGACGCGCAATGACGTCTGTGCGCCGAAGGGTGACAAAGCCACGGATTTTAACCGGAATACGACCGGCACACAATAGTTCACAAAAAGTTGCCCTCACCTTCCCGCACTCCGCGCCCCTCACCTACAATAAATTACTGTCCCAATGATTTTTAGTCCGTGCGACACATTCGCATGATTTATAACGCGTGCGAACAATACTAACCGGTTACGGTATAAATCTGTGAGCATTGGGGGTGTTACTGAAAAGCTTATTGTTTTCAATGTACGAATAGTAATTATTGTTGAACATATGGGCTGAATGTATTTTTAAGTCATTTTTGCGAGTGAATGACTAGTCATTCTACCCTAGGGTGGAAGTAACTTAAAAATAATCAACAACGAACTTTTCTAATCGCAATAAAAAATAGTAACTCTATTTGATATTATTGTAGGTATTGATGCAAAGTTTCCAGGCTTTCAAGGCTTATTTATGCTATGTTTCTTCCTCGGTAGAAATATCTTCAAAAGCTCAGCTCTTTGGGTAGGTACTTCACAAAACTACTTGTTGTCCTCAACTAACAAGCACCTTAACTCAGAAAGTTTCATCTCAATGCTATCCAACAAAAATCTTAATAACATGTACACAAATAAATCTTCAAGAATGGTAATTTACGTTTTCTCAATCATAAACATTCAGATATACGACTCTCAAGCATATCTTGGAAAACAGAAACATTGATATTTACGTCGCGTTATTCGAAACGGTATAAAAAACAAGCACGACGCGATTGAAAACAAGAACATTTTTTTTCCTCAACAGATAAGAAATCATCATTACCGTCAAATGGCAGGGGATTCCAAAATCCATTCTCGTCATTACTCTCGCGACATTGACTGCTCAGCACGCATCGCCAATAAAAACACGTCGGGACACGGCGGGACCTCCTGCCAGCATGTTTATTTTGTCACACCGCTCCCTACTCGCACACCCCTTGCCAAGGTATTATAATTAAGCTCATTTGTTATTTTTGCTCTATTCAGCGGACGCTGTGGCGCGCAGGCGCGATAAGCCCGCCTGTATAGGTGCGTCATTAAAGCCAGTTTTTGATGCGCACGCGACTCCGACCCGCATTATCTTTTTATCGTTGCACCCCATGTGCAGGGATTAACGTGTGGGACAGAGGTTTGGAACTTTGACGAATATTGTGCTATAGTTTAGTAGATATAAACGTTTGTGTCAATATTGTAATAATATAAATATTTTTTACAAAAAAATATTAATAAGGCATGCATTTTGAGCTTTTTTGTTACCTAATATTAATTTTATGCCAGGTATGAAAATATTCAAAAGGATCAACTTCTGAATATATTTATACCTAACATTATATTAATTAAATTAACAAATTATCAAATCATTCTCAACCATTATCAAAATTGTATAAAAACCAGTACCATTAATACCATTCATAATAAAAACCCTACTAAAGGGGTTCTAAAAAACTGAACATCAGTGCATTACCTCTGGCTATAGGTGCACAATAGAACGTGCGTGTGTCACCGAACAAATATTGCATTACCCGCGTCCTCCGCGCCTTTCCCCCCGCACGGCACGCGCCGTGTGTAGCGAGAGTCCATTGTGTCGTCCCCTGCACCGCTCATGGCTTGGACACCCTACTCGCTAATCCCACGGAAATTGCATCATAAGTGGCACAGATTATTTTTTTCTTAATTTTTGTTGTGTTTAGTTTTTGGTGAGAAGGTATTGATTTTCTATTCTATTCTAACCGTGGGTTTTTCCTAACACTTGGATTTTGGATTCCATAATTCAGAAAAAAAAACTACACCCACCACCACCATTTTTCTTCATAGTTTTAGTACACTGAACTTAATTATTTTTAGGGCACCATTTGCTATCTATGAAAGCACGGTTGGTATGTCTTCTTTGTTGGTATTTTGATGTTTTACCACAACCTGTCTTGTTCTATGATTTGGCGTTGCATCTCTCTAAGAAACTGCCATCTGTTGCCTCAACTCAAGGGATGCTGCGTGACAGCGTGATTGATGTTACCCATCCACCAAATCGCCTCTTACGATATCTATGGGGAGACGTGAAGTGGCAGACGTCTTTACCTACCGTCTAGTAGGAAAACCCAACATGGACAGTAGCGAAATCTAGAAATGAAGCGGTTCCTTTTAATACATTACATAAATACAGTAAGTGGTCACCCACAACCGTCTGTGAATGAAGAGAAAAGTAAAGTCTAGGTACTTATTAACAAACATGAAGACAGCACAAAATTGACTAATTATTCGCAAGCAATTTACAAATATAATTCTACTTCCTATCAACACCATAAATAGAAATCCCCATTTGTAGACCGCCCCAAAATCGTTCCTTTCATAATTCAAAAGACCGAAAATGGACTACACCATTCACGTTAAATATCAAAAATTCCTGCAGTCCAAAGAAATAACATTGAATTAGAAAACAAAAGGGCTAAGGGTGGCTATCGCGGCCGCCATCAGAGCATGCGGGTAAGGAAATTATTAATTTGGACCTATTAACGTTACCTACACCAATTGAGGACAAAAAGGTCCCCTTACTACCTCGGAATACCTTTTTAATAAAGGGATATGGTAAGCTGTTATGTCTTTGACAATGAATGATGAGTTTTGGGAGGTCAGAGGTTGTGAGAAGGTACCGAGGAGTTCAGTATTGATGGAGGTAAACGAGTTGAGAAAATATGTGCAAATCAAGTCGGAGAAAACGAAAAACATTAAACTTTGTTTCTTGATTCCTTCATCATTAGGTTTCCATTTGACAAATGGAATGCAACGCAATGCAATGTATGGTAACCTACCTTCTTTGTATACCTGTACACATTGTATACATGTATACCTACTTTAAAACTTCAAGATTGATGATTCAGATCGAACTGTTATAAACCCCAATTTCAATTTAGATTTTCTATAAATCGAAACAGCTGCTGACTTGATTCGAACTGATTGATTCAACATTGTAAAGATGACTCGGATTGATTTATAGTTCTTTGATGCTTAAATATCAACATTTGTCGAAGCATTTCCTTTACTTTCTCTTAAAAATAAAATAGTACAAAACACAAATAACAAAATGTTCCCTCTGAAACCCAACACCTCAACTCTACCACATAAAATAAAACACCTCAAACTCATGATATAAGGGTTCAATTGTTACCTTTTGATGTGCACTAAAAACGCTTAAAACTATCTCGGAGGGTTCTGTATGCGGGCTCTCTATTAGCTGGAGTTCGGACTCGCCCTTAGACTGTGCGGGCGACACCTTTACAAAGTGCGGCCTTTATTTAATTTCTCACTACATTTTATGCTACAAAGGGATTTTAAGGGATAACTAGTTTAGTTAGGGTTGCTGCTCGTATGTAAAACATGTGGAAGAATGGATTCTAAAGCTGTGGTAAGTGGTGCTAATGTTCTACGGTGGCTACGGTAATTGTTGACTGTGAAACAAACCTAAACACGGGACTAATTAGGAATACCTACATTATTGTTGAAATAGGTGATGATTGATGGAACTAGAAACAGCCTCTAGTTGTACTTTTCTGATCATTTTGTGGTAGCCATTGAGAGAATCTTAAAGTTTAGTATGATTGTGATTTAAACAGCTAATTGACTATTGTCATAGTAGCTTATGGAATCTTAAAGCGTACAACCGAAACACATGACATCAAGTAATTATTCAATAACACAAAAGCAATCATCGTCATTATGAACCCGGAATCACCGAACGTTCTCAAACCAATTGGTCAGTCTCCTAAAAGTATAATAGTTTAACAAGGTGAGTCGACCATGTCCAGTCAGCTGACTGCAATCAACTCGACTGATATACTACAAGTAGTGGCGACACCTACACGTACCTACCTGAAGCACCTCAGCCAATTGGCGGATTTGGGTCAGATGGATTAGGATAGATTGTATCGTCTTGTCTTGAAAATCGTAGTTATTGGATGAATTGGTTATTGCTTTAAGCTTAATTTTTTCATATTTATTCATTCTCTAAAAATCAATCAATCACCAGATAAAATAGTCTTAAAATAAAAGATCCTAAAAATGGTAACATCAATATGATTGTTAACAATTTCTGAAAGCTTATGGCCATTTAATGGCGCTTCTAGAAATAACGTATGTTCCTTTGTTTCTTCCGTACACGAATTAATATTTTTACACGCGAACTAGGAATCTTTAGAAAAAAAAGCTAAAATCACGGCCATAACATCGTGTTTCATTATAACATCAATAATATGTATCTTAAGAACGAAGGTATTCACTCAAAGTAGAGTATAACTTCAGTCCAATAGTCCCGTACAAACCAGAAACAATGCGTTAACACTGGTTCAAGGTAGGTACTTGAGACAACAAACTCTAGATTGCACGTACTCGTGCGCGCGGGCACCCTACGCGTCGCCCGTACCTGACAGCACCTAAACTGACTCAATTGGTCTACATGTGGGTCAGTAGAAGAGAGAGTAGGGTGGAGTGGACTAATAGGAAAACTTTATTTATGGATTTGCTACTCATGAAGTTTCACTTGTTTAAAATAAAAACTAAACTAATTTTACCTTGCATATCCTTTTTTTTTTTCTTTCGAATCGTCGCATCGAAACCCATAGAAGTAAAGCTGATAATGCAGTAGTGCAAATATTATAGTAATTCATGTTGACGGTGAGGCTGACAAACCTAGGTATTACCAGCGTACAGGTATCATCACTTGAGGAAGCTCTTTAAATTAACTGCACCTGTAGAAGAAAAGTAAAATAGGTACTTTAACATCATACATCTACAAATAAAACCAAAATACAAAGTTTATGTTATTGCTTACTTAAACACTCATTTCATTTCCAGAAAACTAAAACACACAAAGAATATTGAGTATCATGGCAGCTCCACGCCACTTGCTGTGCTCACGTGGATCCTAATAACTAAATTGTTGTTTGAGTCACCGGCCACCTGGCGGGCGATCACCTAAAATGTCTCTCAATTGACTGTCATCATCTGTATCATGTGTGCACGTTATGTCGTATATTTAGATGTAGTTATGTGGGCAATTTGATAGCGTTTTATGAATATAAATGAAGAAGTTTATGTTTATGGATATACTAATTATATGTACTACTGGTCTGTTTACCTGCCAAAGCAATGATAATGACCAAGAACATGAGCTATAAATGAAGGTCTTTCCATAGATGAGTGAGCCACAAGATCAGATTTTTACCTGCACCTGTCTTATTTCGGCCAATATGGTGGGGACTCGAAAAGCTATTTTTCTGCTTCTTGGTCTCCACTCAAAGAATCGTTACCTCTAACAATGACAAAATACAATGATATAAGAAGCATGTCAGGCATATTTCTATGAATAAACACACACAAACAAATAGTCACAGGTTTTATGTTTATCTACCTATATCCACATGTAATATTCTTGATAACACAAAATAAAATATCAATCATTTAAAGGTAACTTCTTTCAACTTAGATACAACAGTTCACAACCCGTAATGAGTTCGCCCTCTACCTTCGCGGTCAAAATCATAAAGACCCCGACCAATAAAAAACATTAAAACAATATTTTGCAAAGCAATTAAAAGCTCTCATCATCACCTTATCTTCCGATCTCTGCCCGCATCGGACTGCCCGGGCATGTACCGGGAGACGGCAGGCAATTGAGTCCGATGAGGGACCAGACGGTGGGCACTTACTACTTAATGATACACCAATTACAAATGCTGTGGTATCGGTGTTAAAAGACGTTATGTGTAGATACATATATAAAAGGACTGATTTTATGGAAAAGCAAGTTAGTTGATCGGTTGTAATTACGAATACTAGTCATTTTTGTCGTAGTTATTTTAGCTAATTTTTCAGATTTTTTTAAATAATTTGTATTGGTAAACCTACTCCGACTTAATTCTAAGCACTTTTTTTAAGTATTTAGTGCTAATTTTTGTAAGTTGTTTAAAACTTTTTGCAATTACTACTTTTGCTAATTAAATCTCTACAAGTCTATACCCACGATTATTTCAAAGTCAAAGTCAAATCATTTATTTCAATAAGGTACATAAAAGGCACTTTTGAACGTCCCAATGTTTAAAAACCTGAATATTACTATCCTTAATGAAATCTAAACAATAGTTCCATTCTATCTACCAAGCTTCACACTCGGCTGCACACACTCTAACTTTTATTTACCCTTTACAAAAGCGTAATAACATATTAATGTGTCCGCCAGGGCTGCTATCGATCGCTTCATCGCCGTGTAACTCGATACTCGTTACCGAACAAAAGAGCGCCAGGTGTTCAACCCTAGCTCGCTGATGGTCGAATCTCTCTTGCAATAATATAGGGGTAAAGATGACTCGAAATTGAAATGCTGATGTTGATGTAGGACCAAAATTTAAAAATGAACATGTTTTTTTTGCATTGGTACTGGTTTTTGTCGTAATTGGGGTGTAAGTACTTTAGGGTAATTTTGCATTTACCTGGTAGGATATTCCTATTTTAAACACGAAAATGTGGTATTATTTGTTATTTATAAACGATAACTTACCGATTTGATTAAGAAAGCTACGGGATTAACGCCATTAAGATTTTTTCTAGAGAATATCTTTTTTTAGTTTGTTTAATTCTACTTCAGGGTTACTCGTTGTTTCGTCTAGAGAGCTAGGCCATTCAATCATAATTTAAAGAAACTGTTACCTAGATTCAAGAGGCTTGCTCAAAATAGGCACAATAATAAACAACATGAATGGGTTATTCTGGGAAATAGTTTTAGGTTTTCACCCGAGAAAATAATAATACCTTCCAAAAAAGGATAACTAAGTGGTAATCGATTAAGAATTTTTTATCGTCAGAGAAATTCTAAAATTCAATAATAATACCTATCTTTCAGGTGTACCGACAGTTAAGGATTAAATGATTAAGTGTAGAATTTACCTAATTAATTGACTAGCACATCGTGATTTACCTACTTATTGTTCCAATTTACCCTTGTACAAATCCATAAGCATCAAATCAAATTATAATAATAGAAATAACAAATCGAACCAATCTAAGATGTTTTACATAATATTGGTAGCCTTCTATCACAAAACTAACAAAAACTAACCACTATCTAGTACACTACTAGACAGACATAATA
Organism: Dryobota labecula; assembly: GCA_947523025.1. Taxonomy (NCBI): domain Eukaryota; kingdom Metazoa; phylum Arthropoda; class Insecta; order Lepidoptera; family Noctuidae; genus Dryobota; species Dryobota labecula. The sequence continues at coordinate 1,338,423 of OX383289.1, read as the reverse complement.
ATAGTTTTTTTTTTTTTGCTGTATGTAACCAACGGCGAAGTGCCAATTTTTGTAAGAGAGAAGCAGATACGAAGTCAATTTTAACTTACTTACTTATCAATAAAGAAAAAATATTTTTTTAACATATTAATAAAAGTCTTTCCTTTACTAAATTTAACACCATCTAACACTATCACTACACAAACAAAAATTTCAATGTTTTACAGAAATAAACTCAACTATATTAGGCATATAAATAATCGAATAAAATACCATCGAACAGGTGAAAACTAAATAAATTGTGCAGTATGAGGAATATTGCACATTTCAATATCTCGTTATCGCTGATGCATTTCTCTATCTTTGTCTCTATTGTAACCCGTTGTTGCGGCTTGCTCTCGTCCATATCAAGCTGTGCCACGTGACCTAAAGTGACGTCCGACGGGATTGCTATTGTATGTATGTTTAGTTCCCGATTATGACGTTTTGGCGCCGGGTAATTTTACATTTTTTTATCTCCTATTAAAAATAGGCGATTTGTTGTTTGAATGTTATGGTGAATTATATAATACTCGATGTGTAACTTTTTTGGCAATAGTAGATACTACTCGTATTGACTGTGCCATTTTTCGAAATCCGTAGGGAAGCCGGTAGGAATCATAATGTATGGTGCTTTCGCCACTGGTAGGTACCATATATACTTTCGTTTTTAGTAACAAGCAGTTTTTTTTTTTTGACATTAGAAACAGACACTTCAATTTTTTTTTTTTTTTGTACAGCCCGTTTATTGTACTTTAGTTATTTTCATAGTGTAATGTCGTACGGTATTCTGTTGTGGGGAAATGCCGCCGACATTCAGTCTATCTTTGTTTTGCAGAAAAGAGCTGTTCGATCAATTTATAAATTAAGTTCGAGACACTCTCTCAGAGAGAAATTTAAGGAAATTAATGACTGACTGTGCCTTTTCAGGATATTTTTGAAAATCTTTTATATGCCCATAAAAACATAAAATTATTTAAAAAATACAGTGATATCCATAATATAAATACTAGGAACAAACACATGTATGTTGTACCTAAAACTCGGCTCAAGAAAATAGGTGGTTCGTTCAGATGTCAATGTATACGCTTTTATAATAAACTTCCAAGCCACGTTCAAGATGTAAGCATTAATAAATTCAAATCATTCATTAAACGTAAGTTGTGCCAGAAAGCCTTTTATACCATTAAAGATTATATTGAGGACAAAAAGGCTTGGGATTGAGCTGCTCCAAATTTTACATATTGAAACTTTTTTTATTGTGTTTGCTTTATACACATTGACATGAATATTTACTTGTGAAGTATAATATTATTATTTTAATTATTGTGAATGTGAAGACTATGTGGGTCTTTATTTTAATTTTTTTCTTCTCAGTATTTATTTTTCTGATCATGGTATGGCAGTTTCAGTAATTTATGCGGCCTGCCCAAATGTCCTTTTTTTGGTATTGTTCGTCGTATCGTTGAGCTCCTTGTTCTGAGTTGAGCTGCACGATTACTGACAAATGTGTGCACTAAATGGATAGGTCCACTCAATCTGTGTGATTCTTTCTTCAAAAGACCATTTCAGACACCAATCTACATGGTCTTCACATGATTTGACCAAGATTATGTCTGTACTTTAAAAGAAACTGTGATCTCTGAGTTTGTTTCGGTCTTTTTTCTCAGAGTAGTCAGATACGAAACGCCGACCTCATCTAGTTTTAAAATATGATTGACGTGTAAAAGTGTTTGTAAAAACCTACTTACAGAAATAAAACCATTTATCATTTATCATTTATTTGTATGTAGGTATTGTACAGATGCCAAACTCAAAAAGTCCTTTGTCAAACTTAAAAGACGTTGCTCAACTTTTGTAGTTTTGTGCCTCTGCGCATGCATCGATGGCGCGATGGCGGCGCAACAGAATGTTGCCATTTTAAATATTATATTTTGTGCAATTATTACGATTGTTTTCTTACTTATTTATTTTTAATTTGTTTTTCAAAGTTTGATCTAGATACCTATGTACTTTAATGCTGTACCGGTCGACGTCATCAAGTCAACACCGGCTGTCGCTGAAAACCAGCGCTGTGGCTCTGAGCCGCAGCACTATGCTGGGATGTGAACCATACTGTCCCCATTTGTTTTTTGTTTTTTTTTTGTTGTTTTTTTATTTTTTATTCTACGATGGGTTTACTCTTGTTCTTTATTTTATACGTCATATTAGGCGTAAATAAACTTATGTTCTTTCTTTTTTCTTTTAGGTCTTGTCTCGGATTTCTAGATAAAGTTTACATCATCAATATCATAGAACTCGGTATCTCTATTTCTAAGAGATCCATTGAACGAACTTTTGAATGCACATATTTCGGCTGTTTCTCATTTTACTAAATTGATTTCCTCCCAACTTCCACTCACCTCCGGGTACAATAAACCCCAACATACTGAAACCGTTTAATTATCGTTCACAAACCATAATCCACAAACATAATCCGTTGACCCAGTACAAGTCAAACAGACAAAATTTATTAATCGCCGGGTCTTCGAGACCCGTGCAAACACTGCAGGGTTACGCTTAAGTAATTACCGTGGGCCTGTGGACTGTGGACTTGTGGAGCCCGCTCTCATAGCTTGCCATCGACACTCGATTGTTTAGTGTGTGTTACGTTAATTTGGGGGTAGTTTTAGATATTTGTTTATTTATCAGATTTTTGGAATTTACGGCCCAGATAAGCACAAGATAAATTAGAAATGTTTAATTTTAATTTTAAATAAGGTAAGTTTTAGTTATGTACCAGACAAGCTACATATCTAAAACTTACCTGGATGTAGGATCATTGAACGTACAGATAAGTAGGGGAACTCTCAGCCAGATTCTGTATTTCCCGATAGCTATGTAGCTGTAACCTGGGAGTTTTCATGTTTTGAGTAACACAACTTCTAGGAAAAAAGTGGTGAAACGTGCTAATTCCATCGTTTTCATTTGTAATTTAACTACGTTGGACCTTCTAAGAATTGCATTGGGAAAAATAATTGCATTAAAAAATTTGTAGTCACTTTATATCACGATTTATGTGCCCAGTTCCTTTAGCAGGATAATATTTCAATAAGAAAAGAATTCTCTCATAATAAGGTATGCATTTAAATATTCTATAATATGGAAATTCTTTCCTATGATAATACGTGGATGGAGGAAAAACAAGGAGTATCTAATATCAAATTCCATAATTTGTAATAGCTAAGAGGAAATGCATTATTAAAATGCCCGTACACTTCTTAAACGTTATATTATAATACTAGGTATTTCTTAAAAGTTATTTGTATGTAGTAGTAGATATATTGTTTCTACACAACTTTACTGCTTTGTATCATTTTAATTTTATTTTATTCTATTAGGGAAAGTTACAGCTAAACTTATACAGTGTTCTTAAACAATATGAAATTGAAGGCCATTTACAAACTACTGATAAACAGAGAGGACAAATATTTTAAATCTATTTTAGGTTCGAATTCAGGTTATAGGGATGATAGGTGAACTGTTACCAATATAATAATCTACTAAATATAACTATAGTGGATGAGCCCACGTAACTTAGTTTTATACAACCGATTTAAGATTGCCTTAAGTAATATCAGTATAATTATTCAACACGAAAAAATAATTATCCAATCAATTAAAATAGTTTTAAATGTTTAGTTCTTTTTACAATCTGCAACGAAATTAAATATTATACCTATAGATACCTACCTACGTATTACAGACAAGATTTTAATTACAGCACCTATACACACAGCACATGATGGCAGGGTTCATGGCAATCTCAATCCATTGTTTGGTGCGCAAACAAAGCATCTTACCCTCAGGTGAAACTAATAACTTTTACCACCACCCTGTACAAACATGCTACAGTATGATCATATTTTGTGTACCCACTCGTAGTGTTGATTGAATACCGTCGATGAGATTTTTCTTTGTTTTGGGAAAGTAATTAGCTGATTACAAAAACAGTCTGAAAAGTTGGAATGAATAAAAGATTTCCTGAAGAAAATAAGAGTTCTTAAAGAAAATAAAGGTACTACCATTTAATTGCATTTCAGTTTAGATGCCTAATTTTATAGTGTTTAATAAGTATTTTAATTAAGAATACACAATAAATATTAATGTAAAAATAGATCTGCAATTTCCCCATTTTCCAATCAATTTGACATTCATTTACATTTTAAAAACTTTCATAAAATTTGCGATCTCACCGTGAACAAAATGTGAACTCTCTTGCTAGTTTGCATTTTCAGCAAAATCTTGATAACATATTCATCTAACTAATAACAATAAAATGTAATACTTCCAGAGATAGGTAAGTAGCATGTTGTACTAAAGAATTATTCATTACCTACGCGTGGGGGACAAACGCATAACCTCGCAGTTATTGCATGTGTAAGTAACGGCACGTGTGCTTTTGCCCTTATGAATTGTCTGCTTTGTAATGTTTACCTCTTCGGCTTGTATTTGTGATCTTTGCAACATGAATAGATACGGGTAATGAAGTAGGTATTTGGGTTTCTTTGACGTATTCTCTTTATAAAAAATCTGAGTTAAAGTTTTTCTCTCGCATTGTTGCATCTTTCGCAAGAGAACAGTATCACTTGGCCATTTCATTGACTTTAAGCAACTACTGATTTAATCAGTCCAGAGATCGTAATAGGTAGAAATTACCTAAACTTCGAGGAAAAGAGGAATACCTCCTCTAAAATCCCAGAATAATTATAATAACGTTTAAATTCCGGGATTTAAAAACCACGATTTATTAATTGGACTTTATCTATACCTAGGTACAAATGATTGATTTGAAGAATGATAATTATATTTAAAAAAATTGGGTCCCGTACTAAAACTATTAAATTAGAGAGCTTTGTTTTACATATTATAGGAAAATTAATTTTTGAAAAGTTAGTTGGTTATTGTGGGTATATTATTTTGCTATAAAAAGGATATTATCCACTCTCTGTTACTTCCTTCCTCGAAGTTTAGGTAAATACCTAACCTAACCTATTCTGATCTCTGTTATTCACTTATGTGGGACTCAAAGGTAGATCTCTGTTTCGCAACTCAATATCCATGTGGGTCGCCCAACGGCATCGCGATAGACCCAAGCGTAGGTGTTGGGATGAGCTTGACGCCTATAGGCGGGATTGGTCCATGTTGGCGCAAGATCGAGTTGAGTGGAAAACGGAAAGGGACGTTTTTGCCCTGCAGTGGGCCAGCACAGACTGATTTATTATTATTATTTATTCAGGAATTTCTCAGTAGCAGCCCGGAGTCTGGATTTTTTCCCGGTAGATGGCAATAGGCTCGCCCCCTCTTACAGGGGACTTAAACATAACTGCCGAAATGTGGATGTACCTACCTACTATAGGTACACCTCTGCCTAACCCTTCGGGGAAACAAAGCGTGATGTTATGTTATTTATCATATAAAAAATAGTATCTTTGCTATTAAGAAAAGGTAATTAATACTTATTGCATTTGTACTTAGGGGGACAAACATGTAACTTTCTACCTATTAAAATGGATTGAACCATATCGTCTAGTGTATGAACAGCGACTGTTATTAAATAATATCTATCCTTTGTAGAACGCTCCTGTTACTCGGTGCACCGCAGTTTCCCAGAACCTGGTTATTGTTCGTAAGGCGGGGGCACACAGTCTCATAACTAGCGCCGGCTGCGAATATTTGAACGATGTTATTAATTCAGGTGGAACGCAATATTGTCTGTAGCTAACCCACTTATTGCATAGTCAATTAAACTTTCATGTACCTACCACATGAATTGTTATTGAAGTCAAGTAATTATTTGGTCGCGAAAATTAATGTTTTCACAGAACAATAAAGATGTGGTTTTCATAACCATAATCAGGACATGTGCATAACTGTTTTTTTTTTAATTTTTATTAATTGTCATTGTGCAGGATCAGGTTTGTTCGTCCAAAATGAAACGATTTGTAGTTTAACGGTGTATATTTTTTATACAGTTCTTTTCGTTTAATATGTATTCGCTTGACTGTTGGCAGTTCGAAAAAGAAGAAGAAAACATTTTTAAATATTGACGGAGAATCTAATTGAAAAAGAGACCGAATATGAAATGACCGATACATTTCTTGTGGACAGTTATCGTCATATGAAGTGAGGATTATTCGAATGAACAAAACTAAGCTTAACTATGGGTAGTTTGTTGCGCCACTTCATCCAAGCTAAAGCAACGGTGAGCAAGTTTTGGGCAACTGCGCTATGTAATTTTGACAAAAAATGCTGATTCTCAACCTTATTTGAATAAACACTTTTTATTTCTGATTTAAGCATATTCATCTATCAGCTTATTTGATTGGCACAAAGCACAAATTAGTACGTACCTACTTACTTTTTATGTTGGTTCATCTCAATACTCTCCCCGGAATTTACTATGCTAGAGGTAGGTGGAGGATATAATCATATTAAACTGCCACATTTTATCTGTCCTGTAGATTGAGTGGCGTCCGCAGGGAGGCGCGGTAGTCTCCGGTCACACCGGCAGAGTGGCGGTGCCGCTATTCTGGACACAGCTTACCTATAAAGAAAGTTTTACTTTGTAATATGTCATTAATATTTTATATACTTAGATCATTTTATATTTTGTGAATGTGAGAACGTTGTAGGCCTAGTAGAGTGTAGATTTGTTGGCGGTTTTCTATTTTGTTAAGTACCTGGTAATTGTTGAAAGGCCTACACTATCCTCCGGTAAAGCCAATTATTTTTAAAAGAGTAACCATGGAGTTTCTTGCCGGCTCTTCTCCATAGGAAACGACTAATTGGAACCGTGCACCTAGCTTCTGACGTTTCATAAGTGCCCATGTAGGTTTATGTGAAATAAAATATTTTGATTTGATTTTGAATACATTTTTCTAATATTTAATTGTCAAAAAATAGTTTTTATCATGCAGGTGTCGATGATTGTAGTAAGCAATAGTCGTAGTCAGGCATGGCATGAAAATGATCATGAATATGATGATCTGGGTCAGTCTCTAGTCCCTGACCCAGATCGTATCTCTAATCCCATCCAAATTGAAGGAATCCACTTAGAGTAACTGCAATAAGCCAACCAAGGCAAGACCACAAAGTTAGGACAGGATTTCTGATCAGTTTATTGTCATTGTTATGACAACCGGGATAAATGACCAAACATTTTATCAATTTCATAGTAGCAAATAGTCCGTCAGAATACGGCCGCGTGTCCGAGCAAGGGTTGGGCCCTTCGCTGCATTCAATTATCTGACACGAAGCAGCATTGATGGGAAAAATCACACCATAATAGAAAACAACGGTGCGACTCACCGCGCACTAATCGTGTTAGCTACGTCATATCCTATTATTAGATACTGTGGATATTGTGTTGTTCTTAGCTGGCTAGGGAAAGGGTGAAAATATGTACTTTGATATTTCCCATACATATTACGAGTATATCGATAGCAGACAGTTAAAGGTATGTCTTTAAATAAAAAGTAGGGACGGTGACCCAGTCTACAGTTTTTACAAAGTATGAATTGATTCCTGCATCGATAAAAAACCAGACAAAAAAATAATTCAGGATAGTTTAGTTTTGGCGACGTATTTGCGCTTACCAAGAAGAACTAGATAGGTAGGTAATAAAAAAATCAAGAAAAAATATTCACAATTTCTGGACGAAATACTTTACATTGTTAAGAATAACGTACCAGGGACACAGCAGCATCTAAGAGGTAGTACCTAGTAAGTAGTAACATAGGCATCTTTATTCGTTACGTTGTCGAACCCTCCCGCGCTATCCGAATACCTTGACGAAACTTAATATCGGATGGAGGCTTGTGTATGGAGCCATTAAATTAGCTGCTACTCATGCACAAACGTGAGGCACTGTGAATGAACCTACTGTATGTCTACGTACTTCGAAGAGCTCCAACCATTCCTAGGCATCACTATTTGCTGATAACGGTGGAGGCATTTTCTAGACCTGTAGAGCCTTCATAATTATTTCTACCTAACTCTTTCTCCACTAACTCGTCCTGAAAATCTAGAATAAAAGTTTTTGCAAAGTAAAGAAGATTCATTCCGAGTTCTGGGGAGAAAACCCTATTCCACCTTTCTTCATTAATCCAATCGCGCTAGTAAGTTTCATGGCCAAACGCTAAGAAATTCGTGTTCGCATAGTTGTAGAAACGTTTAATTGTTCGCTCAAGGTCCGGCCTCGATTTATGAGCTGTAGGTGCGACGCCTCACATTCCGGCGTCACCCGCGCGTTTGGCCTATTTCTTCTACTGCTCCACACAGCTTCACACCAGTTTTCTGCTGAAGTTATTTAGGAAGGTCTTGGATACCGGGGTTTTGTGGAAGACATACATTTTTAGAACTTTGTTCTAATAAATTAATCTTGGCATTACTATAAACTCTTATCTCACAGGTACGACCACCCACAATTGTGTTACGTGCAGAAACAATTTATCAGTTTACTTAGGACATTGATCAGACTGCCTTGAAATAATGTTTATACCATTCCCCCTCTAAAAAGCTTATTTTATTCACTGAAAACAGTGAATAAAAAGCACTTTTAATCACTATTTTGGTATTTGAATTTAGAACGCACCAATACCTCCTTGCAAAAAAATACTCGATACAAACTCCTTGTGTAAATAACTCTTCGAGATTTGATTTGTCAACATTTTGGAAAAGGAGTTTAGCATTAGAATAAAAACTGTTTTGTGTTCTTTGCTGTCATTTTTAAATTGGCGCTATTTTGAATACTGTAAGTTAAACGAACATAGAGTTTAGTGTTACTTAATAATAAATCGATTGAAAATGCATTCAAATGATGAAGAAGATGTGTTAACACTTGAGTTTATGAAAGAGAGGGCGGCCGATATATTTTCCTAATTACTCTTAATTTTAGTAATTGTTCCAATTTTAGTGGCATTTCAATCTATTTATTCTTCCTTTTTTCTTCACTAAATGTCTATTTTCGCTTAAATCTTTCTTTTTCTCGTAGTCATGGTATAAAGTATAGTATGCAACTCTTGAATAAAACGGATTTATATCGAGGGCCATGAATCACTCGCGTCGCTCAGGATGCTCACACTTGAATCACTCGCTGCGCTCGTGATTCAATCATCATGAATAACTCCCTACGGTCGTGATTCAGTCGTTAGAATCCTTCACTTGCTCGCGATTCATCTGTGGCCCTTGCTTTAAATCCGTTCTTTATTCACTAATTGCATAATGTACTATTAAAATTTACAAATCAAATTCAAATCTGTTTATACCATAAAATGATTATTTTATTCACTGAAAACAGTGAATAAAAAGCACTTTTAATCACTATTTTGGTGTTTGAATTTAGAACACACCAATATATTTGACCTCCATCTCAATGCTATACAACCTCCTTGCGAAAAATAGGTACTCGATACAAACAATACTCGACGTCACGGTTGAAGCGATTGACTGCTGCGCTGCGTGTCGCGGGTTCGATTCCCGTACGGAACCAATATTTGTATGACCTACAAGTAGTTGTTCCGGGTCTGGCTGTTTGTGTACGTGACTTTAAATGTTTGTAAACGCACCCACAATACAGGAGAAATTCCTAATGTGGGGCAAAGTTAAAAAAAAAACTCCGTGTGCACTCCACGCCCTTCAATGTCCAAAGATGCCCCAGAGTTTCCTCCAGCAGTAAGTGCGGACCATCGACAGGAAATAAATATCGCTTTACAGGTTAAGCATCCTTAAAATAATATGACATTATAACATTATAACATTACTCCAAAATTGTTCAAATTTTAATGTGCATTTTAATTAATTTAACCTTCCTTTTTTCTTCATTAAATGTCTATTTTCGCTTTATCTTTTTCTCGTAGTCATGGTATATAGTATGCAACTCTTGAATAAAACGGATTTATATCGAGGGCCATGAATCACTCGCGTCGCTCAGGATTCTAACACTGGAATCACTCGCTGCGCTCGTGATTCAGTCGTTAGAATCCTTCACTTGCTCGCGATTAGTCTGTGGTCCTCGCTTTAAATCCGTTCTTTATTCACTAATTGCATAATATACTATTTTTCAACATTCAATGGAAAGTTAACTTGCCTATTCTTCGTCTCTATCAGCCAAAATACACCAATAAGTGTTCTTTCAAATATTTTATGCACAGCTATCAAAGCCAAAACTTTATCAAAACCTCCCAAACTGATACCTCAACCTCATTAATAACCGCCACGTCTGCCTACCTCGGAAGGTGGCGCCGACATGTCGCGGCGTCCCCGCCACGTCCCCGTCGCGTCGCCGCCACGCCGCCACCGCAACACGGAGCTACCTCATTAAACTAACTTCGTTTTCAATCTCCGCCGCGTGCCGCGTGTTTGAGGTATGACGCGATTGATAGTCGCTGCTTTAGAACGGTTTAGTGAAGTTTCTAATGCCGTGTGTGTTTTGGTGTTATTAATTAGATGCGTTGAGGTGTACACAACGTGTGTGTGTGTAAACAACACATGACTAAGCAGAAACCCTATCAGACATAACCGAAGTAACTTAGAATGGAAAGGTTAATTGTCACATGGTATATTGTTGATACTTATTATATCTTGGACATCCATTGGACACAGCATTGAAAACTAAAGATTAATCCAATAAATCTTGTGTACCTTGCAATAAGAAGCCGTGTTTCAATCCACTAGTTGGTGGCTCCAAAGTGCCGTCCACAAAGCTAAGAGAATGACTTCGTAGTCTAAAAGTTAATGATATCTTCAGGCTGGCGACTTGTTGTGACGTCACGATGACGTAGCGAGCGCCGGGTGACACAATAAACACGTCCAACAGATCGTTAATCAACGACAACTCACCTTACCAGGCCGGCAGCACGGCGGAACTGGGCTTAATTGTTGTTTAGTTTACAGATTAAGCCGTAGTTAAGGATTACATTGGAGTAAGTGAGTTAAAGTAATGTTCAAAAGATCAAGAGGATGGACAGAGGTCATGACCGTTTTGTAAGACCACGGTTTATTCTTAGGACCACCTGCAGCATCAGAATTGTCTTATTTAATTTTATTAGGCACATAAATGGCACTTTTGAAAGTCAAAATTTACACGGAAATAAAATTGATTCTAGTTGCCCCTTCCAAAAAGTAGTTTCGAATGGAGAAGAATGGGCAAGAAACTCCACCGTTACTCTTTTAAACTGTTTTACAATACTTTGTATATTGATGTACTTATACAAAGTATTGTAAAACAGTTTATATCATTACATGTGAAGACGATGTACCCAGCATAAAATTACTATACCACAACAGGTAAAAACAATAAAAAATGAAGCAATGACGGATAAATTAAATATGTGTTAGAAACATGGATTGGACATATATTAGTCCTCCTTATCGATTTCGATAACCGCAGAATAGATTGGATACTATCATCGACGTTAGCATTTCCCTGGTGGTATATGTTATCTTGATAATTTACTCGAATTCTCTCCAGGTGGCGGGTATTCTGGATGGAGGAGAGATAGATACCGAACCGAACCGAACCGAACCGAACTTTTTATTAATCGACCCTTCATTTTAGATCCGCTCATCAGAATCGTTACGTTGCCCATTTTCATCAAAAATCCTCTAGCCGGTATGCCAAATCTTCGCAAAATCTAAACTCCCATTAACACAGTGCCATTAGCCCATCTAGAAACAATAGAATCACCTTGACACAACACGGTTACTTCAGACAACAGGAGCAGTGGGTGACAGGGGGTGACCCTGGGGGGTGACCCGGGGGTGTAGGGGGTGATAATTAATGACGTCACTCTGGCAGGTGCACAATGACTGGAACTGCTCTGGAGGTGACGAGGCAGATTTTTTTATCTGTGCTGGCGTCATACGCACTGAAGTGAAAGTTTTGGTGCTAGGGGGTTTATGGGCAAAGTTAGGTGTAATGTCTTGTTTTATGTAGTTTTGGGATATTATCATCCTAAAGCTGAAAACGAGGTATTCAATTTTGATTGAGTAGAAACTGATACTGAAATAGAAAAGCCTTATTAAAACAAGTTTTCAATTTCAATAAAGAGTTGAAATTGAAAACTTGTTTTAATAAAAACACTCGTAGATACACGTTTGCCGAATTATTATTCAATAATGTTAATAGGCCTCATAAACAAACACTCAAAACGGAATCTCAATATCAGCACAATACATTACCTCAAAATATATGAATCGATGTTCCACTGAACAATTTACAACGCGGACAATAACGTGCGAAACAATGGCGGAATATCCGTATCCGCACATCCGCGGCGGCTACAATCTGGCGGACGCTTTACCTGAAAATCCACATTAATTCATATTCCGACGCGAAAACAATGCGGACAGCGGAAACCTGTCCGCGGTCTCACCAACGGATTTTACACGCGGATGTACACCTCTAGTAACTCTCAAACACTCCGAAATTCACTTTATCTACAAAGTAATAGAGCTGAAATCCCATTGGAATTGCAACTTGATCGCATTTACTGTAATTCATTTTATAAATAACCTAAACATGTAAGTGATAAAGTTGAAATCAGTTTGTAGCACAATAACTGGGCATCGGGATGATCTCTCGAGCGTTTTGAAAATGGAATAGCAATTCTTGTCACCTGCGATTGGTGTACATTCGAAATACAAGCTTAATTCGATATGTATATGTTCGGTTTTGCTTTGATATACGTTAGTGAAGTGGTGATTGAAAGCTAAGACCTACGATAGAGTGAAATTGAACCCTAAATGATTCTCCCTAGGGTTTATTTTCTCATGGATGTGCAATAAGTGGACACTGACAGGTGCAACAGTGTGGAAGGCTCTACAAACGGCTGATTTCGCATACAGTATGGCGATCCATCCGTTTCCGCAGCGATTATGAGGTGGGGTGTGAATCATGTGTAGATAAACCGAAGGCTTAATTGATATTTTTGAGCATTGCATTAAGTTCAGCTTTCAGCAGCTTTATCTGTGTTAAACAGATTTCGAACAAAACTGGCATTGCTATGAAAGTAGCGAAAATGCGTTCAGGATAACAATTTCTGTCCCTTTCGCGTTTATAATTTTAGAAGCTTAGGTTAGTACTTTATCAAATAGATATTTTAAAGAGGCCTTCAATAAAATAATAGTCATCGTATTACGAACTCTTACCTTTTCTTATCCAATGAACTTACTCAACCAAAACGCCATTGATCGACGCCTCATCCTAAAAATTCTTGACAGATTGTGCATTTCGTAAGTTAGCAATGTCGCAAACAGATATCAAATACTGTACCTGTTTTGATTAATTTGTCAATAGTACTGTATGAACATATGAAATATCTCTATTAAGCACTAAAATATGAAATGCAGTAATTATTATCGTAACACTGAATATTTAGTTTTAGATATAAAAATAGTATTTGGATTTTTTCCACCTAAAACTATCACAACACCTAATTCAGTGTTATGATTGCAATTCATAATTCGTAGGGGAGGAACTTGTGGCTAAGTAATAAGCCGCACGGGTCAATCGACCAGGTTCAATCGCTACGCTTGCCGCGGTTGATCCGTGGATGGGTGACCATCTTTACATACTAAGAGCCCATCGTGCCTAGAAAAGCACGTTACGCCCATTCGTGGATCTTTGACAGTTGTTATGGGTCATCAGAAAATCGAAAGTCTGACAACCAATCTTACCAAAGGGTATCGTATTACCCAGTTACTGGGTTGTGGAGGTCAGATAGGCAGTCGCTCCATGTGAAATACTGGTATTCAGCTGCATCTGGTTAGAATGGAATCCGACCCCAATATAGTTGGGAAAAGGCTAGGCAGATTATGATGATATTCATAATTTATATTTAAGTGCACTAAAGAGCGATATTTCCATACATCTTAATTATTATCATGATTATATCTAGGTATTAAAAAACCAACAAAAACAGGTAAATATTTAACAGCCTTGATCATAGACACTAACTGCAACATTCAAACCAATCATCTCAAGGAACAGGCGCTAAAATACCAACATTCCTTTATCTCTGTCGTGACTAGTTCCAATTGTCCACGTCATCAGCTAATCCGTAACAAGCGGACAATTAAATGATTTGTCGCGCCGCCAACGAATTGATCCAGTTAACAGATAGCGAACGTTGGCGACTGTACTGAGACACAGACGGTCATACAGTGGTACTATGTTCTTTGTTTGATGTATTGGCTTTTTGAAGAATTGTTCGGGTTGCTTAGATTGGTGATCAAGCCGGATTAAGAAAGAGCCACGTACGTTTGTCTATGTGATACCAGACAGGAAAGGTATCTCTGCTAGTCAGATAGGGGAAAACAGTTATGAGCTTCCTCTTGTTCTGCATAAGGAAACTTCTAGTTTTCCAGTAAGAAAGAACAACAAGATAATAGCAGCATCATAAAAAGGCGTTTTTACAGAAGGCATCATGTCTGCCTCTTTACGCTAAAGTTATTATTAAAAAAAAACGTAATTCGTTATTTATGACCGTTTTCAATAACACTACGCGATACTTAAATGTAATACCTTCTATGCTACTAAAAGCACACTGTTGGATTTCAAGTCAGTGCTAAGCCGAGCAAAGTCAAAGCATTTATTTCAAATAAACCAATTACAGGCACTTTTGAATTGTCAAGGGGTTTGGATAATCGGAAAGATGAAGCTGTTGCCGTAGCGCAATAGGTTCATATGGAAAAGGACGGGCAAGAAACTCCACGGACACTCTTTTAAAACAAAATATTGGTTACATCTTTCGTGTTGAAATTTTACATGTGAGAAAAATGTAGAAAGACGTGCACGTTAAAAGCGTCCGTAATAAAAAGATAAAGAAATTAAAACAAATTAAACTAAGAGTTGACCAGTCCCAATTGACGGCGCCCGTTCACGAACATGACGCATGGATCAGCACCATTTAGTTCAACCATATTGAAGGGAACTTAATGATCCACCACACGCGCCACCGCCAGCGAGAGATTTGTGTGAGCATGACATACTCTCAGCTGCCAGGGCGCATTCAAGTCAATGAAAGACGTAACCAGTAAATGGTAGCTTTATAATAGGTACATAGTGCTCACACATGTGCTATGCAATTTATTATAATAGGTTGGGGAAAAAGTTTCTTCGCATTTTTTAAGAAAATTCAAAACATTTTTTAATATAGTTTATTCACATTTAACTATAGTATGTAGGTACCATTTTGTTCGATAACTTTTTGCCATCTTGTAGGTAGGGACATTATCCCATTGCTATAGAAATTTTGGGACTTCTGATCAAAATACCGCGATCAAGTGGTTTTGGCAGTCCTCTCGTGATGTTAACCTGACACTGCCTAAAGAATTCTGACGAGACCGAAACAGGTGGAAATCTGAAGGTGCAAGGTCAGGACTATACGGCGGATGCATTAACACCTCCCAGCCAAACTCTCTTAATTTTTGCTGAGTGGCTAAAGATGTGTGAGGTCTAGCGTTATCATGATGCAAACCACACCGCTTCTGTTGATTCATTCCAGCCGCTTTCTCTCAACTTCTTGCTTTAATCTCATCAGTTGTTCGCAGTAGAGTTCAGAATCGATGGTCCTGCCTGTTGGTAACAGCTCATAATGAATAATGCCCTTCCAATCCCACCACACACACAGCATCACCTTGTTGTGAGTTAACCCGGGTTTCGCCACAGTCTGTGAAGCCTGACCGGCCTTTGACCACGACCTTATTCACACGTTGTTGTCGTACGTGATCCACTTTTCATCACCAGTTATCAGCTTCTTCAAAAATGGTTTGGTTTCATTACGTCGTAATAAAGAATCACAAATGAGTACACGGTTCATTAGGTTTCTTTCAGTGAGCTCGTGAGGTACCCAAATATCAAGCTTTTTTGTGTACCCAGTTTTTTTCAAATGTGCCAAAACTGTTTTGTGGTCAATTCCCAGTTCTTCAGCTACGTCGTAACTACTGATATGATCTTGATCTTGCTCCACTTTTTCAAAAATGGTATCCATTTTATCCGTAATAGGGCGACCAGAGCGACGACGTGCATCTTTGACATCAAAATTTCCGGATTGAAAACGCTTAAACCAAATTTGTGCTACTCTCACAGACACTGCACTAGGTCCATAAACATCGCAAATTTTTTTCGCGGCTTGCGTTGCATTTTTACCTTTTTTGTAGTAAAATTTTAAAATGTATCGAATTTCTTCATTAGATTCATTCATCTTGACAGTACGAAAAACAAATGAAAATCACACATTTTCCTAATTTTTGCTGAGTGGCTAAAGATGTGTGAGGTCTAGCGTTATCATGATGCAAACCACACCGCTTCTGTTGATTCATTCCAGCCGCTTTCTCTCAACTTCTTGCTTTAATCTCATCAGTTGTTCGCAGTAGAGTTCAGAATCGATGGTCCTGCCTGTTGGTAACAGCTCATAATGAATAATGCCCTTCCAATCCCACCACACACACAGCATCACCTTGTTGTGAGTTAACCCGGGTTTCGCCACAGTCTGTGAAGCCTGACCGGCCTTTGACCACGACCTTATTCACACGTTGTTGTCGTACGTGATCCACTTTTCATCACCAGTTATCAGCTTCTTCAAAAATGGTTTGGTTTCATTACGTCGTAATAAAGAATCACAAATGAGTACACGGTTCATTAGGTTTCTTTCAGTGAGCTCGTGAGGTACCCAAATATCAAGCTTTTTTGTGTACCCAGTTTTTTTCAAATGTGCCAAAACTGTTTTGTGGTCAATTCCCAGTTCTTCAGCTACGTCGTAACTACTGATATGATCTTGATCTTGCTCCACTTTTTCAAAAATGGTATCCATTTTATCCGTAATAGGGCGACCAGAGCGACGACGTGCATCTTTGACATCAAAATTTCCGGATTGAAAACGCTTAAACCAAATTTGTGCTACTCTCACAGACACTGCACTAGGTCCATAAACATCGCAAATTTTTTTCGCGGCTTGCGTTGCATTTTTACCTTTTTTGTAGTAAAATTTTAAAATGTATCGAATTTCTTCATTAGATTCATTCATCTTGACAGTACGAAAAACAAATGAAAATCACACATTTTCCTAATTTTAATTTGGAATTATGTTCTTTAAAATTTAAACTTTCAATGATACCAAAACAAGCCAGATACAAATAGTATAGCCAAAGAGATTTTATTACAAGTTCATACATACTATAATGCGAAAAGACTTTTTCCCCAACCTAATACAATACTAAGACACTGAATTTATACAATGCAAAGATAGTTTTTACAATATTTAGTGCAGCTCCAAAAATATTTTCGAATGCTAACTAAGGATTTTTTTATTTTTTTTTTATTCATATATACAAGATTTTTTCGTTTCATTCAGTTGGAGTAATAATTTATTTAAAAAAAAAAATACTTCCATGAAGGATAAGTCTACTCTGAAACCTGGTTGAACTAATTGGTCCCTATTTCTAGTCCTATAATTGTGTCCTTCACCTCTTTTACTGAAAATAATTAGATTTTTCCTTACGTATACGATGTTTTCATAGATATATAATATGAATAGACAAGGTCCGTCATAAGGTCGAGCGTTGAAGTTATAAGAAATTATAATCATGCAACATCATACTCCAAACCACAAGATACTCACAAACCGATCCATCTCCTACGCATCAAAACTTATCCTTCAAAAACAAAGGTACACAACAAGGATCTATTCGCGGAGAGGACACGGTTGATTTACGGCTGCGCGTGCGCCGTTCACGGAAACCTCGGGCTAATCACGGACATGGCCGATGAGCTTGTATGAGAGAATATTTGTATGTTTAGCACTGTAGTCAATCTCCAGTCAGGTTGAAATGGATGCAATATTTCTTTGGTGCAGTGCCAGCGATTGTGGTATGAAGGAATTATATCAGGTGTTCTTCGCAGAGTAAATAAGTATTGTCTTTGTGTGTTTACATAGACCTACTGATAATCTATAGAAAGAACTAAAAAACTGCTTATGCTTGGTTGATTATTGTGATAATTTTTCCAAATTTTTTTCGTTGCTATTCGCTGACACTTATACTGTTTTCCCTTTCATTCAATCATTGATACTAACAAACGTAAACAGGTGTAAACCCACAAATTACCAGTTATTCTGATCGCCGAACCTTTGGCCACCACTGAAATATTAATAGCACGTCACAGACGTAATATATGATAATAGATAGAGCAAATAATCGGCCACTTAGCGCCTCGCCGAGGTGAAAGATGGATAAATCATCGCGCTTCCTGGCGGGGCGAGCACTGAGAAATATGTACGTGGCAATTAGGTGGCAGTTTTAATTCTAGATGTGGCTGTAAATTTGTAGATGTGGCTGTAAATTTGTAGGTGTGGACGATGATGTGCATGTTTCGGTTGGGTTTTCGGGAATAAAATAAAGGTCAGATTTAGTTTTTGACGCAAAGAATTTACAGGTAGATCTTAAGACTAGTAAAATAAAAAGAATGAACCAAGAAAGAAAAGATAAGAAATGATCTACGCTTCCAAAGAAATGTAGGTAATAAGTATTTAAACCGGCGCGTTGTGTTTAACCAAGTGTCGGTTTTCATTATTCAGAAGATTCAGACTTAAATGGTGAACCACTTCAGCAGCACTTTGACCAGCCCATTGATAGTTACATCGAATGGTTGGTAGCATAACGTCATAACTGCCACGCTCTGAAAACGGTGTAGCACACCGAAAAAAGCTGCTACTGATATTTTCTATAGAATATCTATATTCACATTTTATGACCTACTGGAAGAAAGGGAGTAATGTATTCTTTGAAACCACAAAGTAGTCAACGATATTCACAGCTACTCCGTCTGTCGTCCGTCTGTCCGAACAACTCAGTAGTCACTAGAGCTAAAGAAACAAAACGGTTTAATGGAGCATTAGGGACATCAAACACTCATCGAGGACATTACTCTGATGCACTATTGTCTCATGTATGAAGTGAATGGCAATAGATCTGTCAAATGCAGAACAATTATCATGTTTGAGAGATGGGAGGGAAAAACAAGTTAATTATGCAACCAGAGCCAGTATGTGAACCTTTTCATCTTGTAAGGTCAAAGATACTTTGTTTAAATAATTACATAGATACTGTGCCAATAGGGCTTGATGAAAGCAAACTATTTCAAAGGCTAAACTTTGAAAGTACTCACTTTATTGTTGACACTAATGTCAACAATAAAGTGAGTAGTTTCAAAGTTAAGTAAATAATAAGTATATAATTAATTATATATGTATGTGTAAGTATATACATATATAATTAATTATTCAAATGATATAAATCAACTCCAACTATGCGTGTCAGCGATTATCCTGGAGTTTGCATAAGTTACTAAGAACTACCAGAGGGTTTGAGACTAAAAGAACCCGCGTTAATTTTATTCAAACGAGACGAAAATCAAATATTTAAAGCGACAAAGGTAATTTTTATACATACATGATAATCATAATCACAATATCCACCAATTCCCATACCTTACCTCCGATGAGCCACCCCTCACTGCTGCCTACCCCTCAGGGTCTAATTGACATGGTCACGTGGCGCACATCTCACACCGGAAGTGCGCGCTCTCGGTGACTTATGCGTGTTTCCTTCCGGTTCCCGCGGCGCACGCGACTACGCCTGCGTTTTTTGCTAAATCTTGTCTAAGCATTACTTTTTTATCTGGAAGAAAATGGTGGGCGCTGTGTGCTCAGCAGGTGTCGGATGGTGTTTTTGTCGCTATTTTTCTGGAGAAAAACTGTTTCTTGAAATTTGTTTCAACACACATAGCATTACGCCTGTATTCCCCGAAGGGTTAGGCAGAGGTGTATCTAATAGTACACCCACATTTCGCCAGTTATTTTTAAGTCCCATGTTATGGTGAGCTGTTTGCCATCAACCGGGCACAAATCCAGACTCCGGGCTGCTACTGAGAAATTCCTGATGGAAAAACCGAAAACTTCTGAGCTACAAATAAATAGCCGCTTCGAAATGTTGCCTCATTATTTAAATCAAACTTGAAAGCTTAAGAGCTTTCCAAATCCAAAATTTAATTAAAATTTATCCAAAACGTGTATTGCCCCTTCGGAACCCAATAGCAAAAGACAACCAATGCTTTTACATTCTCACATTCATAAATATGACTTTTCTACACTATCGATTAGGCTAATTGTGATGACATTGTCGACAAAATGGGTCCAGTGAGCGTAAAAAATATTTTTGCACCCCACACGACAAAGTCACGTGTGATTTCATCTCTTATGTGACAATGACAATGCATAACGTTAGGAATTAGGAAAATTTTATTTACTTTTATGTTGAGGGGTAAGTATAAGGTTGATGTTTGCTTGATTATTCTTAAAGGGATAGTTTTCTATGCGCTTTTTGATGCGAAATGCTTGAAGGGAGCGCATTACGTGTTATGGCATAGCAATTACGCTTCCATCTCAGTAATCGCTGGTTAAAATTGTTCTTAAAAGACTTTAACAAAAACTTAACTACAAAGATTACATTGTATCGAAAAATCCTAACAAATTCCGAAAAATTATCACGCGTTGTTTATTTTACGAGTCTCGTATTTCAAGCTTAGCATGAAACTCTTATCTCTCTTTCACCTCACGTAAAGGACTTGGGTCTGTACATTGACGGCAGTTTGAGTTGGAATAAACACGTGGCTCAGGTGAGCCAGAAAGTCTCGTTCTCACTGCGGTCTCTCTATAGATTCAAGCATTTCCTCCCATCTTCAATCAAAAAAAAAAAAAAAGTGTCTAGCACCAAACCAGTCCAGTCACTTGTGCTTCCTATTATAGACTATGCTGATGTTTGTTGTTCTGATCTTTCCCAAGAACTTCTAAATAAATTGAATTGACTTCTCAACAATTGTATTCGGTTTGTTTTTGGCCTTCGTAAATACGATCACATTTCTTCCTCCCGTTCTCAGCTTAAATGTTGCCTATCCGCCTCAGGAGGTCCCTCAGATCTCTCTGCTTGCTCTTCACGATTATGAACGATCCATGTGCTCCCGATTATCTAAAGAATTATTTCAAAGTGTTGGGCAGTTCTCATAGTCGTAACCTACGAGCTTCAAAGAATCTACTTCTCCAAATTCCTTCACACCGTACCGGTTTCATGTCAACTTCTTACGCTATCTCTACTATAAAGCTCTGGAACGCGCTACCTCTTGGCATTAAAAAATCTGAAAACAAATTTACTTTTAAAAGAAAAGTTCGTAACCACTACATAAGTCAGACTAAATAATTCTCTACGACTAAATAGTCTTAAATAATAGTCTAGTCATACTAATTATTATTAGGTGGTATTTGTTAAAATATCTATTAGTTTATTTTATTTGTATGTGTATTAGTATCAATAAAACTATAGAAATTTTCGTAATCAAGAAGTTAGTATTTTAGACATTATTTTTGTACCCTATCACTGTTTTTATATTTAACCCAAAGGTTGACTGGTAGAGAATGCCTTGTGGCATTAAGTCCGCCTATGTATCACTATTGTACATGAAGTTTAAATAAATAAATAAATAAACTCGAAATATTTCAGGGAATAGATCAAGCCGAGCTATTGCTATGAAAAGCGTTCCAAGTTTTAAAAGTATTTCAGTAGCAGGAATAGATACCTGCTACTGGAATACTTTCCAATTTTTTTTTTACTTTTCACAATGGAACAATTCCTATCGATACACGTAATCGAAAACCTCACGGATCCCGGCAGCAGCGGCGTGTGTCGGATGGAGAGACGCGTGTCGTTTCCGAATCACCGACTGTTCTGTTTAATTGATGGCTACGTGCAGGGGATGCTACAAGCGGGTAGTTTGATGTGTAGACATGAAAAGTAACCTCCAAGGTTACTTTCATGCCTGACAAGCGATGTCAAAAATATTGATGGTATAATAATTTTAGACCCACAAGATACAAGCGACGCTTAGTTTGTGGCTCACCGAATATGTCATATTGTATTACCTATTACTTTTTGATGAATACAATTTATTATTATTAATTTATTTATTTCAATATATACATATTTGTCAGAGAATCGGTAGTTGTCTCTCGTTATCATCAGCCATATTTTAAACTACAGTGGGCGTACTGTGGGTAGTATTGGTTATTGCGCAATAGAAAAACCGAAATAAACTCAAAAGTCATTTACTCAACCTAGGCAATAATAATGTAATTTTGAAGTACTGATTCTCAAATCAGCACTTCAAACATAAAAGAACAGCATAAAAGACAGTCCCCCAAAACGCCCGCCCTTCACTACTTCCTAGTGCTTTAGCTGGGATGAAGAAGTAGCGGAACAAACTCCCCAGCAGCACATCTGTCTGTTCAGTTAGAAGAACTTGATTCTATACAGTAATAGGTATCCCAAGAAATGAATGTAGGTACACGACACAACTATACCGAACGCGCAACAGTTTCTCGACGTGTTCACTGCTTGACCGCCACCGATGAATTTCACTTGTCGAATGTGCGGCGATCACTTGCCGCCGATCGAGCGTTATGTTGTAGACTCTGTCATACGCCGCTAGGTAGCGCTGGCGTCCCGATTAGTCAAAAATCGATAGCGCGAACTCCAATAACTCTATCAAACGCCACTAGATGGCGCTGGTGTACCGGATACAAACCGTCTCCGACATATTAATAATATTTTTTAACATAAAAAATGTGGCACACCTGTATCGGGAACAGAGTCCAAGCTAACGGCGGTCAGGACTCCAGAGAGAGGAACCTAACAATGCGAGCCGTGTCCAGAAGTACCGCTTTCTGAATCAAGCCCTTGACCTAGCTACCCAACGAGAGCCTCCTTAGGTGTTTGTCGAGGCTCTTGGCAATTAAGCCATTCGCTGATACGACTATCGGCACAATGATCGCTGAGTCCACATTCCACATGTCGACAACCACGTGACCCAAGTCAAGATGTTTGATTTGTTTATAGGTATTTCTCGGCTTTCACAAAGTTCCGGTCATGCATGACTGTTATGTCAATAATTAATCATTGCGCGCCAATTATTATTATTATTGAAAATGTGAAACTAATCAAGGTACACAAAAAAATATGTAGTTGTAGTACAAAAAAAAAACGCAATGACGAGAAGAATATGTGGCTCTCGGATTGGTGATGGGTTTTTAATAAAGAAAAGAAAGAAAGAAAATAAATTTATTTAGCACAGACTAAAAGGCACACAATAACCGCATCAGTTGTTATAACCGACAGCTAGAAAACTACTTTTTGTTTTCTAGCTGTCGGTTATAACAATTAAGTTCCTTAGTTCTTCTGGGAGCTCCCAGAAGAATTGAAAATATAATATTTGATAAAATTGGTTAGAATTTGAAATTAAATAATTATAATCATGATTATCAGCTGCTTATCCTGATTATAATCCTTTAATTACAATCAGGATAACTAAGGGATCACATACTATCCAATAAGTGTAGCATATTTTCAAGAATCATTAAAAGAAGATTTGGCAATCTATGAAATTATACTACATCAGTACATTTTACTGTCAGAGCATTCACAACGGATCTGCGGAGGCGGATGCATGCGTCGGACATAGTCGCGTGTCGTTTCCGAGTCACTGAGTGTCACTTTTAATTGATACAACCGGTAGCCGGTGAGGGGCCGTCCACTTCGACGTCACTCGTGAAGCTTTATGCAAGTTATAATATTAAAAGTACAGTTCAGTACTCAGCGAATTATTGCAATATCGAACTAGTCTTTTTAGTTTGATATTACAAAATATTGGTTTACCTAATCTTTGGGAGGATAATTATTGATGATGAGCTTCGAGAGGTAAATGGCACTTAATGGAATAACTTTTACTACATACATATGTATAAACTCGCGCCTTTTTCTCATGGACCCCCATGAGCAGAAACTACAGAACGCCACCATACTCCTTTCACTTCGTTTACGTTAATACATCTGGTCATACATGCACGTCGGTTGCAAACAACAACTTTACTATTTCTGCAATAAACCCCCGAACGGTGTCAAGCTCTTCAGCGTCATATCTGACTAGTTTCATGATCACTGCCCTTCTACTATTTAAACCCCCTTCTACAGAAGGTCTAAGTCCACTGATATTTAGGACTACCACCGAAACAGTGAGTGAACAAGTGAAGTGCATGCAGTGGCGGTGACACGCGCATCTGATTCACACACCACTGGCGCTCGACCTATGTCTAATCATTGACATAGCCTAATGTCAATGATAGATAGGGCAGATTTTTGAAAATAGAACAGCCTAATAACATCGACTAGAATGAAAACCTTTTTTTTTTGGGTTTAAGATTCTGTTATTCATGTAGAATGCAGTTTAAAAACAATTTTAGGCTGACCGTGGCCACGTAGCGATTGTGACAATACGTTGGCATATCATCTACCACAGAGTATTTTTTTCTATCGATTTTTTTTTTTTCCTCTTACCTTATGTGTGGGGCGCGTAAAATAGCTTCTTATGCATGAGACATACATTCTATACATTTCGTTTCATATAGTTATTTTAAGTCTACACAACTAATAAACAAAGCCTACAACATTTTCGTAACTTGCCTACCTTACTTCAGTAGAATACGTATCAAACTTGCGCCGGCTCTACAAAGTCGTGACTCTGTCCCCCGGCGGCCGGACACGGCTCGTGTCAGGCACAGCGCACGACTTTCCGACTGGAAACTGTCGCGTGCTGCCGACAACTGAAGCTCAACCATCTAGATATGATTCTTCCTATACATCATTAAGATTCAAATGCCATATTGGTTTTAGAAATTATGGAAATGATAGCATGGCCTAGCAAGAGTTGCGTTACGAGTATAAAGAACTGTTGCTTTTTTTGTTAACAAAATATTCGTCAAGTCGGCTCCGTGGCGACTGGTCATTAGTCAAACAATATTTAGCAGATAGTACTACCACAGAAGGTTAAAAAATAAAAACTATGTCGGCTATGTTATTTCCAAAAAACTATTTGGAGACCAGAACTATTTTAATCGTTTATTAGGTAGTGTTATCTCACTTTCCATCTCCTTAAAACCACGAGCCGCAAAAACAAACTCCTTTAAAAAAAACACCATAAGAGTTCCTCCAAGCATCTGTTGGGGCCAATCATGCTCCCCTTCGGGACACTTGCATACAATTACTTAATTTGCCACTTTATTCAGAGAGACTCTCACATCTGAGGTAGCTTCGAACCATTGAGATAATGCCACAGACTCCCGCAATCATTTTATTTAACACGACGACGATTTTGAAATGAAAATTGGAATTTGAGTGGAGTTGGAGGGTTATGTTTGTATTAAGGGAGTAAAAAGAAATGGGAATACGGATATAGCTTTTGAATGATCAAAGAATAATCAACCTGCGCTTTGTGTCTATGATTTTGATTTTAGTAAGAAAACACAAACAGCTTATTTCAAGACCAATGTTTGTGAGTCCCTTATTTAACTAAGAATAAAAATCTAAGTTACTGATATACAGATCCCCTTATTGGCAAGCAGTTGTCCTTATTTGGTTCAACTTAGTAAAAACTAAACTGAACTAAACTAACTTATTAAACTATGTTTTGATGGTTGTCATAAGAGAGATCGAAATTAAAATTAAAATTATGTTTCACTATGTAGTGTTTATTTTTTAAGTATTTTTTTTTTCTAAGTTTTTAATTTTCTCATTTTGCAATGCGCTTTTTTACCTAGCTCACAAAAAATCATATAACACCTGCATTTGCTAAGTAATTAATAGTGACAGAAAGTTATTATAACATCATCAATAATAATACCTTCAATAATACCTACGTATTTTTTCCACTTAGTGATGACTAAGTGGAAAAAATACGTAGGTTTTATTGAAGCGAACTCAAAAATCAGTCATCAGAACTATGACAAAAATTTATGGGACCACACTATGAGTATACTCTTTCAAAACAGAAAAAAAAATATCCTAATCTATACTTAATATTATAAAACTGAAGAGTTTGTTTGTTTGGTTGAACGCGCTAATCTCAGGAACTACGGGTTCGAATTGAAAAATTCTTTCAGTGTTTCAGAAGTCGCGGGCAGAAGCTAGTCGGTTTATAAATGACGGAGATCTGAGGTAACAAACATATATATATTTTTTAAACCAATGAATTCCGTACCTCAAAAGGAAAAAAACGAAACCCGTATAGGATCACTCGTGTGTCTATCTGTATGTCCGTCCCCCTGTCACAGCCGATTTGCTCCGAATCTACTGGGCCGATTAAGTTGAAATTTGGTACACATATGAACTTCTGTGACCCAAACACGGACGTGTAACGTAAATAAATGAATTTTGAATATGGGGGTCACTTTTGGGGAGCGAACTACTGAGCCTAAATTTTTTAAATGAATACAGAAAATTTTACTTACCTATAGACAACTTTACTTAAAGATTACAGGAAAACCTTTATGTAGTCTATGGTCTTGACTTAACATGGTAAATCTCTCAATATTGTGCGTAAAAGTTACATTTGCAGTTGGAATGAATGGGACAACTTGTTTTTCAACTACAATGTTAAGTTTGTTCTTGGGATAAATTCATCCCAACTACGGAACCCTTCAATGTGCGTGGTCCGACACGCACTTGGCCAAGTCAGTTAAAAATGGTAGGTAACGCTGTAAACTTGTGCTCAGCCGAAAAGCTCAAAAAGAGAAATAACTCTCAACCAAATTTGCAACAAGGTCACTTACTGATTAGGGCGATCCTAATTTCAATCTTTAGCACAAATACATGTTATATATTCAAAGTATAGCTGAGTATGATTTTGTCACTCGTCCTGATTACACTAGCACAGTTATGGTGGCAGTATTTATGAGGTATTTATATAATTTGGAGGAGGCACCGGCTCGGCGAGTGCGAAGGGACGTGCGCGGCCTACTACGGACCTCTTTACTTCTCTCAAGGACTAGAGAGACGGACTACACTATTAGTGAATATAAGAAAATACGCTTATTTATTAGCCTGTTTGTTTTTTTGCTATGGTAATCTTGTACGGAGATATGGATGGTATTGGCTGATTAAAGTTGGCTGGGAAGGGGAGCGAATTTAAAGGACCTTTTTTATTTTTCCTAACCGAGACTCCTTACGATACATATCATACTTTCTATAAATGAGGTGATAAAATGTGTTTATTATTAACATAACATCACAAAACTGTTTACTTATTTTGTATGTACTCGTAAAATTAACATTGTATCTGTAAATTAACGTAAGGCAAGTCAGCAAAATACGACAATACAGATACAAAATAATGAATTGATAAATCGTCATAATCGTAGAACAGTGACGGATCTGACATTTATGTTGAACTCTGCCGCGCGTGCAATAACAGCAGTAAGTATAATTTTTGTCCAAATAGAGTCAAACATCGTTTCGGAATCAGCGCAATGAGCTGATTCCGAATCAATGCTCAACTAAATTTGGACAAAAATTATACTTATACTTACTGCTGTTATTGCATGCGCGACAAACTTTAACATAAATGTCAGATCCGTCACTGTTCTACGATTATGACGATATACTCTACTCTATTGTATTTCGTAAAATTACCCTTCCTCGCCGGGATCCAAAGATTTCGCCAAAAGTTTCGGCACCCGCGGTGCTGAACGAAGGCACGCACTGGAGGCACA
Organism: Dryobota labecula; assembly: GCA_947523025.1. Lineage (NCBI taxonomy): Eukaryota > Metazoa > Arthropoda > Insecta > Lepidoptera > Noctuidae > Dryobota > Dryobota labecula. Next base: position 1,310,716 of record OX383289.1, on the reverse strand, counting down.
CGCTTGACGCTATTTTATTTCATTCTTCATTCCAGGGGATAAACGTAATGAATATCATTGGATTCGATGATACAATTCTGCGACGCCGTGGAGCCGCGGAGCCTGGGCTCTATAGAGGATACAATATTGCGACGCCGTGGAGCCTCGGAGCCGGACCTCTATAGATGATACAATGCTGCGACGCCGTGGAGCCTCGGAGCCGGAGCTCTATAGCTGATACAATGCTGCGACGCCGTGGAGCCTCGGAGCCGGGGCTCTATAGACAGCGACACGATTATGAAAATAGGAATTGTGCAAAAAAGTATCGTGCTTATCTCTTATAAGATCTATTCATATACATTAATAGATCTTATAAGATCCCGCAACTTCGTCCATGTGAAATTTCTTATTCCCCCGACCCATAGACCGCCCGCAATATTATTTTGTTTTCACTTAGCGTTTTATCTGACTTTTTTCTTTTTACTCGGCTCCTAAGGCTAAATAAAAAAGTAAATAATAAAAAATAAATAAAAAATTGGGTAAATAATAGGCGTGATGTTAAATAGCCATCCTCAAGAATTGGACTATCAAATGCAAAAAGAATTTTTCAAATCCGACTGAAGTTCCAGAGATTACCCCCTACACACAAGCTTTCAATCTTTTACCTCTTTATAATATTAGTATAGATGTAAACTATATACAATTAATACTTATACTAATTACTATTAACTAACAACATACTTAAGATTGTTTAATATTGTTTCGTATTCAGTTGCAATAAGCATTTCGACTGTCTACTTTACCGATGTATTAGGCCGGGTTCCCACTATGCCGGACCGGCAGATTTACCGGCTCGGTAAAACTACCGGAAGAGCTAATGGCTAAAGAATATATATGAAGCTGTTCACATTATGCCGGATCCGGCAAAAATACCGAGCTCGGCATTTTGGCCGAGCGTTTTGTCACTGCGAAGCGCCGGTAGAACACCCGGACCGGAGTAATGTGAACCAGTTTGCCCCTGATGTATGTCCCCCACTCACCCCGCCCGTGCTCCCCTCACGTCATTCGGCTCGCATTTTCTGATAAAAGTAGACGTGTAGCATGGTCATTCAAGCAGAAACTTTAATTACGCTTGTCCAAGACAGACCTGTTCTGTGGGATAAGACCGAAGAAATATTAGTAAAATTATAATTATAATTTGTCTATAAAGACAAAAACTTAAAATTAGCAGTAAATTAGCAGAAAATCTTTCCCGTAAAATGGGATGTACCCAATGTTTTCTTTCATTTTGCCTTCTATTAAGATACCACCACAACACAACAATTTCGTCGTCCGTTGTGCGCACAGTTCCAAATTCGACTGAGGTGAGTACTTGACTGTCCGATTTTCTTCTGCGATCCGGTGTAATGTGAACATTTTGTCCGGTGTCCGGTTTCCGTCAGATCTATCGGTCCGGCATAGTGGGAACCCTGCCTTATTGTAAGAAGAGACGCACTTACATTTACTAAAAACAAATGATTTTCATGTATTATTTGTTGGATCGGATACGTCCAAGAGATTGTTTGAGAATATTGTACTATTTGGGATATGATAAAATATTGCGTACACAAAAAAATAGGTGTAGATAAATATTACATTATAAATATTCACGTAACGGTTTTTTGTAAAAAAATTAAAAACATGATCAGGCGCATAATTAATTGGCTGTTCTCGGAACTTATTACAAAGTTCACTCTGTGAGGTTGGCGACATGCCTAACAACTTTTCAACATCTGCAAAGTTAGTATAAATATTTATAAAACCATAAGGTTCTTCCTCAGCTTCGAAATACTTGAAGCTAAATTGCAATTCAATTTATAAAAGTTCCATAGTGCAACCTGTCACTTAACTCGCCACTCTGTTAATTCTCCTTCACGAAATCTTGGAGCGCTTCCAAATATATCCACCTGCCGATCCCCACTTACAATCTATGATTATTCAAATCCTTTTAGATTCGTACGCAAACATCTATATGCAAATGGTGACAAACAACCGAGCATTTACAAACGCACAATATACTTTTATAGTTCCGGAAAAGCCGATTCTATGCCACTTTACCTTTATCGATGAACCTTGGAATTTTCAACTCTATTGTTTCGAGAAAAGGGGTTTGTTAAGTGTTTTGTTACGTTGGTTTTCCATGGTGCGTTCAAGATATTGTTTCACGTGTTTTATGAGGTGGGCTAAGATTTCACGGCACTTTTGTCAGGGGCATTTTTGAGTGTTCCCTTTGCGTTGTTTTGTATTTATGTTTATTTGTGAGGGGAAGTTATGTCCGATTGAGTGTAATCCATGTCTAGTGTTTGTTACAAATGAAGCAGGTTGTATTTTTGTTAGATACGTGTTTGGGAGTGACGGTTAAGTGAGGGTTCTCATTTACGATCTAAAATTAGGTATGTAAAGTTTGCAATAAGACTCAATTTGTAAATTTTCAGGCAATACAAAGTTGATGTAATGTACTTAATCAGCTGAAACTGTTGACGAATAACAAAGCAAATCGTTTAACAAAACTTATTTCATAGATATGAATATAATTAAATATCAAATATTACGTATGAAGGCAAAAAATATAAAAAGACTTACATGAAAAAATCATCAATTCTCCAAAAATAAAAATACGCAAATAGCCAAACATTACCCAACAAAAGGGTTCAGAAAGACACTTTGAAATCAAAACAGAATAAAATGCAGGACGGTCCCGTTGTTTACCTACGAACCTGAAACAGTTATGACAACCTTATGTAATCACATTGGTATTTTTTCCCTCGTGTTTACAATGACAACATCCATTAGACGTCGGCACGGTGGTGTCCGACTGACCGGCTACTGTCGCACAGCGTGGGACACACACAAGCGCTATTGCCGCCCAACAAGGGACACAGACAAGTGACCATTTCTTCAAAATGTTATTAGCATATGATGCTCAAACTTGTTTCTTTTGTTTTGGAACAAAAAGCTATCCAGTGAAGCAGAGTTTGGACATTTAAAGATGTTCAAAATCCAGGTTCTAAAATCTAAGCTGTAACTAAAGAATGCTGCCGTGTTTACAAGATCAAAAATCTCTCTCAATTCACTTGGGACACGCAATACCGTCACTAGAGAATGGTAGTTGTACGATAATACGACCCCTGTCAGTATTTGTGGGATCATTGGCGTATCCCGAGCGGTTTATATATTAACTGCTAATATGAGAAAGTTTTACTGATTTGTGAGTTATTTTTAAATGTTCATTTTTTATTTTGCTTTTTGTCTCAACATTTAATTTGCTTATTTAGGAGTAAAGCTCAAATTTGTACGTTAGGTACTTCAATACTACAAATGGATACAAAAATAAAAACTAAACTCCTAACTTTGACAACCCCACGCTAACTCCTTGGGACATCGCAAATTTCACTGGTAAGGAATAACGCAAAATAAACAAAGTGTTATTGTAGCTTATTTTCATAAGTTAATAGGCGGCCAAGCGATAACCCTGGCCAGACGGACGGCGCTTTTTGTTTATAGCTTGTACACACCCTGTATGTATACACCCTGTATATGCACAATATGGGGTAATATTTTAAGGGTTGCTGGACAAACTGGCTCCCTAGACTTTAACTTATCTTGTCCCCCAAATACGGTCTTTCTATTTTCTTTGATTTAAAATTTAATTGGTAAAAGTGTTTTGATGTTGTTATTGGTAGATAGTTAATCCAAGTAGCGAATTTTATTTTAAATTTAGGCCAATTGAAGTCCCTGGCTGGGCGGGAAAAGGTGCTCAATCTATATCTATACTAATATTATAAAGAGGTAAAATTTGTTTGTAAATTTTTATATAGGGGGTAATCTCTGAAAAGACAACAGATTCTGAAAATTCTTTTTGTCGGACAAAAAAAAGGTAGAAAGAACGCTATCAGAAAACAAAGTAATAGCGCGGATGGACAACGGTATGTGACGTGGAGGGTCGGGGGCCGAAATTTCACGCAGACGAAGTTGCGGGACAGAAGCTAGTGCTTGGTAATTCTGCAGTCCTGTATAAGTTGTATTAGAAGTCAAAGTTATTTTCAAAGCAAAGCGTCATAAAATAGTCTCAACTTAAAATAGAACAAAATATTATCTCCTCAATAAATAGAGCAACTGCCATCTTATCTCTTCACTACCCTTGGTTGACTAGTAGAGAATGCCTATGGCATTAAGTCCGCCTTTGTACTTTTTTGTGTGTGAGAAGTTTAAATAAATAAATTAAAAAAATCTTTACGAATTTATGCAGCTGAAATTCTTATGAAGATATTACAAACAAACTAAACCATTATTTTATTTGTCCCCTCGCACCTCAAATCTCCATTCGTTTGAATGTTCCTAACCCGCGATATCTCATCCGGCGCACCACTTAACCAATACGTCATAATCTTTGATTTACTGTATCGACTCCGATATATTATCGTATTCAGTTGCAATAAGCATTTCGACTGTCTACTTTACCGATGTATTATTGTGAGAAGAGACACACACTTATTATAAACAAATGATTTTCAAGTATTATTTTGTAGGATTAGTCTATAAGGAAAATGGTCATTGGAATAGTTTTTGGAACTCAAAAATGTTTTAGAACCCGCGTGACTTTGAATTTGGATGAATTTTAAATTTGAAAATAATGGGTTGAAATTGAACTATTTCTAAAAATACAATAATGGATAGGGATCATTTTCAAAATAGTAAAACCTAACGACAGAAAGAACTTTAATGACAGTGCTAATTTACAAATAAATAAATAAAGATCACCTCCGGCATTGGTTCATCTTTCCATATGTGGAGCAACATGCATTGAGACTGACGGCTCTAATTAGGTTGATTATACTGTCAAGTAGGTTTCTTTTTTTTTTTCTTCAAGAGCTCTTAAGTAGGACTCCCATTATTACCATCCCGAAATTCCAATCCGAAATGAATCGTCAACACACTTAACTCCAACGAAAAAAGTACACAAGATACTTTTATTGAGGCCTTTAAGGTGGATGAATATAAAGTGGATTTATACGGATTATGTGGGGATGGTCTGCGTGGGTGACAGGGGGACAGGGGGATAGGTCGTTCGGGAGGTGGATATACAGCCTTAATCTTTGCGAATGCCGTGAGCCTCGGAATTGAATTGGTTCTTATATGTAAATTGTCGCGTGCGAGTAAATAAATAAACGGATACGTGATTTAAAAGTATTCGCAGTAGGATAAGCTAGGTGGAGCCGTTTGTACGAATAGCTTCTTCAAACTATTTTGGGAGTCTGCGATGCTGATTGCGAGGATTAGGGAGTAAATCGCTTCTTTTTTTTTTCGGTATTCATATTGAAGACATTTTTTTTATTAATTTATCTAGTGCGCGGTCTGCTTTCTGAAGTAAATTAAGATGCTTGGTTAAAGATTTCTCATCGTAGTAAAGCTTTATAAAGTTGAGAAAAACCTCATGGCTGTGTGGTGATTTAACCAAAAAATAGAGATTTCAATTGCATATTTTACCGCCTTTACACCGCCTTATCAAACACCGATTCCTCAAATAAAATACATTTACACCTCAAGCACCGTCACATTACAAGCAATAAATATAACATTTTAGCAATAATAAATACAACATGAATAGCTAATAGTCACAATAATGCGCTATTAAGGAACGGCGCACACTGCACGAATACATTACAGGCAAGTGAACGATTTCGATGTCGAAAGTTATTTACGATCGCACTTTTACGCAACGATACGTATATTTTATTGACTTTTTTAATATATTCATTTGAATCATATTTCCGTGTTGAATGGGAAAAACGTGGATTGTATCCAGCTACTAATTTTACATAAAAAGAATTGGAAAAGCACAATTATTTTCCTGTCCTTAGAAAGTAAATACCACATGATCAGCGTAATAAATATGTAATTGATGATACTGCCTGCCTTTCAAATATTTGAAAGTCCAGCAACGTCTGTAAAAGATACAAAATAATACTTTAAGTCTTGGTTAAAGAAATATTAAGCACGGAAATGTTTATAATCCACTGCAAACAATAAATCCCTGCAACAATATTTACCAAATCATTCGCCCAATCGTTTACCTTGAACGACGCCATAACTTGGTATAATAATTTTTCAATTTATTTCATAGTATTTTTATTATGGCGTAAACTCGATGCGTCGTCGTGACGCTTATGTCCGCACATATCCGCACTCTGTATCCGCAAGATAATGTCCGCATGTTTATATCCGCCGTGTGTGTGTGCGTTGCTCATAAACTGTTTGTACTGTTGCATAAAGTTGGTTACTTTCCTGGGTAGCCAGACGTACAAAGATAAACCTGCAACGAAGGTGTATACTGTGCTTTACATAAATATATATTTTTCAAAGTCAAAGTCAAAGCATTGATTTCAAATAGGCACATAAGTGGCACTTTTGAACGTCAAAATTTACACGGAAATAAAATTGATTCTATAGTTACCCCTTCCGAAAGGTAGTTTCGCATGGAGAAGAATGGGCAAGAAACTCCCCCGTTACTCTTTTAAGCTGTTTTACAATACTTTGTATATATCAATTTTATCGTTACATGTGTAGACGATGTACCTAGAATACAATTACTATAGGTACCACAACTGGTAAAAACAATTAAAAATGAAGCAATGACGGATTAATTCATTATGTGTTAGATACATACATGGTGCTCACATATTTAAAAATATTGTTGGAGTAGATGAACTTTAATTAATTATTTCTAATTGAAAAGCAGGCGATAATATCTGTCCAAAAATTGATATACCTAAGCATGTATGTACACAGTGATTAGTAAAATTCTAATAACCTTGCAGGACTGCTTTACTAACATGATAAACACCAAACTTTTGTTCTATGACTTTTTACAACCAATATAAACCTTCAAGATTTCGTTGTTCTATACATTTAGAGCGTTGAATTTAAATATGTTTATTTTTGTATGAAAGTCTGATGAATTATTTAAAGTGACAGAACAAAAGTTGTTGTTTATGATGTTAGTAATATAGTCCTGAGAGGTTGTTAGTGTTTTTATGTAAATTCTCTGTAGGTACCCCAAAATCAAGTCTTATCTCTTATCTCCTTTATGGAAGCCGTTGTCAATTAAATAGTTAAAACTTTTATGACTCTTGATAAGCAACATGTACGCGTTTATCTTCTACTAGCAATAAAATATTTGGTAGATAGCGACAGATTTACGACCTCACTGAGGTAAAAACCGTTCCATAAATGAACAACTATGAAAAAAATAAAATTACAAAAAAAACAACTGTCTTCCAAAAAAAAAACCACTAAAAAGTGAAAAATAACTTTAATTTCGGAAGTCGATGTCCTTAGTTCTGTATTTTAGTTTTTGCCACCGACTTCCGAAATTAAAGGTATTTATCACTTTTTAATGTTTTTTTTTTTTGGAAGTCAGTTGTTTTTTTGTTAAAAAGTTTTTTATTTTTCACTTTTCAGTTATGGTACCTACCCCAAAACAATTCGATTACTACTACTTGCTACACCGCACAAACAACAGTGACACAAGATACACAAAGTGGATTAAATACGTATTATCGAAGCTAACTCAAAAACTACCCAAGCAAAGTTAATAAAAATCAGTTAAATCCACTTATAGCCCGAGTGCATCTCATGACAATTCCAATAAGCCCAAACACGGCTAGGATACATTGTTTTATTACGGAGTTCCGGTGCATACCTTCTGGCTTCATCTTCAGATCAGTTGGATCGTACCATTTTAATTTACCATCAAACATTTACCATAAAGTACCATCAATATTATTAATTTAAATTTGATTCATAGTCGCTTATCTATCTTAATCGAGTTATCGTATCGCCACCCGTGAAATACTAATGCCATTGGCCATTTGTGGTCGTCTTCATCAGTTCTACTTCATCAAATTATACTTTCTGAATGCAAATGCTTGAGTTTTTTTTTTTTTTTTTTAATATAAAAATCGCTATATGTTTGCCTATTAATTTGTAAACGTTTAAACAATAAAAAAATCCAAATCGATCTAGCCATCTTCGAGTAATCGGGGAACATACATAAAAAAAATTAAAAAAAAGGTTCCGACGAATTGAGAACCTCCTGCTTTTTGGAAAGTCGGTTAAAAATATATAGGTATTTTCATCTTTTCCCATTCGTTTAAATAACATATGTACTCGCAAGTACATAATTATATACATAAACACGCATTTTTTTTCCCATTCTTTTACAGGCCGTAAAAGATACAATTAATCAATCTTTTTTTTTAATTATAAGTACGATTACGTGACTTACTTAGTTACTTAAGGTACCTATACCGGTTTAAGTGAAACATATTTTAAAACCATTGCTTTCATTTACTTCTGCTCCATACCTTAAAACACTCATCACTTCTTTAATCAAGATATTTACACTTCGGATGACCCCTCTACTTAAGCCGCCTTTACATTCAACAATTTAGCACTTTTATAAGCAATCGTATTCAGCCATAATATTCAATTAGGTGTAATTGCTGGGCAGATGAGAAGTGATATCTAAGGCCAGATTAACGATGCTACACATAATTCATTACCGTAATGGACCAAGTTATGGTTGGCTGTAAACTTTTTACAGTGGTGAAGTGTGAAGCGGCATTATTGGGGCGCTGTGTGGCCAAATTCTGGAAATGGAGAAAGTTATGTATCTTCGACCAAACAGATTTTAAATGTAACTAAGATAGGACTAGACAAGGACTTTGCCTTTCATAAAAACTAGCAAAATACAAGTGTTAAGCATAAAATTAAATAATTATACCCAAAGTCTCTAATTCAGATAATTTAAGTAAACAAAGTAATGTCAAGAAATGTCACTGTCAAAATCACAGGACAGTGGTGCAAAACATTTTATCACTCGAAACAGTTTACAGCCGTATTCAACCAAAATGTGGCTAGGTAAGCTACTTACAATATGAATCTATGAATGAGAGTTGTAATATTAGTGTTATTGAAGATGTAAAAAAAAAAAAATGTTTGAATCTCCTGCATTGTTACCAGTATCATAAAATATTTTATACCAGAAAATCTCCTTTTTTTAATAACTTTGTTAAAAACCGAAAATTTATCAAAATAATTACGGTATGATTATTTTTTAATTATTATTTCTTAAAATCAGTGCTCAAAAGAAATTGAAACCTCTTTTTTCGCCATTTTATGTAAATTACCATGACGAAGTTATTTTTTTGTTATGTTGTCCCCTTTGTTTACATAAATTATCTGAATTTGAGACTTTGGGTATAGTTATATTAGGCATTAAGCCCGCCTTTGTACGGTATTTTTTAACTTGTGCATAAAGTTCTACAAAACAAAAAGCTATGTTTCCGCCCGGGATCGAACCGGGGGCCTTCTGCGTGTTAGGCAGATGTGATAACCGCTACACCACGGAGACACCAAGTCTTATGAATAAACAAGGTACGTACCAAATGTGAATAAAATGAAAGTTGTAGGCATATCAATATTGAACAATTCAAGACCGGCTGGTCTACATATTTACAAATTGAAAGTAATTTAGTCACGGGCAATCTTCAATAGTATGCTGGGTGTCGCAAGATCCATCCTATTTAATTTTGCAAAAAATTCACGATATCTTGGATTTTTCCTGACAACCATGGCATTCCTTAAAAAAACAGAGGTGTACAAATTATTTGAAGAAATTGTACTTGTACCCACAGTACCTGTGTGTATCAGAAATACCGGACGGAATTAACAATTTGGCAAATACTTTGCCAAATTGTTAATTCCGTCCGGTATGTACCTACTCTAATGCCTACCTACTTAATTTGTCTAATGGTTTTTGGGGAACAACAAACTGTCTCCAAACTATCTGATAGAATCATGTTTAAGGCTACTGGTTATAACCTAAGCAGCATGAAGCAAAAAGGGACCTCGAAATGTCTGAAAGGTATCGACTGACTGTCTTAGAAATAAACACTAAAAAGCTATGTTTCCGCCCGGGATCGAACCGGGGGCCTTCTGCGTGTTAGGCAGATGTGATAACCGCTACACCACGGAAACCATGCATGTGACAATCAAATGAGGCAATTAATAAAACATAAAAATTATCTTAAAACTAATTCAAAGCCAAAGTGATCACTTTATTTATTTAATTGCACCTCTGCATATTAATATTAATCAGTGCCCATACATTAATACTTATAGCTACAGCTGCAAACAATTCAGTAAAACGATATCTTACAAATGACATCAGCTTTAATATCAGTTAATTTCAATAATTATTCGTGGATGCTTTTCCTTTAAATTCTGTCTGTTACTCGCTTATTTCCATCGTTTTTAGATTCAATTCCTGTGACATTCCAGCCACATGGCGGCACTATCTTTAATTGTCACTTAAGTGTTCGATGGGCACTTTGTATGATTTTAGTATTTTATGTCCTGTCTGTTTCCGGGGGTACATAACATCATCAACTTTATGATGTATCGACTGTAAATCTATCAAAAGGACATTTGTCTTCTTTCCTTGATATTATAATTTATCTTTCTTATGTGAGCTGTCCAGATGTCCAGAGTCAGAATGCTAATTGCTTTCAATGAGTTTACTGTCAACAGCATGTCGGTGAATGATACTTTACAAGTCTTTAATGTATTTAGACTATAGCTGGAAGACTGGATCATTTCAGATAACGATCTGCCACACAATCAAAAAAAAATTGAATAATTCTGACCAGCAGAAACCTCTAAACAGGGTTAATACTCTAAAATGATCTGGAAAACACCTTTATACTCAGCAGAATTAAACGTTTCGAATCAACACACCGCTATTACATAAAGTAGGTACAGATCACTGTATAATCATGTTACTAACGAACTATCGGCAGCAACAAGGTACGGTGAGATAACACCGCTCGGCACCGGCATTAGCCGCGTATTATGTTTACTGCGGATTACGGCGTCATTACCAAGCGTGACAATTAATGCACATTAGTTAGACCTCCATTGAGGACAAGTGGATTACATCGTGTGATATAGAGTGTAACAGATACTGGTTGTGTATGAAAGATATATATTACAAGGTAGTTTTGATAAAGGAACGAAGATTGTGTTGCCAGAAAGGTTTAAAGTGTAAATGTAGATGTTGATGGCTGAAGAAGACAGGCCAAATAAAGATGGATGGATAGTGTAAGTGTTAGTTAGTGGCGGCGCTTGGGGGATGCCTATGTGCAGCTGTGGACGTCTTTTGGCTGAAATGGTGATAATGAAGAAAGGAATGGCTAAAATGACAGTAAAGAGAAATTAAAAGTAACTACGTGTCAATCATAAGTGAATGTCAAAAGGACGCTTATGATAATGGAAGCAGAGGAAGAACCAATGCGATAATATTTATACAGGTGTAATAAAATAAACAAAGTGATAACATTTTGATCTCAACTTTATTCTAAGACAATTTGATTTTTCATGAACTGCCGTATTTGACTATTTTTCGCATAGTTTCCGTGGTGTAGCGGTTATCACATCTGCCTAACACGCAGAAGGCCCCCGGTTCGATCCCGGGCGGAAACATAGCTTTTTGTTTTGTAGAACTTTATGCACAAGTTAAAAAATACCGTACAAAGGCGGGCTTAATGCCTAATATAACTATACCCAAAGTCTCAAATTCAGATAATTTATGTAAACAAAGGGGATAACATAACAAAAAAATAACTTCGTAATGGTAATTTACATAGAATGGCGAAAAAAGAGGTTTCAATTTCTTTTGAGCACTGATTTTAAGAAATAATAATTAAAAAATAATCATACCGTAATTATTTTGATAAATTTTCGGTTTTTAACAAAGTTATTAAAGAAAGGAGATTTTCTGGTATAAAATATTTTATGATACTGGTAACAATGCAGAAAATTTTTACATCTTCAACAACACTAATATTACAACTCTCATTCATAGATTCATATTGTAAGTAGCATATCTAGCCACATTTTGGATGAAAACTGTTTTGAGTGGAAATCGATTTTGGGAGGTCTACGTCTAGCAATGGACTTAAAAGGGCTGATTATGACGGTCATAGGCCGACACACTACACAAAACATTGTTTGGCAACGGTATTTTGTTTGCATAGTTCTTATAATTAATTCACTTTAATTTAATAGATTATTATTTACAAACAAAATTAATGATAAAATTTTTGGACCACTGTCCTGTCATTTTGACAGTGACATTTCTTGACATTACTTTGTTTACATAAATTACCTAAAGTAGAGACTTTGGGTATAGGTATCAGATTGATCACGGGGCTATTGTTATGGAGATAGTATCTACTACTCGTATCTCCATAACAAAAGCCCCGTGATCAATCTATCAAAAGCTAATTCAACCTCAAACTCGCTAACTTAATCACTAGCATCGATGCTAGGTATCGATTAGA